>OW026522.1:135494636-136780145 GCA_932274085.1 Protocalliphora azurea | reverse complement strand
TTTAGTCATTTTTTGCATTTTTCTATATACACACTGGACCAATTTAGCATCATTAATATTGTGCTGATGAATAATTGATTAAGAAAATCACTGTCAATTTCTTCCCAGGCTTGTTTAATTTTTAGCTGTAATTCCGTTACTGTCATTCTGGTTTTATTCTCTGCATTTCTTGCGTAAACTTTACTTTTTCGTAGACCTCTGTCAGTTATACAAGGAATAAAATAATAAAATATGGGGGAAAACTATACGAGTCAAAACTTTTTTCAATTTGAAAAAACCTTCAGAAAATTTTTCTTCGAATTTTTATTCATTTTCTCATTTTCATGTTTTTAATTCCCACAATCATAATTTCCCTTCACCCTTCCATTCATTCTAATGCAATGGTTCTCAAATGGGGTTGCGCCATATACAAGGGGTCCGTAAGGAGATTCGTGGAGGGTCGCAAAGAGATTGTGAAAAATATTCTTAAATACAAAATTGTTTAATGTAAATATTATGTAGAAGTTTAAATAAAAATTTCAGTTAAAGCATGAAACTATTTTAAAATGGAAGAACATCAAAACATTCCCAAATTAAGGCAAAAACAAAGATATATATTTTTTCTAAAATGAGTTCTTTTAAGAATCCACTAACACTAGCTGGAAGGAAAACCAATGAAAATATTACAATTAACAATTAACTAAAAAGATAAGAAACCCTACTTTTATTTTTTTTAAATATATTATGGCAAGTGCTCTTTCCGGATTTTAATCATAGAATAACATCTTGTTGAATAGCAATATTAAAATTAAAAAAGAGTAAAAATGTAATTCATGTGTTAAATTTAATTTTGAAATGTTAGATGATTTAAAATCATTTTTAATAGTTGAAATATAACAAACTTTATTTGCTTTCTAGCTTTGAAACCATAAAAATATTACAACAATTTTCATCAACATAAATTTTATGTAAAAATATCTTTTTCACTCTTTTGTCTATCAAAACAAAGAATCGAAATTTTTTATTGATAGTAGATATGCATTATGCGAAAAAGTCTCTTAATATTAAAGATCTCATGAAGCAAAAACAAAGTCGCAATTATTAATACTATTTTTTTAAATTATTTTATCTTTATACAATGTCAAAAGAGGGTCGACAAGCATGATCTTGTGAGAACCTCTGTTCTAGTTCATGTTAGAATTGATTCATACCATTGATTCATACCATAAAATTCCTTTTCATTTTCATTAGTAAATAAAATATGACATTTTATTGCAACATATTTATTGCCTGTTCATATACACACAAATTTGCATAATTTATATATTTTTTGTACGAGTAAATCGCGTCTGAGACATCAATTAAATTAAACATAAAAATAAATATTAAATATCAAATAAATCAATATTTAAGTAAATAATTAAGCAATAATATTCTCACACAACAATGAAAATGAAATTGGAATTGGAAAAAAATATATATAAAAAATCCATAAAAATTAAATAAATAAAAATGACCGATACATTTGTTTGATTATGTTTCCAGCGTTCATAATTTTAATATTAAACGTGGGAATCTTTTTCAATTTCAATAACAAAAATTGACCGGTTTCAAATATTTGAGGAAAAAATAAAAATAAAACATTTAGACATACTAAAAACAGCAATAATAGCAACAACAGAAAAGAAAGAAAAAAAAACGCATTAAATGTTCATACATCACACACATACAAGGGATTAAAATATACACTTTATATACAGTGGTTTGAGCTAATATTTAGACTGTGAGGAAAATATTTATAATTTTCTCTTTAACATAAAAATGTTTTTTATAGTTCCAGCACTAAATTTGGGAGAACCATCACTTTTATCCGCTTGAATTTTTAAGAGATTTTTTTCGAATAATAAATACTCAGCACACGCTGAGAAAAAACATAGTTGTAGTGACTATAATCTAAGATCAACATATATGATCACAGCAAAAAATAGAAATGATTAAAAGTAATAATTATTATGATTCCACTTTGTCATATTGTATCCGATTTTATGGTTAGATTTTTTATGTTATGATTATAGTTTTACATATAATTGAACAATTTCATGATATTATTGGTTGGTTGGTTGGTTTACATGGTAGCCCGTAACTTTACGGGCAATCAATTAGATTCGTTAGAATTCGTTTTGATGGGACCACACTACTCGCCAGGTGAATGAGTTGTACTGAGTCAGAAATGAGATAGAAGTGTAGGGAAGAACAATGAGAACATAAATTAATTAGATCCAGCCTGAAGCATTGAGATATTTAATAATGTCACTGAGTCTAGTGTTAGATATCTCACAGAGGTTGTCTAATTGGTACCTTCCGAGAAATTTATGTCTGATTGTTTTCAAGGTTGGGCATTCACATAGAAGATGATATAATGTCTCCTTCTTCCCGCGATTGCCACAACTACGACTATATTCATTGTAAGGGAGACCAAGTCTGCTTGCATGTTTCCCGATCGTCCAGTAACCTGTAAACAATGCTATTAGTCTCGAGATGTCTTTACGTTTGTAGCCAATGAGTTGCATTGAGCGTTTTTCGTTCACGTTTCTTTCGCGACTCTACATTTGTCCAGATTTCGCCATCTATTTTTCGCCTTTCTAGAAAGTGTTTTTGGGTTCTGCTTTTGACTGCTCCTAACGGGATTGCGACAGAAACCGATAAGGAGGCATTCATAGCAGAGCCTGCCCGGGCTAATTCGTCTGCCCGTTCATTACCATAGTAATCCCTATGAGCATGAAACCAGACTATAGTAATGTCATGCAGTCGACTTAGTCCTAGCAGTTCCTCTTTACACTGTCTGACTAGAATAGAGGTAGTTTTAGGTGATTTGAGCGATAGTATTGCCGCTTGACTGTCGACAAATAAACCAATATTCCCTTGAATATTTCTATATCGAATTAGTTTACACGCTTCCCTGACCGCTTGGAATATGCTTGCCTCATCAGGGAGTCGATATGAGTGTCTAATTCCAAGATCGTTAGAGAAGACACCAGTAGTGCGATTCAGTAACTTTTAACGATTCGACAATCGCAGAACTTGTCAATAGCAATTGTTGTTTGCAGTAACGATTGTGTGATTCACTAAATACTCTTAAACCATTGTATATAACTATTATTTCGTGTGGCAGCTCTCCACAAGGAAATGCCGAAATAAAAGTAAGGTTCAAAACCAAATAAAACAGATAAACAAATAAATTTGAAACAAATCGAAGTTTGTTTAACAATTTTAAGACCGTGATTGAATAAATTATGTATTTGATATTGATTAAGATGTGTTTCTGTTAATGGTTTTCTTCAAAATGACAACTACTCCTAAAAGAAGGTTCGCAAACGTAGAAACACCATCTATAACGTGGAAGCACAGACTACAACCACAAAACAACGACTGAATCATTGGGTTGACTTTTTGGCTAATTTTTGTCAATATATTAACAACACAAAAATTTTTGTCTTTAAGTTGACGCAAACAAATATCGTTAAAAGTGTTAGAGAATAACTAAATCGACAATTTTTTTGTTTACTAATTTTAACGATTCGATTATCGTTAAAATAAGTTACTGAATCGCACTACAGAGCCGACACCGCAGTTCATCTTGGAGCCGTCAGTGTATATCCTCGTTCCATATTTTTCAAGAAGATATCCCCTTCTCCATTCAATACTGGTGGGGAATAGGACTTTTATACTTTATATTATTATACCACATTGTCATATTATGACTCAATTTTATCATATTGTTACCTTATATTATCATATCGTCATTGAATCTCATCATATTATTATTTCATTTTGCCATATTATTATTTCATCTTATCATATATTAATTAAAATTATTATTTTTACGAAATTTTTATTTATTTCTATATTATTTTCAATAAAAATTTCGTAAAAATAATAACTTTTATTTATATATATATATATATATATATATATATATATATATATATAATATTTACACATAATTTATATTCATTTGCACCACCACATGTGGTTGAATGCATGATATCTTATATTGCTTGAATCACAGCGAGTATAACCAAACTTTATATATTTATATTTATTCATATATAAACTAAATGAGAATTACATTGAAGTTAGAAAATAAATATTTAAAAAAATTATATTTTTAAAAATAAACAAGTATTGAAGTTTTCCACTAAGTTTGTGAAAAGGATAAGTATTATATTTATTAGTAACATTTTATTGTTATAGGAATAATAATATTAATATGGTTTAAAAACAGAATATGGTTTAAGAATAAAGAAAAAGACTGCAAATATTTAATGATTGTAAAAGTAATGATATATTTCATATTAACAAAATTTTGTTTCTGGTAAAAATATTTAAAAACATGTAATTTTTGCATTCAATCATATTAAAATTATTACTGAGTTTAAACATTAAATGACAAAATGAAATCAAAATCGTTATCATCATGAACACAGAATTATTAAAATTCAATAAAATTAACAGTGAGAACATAACATTGTTGTAGTGATAATGTTGTAACCATATTTTTTATATGCGTGCAGGAAAACAAAACAATTTCCCAAAATATTTCCAATAAAAAAAAAAAACAAATTTTATTGTGATAAGATTTTTCCCTCGCAGATTATGCATTTTTTCTGTCAAAATACTTTCTTGACCCACTATTCAACTAAATGACCGAACATCATGTATGCATTTATAAGTTGGAAGAAGAAGAAAAATGTATATGTGTTTTGTTTGTTTTGTGCTGGACAGAGGTTTTCTTTTTCTTCATGCTAATTTTTTTTCTTCTTTTAACTTTTTTGCTGCTTATCAAATGATAAACAATCGAGCAATTTATTAAAATTGTATTTTATTTATTTATGTTTTATTAAGTAATATTTTAAACATATTTTTTTTTTTTTCATATGAAAAATAGCTTTAAAGAGCTGCGTAATATATTTGAAAATGTTTATCAGCCACTGTGTTTCTTTTCCTCTTGCATTATTTATTATTTAAATTATTTATTTTTTAATCAATAGATTGACCAAATTTGTTGTGGACTGTATGTGTGTGACTGACTAGCTGACTGACAGACTGGGAATGAAAAAATATAAGGTGACCATTATGGTCAATAATGATAAGAATGAGAAGAATAAATGATGTTTGATTTGCTTTTATAGGTAAGAATGAATACAATAATGCATCATGTAGGAAGGGATTAGAAAGCTTTAGAGATTATATAAAGGGAAATGTTTTGAAGATTAGTACTAGTATTATTGTTGACCTAGAGAATTCAGTTTTATTGTTATCTTTTTGTTTTGTTCATTTTTATACCCATGAAGAGTATATGTATATAAATAAGTTTGTCATTTTATACAAAAGTCTTTAAATATATATCCAGGGCTACAAATTGAAAAATATTCGTAATTATTATAATTAAAAATAACTCTTGAGAATATATGTCTGTCAATCTGTTCGTCTGTATGTTTGAAGCCCTTAGTCCAATAAAAGCATTTCTGTTTCAATACGTATGTGTCATATAGTCTCGAAAATCTTGGTATTGAAATTCAGCGAAATTCGTTTAGGTATGGCGGAGTTATAAACGATTTTCTAGAACAGCCTCAAAAATCTTTCTAATTTTCTTTGCCCAAATTTAATATTTTATATTTCATATACAATAATATATAAATGTTTTTCTGTTGAAAATTTGTGATACGGAATAGTTTAAAAAAATAATAATAAAATTATAAACTGCAAACCATTTGGTCTGAGTTCGTATCCCCAAGACTGTTTTTTCTAAAAAAAAAACATTAAAATTTTGATTATTAAAAAAAATAATAATAATTTGACGATGATTTCTACGCACGTCTGTTGGGTTTTTTATAAAAAAACTATTATTTAAATTTGAGTTGCGTTTTAATCTTTTTATATAAGAGTAATTCCATTTTAAATTTAAAAATTTTGAACTCTGTGAAATTTTCTCTGCAGCAAGTATACCGATAAGATTTCCTACAAAAAAATTAAAGATGGTCTTTTTTAGATACACATCACTAAAGAAAATTCTCACAAAAAAATATGATAATAAAAATATTTTCAAAATCTTTATATGGCACCTTTGAAAAATCCTTTGCAAAAAAATTATTTTAAAATCTTTTATATAAAAAAAGTTATGGTCATTTAATCACCTTCAAAGCTATAAAGTTGCCACAGTTCTCAAAATAATAACGAGAAAAATTAATTTTACATGCTTCTGTATCCTCCCCTACACATGCACCAAATTTGATCTAAGTCGGTAACCAAAAGTCAAAAATTTTTAAATTTAAATGGGAATTACTCATAAGCAATAAAATTAGTAAACCTCAAGATATCGATGTGGTATACCGTTTGGATTTGTTACTGAAAAACTTTAGGGCCTAAGTTCGATCCTTGGTCAAGACTTCGAAAAATTATGTTATAATTTATCTTCAAATAAAAATTTAAATTTTAAAATGTCAGATTAGGAACTATTTAATATACTTTTAATTAAATACAAATGTTTCTTTGAAATTTATTAAATAAAAATTACATATCTGTTCTCCAGAATTCGAACCCATACGCACACTTTAAAACTCTTAGCTTTGAATTCTTACCCCCAGGTTACATGACATTTTGAAATTATGAATTCAAAAAATGGTTTTACTTTAATTTGTGTAAAAAAATGTTTTTCAACATTGTTGAATTTTAAATATATTCAACTTGTAACTTGTTGTAAATTGATTTTTTATATTGTTCACATATATGAGGAGTACATATAATTGTTTTTCAACAAAATTTTGTGGAAGTGTTTTAGATTAAAAATCTTCGTATCCTCGTGGAGTCCTTTTGAGTTTTGTTTCAATATCGGTTTATTTTTTGTGAAAAAATAAGTTTGACAACTAAATCTGGGTATGTGAGATGTTTTTTCTCAGAAAATTATCACTTAACTGTAATTAAGTTTTAAGTTTTTTAAATGTAGATAATAAGATTGATCATCATGTTTGGTGGAATGTGCCTTAGAGCCCCAAAGTTAAAAGTTCCTAAAAATTCTACAAATTTTAAAATAGCTAATTCAAGTTTAAAATATCTAATCCTAAGATATCTTCGCCGAAAAAAAATATTGGTAGGAAACTGAAAAGAAATTTACAATTTTGCATATCTCTTTTTTGTTCAGGTCTTTAACGCAGAATATCTGAGCGATCTTACTTAGACCTATGCCCAAGGAATTTTTGGGGTCTCTTTCTGTTACAAATTTCCGATGTCATGACTAAGACCAGTTTACAAATATTAAGAATATTTCCAGATTAAAGCAAAAAATTTGATAAGGTATATTTATATATATATGAAATATATATTTTTGTGAAAGGTATAAAAAATTCGGTCCAGCTAAATATAATACTTCCACTTGTTTTTATTTAACTTTAATAAAGAAAAATCTTATTTTAATCCAATTTTTTTACAAAAAAAGAAAAAAAAAGATTCTATAAACTTAAATATAAAGGATCAGTCGACATAATTTTACTAAGTATTGCTAACACTAAATGCGCTTGTTTGCAAAAATGATAACTAAAATTGACGCTTCTCTCGGTGTAGGTATATTCTGTGATAACTTTCTTAGTTCTTGAAAAATTATAGTGATTATAAATAATAATTATCATTAAACTTTATCATATGCTTGTCCAGTTTCACAATTTTATGATTTGACTTTATAATATTATGAAATTCTTTTATCATATTATGTTCGATAATACAAAAGTTTGCTTTTATCATTTTACGATTCGACTTTATCTTATTATAGTTACATTTTACCATATTATAATTACCTTATATTATATTATGTTTTTATTTTATGATATTATTATCTCATTTTTTCATATTATAATTTATGTTATATTATAATACCATTTTATTATAATGTAACTAAAAATTATATATTTCATGTACTAAATTATGAGTTTGCTCTGATGTTTATAACGCACAGAAATAGCCATCCAACACCCATCTTAAAGTATACCAATCGATTCAGAATCACTTTTTGAGTCGATCTAATGATATCCGTCCGTCCGTCTGGCTGGCTTAACGGTCGCAATTTTGAAGATAATTCAATGAAATTTGGCATGTAGGGCTTTCATGACACAAGGGCGAAGCCTATTGAAATTGGCTATGATCGGTACATTATTTCACCTATCCACCATACAAATGTTCTGGACGGTTGCCTGTCCATGTAAACCTTGTGCACAAAGTACAGGTCGCAATTTTGAAGATAATTCAATGAAATTTGGCGTGTAGGGCTTTCATGACACAAGGGCGCAGCCTATTGAAATTGGTTATGATCGGTCCATTATTTCACCTAGCCCCCTTAAAAATGTTTAACGAACATAAATGAATTAAATATAGCAATATTTTAATGAAATTCAATGTAATGGAATTTTGTATAAGTATCAATGCTAAATTTCATGAAGGTCGGTCTATAATTGGCCATAGTTCGCATATAAAAACCATCTTCCGAAAATCACTTTAACGTGCATAAATCACATACACATGTTAGTATCAAGTTTGTTTTATGTTAGTAGAAATTACAGTGACAAATTTTATGAGAATCTCTTCATAATTTACCATAGCTCCCATATAAGCCCACTTTCATATCATCACCATAACGTTAATAAATTTATATAAATGTTATTATTAACGTAATATTCTGTATTCGTATATTTTATCTTATACTTAATAAAAACGGTCCACAATTGTCCACATGTCTTACTCCACGAATTTTGATGGATATACACAATAGTGTGGGGGATCATATGGTCGAGCTTGACCCATTACATCTTTCTTACTTGTTTTTTTTTTATTGAGTCTATTACATATTTTACCAAATAATAGAAATAGAAATCTTTATTAGATATTAAAATTAATTTATATTTTTATAATTTACAAATTAATTAGAATTAGTAATAATTTGTAATTATTTACATAAAAGTATTTTTATATAAACTTAGTTTGGTAGTTCTACATTTTCTTAATGAAAACCGAAAATAAACTCCGTAGCATGTTATATACATTATCTTAATTTTTAATGTAGTATAGAATGCTACTTTCAGATTTTTTATTTTTACCATTTTTATTGGCATTTATTTAGTTTTATTTAATTTTTTTCACAAATATTCACTATTTTAAAACAACTTTTTAAAAATTCCTAAACACAAAAAAAAAAAAACGGATTATTTACTGACAGACTACAAAAAAAAAAAAAAAAAATGTGTATGCAAAAGTTGTGGAGAAAAAAATATGTTTTAAAAGCAAACACTCAATAGTTGTGGAAAACAAAAAATAGTTTAAAGCAAACATTCTATCTTTGAGGAAAACATAACATTTCTAAAAACAAATATATATTTAACAGTTGTACAAAACATAATATAAATAAAAATATTGGCTAAACTTAATGGTTGTAGAAATAGCAAAATTTTTGCATGTTTATGAACTTTTGTTTCTGGTATAAATACTTTCCAAATATAATATTTTTTTAGTCAACTATATTAAAATTTTGATTGAGGGTAAATATTTAGTTATTCAACATAAAGAGAAACGTTTTTATCACGAACACGTTATTATTAAAATCAATAAAACATAACTATGTGAATATTATATTATTGTGGCGACCATGCCGCAACTATGTTTTTTCTCTGCGTGATATTAGAGATTAAAGTTATCTGTTTTATTTGAATATTTTAATTTACAAGAAAATTATGCTAACTGTTCGATATATTCTAAGTTTTAAAATGAAAAGTTTTCAAACAAGTTAGAAATTTGAAAAAAAAAAAAAATATATATATAAATTATAATAATTTCAGACTCGTAAAAAAATATTAAAATATTTCAAAGGTTAGGAAATTTGTATAAATGCACATACCCACTGTAACTGAGATTTATAAAAAAAATAATTTTTTTTTATTTTGTTTAAGAACTTGTTTTACGCAACTTATATAAAAGCATCAATTTCACATTCCTGTAATTACGTTATATTTTTAACTGGATCCCGGCCAAAGAACTGAGATATCATGATATATTTCTATATAAAAAAAAACACTAAAAATTGCAGGGAATTGACATTAATTCCATACTTCAATTTTCCGCTGGCAGATTACCTATAACATGAATAAAACCATAATACAACTAATGAAATCAAAATTCAACATAATCATACATAGAAACAATTTGCCATGACTCACTTATTCTCTAATAAATGATGGTTAAAGGGTACATAATGACTTAGAAAAAACTATCATACAAAAACAACATAGATAGATACCAGGTAAGTGATAAATCCCCCCTGCCAAGTCAAAGTGGCGCTATCGCTATATAAAAATTATAATAAATTATCAATAAACCCCCCATCTAACGAAAAAAAAAAATTAGAAAAAACAAATATTTATTTGTTTAAATAGACAACAGCAAACTGTTTTATATGTTTTTTTTTTATAGATATTTTGCACGTGCATATTTATGTGTCTGTATGTCTGTTTAGCTATTGGAAAACAAATAAAAAAAACTTCACACACTTACATAGATCCCTGTTTTAAAATAGATGATTAAATTATATGTGAAAATATTTATTTGTTAATTTTAAATACCGATGGTTATAATGTGGGCAGTAAATATTTAATTTAACTGATTTTTTTCATATGAATTTCTATTAATAAGTTCATAAAATACTTGTATAAAATAGAAGTACATATGTATGTGTAAGAGAAGTATTAATAAATTTCAAATTTTGTTTTCTTCTTAGATACAAATAAACAATCTTATAGATATGTTTTTACTTATAGAAATGAATTTGTACATAGATATTTATGTTTGTATTCTATTTGTTTTCTACTACTAAAGTGTTATTTTATTTATAGTTGACAACAATTTAGAAAATATTTTTATTTTTTGCTGCTATTATTATTGTACAATTTGCAATAAATAGCAATATATGTTTAATTTTATTTTTGTTACTGTTGTTATTGTTGTTGGCATTGTTATTATGGTGTTGTTAAGTGTGTAGTGTAGAGTATTTGAAATTGATGCCATAGGCAAATATTTTTTAAACATTTGTTAAAGAAATATGTCAATAAAATATTGATACTTACACACATAAACACCTAGAGAAATAAATAATCAATATGTGTAAATATACAAGATAAAAACCCAATTGGAAATTTTTATATAGGGAGAAAACAAAATATTTTCGAATACCCCACGAACCTCACCATCACCGCTTTCGATGAAATTCGATATACACACTCACTATATCAATACAAAATTTGAAGTTTTTCAGAAATTTTAAAATTCTTTGTTTAGTTTTTATCGCGGTTCAAAGTTTACTTTTTTCAGAAATATTTTTAAAATTCTTGAATTTTAAAACCATATATCTTCGGATCTAGCTGAAATTAATCCCAAATATATCTAGCTTTTTAATTATTTTTATAAGAACACTATTTTTGAAAACACAGAAAAAAATTTGTACATAAATACAAAAATTTACTTTCGTTGATTTCAGTTCATAATATTTAAGCATAATTTTTTAAGCATTAAAACTATTTTTATATTTTTTCAAATGAATCAAAAGTCAAGAAAACTGAAAAATTTGTTTTACATTTTCATTTATGTATTCAATTTGTAAAAAAAAAAATTTTGAAATTTTCTTTGGAACACATTTTCATTTTAGGAACAGAACAGAAGCGCTTTTTATCAAAATGTTGTGCTGCAGAATGGGAACAAAATTATGGAAATTTCTAAATATTTTTTTTTCACAGATTTTCCTAGGAATTTTGCCATTTTAAGGCATTTGTTATTAATATTATCATGTGTAACTATTTTAATTTTCAAATCAAATAACACTAAATCAAAGGTATAATAAAATGTTTGCAAATTCCTAAAATTTTCATTATGAACAATTTAATAATATTTATGAACCAAATTTAATTTTTTATGAAAAAAGTTTGGAAAAAAGTCATGTTTGATTCCTAATGTTAATGAAAAAAATTTTCAAATATATGCATTTTTTTCTGTAAACAAAAGGATATTGAAATCAATATTCATCTTTGTATCAAGGATATTTAAAAAATCATATCTTTCATTTTTATATTTTTTTTTTTAAATATTCCTAATAGTGTTGCGAACAACATATAGAAAATTTAGTGTGGGTCCATGTTGGGCATTGTTGAGAAAATTAATTTTTAGTAAAAAAGCGCATTTGTTTCAGTAATAATTTGATATTTTTTAATGTATTTTTGTCTTGTGTATGGAAGTCAAATCAAACCAAATCGTGCATAATAAATGTGTCTGTCCCAAAATGTTAGGATTTTCATTGTAATGAAAAAATTCTATTATTTATAAAAATTCTATTTCTTTCCTAAAGAAAAAATTAAGTGGAGGCAACTGGTAGGCCTGTACCTAATAGAAGAAAAGTGAAATCAGATTCTTGTTTAGTTCGTAAAATTCCATCGAGTCCATCTATGTGTGTTTAAAGAAGGAAATAAATTTTTTGCTCACCAGTGTATCTCCACTTAACTGTGAATAAAATTAAGATTTGTGCATCCATTTAGATTATGCATAGCTTATTTTATTCATAGCATTACCAGCTTTGTGTTATAGATTTTCTTATCTTGAAAGTTTCTGGCGTTTTCACTTTTTAAAAGAACTTTTTAGAAAAAAAAAAAAAATGTTAAATTTTGCAAGAAAAAAATTTTCGGAAACAAATTTCTAATTAACTGCGAAAATATAAAAAAAAATCTGTTAGGATAACTTGAAAACATTTTTAGTCAGCACCGTTCTTGACGTATGGTGAAATATACTCGTGCAATGGCCTTATTACAGGCGAAATATTAGACATGAGCATAAAAAAATCCAGATCTGATGAAAAAATAAAAAAAACTGAAAGCCGTTTCGTATTTAGCACATCAAAATCCATGTAGTCCAACTATTCGTATTTAAGGGAGGATTTTTTTTACCGACCAGAGGAATTGTACAAGTTTAATAATCTATGTGTCATTTTTTTTACATTTAGGAAGTTAAATGAAACTTCTATTTTTGGTCAAGTAATTTTAATTTATTTTTTCCCTTATTTGATACTTTTTTTGAGTAAAATTACATAAAAAGTTAAAAAAAAAAAAAACGGTTGACTACCTTTAAAAAGCCGAACATTAGAAGAAATAGCCGAAACCGACAGCATTTGTAGAAACCCGGTAACCGGTTTTCGGTTTTGGATACTTCTTAAAAATATATCTTAAAGATAAACATATTTATTTAAAATTCATAAATTTTAAACTTCATGTCTGCAATTCATACTGGGAATACTATAACCAAAGTTTAACTCTTGTAAATTGCAGCTCAACGCAGTACAACTTGTCCTTAAAATGTCACCCAAACAACACATTAATTTGCTATTACGGCTGAGAGTTGCTGCATACTGCACATATTTCGCATACATATGCACCTCCGACTGCCGCAGCAGCATGAGAAAGAATATTAAACAAGAGTTATATATGTATTTAGTTACACTTGAAAAATATTTATTTACAGACTTTTGCAACAAGTAGAAAATATAAACAATACCTATTCAAATATTACAGCCCAAGTAGAAAAAAAAAACGACATGAATAGTGTTGGGTTATAGAAACTATATATACCATTCTGTTTATGTCTAACTATGGTCCACAAATTCTGTTTTGGTACCTCCAAACAAAGTCAACAAAAACAATTAACTATTACAAGTTGATTATGGTGCTTCGAAGTAGATGCTCATTAACAACACACAGTTGCAGTGTTTCCAACTCTTGCGAACATAAACGCGCAGAAATGCTTAAAAAAAGCGCTAAAAAGGGCTAAATTAAAAACACAACGATTTTCTGGTACAATTAAGGTATGTTTTATGAAAAGGCGCAAAAAGGGCTTAAATTTAAGCTATTTTTTTAAAATTAAAAAAACAAAAATATAAACATTTCTACAGCGAATCAATATTTCATATATGCTGTATCTAAAAATACAAGTTATGGAGTTTTTCTTTTATGAATCTCAAGCCAACATTTTTCAGTTCTTTTAAAACATTTCCATTTAAACAATTTTATTTGTTGAAGATATTATTCCAAAAAAATAAATGTCTGTAAAATTTGTTAAGATCATTTTAAAAATTTTAATGTTGTTTGAAAAAATATTTGAAATCTAGAAAAGAAATAATGTTTAAACTGTCAAAAAGAATAAAAACAGAGCGAACTTAATATAACCCCATTGAAAAAATGACTCGAACGAAAAATGATTTTAATATGGCAAACAATTTTGTCATATTTAGAAAACAGTAATAAGACGCTAAAAGGGTTAAACAAAAATTGTCAAAAGCGTTTTTAGTTTTGGGCTAAAAATATTTTTCGCGTTTTATACTACTCAAAACGGGCTAAATCTAGCCCGAAAAGAGCTAAGTTGGCAGTGCTGAACAGTTGAGCATTTTGCTGAAAAGCGTAGCAAAAATTAACTATTTCACAGAAATATTTGATAAAAAAATAATTTGATGACATAGAGGATATATGACAGATTAGAAATCTAATCGGTTAAAAATTGTTGTTGGTAGGTTCTCTAAACCTTCGATTTATTAAACAAAAAAGAGGGAAAATTTTGAATAAATTATGATTTTTGCAAATCGGTCTCATTTAAAAATTGTATTTATTTTGAATAAAACAACATAAAACAAGTAAGAATATTATATTCGACTTGTCTGAATCTATGTAGTCACCATATGTAACTTTTTGTGCTACCCTTATTTGAAATACACATTATACTGGAGATGGGAGCTAAAGTGAGGATCACTCCAATTTTTGGTTTACAAATTTTGATGTACGATCCTTGAACTATTTATGCAAAATACCAAAATACCAATGGCATACATGCTTTTGTTTAAGAGATATCGAAGAAATATTATGAGCTGGAGTTACGACGGAGATCAAGTTTTTCTAGTATTTGGCTAATTTTCATTCCCCTAAGTGGTTCGCCCTGTGCCCTATCCCATTTTCAACAGCAGACAAACGGACAGGCGGATGAACATATTTAGATCTTTACGAGGATATGTCATAACCCTCTATCTCATTATTTCATGAAACTGGGTTTTTGATGCCATTATAGAACCAGTGATAACGCTCATCTATGATATAAATTTCAAATGAAAATTCATAGTTTTTTTCAATTTTATCAACGTTTTTTTATCCCTCAAAAAATAAATATTTTATTTTTATTGCAAAAACCTCTATCTCTCTGAGTAATTATTTTATTTATTTGTTTATTTTTTCTTTGACAATTTAAATATAACATATACCAATTCTGACTAATTTATACATGCTGTATATGAATATGGCCAAAAGATTTAAATTGGTTGAATAGTTCTTTAGATACACAATAATAAATATTTACTATGTTTGGTGGCTACTACTTTACCTATTTTCATAAAAATTGTGGAACTTGATAAGAAAATTTTGCCCACAAAATCTCAAGACTTTTAACTGTAATAGTTCCATAGATTTGCGATAATTACGATTTGTCTCATATGGGGGCTAACACTTTCCTAGAAATGCTCGCTCTATTTTCATATCAGTTATGATTCTTGATAAAGAAATTATTCCCACACAATTTTAAAACTTTTGCTCTAATAGCTTTTCATTTAAGCGATAAATAATTTTTACACCAATAATAATTACTATTTTGTTTGTGCGGGCGGTACCATTCCCTCTGCTTCGATTCCAAAATAAAGTAGTCTATTTGAATTGTGTTGGTTTTGACATTACTAACTTTTAAAATCATACACTAACAGGTAATTAAATATATTTTTTTACAATGCAAAACCCCCCATCTCTTTTTAAAATTGTAAATATTGAAAAATATTGAAAATATATAAGATTTAGTCGTGGTTTTAAATATATATTATAAAAGAAAAATTTTTGAATACTTGTAAAATAAGAGAACTAAACAGTTTTTTTGCTCTTCTGAAAAGTTGTGTTTTTAGGGATAGAGGGTTTTGAATATAGGCCCTTGGGGTCTTAGATCAATATTTCAATAAATTACAAACGGAATGACAAACTCAATATTCTCCATGTGTTTGTATGGAGGTTATAAAAATAAGCACTTGGTTTTCTGTTTCTTTTTCAGCGGTCGCACAATGGGTATTTTTTGAAATTTTCTGATCATAAGTCTGTAACTGTTTAATGTTTATTTATTTATTTATTTATTTCCATATTAGTTAATAGCTAAATAAATTTGCGAATTATTTGACAAACTCTCTTTGATATTGAAATTTATTGTTATTTAATTTCATAAGTTCAAATTGTATAAAATTATATGACAATTAATGGAAAATTAAAGCCTTTGGCTTAGAGAATTAGTGTAAATATCTTAATTTATTTTATCCATGATAATTGCACATTATTTGAGGGTTTATTATTATTATTATTTTTTTTTTTTTTTTGTTTTTCGGAAAGACAACTGGACAGATATAACACAGAAAAAAGTCAAATCTCCAAATATATTAGTAAATAATTTATTCAATTAAAATGTTTTTTAAATTTGCACCTCTCACCAAAATGATTATATTAATTACTAAAAATTGTAAAAACTAAAAACCAGAAAAATTTTTCAATTAAAAAATTTATTATAAGTAGATGATTAAATGAATTAAAAATTTAAGTAAGAAATAAAATTTTGCTTAAATTTTTTTTTACATTTACTTGAATATATTTATTAAATTTAAATGCAAAATGAAACTTCTTAATTGAAAAATATACGGTAATAACTTTTTCTGGCCATCATATAATTTTATGATGATCTGTGGTAAATGGATATAGTTTAATATATTTTCATTGTAATGATTTAATTAGATTCTGAAATACTGATAAAAACGTTGCGATAAGTAATATCTATTTTTAAGTTTTTTTTTAATTAATTCCATTTTAATAAAAAAAAAAAATAATAATAATAAAATATTTAGTATATAAGTAGATCCAAGTTAGTTTTATTAATAAATCAAAAATCAATCACATATATTTTTGTCATATTACTTGAAACCATTTTGGTGGTATAATTACGTCTGTCTGTACGTTCAGTGCAGAGACAATGTTAGTTATACCCTGGCTACATCTTCACATGTCTACAAATAAAAAATCCAATAGTAAAGATAATACTATTTTTTTTATATTGATTTGAGTGGGGAAGTATATGAAGATTTGACAACTAAAACAGAACAGCGAATCCGCCAAAATTATTTTTCTAGCGATTTCTCAAACGCTCTCATTTTTTTTACTCTGCCTCGGTGTTGCCGTTGATGCAAAATAAATCGATATGTTAACACTAAATTTATATAAAATAATTTATAAAATAAATCACATATATTTACATTAAATTTATGTAAGATGGAAAGAGAAATATATATATATATATAAATATATTTTATATGCACGGAGTTAAGAGAGAGCAACATGTAGTTTTGTTGCTGAATAAACAAAAACAAAATGTATGTAAAAAGCCGACTTCGTCTCCGACATCAGGGCTGCCAGATATGGCGATATTTCTGATTTTTCGTCTGAATTTTCCGTTTGGCGACATGGCAAATTTTTTGGCGATATATAATATGATGGCGATTTGTTTGCCTAACTTTTAAAATTTGATTAAATAGGAAATTGTGGAGAAAAACTATTTTTAGTATTTGCCTATCAAATAAAATTAAGAACCTTAATTTGTAAATAACTTCAACTTAGTTTACGAAATTTTATCTCCAAAAAAAAAAAAAATATTTTACAATATGAATTATTAAATGTTTGATCATTTGTTTTCCATTATCTTTTAAATATATTAAGGATATTAATGATTTCGATCAAATTGAAATAAACGTTAATAAATAAATTAATTCTTTGAAAGAAATTATAAGTTTATAATGTTAGAATTATTCTTTTCAAAAATATAATAAAGTCTAATAAATTTAAAATTTGATGACCTAAAAAGGTGCTATATGTCAGAAAAGTGTATTTTAAGTAGTTTATTTTTTTATTCAACTACACTGTAATCGAAAATGAGATTAATTTTTTTTAACAATGTTGACACCCATTGGGTTAAATTAAATCAACGACGTTGAAAGCGCTCGTTTTTAAGAAATTTCATTTCGAAAGACTAAAATATAAAATTTTTTAGTTTAAATTTAATAATTTACCCTAGTATTAGCAAACAACTTTTAAATTAAAAATGCATTTTAAATCAAAGTTTTCATAAAAATTTTGTGTTTAAAATGTATTTTAAATTTAAAATTGGTTTGTGAATACGAGGGTTAATTTTTGGATTTAAACAATATAAACAATTAATTTTTTAATTATTAATATCAAATATATTTTAAATGGTAATAAACAAAATAATAATTATGTAAGCAGGCTAACTATTATTACCAATGAGCAATTTTTCAAACAAAAATATAAAAAGATTTAAAATCGGGTTAAAACCGATTTAATTTAATATTGGAATATATATATATTCAATCGATTTATTGTTTGATATACGTAAATAATGTCCCTTTTATTTCTATTATTATTCAATTAATTCTCTATTTCCATAATTAAGTTTAAACACATATATCGCGAGTACGAGCGCTTAATTCGAAAAACGGCTATAACCATTGAATTAAGCGTATTTGAATTAGCTGTATCAGTAGGGTGTCCAGTTTGTTAAAATTTGCTACTAGTACAGTGTTATTATTAGCTGTGGCAATTATTATTAGCTTTTTTAAAGCTGAATTTAAATTAACAAATTATACGAAATGTTAACTATTAAAAATTGTACAACTCATCATTTTAGTTTATATTTTTAGTATTTCTATAAAAAACCAAATAAAATTTTAATTTGGCGATTTTTGGCGATTTCTGATTAACAATTTGGCGACAGAGGCTCAAAAAAAATCTGACAAACCTGTCCGACATTATTTAATTTCGACTTCTCTCTGAGAACTGGAAACAACCACAGCCACCGTTTGCTTGTGTTTGGGCTCTTATTGTGCCACTATATCTTCTTAAAAAAATCCTTTTTTTTTAATTTAATTTTAAACGAGTTTTATTTTCAACCAATTGATACATTAATTGAAATAAAAGAAAGAAAACACAGTTTTTAAGTTATATTTGCTGCAATTTATTAGATTAGTGAAAGGAATATATATGAGACAGAATTTTTTTGTGAAAATAAATTAAGCAAATTTGAAAACAATTTCCTAAATATATTTTTCCTTTGTTGTAATGTGGCAATGATTTCTTCGTTTGTTTATAAAAATATATTTCAAAAAATCTTTTATACTTCAAAAAAATTTTCTTTGAGAGATCACTGTGTTACCTTGTTTCTTTGTATCGTGTTTATAACTAGAAGTAAAATGTTATTCCATTTAAGTGGTATAAGTTGCACTCCACAAAGTTTAAGCTGCGACCATAATACTCTTTAGAATGTGCGAGCTTTTCTAACAAAAAAAGTTTATTTCGGATAAAATAAATTTTGCGAATATCTTCCGATAATTATATTGGTTGGAATTTTGCAATATTTTCACAAAATATTTCATTACAGTAAATAAAAAATTTTATAAAATACCAACATTTTTCAAAAACTATTTGCGATCAGCTCGTATCCTAGCATTTCCCATAGTGCTTTGGTAGGGAACCGATGATAAAGAATTTTCTTTTTATATTTTTATATATTTTCCATATTCAGCTCATCAAAACTGAACGTTTGAGGTGACTTCGCGACATATTATTGTAAATCATATTTGAGACTTTTGTGAGAGAGAGAGAGAAATAAAAAAAGGTGAGCAACATCTAATGCAACATCGCATATTTAAGCAGCGTTGTCAACTATTTTTAACCAAAACGCGCAGGAATAAATTCAAAACGCGCTAAAAAGCGCTAAATTAACTCAAAATTAAAAGAATTGACTCTTTTTAGCTCATTTTTTTTAATTAAAATAAGATTTTTATTAAGAGTAACAAATTAAATATTGCCAGGTCAATATTTTTTATGTTTATTTTAACTGCAGCAGAAATAGTGAATTTTATTTCGAATCAAATTTAAAGTGGAAGTCCACCATTAAAATTTGTGTTTTTATTACAGAGTAAAGCGGTAAAATTTTATGTACATATAAAATTCTTGATTGATAATAGTTTTTTTCCAAGAATTTAAATTCATAAAACTGTTATCTTCGGTTAGATTTATTTTAATTTTGGTGCAAGACTTCTGATTTGATCAGTCCTATTTCATTTTAAAAAAAGGAAATTCATAAAATAAATAGGAATGTATTTTAAAGAATCTGGAAAATTGCTAATAAATCCTTTATACAATGGATTTTGGAAAACGAATAGACACCTAAAATTGCATTTCGAAAAGAAATGAAAAAACGCCGAATGAAAAAATTTTAAATGTTTTAATTGAATTTTAAATTCATTCTGAAAGCCGCACTATATTTTGGGAATGAACATTTAATAATGAATAACGAAGTATCTGAAAGTGTGTAATATGATGATATCGTAAGATATATAAAATATAATGTTAATATTCTATGAAAATATTTGACAAATTTTTTTTTTAACAGTTTTAAAACGTTAATAAGTTTATTATGTATTTATATATAAATATATACTTTTATCACAAAAATTCTGTTAGCCTTATGAGTTAGTAAAATTTTGTTCAGCTCATAGATGTCTATAATTTACTAAAAATAATAATTTTCTCTAAGATGCTATTTTCTTTATTAGTTAAAAAGGATGCAGAGACATGTTCCTAATCGGTATATCATTAAAGTAAATCGCGCTAATTGAGCGCCTTTTTTGAAAAAAACGCTACTTTTGGGTTGTTAAAAAGCTCTAAATCAAGCACAAAAAGCGCTATATTGGCAACGGTGTATCTAAGGAACTATGGCAGTGAAAGTCTTGAGATTTTGTGGAAAGATTTTTTTTATCAATTTACATCATTGAGATGAAAAATTTGTAGAAAGGAATGGGATTATTGTAACTATTTTGATTTTTAAAACATATAGAAAATATTTACGTGGATATACTGCGGGTTAAAGGTTGATATCTTGTAATCCAGTCATGTCCATGTTCTAACAAACTTTTACTATGTTGGTCTATAAACAATGTGGTTGCTTTTTTCATCAAAAAGAAAATTAAAAAAAAAAAAGAAAAACTATTTGTGAAAGATCCGTTCAAAAAGCTCATATGAGACAAAACAAAAAGTACTTTTTTAATTTCTTTCCATGAAGTACAGTTTTACTAAAGATTTTTTGTCTTTGGTTTTTGGTCAATAATTTATTTTCTGCTGCTTTGTAATGGTACGAAAATTATTATTCTCTACTTTTCCAGCGAATCTAAATAAGCAAAAAATTACGACTTGTTCAGCAGCTTCTCGTATAGAATATACGATGGAAATTGTTTAGTCAGTATAATTCTCTATTAATTGGAAAAATGTTTAAACCATAATTATTCATCAAAATCAAGGAATTTTTATTTTAAAAAGTATCAATTTTGAAAACTAAGAAAAATTTGTTTATAAGGTACCAATTTTAAAAAAGGAAAATTCTTTAAAAATAGTTGTTGTCTAAATAAATTTTTCAAAGCGAGGACCTGTATTTAAAATACTCTATCTCGAAAAACAAAACTTTTCAGGACAGCAAAATAACTGTTTGTTTCTCTTATTTTGCAAGTATTTGCAAGTATTTAAAACCAAGACTAAATCTCACATATAATTTGTATTTAAGATTTGACTTACAATACTGGCAATTTCTAAAAGAGATAGAGGGTTTCGCACATTTAAAATATGCCTTATGTATAAATAAAAGACAGACATAGAGGGTTATGTATTGTAAACAATTAATTGCATTTAATGTATGATTTTTATAGTTTTTAAACTAGTTAGTAATTTAGAAAATTAATATAATTAAAATATGCTGGTTTATTTTCGGATGGGAGCACATGAGATGGTAACTATATACAAACAAATTAATAATTAATATTAGAGTAAATATTATTTATCCCTTAAATGAAAAACTATTAGAGCAAAAGTTTTAAAATTGTGAACTAATATGAAAATAGAGAGGGTAGCTCTAGGGGAAGTGTTAACTATCATTGAAGATAAATCTTTATTATCGTATATCTAAGGAACTATTGCAGTGAAAGTCTTGAGATTTTAAGCGAATAATTTTTTCTCAATTTTCATAATAAAGATGAAAATAGGTAGGGTAGCTTTACAGGGGTTTAATAGCAGCCATACAAAGTGAATATTTATTATTATATATCTAAAGAACTATTTAACTGATTTCAGTTTTTTGGCTAGATTCATATTCAACATATATAAATTAGTCAGAATTGATATATATTACATTTAAATTGCAAAAAATAAAATACCCAGTAAAGACATTTTGGTTTTCGGTTTTCGGTAATGGCAACTACTTATTAAAGTAGTTTCATGGCAATGAGGCGTCATTATTATTTACCTACTCGGTATTACATAAATAAGTACAACAGCACAGTAATATTGCAATCATTTGGATGAGTTAGCTAGAGCTATGTATTAACAGTATTAGTTTTCTATAATAAAATGTCTAAAAACATATATTTATACTAAAAAAGTTTTTGCCACTTAGAAAATTAAGTGCGAAATGGTGTACTGAGTAAGATGTCAGTCATTAAAATCGAATGATTAATTTGTGTCTTTTTTTTTTTTATTTTTATTTTCGTTTATGTACATACTTTTGAGTATCCTTAGAGTGGAAAACTCTAACAAAAATAACTAGTTATACGGGCAAAATATAAGTAGTTTATTTTTGTTTCCAATTATACCTGCTAACTTACCAGGGTAGCAAAGTTTTTGCTGAGTAACTACTCAGACAGTTAGATAGTTTTGCACAAAAAAATAAAAAGAAAATGTTGGAAAAACTGGGAATTTTCATTTCAAATTTATATCAGAGATGAGAGTTATTATAGGGAATATAGTGCAGATCAAAATGCCAAATGTCCCTCGAAGTGTTATATTCTTTATAATTATTGCAATGAATTGATCCTAAATAAATTAATTTTTATATAATTATAAAGTAAAATACATTGGTTTAGGAAAAGATAATGACAATTTGACATTTACCGTATATTTTCTCTCAGTGCATACAGGTATTAAGTACTCGTATTAATCCACAATTTTGCTATAATATTAGTATGACATGGTATTGATTGGCATGTATAACAATTTTACTTATTTTTTTTCAGATCAATTCTATTTTTATTATTATTATTTTTGTTATTAAATATGTTTTTCAGAAGAAGAAATAAGCAATTTAAAGATTTTTTAATAAATTGCAGAACAAGAAATGTTACCATCACTAAAAATCGAAGATAATTTTTTACATTGATTAGGGTTTTATGTATAAAAACTATTTTGATTGGTTTGTGAAGTGACAAAGACAAACTGAGAGAAGTTAATAACCAAGAAGTAAATATAAAAAAAATGTAAATATCCACAGTCAAAGCTAAGAAAAGCGGATATAATAAAACATTTACAAATTATTTCTTTATACAAAGTTTTTTCCCTTATACAAACGACCATCTGTTGGTATTGCATCGTTCTTTTCTGTATGCGTGAGCTCTCCTACGTATACTTTTTATTTTTCTGAATTGATCTGATTTGTTTTCCTGTTTTAATCAAACCATTGTATATATCATTTTCCTTCTTATGTTCAGTAGTTTGTTGCGATACATGTAAATCAGTGTTTTTTTTCTTCTTGCTTTTTGTCGTCCATATGAGTATTTATTTTGTTTTATTCTGTTTTAGTTATTTACGATCATTTTATATTGATCTGTTGTTTTATGTCTGTTTCTTTGTAAAATGTCCAATTTGTTCTGTGTACGTGTATTTTGTATGTAGTTGTTTGGCAATCAATCTCAATTGACTTTTGTGATCTTGAAGTGTCACCAATTGATATGGTGTTATGGCAGTATTTTTTTCCTGTGTGCAAATGAAAGAAATATTTTTGCATATGTGATAAAAAAAAGGGTATAAATAAATATATGTATAGATTTGAGAGCAAAATTAAACTAAGATTGATGTTTTTGCAATTACTATTTTTAACTGAGCTTTAAAGATTGCTAGTAATGTAAAAAATATAACGAGTGTTGTAACAACATTTATATATATATATATATATATATATATGTATATATATATATATATATATATGTATATATATATATATATATATATATATATATATATATATATTTATTTATTTATTTATATATTTATTTATTTATAGAGAATTTTTGTTAACTTTTGTTTTTACAGAAAATTTCTTATATATTTCTTTTGTGATATACAATCTTCGATAATTTTACTTTTTATGGAAAATTTGTGATAAATTTTCTCCTTATAGAAAATACTTCACAAATTTTCTTTTATAGAAGATGATCGAGGCCTTCTATCATAAAAATTATTACGAGGGTTGTAGTAACATTTTTAGGTATATTTTCGAGAAATTTCCTTTTTGTGGAAAATTTTCTTTACTTTTCAATAGAAAATTTTTGATAAATATTTTTTTTAACAGAAAATTTTTAATAAATTTTCTTTTCGACAGAAAATTATCGACAATTTATTTTTTCAATAGAAAATTTCCGAAAAAATTTATTTTTCAGTATTTTTTATACAAAATATTGGATAATTTTTTTTTTTTATAGAAAAATTTTCTTTCATAAAAAAAATTCTTTCGTAGAAAATTTTTCTTAAATTTTCTTTTATATAAAATTTTTTACAAAAAATTTTCGAACAGTTATATTTTTTTTAGGCAATTTTTGATAAATTTTCTTTTCATAAATTTATATATTTATATATATAAAATTATGGAAAATGTTTCATAAATTTTATTTTATAAAAAACACTTTTTAAAAATTTTCTTTTAAAGAGAACTTTTCATAAATATTCTTTTATAGAAAACTTTTCATAAATTTTCTTTTATAGAAAACTTTTCATAAATTTTCTTTTATAGAAAACTTTTCATAATTCTTCTTTAATAAAGAATGTTTCATAAATTTTATTTTATAGAAAATTTTTCATAAATTTTATTTTATAGAAAATATCCCATAAATTTTCTTTTATAGAAAATTTTTCAAAAATTTTCCTTTATAGAAAATGTTTCATAAATTTTCTTTTATAGAAAATTATTCATAAATTTTTTTATAGAATACTTCATAAATTTTATTTTATAGAAACTTTTCAGAAATTTTCTTTTATAGAAACTTTTCAGAAATTTTCTTTTACAGAAACTTTTCATAATTTATTTTTATAGAAAATCTCTCATAAGTTTTATTCTACAGAAAACTTTTCATAAATATTTTTTATAGAAAACTCTTCATAAATTTTCTTTTATAGAAAACTTTTCATAAATTTTCTTTTATAGAAAATTTCTTTTAAATTATCTTTTATAAAAATTTTTTCATAAATTTTCTTTTATAGAAAACTTTTCATAAATTTTTCTTCATAGAAAACATTTCATAAATTTTCCTTTATAGAAAACTTTTCATAAATTTTCTTTAATGGAAAGTAATTAAATTTTTTTTATAGAAAATTTTTCATAAATTTTCTTTTATAGAAATCTTTTTATAAATACTCTTTTACAGAAAACTTTTTATAAATTCTCTTTTATAGAAAACTTTTCATAAATTTGCTATTATAGAAAAATTTTCATAAATTTCCCTTTATAGAAAACTTTTCATAAATTTTTTTTATAGAAAACTTGTTATAAATTTTCTTTAATAGAAAGTAATTAAATTGTTTTTATAGAAAATTTTTCATAAATTTCCTTTTATAGAAATCTTTTCATAAATAATCTTTTATAGAAAAATTTTCTTTCATAAAAAGTTTTTCATAAATTTTCTTTTATAGAAAACTTCATAAATTTTCCTTTATAAAAAACTTTTCATAAATTTTCTTTTATAGGAAACTACTCATAAATTTTTCTTTATACAAAACTTTTCGTAAATTTTCCTTTATAGAAAACTTTACATAAATTTTCTTTAATGAAAAATAAGTAAATTTCATTTGATAGAAAATTTTTCATAAATTTTCTCTTATAGAAATTTTTTTCGTACATTTTCTTTTATAAAAAAATTTTCATGAATATTTGATGCAAAATTTTTCATGAATTTTCCTTTTTTTCATAAATTTTCCTTTATAGAAATTTTCTTTTATATACTATTTTTTTACAGAAAATTTTCTATAAATTTTCTTTTCATAGAAAATTTTTGACAAATTTTCTTTTCATAGATAGTTTTCAATAAATTTTCTTTCTATAGAAAATTTTCGATAAATTTCCTTTATATAGAAAATTCTCATTTCAGTAGAAAACTTCATATACATTTTCTTCTATAGATGATTCTGGATACTTTCTTTAAAGGAAATTTTGGATAAATTTTTTCGTATATAAATTTTTGATAAATATTCTTTTATTAAAAACGTTTGATAAGTTTTTTTATAGAAAGTTTTTGGTAAATTTTCTTTCCATAAAAATTTTAATTTTTATACAAAATTTTCTTTAAGCCTTTTTAGAACACAAAAATTTCTTTGATAAAATTTCTTTTTATAAAAAATTTTCGGTTGAGTTTTTTTTTTTAAATTTTCTACAAGTTTTCCTTTGTATAGTGAATTTGCATTAAATTTTCTTTTTAAAGATATTTTTACTAATTTTTTTTTTTTATACAAAATTTATAGTATTTTGTTTCTTTTGGAGAAAATTTTTGACAATCTTTTTCTTTATAGAAAATTAACAATAAATTTTCTTATATAAAAAAATCTGAATAAATTTAACATTTTTATTTTTCCCAAAATATTAGGGTGATTTTTTCAATTTTAAAATTAATTTTCTTTTCATTAATTCTATTCAAACACTAATAGCCAACCAACATAGCTTAAAATCCATGTTGTCATTTTCAACTAATTTTCATTTATTTAAGTTGTCTTGAAATTTAGCAGTCTTTTCGGTGTTTGTTTTCCGAAATGTTTAAGAAAAGACTTAAACTTTACAAAAAAAAAGGCAACAACATAACAAATCTTTGAAATTGAATAGAGCAAGTGAAAGGCATTTGATTACAATTTAACACAAATAATAAACATGATTTTAACAGGAAATCCAATCAATTGAAGATACAATTTTTCAATTGAAAAAAGAAACTTAAAGAAACGAAAAAAAGCAACAAAAAAGTAACAGCACTAAATTCGTGTTAAATAATGCCACCGTTTTAGATGAGATTTTATTTGTTTTTTAAGCTACCAACCCAATAGGAAAGGAAAAGACCCATAATGGATTAAGATCCAATTGAAAATCTGAAACTCTTTTGAAATATTAGGATTCTTGAACGGGCAATATTAAATTTTTGTTTTAAATTTAGTAAATGTTTCATACATTTACTAACTTATAAACAAATAATATTCATTATTGAATAACAGCATAACTATAAATCTTTTCCTACTGGTACCGATTTATACTGAGTTTTTTTTTTTTGCTAATTCTAACTGATGTTTATTTTAACTACAGTAAACAGTAAATAGATGTATGTACATTTCATGTTGTTGTTTTAGTTGCTGTTATTTCTATTTTTCTATTCGTATTAAATGTCCTGTAAACGAAACGTTTAAATATCTTTCACTATCTCTCACTCTCTTTTTTATACCCTGCCAAAAAGAAATGAAAATCATTTAGACATTTACATTGTGTTTGTACAACTTTTTAAATTTCCTACTTAAATTGTTTTTTTTTTTTTTTGCATTGATACGAATTAATGTACAAGAAGTTGTTATTGTTGTTGATTATTGCCACGACTACTTTACTTAAGCTGCATAACAAGTGCACTATTATGCTCAGAAATCAAAAGACTTAAGATCCATACACACTTACCTATACCATCAAGAAAAAGGAATCACTTTGTATTAAATTTAAAATAAAATAAAAAAAAGTTTAATTTACCATCAGAAGCGTGACTTTAATTTTATTTTTATTTGATTTTGTATTTTATTTATTTTTTGTTTATTGTTTGATTTTGTAATAAAATTTAATTTAATGTTAAGAAATTTAGTTGCAATTTGAAATTGAAATTAATTTTCCAACTTGACACATTTGAATATTGATGTGGAATAGTGATTTCTTGGAACATATAACAGTTATTACTACAGTTTAATAAAACTATAAATAAAAACATGTGTAGTTCAAAATTAATCCTGATCAAGTTGTGCAAAAAAAAACGTAGTGAATTGTTTAGAAGATATTTAGTTTTTATTTTAATTTGCTGGTTTGAAAAAAATTTAATTTAATGATTTTGTTGGTAATATTTTATTGTCCAAATCGTATGTTCACAAAGAAGAAAAGAAAAACATACTAACATTTACACAAATTTTATCCTTCTTAATATCCTTATCCATCTTAATAATATCTTCAGCTGATAACTTTGGTTCTAAAGTTTGACTACAATATCTGAGAAAAGGTTATAATAGAATTAAAATTTGACAAGAAACTTGGATAAGATTGAAATGGTTCAAGAAATATATCGTTAGATATGTATTTTCTCACAAATAAGCAGAATATAATTTTTCAATATTTTAGAAGTTATAAGCAGTAAAAGTTACTACTACTACTCACACAAAACTCACATATATATATGTGAGCGATTCAAATTTGTTAAACTCTTTTCTAATTTATACTTTCTCATGCATATCATACAACTCTCTCAATTCAAAATAATGTCATTGTTATTATTTCTTTACAAAAACAAACTAGACAAGTTGTAGTGATATAATAGCAGTAAATGTGACTTTTTTCCACTTTTAATTGAGAAAGTTGTAAGAGAGGAGTGTTAAACAACATCGAAAATGAATTTTATTCTTTGAATTAATTTGTTTATTTTTTGTTTAAGAGTTATGTGTAATCAGAAATAGAGTCTTCAAAGCAAATATTTTGATTTGCTGCTTTTGTTTTTATACTATTCTTTTTTATTTTAGCAAATTCACAGTTTTTTTTTCTTTTATATAAAATTAATTATCATACATAATTGCGTTATTGAGATAAGCTTATTATAATTGTCTTTTATTTTTGGATATTTAAAATCAGGGTGGATAATTTTTATGACTTTTATCATAAAAGTCTGAGAATTATTTTTTCACTTTTATATTTTTTGAGAAAAAATAAGAGTTATTTTGTGATTTTTATTTTTTCTAAGATATAAAATTGTGTTTAAAATTTTTATTGAAGGTATTGTAAAACACCAAATTTCTGCCAAAATGAAAAAAACCCAGAGCGAGACAAAAGAGTAAAAAATCGTCCAAAGTGAAAAAAAATACTGAAAGCTTGTAAGGAATTTTGTATCCTTTTATGTATAACTACCGAAACATCAATGTCCATCCTTCTGTCTATCTCTCCTCCTACCAATTGAAATTAGTTTTAGAACGCATCCTTGACAAAGTTCAATTAATTAATTATAATTGTAATTATAATTAATTAATTATAATTACAATTAATTATAAATATAATAAAAATGAATTGAACTTTGTCAAGGATTCGTTCTAATACTAACTTCAATTGATAGGAGGACAGATAGACAGACGGAGGGACATTTTTGTTTCGATAGTTATATCTAAAAGGATTCAAAATTCTTTACAAATAATTATTATTATAATTACAATTAAAATTATAAATTATTAAAATTTTAATTATTATTATAATTTTAATAATTTTTATTATAATATAATTATTAATGTTATTATTATTATTGTTATTATTACTATTATTATTATTATTATTATTATTATTACTATTATTGTTATTATTATCATTATTGTTATTACTTTTACTATTATTAATTTAGATACAAAATTTCCCACGAATTTTTAATTTGTTTTTTTTTTTTTTTTTTGTTTAAAAAATAATTTAATGCAAAAATTTTTTTGTTTATTTGTGGTTAATGCAAATTATTACCAGCAAAATACATAACAATTGCATGAATTATAATCATTAAAAATATTACATTGAATACATTTAACGCCGCAGTAAAACACCGTTAAACTAGAAAATGGCGTCAATATGCCAATAAGACAATAAATATTATAAAATAAAATGAAAAAACATTAAATAACTTGTAAATATTGGCAATAGAATTGGAAAAAAACAAAACAAATTTATTTAACAAATACTTGTTGTAATAGCGCTGTCAATATTGTTGTATTAATGACCAATAGGAATTCAGTTCAAGTGAGCTGAAAAAATATGGATAAAAATAACAGAAAGAAAAAAAAACCAATACGATCATTACAAATTGCCAGAGTAACATAAACAGAAATAGACACCGTTAGCTAGCAGAATGACTTAAAGGCAAAATAAATAATTAGTTATAATATTAAGTTCATACAAAAAATTAAAAACAATGTATTGGGAGAACATATGGTCTTAAAAGGACAGTGGGACTGGGGGAGAAATAAATAGTAATAAAGGAAAAAAATAAAAAAAAATAATTATTTTAAAAAAGGAAACATGAATCAAGTCAGATTATTTTCACGCTGTATTTATTGAGCTTAACAATAATTTTGTTTAATCAATAAGCGTCTATGCATTTAAATTGAACAGTAGTTATTAAAATAGTGTAAAACTATATGTATAATTTTCATGTTTGTTTTTTTTTTCTTTGTTTCGTCATGACATTGTGTAAAACACAATGAAATTGTAATAATTTCAAAATAATAATAATTATAATACAGATATTACAACTACACTTGGATTAACAAACTTTATTTGTAATTAGATGATTTATTGGAATTTGTTGCATGTTCCATACATTGTTGTAACTAAAGTTTCTTGAGCTTAATCCACTACTACAAGCTGTTTGAAACCGATTGTTCATATTAATAATTTTTATTAAAACAAATTTATTTATTGTATTTGATTATTTTTTTTTTTCTTTTATATGTTCTTTTGAATATGCAGATTTTTTGAATTTAGTTTTTTTCTATTTGTAAATCTACAAGTTTTTTCCCATAAACACATGTGTTTTATCTTTATGATAGTTTTTTTTTTCTTGGCTGAATCAATTGGTTGTAATCCCACAACCACGGGGGCCACTTCTTCTTTGTTGTTTTTTTTTTTTTGCCTCTTTACTTTTTCTGTAATAGAGATTGTGTAACAATGACGAATATAGATTTGCATTTATTTTAGTTTTTTTAGGTTTCTTTTTTTATTTATAAATTTTATTTGTAGACTTTTAAGGCGTTTTTGTTGGCATAAAACAATTGTTTGCTTATAGGAAGAAAAAAAAGAGCACAAATCCTTAAAGAAAAGCTTTAAGAGCAGCAACAAATACAAATTTAACATCATGTGAAAAACAGGCAAATATTGTAAATGTTGTTTTATGTTGTAATCTTTAGCAGATCACAAAGACCACCACTGGTGGTTGGATTTTTCTTGATTTGTTTCTGGTGTTTAAATTTTTTTGTAAAACAACTTAAAATAGTAGTAATACTCAGATTAGAGTTGTTTTTATTTTTTATGGCATAAAATGGTAAAAAAATCCCTTACAAATTTGAACATTTAAAACGATAAATATGTAATAAAAAAATTGCTTCCTTCACAAACAATTTTCTACAATTTTTTTATAAAATCCTACTTAAAAATTTTCGATTTATTTTAATTTTTAAAAAATTTCGATTAATTTTTCTTTAACAGAAAATATTCAGCAAATTTTTTATTTGTAGAAAAATATTTATAAATTTTTTATTTAAAGGAAATTCATAAATTTTCTTTTACTAGATTTTTTTTTTAATTGGTATTAAATTTTCTTCTAATAAAAAATTTTTAGTAAAATTTCACTAAAAAATTAATAAATTGCCTTTTTAAAAAGATATTCGATAAACTTTCTTATAATAAAAAATCTTCTATTAAAGATAAAATTTATTTATAGCAAATTTTTGATAAATTTTCTTAAGGTACAGTCAGATTAGACAAATGTTTGTTTTGAATTTGTTTGGAAATTTTTCATAAATTTTCTCTTAAAAAAACTGGTAACAATTTTTTTATAACAAATTGACAATAATTTTTTTTAATAAAAAATTTTTAGTAAAATTTCACTGGAAAATAATTTATTTTTCTGTTTTAAAGAATAATAAAAAATCTTCAATTAATAATTAAATTTGTTTCTAGCAAGTTTTTGGAAAACATGTTTTCTCATCGGTCACATTTGAAAAATTATTCGCCTTCGAAAATTATTTCATCAAACTGTCGAAAACCATAAATTTGTTTTTATTAAAAATATAATAAACAATGAGAATTATTTATTTGTTTTAATGATATGAAGCAGTTTGGAAAGCTTTTTTAGAAGAGAAAGAAAAATAGAAGAAAAGAAAGAGACAATGGGTTCGGAAATGGATTTAAAGACGAATTGAGGAATAGTGTGGTGCAAAATTGTTAAAAAATCTATGTTTAAAAACTCCATCTTTATATGGTTATTGCGCTTTTTTTTCAAGACAATCTAGTAAAATTGCAAGGCTAATTATACCAGTCATTTTCTAAAGATACGTACTTAACTATTATTATGCAAGTTGTCGAAAAATTTCTCCCTGGTCCATATTAGAGTGTTCGCAAATGCAAAATTTTCAATATTGTTGCAGAGTAATATTTCAATATCAAACTGAAAAGACTTCGGGTACATACTTGAGCAAGTCAGAGGACTGTCCCTTAAACTTTTTATTAAAATTGGACCACATTTGTCTAGCACGTACATAAATAGTCGACTAAAATCATAATTTTTCTGTGTTTTCTTTATAACACTTATATAGGTGCAAGTTGAAAATATTGTACGATTTTAACAAAAACTTGTAGAGACAAGCCTGGCTTACACAGTTATGTGCCCGAACTCATTGCTCAGTTATGTGCCCAGTTTGCGATTATAATTTTAAGCTGTACCCCGATTGAAAATTTTACATTTGTGGGCATCCTAACATGGACCAGAAAAATATTTATCGACTGTATGTGCAACAGAAGCGAAGTAAATATCCTTAGAAGATGGTTTGTTTAATTATCCTTAAAATTTGTTTATATATTCTTGTAGTATAGTGGTTACTAAAAAATTAAATCTAACAATAAAATGCGCTATAACTTTAAAACTAATGATGGAGCATAAAAATCTGCTTCAGCAAAATTATTAGAATTTTGATATTCTATAAACCTTGAAATAGCATTGAAGCACGTATAATGCATAATAAGCGAGATATATTAAGACACACAGACATACAATTCCGATGTTAAACCATTTTTTCGTATAATTTACCTGAAGTATATAATAAAATTACATAAAATAAAACTACATATCCTGCTGTTTATATTATTTACTTTTACTTGCTTCAACGAGCATGTTAATGAAATTATTAAAATGATCAGCAATATTGCATTAGCAGAATTTATTGCTTAAAACTTTTTATTTATATTTTTTACATTTTAATGATTTATATTCAATACAACTGTTATTTGATATTGTTTTCTTTTACCAAACTTTTGTAAGATCAAATAATTATTTGACCAAAAAATTGGAAAATATTTTCCATTAAATGGTCACACTGTGTTCACATTAAAAACTTTTTTATAATTTTATTTGCCTAAAATCAGCTGACTTATTGTTTGTTTGCCACAAAAAATATTTTTTGGTAATATTACGACAAAGAAATATTTGTCAATTTTTGACCTTAACTTTATATACAAAATTTTCATTAAAGTTCTTCTTATAGAAATTATTGATAAAGTTTCCTTTACAGAAATTTGGCAATAAATCTTCTTTTATGTAGAATTGGCAATAAATTATATCAAACAATGTTTAGAAAATCGTTAATTAGAAAACAAATTCTCTTTTTAATAAATTTTCGATAAATTTCTTTTAATAAAAAATATCAAATTTTATTTATTTTTTTTTTATAGAAAATTTGTGATAAATTTTCTTGTATGAAAATTTGCAATAAATTTAATTTTTACGATAAATTTTATTTTTTTTCTTTTTATAGAAAATTTTCGATAAAAATTCTTTAAATTCTTTTTATAGAAAATTTTCGATAAAAATTCTTTAAATTATTTTTATAGAAAATTTTCGATAAACATTTTTTTTATAGAAAATTTTCGATAAATATTCTCTTCATAGAAAATTTTCGATATATGTTTTTTATAGAAAATTTTCTGTAAATATCCTTTTTATAGCAAGTTTTCGACAAACATTATTCTTGTAGACAATTTTCGATTAATATTCTTTTTATAGAAAATTTTTGATTAATATTCTTTTTATAGAAAAATTTCGATAAATATTATTTTTATGGAAAATTTTAGTTAAATGTTCTTTTCATAGAAAATTTTCGATAAATATCTTTTGCATAGAAAATTTTCCTTAAATATTCTTTTTATAGAAAATTTTCGACAAATATTCTTTTTATAAAAATTTTCGATAATTATTTTTTTTTAATTTTCGATTAATATTCTTTTTAGAGAATATTTTCGATCAATTTTCTTTTTATAGAAAATTTTCGATCAATTTTCTTTTTATAGAAAATTTTCGATCAATTTTCTTTTTATAGAAAATTTTCGATCAATTTTCTTTTTATAGAAAATTTTCGATAAATTTTCTTTTTATAGAAAATTTTCGATAAATTTTCTTTTTATAGAAAATTTTCCATAAATTTTCTTTTTATAGAAAATTTTCGATAAATTTTCTTTTTATAGAAAATTTTCCATAAATTTTCTTTTTATAGAAAATTTTCGATAAATTTTCTTGTTATAGAAAATTTTCTATAAATTTTCCTTTTATAGAAAATTTTCGATAAATACTCTTTTTATAGAAGATTTTTATAAATATTATTTTTATAGAAAATTTTCGATATATACTTTTCATAGAAAATATTCGATAATTATTCTTTTCATGAATAATTTTTGATAAATATTCTTTTCGTAGGAAATTTTCGATAAATATTTTTTTTGTAGAAAATTTTCGATAAATATACTTTTTATTGAAAATTTTTCAATAAAAATTCCTTTTATAGAAAATTTTTCAATAAAATTTCCTTTTATAAAAAATTGTTAATAAAAAATGTATACAAAAGTTTAGATAAATTTCCTATTTATAAAAAAATTTCTATAATTTTTCTACTTATAGAAAAATTTTGGTAAATTTTCTATTTAAAGAAAAATTTCAATAAATTTTCTATTTAAAGAAGATAAATTTTCTATATTTAGAAAGCTGTAATAAATTTTCTTTTTATGGAAAAATTTTGATAAATTTTATGTATATTTTCGGTAAAAAATCTCTGTGGAAAATTTCCGATAAAAATTCTCTATATAAAATTTTTGATAAAAATTATCTTAAGGAAATTTTCGATACAAATTCTGTAGAAAATTTTTGATTAATTTTCTGTTTACAGAAAAATTCTCCATAAGTTTAAAGAAAATTTTTAATAAGTTCTTATTTAAAGAAGAATTTCGACAAATTTTAAATTTTTAGAAATTTATGATAAATTTTCTTATTATGTTAAAATTTCGATGAGTTTTCTATATATTTTCGGTAAATATTCTCCTTAGAAAATTAATTAATAAATAGATTAGTTTCCATAAGTATTCTCTTTCAAACATTTTCGCAAAAAATTTTATAGAAAATTTTCTATAATATAAATAAAAATTTTCTATGAGTTGTCTTTTTATAGAAAAATTTCTAAAAAATTTTCTATTTATAGAAGAATTTCAATTTATTTTGCTTTATAGACAAATTTTGATATATTTTTTATTTATAGAAAAATTTCTTTAAAGGAAAATTTCGATGTTTCTTTTACTGAAAAATTTCGATAAATTTTCTATAGAAAATTGTGTTAAATTTCCTATTTATAAAACGTTTCGATAAATTTTCTATTTTTAGAAATTTGTTATACATTTCCTACTTATAAAACTTCGATAAACTTTTTATTTATTTAAAAATTTCGACAAATTTTCTATTTATAGAAAAATTTCGATAAAATTTCTATTTAAAGAAGAGTTTCGATAAATTTATTTTTTATAAGATATTTCAGCTGAGTTTTGGCCAAAAATTTCTTTTTGCAAATTTCAACATTTTATGATTTAATTAATTATAAGTTTGTTTGTTAAGTCTTTTGTTTTTTGCGAAACATTTCCTTATATACATGTGTATTGTTTTTAATATCAAAATCAATTGTTCACCAAGATTTGTAATCTACATCCTTTAAGATCTTTATCAACAAAAGATAAAAAAAATGTATTTTATCTGTTAAAAGTACTAAACAGTATTAACACAAAATAAATTAAGCTTACGCATATTTGAACAATAAAACAAAGAATTAAATTGTACTCATATAATTTTTTTATTTATAAAAAATCTTACCTTTTTTTATAGCGGGTGTATAAAGAGGACAATAATAAATGCAAACTTTATCAGAAAGATACATGAGGAATATATATATAGAAAATAAAAAAAACATTTATTCAACATATGAATAAACTTTAAAATCAGCTACAGATATATAAAGAAATATTAATATACTACAAACATACATTAAAAATAAATATAAGAAATAGAGGCGTATCTGTATAATACAAAAGCTAGCAATTGTCTGCTGTAGATAATCTGTGATTTAAAAACTCCTACAGGTCAGGCGAGCACATCAATTACTTTGGCGCTCACAACACAAAATGTTTAAGTAAAAAGTAACCAAAATAAAAACACAAACAACTAAAAATATATACATGCTACAAGTTATATATAGTCATTCTAAGTACTCATCGTTTTACATTTGCTTTAGCTAAGAATACAAAAAGAAAAAAAGATCAGCAAAAAATATTTAAAAATGAAAATAAAAGCTGTAAAGGAAATATTTTTTTTTTCATATACAAGTTCACTTCAGAACACAGTTCAGTTCAAACAAATTTGTATGCAATATTACATGCCAACAACAACAGCAACAATTGCATCTGCAACAAGTGACCTCTCAATTTAACGTGGCATCATCATACATGCACAAATAAACTACGCAGAGTAGAATGCAACGTCTAAATATTCTTTGTTTTTTCTTTTTTTGCTCCAATCGGTTAGACCTCATACTGAAAACATTAACAACAATAAAGTTATATAAACATATGTACGGGGAGTATGTATTACTACTAGAAATGGTGAGTGTGTGTGGTTATATGTGAACGTGCAACATTTGCTAAACACACAAGGGTAATTTGTTGTGTTTAAAAACACAATTGTAGCTACAGGGACAGTTGATAAACTAAAAAACAATTTTGCTATTATTGTTTAAGATTTGCAACAATGTTGTTAAATTGTTTTTAATTAAATTTGACTTTTGAAATGGTTTTCGGTAAGTGAAAAATATCAAAGACTACTAAATACATAAAAATTTATTATAAAAATGTGTCATTATTAGAAGAGTTGTTTTGAATCTTAAGTAGGACCTTATACTGTGAAGGGAAGGAAAACTTAATTTATATAATTTTCTTTTATTGAGAAAAGGAAATATTTCTTATCCAATTTTCATTGCATCAGCTGTATTGTAATGCTAAAGGTTGAAAATCAATTGATAAGAACTTTTTTTGTATTATTTTTCTATATATATCTAGCTTTAGCTTTCACTTTGTTCCTAAAATCTGTTTTAGTTTTTTTTACATCGCTGAAAATCATCGTTTTGTAGTTTTCATTATGTTTATAGGACTTTTTTTAAATTTCCTCTTAAATTTCAATTGAATGAAAAGCTCGTGTTAAACTACAAACAAATACAAAAGATCCTGGCGCCCATTATCATCATCTTCCTTCAAATATTTATGTTTGTTTAGTGTAATAAATGTTCAATGCACAGTGGTTTAATTAATTTAATATGAATTAAAGTTACATTTCTATATGAGGGAGAAAGAATTTATTATAACTAAAAGGAAAAAAACAATTTTTTTATAACTAAAATTTAGTTTTCCTCACATATTGATAGCAAGATGTTTACGAAGTGTTTAGTTCGTTTACCTTGTGTCTTCCTGGAATAAAAATTAGGAAATTAAAGTAATTTTCAAAATGGTGAAAACCTATTTGCTAGAAAAAGTTATCATAAATTAGATCACCATTAGTTTTGACGTTATCCTCAATTAAGAGAAGATATCTCTTTGAAATGAAAACTATTTTTTTAACTCATACTGAAATATTTTAATTATTGTTTTTTATTTTTTGTTCTACTACTAAAAGGGATCCATCACATAATTGTAAATAAAGTTGAAATTTATACTTATACTTATATAATGAAATAAGGCTGATTCCATTTTTCGTATTTTTTTTAACTAAACAACTAAAAATTATCTTACTGAAATTGAAAAATTTATTTTTTAAATAGTGCATTTTAAGTCAGTACCTTTTATTTGCCATTTTTTAGTTTTGTTATCTCTTTCAAATAAATATCTTTCCCTAAGCTTTGGAAGTATAAATTAAAAAAAATATTGTAATAGATGGGGTAGGTGTTTATACCCCAATCACAAACTTATCCATTCGTGAGTTTACTGATACAAAAAATACATAGGTTTTTTCAAAGCTGCCTTTAAATGGGTTCAATATGTTGGTATCTTGTTACCATGATCTTTTATGTTTTGGTCATCTTCGCACTGTTTTGCCCAGAGAAACCAGTCAACACAAAAAATATACGTCGGAAAACGAGTTACGGATTTCATAAGAATGTTCATGCAGATCGTCAGAAAATATAAGTAAAAACGAATTGGATCCATAATTTGCCTCACTTGACCCCTAGGATTTTTTGAATTCGAATACCGCCACAACCATGGCCAAATGAGGGCAAAGAGAATGTGCTGAGAGTACATAAATAATCACAATTAAATACGCTGATAAAAAAATGTGTGGACAAAAACAGTTTGAGAAAAATGTACTCTTTAAAAAATAAAAATTTATAAAATATAGTTAAGGCAAAAAATGTATAATGGACAAAACAATTATTAACTCAAATATAGCTTTCTGAATGACATTGTTTGTTCTCTCATGGAAGCCAAAATTAAGAAAAGAATATCCATAGAACCAAATATCAAGTACTTAGTTAACAAAAAAACTTGTTACTATTTCAACATTTAACGATGTAGAAATATAAACCTGGATAATGTTCATCGTATTCACAAAAAACTTTTAATGAAATCATAAATCTTCTTTTTATAGAAAATTTTCGATAAATTTTCTTTTTCTAGAAAATTTTCGATAAATTTTCTTTTTCTAGAAAATTTTCGATAAATTTTCTTTTTCTAGAAAATTTTCGATAAATTTTCTTTTTCTAGAAAATTTTCGATAAATTTTTATTTTCAAGAAATTTTTTGATAACTTTTCTTTTTCTAAAAATTTTCGATAAATTTTCCTTTTATAGAAAATTTTCGATAAATCTTCTTTTCTAGAGAATTTTCAATAATTTTCTTTTTCTAGAAAATTTTCAGTAAATTTTCTTTTTCTAGAAAATTTTCGATAAATTTCCTTTTTCTAGAAAATTTTCGATAAATTTCCTTTTTCTAGAAAATTTTCGATAAATTTTCTTTTTCTAGAAAATTTTCGATAAATTTTCTTTTTCTAGAAAATTTTCGATAAATTTCCTTTTTCAAGAAAATTTTTTATAAATTTTCTTTTCCTAGAAAATTGTCGATAAATTTTTTTTTCTAGAAAATTTTCGATAAATTTTTTTTTCTAGAAAATCTTCTTTTCTAGAGAATTTTCAATAATTTTCTTTTTCTAGAAAATTTTCAGTAAATTTTCTTTTTCTAGAAAATTTTCGATAAATTTCCTTTTTCTAGAAAATTTTCGATAAATTTCCTTTTTCTAGAAAATTTTCGATAAATTTTCTTTTTATAGAAAATTTTCAATAAATTTTCTTTTTATAGAAAATTTTCAATAAATTTTCTTTTTATAGAAAATTTTCAATAAATTTTCTTTTTATAGAAAATTTTCAATAAATTTTCTTTTTATAGAAAATTTTCAATAAATTTTCTTTTTATAGAAAATTTTCAATAAATTTTCTTTTTATAGAAAATTTTCAATAAATTTTCTGTTTATAGAAAATTTTCAATAAATTTTCTGTTTATAGAAAATTTTCAATAAATTTTCTTTTTATAGAAAATTTTCAATAAATTTTCTTTTTATAGAAAATTTTCAATAAATTTTCTTTTTATAGAATATATATATTCTTTTTACAAAAAAAAAAAAAAAAAAAATATATATATATATATATATATATATATATATATTCTTTTTACAAAAAATTTTCGATTAATTTTCTTTTTATGGAAAATTTTCGATTAAGTTTCTTTTTATACAAAATTCGCGATCAATTTTCTGTTTGTAGAAATTTTGCGATCAATTTTCTTTTTATAGAAAATTTTCGATCAATTTTTTTTTTAAATTTACTTTCAATTTTCTTTGAAAAGAAAATTTTCAATATATTTTCAATTTCAAAATATTTAATATATCATTTTATTCAAAATTTAAGGCAAAATTTCCTTTTATACGAAATTATAGATTCTGTTAAATTATTTTAAGACAAAAATGGAGATTAAATTTTAAAATGGGAATATTTAACACCGTTGGAGTTTTGTTTAAACACGTGGGGCTATATATTTTCTCACAATCTCTCTCACCAGTTAAGTTGGCAGCTAAAGAGTTCTAAAAGTTTTCTTAAGGAAATTTTCGATAAAAATTCTATAGAAAATTTTCGATAAATTTTCTGTTTACAGAAAAATTTTCGATAATTTTTCTATTTATAGAAAAATTTTCGATAATTTTTCTATTTATATTTTCGACAGGTTTTTTATTTTTATAAATATTTCGATGTGTTTTGTTAAAATAAGTTTCGATAAATTTTCTATTTAAAGAAAATTTTCCATAATTTTTTTTTTCAGAGAAATATCGATAAATTTTCTGTTTAAAGAGAATTTTTAATAAGTTCTGATTTAAAGAAGAATTTTCAATTTTTAGAAAGTTGTGATAAATTTTCTTATTATGTAAAAATTTCGATGAGTTTTCTAATATTTTCGGTAAAAATTCTCTTGAGAAAATTTTTGATAATTAGAATAGTTTTATTAATAAGTATTCGCTTTAAAAAATTTTCACAAAAAATTCTATAGAAAATTTTCTATAAAATAAATAAAAATTTTCTAAAACTTTTCTTTTTATAGAAAAATTTCTAAAAATTTTCTATTTATAGAAGAATTTCAATTTATTTTACTTTATAGACAAATTTTGATATACAAATTTTACTTTTATACGAAATTATAGATTCTGTTAAATTATTTTAAGACAAAAATGGATATTAAATTTTGATATGGGGATTTTTAACAACATTGGAGTTTTTTTTAAAGACGTGGGGCTACATATCTCCTCACAAACTCTCTCACCAGTTAAATTGGCAGCTAAAGAGTTCTAAACTTATTTAAAATTTTCTGCTCATACCTTACCACTGTGCAGCATGAAAACTTTTTAAGAATTTCCTCTTTTTATGTCGATACATCTGCATTTAGCACGCGGCCTTATGCCCACTAAAAAAAAAACAAACATTCATACTCACAGAAACAAACAATCATTTCATATTGTGGGTTTATATGCGTTGATTGTTTTATTATGATGATGTTAAATTATTGTAATCCATACTGGTAATCTTCAACAGAGCGACGAATATTCTGGCAGTTAGTCTGTCAGTCGCTAAAGCAATGGTTTATTTAACTTAAACATTTTGGATAAACATATACAAGATATTGTTTTTTTTTTTTTTTTCATCATATTATTATCATCATCAAAGGCACTTTTACAGATTTTCATATAAGTAGAGGAATTGAAGCATTTTTTTCATTGTACAAATATTTTGGATTCTGTTGCTGATGTTAACATAATTTACCATGATCAGAATAAAGATGACTATGATGATTACGATGATGATGATGACGGAGACGAGGAAGATGATGATGGTGATCATCGTTGTCCTCATCTTTTACATCTGAGAAGAACAATTCACCATTACCACCACCGCCAACAGTTTAAACAAACAAAAATACTTATAAATACAATTCAATGATAGCGATCAATATTCTTTATGATGATTTTTATAAAGTTTTTACTTTTTTTTCGTTTTTTTTAAGATACCCTACATTCTATCCTGCCAAGTTTTTAAACAAAAAAAAAAAAAAAAAAACAATAACTTTTTTGTTAACGGTAGAAAGTTTATTCCTAAAGCTCTGAAATAAAAGCTGTTGAGATTTGTATTAATTATTGCAATAAATTTTATTTGCGTTAGATTTTTTTCCGTTATCTAATCCAAATTTATATGGTTTTAAAGAAGACATTTGTTTACTGCAACTAAATCTTTCAATTAATTCGTTAGCTCTACGAAAATTTTATGTTGTATTTAAGCGAATCATAGAAGATAGTGTGTCACTTTGTCGTCTTTGTCTTTTCATTATCATTTCACTTCAATTGTTGTTTTAGTTTGTAATTTTTTCTCTTTGATACTTTTAAAATTTTTAGGATCTTTCATAAAGATTTCAATATTTTTTTTTCCTATATCTGAATTTCATCCACTACGATATGGCGGCAACAAATATTGTTGCTGTTGTTTCCTATGTTGATTATTGAAAATGATGTTGTTGATGATAGTTATATGTTGCTGTATATAAATACGTATAAAAAAGATGTTATTGGTGATTGTTTTATTTTTTTTTTTTATTTATTTTTTTCTTTTGTAATTTTATCTTAATACTGATGATGCCCTATTGTGATAATTTTGGGTTGTACTTAAGGTACTTATTTAATATGCAATTTTTTATATTTTACTTACAGAGTTCCATACGACCGTTTGTCTATCTACGCGATTATTCTTTAGCAAATAAATGGTGAGAAATAAATTTTCTTAATATTCTGCGTTTAGGTTGCTTTTTCAATTTTCTTAAAACAAAGTTTAAGAAGGTGTTTACAAATGTTTTATTTATTAATATTTCATTAGGTAGAAATTTTTTACATATTCGTATAAAGGACAATTCGATTTTTATGCTTAAAATGGTTTTAGATGACAAAGGTCTTTTTAATACGAAAAATAAAATGTTTATAAGCAGGGCTACCAAAAATATACAAAATTCTAGTTTTTCCTGGAATTGAAATTTATCAAACTGTTAGTGATTTATCTGTTTTAGAGAATTTTAAGAATTTTGGCATCGACTTTTTATAGCATATTTTCGCATATTTAAATCTTAACAGCATATTTATGAATATTTTGGTCTTAATAGCATATTTTATTATAATTTAATGATTTGACTGTGTTCCAAGCTGTGTTCTTATAAAATGTTTACATTCTCTTATATCTCCAATAACCTACTTATTCAACATATCAATATTTAGTGGTTGCTTTCCTGAAGTTTGGAGGAAATCTTATATTATATCTTTGTTTAAATCCGGAAGCAGATCCAACATTTCCAATTATAGAGGTATTGGTAAATTGAGCGTTATTCCAAAACTTTTCGAAAAGATAGTTACTGAAATCCTTTCGCATCAAGTTCTATGTTATCTTTCGCCATTTCAACATGAATTTAGAAAATGATGTTTCACTACTACTAACCTTTTGAAGTTCGCAACCTCAGTTATAACTGCATTTGATTCCAGTTTAGAGACAGACGCAGTATACACAGATTTCAGTAAAGCTTTCGATAAAGTAAATCACGACGTACTATTGTTCAAATTGGATAAACTCGGATTTTCTCCTGTTTTCCTTAAATGGATTTCCACATATCTTAAAAATAGATGCCAATGTGTATTATTCAGAGAATGTACATCGAAAACCATTCCTGTTTTATCTGGTGTTCCACAAGGTAGTCATCTCGGCCCCTTATTATTCCTAATATTTATAAATGATTTACAAGCTTGCATTAAGAATTCTAAAATATTAATGTATGCTGTAGCTTTAACTATTCCTATCAATATTCCTTACTCTAATCAGATTTTAGCAATCTTTATGATTGGTGTATGATGAATCTAATGGATTTGAATTTAAGAAAGTGTAAACACATGATGTTCTACAGAAGAAGTCCATTACAATAAATGAATATCAACTTGATCTAGTGAAAGAATTTTTTGATCTGGGTGTGTTGCTTGATTGTAAACTATCCTTTAATTCTCACGTTTCGCAAATCGTTAATAAGGCAAAAGGAGTTCTAGGTTTCCTTAAGCGTGGGGGAAGAGAGTTTAATGATCCTTTCGTTTCCAACCAATTATTCATATCTCTTGTAAGACCTTCCGTGGTCTGGGATCCTCAATACGAAGTTCATATAAAGAAAATTTAATCGGTCCGGAAACAATTTCTCTTATTTTCTCTTCGTAATCTTCCATAGAATCCCAAATCGTCCAACTAGAAATTATACTCCTTTAAAAATCAAATATTTTCGAACCAATTATGCCTACTTTGATCCCATTAGACGTATATGCAATCAATTCAACAGTTTTTATCCATATATTGATTTCTCATTAAAACCAATCCGCATTCAGAGGAGTATTTTTAACTTAGTTAAATAATAAGTTTTTGTTATTGAATGATTATTAAAATATTTTATTGTAAATAGCTTCAAGAATAATATATATGCTAACCTGTAAGAAATTGTAATTTCATTGGCTGTTAAATAAATAAATAAAAACAAGTATAATTTAGCAATATAAATGGTATGGTATGGTATTTATAATTAAGATTATTACTTTTCATATATTACCCTAAAAAGCATAATTTTAAATTTAAGAAGAAAATTTTGATAGAAATGAAATTTTTGTTGTATTGTCACAAATTTTCATTTTGTAAATTCATACAAATTTTGTAAATTTTCTTCTGCAATATATTAGATTTAAATATTTTTAAGTGCAGAACGAAAATATTATTTAGCAAATGGTAATAAAAATGAATTTTTTTTTAGAACAAATAGTTGATAATTTAAAATTTAGTAGAAAATATTATAAAAGCATATTTTTTAATTTTAGCGCATAAAGCACTTTTTAGAGCGTATTTATGGTTGCTCTGTTTGTAAAGAATAATAAACATTATTTTTACTAAAACTTAGTAAAAAAAATGTGTAATTCAGCTGCCCTTCAACATATTCAGCAAAACAAAATCTGATTAATTGCAATTAAACTATGGGCAAGTCATAAATAATCTTAAAATAATATTTATTGATTTGTATAAAATTAAAATAATTCACCAATTTTATAATATATTTAGGAAATATTTATTAAACATTATTATAATATATCTTGATTAAACTTAATATTTTATGTAAAATGTGTTTCAGTTCTGAAAAATTATATTTATAACTTTTAAAAATTCATAATTGCTTTTTAAACAAATTAACTTATTTTAATTCAGCTACGTATAATCATATTTGACAAAAAAATATTTTAAACTGGGATGAGTTTTACAAATTTTAATATTCCCCCAAAATTACTTAATTCAGCTTTTCAAAAAACCTTATTTATCTGGCAAAGATCGTAACCAAAATCTTTATTTATTAGTTATGCAAAAGGAACGAAACATGCAAAAAATTCCTGCTTAGTTATTAAAGATCTATAGTTTCAAACATAATATAGTATTTTAATTCAACAGCTTTAAATCACATTCAGCTAGACAAAACCATTGGCAAATCGAGTAAAGAACATTGATTATTCTAATGGAAAAGTTTTTTTTACCAAAAACAATTTATTGCCTTATAAGTTTAGTAGCATTTTTATAATTTTGGTGCAGCAAAACCGTATTCAGCTAAGAAAAATCCTTTTAAAATAAAAAAATATGATTTTCTATAAAACACAAAATAAGCAAAATTCAGCTGCGTTAAATTATTTTTAGGTTTACCAAATCATTGAAGTAATCTTAGACATTTAAAATACTTTATATTAGATTTTTTTAATATTATAGATTATTAAAAAAAGTCAATTCAGTTACTTGGAAACTTAACCAGCGAGTAAAAAATCAATCAGAATCTTAAAAAGTGATAAACATATTTTTAATGGCCAAAAAAGTTCACGTCAGCTGACTTAGATCTTATTCAGCTTTGCAGGTGTAAGACTAAAATCATAAAAAATTCTTTATTTAGTAAGTAATAGAAAATTTTTAGAACTTAACTATTGTAAAGGCTATTCAGCTAAGAAAAAGTCTTTTAAGAATAATAAAATAAAAATAATAAAAATTTTTTAAATTATACAAAATAAATTTAATTCAGCTGAATATCTTATTTAGCTGGTAGAAATGTTATCAAATTATTAAACAATATAAAATATTAATTCAGCTGCCCTAAGATGTATTCAGCTAACAAGAGAATCATCTAGATTAATAATACAATCTTAAATATTTTTTTTAGAAAGTCAATTCAGCTTCAAACGATTTTCTTCAGATAAAAAAGACCTTCTAAAGTCATTGCTAGAACTTTAGTTTTAAAATATCACTAAAAACTTTAATTTAGCTACCTAAATTATTATTCAGCAAAAGCAAACACGATTAATTTTTAATATCACACAAATAACTTTAATTCAGTAGACTAAAATTTTGTTCAGATTTGAGATAACAATTATTAAAGCAAAAATTAATTAAAAATTTTAATTAATATTTCTTAATAGCTAAATTCAGCTGCTTTAAAACTTATTCAGCTTAGAGAGCAGGCAATAAAATCAATATTAAATGTTTAACTTAAAAAAATACATAAACATTTAAATAATTCAGCTGCATTAAATGTTATTCAGCAGAATAAAATTAAGTCTATTCAGACTTGAAAGGGCCTTTGCTATTCTAAAAAAATAAAAAAATAAATGTAATTCAGCTGATTTTAAACTTGTATAAGCAAGGAAAAAGTCTATTAGCATTTATTTAATGTTTAATTTTAAAAATAAATCTAAAATTAAAATTTTTTTTTATAAAATTAAATTTAAAAAAATTTGGCAGCCTTAAAATTCTATCTTATTTAGCTTATACAGCTTAGAAAAAACTTAAAGAAATCATAATGTGATCATAAATTTTCGTTATTTCTGCTGTCTTTAAACTTATTCAGCTTATAAAAATTATATTATAATCACTGTTTAAATCTTAAGTTTTATAAAAATGTATGAAATTATTTAAATTCAGCATACTATTCATCAGAATAAAATTAGGTCTAAATTTGTGGGAAGGGTTTTATAATGTTAAAGTAATTTTCTTAATTATTAAATTAAAAAAAAAACAATACGGTCCAGTTCAGCAATAATTAAAATTATTTAAAATCAAGAACAAACTATAAGGTATTTAATTCAGCTGTATTTAATATTAGGACTAAATCCATAAAAGCACTTTGGGTTTAAACGAAATTGAATGTGACTTTAAATATGGTTAATATAATCTTTTTTAGAGTCCACTTGTTCATCATGGCAATCCTATCCGTTATAAATTTAAAGGCTGTATCTGCCATCCCACGATGTCAAACGAAAGTGAGTTCAAAACAATTTTACATGGTCCGTTCGACTAGGGATAAAAGCTGGGCATTTTTTATAAATTTTCTTAAACCGTTTTATTTGACTTATAGTAAATTTTAAAATTAGTTTCTGGCTCATGATAAGCTCAAATCGAAAAATAAATCTGTATAAAATCAATAAATGCACCACCCCATTGTGCTTAAAATCTTCAATATTACCATACGTGTGCGTAAAATTATTTTAAATTCATTTAACAAATATTGAACAATTATAGTTTGCAAAAAAAAAAAAAAAAAATTAGCAAAAATTATAAAAATTTTGGCAAAACATTTCTCCAAAAAAACTCATCTTCATTTTAATTTCGAAAATGATAAAGCAGAAAGTTGTTTAACAAAAGAAACCATTTTCAACACATTTTTAGCTACAAAATCAAAAAGTAAATTGCTTCGAGCGTGGGTGGAAAAAGAAATATTATAAATAATCATCGATAATCATTTAAATAATTTGGTTTATTGAGACTTTAAACATATCTAAAATTCGAACAAAACTTTTGAATATAATTTCTCCATCATCACTTAATTATTAGCTTGTCTCAAGTCGTCTTCATGCGTACGAATATTGAAAAGATGTTGTACGATGAAAACGTTAACAATTTATGTTAATTTATATATATATATATATATATATATATATATACATATATATATATACATATATATATATATATATATATATATATATAAAATATGTTTATTTTTATGTTAAAGCCAATAAAATACAATTAGTTTAAACGGAGATTTAATAAGATTTTTTGAAAATATTAAAACAACAATAGTATAGTTTATTCGTTTATAAATTAGTGTATACCATTTCCAACTACAATTTCATTTGATAAAATAAAATTTTACAAAAATAGTTATAATATTTTTATAGACTTTTTAAAGGTTAAATTTAAGTATCTCTTTTATACTAAAATTTAAACAAAGAGTTAAGCAGAAATGTTATAAAAAATTTTTATAATATTGTAAAGACATTATAAATATTTTGCTTATTTATCTATCTTCCACTTCTTCCATTCATACTTTGGTTAGATAAGATGGGCAGCTGTAAATGCAAACTATATGGCTCACTTGGGTCCTATTGGTCCCATGATGTTACCCTAATGGATCGTGTAAATTCGTTTCACATGTACGGGAATAGGTTCGAATCAAACCAACATAATGCATGAATAAAAGATCTGACATCAACTGCAGAGAGATCAGATAATCCGTGTATATATGGACTAAAAAAATTCAGCAGTCCTTATATTCACAAGAGAAGGAATGTGACCAATAAAATATTCTTCTCTCTTCCTCCTCCTCGTAAGGCAACATCTAAAATAGTCGCTAAAAGGGAGTTCTAGTCTTCTAGCGTGTGCACCAGCAACCCATTGGCCTGTTATAATGGCTACAAGTGTTCGCAGCTGACGCCTTGGCAATCCCAGAATGAAACTCGACCATTTTTGATCGCCTTGGAGCCATATTTCTCTCGAGATAGAATATGCGGACACGCTTGTCCATCTTTATTGAGCTATTCTCGACAAGTACTGCAGTACCATTGACCTGCATGATGACACCGGTATGCCAACTAGTTGGTCCATTTCTTCACTTTGAAAATGGGAACCAATTCTGGCTAATTCATCTGCAATAATATTTCCCGGGGTACTTGAGAGCGCCTTACCTCTCTTCAACTCTAAGTTTGAATATCTCGCCATCTTATTTAAAGATGTCCGGCATTCATGTATCAGCCTGGATATTAAATAGACCCCCGAAATAGACTTAATCACGGGTTGACTATCGGTACAAATTTAAATATCCAATCCGAATACTGCATAGTACATTAGCCAATTTAACGCTCTCCTAAGGGCTGTGATATAGCAATTTAAAGATGTTCCTTACATATGCGATAATGAAGGTACCTCCCCAAACTCTTTAGATGATTTGGATCCATCAGTGCAAACCTCAATCGATCCGGTTTTTATAGTGGGATCATCTGAGATTGAAATTGAGAAACTGAGTGTCTGCACAGAAAGGGTTTGGGAATACAGTAATCAATATTGTCAGGGATGTCATCCTAAATTCCCAAAATGGTAGCAAGGCCATATCTCCTATCATTCCATGCACCCATAATACGGAGCCTAGTCGCCGACATGATGATGGTTTGTTTGGCCATTAGGTTCACTGGCATCCAGTTCATCAGAACGAATAATACATTGGATAGTATTGTACGAAACGCACCTATAATTATTTACGCTGAGCTACTCAGAACATTTTCGAAGATTCCACAAAAGGTGGATTTTTCCATTGCTTTCCACCATACTATAGCTCCCTACAAACGTATAGGCTTGAGCACTATTTCGTAGAGCTATTTTGTATTTTTAGGATTTAAACCCCAATATTGCCCTATGGCCTTCGTACACATATAAAGGGCAATGTTTGCATTTAACGCTCTAGTCTGGGTGTTTTCTATTCATATTTATTAAATACTACTATTGGACACAGTGTACTGTTAGCTGTAGAAAAATTATGAACTTTAAAACATTCACAAAAACAATCATAAATATATTTAATAAAATTATAAATATTTGAGTAGGCGTTAATCATAAAATGATCATCTTTTTATGAAAATATTTTTATTAAAAAACATACAAAAAAACATTTGTCTGGTAAGTAATAAATTAAGCAAATACCTGTTAATAACATAGTTGTTTTTTGTTAAAACAAAAAATATATTAAATTTAAGATAAACGACTTTTTGAAGTACCCTATACAAAGAATTATGTATTAATATATATTAAAGCTTTTCAAAAGTCTTCTTTAAATATCTGTAAATAAATAAAGTGTGTGTGCGTTGAAATAAAGCATAACATGCTTTTGTTCTGCTTTTTTTTTTTTTTTTAATAAAAGAGGAACAGAATAATTTATATATATAATTTTATATAAAAATTAATTGCTGTTTTAATTTTTTAGATATGACTTCTGAAAAGAATTTTATCTATCTCTCTATAAGAATTTAAAATTAATAATCACAATTAGCACTGCCTTCTTAAATTCGCTTTTAATTGGTATCCAATTACTTTACAATTGCCAAAATTCTGGGTAGTTTAAATAACCAATACTCTCTGGGACTAAAATAACATTAATTCTGGGTGCTTCTACTAAACCAAAAAATTTTAAATTTGACCAGAAAATGTTAAAAGCACTGTTGCATGTGGTGAGTATCATCAATGTCTTTCTATACATTTCACCACAGGTGTTTGTAGTTTCCACAATTTTGGTCGGAGAGCAAAAAAGTTTATGTTTTCTGGATGTTTGTAAGAAATGATGTCGACAGGACGATGTTCGTATGTCCGTCTATCGGTTGAAATGGCATTTATAAAATCCAACGATAACTGCCATAAATAATATATACATCAAACGATAGGAAATCCCTTCGAGAATTTTCCTATTGAAATTCAGCAAGATCGATTATTAAATGTAGGAGATATGTACAAAAGCCGGTATTTTTGAGGATTTTTCGGCTAAAAAATCGTTTGAATGGCATTTGTGAAGCCTCCCGATAACATATATCAAAAAATCACAAATTTCTTACAGAACTTTTCTATTGAAACTCGGAAAAACCGGTTCAAAAATAAAGAAAATATTAAAAAAAATTGGTTGTTTAAAGCGGTTTTAGATTTTTGCAAAACAAAATAAGAAAATTTTTTTTCAATTTTTTCTACTAAAGAAATGGACTCAGCCGGTCCATTAGTTACAGAGATATCGGTCAAAATGCATTTTTCATCGATATCCAAGTAATAAATAAGCTACGAACTTAGTTCTTATTGATCACAAACATTTTTCTTTCTAGTTTTCTGAATGAAACAAATCGGTTCATAAACAACCGAGTTATTGGCAAATCTTTATTTTTTATTATTTATTCAATGTCTAGTTTTCTTATAGTTGTTGTTTACATGGGTACTGAAAAAAATAGCAACAATAGAGTGAGGCATATTTGGTTTTTTTCAGTTCTTTCACAGAAAAATCGGAATTTTTTTAAAGTATTTTCTTGTTGAAAAAATAAACTAAGTAGATCCACTATTAACTAAGTTATGGGTCAAGACGCGTTATATATAATTTTTATACTCCTTCGGATTTTTCAAATCAGTCAAATCGGTCCATAAAATTTCCACCATACCCTTTTTTTAATTTAATATTATCTTACACTGAAAAATTATTGTAGAACATATTTTAATAAATTTATTATTTAATTTTATATTGGAATCAAATAAAAACATTAATTCATATAATTACGTTTTTTAAGTACTTAAAAATTTCAAAAACGAAATTAAAAATGTGAGAACTTTCTAAAAAATTCCATTATTTTTTAGAAGAATTTACATAAAAATTGTACATTTTCTAAATTCTTGGTCGTTTTGTTAGCAGATTATGAATTTTCCTCAGTTGTTTGTGTATAACATTAAACAGTTAATTTGTGCTTATGAAGCGGTAAGTACACGTTTTGGCTGTTTAGCAATAAGTATATCTTTGTGCTCCATATTATTGTAGCCATCGTAAAGTTAGCATAACAAGGTCAGAGTTTAATTGTTATTACTGTGGCCTAAGGTGGCACTTATGTATATGTTTTATCGAATTCTCAAATAGTATATCGTCATAACAATAAATGTTCTAATGTTGTGTCATCTTACAGGTTCCGCTAACATATGTGCGTTTATTTGATGACCGGATTTCCCGATATTATAGCAAAGATTTTTACGCTCTTACTTTCCATTGTTAATGTTTACACGACAATTGGATCTATGCTCCGTCACAATCCGAGTTTAACTATGCCAACTCACAACAGCTGTATTAACCAGAAGATTTTCCTCTTCCAACGACAGCAGAGCTGTTACAACACTTAATATTTAGAAAATAATTTTGTAAATTTAAATAAAGAAGCTAAATTTAGTTTATATATTGAGAGAAATATTATCCAATGGTACAGATTCAGTTAATAGCAATTTCAATTGTGTTAATAAATAAATTAACTGACATTAAGTATAATTTTAATTATAAAATTATTTAATATAATAAAAACTTTTTTGAAATTTGAAATAACCTATTAATTTTACTTAATTAATATTATAATTTTAATGATTGGAGAAAAATCAATTAAGATTTTAATTAATGTCAATAATTTCGTAATTAAAACCCATTTTTATTTTTTTCTATGTACATTTATATATTATTTGTTCGGCACCAAGGTGATTATACTTATCTTCTTTAAAAATGTGCGTACTTTTGTAAATTTTTGAAGTATTAAATTTGTTATTTACCAGCTTTTACCGGAGCGCTTCGATATGCTTTATTACTGTGAAAGCCTTAAATTTTTAAAGACTTTCACTGTAATAGTCCTTTAGATAAGAAAATGTATATTTTCTTTGGATACGATAAAGGTTCCCACGGAATTTAAGGGCTCTCACTGCAATAGTTCCTTAGATATGCCATAATGAATATTTGTTTTAAATAGGGGGGCGGGTAGGGGGATACTACTCTCCCTGTTCAGGTAGAAAAATAAAACATCATATTTTATATTTAGGGATACACAGGATGATGATGTAAAAATTTTTACCCTCTAACGGTTAACGCTGCCTCAGGACATTTTTTCTTATTTTTATTTCTTTTGAATTTAATTTGTATTTTAACTTCTTTTCATATTCTCATCATTTAGCTAATTAGTAAACTTAATCAACTAAATATCTAGACCATAAATGCTCCAAAAAATTTACACTAAATTTATTTTCAGTCTGTAAATTTATTTTATAAATTTTTGCTCCGACCGTTAGAGGGTTAAGCAAATCGGTTCATCCGTTTGAGGGTTTTAAATTGTGGACATAAACTATGGGCGTCCAACTATAGCATAATGTATTTAATTTTCATATAATACACCTCAACACGGGTGAAGGGTATATAAGATTCGGAATAGCCGAATATAGCACTGTAACTTGTTTATTTTAACACGGTAGAGGTAGCAGAGCACCCTTGAATTAATCTAGTTTCTTTCAATCAATAACAGGCATTTAAATGACTACGTCAAATATATAAAAAAAATAATTCGTATTTTTTTAAATTTTATATAAAAACTATTTATTTCCAACATTACCTATTATAGGGTATTAAGATGGCTAGCTGATATCCCCTTTTCTAACAGTTTCTTGTAAAAACCTACAATTATTTAATTTATATTTTATGCGATTAACGATCAAATATAAAATTTATATTTGTTTCAATTAATTTAAGATAATTAAATTAATGGTCTTTAATTTATCACGCACGCGTTAACGAATCAACTATAAAATTAAAAAAAATAAATAAATAAAATAATAATAATAATAATAATGTTTGGGCTTTAAAAGAAAAAAAACTAACAAAATATTAAAGGCATACTTGAATTTTAGTTTAAAAATAATTTATTACTTAAAAATAAAAATATAAAAATGGGGTCTTAAGAATTTGTTCTTATTTTTCTCCCTCTCACTTCCAACCTTAATTACTGGTTATAGTCCAGAGATAATCTGATATATTTCATTAAACTTTTTATTATTTAAATCACATCAGTTGTGTCATTTTGGTTTCCTTGTTTAGATTTTTATATACATTTTTTTCTTCTTCTTCTTCTTCTTCGCAAACAAATTGTAGAAAAAATTTTCCTAGAACTTAAAAGCGTGTCAAATACGTGTATATTTATTTATCTATTGTAGTTGATCAAAAAAATATTAAGTTTTATAGTGTTTTTTTTTTTTAGCATTTAAGTTTTACGTGAATTCAGTAATTTGTTTTTATTTTGTTATTAATTTCGTTTTGAATGAAAGAAAAGTCAAATGAAGGGTTTTTACAAGTTCTTTGATGAATATGATAAAAAAAAAAGATTTATAAGTGATTGAATATGGCTTTAAAAGGCACTACACAGAAAAAAATAAAAATGGATTTCAATTACGAAATTGCTACTCATAATAGATATTTTTTTTTTTTAATTAATTAAAATTGTAATTGGAAAACTAATTGTATTTATACCTTTGCACAAAAATTGTTTCCACAATAAAAATACAAAATTTGCATTAAAATTATTTATTGAAAAATTATATACATATATATACTAATAATAATATATAAAAAATTTAGAATTAAATTAAATAAATCATACTTATTGCACTGGAAGAAAACATCTAACCGGTAAATTTAGAGCAAACGCCGGCGCCCATAACACTCCGAGGCCGAGTGTTTTCGGTATTTTCATATAAACAACACGAAAGTTAACAAAGTTAAACAATTGAGAGCAAATAGAAAAAAAATATTAGTTTTGTTCTAGCTTTCAACAAGAAATGCTCATGTCGCATGGCTAGCCAAAATGAAAAATAAAACACATAACAGAGAGCGTAAGAAAAAATTATTTTTTGTATGCTAGATATAACAAACATATTCACAACAAAGAGCGTAAACAAATCAAATACACTAACACATTCAAATTTTTAAATCCTGTCGTTGTGCCTATCGCTGTTTTAGAGAGACGTTAAAACATAGAGAAAGATAAAGTCTAGAATCAAGGCATCAATAAACGAGAAAGAAAGATATAATTGGTCCCAGACCGACTATACCCTATACCTTTGTGTAAGAGCATAAAAATTCGGGAAGGGGACTTGTATTATACAGTTAGTCACAGTCAAATTTGTCAACCTGCAATAAAATGTATTAGGATGTAAAAAGTTTATAAAATCAATTTGACCAAAAATTGTTTTTACTAAATTATTTGGTTTATTTTGTTTAAGAAAAACATCATAAAAAATTAATAAACATTTTGGATACAAGTAAACATTAAACGAAGTTAGTATAAAATTAAGGTCACAGTGAAAATGATCCACAATGTAAAACATCTATAAATAGCGGAACATTTTCATTTTCTTGTTTTGCTTTATTTCTTTTTCTGTTGTTTACTTTCATTTATTGAAACTAACCAAGTTTAAATCGATTGCTTATTTAAAAATTTTAAGATGGGTCGCCACACAACAAATGAGCTTCGAAATTTTGTTATTGAACATTATAAAAGTGGAAAAAGTCAAAGACAAATCGCTCAAATTGTTAAAAAATCCTGGACAATAGTGGAAAACATCATCCACCGTTTTAAAAACGAAGGTCGAGTTATAAATAAGCCAAAAATTAGCCCAAAAAGATATTCAGCGAATGTGAAGAAAGGTGGATAGTCAATCAAATCAAAATAAATCTAAGACTGTGTGCTCCGAAACTGCGAGATATAGTTGAAAACCACTTCAGTATTAGCTGTAAGGCCGAAATGATTCGAAGAGTGCTGCGTAAGAATGGACTAAATGGCAGAATAGCGCATAAGAAGCCCTTTGTAAGTGCGAAGAATAAAAAAAATTGCTGAGAAAGATTTTTCATTCTGTCAGAACGTCTTATTTACGGATAAGAGCAAATATAACCTTTTGGGGTCAGATGGAAGAGTAAACATTTGGAGAAAACCCAATCAAGAGATGAACTCAAAAAATCTGCGCCCAACAGTTAAATATGGCGGTGGTCATGTGATGGTTTGGGGTACATGTTCTGCTGCTGGTGTTGGTGAACTACACTTTGTTGAAGGGAATATGGAAAAAATCCAATACTTAAATATTTTAAAAACAAATTTAAAAAAAAAGTGCAGAAAAAGTAGGAATAGATGACACTTTTCATTTTTATCAGGATAATGATCCGAAACACACAGCCGGAATTGTTAAAGAATGACTTCTGTATCATTGTCCCAGAGTAATTAAAACGCCTTCCGAATCACCGGACCTTAATGTTATTGAAAATTTGTGGCAGAAACTCGAAGGTGAGATCCGAAAACATGAAATTTCCAATAAAAATGACTTAAAAGCTGCCTTATAGAGGAATCGAATAAAATTACCTCGGAATATACAAGAAAACTAGTGGAATCTATTCCAAATCGTCTAAAGTCGGCAATTCTTCAAAAAAGATATCCTACAAAATATTAAAAATCGGTTTTCAATTGAATTTTTTAACTTAAACTTAAGTGGACCATTTTCACTATGACATAAAATTTTCTCCTTTATCGTTTAATCTTAGTTCTTATGTCAAATATAAATGAATTAAATAATTTTTTTTATGTATGTATTATTAAAATAAATGAAATCAACGAATATAACCTTTTTTTGAGTATGTATTTATTTGTTATAGTTTTTACAAGTTAAAGTAAATGATTTTAGTTGGACCAATTTGACTATGACTAACTGTACCTGTGGCCAATTTTACTAAATAAATAAAATATACAAATAAAGAACAATGCGTTGATATTACATCTAGATGATTTTATGCACTTTAGGGCGTTTCCTTCAAGTGGCTTTATATGGGAACTATGGTAAATTATGAACCGATTCTGATAAAATTTGGCAACATTGTGTGTCGAACATTAACTTGATACTAACATTCGTATGGGATTTATGCACGTTAAAGTGATCTTCGGAAGAGGGGTTTATATTGGAGCTAAGGTCAATTGTAGACCGATCTTCACAAAATCTGATACAAAGATTGATAATTGTACAAAACTTCTTTGCAACGAATTTCATTAAAATGTTCTTATTGTTAATGCATTTTTGAGTGTTTAAACTCTATTCCGGTGCGACATTTGTATGGAGGCTAGGTGAAATAATGGACCGATCACAACTAATTTCTGTAGGTTTCGTCCTTGTATCATAGAAGTTCCCAAGTGCCAAATTCCATTGAATCATCTTTAAAATGGTGACCCATATTTTGTACACAAAGTTTAAATAGAAAGCCAGCCAGAAGGACGGACATCGTTAGATCAATTTAAAAAGTGATTCTGAGTCGATTGGAGTCGATTGAAAGTGATTGTTGAATAAATTTTTCATATTACCCCAACAACCTATGGTTTGTAGGGTATACAAATTAATACATGGGGTTGGTTTCTTGAAAAATCTTAAAAAATTGTCTACTACCTTTTAAATTGCAATCGTTTTCCGATGAAATTCCGAATGTAATGACAAGATTTAATTTAGCTAGAGGGAACATTTATAATAATAGGGAAATTATTAACACTTATAACAAACATAAAAAAGCGTACTTACTGAATGATTTGCAGAGTTATTAGTATCTCCTCTGAGATTCAAAGAGGTAATAACAGTGTCCAACTTGCCAAAAATTTTGGGTATATGACGCAAAAATGCGTTTCATTTTTATACATAAATTTGTTTGTTTTCAAAATGTTTTTTTTTCTTGTTTGATTTTTATTTTTAGTTGTCAGTTTTTGTAAAAAAAATATATAAATTTAAATTTTGATTATATCAAAAAGCCCAATAATTGAAAACTCTTAAGGTACGTTCAGACTAGTCAAATATTTGACTCAAATGACGTAATGGGAAATGAATTTTTACTTATCAATAATCATAGCTGACATTTTATCGAATTTTGTTTAACGCTGTTTTCTCTTACAAAACATTTGCAAGATCAAACAACGGTAAACAATATTTTTATAAAACTAGCGGTCAAGTAATTTTGATCAAATATTTGCCAAATGTGATCATAGCTTTATTGAACATTTTTTTTCTGTGTATATTTAAATTTTTTTAATCTTAAAAGATAAAATAATAAAGCTATGATAATGTTTCCTTTACAAATATTTAAAATATTTCTTTATTTTAATTATTTGTGCTTTTTCAGTTTTTTACCCCAACTTTAATTTTAACCCTACAGTACATACCCAAAAAAAAATTAGCATTAAACTTAGTGTTTTTTTTATAATTTTATGCAATTATTATAATTTATTATAATTATAATTATTTATAATTTTATATAATTATTTATTTGGATTATTTAGTTAGATATAAAAGTGGTAAATACACTTAGAAAAACATGTTTGAGTCCATATTAAACTTTCAATGTAGTTACAAGTCGCAATTTTTAAGATAATTGGAAGCAATTTGGAGCGAATTTTATTCAAACTAGTTGACAATGGTTACTTATTATAACCTAGTCCCCATACAAATTTTCTCCAACTATAGGGTTTCGATGCTCATAAATTTTTTAAGTATTACTTATTTCAACACATTTTATACACGTTAAAAATCCCTTTTAATTTTACAAAATAATTCTTATAGACTTAAAAAAACACAGTATAAAATTTTTATGAGGTTCACATCTCAAAAGTCCATAGTTCCCATATAAGGACCACTTCCAAAAATCATTAAATAAATAAATTAAATATAAATAAATTAAATATTAAGTTTAAAAAATTTTGACCTTTTATTACCGATTTAGATAAAATTTGGTACATGTATAGTGGAGGATAGAGAGGTATGTAAAAAGAATTTTACTCCTTTTTATTTTGAGAACTGTGGCAACGCTATAGCTTTGAAAGTGATTAACATATTTAATAGCCATAACTTTTGTAATGTAAAATATATATTTTTTTCATTTTTATTCACATATTTTTTTGTAAGAATTTTCTTTAGTGACGTTTATCTAAAAAAGTCCATCTTTAATTTTTTTTATATCATTTGGCAGGAAGCCTTATCGATATACTAGCTACGGAATATACCAGCTAGAGAAAATTTCGGAGAGGTCAAAACTTTTAAATTTAAAATGGAATTACTCACATGTAAAATTCTAAGAAGTATAAATTGTAATTTTAAACAAGACTTGATTCAAAATAAGGTACAGGTTTCATATAAGAAACCCTCCAAAAATTATTAAGCCCGACTTATTACAATCCTAATGACTGTTGTCAGTGATGGCGCTAACTTAATTCACAATTAAGCACAGGTTCTATACAAGATCCTCCCCGAAAATCGTTTAAGCCCGACTATAATTTTCTTACAATACTGAATGATATTGTCGGTGATAACTTAACGTCCTGTTAAGTTTGGAGCTACAATATTGAAAGTATACGTAGCCTGGCATGAATAGAGAAAATAATATCAACAGCTTGAGGCTTTGCATGATATATTGCATGATAGAAATGTCGGACATTTTTACATGACATAAAAAAACTAAAAAGAATTTATAAAAACTACAGACAATATTGTAGAATGTAAAAATGACTGAGATGTACGCCATCATTGTTATAACGATAAATACTGGCGTTAAATAGTAATGATGACAAAGATTTGTAAGTTGTCATATACTATCTTTCATTCCTCTTTCTAGGGCTCTTAAATAACCTAGAAATTTCAAAATTATCTTAAATATTGACATAGTTTTCCTTCATATCCTAACGGAGACAGATTTTATAGAATATAACTTTTGCCTGACATGAACAAGCTTTTTCACTAACTTAAACAAAAAATTTTAAAGTTTAGCTTTAAATGAATCAAAAGGCAAAAAAAAAGAAATAAATACAGCAAAAAAAGTTAATTGTTGTGCAAAACACATAAAAATAATATGTGGGTACCGAGGTACCCTGGGTATTGACAACCGTAGCTGTCAAATTTTAAGCCATTTTATATATAGACCAAGATAACAAAATGAAGGTTTTTCAATTTCAAAACTTTAGAAACATGTTAATCGCGTCGATCTGAAGTTTCGTGACTATATCTTCATTATAAAAGAAATACGAGCATTTTAAAATAAAAAAAGGTGCCCGGGTATGTAACGAAGGGTTAATAGTAAGCAACATTACTCTGTAGGGTGTAAATAAATATTAATTTGCAATTGTAACGTTTTGTATGCTTTAGAATTCTCATATGTCTGTTTTGAAATTTGTCAAGTAATAAATATTTGTTTGAGTAGTTGTGTAAATGTGTACGTTTAAATGTTAATATTTAAATAAATATTTACATTGTTATTTGTCTATTTACAATATATCTCTTTTTGTTATTATTAGAGAGACATTTGTTGATAAATAAAAAAATAAAAAAATCAAATACACGTGCTAAGAATTTTTAATAAATTTTTTATCGTGTCTTATTTTTCGTAATAAATTCTTACAAAAAAAAAAAAAAAAAAAATGTGCAAATAGATTGGATAACATGACAAAAGACTTAAATGGATATTTCTGAAAGATTGATTAAATATATGTGGATTAAACATAGACAAAGTTGGACACATAAAAAAGGAAAATAAGAAAACTAGGGTTGAATTAAGAAATCGTTTTTAATAAGAATAAAAATCTTCAACTAACAATAATCCTATATCCATGTTAATCATTTCGATAACTGACTATATAGGAAATTTTGCTTCTTTATGAATTTAAAAATTTGCCAAAGTTTTCAAGTGTAAATCTAAAATTTTTGGATCATAATTATATTTAACCAAAAGTACTTTTAAAAATTGGCTCTTAAGCCCTTTTTTACTTTATAAATTTATAAATATTCCTCATTTATATATGCGTGATTGTATGTAGCAGTTTAAATTATTTATTACATGATTAATTTTTATATAAATTTATTTTGTTTTATACTTTATAAATTGTTTTGTCTCTATTTCGTCTCACTAAGCAAATCATATGCAAAAACAAAAAAAAAAAACAAAAAAAAAAAAAAAATATTTATGTAACATAGTTTGAATGAAATTTTTTGTTTAAATAGAAAATCTGTTGGGCCTATTTTTGTAGGTAAACTTTTTTCCTAAAAGACAAGATTTATTAAAATTTTCAAAACATAAATAGTTTTTAATGTCAACTGCACAAGGTTTTGCATTTATTTTTAATTTATTTAAAATATTTTGAGTTGAAAGTTAAGAAAACCTTGATAATAAAATATTTTTAAAAACATCCCATTTGATATAGAATTTACAATAAATAATAAATTTTCCACAAAAAAAGAAAAAAAAAAATACTTAAAAATATAACCAACAATTGTATTGTAATATTAAAATTCTATAAACAGCGCTAGTTAATGTTTCAGTCACAATTGAGTTATTGATAAATAATTTAATACAGTTTTAATTAGTTAAAGTGGAATCATAATAATTATTATTTATAAGCATTTCCATTTTTCGATGTGATCATATGTTCCAATCATAATATGTTGCTCTTAGATTATGGTCGCTACAAATATATTGTTTCTCTGCATGTGGGGTTAAGCAAATATTGTTATTTATTATCTACTCCATTATATTTACCATTATGCAAGTTTTAGATGTCACGACTATTTATATCGTAGTTATTTCTTGAAATTTCAGAGACCATCATAAGGACCATCTTTAAATATTAGTTTTTAAAAGTAAATGTACAGCTTGATAATAGACCCACCTTTAATATTCATTTATTAATTTTAAATTCTTTTATTTTGTTTGAAATAAGTCGTTTGTTTTTAATTTGTTTTTTTTTGTTAGTTGCATTTTTTATAGATTTATATTTATATGTTTATTTTTTATATTTATATATATTTTATTACTTTTAAATATACAATAAATGAATTGTAGTAATAAGATTTTTCGATTATTTAGTACATAAATATGTTGTGACGCATTTAAGTAGATTGTTGTTTTCATATTAGTTCAATAAGTAAAAGCGAAGACACAAACCTATTAAGTATACAGCTTTTTCAGTTGTAAGAACCATAATTCAGTTCATTAATTCGGTTGAGATAACCGAATTGATTTTTTATTATGAAATATGACGGAATTTTTTTAAATCACCTGCTAAAGTAATTGGAAATATGGTTGAACTTTAAATTCTTTTATTACAAATAAGTTTTTGATAGCAACTATTAATATTTCATTTAAAAGGATGAATTTAATAATTTATTAAATTTAAAATTGATTCAAATACAGGAACCTTAGTACCATTATAATAATATTTTTACTATTATAATTAAAGAGGTTTCCTGTAGGAAATGTCACTATTTAACCAGTACTGACCCACTGTTGACACAGTCACCAGTACTAGTGACTTATTATACCCCTGACCAAGCTTTTTTACTATAGACATTTAACATGTGCGTGTCATTGAAAATCTACTACTGACACTAGTACTATTGAGTAGGTAGTTCTTTTGGGACCATATGTAGACATTGTCAGCAGAGATTATCTAGTGCACATTAGTAATTACAGTATACACTTTTAGTACTTTCACGGTGTAAATATTAGTAGTGAATCCGGACTGACCCACTGTTGACATAGTCATAAGTACTTGTGGCTTATTATACCCCAGGCAATGCTTTTTTACTATAGACATTTAACAAATGCGTGTCATTAAAAATCTACTACTGACACTGGTACTATTGAGTAGGTAGTTCTTTTGGGACCATATGTAGATAATGTCTACATATTTATTTTGGTAATTCTAGTCTACACTTTTGATACTTTTTCTGAAATAGACGTTGTTAAAATTTGATCTTTTATTAAAAAATTAAGGAATTCATAAAATACTAATCTTCTTTGCTCGAAGAATCGCCTTCTAATTCAATGTTTTCACTTATTTTAGATTTGTTTCGATCATTCGCTTCAAATATATTTTTTTTGACGCTGTAATGCTCCTCCTAGCGTTTTATAGGCTGCTTCACTAAAACTTGATACAACATTTGAATATGGAAACAAAAAATCATTTGCAAAAATATTACAAATTTTGACAACTCAAATATAAAACTTTGTACCTATTAAAGCTTTAAAAGTGTTGGCGAAATTACTGCCGCCGAACTCCTCAGCTCTTAATTTTTAATAAACAAAAGAAATATAAAATATGAAAAATTGGATTTTGTATATACTTTTTAAATTTATAATTAATTTATAATTAAATAATTATTATAGCACAATTGAAAAAATACTAGATTAATAAAAACAATTATGCCGCCGAGAGATAATGGTAGTGCTTTGGCGCCGAATTAGAACTCCTATCTGTTGTGCATACATTTTTTTTTCTCCTCAAAGCAAATAAAAAATGTAGATGCTTTGTTGACAATGTCGCCAAGAAGTCATCAAAATAATGGACAAAACTGGTGACTTGGAGACACTTACTCCCAGGTTTCCTTCAGGGTTATTTTAAATTTATATTATTATATTTATAATACATATTTTGTTTATACAATTGAATTTTATTAATAGTATACGTTTTTCAACCAATACCTTTTCTCTGAGTATAAATAGCAAATTATTGAAATAATTCTATAAAAAGCTAATTATTTTAAAAGTTCATATAAATAGCAAATTATTTCATAAATTTCCAACAAGTGGTTAATTTTGAAGAAATTTCCTAGTTACACCTCATTTTGCTTGACCTTTTTTTAAACACTTATGTATTTCGAACCCAACATTTAAACACACATAGTTTCTCACATTTGTGTGATTTTAAGGAAATATATAAAAAATATTTAATTTTTCAAATATTTGTAATTTTGCCAATTTTTTCTTTTTTCAGCTAACACCTTGTAACAACAAATGAAAACTAGTGCAATTGTTGTCGTATGTTTAACACATATATTGTTACAGCTTGTAAAAAAACGTGAAATGTTGTTCGAATTTTTTATTTTTTTTTTTCCAAACTATTATCTTGAGAATTAAAGCAATAGAAAACTAAAAAAAGAAAAAAAAATTAAATAATGAGTGGGAAGGCATTAAAAATTCAACACCAGTTTACAGAAATAATGTTGGTTGTTGTAAGAGTTGAACTGTAGTAGTCTGCTTCAGCATATCAAAAGTGTGACCAATTAACTAATTAATTTTGTTGTTTATTTCTATTTAATGTTGTTGTTTCTGGTGTTGGTTGTTTGTGGTTGTCTTGTAAATTTTTGTGTTTTTATCAAAGTATTAATGTTTTGTTTTTATTTATTTTTAGAAAATTAAATACTTTTTATATAATATTTATTGCTACAGCAGCAACAATAAACATTAGTTCATTGATATCTGTCTATCTAAGTATTTATCTGTCTGTCAGCAGCGTATTTTTTAAGTTTTTCGTTTTCAGGTGTTAATTTGTGTATAAACATTAATAATGCTACCTGCATCAACATTAATTTAGTCTAGTTTTATATTTTAATTTTTTGTTGATCTGTGCTGTTTTTATCATAACTTAGTTTTTTATACAGAAATAAAAAATGATCTTAAATTCATTAGTCTTTTAAAATGATAAATAAAAGAAATATAAACAAACAAATAAAATGAAGTCATCAATATTTTTTGATAAGTTTTTTTTCAAGAAATATAACGAAAATTTAAAAAGTGACTTTTACAAGAAGGGGTTAGATAAAATTATGTTTTTGTATAAATATATTTAAATATATTAATATAATGTTATTATTTCTTATACCTACTTATTTCTATTAATATAAGTATATTAAGCAATTTTGTTTTGCTGAATCATACTTAAATAAACAAGTGCCATCGTTTGGAAAATTTTAAAGAAAATTTGTTTTAGAAAATTACTTTTTTTATGCTGGCGGGCATCTTTTGCATTTATGGGTGCAGTTGAAAAAAATCAATATATGTTTTCATACGTTCGCTACATTGCATTTAACAAAGTTATTGAGAAGATTAAGGTTCGAGAAGTTGATTATTATTAATTTTCCTGTTTTTTTAACAAACTTTTTTTCATAAAAAAAAACAGTTTCGCAAAAAGAAAATTATAACAGTTGATCTGTAATATTAATAATTTCTAAATGAATATAAAATTTTTTAATAATAAAAATACATAGTAGAATGAGAATCATACTATACTTAGTTACAAGAACTTAGAAATATACAACATTTTCTCAAGATGGACCGAAAGTTATACATTGATTTTAAAAATATTGGTAATAAATCTGTATTGCTAACTATTAGTCGAAATAAATCGAAATGTATGAGAGAGTTGTAAAGAATGACCTAAGCTTAAAGAAGGATTAACTTGTAGTCATTCTATGGTAATACGAGACAAGCTACAGAGTGTCAAACTTGACAAAAATCGTAACTTTTACAAATCAAGTCCGATTTCAAAGATACAAAAATCTTTGTAAATAACGTGGTGAGATAAAGAAAAATATGCTTTCTCACCTATGCTATCTCTTATGTCTGAATTTGGAAATTCTGATACATTTTCCATGACTTTTCGAACAACAACTACCTTTATTAGCATAAATTTTGTGGGTATTTTATTTAAACTCTATTTATTTCGTTGTCTATTAATAGAAGAATAAAGTGTTATATATTATTAGAATGCTTATAAAAATAATTTGATGGTAAGGTCATTTAATTTCTCCTCATATAGAAACATTTGTATGTGAAGGAAAATATTTTTCGAAAAAATCGATTCAAGTGCAAACAATGTTGAATTTAACAAAAAAAAGAAAAAAAACACGTTTGGGTATAATTGCTAGAGGATTATATTCTATATATGTATATATACGCGTATTTTTATGGTAAGCTCACTTAATTTCTCCTCATATAGAAACATTTGTATATTAATAAAAATATGTTTCGAAAAATCGATTCAAGTGCAAAAAAGGGCGAATTTAACAAAAAAAAAAAAAAACGTTTTACCAGCTTCAACTTCCTCTTTGCTTTCTTAATTAATAAAAATTTGGTTAACGAAAACGTGCCTTTTTTCTTCCTTATATAAAGCGAACTTAGGTGTATTTATTATATTGATCAGATGTGTATATTGCAATATATGGTCTAACATAATTAATTTTCTATATATAGATTTAGCTCGATAACTGAAGTCAATTAAAAAAGAGTATATCTAAATCAACTGAGAAATTCCATGGTTGTAAAATTTTTAATTCAATATTTTGTTACTAAAAATAATAATCATAATTTAAATAATAAACAATTTAAACTCAAAATTACCTTCCTGCAGCTTAAGGCTAAAATTTAATTTTAGTTGTCATCTTAGTTAAAAAAGACGGAAAAAAATTTACCTAAAAAGAAAATAAAAAAAATAAAACTATTACAAAAGACTTAAAAAATTTAAGAAAAATTGCATAAATTAACAATACCATAAATGTTGATGTACTACCAAAAACTAAAAGAAAGCTTTACATATGACATATATACATTTCATATGATTTAACTATTGTCAAAATATTTTCTTTTATTATGTTCATAAGTTAGTATGTGTATTTGCAAAGTTTCCTAAAATATGAAAAATATTCTAAAATCAAGTTTGTTGCTTAAGTCTTTTGTTATTGTTATTTGCAAAAGATTTAAATTTTATTTTGCCATATATGAAATTTTCTATAACAGTTTTTTTTCTTCGTTTTTGTGTACTACGTTAACTATTTCCAAAAGCAAAATAATAAAACTAAATAGTAAAAATATGTAAAAATTGTGTACAATGACCGCAATTTTTGCTACGAAATCATTTTACTAAAGCTGTTGTTGGTGTATATTTATGTTTTTGGTAAAACTTTTGAACGTTGACGTTATTATAATGGTTGTTTGTATTTGAATGCCACATTTTTAGGCATGAATCATGCAAAATATTCTATTTTTTTCTAAAAAAAGAGCTGGAAAAACAAAATATTTTCAATTTAAAAATTCATATTCATATTTACATACATATATAAATGCATGATAGTAGATGGTAGATTTCAGCTAAAATTTTTACAGTTGGCGTATTATTAGCAATTATCATTTAGTATTACCAAAAAATGGTAAAAAATACTGCTCTCAAGATTGTTTTAAAAATAAAGCAGAGCTTTTAATAAAAGTTAACGGTTGGTATGAAAATTTTAGTAGGAGAAAGCTTTAATGTTAAGAATTTTAAACACTATAGTCAAAATATTGCTAATATTTGTTTTTTTTTTTTTACTTCACATTTAAGAAGTAAAGTGAAACTGTAAATTTTATTAGAATTGATAGAAAAATTCTCATTTTTTAATAAAACTATTCAAAAATTTTACGCCTTCAAAACTTTTATAAATAATTAAAAAAAAAAAAAAAAAATTAAAAAAAATCTCTATAAAGACAGATTTATTGTAAATTTTTTATAATAAAATTTATCGAATATTTTTTATAAAAATCAAGTAAATATTTTCTTTACATGCACATTTTATCCAAAATTTTCTTTAAATAAAAAAGTATCCAAAAATCTCTTCAAACGTAATTTAAAAATTTTTTCTAAATAAAAATATAATTAAAGGTTTTTTTTAATAAAGAAATAAATAAAATCTCTTAATATAGAAAAATTATTATTAATTTATTCTAAATGCCAAGTTTATCAGAAATTTTTTTCTGAATTTTTTATTGGAAATTTATCGAAAATTTTTTACCGAAATTTAATTATTTTTATTTATTAATATAGATATATTCATATTAAGAAAATGAAATATTATTAATTTTCTTAATATAAAAATTTTCACATTTTTGAATGGCTAATTTATAAAAATTATTCTTTGAACTAAATTTTTTAAAAAAGGAAATAAAAAAAATCTAACAATTAATGAAAAAAAATATAGAAAATTTTTCGTACGCATTTCTTTAAATAGAAAATTTATCGAAATTTCTGTCTAACTAGAAAATTTATCAACAATTTTACTCTAAATTAAATTCTCTATAAAAAGAAAATTGATAGGAAAGACTCTTAATTGATTTAAATTTTTAAATTTCTTAAAAAAAAAAAAATAAATTTCTTTAAATAAATTTTTTTTATAAAATAGAAGCTAATCGGAAATTTTTAATGAGTAGAAAATAAAAAGAAATAAAATTTTCTGTAAGAACAATTAAAAAAAAATTCTAGAACAAACATTTTTGAAAATATTGCTATGAGAAAAAATTTGACAATAGTCTGCTTACGAAAAATCTTCTAAAATTATCGAAAATTTCATTTAAAAAGCCAACATTTTTATAATTGAAAATTTTGCAGAGGCTTTTAATTAAAAAAAAAGAAATTTATCGACGAAGATTTTCTGTGAGAAAAATTTTATCGAAATTTTTCGAGTAGAATACTGACACCAAAATTATCTTCAAAAGTGTGAATACAATTTTTTTCTAAATACTTTTTTGTAAAGTGATAAAATTACAGAAGATTTTCTTTGAAAAAATGATCAGCAATTTCCTATGAGTATATAGATCAATAAAAAAAATCTACAAAAAATATTTTTCAAAATTTTCTTGAAAAAAAAAAATATATATCAATCTATGTATTTTTAGAAAATTTTTGGAAAAATGTCTATATATATATATATATATATATATTAATCACATTTTCATTTTAATAGAATTTTTAAGTAATTTTTTTTTTAAATAAAAAATTCTCCAAAATGTTCTTCAAATAAATTAGAGAGCTCTATTCGCTGTGCCGAATCTTTTATACCCTTAATTACCTTATCGACAAATAACTAAATTTTCGCCTTAAAGTATGCTTTCATATTTCACATAAATTCTTACAAAAATAAACTACATTTTTTTTCCAAAGTTCGAAAATGTAAATACAAACACAAAATTAAACTATCATATCAGGCGTTGCTTCCTTAAAAACAACAACAATAACAAATAAATTTATATAAATATGTTTGTATGTAAATACGTACTTATACAAAAAACAACAACAACTAGACTGAGTCATTGAATTGCTTCTATTTCCAACTAAAAAACGTCCAAACATACATAACAAATGATTGCGTGTATGCATAACTATTGCTTGCTTATACAAAAATTAACAGTGAAAGTCATTTCAATGCTTTTTATATATGTTTGTGTGTATGTATATATATTTTTAATAATTTTTTTGCCTATAACTCGATTGTTAATAAACCGATATGGTTAATTAAAAGAAACCCAAATTTTAGAAAAATATTTACAACAGATTTTTATAAAAACAATTTCCGAAGTTTATATAGACACTTTATAAAATCCAAAAATGCTTTTTGACCCATATCTCAGTTACTGAATCGAGTTTTTTAATTTCTTCCGCAAAACATTCAATAGAAAAAATTATCGTTCTAAGGAATATTCCCTATAAAAACATATATATCTGATAACTTGGGCTTTCTAAAAACTGCTGTTAACATGCTAATACAATGTAAAGTGATAGCAAATCCGGAGAGCAACTCCGATGAAAATTGTGGAAATTACGAACGGAGTGACAAATTTACATATATATCCTTTCTTTTTTTTAAAGAAAAATTTTCAAACCTTTATATATTTAATTAAAAAAATGTTAATAAAAAGTATTTAAAAAAATTATTTCAAAAGAGTTAATGAAGTTTTGTACAAAATGTCTTTCAAGTAAAAACTTTATAGAAATATTATTTGAATAAAATATTTATCGAAAATTACATTTATATATAAAATGCATCAAAAAATTATCTTTAAAAAAAATTTCTCAGAACTTTTCTTTAAATAAAAAATATAAAAATTAAAAAAAAAAACATTTTTCAATTTTTTTTTATGAAAATATACCTAAAATATTTCATAAAAGGAATACATACTTATAAAAAATTTTCTATGGGAAAAGAATTAATGTATATTTTTTATAAAAAAATGTACCCAAAACAGGGTTATAGGCAAACATTTTAGAAAATTATTAAAAATATACACACACAAACATATATAAAAAGCATTCCAATGAATTTCAGTGTTATTGTTTTTTTGTATAAGCAAGCAATAGTTTTATTTATGTTTTGTATTTTTAGACTTTTTTAGTTGGAAATAGAAGCATCGCAATGACTCAGTGTTGTTGTTGTTTTTTGTATAAGCATGTACCTACATACAAACATTTTTATATATATTTAGTTGTTGTTTTTTATGATAGTTTAATTTTGTGTTTACATTTTCGTACTTTTGAAAAAAATGTATATTGTTTTTAAATGTAAATGTGAAAGTATTAAGGCATACTTTAAGGCGAAAATTTTATTAGTTTTAAGGATGTGGTGAAGGGTGTAGAAGAATATAGCGCTCGAAATTGTTTTAATAAAATTTGCAAACCTATTAATATTTTAATATAATATTTTAAAAATATAAATATTTTAAAAATATAAAGCAAAATATAATTTTCATATGAAGAAATGTAAATAGGTTGAAGAAAGAGCGAAATTTTGCATAGTAGATATGTGCGTCCCAAAAATTTGAAATTTTTATTTAATATAAATTTTCCATACACTCCAATTATGTATGAAACGTAATGTCAATATAGATATCCGCATACTATTTGTGGACGTTTTTTTTATGGAATTGTCGATATATTTATTTTAAAAATTTTCAGAAAAAAAAAAATATAAGAAATTTTTAACAATTTATCAAACTTTTAGAAACTAATTTTAGTTAAATAGAAAGTTTATAAAAATTAACTTTCGATAAAATTTTAAGCGAATTTATAAAAAACTAATAGATAATATATTTTTCTGATTATCAAAAAATTTCAATGAATAAAAAAGAAACAAACATTTGATTTGAGAGGAAAATTTGTTAAAAATTGTTTATAAAGAACAATTTTCAAAAAAAAAAAAAAAAAAAAAAAAACGGTTTGAAAAAAAAAACAAAAGAAATTTTCTATTAAAAGAATTTCAATATATTTTTTTCTATACAAATTATATTTATTTACTTTCTATAAGAGTTATTTAACATTTCATATAAAATAATTTTTAATTAGTTTATAGTTTTTTGTTGAACTTTTTTATATAGTTATATACAGATTTTTTGCATGTTCGGCTTAAAATCATTGAATAATTGTAGAAGAATACAGTGTAAAAGTTTTATTGGACACTCGGCAGAATGGAATGCATTTTATGGTTTGCCACGACCTTTATCAGCAGTCTTTGTATTTAACTTACAACTTTTTAGGAAATGGAATCTGTAACTTATTTTCGCTAAATGTTATTAAGTTCATTGCTACTTAATAAGTCGCTAAAAAATAACAAATCATACATTGTTAATTTACTGCCTAAAAACTGGTAGCTTTAGGCATATAAACAGTAATAATTTAAAAAGGAGAATACAAAATTATTGTAAAAAGCTTTATCGTAAACCATTCGTCTTACTTAATAACGTATAGGGAAAATTAAGTTACAGATTCCATTTTCCAAAATACATATCCCATCATATGGAATATGTATTCGGATATGTGAATTCTTTTATTCTATATTTAAAATTGAAATTTTGTTCAAAAGATCTTTGAATTATCTATGTAAATTTCAAACATCCACTGAATTTAAGGCAAATCATTAGCATCCAATTCATAGAGAACAAATGAATCTTTTCATTATTTCAGAAAGGTTATATGAAACTTAAGAAAAAAATTAAAGCTACCAACAGAAAAAAATTGACAATTTTAAATAATTTTTGTGAATAAATATTACTTATTATATAACGGCAATTAATACATGTCTTTGTACGTCTAATAAAACATAAAACCAAAAAATGTTCATACATTTTTAACACCAAAAAAAATCTTTGTCACAGATGTGAGATGTTAGACAAAGGAACAAAACCGAATTCAAAAAAAGAAATATCTAATAAATGTGTCATTTATGTAAAAGACAACACAAATCATGGTAACAAGTATGTGTTGCAAATGTTAATGGTTTAGGAAAAAAAATAGTACAAAAACAAATTGTAACACTGTGAATGCATTTCATTTTGCAGCAAAAAAATAAAATAAAATAAAAAAACCCTGACAATCTCTTACTTTAAAGAAATTTACACGTTGTCATTCATATTTTTTTTTTCTTAAAATTTCCGCAGAGCATTACAAACACAATTACAGCCTCTATCTAACAAAATGTCTAATAAAAATAAAAATTTTTCAAATGAAAAAAAAAAAAAAAAATATTAACCAAGATCATAAAAATAAGAAAAGAAATGTAGTTAAAGAGGCGTGAATTGTTTGGTAGTGAATTATGAAAGACAAGTGAAGCAAAATAATATTACAGCTGGTTTTCGTTTTTCTTTATTTTTCCCCATTTTGTTGTTATTTTGAATTTATGCCACACACAGTGTGACGCATTATTTACAAAAAAATTAAATGGTTGGTTTGCAGACAAATATGGAAAAGTATTACTTAAAGTAGAGTTATGTGTTTGTAAGAAAAATATATTTAAATGATTTATAATTTAAGTGACAGTTAATGGTAAACACTGTATATTTATAAGATATTTGTAATAAAAAAGTTTTTTGGGTATTTTAAAAGTTAAAGTTTGTAATAAGAGTTTAAAGGGGGCTAAAATGATTAGGAGGTACATATATGGACTAATATTATTACACAGGGCATGAGATTTCTTAATCAATTTAGATATGTACATGTGATTAAAGAGTTCTAAGCCTATAAATCCTTTGCAAGGAATTTATTGTAGTTTTGGTGAAAAATCATTATATATAAAACTAATGAGGTATCACACGTATTGCAACATATTTCGAGAACAAATTGTTTGATTTGATTAAAAAAAGCCAAAAAAAGATTAATTATTATCTTTAAGTTATATCTTCATCATTTCGTAAGGACTCAATTTTTTTTAGATATTTATTAAAAAAAAAAACAATTTTTTTCTTACAAAATTAAAGAATTTTTGTCTTTCAAAAAATCATACAAAATTCAAAGGACACAAAAATGATCTTTTATCCTTTCTACCGTAAAGCTAGATACAAGTAGGTCTCGATTTACGCGGCTTGTTGAGACCGAAGAAAGTAGGTGTACAGTAAAAGTGTGTAAAACAAGGTTCACAATAAATACAGAATTATACTTTGGGTCCAGAATTTCTATATATCTCGTAAATTAAACCCCAAGATAAATGGACAATGTTGGTAGAGGACCTAAAAATCGAGTTAAATTAAAACACATGAAAGTATTATTATTTTTTATTGGTTCCAATGATTTTCTACACTTCAACATATAGGACCTTTTGATATCGATTTTCATATCATTATTTAATAATTGATTTAAAATGTGATGGATATATTTCAGTGGCTTTAAAATCATCTGATGAAGATTCTCCTTGAATTAATTAATTTCATGAAAACACCATTGATATTTTTAAAAATATGAGATTCGTCTTCAGTTTGTTAAACAATCACAATTTTTTTAAACTTTTTCATTATTTTTTAAACGCGTTGTACCAAGTTCGCGTTAAATAAAAACAAGTATTTCAAGAAATGGTCACTATTATTGAATCATGTTATAAGGAAATAAAGTATAGCGTAAATTGTTTTATACAAAAAAAAAAAAAAAAAAAAAAAAAAACATACAAATAGGAGCTTATGAGATATCACATTCAATAGTGAATAAATTCGTTCCATCAATTTCAATGAAATGTACATCGTTTTATCTATCACATATCCAAGCTTTATAGCAAAAAAGATCAAGATGCATTTTAGATTCGTTTCGATTTTTTATGATTTTTTGAAAAGTCAATATTTTTAAAATTTTTTTTCGGGGTGAAATTTAAGAATTCTTGTTTATCAAAAAATCATTAAATATCCAAACAAAAATTATATTTTTCTTCTTTGTCAAAAAGCTAGTTTTATTACAAATAAAATAAACCCCATTTTATTAAAATCGGTGCATTAATGACAACTTTATTCAAAACTATCTCAATAGGAATTTATGAGATATCATCATTTAATAGTGAAACTCCAAAACTCATAAAATATTGGGCGTTTTCTATTTAATAAAAGAAAAAAAAAAAAAGAAAAATTAAGATATTTTGAAAAACTTAAGTTTTAAAGAAGTTTTTGAGGGTGGAATTTAAGAAGTTTTGTTTTTCGAAAAATCTTTAAAAGACCTAGAGTAAAGGAAATAGCCCTTTTTTTCTTTATCAAAAACATTTTATTTTATTTTATATATTTATGTTACAGATAAAATAAATATTATTTTATTCAAATCGATGTATAAATGCCGATTTTATTGTAAAAAAAATATATGAGTTTATGAGATATTTTTTCATTTAATAGTGAGTGAAATCGTCACTGTTCTACTTATTTCTATAAAATATAGATCGTTTTATTTATAACATATCCAAGGTTTTTAATATAGGATAAAATAAACCAATAATTTGGTTTCTTTAAATTTTTTTTAAGATTTTTTTAAAAACTAGAAATTTTTAGAAATTTTTTTCAGGGTGGAATTTAAGTTTTGTTTTTCAAAAAATGTTTAATAGTTGCAGAATAGCAGAAATACCCTTTTTTGTTCTTTATCATAAAACTAGTTATGTTGCGAATAAAATAAGCACTATTTTATTCAAAACAATGTAAAAATACCGATTTTATTACGAAAAAAAAAAATATAAGCAGGAGCTTAATAGTGAATAAGGATGTCATTGTTCAACCAATTTCAAATAAAATATGGATCGTTTTATTTATAATATATTCGGGCTTTAAAATAAAGGAGAAAAAGGCGCATTTATGGTTCCTATAGATGTTTTAAAAATTTTGGAAAAAATAAATTATTTTCAAGGTGGAATTTAATTTTTGTTTTCAAAAAATCATAAAAAAATCCAAAAGAACCAAAAGTGTTATTTTTTCTCTTTTATCATAAAGCTAGATATGCTGTATATAAAAAATAGGCTACATTTTTTAGAAACTGGTATATTAATTTCGACCTAATTCTTTATTATTTGAAAGTATTTTATTTAAAAATTTTTGGAAAATCGATTTTTTTAAATGCAATATCTTATTTAATAAAATCGATTTCCAAAGTTTTTCAGTCGATATTTATGCCAATTTCTTATAAGATTTAGCTTATTATATTTGCAGCATATCTACCTTTATGATAAAAGAAAAGAGAGAGCACTTTTAGGTCCTTTGAATTATTTCATGATTTTTTAAAACTTTGCGATCTAAAAAAAAAAAAATGGAAATAAGCTGCAGTTTCCGAACGCCTGATCCGATTTCAATGAAACTTCACACAGTGATAGCAGGGATAGGTAAGGCGAGTTTAAGTTTTGAGTTTTTACCAAAAGGGCTTTTTCTAGGCTGATCCACAGGATCCCACATTTGGACACCTGCGTTATGAAAAATTATTCTAATTCCTTATATCTAAACTGATTTAAAATATTTTTATACGAAAGACCTCTGCCCGTCGAGATCTACAACACCGTCGTACATATACATTATGTGTTTTAGTTGACGAGTAATGGTCTGCAAGAATTAAAATGTTTGTTCCTGGACATACCTTGATGTAGTTTTTTTCCAGTACAGCGTGATTTTTTAATAATTTTGAAAAATCTTTATGGAATCAAAAGTTATATGCATTTAAATTTGAATTTTGAAAAATGTTGACTTTTTTCGTTTTGTTTTGCAACTTATTCACTAATATAAATATTTTCTTAAGAAGAAAATAAGCTGGAAGAAAAAAATTTTAATATTTTTTATATGATCTAATATTTTTTCAATTTTATTTTAACAGACATTTTTGCTCCCCGATATTTAAAGGGAAGATATGACCAAACAAGTAAAAAATCTCATTTTTGAATTTTTTTTTTCGAAACAATTTGTTTAATATCTCTAAAACTGATGAGCTGATTAAAAAATTATGCAAATATAGATTATAATTTTTTCTTATTCAATTAAACCAAATCATGTGATGTAACATAATTTGTGTTGGTGTTTAGTTATATTTGTTATATTTTTCGTAACTTTGCAACGCTCCACATAATATGTATAATTTTTTGATTTCAAGCGCATTTTCTTAACTTTTGATACCTTCAATAAAATTAAGTAATATTAATAGAAATTACATTGTTGACTTATATAGATCGTACAAATAATTACCAATATTTGGAACAAGTTTTCTGTGACTTTCCCAAAATTTACCTTCTATTCAAGAGAACAAAATTTTAAATTTTTAAGAAAGTCTCATTGTAGAAGATTTAAGATATGGTTAAAAACTAAATTTGTGCAAATGAAACATTTCGTGAACTTTTCGTTATATAAAAATTATCCAGATACATTATCACATTTAAGAAAATAGTGTCTTCGATATAATATAAACACATATAAACAGCTTAAGAACTTTCTCCTCTATGTATGTCGAATACTGGCTTTGCTAAATGAACTTTTTTTGAAATCAAAAAATTTCGTAAGTGCCGGTAATATCAATAAAAATGACATTTTTCCTATTAAGGAATTATTGAATATGGTCATGTTATATATCATTAGAAAAATATTTTTAAGTACTTTTGGAATTTTAATATAATTTAAATAGCATGTGTATTAACAATCAAAATGTAACAAAACTTTAGACTCCTACAGTGTAAACGATCGGGCAAACATTTTTAAATTACTTTAGTCACAAGTAAGACTACTGTCTAATCATTAACAAAATTATTTAAAATACTTTCTTCCAAATTTAGAATAGAAAATAAATACATGTAACTTTTTAGGAAAAATTGTAAATTTTTTGACAAAAAACTGTAACTTTTTCCAAGCTAACCCTGGAAACACTGAACATAATATAAGTATTTTATCCACAGAAAACAACTAGATATCCAACTCTTTTCTTTTGCTCAGAAAAAAAATACTCTCTTCACACGTATAAATTAATTCTGTAGAAAATTCTACTAACACATATAAGTAGTTGGGCTTTTTTGACAGCTGAGTTAGTTGATCTTCAAGTTGTTTTCTATGATTCCAATCGGGTATGATTAGAAATATTTACAAAGAATTCCAGATTAGTATATACATATATTTTTTTAAGAAATTAATTAAGAATAATTTGTGGAGCAATTTGGTGCATCCACATCTTCCAATGTTTCTAAATAATTATTATCATATTATTAACAATTTCAAGTTTTTTTAATTTACTACACGCAGAGAAAATATATAGTTGTAGTTACCATAATCTAGGAGCAACATATTATGATTGGAACATATGATCATAGCGAAAAGTACACATGACTATAAGTAATAATTATTATGTTTTCGTTTTGTCACTTTGTGTCCGATTTTATTGTTTGTTTTTTTATGTTATCATTCTAGTTTTACATAAAATTGAACAATTTTACTATAACCCATTTTATTCCATTTTATCAATTATAATTTGATGTTATTATATTATTATTCCATTTTATCATATTATTATCCCATGTTATCATATAGTTATCTAATATTATCATATTATTACTTCATTTTGTCTTATTATATATTAATATATATTAAAATAAAACGTGTTAATGAAAAATTATTATTTTCATAAATTTTTTATAGAAACTAATAGAAAAAATTGTTCATTAACCAAAAATATATTTATTTACATCTTATCTGTTCATTAATTATATTCATTTGCACCACCATATGTGGTTCAAATGCAAGATATGTTTTATTTACTAAACCTTTTAATGGCAGTTAATGAATATCTTAAAATTGCTTGAATTACACCGAGTATAACCAAACCTTGTCTATTTATATTTATTCATATATAAACTAAATGCTAATTACAATGAAGTTATAAAATAAACACTAAAAACAAATTATGCTTAAAAACAAACAAGTTATAAATTTTTCAAGTTATAAATTTTATTTCAATCATTTTGTTGTCATGGGAATAATATTGATATGATTTAAAACAGAATATGTTTTAAGAATTATGAAAAAGACTGAAAATATTTAATGTTTGTAGAAGTAATGATATTTTTCATATTAATAAAATTTTGTTTCTGGTAAAAATATTTAAAAACATATGAGTTTTGCAATCAACCATATTAATTGACAAAATTTAAACAGAAACATTGTTATCATGAGCACAGAGTTATTAAAATTCAAGAAAATTAATAATGAAAACATAATAAAGTATTACTTAACAGTTCTTGTTTTTTAAATTGACTTTTCAATTATTTAATTTAATAACAAAATCACAATTAAGCACAACTACCAACTATATTATAAAACTATATTTGTTTGTCGTAAAATGCCCACAAATTTACAAAAAAAAAAGAAAACATTTACGTTTAAATAATCCATAATTGTTTGCAATTAAATCAATAGATATTCTTATACATACAATTAATAGTTTCATTAAAATTTTATTAAACTCGACCATTCCTTCCTTCAAGTTTATATTATTGCTGATTTTGATTGACTTTAACTAAAATAATTACAAATAATAAAAATTAAAAACATTAACAAAACGTTTTTAATAACTAAAAACCAATATTAAAAAAATATTAAACCACTATTTTGAAATACTAGCTAATATGTAATATTAATAAATAAATAAATAAATAAAATTTGTAATAACTTTTAAAGCATTTAGAAGCATAAACTCGTAAACAGTTGGGGCAATTTAGACAGACACTATTTATAAGCACCAATAGTTTAGTTTGGATTTTAACAAATTGTTTTGCCAATTTTATGGTTGTGTTATTATAATTAAATGATTTGATTCAACAGCATTTAATAACTCAATTAAGATTGGTGAAATACAATATATTTTGTTAAAGCAGGAAAACAAATACAAACAACTTGTTTTTTTTCACAAAAGTTATTTTATTAAGCGAACAAAAAGGGGAAAGACGCAATTTAGCTATAAGGTGTTAGTAAGGATTGGAATCATAATTGCTATTTATATGGGTTTATTGAATATTATAGTTTAAAGGCATTTGTAAAGTATTTTTTTATTTTTTTATATTTAGGGAAAGTTTTTTTAAGAAAAATTTTCATAAATGCTGCAGATTATGTTAAGCAACAATTATGTTCAATTATAATTTAGTTTAACAAAAGTATTTTTAATTTTTTTTTTATATTTATGTAAATTATAATAATTGGTAAATTTATATAGATGTTACTTTAAAAAACAAATATAAATTATCATAAAATTCCTTTACAAATAACAAAGTCTTTTTTGTAATTTGGTTATGTTTGGTTTGGTTATGTTAAATGTTAGAAAATTAGGATAATTTTTGAAGACTTGTCAGACACCCTGCTTTATTGACAATGCTCTCAGTGAAGATTCTGTCTTATTGTTGAACAATTTATTTAATCTTTTTGAAGTTTTTAAAAAGACGCTTTTTAATATTATTATTTTTTGAATTAATAAAATTTACCCACTTATTTTATAAAAAGTTTCACGTCACTATGAAAAATGTTCAATATAAATTATTTATGTTTTATTTTTAGTTTTAAAAGTTTTTTGATGTATCTTGTGAAATAAAGGGTTAATATCTATTATTCATTTAAAAATATACTTTAAATTTGAAATAATTTAATGAGTTTAATATACATTTTGTAACAAAATAGTTTGTTATGTGATCAGATATAAAAGCTTTAGAGAAATTTTCTTATAATATTATTATCTAAGCTTTTATAAAAAAGCTTAAGAAAAAATTTTTATAGTGGCTTTGGAAAGAAGATATTATGTAACTGATTTGAAGTTCTTTTTTTTTTTTGTAAAAGCGTTGGACAAGATTTTATATGAAAAACTTTGCTTTATATACGTTTTTTTATAGAACCTTCAAATAATTTTTTAAAAGTTTTAAAGACGTTTTTCGCTGTAAGTTTAAAAGAAGCTTTATATAAAAGCTTAAAAGACCTTTTTTAAAGACTTGCTTGTCCCGGTGAGTTTCGCTACCCCTTTTATACGAAAAAAAATTCAAAATTTAATATGAAAATTATTTCTAAAAATTTTTGATACTTTCACTTAATTACTCTTTTTGCAATTCGAATATTAATATTTAATTTATACGAGGGCTATATTCCTCCCTGATCCAATCCATTCTATTTTCATTCCGTCAATGCAATATGACAAAGAAGAGAGCTATCTTTTTAATAGTTTGAGGGCTATCATTATAATAGTTCTTTAGATATGCCATTAAGAATATTTCTCCTGATCCTACCCATCATATTTCATCTTAAAAGGTTGTTGAAAAAAATATTTTTACAAAATGTTATAACTTTTGCTGTAATAGTTCTCTTTGTTATATGGTGGATACCATTTCCCCTGGTTCTATCCGTCCCATTTTCATTCTAAGTTTGTTGGTCGATTAGAAAGATATTCCCATAAAATTTTAAGACTTTTGCTGTAACAATATTCAAGTATTTCATTTCACTTTTTGTGCTTGGAATTTGCTTCCGAACACTTTTTGTGCTTGGAATCATTATTGTGAAATTTTCTTTTTCTCAATTAAGTTAAGCGTTTTGATTGCTGTAAAATCGAATTCGTTGGTCAAAAGATACTCAATGAATATTTTCTAATAATTAAGAAATAGAATTTCAGAATTTATTTTATATATTTTTCTTTGATTGCTTTCTACAAGCGTACAAACTAAGAAATTTAAAAAATTCTATATGTTGTTAAAACTATGGAAGGTATGGTGATCAACGAAATAATTTTAAATTAACGACATTAAGAGTTATCACGAAAATTATGTGTTATATTTTATTTAAAAGCACACTTTTAAAAAAATCTCCAAAACAATATAAATATTAAAAAATTTTATTATCTTATCCTTTTAAAGCTGCGGGTAGTCGAATTTGAAACCGTCCTGTAATCTAACAGTGTGATTATAAGATTAACTTTCTAAAAGCTTAGGTCTTTTTCCAACACTTTCATAGGGAGTTTTTTGAATCGGACCAGTAGTTTAAGAACTTTAAATTTATTATCACATATACCTTTTTTTGTTTTGCGTTCGGCTCAATTGTGTAGTTTATAGATACCCTTAGTTCCTGAACATATTCAGATGTGGCCACAGTTTTTGATTGTCTACAATTTATTATTAAGACCCATTACTAAATGAATTTATGCAAAGATCAGGTTATCTACGTATCTATTCCATATCTCAAGTTCAATGGTGTCTTCTTAGACAAATTTATTCTAAAACTTTTCTTTATATCTCTATAACTAAGTACCCAAATTATTTCTAAATTAATTTGCCATTGTTCTAAATCTATGTGTGTTTTAGAGTGAGTGCAATCCAAGGCCCCACAATTGTACGGTAGTCAAACAACACTTTCACTGAAGTTAGAGAGAAGACAATTAATCTAAGCTGCTGTGAAAATTCCTTATTTTACAAAATCTTTCCTTTTAAATTTCGAAGTTGATTCTGCACTTACGTGATGTGTAGATGTAAGTGACCATAACCAAATAGTCCAATGATCGTGCTATTTAAACAAAATGTTGTGCCTCTTCTCTGGCAAGGAAATCTTCTCACAAAATCTTGATGGATTTATATTTTCAAGGCATATAGCTGCAATTAGTCAATACTTTTTATCAGTATCGATCAATAGATTTCTGATCAATTTGCTATTTTATTAGACATATCGTTCATTCGAGTAATAACTTGCTTTTAGTACCGATTTGCAAAAGAATTTTTTATTCAGCAATGACACAGTTTTTTTAATTCAAAATAATTCATTGAAGCATATTTTTGTAGTCATAACATCCAGAAAATATGATTCATTGTTCTGCTTTATACACAGAAAAAAATGTTACCTTATATTTTTCAATCAACACATTTGTTTAATTTTACATTGAAATTTAATTAATATATATAAGCAAAAACAAAATAAAAGATATAGTAAAAATAAAATCAAGTTAAATTTTTTTCACATTTAAATTTTTAATCCATTTAATCATCGACTTGATCGATTTAATAAATTTTTTAATTGGAAATATTTTTGTGTTTTAAATTTTTTACAATTGTTAAAAATTGTTTTGGTGAGAGGTGCAAATTTGAAACATTTTTAATTGAATGAATTATTTTGGTGACTTTATTCTGTGCAGGCTAGTGAAATTGCCGTAGTATCGATCGTATGATCGATTCACGAGAAATACTATGTTATATAAAAAAGATGAAAACTTAGCAAATAAATAAATGAAAAATATATATTTTGCCATACAATTTATATGTATATATATCGATACAGAAGAAATGATTACCGTATATTTATCAATTAACACAGTTGTTTCATTTTGCAGCTAAATTTAATAAATATATTCAGGTAAATATAAAATAAAAATAAAATTCTAGTAATATTTTATTTCTCACTTAAAATTTTAATTCATTTAATCATCTACTTGATTGATTTGAGCAATTTTTTAATTGGAAAAAATTTTCTGTTTTTCATTTTTTAATGTCTTTAGTAATTGATATAATAATTTTGGCCAGAGGTGCAAATTTAAAAAAGTTTTTAATTGAATGAATTACCTAATTTTATAATAAAAATAATGATGATGACTTTTTTTTTGATAATATTACACTAATAGAAATTATAACAGATATTGAAAATAGTTTTTAATATTTTTAATATTTCTTTTGGGTAACAAATGAGATATACATTTATACTCGCATTTATAAATAAATTTTAAATTTAAAATATATTTTATGGAAAAATTTACTTTTAATTTAAGTATTGTTTGTGAATACGGGTGTTAATTTTTTCAATATGTTTTTATTTGAAAATTTATTGTTATATTAAAAAATAGATATACCTAAGTTTCATGTCATTGACTATAGACATTAAAAATTTAAACAAAGAATCATCTAACATTAGCTTGATTTACTATGATTCGTCTTGCAATAGCAGTGATTTCAAACAGGGAGAATTTCAATTATAGATCTTTCAAATATTTAAATAGTTTTATCATTTAAGTATTTCATAGTTAGAAAAATTTTTTTTATTGTATTTTAATAAACTTTTTAGAGTTAGTTATATCGAATTGGCTGCAATGTAATCGTCTAACCATGTGGTAAATCAATATTTTTGCTATAATTTTTGATTTTTAAAAAAATAAAAATGCACATTTTTGTGGCTTTTAATTCCCGGGGTTCCCGAAAAAAATCCCGAGAATCGGAACAAAAACCTTAGTCGTAATAATTAGCTTTTCTTTAATCTAAAAATAGTTCTTAAGTGATGGTTCAAAAAGCCTAATGATGACAGTTTTCCAACATCATTTGTAAAGGTCATATTCATAATAAAAATTTTAAATATATAATTTTTTTGTAAGGAAAATATTTCTAAAAATATATATAAGACTTTTACTATATCAATATTAAAAAATAATATTACTCAAAATTAACAAATGTTATGATAAACTAAATTCTACCCTCTAGCATATTATAGATACAGCATAACTAAAAAATAGACTACAAGTAAAGTATTGTGTTTAAAATATTATGCAGCAGAGTTTAAGCTGGAAAAAAAAGCTGTCAACTAATGTCGCGTGTATTAAAAATCACAACAAAAAATAACCACAAACAACAGCTATTAGAAAATAAATACTTCACTCTTTAACAAAAAAAAAAAAAAAAATTATATATATATATATATATATATATATATATATATATATATAGGAAAAAAATTACCAACAATTATGGTGGGTTTTAGCTTACATAGTGATTTTATATATATATATATATTTTTTTTTTTTTAACATTTTCTCATAAATATCTGCTGCAATTTTTTTTAATTTTGCATAAAAAAGTAATTAAACAAAAATGCTGATTTATGTTCAACTTTTAAAGATAACGCATTAACACTTCATTTCATATTAAAAATTGAATACAAAAACAACGAGAAAAATAATAGCTAAATAGCTAGAAAATACTTTAAACTAAAAAAAAGTTTAAACTTAAAGACAAATAGGTTTAGTTAGTTTGTTATCGTTATAGTACGAGTAAATAACAAACAAGTTGCTCTCCTAAGTCTTTTGTTTTTAGTTGTATTTTTTCATACACGTACTTCAATGTTAATGTCTCAGCAACTAAAGGCTTATAAATTATATAAATTATATTAAAAATAATTACTTTGTAACAAATTAATTTAATTTAAAATCTCATAAGAATAATAATGGATTATTATTGATATTACTACAGACTGGACACTTTCAATCACCCCACATAACAAATGAATAAAAAAAGAAAAAACAAACAATTCAACAACCAGCCAGTTGACATTTCTAAGTAATTAAAGTTTTAAGAACAAAATTATTTAGATTACATTGTTTTTTTTCGCTTAATAATATGTTGTTTAGTTTAATACATAATTCTATTGTCAATTAATTTTCTTGTTACTTTTATTTTATTCTGTATGTGGGTTGCAGCTTTACAAGTTGTATTTTGTTACTTAGTAAATGTAAAAATAAATTATTTTATTTTTTTATGTGCATAAGTGCGAAATAAATTTCTCAATTTTTAAATATTGATAACAAATCGATGCTGTACCCATAAGGAAATACGTTTTGTTTAAGCTGTGATCAATTGAATTCTATAAATGTATGCAACAGAGGGTATTTACATGATATTTTAAATAATTAATTAATAATTTCTTATCAAGATTTTTATTAAAGCTACAATGCTACACAAAAGCTGGTAATAAGAAACCTTAAAAATGATTTCAAAAAGATTGATGAGGTTAGAAATGTATCTGCTTAATTTCTAGTTTTGTAAAATTATTCACACATAAAAATACAAGAGAACAAATTTTAGTATTTTTATTTAACACTAAAAATGTGTATGTCATTGAACTAGTAAGTTTGTGTCCTAAATCTTTATTTTTTTCTTGTGTGTAAATTTTTCGCATAGTAAGAAGATATAAAATTAATTAAATACAAATAGTTTTTAATATATTTTAATAGCTTCTCTACAATCATAAAATTGGCAATAAAAATTTGCTTGATATTCAATTTTATTAGAATTTTATCGAAAATGTCTTATTTATAGAAAAATAACATTAAAGTTTCTTTTATGATTCAATCATTAACTTTAAAATATTCCATGTGATTTGCAAAATATTCAATTTTATTAAGAGTTTTAATATATTTTAAAGATAAAACAAAATAAAAAATGAAACCAAATACACAACAATAACCCTGATCATATAAATGAAGCTTTTAATGTATTGAAAACAAAATTTAAATTTTATGACTCTATTTATGTTATTATTATTTTTATGTCAAAATTGGTTTAATAAAGATGTGTTGTTTTAAAAAGATTATGAAACTATTTACGAATCTGCACAGAAAAAAATAAAGAATAATTACCAAGATGGTTCATTTAATCAAAACCGAATTTAAATTTTAACCTCTCACCAAAATTATCATATCAACCACCAATAGTTGCAAAAACTTACAAGCTATGATTTTTTCCAATAAATAAAATTTATCATTTTTGTTTTCGTGTTTTGTGCGTCCACTCATCCATATCAGGAAAGTCTTTCCGTGGCGCATAACATCAAATTATTAGGAGATACATGGGAAAAATTTTGGATGGCGATTGATTTACAAATATGCCTTTACGTTTCTAAGAAATGGCAAACGAAACTCTGGAAGTGAGAAAATCCAATAAGTTGATTTACTTCTTAGTATGTTTTATACAATTTTAATTTAGTCATTTGCACCTACAAGATGGTGCCACTTTCTATTTTATTTATATCATATCATCCTCTAATATTTTTTTTACTTGATGAGAATATCTGCAAAATCAATGAAACACTTTGCGATAAATATTATATAAAATGATACATATGAATGTACCCATACAAACTTGTGAAAGATGTTAAAATTATCTAGCATCTGTTTGTCCACAATAAACACAATTAATCAAATTTTACGATTTTTTCTTATTAATTTTGATTTTCATAGACGTCATATTTTTTCTATTTTTTTTTCAAAATTTTCTAACCAATTCAAAAGTAAATAAAATCAATCTCTATTTTAATTAAGTTTTAATATATAATCAAATACTAATGTTAATCGAAAAATTTTAGATAATAATTTTTCCCGTGTATATATTTTTGTTTATTTATTTATTGTTTTTAAAATTAAAATCCTAATGAAACTCATACAAAAATACAGCTGCCATTTTTTTACAGTTTTAAAATCACACATACTACTTGCCTAAGTTTATGCTTTAAGCCATGTATTATTTTTAGTTTATTTCATATCAACTGATATTATGTATAACCCACATTAAAGGAGTTGTTGTAGTTTTTCTATCAAATATCGTAACAAGCTTTATTTTGGTTAAATTTAAACTTTGAACTCTATTTGCAATCAATGCAGTGAATAAAAATACACCTTTAGTCACACACATACAAAGAAACCCAACAAGCCACTTTTTTTTACTAAAGCACTACTGAAGAAAAAAAGGTATATTATATTTGTCGAGAAAAAATTTTCAAAAAATTTTCTATGCAGAAAGTTTCAAGAAAATTTTCTATAAAAAAAATTTTGTATAAAATATGTTACGAAAATTTTCCATAAAAAATAAATTGAACAAAAGTTTTCTATGAAATATAAATCAAACGAAAAAAGGAAACTAAGGGAAAATTTTCTATAAAAGAAAATCTTACAAAAATTTTCTATAAAAGAAATTCTAAAGAAAATTCTATAAGAAAGAAACTAAGCGAAAATTTAACGAAAATTTTCTATTAAAAAATTCATATAAAATTTTATATAACAATAAAAAATTTTCTACAAAAATAAAATTTAAAGGAATTTCCTATGAAAGAAATTTTAATGAAAATTTTCTATGAAAAGAAAATTTATCAAGAATTTTCTATAAAAGAAAATTCAATAAAGACAAAATTTATTTAAAATTTCATATAAAAAATCAGAAACTAAAATTTTCTCTGAAAATAAATTCAACGAAAAAAAAAAAAAAAATTAACGCAAATTTAACGAAAATTTTCTATAAAAATAAAATATTAAGAAAATTTTCTGTAAAAAAAACAACAAAAATTTTTTATAAAAAGGACATTTTCTAAAAAAAAGAAAATTTAACAAAAAAAATTCTATAAAAAGAAGGCTTAACGAAAATTTTCTGTGAAAAGAATATTTAACAAAATTTTTTTTAAAGGAAAGTTACACGAAAATTTCCTCTAAAAAGAAAATTAAGCAAAAATTTTCTCTAAAAAGAAAATTTATCAGAAATTTTCTATAAAAAGAAAATTAATCAGAAATTTTCTATAAAAAGAAATTCAACGAAAAAAAGAAAATTAATGAAAATTTTCCATAAAAAGAAAATTTAACGAAAATTTTTATAAAACGAAAATTTTCTATAATAATTAAAATTTTCTATAATAATTAAATATATAATTTAAAATATATAAAAAGAGAGTTTAACAAAAATTTTTTTATAAAATGAAATTGAACGAAAATTTTTTATAAAAAAATATTCAACGAAACAAAAATTTATCAAAAATTTTCTATAAGAAAAATTTAACTAAAAATTTCTATAAGAAGAAAATTTAAGGTAAATTTTCTAAAAAAAAGAAATTTAACAAAAATTTTCTTTAAAAGGAAAATTAAACGAAAATGTTCTCTAGAAGGAAAATTTTCTATAAAGAGAAATTCAAACATCAAATGAAAATTTAGCGAAAATTTTCTATAAAAAGAAAATTTAGTAAAAATTTTCTACAAAAAGAAAGTTTAACGAAAATTTTCTGTAAATGAAATTTTAACGAAAATTTTCTACAAAAATAAAATTTAACGAAAATCTTCTATAAAAAGAAAATTTTCTAAAAGAAAATAAAATTTAACGAAAACTTTCTATAAAAAGAAGATTTAACGAAAAATTTAACGAAAAATTTCACTAAAAGAAAATTTAACGAAAATTTTCTTTAAAAAGAAAATTAAATGAAAATTTTCTCTAACAAGCAAATTAAGCGAAAATTTTCTGTAGAAAGCAAATTTTCTAAAAGAAAATAAAATTTAACGAAAATTTTCTTTAAAAAGAAAATTTAACGAAAATTTTCTCTAAAATGCAAATTAAGCGAAAATTTTCTGTAAAAAGAAAATTAAACGAAAATTTTCCCTAAAAGAAAAATTAAACAAAAAATTTCAAACAGAAATTTTAGCGAAAATTTCTTATAAAAAGAACATTTAGAGAAAATTTCCTATAAAAAGAAAATTTAATGAAGATTTCCTATAAAAATTTCATTCAATGAAAATTTTCTATGAAAAGTAGTTTTAACCAAAATTTTCTATAAAAAGAAAATTTGACGAAAATTTTGCAAACAAAAGAAGAAAATTTATCGAAAATTTTTCATAGAAAGAAAATTGAGGGAAAATTTTCCACAGAAAGAAAATTGAGTGAAAATTTTTTATAAAAAGAAAATTTGTTGAAAAATTTCTGTAGGAAGTAAGTTTATTGAAATTTTTTATAAAAAGAAAATTTATTAAAAATTCAATGAAGCGCAAATTTATTGAAAATTTTCTTTATAGAGAAAATTTATTGAAATTCTATAAAGAGAAAATATAAAAGAGAAAATTAATGGATATTTTTCTATAAGCGGAAAATTTTTTTAATTTTTTCTCTAAAGAGAAAATCTATTGAAAGTTTTCTACAAAGAGAAAATTTATTAAATACTCTTTGAAGGTAAAATATTGAAAAGTTTTTGCAGTGAAAATTTATCGAAAATTGCTAAATAGGGAAAATTTACCAAAGGTTTTCTATTAATAGCAAATTTATCTAACATTTTTTATAAAGAGAAATAAAATAATCAAAAAATTTAAAGGAGAATATAAGAGAATATTTTCCGATAAATTTACATTCTTATATTATTAGTAGCGTATTTATCTGCCTCTACTGTGTTTAAAATTTATTTTGGCCTGAAAAATTTAAGGTGATCGTGTTTGAAACTTTTATAGCGCGGGAGTTGTTTTAGTATAAAATACAGTAAAGTAAAAAAACAAGTAAAATTCAAACACTCGTAATCGGTACCATGGAAATGACTTACAGAAAAAAGAAAAATAAATTTTCTTTATAAAAAAAAAATAAATGAATTTCTGTTAAAACTTTGGCAATTGTAACTTTATGCGATTCGCCACTACATCAAACTCCAGCTTGTAATGGTGTATTACACAACTTTTACTTTCGTTAACAATGTTTGAGGAGGACCGTTTGTTTGCTCGTTGGTCTCTTGTTTTCTTTTTTTGGTTTCTCGCTATGTTGGAAAATAATTTTTCTTGTGTCAATATTGAAATTTGATCAATGATATGGTTGCCACAAATAACAACAAGTGGCTGATAAAAAATGTAAAACATATAATGTAATGTTTTTAGAAGGAAACTGTAAAAAAATATTTTTCTATTAGCAGATGTCGAATTGTAAGCCCTGAGGGATGAGACATAGCAAAGAGTTTGGTGAGAAAAAATCGCTAATTTATAACTCAAAATAAATAAAATGAATAAAAGTTTTATTGAGGGAAATTTGCGATTACTTAGAATTTTAATAAAAAAAAAGAAAAACTTTATTAATATGGCATATCTCAAATTAAACAAATCGCTCTCATTTAAAAGAGACATTTAGGAGGTAACAAGAGTATTTACTAATAGCAAGCTTTTTATGGGCCTTTGAGCTGGTAGGTTTTTTTAATTGCCATTTATTACTTCAATTAATTTCTTTCCCAATTTATCTCTTTAATTTTTTTAAAATTGTCGCACGTGCTATATGATAATATTTGCTGCTTTTTAGATATCGATATAATTCATGTTTAACAAATCATAACTTTTTCTTTAAATAGTAAACTTAATTAACCATTAATTGTTATTTTCAGTAAAAAATATATATAAACTCCAAATTAAATGCATATTAAATTGTTTTTCAAAAATAATCAAAAACTTTAAATTCAAATCACGTTTTGTCAAATGACTGCGATGTATAAATATGGCAAAGATTTCTTTTGTTTAAATTATTGTTTGCAAAAAATGCACTAAATTTTAAATTGTATTTTTGTTTTATATATTTTTAAAGCATAAATTGCTTACTTTTTCATTAAATTTTTCTTGTTTTAATTTTTGAGAGGTGGTCAAAATATTTAACATAATATTTTCTTTAATGATCACCACTAAACTCTTACATATGAACAAATATGTATTTATGCTTTATATCCACCATATGTGGGCAGTTAGTTATGATTTCAACAAACTCAAACAAAACAAAAGCTTTAAGAAAAAAAATCATATGGAATTTATTTTTTTTTTCTTTGTTTTCATAAATACAATTTATTTTAAATTGCTATATAAGGATTTATTATAAATTTTTTTATTGTTTGTTCATTTCGTTATGGTTTTTATTTTTTTAGTTTTTGAAAATTTCCCTAGAGGCTAGAAAAATTGAGTAATAACTTTACTAATTGTTGCGGCATATAGAGACGAAAATGTGCAACAGTAACAAGAACAACAACGAAAAGCTTAACAATTGATTTATTTGCGTTAACGCCACACTTTGCTGTAATAAATACAAACATATGCACAGACAGACAAATTTACTTATAGATATTGGTCTATGTTAAACCCAGCAAACATGTTCTGTTCATTAAAAAGTGGTATAAATTAAATAAAAAAAAAATATTTTTAAATCATAATTATTTCTTAAATGTAGGATTTTAAGTTATAATTAATCTGTAAGTGTTAATTTCTATATTTCATTTTATAATTTTTGGTGTAAATCTGAATTTTTGGTTCACTAGGTTACATTTGCTTATGCTTGTAGTGCAACATACTCGCATAATATTACCTGAATGGCATATGAGCTATATTAAAAATGAATGTATTTAAACTAAAATAAAAAGCATTTAAGCAAAATATTTTTTGTTATCTTTCATTTTTAGGCATCCACTATAAACTACTATGGGTCAAAAAGTCAAATTTAAGTAGCGCACTTTCGGTAAGATTTGAAAATCGTTCAAGAATACTTTTCAATAATTTTTTTTTAATTTTCATTTCTAACAAAATCCTTTTTTTAATTCAATATAAATATATATTGTTCATCTCACGAAAGAACACCGAAAAATTTTTCCTTAGGTCATAGGATTTCTTTTTGAATACTGCATTTTTTGAATTTTGCAAAACTCGCTAATTTATTCAAGTTTATAATTAATATCTCTATAAGCTATAAACGGATTTTAATTATTTAAATAACATATGGAAGATGAATATGACCTCTTTAAATGCAGTTATTTAACAATAATATTATCACTTAAAAATGCATTCATAATGCAAATGAAATTTTGAGATGCATTTATGAGAAAATTATACTCTTTCAATTTTTGTCTACCTCTGATTTAATAGAAATTATAATGTTTACTAAAAACTGCAATATAAATTGTTCTGGGACAAAATGGTCCACTATTTAAAAAAAATTAAAAAAATATTCTTTCACATTTTTTCATACAAAAATATTTTTTTTTATATTTGTTTTCTTTTTTATGTTTAACTTAAAATTAATTTTAGTCATACCATTTCATAGGTAGTTATTTGTCTTCAATATTAATCAAAAATATTTAATATAAAAGGAGTAGAAATTTCTTAAAAACGCATCTAAAATTGCTGGAATACTATTTATCCGAACGTTTATTTAGAGTAAAGTATGACAACAGAATTTGAAATAATGGCAGGTGTTCTACAGGGAAATGTTTTTGAATCCAACTTGTATTTAATTTACAATACTGTCTTACCCGTATGCGATGAACTGACTATTTCTACGTTTGCTGATGAGACGGCGATACTCAGTTCCCACGAAACCCACATATAGCATCTAGCCATCTTAATATTTACCTCCGACGTGTGGAGACATGGTTGAAAAACTGGCGTATAGGAGTAAATGAATTGAAAAGTAACCATATTACATCACCCTCAGGAGAGGAAATTGTCCTCCGGTTACACTTAATGGCATAAGTATGCCTCAGCCAATTCATGTTACATAACTTGGTATTCATTTTGATAGACGACTAACTTGGCGTCTTCATATAGAAACCTAGAGACTTCATATGAAGTTAAAAGCTTATAGCATTCTCTGTTTAATAAACAGCCAATCAAAATTAGTCCTTGACAATAATGTCATCCCGTATAAAACCGTTTTAAAACCAATTTGGATATATAACATCCAATTATGGGGAGCAGTCAGTAATACGAGTATCGATATTATGCAGAGGGCCCAATCAAAAATTATTATAACCATGACAGATGCACCATGGTAATATAAGAAATGAAAATATCCATAGAGACTAAGTCTCTAGGTTCCATTGGTGAAAGACGAGTTTAAAAAGCACAGCGAAAAATATATTATAAAACTGCAGACTCATCCCAACCCCATGGCAAGACTTTTTACTGAAGTTTAATCAAATTTGAGGCATCGCAGAGCCAATATTCCAGCCCGTTACTAGGGGAACCAATTATTCACCCAGCAATATTCTCATTAGAGATCAACTAGTCTTTACTGTTTAGTTTTAGGATTTACATACACATTGTGAGACCTTGAAAAAAGCCAAAAGTTGCTTTTAAAAATATTAAAAGAAAATTAAATTCGAAGTGGTAGAAATTTGTCAAAAATTCATTGTAAAACTGCAACTGCATTACGATTGCATTTTTAAATAAACAATTTACCTTTGCATTATTGTCATTAAAGAGGTTTCAATTTGCCCTTATTAGAGCCTTGAATCATTAAAATCCTTCCATATCGTAAAGATTTATTTACTTAAATCGTGAATAAATTTGCGACTTTTTTAAAATTTTAAAAAATAATAATGAGAAAGACTAAATGGCTCCATATGTTATTTGCATTCCAAATATGAACAAAATCTGATGACCCCTTTTTTAAAAATAGAAATTTTTTTTTAAATCTCTCGCGGAATGAACTATATATTTTTTTTAATTTGTATTTTTTCAATGTTAGTTAATATTTTTTGCAAAAATTTGAAGTTACTGCGAAAAGTGGTATTTTATTTGCAGTTAAAATTTTTTTGAAAATATTACCGTCTATTAAAAATGTGTACTTTCGTTTTTTGAACTAGTTTTTAAGTTCTTAGGAAAAATGTTACTTTTTTTAAATTGTTCATTATTTTTGGATTTTTTTTTTCTTTAAGTTACATAATTCTTTTTAAATTCATACGTTCTTGAAAATTTTAATTTTCATTTTGTTTTTGGCAATTTAATATTTAAAATTTCCATTTTCAACATTTCTTAAATGTTTTCAAGTTGGACTTCATTAATATTCATTAAGTTTTTTGACAATAAGTACTTTTTTTAAGTATTTCTTTTTTAAATTAGTTTTTAATTTCTTGGGAAAATGTTACGTTTTTAAATGGTTCGGTATTTATGAATTTTTTAAATTTTCATAATTCTTTTAAGTCAATACGTTCTTGACCATTATTACAATTTTATAGAAATTGGCACATTATTGAAAATGTTTATATTGATTTGATATTTTTTATTTTTTTATTTTAGTAAATTAATTTTTAAAATTGGTATTTGCAAAACTTGTTTGAGATTTTAAAATAGGGTTTTTTTTAATATTTTACAAGTTTTTTAACAAAAAGTACTTTTTTTAAGTGAAGATTTATTTTTAATTATTAATTATATGATATTTGGTACTTATTTTCTATTTTCTTTAAATTAGTAATTTTTGTGAAAATTAGTTTGAAAAATTAATTTTTTGATTTTATAATTTTGGTACGTCTTTTTAGATATTTTAGTTTTAGAAATTTTTATTTTAGAAACTTGGAAAATGTTTATATTTAGTAAGTTTTCCTAATATTTTCTATTTTTTAAGAAAATCTATTTCTTTTTGTTCTGTTTTTTGAGATTTTTGTATTTGATTCTCTTTAGAATTAATACTTTTTCACAAAACAAATATTGTTTTTTTTTTTTTTAATTACTTTACTTTTTTTAAAACAATAAATTTTTTTAATTGGTACTGGTTTCTCAAATTGGTAATTTTTGCCAAATTGGTACTTTTTTATATTAGTTGTTTTTTTTTTTGGAAAATTAATAGTTTTTTAAGAATTAATATTTTATTTTAAAAACCTTATTTTTTAATTTTTTTTTATAAAATATTTATTTTTTCAAACAATAACTTTTTTCGAAGATTATTTTTAGTTATTTTTTTAATTGCTAGGTCTTTTTATTTTTTCAGAAAATGGGTAATGTGAAAGTGGTTATTATTATTTTTCTTATTGTTTTTTTTTTTTTTTTTGTAATTGGTACTTTTTAGATCTTTCTTTAATAATTTTTAATTTTTAGATTTTTTTATTTTTTATTGGGATTTTCCTTTTAAAATTTGTACTTTTTTGAATATTGGTGTTTATTTAAAAATGAGTGTTATTTTGCAAATTGCTACATCTTAAAAATTGGGGATATTTTTCTTAAATTTTTTATTTTTCAAAATTTAGCATTTTTAAAAATTTGTTAAAAAAAAGTAATTAGTATTTTTTAAGCTATTTTAATTTGGAACTTTATTTAAAGTTAGTACTAGTTATTTCAATTTTTTGTTAATTTTAACTGCTTAAAAAAAGTTACACTTTTCTGGTACATTTTTCAGTTTTAGGTTTATTTTTTCAATGTAAATTGACAATGGTACTTTTTTCCGAAGACTGTTGTTCTGTTTGAATATTTTGATTATGATATATAATTTTAAGTATATATTTTCATTGATAGTTTTTTTTTTTTTTTTGACAAATAACATATTTCTTATTTGGTACTATTTTTTTAAAGTTTAGTACTTTTTTTAATTAATCGATTTTTTCAAAAATTGATACGTTTTAATCATAACTGCTTTTTATAGTTTTTAATTATTTTTATTTTTTTTTTTCTAATTGGTACTTTTGCAAAAACTACTAATACATTTGTATATTTTATAATAATAGTAAATTTTGTTTAAAATTCTTTTTGAAATAAACATTTTTTTATTTTTTAATTATTTCATAATTTCATTTCATAAATATTTGGTACTTTTTATAAAATCCAGTATTTTTTTTGAAAAATTTATTTTTTTTTATATATGTGCATTTTTGGAAACAGTCCTTTTTTATTTTTTATTACATTTTTGGTCTTTTTGAGAAAATTTGTGGTTTTCTAACATTTGATAATTTGTTTTTGAAAATTGGTGCTTGATGTGGTACGAAAATTTGTATACATTTATTTTCTTAATATTTGTACTTCTATGGAATTTAAATTTTTTTATGATTCCTTTTTTAATTAGATTTTTTTAGCAACGAGGATTTTTTTAAATCAGGCATTACCAAAAACTTTATTGGAGTTGTTATTTATTGTTGTTATTTTATATATAAAGAAGAAGGTGAAAAAAGACAAATACAAAAACTAGTAGGTATTTGCGCCGGAAAAAGAGAACATTTCGAGCAGCTTTATATAAGGACGAAAGTCACACCGTTATAGGGCTTTCAGAATGTAGAAAAAATGGCTTTTGCAAAGTTTATAAAAAGTCTTCAATTATTTTTTATATTTGAAAAACTTATACATTTTTTATACATTTTTCCTTCTGTCCCATTGTGCAATATCTTATAACATAGCCACAGTTTGATAGTGAATGAATACTTGTTTGTTGAATTAATTTTGAAAAATTGCAAATTGATTAATCGTTAAAGTTTCTAGCAACTCTCCATTAAAGCCAATTCATTCATTCAAACATTCAACAACATACTCACATACTAGTTCTTTCTTATTTCTTTAACAACTTTAAAATCAGAAATCACATAAAAAATAAAGACTCCTTTTGAAAACAAATGAAAATGTGGGGCCTGCACTATTTATGACTATTTTTAATGTTTGTAACCAAAACAACAGTCAACCAAAGCAAGTCATTCATTGAGCCAGTTGGTACTTGTATTATCACAGCCCCAGCATCCGTATGAAATGTAGAGCAGTTTGAGTATTTTTTTTTTTTTTTGCTAAAACAAACGAACATCTAAATACTTTAATACAATACGAATAATATCTACTCTTTCTATAGGTATTTTATATTTAATAATGTTTTTTTTTTTTTTGCATTTTTTGCTGGACTTATTCATAAGTTTTAACACACATGTAAAAATCCATATTCTATTCAAGAGCTGCTGCCATAAGTATTATATTTATGATTTTTTGTTTTAAGGTTTTGTTTTGTTGATTTCATTTTATTATTGTTATTTTTGTGTGTCTTGTGTTACTGATAGAGTTATAAAAGCTTATGATATTGATTTATGACAAATACGATAAAATTGTTGTAACCGGATTAAAATACATATAACAGACAATTGGAAGTGTCTTTTGATTCAATATGTTACTACATATTGTTGCATGGTTGTTGCATGGTTGTTGCATGAAAAATTGCTGTATAAGAGTGTGTGTGTTGTTGCAAAAGGAGTAGTAGGAGAAATAAAAAAATATGTTTTAATAAGTGTTTTCTAGCCGATGGTTACACATTTAAAGAAACAATTATATTATCAACGCTTAAATATAATCAGTCCACTTATGCAATTATTAATTAATGACCAATGTTTTAATAATGTGATAATCCTGGTTTATTAATTGGTCTGTGATTTATTTTTCTTGTCAGGTTGGCATTCTGGTGTAGTATGCAACACTTGTGTGTCCAGGAGCAGAATATGGTATTAGATATTAAATTATGGAGTCAAGTTGATTAAAATGTTAATTTTCTACTTAGTTTGGGTTTATGCTGACATTTTCATGTAAATACTTTCTGACACTTTTTACACCTTTTGTAAAAATTCAACAGATTGTTATTGAGTTCTGCGCATATGTCAACAAAACTATTTTTTTAATGTAATAAATTAACACATCCTGCCAATTATATTTTTCAAAACTTTGTTAACGATTACTGGTTCTAGTTAACTAAAGATTTGTTAATTAAAGGCAATTTTCTACAAAAAACAAAGCCTCAACATTTTTTTTTTTTATAAAATATTGGCAACATGCAAAATTTTTAATAATTTTTTAAAAACTTATATTAAAAAGGCATGTCGTGTGTCATTATGTTTTTTATATAGGAAAAATTCATCAGTAATTTTTCATGTCATAGAGTAGTCATATAAAATGTTTTAAGGACATTTTGAGATATTCAAAAATAAAATAATATGAAAAAGTACTAACTTGTAGAAAATGTGAAAATTAAAACAAAAATACTCAAAACTTTATTCTGAAGTAAAGTCTAGAGAATTCTGAATCGAACAAAACAAATAGCAGTCAGAAGAGGGCAAAGTGTGGGCTATACTTAGGGCAGGTCAAAACTTCAGATCCGCTATTTTCCAAATAGTTTGTAGTTGACGAAGAAATAATTTTTTTCGTATCGAGTCGAGTATAGTCATGATGGAAAGCAATGGTATCTCGTGGATCAATTGCATTCATTACAGGTCTCCCAAAATCATTTCATCTGACTGTTACAGCCCATAAAAGATAAACACCCTTTTATTTATTTATTTATTTTTTATTTCTGATATAAAAAGTATCCGTTTGTTTAAAGGCTTGATTAAAAGCCCCTAAATTGTTCTTTCCAATGATGTATAACAACTTCTGAAAGAAGCTTAGGAAAGGAATTCAGAATTGACTGATTTAAGAAATATGTTTCTGAGAATATTATTGACGACTTTGGTGTAGGCTAAATATGTTTCACATACAATTGCATTTAACTTTTACATTTTTTTCACTTCATAAATTGTTTACAGATTTATTGAAAGTTCTTTACTTGTTCTTTCCAATAATGTGCAATTCTTGCTGAAAGAAGCTTAGGAAAGGAACTCAGAATTGACTAATATAAGAAATAGTCACTGGGAATATTGCTTATGACTTTGGTATAGGCTCAATATGTTTCACATACAATTGAATTTAACTTTTACATTTCTTTTGTTGCGTGCAGCATTTATAGTTTGCTTTAAAGCTCTTAATTTGTTTTTTCCAATAGTGTATAACTCTTGCTGTAAGAAGTTAAGGAAAGGAACTCAGAATTGACTGATCTAAGAAATATGTTAGTGATTATATTGTTTACTAATTTGGTATAGGCTCAAGATGTTTCATATACAACTGCATTTAACTTTTATATTTATTTCGCTGTCACTGCATGGTGTTGTCTTGTAAAACTAATTCGTTTGTATCAGAGGAACTCGTGATTGAAAGCTGACATTTCAGGTAACATTTTTGGTGAAGACAGTTCTTTTATCGTTGCCCATGTAAATAATTATATTGATTTTAAAATAAGTGAAATATTTTCCATTAGTCCATGTCGTTTATGGAGGGTTACCGGCTGTTAACATATGCGGAACAAAATTGCAATAAAATTTTCGGCACTGGTTAAAAGCAGCGTACTTACTATAAAGATGTTTTGTCACCAATTTTAGATGACCACATGTTTTTTTCATAATGCTCTGACTTCTGCTTTCTTCAAAATGTTTATAAAAAACGAACTACCTTGAAAAAATATTTGTAAAGTTTCTGATTATTTCTATATATATACTACCACAAAATTATTTATATTTTATCTCGGATGGCAGTGAGACTTAATGAATTTTTTTTTCGATAACTATAAGTCAATTGATAGAAAAAATATAAAAATTATGGCCAAACGTTTTTCGCGAAAAAATAATATGAATGAATTTGGACCAACTCTGAAACCTAATTTGAATTTAATGTTTTAACAACTGTGTACTTCTGATTAAAACCATTTTACATTCTTTATAGATGGCCATATATTTTCTCATTATAATGCGCAAATTTTCATGAAAACCGGAGTTATAATTTTTTCAAAATATTAGCAAAAAATAATAAGAATACTAAATAAATAAAAAACAAAATAAGAAATATTTTTATGATTATTTTCATATTTTCATTACAAAGTTAATTTGTGGCGAATTTTTAACTTTTAAAAAATCTGATTCTTTGAAATGCAGAGGATATGGATTTAATAAAAAGAAATAATTATATATCTGTTAAACTACTTCTACGATTATTCCTTTCCATCTCTAAATGAAACAAAATTGTAAAAATTTAAAATCTCTAAATAATTTTAAATTAAAATCGATTAATATGTTTTGGACCAATTTAAATAAAAGATAGTTTACAAAATCCTTTTGACAAAATTATTCCGCATACGTTAAAGCTATTTGAACAAGCATTTCATCATTTTTACTTTGTAATTACACCTAATCTAAACACAAGTAAAATATCTGTATTACTTATCCGCCACGGTCGCTTATCTTCCCAGAAAAAATCTCTTCCTTGATATATATAGCTCACACGTGGTAGAACAAAAAGCCGGTCATGCTACACTCTAAGACTCGCCTTTCGGTCTAAGAGATCGTATAAGTTTGGCAGGTACAAATAGGCTTATCATTGCCTGAACTTTTCTGGGGTCTTTGCTGCTAGAAAAGGACCTTCGGGGCCTGACCAGAGACCTATTACAATCTGGTACCACTGGAACCATTAGCCCCTAGTACAGCAGCACTTGCTTTTCAATGCTGTTATACTGGACTGGCCCTTCGGGGAGTTTTATGATGGCTGTAGTTTAAACCCAAATCGCGGGAAGGGCATTGTTCACCCGATGTGGTGGTAGATGGTAACACAAGCCACCAATAGTGCGACAGGAGATTAGATAGCTCCAACTCCCAAGCAAGGGGGATTAACTTATCCAGACAATGAGTCATTCTAATTACTAACTGATTCTCCCTAAAAGGCACATTAATCTTGAGCGCATCTGTATTACTTATTCCTGTATAATTCCTAAATACGCATATATGCATTTGTTCTCCACATATGTACACTTATGAATTATACAGAAATAATAATATTAAATTTAAAATCCATCTGGTCGTATATTCTTAAACTAATGGTGTTTTATTTGTTATTTTATTTCTCTACTCTTCTTTCTTGCAATTTGTATCCTTATACATAAACCATATCAAATCTTGCTATTTTGATATTTCCCTTTGGACATATTACACCATAGATCGGAAATATATCCTTGTTATAGTAGTAATAAATCTCATTACAATGCCTATGTAGCACTGTTTCCCAATATTGTTTTATATTAAAGTTCTTTCCTAAATTTAGCCTCAATAAATTTCAACAAAGATGAAAATTAAAGCGACTGATTTCGTTCAGAAATAGATGAAAGTGGAGTATACTGTAACAAAATGCCCTAAATATATGAATATTAATTTTTCACTTCTAAAACAAAAGACTTAAGACACAAACTTTACTACCTTATTCCTGTATATTACATTTAAAACTCAATACAAATTCAATTACTATCTTCATATTTTTTAATAAACAAATTTTCATTATTTCCAATCGAATCACACAAATAATTCTTCCGCACAACTAAAGCAAAACAATTCATGTGAATTTCCTATTAATTTTGTTGTGTGATTGTGTTGTTTGATATTGATTTCAGTTTCAAAAATAACGTTAATTATACGCCTTGTTAAGAAAACTTAAAGCCTGTTCAAAATTGATTGTGCACACAAAATTGTGTGCATAAACTTTTGATTTATATAAAAGTTTGTGTAAATGTATAAGTGTATCCGAATAAGTGTGTTAACAAAAATCAGACGTTTGTATGACACGTACATTTTCAATGAAAAAAAAAAAACACAAATAACAAAATGTTTAACAAAAAATACTAACAACAAATCTACAACTTTATAAACATTATTATTGTTATTTTTGTATATTTCTTTCTATCTTTGGGTTTTTTCTATCATTTTTTTCATTTCTGTTTAATAAAAGGAAAAAAATATTTTATATGTATAAAGACAGCAAAAATAACTTAAACTATCAAATGAAGTTATTATGACATAAAGGCACGCATCGGATTGTTAAAGATTTTGAGATTGACATCTAAACGTGAACTATATGAAAAAGTAACAACTACAACAAGGTATTCACTATAGCACAGCATTCATTCACAGTAACAAAAATTTTGAGAAAAAAAAAATCCAAACATAAATAGACACGCGTGCGAACTTACCAACCAACCGACAGACAGACAGACGGTCATACGGACTCAAAGCTACATCAAATCAGTCTAATGTATGAGAGTATAAAAACCTACTACCACTTTATATTTATGGCTTAAACATTTCGTTTTTTTTTTTTCTCAAAATCAAAAGGAGTTTTACTTTTTAGTACTTTACTATATGAATGACTGACTGACTGAGTGACTACTTGCTACAGGTGGAACAGCCTGTTAGTGTTTAGTACGAGTAACTATGTTCATATAATAGTTAGTAGATGCTTATTAATATTATTATTGCTTTTTCTTTTTATTTAGTATTTGGTTAGTCAACGGACATTGTTTATCTCTTCAACTAACTTGTTAGACAATACATAGTAAATATTGGTTATAAAATATGGTTAAACCCATGGATGTCTAAATATACGATTATATGTATTTGGACGTTTTGTTTAACTACATAGTTTTCAAATTATTTACTTATTGTTTTTAGCTACTAAAGTATGTCTATGATTTGATTTGATTACTGATTATTTAGGTGAATTGAATTTTAGGAAAAAAAATTATAAATTTAATGCTTAATGTGGGATTGAAATTGTAAATATTAGTTTTAGATAAAATTATAATAATTTAGGAGTTTGGTTGGGATAGACAGTTGAAGTAAGTATTAAATATTTTAAAGGGTAAGAACTATATATGGTATTTTTGTTTTAACTTTATTTGAAAATATATAAATATTGAAGCATTATTTTCAGTTGGAAATATATATTTGAACTATAATTTCAAAAGTAAGTCTTACAGTTATATGGCGTTATATTTTAAAATTGAATGACTCTTTGAACAGTGTTGCCAGGAAGTGAGAAAAAAACTTAACTTTAAAAAAGGTCAAAAAACGCCAAATACCCAGAAAATCATAAGGCTAGGAAAAAGTTATTTTTTTTATATTTAAAAACTTATATCATCTCGTTGTCATTAGTTTTTGATATTATTTGAAAGATATTTCTAAATTTCTAAATAAAACATAGAACGACACAAATTGCTACAAAATTCCCATACGAATTGTTTTAGAGTTTTAGAATTTTCTTCATATGAGAAATGACTCAATGGTTTAAAATGTTTTTTTGCCATTTTTTCTTTTTGATTAAGCATTTTGAAATTTTTTAGGTAATTTTTAATTTTATATATTTTTTTTTTTAAATTTTCCATGGTTAATGAAATATGTGTATAAAAAAATTATTATTATAATCGATTTAGTAAATCCATAAAAGTAATTCAGTTAGACTTGGTTTGGCTAATGAAGTGCTGCAGGTAAAAATTTTTGTCATATATTACTAAACTCGAATTTTGTCTCACAAAATACACAAGAGTGCTTAAATGGACAATTCTATAAAAATAAAATTGGTTATAGCTTTTTGAAGGCAATTTTAAAAATCAAAAATATATAACCCAAATTTATATGGACATTTTTTGGGCGATTTTCATAGGTTCATTTTGCTGGCAGCCGTTCTATGTTTTATATTTATAAATTTATTACAATATCTTTAAAAGTTATCAAAAACTAATGAGAACGGAAAAAATAAGTTTTTGAATTAAAAACAAAATTTAACCTTTTTCTGACCTTTTTTTTGTATCATTAGCCTTTTCTGAAGTATTTTGAAGTTCGATTTAGCCTATTTTTTCAGCTACTGGCAACAATGCTTATAAGTGAATGCATTAAAAGCATGTAAAGTTTAATTTCAACTTATTATATAATTAACAATATGTGTACAATATTTTATAATAAAATAAAAACATACATATTTGATCAATGTGTTTTAAGAAATTACAAACTGTAACTGTTATATTAACGTGGAACTGTTTAATTGTATGTGTATGTAAAAATAATTTTCCACATTTTATAAAGGATGATCAAAATTAAAAATTTTATCAGAGTGTGACTTAAGCCCTTAAATTGGTGAATGGAACAAAAAATAAATACCATTTTTAGCTGCAACTCAACAGAATTTTTTTCTTCAATATCAGCTTTTTCTAACGTCTAAATTTAAAAACAATTTATTACATAATAAAAAAATTCTAATACATCCTAATTACATAAAAATACGAAATTAATTTTTCTTGAACTTCAATTTTGGTTTATTTATCAGTATTAAGTTTGAGTTTTCAGAAACATTACTGCCGTTTTGGACTCTGCAATTAAACAGCTCACAGTGTCCGATCCAAAAAAATGGAATGGAAATATATTTGCAGTTTTCGAACGATTTCAATGAAACTTCACCTAGTAATAAGTTTTGACCGTGGACCATATAGACATAAAGACATAAACATACATACAGACATACATTCACAGTTATTAAGGTCCAGTTTTCTCTGTTGCATACACCGGACAATGCTGATTTTCAAGCTACTGACATCCAACAAACCCATTTTTTCCTAATGAGCAAAACAAAGCTCCTAAAAATGATTAAAAGATAGACAAATTTTGAAAAATAAAATAAAACAAAACAAAATAAAATAAAAATTCATATTTAATCCCTGCAAATGATTAAAATCAAAAATGATTTTTCCAAAAAAAAAAAGATTTTTTTTCTTAAAATTGGTCTTAAGAAAATTTATATTTTCCATTCGGTAATTTTTTGAAACTGATGTTTAGCGATTGTGATGTAGAAAGATCACTCAATTGAAGCATACTGATGAGCTTAAAGTATAAAATATAATAAAGAAAAATATTAAAGACTATATAATAAATACACAAGACAAAAGTTTTTCTCATATTCAGCATTACCGTTTGGCAACTTTTGTCATCAATTGCAACTTTTTCAACCACCTGACCACTTTTTTGGCCCCTCCCTTTGAAAAATGGAACTAAATGACGGCTTATAACACTAAGTTGTTTTAAATATCTTGACCCATTATGTATTAATTACAACAAAAAAATTAACAATTTTGAGATTGATTCACAATATAGTTTGTAAAAAATGACCCACAAGAGTTAGTAAATGTCCTGAAACTGTTAATAACTAAACCTAATGATGAAGTATATGAACAACTATTTAAAACATCAAATGCTGAATCTTTTTGGGCCGGATTCGGAAAATAAAAAAAAATTGATTTGATGAATACTTATATCCTAATTTATATTTTTACTTTGGCTTAAATCAGTGTCTCGGTGAAGCGACTTTTTTCTAAATTATCACTAACGAAAAATAAATTTTCCAACAGAGTCAACGTCAACACTTGTGAATCCATGCTTTCAGTCCTAAATTTGTTAGACCGAGTAAAGACCTTGTAAAAAAAAAGTACACAAGTTTAATTAATAAAAATAATAATAATAATAATAATAATTTTATGAATAAGTCTCTATTTTTGCAATAAAAAAATTATTATAAATAAATTATTTTGTTATTAATAAAATTCAATTTAGTAGTTTTTCTTAAAATACAATACTTTTTGATTTTGTTTTTTATCAGATAAACAAAATTTGAAGATTTTGTTTTAGATACTAAAGCAGTTGACCCCTTTTTTCAAAAAAACTCCCTTTTTTGGCGACTTTATTTTTTTAAATCATCTATTTTAGACACTTTCTAAAAATCCTCAATGGTAACGTTGCAAATTGATAAAAAAAAAGGGCTCAACTAATCTTTGAAAAAGGTCAACAAAGGCTAAATGGCTCAAAAGTAAGGCTAGAAAAAACTTAACATTTTTTTAATTTAAAAACTTGTTTTTCTCGTTCTCATTAGTTTTCAAGAATATTGTAATATATTTATAAATAAAATATAGAACGGAATAAGTTGTCCGAAAAATTACTATAAAAATTTGGGTTATGTCAAGTATTAGAATTTTGTTCATATGAAAAATTACTCAATGTTTTGAAACAATTTTTCTTCATTTTGGAACAATATATATGTGGGATTTTTATATTATTAAATCCCTGCGATTTAAGCTTGATGGCTTTAATTAAAACACAATTTATTTTGATTAATAAATTATAGTGTACACAGTTTATTTTAAATTATCAAAACTTAAATTAAAATATTAACTTCACTTTATTTTAGTTTTACAATTTATTAGAGTTTGGCTACTGCTGGTTTTAACTCAATTACAACTTTTAACTTCAACTTTAGAGCAACTCACTTCAACTTTTGCGGTAACTATTTTCAACTGCAATTTACTTCAACTTTATAAAACTCTTCTGCAACTGCAACTAAATATTCTCTTTTATTCCTATTTATATCCTATCCACTATTACTCGCTATTTCCCTAAAGCTCCAGAAACTTCTTAGCGAGCGAAACCTATATTTGTCCCTTTCCTGTGCATGGTAAGTCCGTTTATAAAATTAAAGAACGTCGTTTATAATATTCGTTCTACGTTATAAGATGTCTCGTCCATATTTTGTCTGTTACGTACGTGAATCGTCACTAACTCCGTCGAGAATGTTCTGTCCGTTAACCATCTTAACCCTTTTCTTACCAACGTCTGCCAGATCTGGTGACGCGACCAGGCTCCAATCCTACATATATTTTAATTAAATATTTAAAATTTTTTTCTTGATTTTTCGCTTTTAAAAGTTTTTGTTTAAGGTTATATTCTTGAATAATTTCCATGGTTAATTAAATATATTAAAAAAACAAAATAATTATAATAGATAATATCTACTTATGTGCGAATAAATACACAAAAAATGCATAAATGGATGATTATATAAAAATAAAATTAGTAATAGAAAATTAGAAATTAAATATTTTCTTCGCTGTTTTAGCCTTTTTAAGGCAATTTTAAGATTAAAAAAATCTAGAAGTTAAAATGAAAATTTTGAGGTTAAAAGAAAAATAAAAGGTCTAGATTTAGCACTTTTAAGGCTAAATTGGCAATAATGCATGTAATCTTAAACATTTGAAACTACCAAAATTAAACAAAAAATTATATGATATAATTATACCTCTTTAATGATCTTTAAATATATTATAAATCTTTATATAGTAAAGCAAACTTTTAATTAATACTTTAAACTTTTAACATTCTCTAACTTTTAATAAATGACAACAAAAGATTTCTAAATCATGACTAATTTTTATTCAAACACCCAACACTACCACATATAATCTAAAAAAAAATATTAGAAAAAAAATATACACACAGCTAACTAAACGATGCAAAAAACAACTATAAACAACAGCAGCAATAACAAAAATTGCATCTAATTACCGTCTTATATCATTTACACAAAATATGTGTAATTTTTATATTTTCATTATTTTATATCTTACAATTCTACCATAAGATTCAAGATTCAACTAAATAAATGGATACACAGAGAAAACAGATTCATTGTGCACAGAAAAAATCAAATTTCGTATTCTATTACTAAATTCATAAAACCAATTAGATTTTTTACTGAAATCGGACCTATCACTGAATTAGTGAAATCAAATATTCAAATTCGTAAATATTTTATTGAAAAAATTTTAATTTTTTTCTTATTAAAATATTTTTACTATTAATAAATTTGAATATTTGAAAATTCTTAAGAAATTCAATAATATGGTTTATTAAAATCAATAAAAATAATATTAAATTTATTGCAGATTTTCAAACAATTTTTATTTTTTATTTAATATTTTTTTACATTTTCTATAATATATGCAATAGTTCGAATCGAATGTTAGTATTGTATTTTATCATGTAAATGCATGTATGAAAACTTGGTGTAGAGCAGCGAAACTTTTATATAATACTAACTAATTAATGGAGACTTTTTTAGATGAAATATAGTTTAAGGTAATACACAGTGTATAGTAGATAGGTAGATAATGTGTAATTATGTTGGTGAAAAATAATAGTGCCATAACTAATAGTTTATGTATTCATGTATATGAATAAAAGGATATATATGAAATAAAAAAAGACACGACACTATATCCAAATTTCATTAGTAGCCAAAACCATCTAAAACAGAAACGCAATCGTTATCAATTGAAGCATTTTTTAAATGAATTCAACTTACATAAGTTTTATCGGTGTGAAATATCTAAGTTTACCGCCAAAACCGTACAATAGGGCAATTTAAATATGCAAATATGTATCATTTTGTTAAGAACCACTTCCGCAAAAGACCATTTCTGCAAAATACTTTTAAATGATTTTAAATACAAAAACTAAAACACACTAAATTATCTTCAAGAAGTCCAGTTACTTTCGCATAATTATATCACGAGTGGGAGCTAAATGTTCAGGCACACAATTGAAAGGACATAGTTTAATCGACTTGGGGATTATACGGCAATATACAGTAGACCCTATCATTTATGCGATATATTGCTACATACATTCATATTTCATATGCTTTTGATTCATCTAGAAGATACACAAAAATAAATCATTATACATATTTGGTAATGAAATATATACGAAAATTATTGTAACTTACCTTTGCAATCCTGAAAATGATGGATTTTGTATTTTTTTGTGTCAACTTTTATATAATATTATTTATTTTTATATATTTAGTTGTCAAAAAACAAGAAATTTTTACTGTTTTACGTATTAGTTCAGAATGAATTTACAAGCAATAAAATAAAAATTAAAATCAAACAAATTTTTTTAAATATTTTTATTTAAAGTTAAATAATGATTTATTTAAAAAATTCTACTCATAATTTTTTCTGTGCAATAAATTAGAATATTAAAACCATATATTATTTTTTATTATATTTAATTTAAATCCAAATAATGATTTATTTAGAAAAATTTTAGCCATAATTTTTTCCGGTTGGCAACCAAATTTTTTAACTATCGAATTTTTTCGGTTATAGCTGCTATCCTACAATTCATTTATAGCTGATGATATTTTCGTTTCTTAACGCCATATATTTGAGGATACTAATTGACTTTTAGTTACCATATAGTTGTGGCAGCCGATATTATTGGTTATATATATCGATATTTAAGAAAATACTATGTTTGCTGCCAAATATATGATTCATGCAAATGTAATAAAAAATTGAAATTGGTAGTCCCAACAGAAAAAAATTAATTGCCTTTATTATTTAAATCGGTACTCTCAAATGTAAAAAAAAATTAGATAACGAAAATCCTAATTTGTTTAAAATTACTTCGAAGTTCCTCATATTAAATTATGTGTAAAATACTTATCAACAGTGTTGCCAGTTTAGCCTTTTTAAGGCAATATCTAGCCTTTTATTTTGCTTTTAGTCGCAAAATGTTCGTTTTAGCTTCTAGCTTTTTTTTCCCCAGGTACTTGAATTCGAGAACTCTAAATTTTACACGAAGATGTAGACCGAGTGAAAGTTTTGCGTATGACGCTTCTTTGGAATTAACACTGTGGCATTTTGTTAGTCTAGTAGCTATTCCATATTAATACTTAGAGCTAAAAAACGTACTTCAAAACAAAAGCAAATCAACACAATTAAAACAAAAATTGCTGAAGTAATATTTTGTGTGTGAACGTAAATGCAAGTTCAAAAGAAAAAAAAAACAAAAATTTCAGAAAGAAAAATTTCTGTGTGTGAACTTAGACTTACTTAAAGTTTTTCCATCAACACATATAAGAATTTTTTTTAAATGGCTATAAATGTTTTCAAAAAACATTAAAAAAATTGACGTTCGTAAAAAAAAAAAAAACAAAAATCAATATCAATAGTAAAAAAGTAAAAATACATACACATATATATTTATGGATACCGACAAGAATTTTATAAATTTGATGTCCCCCATTGACGTAACGAAACTGCAGTGAGAATTTCTTATTTATAGTTGACAAATTTTTAGATTGATGCACAATTTTATATTATATTTATTGTTTCGGTGATTTTGCGGTTCTCCTAGTACTTAATACTTTAATTGATGGCGAATGCAGTTTATAAGTATGTAGCTAAAAAGGTAATGCTGGCGATAATAGCAGTTATATGGTAAAAAAATTATAATTGTAAGTAAACCATTAAAATATATCCGTTGTCCATTTTAGCATTTGAATGTTTGGTTTTGGTCATTCCAGTTCCAAAGACTTAATCAACATCGTAACGGGTGCAGGTCATAAAATCCATAAAATCATAATGTGCATGAACTTAATGAAACATTAAAAGCTATCAAAAGATCCGTGGACATTGTGATATTTTTGAAATTGACCTGAATCCGTACGAAATCTAGCTTTCTAGAAGACTTTTCAATTCGAATCCAGAACCATACCCATGTCAAAGTAAAAATCAGACTAATTGTGTCTGGAATTTCTGTTATATGAAAAATTGTTCATAACTGTAAGTGTTACTTTGTCCATGGACATTAATGTACTTGCAAAAATATCCATCCATGATACCATTTCATGGACATTATGATATTGAACGTTCATTAAACGTTGCACACTTTCGAGACGTATTCACATGAAGCCGGTAGAAATTTCTTGATTTTAATTCCTTATATATATATATATATATATATAATAAAGGAAAAAACAAAAGAAATTAAAACCAAATTAAAATAATATAACTTTTTTTTCAATAAACCTTTCACTTCACTCTATCATCTACTTGATTGATTAGAAAAAAAAATTCAATTTTCATTTATTTAATTTTTTATATCATTTAATCAAAAACTTTTTAAGTCAAAAATTTTATCACTTAATTTTCTAATTAAAACTTTTAATTGGAAATTTCTTTTCGATTTTTTGATTTTACAATTATGTGTTATTGATACGAGGGCGGATCAATAAGCCCGTTACTTTTCGAACTTCCCTCTTAGTTACATGAAATGCAACACTATTCTCATCAAGTACCACCTGTTAATAGACTACTGTCAAATATTCTCCGGATTTAGCCCCTAGTGACTACTTCCTATTTTCGAGCCTAAAGAAATGTCTCGGTGGAAAGAGATTCAGTTCCAATGATGAAATTATTGACCAAACAAATGCCTATTTTAAGGACCTCGAAAAATCCTATTTTTTAGGCAAAGTAAATGACGAAACTTGCTCAAAATTTGACAGTAGTCTATTAACAGGTGGTACTTGTTGTATTTCATATAACTACGGTGGAAGTTCGAAAAGTCGCGGAAATATTGGTTCGCCCTCGTATAATCATTTTGGTGAGAGTTGCATATTTAAATAATTTTTTTTATTGTATGATTTATTTTGATAATTAAAAACAATTTTTTTTTTAACTTTTTCTGTGTTGAAGTAAAATCTCATTTGTTGCAATCGAATTATTGCTTTACGCCTAAATAATATATAACAACCATAAATGAAAGAATATTGTTAACTTGAAAGTTTTTTAGGTGCATGAACTAATAATTAACATTGTAATTTAATACATATTACTAAATTTGACTCTGATTAATATAATTTCGAAATAATATTAAATTTATTTATGTAAACTAATAAAAGTAATATGCGAATCACATTTTCATTGTAATTATGATTCTTAATATATAAACAAATATTAAAGGCCATGATTCACTATCCTACAAATCATACTATTCTGTACATGAAAATTTTGACAGAATTCTATCCCACTAAAAAGAAGCGCAAGATAATGTGTTGTGGTTGCCACACTTTCACACAAATAAATCACACATTGTTGTTTTCTTATTAGCTACTCCACAAAATGCAACTCTGATGGCAAAAGTTATTTTATGAAATTTTCCAAAAAAATCTAGTACAGACTTGCCAAAGAATCTGTCACACATCTTCATTTCAACTCCAAACTATTAAAATTTTTGAGCGTACATACATTTTTTGTCTGATCTAAGGACTAAATAGGATAGTGATCATGGCCTCAAACAATATTTCAATTCATAATTTTTTCATAGTCTGAATAGCGCAATATACTATTTGCTTCAAATTTTGTTATTATAAGCATTTTTGAATCAATTCTTTTTCTGTGTGTACAGAATATTGCTTTTAGTAAATCATTGCTTCTACAGTACAAAACTATAGTTAGATAAAATTATATGATTAATACAAATACTACACTTCAACTTCATCAGCAACAACAACAACAACGAAATGACTATTTGAAGAAACGACTTTTGGTCATTATATTGATTGACCACTTTATAAATTTCATGTTTGTAGAAATAAAAAAAAAACTCGGTTTAAATCATAAACACACAAAGCAGAGATTTAAATGAACAAGAATTTAAATATGAATATTGAATACGTTTGTATTTGTGAGTAAGTGTGTACGTATGTTTAAATTTATCTATTTACATTTATAATACATGTTTGTGTGTAATTTTACACAGGTATTTTATCTAAAATCAACATAAAAATATTTAGTAGTGAATATTCATATTACAATATTGTATGACCAAACGTTGATCGTGGGAAACGAGACAAATTTGCGTGTGGCATATATATTTTTTAAAGCCGATTTAAAAGATTTTATTATATATACATATGTGTGAGAGTGTAAAAATAATAAATATTCATATGTTTCTATATTTATACTTATAAATGTTTATGTGTTAAATTTAAATTTAACATCTTGTTTTTATTACAGCTGTTTATAATACTAAAGAAATCTAACTGCTGCACAGAGGAGTGAAATTTAGAAATATGGCGATTAATTGAAAATTAAAATTTTGAAAAAGTTATTGATTCTGAGTGAAAATAAATAAAATAAATCATCATTATTTGTTAAAAAAATCTTTACTTTTTTCACTCTCCATGTAATGCACCATCAAAGTCACACATCTTTTGCAATTTTTAACCACTGTGGTAAAAAGTGAAAATTTAACTTTTACAATTTGATATTTTTGTGCTTTATTTACTAAAAATTAGTTTTTTTTTTGCAATGGAATTGTGAAGCATAGACAGGCGGAAATATATTTAAGTAGTTTTTTGTCAAAATTGATGTTTTAGAAATATTTTTGATATATATATTTTTTTTAATTGGTCTAAAAACTGTTTATTTTTTACTTTTGTATGGAACTGCAAAAAGAAAGAAACGTAGTGAAATAGAAAAAGAAGTGCAACCATTTTCATTCATTTTGAAGACTTCAACAATAAGTGCAATATTTTAATAATAGTTAGATTTTTATTTCGTTTCGAATCAACTTAGACTAAATATAAAATAAATATAAAAATAATAAGTGATAGATAGATAGATAGATAGATAGATAGATAGAGAATGTTGACGTGATACCCTTGTATCATATCTCCACACGGAGACCGATCCCGGTCCATTGTGAGTCCCTTCATTTGAAAACACTATAGAATAGAAAGAATAGGAAGAGGAAAATAAAATAATAGGGCTGAGAATAACAAGAATAAAAGAAGAGGATTAGTAATGTTAGTAAACTCTTTCGGAATGTACCCCTAACACCCAGTGATTCTTTTTCTTCATCACCCGTAACAATTTGATACTTTTGGATAATTACAAGTGCTTTTTAAATCTTTAAATGGGTACGTGATGTTATTACTTTGTAAGCATTTCATGATTCATTATCGAGCAAAGCCTTCAATTCTTCATTTTTGAACTTTTTTCTCACATCGAAATCGCTACTTTTAAATCGTATAAACCACACGTGATAAGTTGTTTCAACTAAAGCACCTTTTTTTAAAAATATAATTTTGAAGTGGAATTTTTCAGTCAGGCTACTATTCCTCGGGGAAACACTCAGGAATTCTAGACAATATACATAGGACTTAGTGACTTTATTAGATATTTCAATACTTCATTAGAGAGTCGAAGCCTATGATGTCTACAAGATCCATGTCCCGAACGTCATATAGCCCATCGAGTAATTGACTGCCCAGCCATTTCATCCTACGATGTTGCAATCGTGGACAGTAGCACATAATGTGCTCAATAGACTCGCTCTCGTCGACGTCCCCACATATTCTACAATAGTCGGAATTGTTAGCGTCCCATTTAGGCCTCATCTTCCCCATCAAACAGTGAATAATAAATATGAAAATATAAAAATTTACTATCATTTATTTCAGTTCATAATATCCTTAAGCACTAAAACTTTTTTTATATTTTTTCAAAAGAATCAAAAATCAAGAAGACTGAAAAAATTGTTTAAATTTTCATTTATATTTTCAATTTGTAACAAAAAATGTTTGAAATGTTCTTCGGAAAATTTTAAGTTTTTAATAATTTTAGCTACATTTTGGGAACAGAACTAAATTTTCAAATATATGCATTTTTTTCTCTGTGTAAGCATAATTTTTTAAGCATTAAAACTGTTTTATATTTTTTCAAAAGAATCAGAATTCAAGAAGGCTGAAAATATTGTTTAAATTTTCAATTTGTAAAAAGATTTTTGAAATTTTCTTTGGAAAATTTGAAGTTTTTAATGATATTTAGCTATATTTTCAGAAAAGAACAGAAGCACTTTTTATCAAAATGATATGCTGCAGAATGCGAGCAAAATTATGCAAATTTCTAAATATTATGTTTTCTTAACAGATTTTTCTTGGAGTTTTGCCATTTTAAGTCATTTTTTATTAATATTTTCATGTATGACTACTTTTATTTACCACTTGCTACCAAATCTAATAAAACTAAATCAAAGATTTAACAAAATTTTTGCAAAATTCCTTAAATTTTCATTATGAATAATTTAGAAATATCTATGAACAAAATTTTATTTTTTATGAAAAAAGTTTGGAAGAAAGAAAGTCAACTTCGATTCATAATATTTATGAAAAAATTTTTCAAATATACCACTCAACAAAAGCAAAACAAAAAAAAAAGATAAAAAGTTTTACAAAATTGTCAAACAAAAGTCATATAAAATGATTGTGAGTATTGGGCATATAGCAATCATAGCTTTAAAATCACAAACAATGTTACCAGTTTAGCCTTTTTAAGGCTTAATCTAGGCTTATTTATTTACTATTAGCCTCTAAATTTTCATTTTGGTCTCTAGCTTTTTTCTAGCCTTTTTTGATTTTTAAAATTGTCTAAGATGTCAGTATTTCAACAACGAAAACAAAAAAAATTTATTTGCTATTAATTATTATGTTTTCAGAGAATCTTCCATTTAAGCATCTTTGTATATTTATTCGTACAAAAAATCGAAATGATTTATATTTAATAAAAAATTTCGCCTGCGGTGCTTCATTCTCCGAACTAAAAGTCCCATAGCTAATTTTGTGGACTTACTAATTCGATTATTATAATTATTTTTTAATATACTTCATAAACATCATCAAATATTTAATTAAAAAAATCTTATTAAAACGAAAAATCACTCACAAATATGAAAGAGCTTAATCAAAAAGGAATTACACTTCAAAAATAAAAAAACTCTTCAAAACGTTAGATTATTTCTCCTACGAAATATAACTTCAATTTGTCTGGGAATTTTTTAAGCGATTTTTCATTGTCATTTTTCTGGGTGCTAATTACGAATTTATTGCAACAATTAATTTTAATTTTTAGTCGAACATTAAAATTTTTAGAATAATTTAAAAATAATAATAATTATGGAAGAATACATTGTAAAATTTTATTCGTCACTCGAGGCAGTATGCCTTTTCTGTTCAGTCACGTCTATTAAACTCACAATATTTTGGGATATGAAATTCGTTTCTTTTTTATGTTATTGAGTTAGACGAATGGTTTACGTTAAAGCTTTCACAATTATTCTGTATTCTTCTTTTCATTATTATTATTTTTTGTTTATTTGCTTTCTAATTTAATTTTTAACTTCTTTCTGGCCTTAATTTTTGTGGCATTTAGCATTTTTCGAACTTTTTTAAAGTTCAATTTAGCCTCTTCTTTTCCCTTCTCCTGGCAACGCTGCTCACAAATGTAATTTTTGTTTTATTTTATAAAAGTATACTTTTTTCAAATTTGAAATGAAATATGAGGAGTTATAAGATTTGACGGGTGTGTCAGATATTAAATTTTCCTCAGATGATGATAATGATAAATATCAGCAGCAATTTTGTCGTTTTGGTCATGGGTCTACTGATACCTCTTTCGTTGATGAGCAACAAGTATTACCTATTCTTTCAAAGGGAATTTAATAATTTTTTATTCCAGTAACGTATGTTTTGTGGAAATGAAATTAAATTATATTTACCAAACACTTATTTTTTTTAATGAGTCTGTTGAGACTTGTACACAAAAGTTTTTCTTACTTAAAAGCGGTACAAATATGGCCTTATATGAATCAGACATTAATATTTTTAATGGCTGAACTATAATTATGTTCTACTTAATATATTTTATAAATCAGTAGGTTTTCTAATCATCTAATGTCGAAATATATTTATAAATAGATATATGAAAATGAGAACACATATTCATTTTGTTTACACCACTGTTTAATCGCCAAATATGTTATAAAGAGACCAACTAATAATGTTTCCTCTATTTGTTTCTATTATTGGGTATTTCTATGGCCCTGACTATGAAAAAAAAATACTGGGAAATTACTAACAATTTTACTTTTTGAAATATACAATTTTAATATTTTGACAAAAAATTAATACATATGTTAACAAAATTTCTATTAAACACTATCAAATGATCTTATAAGTTTTTTGAATGAAAGTCTTTAGGCAGATCTCGCTGCAAACCCCAGTAGTAGTCTGATAACGTTGTATGTACATATACTGGTGCATATTCCTATAAACGCATTTAAAACTTTTGTTTCTCTTTGAGATATATTCGTTTCTCTTAAACAAAAATAATTTAGAGTTGTTACAATAACTCGCAATATAACGGTACTTTCTTATGTAAGAAATATTTGTTTCAGAACATATTGGTGATCATTTCAGTGGAATATTCCTATAAACAAAGTTGAAAAAAATTTGTCTAAAAAGTTATTGAAAAAGAAAAAAATATTAAAAAATTTTTAACAGTTTTAGTTCCCCGTTTTACTTAAGATAAGTTTCTGGTAATAATATCTCCTCTGTGTACTTAAAAATATTTTTGTTTTAATTGGGAAATTTCATCAGGATTAAAGGATGCCTAAGGGAACTTTTCTTACAGACCAGAACAAAAATTCAAATTCAATTTGAATTTGCTCTCACAGAGAAATTGGACGAAAAATTAGCCGTTCGGAAGGAGTTATTCGCGGCTTTCTTAAGAAAGGTCAGAAATACAAGGTAATCACAAACTAGCAAAAAGCCAAATTAATAAAACAAAAGGTAAAACCACCCGCAATAAATTAAATGCTACAAATAAAAAATAAACTTGACCTTCCTGTCACTTCCAAACATGCTGCACACATAAAATGTAAGAAACCATAATGATAAACAATTTTAAAACAGCATCTTAAGGACAATAGTTTAAAATTTGCGCACAAATATATGAAATGGCATAAAGTGATCTTCTCTGATGAAAAGGAATTCAGTGTGGACGGTTCCGATTCATATTCTTGCTATTATCATAATTTGAAGTCGAACAAAATTCGTATGTCGCAACCCAATTTCGGTGCAGGCAGTGTTGTGGTTTGGACTGCCTTTTCTGCTGCAGGAAAATCATGTTTTATTCCAGCTAAAGTAAACAGTGCAATTTATAATGAACTATTGGAAGATACTCTTCCCTCATTTATGGATGAAAAAATGGGTGAAGGTTGCATATTCCAACAGGATAACACTGAAATCCAAGTCTGGAAACAATCTAAATTGTGGTTTAGATAGATAGATAGATAGATAGAGAAGGTTGATGTGATACCAGAAAGTACCACATCTCCACCCAGAGACCGATGCCTGTTCATTGTGAGTCCCTTCGCTAAAATAGCTGTGAAATATAGAATATAGAATGCAGAAAAAAGGAGAGTAGAAGTAGAAGATAAAAGAGTAGGAATGAGAACGAATCATATAGGGGGATTAGCAATGTTACCAATCCCTTCTCCCTTAAACAGTCGATTTCCATGACGAAGCCTATAACGTCTACAAGATCTGCGTCTCGAACGTCACTTAGCCCGCCGAGGAATTGGCTACCCAGCCATTTCATCCTACGATGCTGCAATCGTGGACAATGGTACACAATGTGCTTAATAGACTCGGTCTCGTCGACGTCTCCACACATTCTACAAAAATCGGAATTGCTAGCGTCCCATCTAGACCTCACCTTCCCTATCAAACAGTGAACCGTTATGGCCCCTATCATGATTCATAAGCTCTTCCTATTCAAGCCCAGGAGAGTGCTAGTGCCTACATTGTTTAGTGCCGGCCATATCGCCCTCGACACTCTACAGTCCTCTCTACTCTCCCAAGCCGAATTGGTTCTGACCAAGATCCAATCATTGATCTTCCCATAGAAGAAACTTAGTTGTGGTTTAATGAACATAGTATTTCACTACTGGACTGACAGGCTTGCAGTCCAGATTTAAATCGAATAGAGAATTTGTGGGGATACATGGCCCGTAAATTTTACGCAACAAATACACAAAATGAAACCATAATTACAATAACAGAGTTAAAACTAAATAGCAAGCCTGGGAAGAAATTGACAGTGACTTTCTTCAAAAATTAGTGGAGTCAATGCCAAACCGAATTTTTGAAGTTATCCAGAACAAAGGTTCATCAATACATTATTAATAATGCTAAATTGGTTCCTTAGTTTAAGTGCGTATATAGGAAAATGCCATAAAAAATGGCATTAAGGGATTTGCAAACGCAATGTAAATCATTTTTAAGCATTTTTAGCAGAATTCTCAAAGGATTTCCGATCGTTTGATATATATATATATATATATATATATATATATATGTATATACCGACGATCGGACAGACGGACATAGTCCTATAAACATCATTTCTTATAAGGATCCTGAAAATATACACTTTTTTGTTCTCTGACGACAATTGTGGAAATTACAAACGGAATAAAAAACTTTACACCTGTAGTGAAGAGTATACAAATTTTAATTTCCATTTACATTCTTATAATACAAGCAAGTATCTTAACTCAAAATCATTGGTGTAGTTGTCATTATGCTTAATAACACACAATAAGATTTATGTCTTAATAAAGTTGGTTTTTCATATAGCAAAAAAAAAAAAAAAAAGTAAATAAAATCTAGCATTAAAGATTACTATTTTGGCATAGAATTCCAAAGATTTTTTCTTACTTCGTTAAAAAAATAACAAGAAAATCACTAGATTAGTATTTGAGAAGCCAAGAAAATAAAAATCATTATTTTATATCAATAAACTAAATGAATTTATTGTGATGCAAAGAGACGTCTATAGAAGATCATTGTTTTATACTGAAAGACTCCATATTTAGTAATCATTTGTGACATGTTCTTTAAGCAATTTTCAATATTCAAATAGATGTACGCGCGCTGTATAAAAGTCTAAGAGATATTCGTAACTGTGAACAACAACAATACAAATCAATATTTACATAAAATGTAAAACTGTGACTCTAGTACCACCAACAGTAGTATTAGCAGCGGTGGCAGTTGTCGTTGTTGTTCTTACAATATTGTTGAGCAAAAAAAAAAAAAAAAAAAAAAAAAATAATAAATAAAATAAAAAATATTATATATATAAAAGTAGCGAGTATAGCAAAACACTATGGCTTTAGTTTAAAAATTTGGAAATAGTATAAATTATTTGATTAAAAATCAATATTTTTCTTTTAAAATTCCCATAGTGCTGTTAATAAACAAATTTGTGTTGTTTTTCCTTTTGCTCTGGTTAGTTTGTTTGGTTGCCATTATGGCTCGGAAAGAATGACTGAGTGACTGACTGACTGCATGGCTTCTTGCTGTGACATATTTAACTGCGTAGGCAGGCAGCTGTTGTTATTGTTATTATTACAACTTTTGTTGCTGTTCACTTACTGGGTTAATATGAATATTGTTTTTGTTTTTTCAATATTTTTTCGTTTCTTTGAATTCATGATCATTGATTATAAAAAAGACTTTGTAACAATATTTAAAAATACATCAGTTACCGTTTGGTGACACATTAAGGACAAGTTCGTTAACCACAAAGCAAACTTAAACACACACACACACAACAAAAAACGCATTTAGATGCTTACAAATACTTTGACAATTAACAAATACCGGCATTAATAAGAAGAAATAAAGTTTTTAACAAAACTTTGAACTACGAGACAAAATGCAAATGTTGTGGAAGAGAAAAAAAAGGTTATAAGCCGAAACCTTGAAATCTATATTGCTCTCCATCTATTCTATTCGTTACTGGAAAATACCACCGCAGCAACAATAAAAAAAATGTTTAAATAACAATTGAATGAGTCAGCGAAATAAAATTGTTAGAGTTTTAAGATTAGATATATGTAGCTTGAAAATAATATAAAAATATTTCAACTTTCATTGGTATTAGTTAAAGTTTGTGCCTTAATATAAACACGTAAACGATGATCTACTTTTAGTAAATAGAAATTAAAAAAAAAACTATTTTTTATAGGCATAGATTTAATTCAGAGATTTTGCTAAATAATGGCCTGTGAATTGCCTAAAAAGTAATCATTATTTACGCGGAATGTAAGCGAAAAAGTAAGGGTTTTTTAGAAAATACCCTACAATTTGAAACATATTTAAATAAACCTCAAGAAAAGTAGCATAATAATCTAGTTTTTATTTTTTATTATATTAGTTCTGTCATAATTTAAATATGAAAGGAAATCCATAGATATTTCATAGTCGTGATCCTTTGATTCATATTAATGTACATTTTATAAATACAATGCCTAGTATGGAAAGCTACGTGCCTTTCATCTTTTTAGATAAGGAATACTTTCGATATTAACTCTTTGGCCACCATTTTCTTGCAAAAGCGATACTTTTTACTAATAACATTTGTTTTCAAAAGGCCACCTCCCTCTCTTGCCTTCAAGCTTTTCTGAATTTTTCGAAATTTCTGTAAAGGAATTTCGAAAAATTCCCGGCTTTTTTGGCAATTTAAGTGAGAGCTTATAAAAATAGAACTAAAAAACGTAAGTCTCAATGGATTGGTCACACTATTAGTACTATGTCACAAAATATATATGATAAACAATAAAACTCATAAGGTAGCCCAATGCACAGTGGAGAATATTTGTTATTTTGTAATTACAAACAGCGTTACACAGGGAAAAAAGGTATACACAACGTGGCATTAAATAAACTGGGGTATTTTAACGTCAGTGATTGGTATCGTTGAAACGATAATTTACTCTTGATTTTAAATATGTTAAGTATTAGAAATATAATATAAATATTATAACCTACCGAACAAATTTAATGAAAAACAATGAAAATATACATATAAATTTTTCTATTTAATTAATTTTTTTCTTTGGTGAATATTAAAATTAGAAATCATCTTTTATTATTCAATAATTAAAACTAGGTATAAATACTTGCCTTAAATTGTACTATTCTGAAGTTTATCTATAATATTAGGAAATTATAAATTTGGGAAAATATAATTTTTTCCTTGCATATCACAGTTTTTCTACCATTTCCGATACCCATAAATCTGCATAATATTACAAATAAAAGCTTTTTGTGCCAAATTCGAACTTGATATTAAAATTATTATGTGATTTACACACTTTAAGTAAATTTCGGGAAGTGCTATATATGGGCACTGTGGTGTACCAATTCATATAAAAATTGGTAGAGTAATTTATATTTACCAATATATTTTTTTGCTAAATTTGCTCAAAATTCGACTACTTATGTATGACAATTATAATCATTAAGCCTCTTTTCCGTGAAAATATTTGCATGGGAACTGGGTGAAATAATGCACCAATGATAACCAATTTCAGTATTCATTTTGTTTGTTTAGGAAAAAAAAACTGTAGATGCTAAATTTCTTTCAAATATTTTCACAATTGTTAGCTGCAGGTCTAAAAAATTCAAAGTTATATCAAACATGTCGAAATGGCTTAAAATCGAAATTAGCAAAAATTCGCAAAATGCTAAAGAAGAATAAAATAAATATTTTTTTTTTGTTCTTTATTATTTTCTCTTTCCTTTTTTTTTTTTTTTTTGAAAAACTCGAAATTATGTACAAGAATTTAATGACTAAAAATTGATAGAAAAAGTTGTAGTGGTGTTAAAGTGATTTAGGAAAGCTGAGACCAAGAAAAGAACAGAAAAGAATTGAAAAGACTTTGATAACCCTATTAAGCTACGATCCTTGATATGGTATCCAATTCGGCGACGAATCGACTGGCTACTACCTACTTGGTTATAGACGTGGACAGTGACATATAATATGCTCTCCTCATTATCTTCGCACATCCTACAAAGGCCGGAGGAATCTATCTCCCAATTCCCTGTCATTCCCCCTACGGGACAATGACCTGTTAGAATGCAAAGAAATTGTAAGAAAAACAAAATTGTAAAACGTGAAAAACTAAAAAATTTTTTAAAATTTTAAATACCCTGAATATTGTGAGATATTTAAAAAAAAAACCTTTTGATAGTAGTTGGTGCACTAAAAATCTTAAGACTTAAATTTTAAGTAAATTTTGAATTTCATTGAATAAATAAAGCAAAAGAACGTAGCTTTTAAACTTTATTTAAGTCTTTGTATTTAATACAAATCAGAAATAATTTTTTAATTTTTTTTTTAAATTAAATTTTTTTCTATTTCAAAATAACACTAGAGATATCAAGTTTTAAATGCTATTTCATTTATAACAAAATGAGACCTCAGCCTTTCAAATCGTTTGAATACACAAACAGTTATTTAAAAATTTCAAAATTTTATCAATTGTGCATACTTGGGGCAAAAATAAAAACGTATAAAAATTATAAGTAAAAGTTTAATTAAACCATATAAAATCAAAAAAGTTATAATTTTTTTCAATTTTAAAGAAAATAAATATTGTCATACTTACAAAAAAGCCTTTGCATAGCCTTTTTAAGAAAAATTTAAAATAAATTGCATTAGGACTTGGAAAGTTTAATTTTTGTAAATGTTGTTTAAAAGTTTTATTTCAATATTTGACCAAAACATATAAAAATGTATATGGATGACAACTTTATTCTTCAACTTCCCTAGAAATCATAAAAAGAAGAAATTAACAAAACAATAACAGAATTTACACAAGAACTTAAAAAAAATATGTTTTATTTTTTTGAGCATAATTCAAAATTTTTATTGATGTTTATGCATATTTTCATTTTTCTTAAGATTTTACTTGAAAAATACCGTTTTTAGATTTTTATCGTTGATAATTTATAAGTAAATATTTTTATTCAACTTCCGAGTAAAATTGTCTTAAAGTACACAAAATTTTCGTTATGTATAGTTTAATAATATCTAGTATAAATATTATATTTTGTATGAAAAAGTTTGGGGAAAACATTTTCTGTGTTTTTAAACTTAAACACTTTTGATTTATAAAATAAAAAATATTTTTCTTTAACTGATAAAACTAGTACTTAGACAAATTATTTTTTATCGAAAGATACATTTTTAATCTTATGGTCTGTAAAATTTAAGCTTAAATTTAACGAATTTTAGAAATCTAGAATTTCGGAAACCCAGGCAAAATAAATGAAGTTAAAAAATGATTTACTACTAGAAGAATTTGACATTAAAAAAAATGATAAATATGTTTTGTTAGTTATTTAAAAAAAAAATACTTTAAAGTGTGAATTTCCTACATTTTTTTATTTAAAAAGTGTCAGTTTTTAAAACATATTAATTTACTGAAAAAATTTCGAAAGGAGATGCAAATTTTTAGATGGACAATGTTGAAGTTAAATTTATCATTCCTTTTTCTATTTATGGCAAGCTAATTTTTTTCAAAATAATTTTTATTTTTCGTATTGTAAATTTTCATTCGTGTTTAATTTTTCTTAGTTGATAAATTCAATTAGGGGGAGGGGGTGAGTTTAAAGGAAATTGCTATAAGAGTGTACATTTTAAGCTGTTTTGAGCGGCAAAATTTGGCATGTTTTGATTCGATTTTTTTAGTGGTACTTTACGTAGAGACGGATGCTTAATAAATCTTACAAAATATCTTAAAAAAGTAAAAAAAAAAACAATTAAGTTTTATAATTTGATGAGCATTTTATTTGCGTAAAATTTTATTTAAGGTCTTTATTTGGGTCCATGTTTCATTTCTTGTTTGGTTTTTGTTTTTTTTTTTATATGAAAATATTTATAATTAAAAATTGTTTTATACCAGAACATTTTTATTGGTAACTCAGATACCTAATTGATCGTCTTCTCGCCAAGAAAATGTATTGTGATATGAAAGTTATAATAGTAAATCCAGGGAACGTTATATTTAATTTTGGAGTTTTTTTTGCGTTCTGATGGAAGAAACAGTAATCACCAAAAAAATTTTATTTTTGTAAAAAAAATAATAATAAAAAGCAAAAATTTAAAAAGCATAGCTGTTTTTATGACAGCCATACTCATGACCATCTATTTGATGTGTTTGAATCAATTTTCTGATACTTGGTTTTATATGCTTATTTTTGTTTAAGTATTCAAAAATAACAGTTATTTTCAGTCTGTGAGTAAATCATATATATTGTTTTCCGTGGCGATGGTATAATTACGTCCGTCTGTACGTCTGGTATATTGACAAATTTATGTCAAAATTATATTAATATGTATTTCAAATTAATTTCTCACACAAAATATCTTGACTATTTATACAAAAATTTTAATTGTAGATATTAGTTTTGAAGCTTATGACGGAAGAAAAATTTACGCAATACAAAATGTCCATGAATTATTGTTTTTACCGCAAATATTTTACAAAATTTCAAAACATTATAATAAAATACGAAAAATATTTATGATCATCTTGTAATCCAGTATTTCCCACAGTGTAAACAGCCTATAACTACGGAAAAAAGTGGCATTAGGTTGGTTAAACTCTAACTGCCTTATTCATAATAAAATTTTTTTATTTGTAAAGGTTTTATAAAACATAATTTCCTTACCTATTTAAATAAGACTTTTAAGAGGCATTGGAACAACCAAAGACTGAAACCGAAGAAGGAGACGCCCGGAGAACTACTACCTTTACAATAAAGAGTGTAATTACTTCAAGCTGTTTTCTCAAGCAGCGAAAACTTCCATTGCCAAATAATGAGTTAAAATGTTGTTATAATAACACTACACTACTTACACTTTAACAACTTAACTCATTATTTTAAAACGGTGAAGTCATTAGAGGCAACTGGTTACCATATATGCTTCCAAATAAGGTCGTAAGTAATTAATTACTCTAATATAAATGCATATAAATCTGAGCATTAGTTACACAACTAGTTACATGTATTGCAGAGAAAAGTTAACTGCTGATATATAAAATAACTTCTAGGTACTGCGAGATGCGGAAATGCATGTCGCTCGGTAACTATATGTCATTACCAAATTTTTTCTGGAGATCTTTTGTAGCGAAGGTGTTATTTTTGATTCGGATAGTCTAAGTTTTCATTAAGATTTCGAGAGATGTTGTTGGTTCTTCATAAATGATATTTTATAGCTGTTATAAAATGTTAGACCTTTTTTTTCCCTTTGAGAAAAATCAATCAGATATACTTGCAGATTAAAATATTTCTTCAGTTTTTTTTTGGTTTTATAAGCATAGATTATAGTTGTGTACATAACATTTTTGTGGTAATAAGCAAAAAGCAAATAACTAAAAATAAAAAAATATTTTAGAATTTTATATCTAATTTTTTGCTTAATTTGTTATAAATTAATTTTTAACTATTTCTATTCTCAACTAAAATGTGATGCTGTGATATGGCAAGATTAATTTTCCAAAGTTTCTGCTACTTATATCTCTTAAGTTTCTGCTACTTATAATATGACATAGAATCCAAACAAAAAAATGGCTTCGTTGTGAATTTTTGCTAATCAGTACTTTAGAAAAATAATAATACAAAATTATCTAAACAAATTTAAAATCGGATACAATTCTCGTCTATTATAAAGTATTTTCAATTATTTAAAATAGCTTTATTGCTATTTAAAAACTTCTTTACAAATATATCTTTAAAATTAAAATCAAATACTCTAAAGGCTATCTAGTTTCTAAATACTGACAGTAGAGTACTTAAAATAGTTATAACTGTAATAGTCATCCCCCAAAAATTAACATCATCATCTTCCATATCATTTTCATCTTCATATAGCTAGAAAATAAAAAAAAAATGCTCTAAACACCAGATTTGGCACACAAGATAATACAAAACCTTAAGCTCGTTAACTATTTTCATGCGAATCATAAAATAAACCATATAATAAAACAACTTTATAAACAGCAAATAGCTACGGAAGAAAAAAAATCCTCATAATAACTATTGATCAATATCACAATGGTGGGTCTTTAATTGGAATATATTCGTACTTGTTAATATTAGTAAAAGTATTTTCATTCATCCACCATCTTTACAAAAATAAATACGTGCAAACTTATAAAAAACAGATTCTTTTAAATTTTTTCTACTTGTATATTTTATTACATTTTTTTTATTTTTGCCTTATTATTAGCAAATAATGTTAAAAATGCAAAAAAAGTCATAATAAAAAATCCAAAATCATTGCTGACTAATTGAACATTTATTAACTCTCTATGCTCTTGTATGATGTATACAAATCAAAAGATTTAAGACACATGCGCCAAATAATAAACAATTTTGAATTTTATAATCAAGATGATTCAAAATAATTATATTGAAATTAACTGAAATGAATAATTTTAAAAGAAAGTGAATTAAAAAGTAAAAGAAAAAAAACAACAATTAAATAAAATCACGATTCTTTATTTTAGTTTTTTTTTCATGTAACAAAAGGAATTAAAAATAAATTACAATAATAAAAAGTTTAATAAATTGTATACAAGCATATTTATAATGATGATCTTTAATTTTTGTTTGTAGGGTTTTTTTATTAAATGAAAGTGAAATTTTTGGCCTTAAACAGGTTCAAAGGTTTGTTTAATATAAATAGAGCAATATTTTATATTCAAAGGCGAATAAAGGTGATAAGGTTTAATTAATTTTAAATAGAGAGTTTAAAGTTTCTAATTTAGTTTCTTAATAAATATTTTAAAATAAAATAAATATTAATTTAATTTCTCTATTATTTTCAACTTCCTTTTCAATGACTTTAGTGAAAAACTTAATTATATTTGTTAAAAAATAAAGTTATAGACAATTTGATCTTATGGTCATATTTCGGTAGCTGTATTGTCTTCTTATTATTTTTTTAGTTTCACCTTAAAGTGATTTGTGATTATTATCTATTATATAGCCTTTTGTTGCTGTTTTGCTCTTCCATTCTTACAATCACGCATGAATCATAGTCTTTAACAACACGTTAAATGACACTTTAACTCAAATCCTAATTGTGTGGTTTTAAGCTGTTGAACGCTGTAAACTGTTTTTCAGGCTACCACACTTATGTGTTTATATTTTCGTTAGTAGCACAAGTCAAAATTTTGTAAAAAAGTAAGGACTGCGCATAAAAAATTTAGTACATACAGTTCAGCTTATAAAGCTAATGGGTCAAATTCTTTGAAATTATGATTTTATTAAAGGCTGTTATACTAAAGTTTTAAATTTAAAAGAAAATTTAATTTTTTTCCGAATTGCCCTCATTAGCAATTCTATTTGTTTGATACTACTCACTTACTTGTTTGTGGTAATAATGGGTAAAGAGATCAGTCCAGATAAATCAGAATTTATTTTGTTTTCTAATAATATGAGGGAATTTTTGATGACGGTACATTTGCATATATTTCTCTGTTAAAAGTATCATTTGTTAAGAAGGAAGTGCTTTTTTCCCCATATGTATAAATTTCTTGCCATACCAAAAGTTTATTCGATAATTTTAATTTTTCTACAAGATATTTATGAGATAAATTTTCCATAACATCTGTGATATGGAATTAATGACCAGAAAGTTGTAAAAAGTTCACCAGTACATACTTTTTGTCACCCTTTAAAAAGCAACATATTTAAAAAACAAATTATTATCAATATTTTTTTCACTCTTTTGCCTCCATATTTTACCTGGCAGTAGTATTAGGGACTTTTTTTTTACTTCGTAGGTATTTAGGCCAGCTTTCCTTTAACTTTCTGATAAAAGTTACAGAGAAGTTTAAAGAGTGAGGCACATTCTATCCATAGATATAAAGATTTTTTTTTAATTCGTATTATTATGCACTCCTATGTATGGTCGATATGTATTTTGATTATAAATTTAAAATATGCTTTTGTGCGTATATGAGCATATAGTTACTGAGAATAATAACAAATGTAAACAAGTAAATACTATTTTTTTCCTACACAATAATTGTTATAAGCCTTAAAGTATGCACGGTTTTTTCGTATGCATTTGTATTAAAAAAAATATGTAGTTAGTTTTAATAAGCATAGTGTGTGTAAATTTACGCATTTTTTATGTTTTCGTTAGTAACTTACTCCATTTATACTAGCAATTTTACATGTATTTTTTTAGATCTTATGTCCTTTTCAGAAGAGTTACTTACTTTAAACAAGTGTTATATGATTAAAAATTACAAAAATATAATTTTTTTAATTGCAAGCATGATTTCCGGTCAGAACCCATTTGAAAATATTTGCAGAATGTTGATCCGTCGGATTTACCCTTAAAATAAAATATATGAAAGTGCTTTCATTCAAAATAACCAACAATTGATGATTGAAGTCCTTAAGTGAAAAAATTATGGCAATTTTCTAATATTTAGAAATATGGCTGTACATACTTATTACAAATTTATATTCTTTATATTTTTTTAATTTTTTGTTTCCAAAAATTTGAAGTTTTTACTTAAGTATCTTTATAGTTATGAATAATTTTCACCTTAAAAAACATAGTAAAATTCAAAATAGAAAAAAAAATCATAAAAATATTTCCCATTTCAATTACTTTTACATATTACCAATTTTCATTATTCTACGACTTTTATGTCTCCAGAAATCGGGTACATTTATAACACATTTTATCAGCCTTAACTTAGTTCATAATGTTCGGCTAATATCTCTTAAACAAAAGCATGCACGACAACGAAATTTTGCATATATAGTTCAAGGATCGATATAAAATCGAAAGCCAAAAATGGGCGTGATCCGCCAATTTTAGTAGATTTTTTTGCAATTATGCAGAAAAAATAAAATTTTGAGAGCATATTTTTTAATTCTAGGGGTATAGTTTTGGATTTTAAGAGCATTTTTTATGCACTTATTTACGGCATATTTTTAGGTACGCAGGTTACGACTTTTTAACATTCAAAATGTTTTTTGGGTATTTCTGTGACATATTAAACTTTAAATTCCGCTAAAGATTCTGTAACAAAGTTACATGAGACAAGTAATGATGATCGCTCAGCAACATGACAATTTAGACCCCGAATGGATTAATAAAGAATCAATGAATTTTAGAGCTAAGAGAAGCGCCCACTATATGGAGCTAAATGAACTCTTTAATTATATACATGTTTTTTATTCTTTTTTCTATCTCTTTTCCTTGAGGTTTCACTATGGACCAGCATCATTAGTCTTGTGAACACACACATTTCTGTGTGATCCTCTTATAACATAATCTAACCTAAAGTAGCGTAGTTTTGGTTGTATAAATGATATTGACTTATTTTTTATTTTTTTGTATATAATTAAAACGTGAATTAGCTAGACAAACAAATTTATTTGAATAATTTGAGGTCCACAGTTTATGTGATTTTTGTTACCAAAATAAAACTTTTGTGAAAAATTGGTTTTTGGAGAAACTATAAATATTTTATCGGCAAAAAAATCTTTGTTAATTACTATATGCTAAAAAAATTTTCGGTGATTTTTGACTTTATCATTTCAAATGATGAGTTTGAGAAAAAAAATAAGATTTTGATAATAGTAATCCCACAATTCCTAAAAACCGGCGCAAATCCCAAAAGTGGGTCATTTTTTTTTAATTTTTCCCAAAAAGTACATATTTGTTGCAGGTCTAGAAAAAGCCATTAACAAACTCTTAGGAATACATCAGATTTTCCGAAACTGCATTCTGTTTGTTGATGCATGCTTTGAAATTTTAGAAAATATAGACTAAATTCAAAATTTCGATACAAAATAGGGACAAATTTGAGAGTGTCTGTGCTTAGTCTTATTGGGTGATTGGGCTCGTTTCCAACTTTAAAATCAATTTCGGTAAAATACTTTTCAGAAATATTTATTATTTTATTTATTTATTTATAAAAAAAATATTTTAGAGAATATAAAGTGTAGGCACTTTTTCGCCAAAAAAAAAATCATCATTTTTGAAATTTTCAATTTCAAAATCGTTTGTCTTCGGAATAACTTCGTTATTCCATAAATAACTTTGTTCTTTAACTAATTGGGTAAAAAGTTAAAAAAATCGGACAAAAATGTTAGGCTATATAATGAAAAAACTGGACTGGAAATTAAGATAGTTGAAATTTCAAATGCATCTCCAAGAATTTTTTATAGGTCCTATCAAGAGCTTTAAGTGAATATAAAATTATTTGAATTTGGCAAGCAGTTAAATATTTTCAATATCAGAGATATCCTATTTTGAGCCCTAATATCTCCTATCCTGAGAAGTATGTGTGCTTTCTTCCAAAATTAAAATTGTAATCTCCTTTGCTATGCTTATGTGCAATTTTATGTAAATCCAACTGGCCGATTAGTAGTTATAGATTTATTTATAAAAATTTTGATGCACAGTGCAGTGAATTCAAACGGAACGATCTACTGAAATATATAGATATGGGACATTATCAGTTTTGATTTTAGGCCTTGACCATTTCATGCAGGGAGTGCGAAAGTTATAGCGGTTTTGAATTGAACATATAGACATTTTTACAAACTAGAAATTTATATATAATTCTTACAAAAATTAAGCGTAATATGAAAACCTATTGAGTTATTTAAATAAAATGGATGTTATTTTCAATGTTTGATGGTATTAGTCTGGCATATTATGGGGTTTTCTAGTAAAATTTAAACAAAAAATCCATTATATTAAATATTGCGATTTTTAAAAATTTTGCTAAGAATGCGGATGCGGTATTTAGGTTACTTCTCCATATATTATAAGAAAATATATTTTATTAGAGTTTATTATAACGAAATGCTATTTAATATTGTGATCCTTTTTTAATCCATAAAATTTTTGTCTTTCGAAATTTTTTGATGCGACTCTACATTTCCGTTAAAGATTACAAACTCCAATTATTTATGCCAATCTAGTGCTGCCTACGCGATGTACCTAAGAAAAATCTGTTTTGACAAAAGTGTCTTGTTTTCAATAATCAGTGACATTTAACTTAAATTTATGGTTCCGATCAATTACATTTTTTGCCACTTTTATATTTATATATCCAAGATTTGTACAAATTGCATTTTGCTATATTAAAATACAGTAACAAATAGTACAATTTTGGAGTCATTTTGAAAAAGTCCAAAAAATTTTTTTGTTAAATAAATATATTTTTAATGTTTCTTTGATTTTATTTTGTAAAATAACAAAAAAAACTAAGTTCACGCAATAATCTATGCTATTCCATTAGAAACTATGAATATACCTCGCGAAAAGCTGACTCTTTTAAAAATGCTCGCTCTTGCTTTCCAAACTTACAGGCATTCTACTGCATTGAATATTTCAGGCACATAGCGTACACAATGCATAATTACAACAAGTATCAATCCCTGTTTCAAAATTTGTATTTGAAATTCTGTTCAACAACAAAAAAGGTCCTATTACTCCTATTAGTTTATATAAGATCAAATGAGATCAAAAAGTACAAAAGCGCGAACAAAAAGTGTAGAAGAAAAGTTAAGAAATTTTAAGTCCTTTTTCAAAGTTTTTGAAGCTTAAACAACAATCATGATTAAAAAATTAAATTTAGGGTGCTAAAATTTTGCACTTTATTAATTTAAAGTCCTGTGAGTTCAAATCTGTAATCCGTTTGTTAAAAATACCACAAAATTTATTAAATATTAAAGTCAGTTTCAAAATTCCCTCGGGAATTCTAGGGATTTTTTTTTTTCTTTTTAATTTTTCGAGAAAACGAAAAATTGAATTCTCGTAGTTTTAAAATTCTACAGCAAATACTTTGCCACTTTTAACATCTTGTATCAATGATAGATCGACATTACTCTAAACATGACATATAGAACATTATCTGAGAGGAACGTTAATGTTGCATGAATTAGGTTTGTGACTATTGAATTAGGTTTTTTTTTTCTATCAGATATTTATATATTTGGTTATCTATGGTTTAATGAATTTACTTACAAGTTCTGTCACATGAAATTTTAAATCACCATGATTTTTGTCATGCTCAATTTATAGATAATTTAGAGAAAACGGATATTAAATAAATTGAACTTCGAAAATACTCACTATTATGAAAAAATTACTTGGTTGGGAGATTTTTCATTCTAACGTAATATTTTCTTTTGAAGCAGCATCTTTTATATATGTGAGACCTAAATGTTATAACTTCAAAATACTTATGGAAAAAACTAATCTCATCTCATGTTGTATTCATTGTATTAGATTTCTGAAAACTATGATTGCAGCGAACCAATTTTTTAATTTAGTAAGAACTATTAAAAAAAAATAATGTATGTTAGAGAAATAAAGTGGAAATAAACGGCAAGCTATTTATATTGAAATTTATTTAATAGATTAATGTATATGTTTTTAAAAACTCTTAGCACCAAAAACACAATAAAGTAAAAATCTGATGCACATTTTTTAACATAAATTATGAAAGGTACTAATTTTATTTGTATAAAATATTAAAAATTTTTTTAATTCTAAAAATGGTGTTGTACATTTATATTATCAATTTTTTTGTTAATTAAGTTGTTTCATTAAAAAAAAAAAAAAAATAATTTTCTTTATAAGAAATAATGGCCTTTTTTTCTTATAACTAAAGTTTTGAAAAATTCCCGGAAATCCTGGGAATTCTCAGGAATTGATTTTTTCGTTCCCGTTTCTCAGGAAAAGAAATATTGCAGGAAACCCCAAACTCTAATAATGAGGCATATAATGCCGTATTCATAATAAAAATTTATAAACTTTTTATTAATCAAACTTGTATTGAAAATTTTTTAATAAAGCTTTGATAAGTTTTTAAAATTATATTATGAATAAGCCAGATAATATATAAAAGAGTATTAAATTTTCTAAAGATAATAAAACATGACAAAGACAAATATTAAAAAAAGGCTACTTTTCAATCTACCCTCCCTCTATTAGGCTCTCATATGTTGTATGTATTTTGAAATTTTTTTGAAAATGCGGGCGTTGTGATGAAAACACCAGGGATTTTCAGTTTTTTAGCTAAACATGGAAAACAACAACAAAAGACGCCAACACACATGGCCAACACAAGAAAAAACAACGACAACAGTTTTAACATTAGCAATAAAAACACAATATCTTTAAAACGTAAGTAGTGAAAACATATTGTTGTAACATTGTACAATATAACAAACAAAAACAATAATAACAATATAGTAAGTATAACTTACACATACTCACACACTCATAGACTTTGCACTCTAGTTAGTTTGCTATTGCTCCTGCAATTGTTGTTACTTGCTTGTATTATTGCCGCTTGTTATATTACGTGCAACAATTCTTTTTTTTTCTTCTACATTTGCTAAGAGTTTTTATTTCTTTCTTTTCAAAAAAAAACTATTCTTTAACGTGCAACAATTTCCTTTTTGCTTAAGTGTAGCTTCGCAAGAAAAAAAAAGAAATAAATGAAAATAGTAAATAAAGTAGCTGTTGTTGCAGCATGTTGTAACTAAAAAGGTTGTGGTCATACTCCTTACTAGTAGTGTTAGTAGTAGTAGTAGTTGTTGTTTTTTTAGAGTTTTCCTTTGTATTTATTCTTTTTATTATTATTTTTTTTAAACTGTTGTTGGCGGTGGCGTTGGTTGTTTTGGCTGACTGGGGGTTTACGCTGGTCGTTGTTGTGCTGCTGTTGTGGCTGTGACTGACCTTATAAAGGTGAGAAGCGTGTGTTCATTAAAAGTGGAAAAAACTAAAAAGCAGAGAAATGAAATAAAGCGTTTAATGCTTCTGGTTTTGCTGGAAAATGTGTATGTCAGGCATCATATTGCTCGCACTCTCTTCATTAATGGTCATTGATAACATTTGGTAACGATATATGTTTGTATGCGTTTAATGAAAAGGTTTGGTAAAAGAGGTGTTATTTTTTGAGTACTATATTTATATTATCATCATATTATCATAAAATTGATTAAGATAGATATCTTATGTTTTATTTTTATAATTTTTCATATATTTTTTAATTTTTTTTTTTTTTTTTGTTTTTAAGGTAATTTGGTGGAAATCTATCTAATATATCTTATTTAAAGACCTTGTGATGTTCACTTGTTATGGTATATAATTTAGCGTGTATAATATCATTAACAAATGACGAGAAGCACTTTTACATTTTAGCCTCCACACTTTTTGGGGATTTTCCTACCATGAGGCATAATCAGCTTTTGGTAATATTCGATTATTTTAAAGAACTTAAATTCATCCGATTATGATTAATATACTAATGAAAACAAGAAACTAAAATATATCAATTGAACTTGTTGTGTCTCTGAGGCTATTCGTCACTTTACACTCCAAAAATGCTCTTCTCTCTAAGTTATAACTATATAATTTCCATGATGGGGCTTATAGGTGAAGAATTTGTGCTATTATTAAAACATGATTTTAAAAATGTAAAAGACGGAGTGAAGTAGAATTGGCCGGACAATTAAATATTTAGAAAGCATCATGGGGATCCTATGGATGGCACTGTCCATGTAAGATTGGTAAGCGTTAAGATTTTTGCTTCATCCCAATATTAGTTATAAACAAATTGATTCTCTACATACTTCTCTTTATGTTCTCCTCGTATATTCTAGGATCTTTCTTGATATGTCTCGAAGAAATCTTTAATTGTGTGATGTTGAAGTTCGGATGATTCCTCAAATAGGAACAGCTGAGAGAGTAAAATGTTGTATTTCTCATTTGGAAGTATTTTCGTTTTCTCATAGGGAAAATGGAGCGAGGTAATTTGTAGACAATCTATTTTTAATGGTGAATTTTGGTATCTTTGATATTTCTTCCCTAAGTGCCTGTATGTAGTTCACTACATCTAAGAACTAAGTGGCAACAGTATCACCGTGATTCCTACCAGCTAGTGGCATACCTTCTGCTTTTGATGCCTTTATTTATCGGAATAAACCATTCGGCTCGACTATCTAAATGCTTCTGGAGCAAGTATAATCAAGCTACGTGTGCTACTAATGTTAGTATATCTGTTCCTTGAACTAGTTACATCACGGAGATGTCCCAAAACCCTGCAAGTTATAAGTCAGCAAATCCCGCTGTTTGAAATATATCCATTTTTCGAAGTCTGACGTAACTCAAATGCATAGGAATCTCTTCTTATAGAGAACTCGTATATGCAAAGGACACTCTTGATATGCCTTGATATTCCTATCTCAAGACGAACTGTTGGCACAGCATACTGTTGAATTCTCATCAGGACAGTGTGGCGAGACAATTTATCATGACAGTGTGGCGAGACAATTTATAGAAAAATTTTCTTCACTGGATGTAAGTTTGCAGTTCAAGAATGTAAGATTTAAGTGATAACGTTTAACTTCATACGTAATCCATTACTGAGACTATCATCACATTATGATAGGTCCCAGGTTGTGGCGTACTTTCTGCTTTTGATTCCTTTACTTATCAGGATATATTTTTCGACTCGACTGATCTGAATATTCGTGGTACAAGTATAATCAATCCTAGAGTACTTTCAATACTTCTGATATGTTGGTATATCACGAAAATGCACCATATCATTGCGGGTTGTAAATCAGTAAAACCCGCTGTTTCTAACAAATCTACACTACAGTCTCATTCTAAAAGAAGCCCTAACCAAGTTTTCGAGTTCCTTTAACGAAACTCAAAATGCTTCCTCTGTTCCCTAAGCTGATATCCTTAGAATAGTTGACAGATCTTCGCGAATCCACCTTAGAAATACTGCTATGAAGATTTCGATTTAGATATTTGTAAAGAACAAAAAGGATTTGCTGAGCCCATCATTTGTCTCCTGATATCCTAAGTAGTGATGAAAAATATTTAAGACTCGACCTTGAGAAACTACAATCCTCCAATTTGTTAAAGGCCCCGAAATAGTAATTTGCAGAGGGCAACTCAATCTAGATTTTTAAACAAATGCTCAAAGCAATAACTACTTAGTGTGATCACCAGAAAATTATTTGCCATCATAGATTGAACGAAACTAAATTCCAATAAGGACGGGTTAATGCTGACAATTGCTCGTGATAATTTCGTTTCAGCAGCTTCCAGTCCATATTTGACCCTAATTCTATTATTATCAATTTTAAGGATAAAAATTGTGCATTCATTTTTTTCTATAAAAAAAGGTGAATAAGCACCTGATTTTTTTTTAAACTTTTAACCTATATATTAAACTTGCATATAAGCCTGCCAGTGCAAGGAAAATTTTCAATATAATAATATAAAAATGTATAAATGGACAAATGCACAAAGGAATCCAAAAATCTTTTAAAAAAATTATGAACTACTTTTTAACGATTTTCCTCTCCCTAATCTAAATTGAAAAATTTAAATCCGTTAGAATTTTATGGTGACTAACACTTAAAGTATTAAAAAGTAAAATTTTTAAAACAAAAGATGTTTAAAAAAATTAATCGGCATTAATTCGCTACCTGATCGAAATACAAAATCAATTTCGGGTACTTAAATTTAAAATTTTTAAAACTAAAACCAACTTTTAAAAATATTACAGAATATAAAATATAAATATAAATCTGGCTCAGCTATGGTTTGTAGAATAAATAGTTTTATAAGTAAGCTGAATTTAAATTTTCTACGTCGTCTGGGATCACCAAAATTTTAAAATTTTCCGTAAATTCCTCTAAAATAGTTTATTGGGTTGTAAACAGATATTGTGTGAAATATTACTGAAATAGGATATCGTTATGTTTTTCTTTTACAGTTTTTATACAAATTTTGTACTTTGCTTTATTACAAGATATTAAAAAAGCGTAATATACACATAATTATATATCAAAAAAAGACTTAAGGAGAAAAAATCGCTTAAAAAATGTTAAAGTTATTACGTCTAATGATGTGTTTTAGACCACTTGTGTAATGAGTGTACAAACAATTTTTTTTAAGCAATATTTATATGAAATGCTATTTTTAATTAAATTTAAACCATAATTTTAATGTTTCTCTTGGATAATTCAAAGGGATTTAGATTAATACCGTGTATGACTAAGCCGTATCTGCGATTTGAATTTTGCGGATTTCGCCAAAAAGGCATTTTTTTTATTTTTTTTTTTATTTATAAAGTCAATTTTTTTGTACTGGTATTCAGACTATACACAAAATATTATACAATAAGATAAACCATATCTCAGAAAATATATTATAAAGTTTTTATGAAAATCGGACATGGATTATTTTACAATAAGAAGGTCAGAAGTCAAAATTTGAAATATTTCAAATTTTTAAGAAAAATGTCACGAAAAAATTTTTGTTTGGATGTGGATGCAGTGATTTTTATGAAGAATTTTAAAGGAGTGTTTAAAAAATGCTGAGGGATAAATTTGCCTTGTTTACTGCTAATATCAACGAAGGTCTAACAGCTACATTTTGATCAAATTTTATCGAAATCCAGATAAAAATAAATAAGTTTTCGTTATGTTTTTCTTAAAATTTTCAAATATTCTAAGATTCGACTTCTGACCTTCTTTGTTTTACAAATTATTCTTGTCCAATTTTCCTAAAAAATTTAAAATGTATTTTTTGATATATGCTTCATCTTATTCTGTAATAATTCTGTTTAGCCTAAATATTAGTTCTAGAAAGAATGGCTCTATAAGTAAGAAACTGCAAAAAATGCCTTTTTGCCAAAAGACGTAAAATGCAGGTACGGCTTAGTCATGCAAGATATTGACTCTTTTTTAATTTTATTACATGCAGTCCTGTCTACAAACCTGCATAGTTTTATTTGAAGTTTTTAGAAGCTTGTTTAACGAAATTTTTAAAAGTTTGAAATTGGAGTTTTAAAACAGCCTTGAAAAAATCAAAATTTTTTATTCATGCATGAAAAGGAGTTTGAATTATCCTGCAGCAACATAACAAAAACTTAGTTTTTATCAATAATGGTTCAAATTTAATTAATTTATTTAAATATTTCTCAAAAAATAAATAAATAAATAAAAATAAAATAAAATAAAATAAAAATAACATTTTTTTTGTATACTTCTTACACAAGTGGTCTAAAGCACCTTAATGGTAGGGGGAACTCGTAACAACTTTAACATTTTTTAACCGGTTTTTTTCTTTATATCTTTTTTTATAGATAATTATATGTAGATTAAGATTCTTTAACATTTTGTAAATCTATCTAAAAACTGTATAAAAGCAATATTTTCCCCATATAAAGTCCTACAAAATTCAGGTCCGACAAAAACAAAACAAAAGGCTATATAAATTAAAAAAAAAATACGGAAAAATTCCGTTTCGGTAAAATGTCATAGCGTTTCAAATATAAGCAATTTTCAACAATAAAAAATGTTTCACTTTGAAGCATTGTTGTACTGTTATTTTATGTAAAATAACAGTTTTTCGTTATTTTACATCAAATTCTGTGATCACAAAAAAAAAAGAAGAAAAAGAATCATCTAGATCTCACACTAATTTATTATGGTAATCAGAAAACTATATAGTAACTAAACCGATTTGGAAAAATTTTAACCGATAGCAGACAGCAAAAAAGAAATTAATTTATTATCGATTTAACAGTAGATTTTTGAAAATGTTTCTTTTTGGAACTATTTTAATGTTTTTGATTTTGTCAATTACTAACTGGGCTTTTCAGAAATAGGAAATTTATCCTAATAAAAATCTTGGCTCTTACATTTATGTGACCATTTATTTTGCCATCCACCCTACTCTTATCTAAAACTAATAAAATTTCCTTGAGTATAAATATTTCCAAAGAAATACTTATACCCCTCTATTGTATTTGCTAGCAAAGCTCTAATGGATATATTCATACATTTAACTACTCCTATGGATACATAAAAATGTTGGCGTTAACATCACTTAAATATATTTCATCTAAGTAAGGCCACAGCAAAAAACACAAAACACAAAACTTAAACTAAAACTTCTTATCCCTGAAATAAATAGCAAATGGTAATGGCAGCATCCAGCCAGCCAGTCATTCAGTTAGCCACCTTCTTCCTAATAGCTACCAAATTGTATTGAAGTTGTGGCATAAACATGTGGAAGCCTTAAAATACTAATTAGACGTCATTGTACTTTTCACCGGTTTTTCTAAACATTATTTTATTTTATTTAATTTTTTTCTTGCTGATTTTCTCTGGAACCCATAAACCTGTAATAAACAAAAATATCAGCACTACTAAAATAGTTTTAAGGCTTTTGTGGCAGCCACTAATACTTTACAGCTTTCGTTAGTTCATTCATGCATTTATACTGATTCGTTCGTTCGTTATATGAATTGAGTTAGTGACTTGTTCATGAAAGTTATTTAAGTACATATAAAAGAGGGCATTATGTCAGTAGTAGTTATGTTGAAATTTTTGAGATGTTTAGAAGTGATGTTATAAACACTTATTTTTTTATTTTAGATTTTTGTAAAAAAAAAAATTTTAATGGCAACATTAAAATATTTTAACACCCAAAAACTTGGGCAATTTTTTAGTGCAATTTAAGTTTTGATATTTTGATGATTTGTACTTTTTGCTTATGAGTGTGTATGAGTGTGTATTGGATTTAAATTGCATAGGATGCATTCAATATTTTATATGTTTATCTATTTAGGAGGTGTTTTAATGTGATGCAATATTTAAGTGTTTATTGGCAATATTTGTCTTAAAGGTTAAAGAGTTAATAGCAAAATAGTTTAATTAAAAATACCGCTTATTTGTATCTAATTTTAACATTAACAAAAGTTAATGTATCAATAAGAGCAAAGGTTTAGGTCTGCACTAAAGAGAATTTATGTGTTATCAAATTAAATAAATAAGGAGGAGGTTAGTATTTGTAAAAAATATGTCTTTGCGATTATCAATACGTATATAAATTTTTATTGTATAAATTTGTAGAAAGTTAATATTATTCAAAATGTAAAGTATAAGTCATAAGAACCCGTATATCTTTGGAGTGACTTTTAATAAAAAAAAAAAAAAATGTGCATAATTAATTTTAGTTTCTGGTGTTCATTAAGTTTGTGGGAAAAAATGTCGGCCAATTTACAATAAAAAAGCTACCCCATATCAAATTTGGAACCATATAAAATATTCAATAATATTATAATTTTTTGAAAATCTGTAATCAATTTGTGATCTTTAAACTGTTCAATTAAATTACACAGGGAAATAATGAAATCTTAAAAAATTGTGTCGATAAAAAAATTAAAACATTTGTTTTTAAGTAAACCTTTTGCTCACTATTTTTTTTATTTTTTATGACTTCTTTTTATGGTTTTCAGTAAACCTTTTGCTCATTATATTTTTCTATTTTTTATGATTTTTTAAAAACAAATTTTATTTTTCAACTTAGAGCTCCATGATCAAGTGTATAAAATTTGACTGAGAAATTCCATGTAGCAGAAAAAAAGACGAAATTTGTTGTCCCCTTTTTCTGTTATCATAAATTTAAAACTCAAAGAATCCTTAAAAAATATTTAATATTTGGAAAATTTCTTCACATTATTTCGGATATATATATCTGTACACATACAGTTCTATATATTTACGAACTAAGACAAATTGTCAAATTAAAAATTTTTGTTACAGAGCTATAAGAAACGTTTATAAAACTTTTTATCTAATTTTCAAATTATAGAAATAGTTCAATTAATTTGCGATATATGTTAAGATAATTCAATATATCCTAAACATTATCTTCCCTAGCGTGTAACTTCATAAAAAAATTTAGCATTTAGTATTTTTATGAAAAACAAAAGTATTCTGAACAGTATTTTGAATAATAATAATAATAATAATAATAATAATAATAATAATAATAGCAATAATGAAAAATAAATCGATTTTCAAATTACGGTTTTAAAAGGTAAAACTATGCGACAAATTTTGAACTATTGAATATGGCCTCAATAATTCCAATGCGAAATGAATTTATACCATCAGATTAATAAAACCCTCAAAGGGTTTTATTTGTTTTCAATTTCGATTTTATGGACTCTAGGTATTTTGGAGCTCTTTTGTCATTGTATGTGAAAACGAAAAACATCTAAATCAATAATTTTCAATGTATTTATACTTTTTTAATTTTACTTTTTATTTTATAATAATTATTGATTTTTTTTAATGCAAAGCTTCTCTTGGATATTATGCACCTTTACGCCCACTTTTCATAATAAGATTGTTGCAATATATTAGTAGTCACATAATTCAACCGATTTAAGTGTTCTCTAGCACATATACATAGTGCATCCTGCAAACGGCAATATATAATAATAAAAATGCCACGCCCACTTTTTGTAAACAATTCTTTTTTTTAAAGTTCAAATTAAATTTAGAATGTATATCAAGCATTTTTTTGGAAGAATTATGAACTTAAATACAAGTTGGACGCCACACCCACTTTTTAATTTTTAAGCTACTTTCAACCAAGTCAATTTTGCAACTTTATTGATACCACTAAGACAATTTTCATAAAATTTAGCATACATAAGGAACAGAGAATACTTTATGTTATAAAATATAATCAAACCACTTTTGTTATACTGCGATATTTTTTTTTTACCACTTCTATCGAAATTTTATTAAATTTTGAAATTTGTTTACTAAGAAGCAAAATAATCTTTTTTAAAAAAGTGGATGTGGCATCCAGTCAGCATGCCTCAAGGATATGCACACGTGCTAAGTTTAATTTTAGAAGGTTCAGTTTTTTGAACATAAGATCAAGTTAAATAATGTAAACAATATTATGACAAAAATGGGCGGAGAAAGGGTGTGGCATTCAATAGAAGTCTTGTATAATAATATTAGTAGTAAATAAGACAACAACTATGTGTAATAGCATTTATATTAAATAATTTAAATGATTTTTATTTAAAATCATGTTTTAAAAGAGGGCTCCAAAAAATTCGAACTTTAGGACGACATATATCTGAGCAATAAGAAATCAATATGCCTGGAACAAAAATAGCAGATATCGCCAAATAATCTTCTAGAAGATGTAATAAATATATAATAAAATTATCACTAAATCAATCTAGAAATAATATAATAAAGAAAGCTTTTACGTCTTGTAAAGCATGCATGCACATAAATCTTATTAACATAAAGCAAGACAAACAAAACGTTCACATAAAATAACAAATTTTTTGCTAAAGATAAATAAATTTCTTCAATATTTTTTAATTTTTGAACAATTTTTCGACAACTGAAAAAATTGTAATTGAAAAATAAAAGTATTGCATTAACTTCTTCCAGTTGATCTCAATGGGATATCATCAATTTATTGCGGAGATGATAATCAGCTTGCTGAAAAAATAACGTTATTTTGAGGATAAAGATAATAAAAAAAAATTAAAATTTTATATATTTTTTGTTGTTTATTGCCTAATTTTCTTTAAAAGACAATATAGCGTAAATTTCTTCTAGGAAGCTATCTTCCAAATGTTTTGTGGGGTTTATTTGAATTTTGCATGTATAGGTTATACATTTTAAATAGCTTTTTATTCAATGAAATTGTTGTTGAGATTTTTTTCATCCAATGAAAAAAGTTGATAAAAATTAACAACTTTTTTAATAAATATCAAAAATGATATTTATGTTTCTTTATTTCGATCAAAATGATTATTATTATTATTCATAATTTTAGTTATTTTCATCATATTATTATAATTATAATTATAACCACAATTATAATTTTTTTTAATTTAATATTTTAACCAGTTTTTTATAAATAATGTGTTTTCCTACTAATTTTTCCATTTGTCTCTCCTTTACTTTGAAAATTAAAAATGTTTACCTTAATTTTATAAAAACTCAAATTTAATTTTATATTTTTGCAAAAAAAAAACTATTTTGCTATTAAATTAGTATTTTTATAAATTTGTCTAACATTTTATGACATTTAATTACTTGCACATAATTAGCGTTAATGTTCAATAAGAAAACTTTTTCGATACTGTCTAGTTTGCTGGAAAATTTAAAAAAAAAAACTTTAAATAAAAGGAAAAAGACTTCAGTAACAATAAACATTAAATGAAATGAATGTTATTAGAGACATTTAACATATGCTGACAACATACCACTTGTCTTATACTTTTAATTTCAATTTCATTTAACATTAAGAGATTGTGTGTGTGAGTGTGGATTTGTAAATTTTTAAGTGTAAAATTTTTTACAGAATTGTGGCTCGAAAAAAATTAAATCTTTTTAAACATAGATTTGGTGGAAAAAGAAAAGAAACAAATATATAAATATACACACTAAGTCAAATAAAAACCCAAAAGGAAATGGTGTTCTGAAAGTAATGATAGCATAATGAGATAGAAGCTTGCAAATGGCATCAAAATATTTAATCATAGCCAATGTTGTCAGTTTAGTCTTTTTAAGGCTAAATCTAGCCTTTTTATTTTTCTTTTAGTCTCAAATTTTTTGTTTTAGCTTTTAGCTTTTTTCTAGCCTTTTTTTAATTTAAAAAGTCTAAACAGCGAAGAAAATAATTACTTATTTGATATTACTAATTTTATTTTTGCGGACTCATCCATTTAAGAACTTTTTGTATTTATTCGCACGAAAAATTGGTGACTATTTATATAACAAAAATTTTCACGTGTCCCACTTTATTTTCCAAATCGAAAATAGCTTATTTTATGGACTTTACTAAATTGATCATTATAATTATTTTTTAATGTACTTCATTAAACATGGAAACTATTTATGAATAACATTAAAAAAATGCTGCCAGAAAAATGACCTAAAGCAAATATAATAAAAGAAATTAAAATTTTCACAAAAATAAAAACGGAATTTTTGCCCACAAAATGTGAAAAAATACCCTCATCCAATGTCCTTTATAACACTTTCTGGTATAAAAATTATATGATAAAACTTGTGGACAAAATCAGTCATATTCTGAATGAAAATAGTTTTAACATTGGGTTGGGTAGGATTCTGGTCTGGATTAAAACGGTTTTTTTAGTCGGAAGGTCTTTGGCCGGACGCAGGGGTTTTCATTTCTGGCTCCGCTTAATTACACTTTTTCTGAATAAGATAACTGTTTACTTTACATTGTCATTATTTTAATTATTATAATTATTAAAATGTGTTATCAAAATCGAATTGTTGCCTAAAAAGGATAAAAAAATCACCGCAAATTTTGGGTTGTTTTTCATATGAAATGTGACTCAAATTTTTATGGGAATTTTTTGAGATCTTTTTTTTTATATTTGGTTTGGGCAATTTTGCCTTAAAAAATTCTTATGAAAGCGAAAATCTCGCAAAATTTGGAAATGCCTAATCAAAAAGGAATTATAGCTCAAAAATTAAGAAAATTCTCTTCCAAATATTAGTCTCTCATATGAAATATAACCCAAATTTGTACGGGAAACTTTTGGCAGATTTTTCTATTGCGTCTTATCGTTGAAAGCCATTCTGTTATTAATTTATAAATTTATTAATGTATCTGTAAAAAAAAACAAAAAAAAAAAATAAGAGAACATTAAGAGAACGAGAAATAATTTTTTTTTTTAATGAAAAAAAGTTAACTTTTTTCTAGCCTTATTTCTTGGAGCATTTAGCCTTTTTTGTCCTTTTTTAAACATAAATTTAGCGTTTTTTTTTCTCACCTCCTGGCAATACTGATCATAGCATTACAACAAATAGCTGATTGTGTTCTGGGTATTTATTACAAATTTCAGAGTAGAGTCATCAGAATTTTACAAGTGTTAAATTATTATATAAGTCTGAAATTATTATGTATAATATATTTGTGAAATTTTCCCACTGGGTAGAATCAAACAATCACATTAACATGTTGCAGATTTAGCACCATCAATTACATGACTAAGTTTGTTGTAGTTGTTGCTGTTTAATGCTTAAATGTGTTTAATCGTACATCGGTATTAACATGCTGTTTGCCATCAAATTAATTGCAGTGCAATGCAATTTTAAATTAACTGGTGTCGATGATGATACACAGACACTCAAACACATATACATACTTACTAGTACATACTTTCGAGTAAAACAACCAACTTCTTGCCACAATAATGAAATGAAACAAAACATACTGATGGGCAGGCATATGGAAGGTAAAAGAAAAAAAAAGCCAAGAGACGAAGTTGCAGTAAACTGAAGAATGAGCAAAGAAAAAAATAGGCATCAATGCATCAGAACAACCTACGCTCAAAGTGGTATTAAAACATATAAAGCTTAATCTTTAAGTTAATACGCATTATAAATACTCTTACATACATCAAGCAGTTCTCCTAAATACTAACATCATTAAAAGCTTGTTATTCAAACCACTAAACCATTAAGAAATAAATTCATTGCTTTCTCAATTAAGTCCTTTTGAAGATTTCATTCTTTTTAGGAACTGCTTTCATTTACGAATAATCGCTGTACAGTATTTTTTATGTTTCATTTTATGTACAATAGTTAGTGATGTATAATGATTTTAAAAACAGCAGACAAAAAACCACCCACACTTACAGACAATACAGACAGTAAGTGCGCGAATTGGCAACAACTCTAATAAGAAAATAAAATTAAATAAAAAAAACGAAATAATAAAACAAACATCTTAAGAAATAAATCTACACCAAAAAATATAATAAACATTTTTAGAAAAAATAAAAAAAAAAAAAAATCAACAAAGAATCTGTAATTTTTTCAGATCCATAGAAATATTGACACCATAGAAGATGTTGCAAAGAAAAAAAAAATAAATAATAAAAATAAATTGAAAACAATCAGATTCTAGATTGCAATCATAGAAGATCAATTATATACAACTAACTATTTTTGATTTAATAACCACAATTATTTTTTTCGTGCTAAAATATGAAGAAGCTCTACGTACTTGATAGATTTTTTTTAGATAATTGAGAAACTAGCTAAAATTAACATTTTTATATATCACACTTATTAATGAAAATTACTAAGTATGTTTAATTAAATGTTATTGGATACAAATAATTTTAAAACTTGTGATATTTAACACTGTTAGAGCGGACAACTGTAACTTTTTCATTTTAAAATTGGAATAACTTTTTTTTTTCTATCACCATTAGACATTTCCAAAGTTTTAATAAATATTATTTTGTCGTAACTTTCGACAAAAACCTAGACGTCTTTCTTTAATTCATGTATAAATTAAATGGGAATTATATTGAAGTTAGAAAACAAACGTCAAAAACAAAATATATTAAAAAACAAACAAGTTATGAATTTTTCAACCATATTTGTAAAAAGCATATTTATTTGTAACATTTTTTTGTTATGGGAATAATAATATTAATATAGTTTGAAAACAAAATATGGTTTAAGAACAGGAAAACGATTGATAATATTTAATGTTTGTAGAAACAGTGATGTTTTTTATATAAATAAAATTTTGTTTCTGGTAAAAATATTCAAAAACATAACATTTTTGTAGTCAACTATATTAAAATTTTGATTGAATGATCAAAACCTTGAATGATAAAACTCACACAAAAACATTGCAATTATGAATACAGTATTATTAGTATTATTAAAATTAATGAAAATTAAAAATGAGAACATAATATTGTTGTAGTGACAATGCCATAAGTATGTTTTTTCTCTGCGTGTAATAGGTTCTTTTATATTACACATCCTGAAAAGTCTACACAGAGGTACAATTGTGACCATGTATTTCATAAGAAGAAAGCTCGAACATAAAATAAAAAATATTATTTTATTAATCCTTACAAATTACCCTATGCAATAGTATTTTCGGGACGAAATCATTCCAACTGCAATTGATAGCATTTGGTGAGTGTAATAATCGGTGGTAGGCAAATTTTTTGTTTTATGACCTTCTAAACTTTTTCTTTTTAAAACCAAAGTAATCTCAAATAAGTCGAAAGATATAATATTTCGAAGCTCAACTATTTTCGCATAAATATTTAGAGCATTTAACGCGGACTATTTCATTAGATCTTTCACTTAATTTATCTCTCCTTATAAGAAGTCTTTTCTAGTCCGTTTTTAAGAAAGGATATGCAAGTTGATTAAAATATGAGTTTAATGAGTTCAAATATTCTACAGATCATTTTTTCGTTCAATTTACTAATTGATTTCAAGCTATTCAATATCTCTTTTATTTTAAAGCATTACTGAAGTCATTAATAGTAAAAAGAATAGAAACTAGTTACATCTTAGATTACAAATAACTAATGAAATGTCAGGATATAAAAAAGGAGTTTATTATTATTTTTTTATTTATTTATTTCTTTATTTTTTTAACGAAAAAAGATTTTATAAAATTTATTTAGAAAAACATAACAATATCCAAAAAATAAATATAATGAAAATAAACTAATTTAGATTAAAAATTAATTTTTATGCAAATTTTGCATTTTCTTAAATTTTATTCCTTCTTTAAGCATACGAATTGGTAAAATAAATTTAAAAATCAATAATAAGTAGTATTTACAAAAATCTGATCATAAAAAGTAATTCCACACCGGGTTATAAATAAGTAGTTACTAAACAACTCCTGTGTAATGCAGACAGTATGTTGTCATTGAAAAATAACTCAGTCCGTAACTACATGCCAAGTTTTTGTTGGCTATAAAAATAAAAATTGATATTTCAATCATAAAATTATTGAAATAATTTTATATATTTGAGACAAAAAGGAAAACCAACATAATTTATTTTGACTTCTTTTCAGGAAAGCATTTTTGAAATTTTAAATTCATAGGTACATAATTAAGAATAGCTTTTGAATTGAAACATATATTTAGAAAACTCCATCTCTAATTTTTTTAATATTTTTTTTTGGTGGTAAGCAGTGTTGCCAATTTAGCCTTTTTAATTGTGTGATATATATACATCGCTAGTTTATTGGTACCCTGCGCTATTTAATGATGAACTCATAAAGAGTTACGAGGACTCCTTGGATATTCCTTATTTAAATGTAAATCGAGAAGCATGAAATTGGAATCATTAGAAGGTGCGATTGAGATATTTGTTGTTCCCACTTTTGATATTACATTTGCTTTTTTTTTTTAATAAAAAAGCTACCAAGTTTATATTTGGTCTATGTAGGAGTACCGGGTTAAATGCTAGTCTTTAATAAATTAATAAAAATTTGCAGCAATAATGTTGAAAATATTTTCCATAATATTAGTTAATATGAGGTAAAACCATTTGAAAATTAATTAGCAAACTCTCTTTGAATTTAACATTTATGGTTATTTGGTTACATTAATTCAAATTGTATTAAAAATTTATTGCATTTAGAAGAAGGAGGATAGGAGCATTAAAGTCCTTGGCCTAAAGAATTAATTTAAATACTTTAGTTGATTTAAACCACTATAATATAATATTATATGGGCTTAAAAGTTAATCACCCGTAAAGACAAAAATATGGACATAGTACGGCCACTATATAATTTTATAATGATTTTATATAACCAGTGTTGCCAGTTTAGCATTTTTAAGGATAAATCTAGCCGTTTTATTTCGCTTTTAAACTTGAAATTTTCGTTTTAGATTTTAGCTTTTTTCTAGCCTTTTTTTTATTATTAAATAAATATTAAAATTTCAACCACTAAAATATTAATTTTTTATTTGATATTACTAATTTTATTTTTAAAAGATCATCCATTTAAGCATTTCTGTATATTTACTCGCACAATAAATCAAGATTTTTTATATTTAACTTAAATTTTTGAATGCGGCGTTTCATTCACCAAATCGTAAATAACCTAACTAGTTTAATGCACCTACTTTATCGATAATTATATTATACTTTATTAACCGTGAAATCTATATATGAATACATAAAAAAAATAAATAAAAACATATAATTAAAAGCGAAAAAAGCCTACAAATTTGAAAATAAATAATAATAAAAAAGGAATTATATCTCAAAAATTACATAAAAATATCACTTCAAATCGTTTTACATATGAAGTATAACCCAAAATTGTATGTGAATTTTTGGACGATTTTTTTTTTGAATCACTTTGCTTGCCGCTTTTCTATGTTCAATTTAAAAACTAATTACAAGATCTTTAAAAAATATCAAAGCTAATAAGAACGATAAAAAAAGATTTATAAATAAAAAAAATTAATTGTTTCTGGGCTTTTTTCTTTTGGATATTTTTGACCTTTTTTAGAGTTCAATTTTTTCTCACCTTCTGGCAAGACTGGCAGGAATTCTTTTCGGCATACTTACTACAGAGAAAATTTCATAGTTGCCAAAATTTTTTTTATTAAAATTAAACTGGAATTACTTAGATATAAAGAAAATTAAAAAAATAATTCTACAAAAAATAGATAAGTAAGTTAATATAATGAGTGATATAAAAAGTATCCGAGGTTTTTTGTCACTAGATGAAGTTTATACTCATATACTGGGAAAAACTAATTTGATTGTGTTAAACAAACACTTGTTTAAAAGGTGATATCTCAGGTTACATTTTTGGGGCAGACAGTTCTTTTATTCGTTTCTCGAGCAAAAATTGTATTGATTTGAAAATGAGTTATGTGATGCTTTTTTATCTTAAAAAATGATAAAAGGCTGAATAAACATGCTGAAAAAATTTGCATGGTATACGATAAGAATGTTGTAACTGAATGCCGGAAGCATGCTCGATTCCATTTCGGTAATCTCGATGTCAAAGATGCATATCGCACTTGGTGGCCAGTCACTGAAAAGGTGAATGAAACTATGCCACTGGGGGAGCGAAAGTACTAAACATCAATTACATGACTGTTTGAAATCATTAAAAAAAACATTTTAAGAAGACTACTTAAAGAAGCTCGATGTTAGGGTGTCCCATGAATTATCGAAAAGAAATTATATTAACCGAATTATGAACACAACGAAATCGAACCATTTTTGAAGCAGTTATTTATAGATAATGAAAAATTAATTCATTACGAGAATATGAAGCGAAAAATCCCATAGTTAAAGGCTGGCGACCCTCCAGAAAAGACTTAAAGCGCGATTTGACGGTAAACAAGTTTATGTTGAGTGTTTGGTGGGATCAAGAAGGAGAGACCAGAATTGACTAACTGAAAAAATATTGTGTTTCATCATGACAATAACAGGCCACATACATCTTTGATGACCCGCCAAAAATTGATTACACTTGGCTGGGAAGTTTTGATGCACCCACCGTATAGCCCGGACCTTGCACTATGTGACTGCCATTTGCAATGGTCTCTGCAAAACTCTCTTAATAATAAAACAATGGCTAATAGAAGACAATTTGGAAATCACCTGTCCAGGTTTTTCGCCGATAAACCACAGAAGATCTACAAGGATGGAATGAAGAAGCTAAGTACCCAAAAAATTGCAAAATATAAAATAATAATGGCGAAAAGGTACTTGATTAAAATTGATTTTCTATAAAGAAAACCGCGGATACTTTATATATGACCTATTTATAATATTTTTCCATTTCAAGAAAATAAAAAATTAAATGAGTTATGATATTATGCTAGTTGTTAAATATTAGATAGATTTATCTAAAAACTTTGTAATGTAATGAAATATAACTATTCTAAACCTTAAACAATTAAAAAACAACATAACTGAGTTAAGTAGTTTTTCCTCTTGACCATAGATATAATAATAGAACTTTTTTTTAATGCATAGAGAACAAATTGCAGCTTACGCATATTGACTGTTTAGATTTTGCACTATTTGAGTGTAGTGCAAATTTTTTTTTACTACCACTAAATTTAATTAACGTTAAAAAAATTATACTACTACTAACATTTTTTTATTGGTAGTGAGAAAATACTTCACTATCACTATAGAGATGGCAAATAGCCAAAATTCTAAATTTTTTCATTTAAGTGCGATTTAGTGAAAATCAGTGTTGCCAGTTTAGCCTTTTTAAGGCTAAATCTAGATTTTTTTTATTTTGATTTTAGCATCAATATTTTAGTTTTAGCTTCTAGCTTTTTTCCTAGCCTTTTTTGACTCTCAAGACAGCCTTAAAAAGACTAAAATGTTATTATTTCAACAAGGAAGAAAATAATTTCTTATGTGTTATTACTAATTTTATTTTTACAGAATCTATTAATTTTTGTGTATTTATTCGCACAAAAAATCGGTTTTAAAAGGAAATTTCATTTTTGGCTAAATTTGGAAATTTTTTGAAATTCTATTTTTTGCGTTATTTCGACATTTTTGTCAAATTTCGGATTTTGAGTGACATTACAAATTTTTGATAAAATACAAAAATATGGTGGAATTTTGAATTTCTGTCAAAAATTTTTTGGATTTTTGTTAAAAAATTTTGGTTTTTGGTGTAATATAGAATTTTTGTAAAACTATGATTTTTTCCTGAAACTGTATTTTTTGATGAATTTAAATTTTTTCGTAAAATTATATTTTTTTTTAGTTTTAGAATTTTGGATGAAGTTTAAAGCGCCGCATGTTCATCATCTGTTTAATTTGAAGGTAATACATTTTTTAAGTTTAAAGGCAACACTATTAGAAAAGAACATTTGACTCACTAAAAGTATTTTTAACATTTTGTTACAGAACAGAATACAAAAGGGACAAAGGGCAGAATAAAGGCAACATGGTTTTTAATGCAATTTTATTTCTTTGATACAAATTCACAATTTTCGTTTTTTCTCACTGAAGACTACTATTTTTTTATATTAATATTTTATACAAAAAACTTAGTTTTAATAGAGTATTCCAAACCACCAAATATGTTTTATCTTATGCTTATATACTTGTACTACAGTTTACTTTACCTTCTGCCTTTTATAACTATCAACACAAACTTATATCTCTGCTGCCACAATACTCAATCTAAGTCATAGATAATTTTTGCTAAAAACTCCCCCTCAAAATAAAGAAAAATATATTAAAATTTTCTTTAGGATTTTCTAATCATTTCAAAATTTATTTCTTCAATCCTGTGCGAATCTAAAAGTAATATGATGAAGAAAAAAAAGGAATCTAAAATATAAATCTTTAAAAGGAGATAAACACAGAAAATGTACAGCTTTACAATTTTACAGTTCCATCCTATAACTTTCCAAATCGATGTAAAACAATTCAAATAACCAGCATTATATTTTTCCTTTGCTGTCTGTCTTTCGGTTATGTTAACGTATTTTGTATTTCTATTGACCACCTCAAAGTTTTATCATATTATCATATTTTTGGTCGATAGCTAGAGATGATGATGTTGCAGGCAGCCTTTTGCTTTACGCTATTTGACTGTGTATTTTGTAGCAACAGTTGGCAATGTGGCATAAAGATGACGTCCTAGATTTACTATTATTCGGTTTAGTTACAATTGAGGCGATTGTTTGTTGTGTTTTTATTTTAGCCTATAAGATGCTGATTGTTATCACACTTGTTGCATAGTATTTCTTGGTAACACTTTTTTTTCTCCACTTTTTTTTTGTTGGTTTCATTTTGGCCATAACTGGCAAATAAAAAGTGCAGATGCGCTTGAGGTGCTCGCTCTGGCGACAATTGTTGATTGTGCAATATATATTTTTTGTTAAGTTTAAGATTCAGTTTGATTTTTTTTTCTTAAGGAAAAAAGTCAGCTATTTGCATATTGCACTCGTTGACTTTGTCGAAAAAAGCGGGAACTAACATCAACTATTTTCGGTTTAAGGAAATTTTTGTTTAAACAAATTTTTTTCTGTGGTATTTTTTTTTAGTTTTTGTAAAAGCTTTAGGCGGCCCGCTTGTGAAAGTTTTTGTTGTTGCATTATTGAGGTAGTCAAAAAGCCATAGATGTTTGCATAAAGTAGCACCTGAAGGTTAAAATATTTGGTGGCCAATTGTTATTTCGACCGTAAACAGACATTTAAACAATGCATTGTTTTCTAAGTTTTATATTTATGTAAAAAGTCTTAGATTGAAGATGTTAAGTGTAACATTTTAATTTTTTTTTTTCACCGACTACTAAGAGCAATGAAAGAAGGAAAAAAATAGAACAAAAGACATTGTATTGGCTTAAAATTAAACGGTGCTATGAATGAATGGTATCTGATAAATTCCATATAGAACTGATGTGAAACTTCTAATAATATAAACACTTGTTAGAGTTTTTTTTTTCAAATGATTTGTTAAGATTTTTTAAAAGAAAATTAGTGAACATTACAAAAAAGAAAACAGAAAAGAAAGTTTTTTCAAATTAAAAAAAAAATAGTAAAGGAAAAAAGAAAAACGTCAGCCGAAATTAAATTCATTAAGAATATAATATTAAGTCTCACTTCCGGTTTCGTCTAACTATTGAGTTTTTGATAACAATGAGATTATTTACCTAAAATGATTGCTGCCGAAACTGATCTTACCAGTACTACTACTTCAAAATAAGATTTTGCAATGAGCATAAGTTGAAAATGAAAATAATATACCACTGACATGATTCAGAATCAAGAAAATGAAACTATACCAATACTGAATTAAAACTGAACTATAGTTGCAACTGATCTGAACTAGAACTGAATTACAACTGATTTTGAGCTGATTTAAAGCCAAACTAGAACAGAGTTGGTACCTTGAACTAGAACTGAGCTACACCTGAACTACAACTGAACTATAACTAAACTATAAATGAACACGAATTGAACACGAGCTGGACACGAACTGAACTGAACAAAAACTAAACTAGAACTGAACATGAACTGAAATAGATCTGAACTAGAAACTAACTAGAACTGAAATCGAATTGAATTAGGAGTAAACTATAACTGAACTAAAACTTAACTGGAAATGAAAACGAACTGAAATCGAACTGAACTAGAAATCAACTAGAATTAAACTAGAAATGTAGTAGAACTGAATTAGAACTGAACTAAAACTTAACTGGAACTGAACACGAACTGAAGTAGAACTGAACTAGAACGGAATTAGAATTGAAGCAGAATTGAACTTGAACCGTAAATATTAATGAAAATTGTCTATAAAAAAAAAAGAAAAAAAAATTATGAAAAATTTTCTATAAAAGAAAATTTTTTGAAAATTGTCTATAAAATAAATTTTATTGCAAATTTTTTATAAAATAAAATATATTTTAAAAAAATTATTGTAAATTTTCTATAAAAAAAAAGCATTTGCAAACATTTTTCATAAAAGAAAATTTAGCAAAAATTTCCAAAACAGAAAGTTAATTAATTATATAAAAAGAAAATTTATTCAAAATTTCTATAAAAAAATATTGAAAATTTTATCTAAAAGAAAATTTATTGAAAATTTTTTAAAACAAAAAGTCTATCGAAAATTAAAAAAAAAGAAAACCTATCAAAATTTTCTAAAAAAAGGAGAAATTTCTCCAAAATTAAAAAAAAAGAAAATCTATCGAAAATTTTTCTATGTAGAAAAAAGATTGAAAATTTGCCTTAATAATAGAAAATTTTCAATAAAAGGAATATTTATCGAAAATTTCTAAAAATAAAGAAAATTTACTGCAAAATTTCTATAAAAAAAATTTATCAAAAAATTTCTATTAAAAAAAACAATTATTGAAAATTTCATATGAAACAAAATTTATCGAAAATTTATTGATAAATTGAGAATCCTCCATAAAAAATAGAAATTCTTAAACATTTCATATAAAAGAAAATTCATTAAACACTTCATATAAAAGAAAATACATCGATTATTTTCTATAAAAGAAAATTTGTCAAAAAGTTTCTATAAAAGAAAATGTATTGAAAATTTTATATAAAGAAAATGTGTTTGAAATTATCTAAAAAATAAAATTTATCGAGAATTTTTTTTATTAAAGAAAATTTATCAAAAAATTTATATAATGGAAAATTAACTGAAAATTTTCTACAAGAGAAAATGTATCAAAAAAGAAAATTAATCGAAAATTTTCCATAAAAGCAAATGTATTGAAAATTGACAATAAAAGAAAATTTATCGAAAATTTTCTACACAAGAAAATGTAGTGAAAATTTTCTATAAAAAGGTATGTTGGAAATTTTCTATAAAAAATTTATTGAAAACTTTCTATAAAAGAAAATTTATCAAAAATTTTCTACACAAGAAAATTTATCAAAAATTCTCCATAAAATAAAATTTATCGACAATTTTCCATAAAAGAAAATTTATCGAAAATTTTCCATAAAAGAAAATTTATTAAAAATTGTCTGTAAAAGAAAATTTTTGATAATTTCGAAATTTTCTGTCTAAAAGAAAATGTATCAAATATTTTCTATAAAACATAATATATTGAAAATTTTCTATAAAGCAAAATTTATTACAAATTTTCTATAAAAGAAAATTTATCGAAGATTTTTTTAAATGAAAATTTTTCATTAAACGAAAATCTATCAAAAATTTTTTATAAACGAAAATCTATCGAAAATTATCTATAAAAGAAAAAAAATTATCGAATAAAATTTATCGAAGATTTTCTATAAGAGAAAATTTTTCGTAAATTTTCTGTCTATAAAAGAAAATTTATTAAAAACTTTCCATATATAAAAGAAAATTCATCGAAAATTTTCTGTCTATGAAGAAACATTTATCAAAATTGCCTATAAAATAAAATTTATAGAAAATTTTCTATAAATGAAAATTTATCGAAAATTTTCTGTAAATGAAAATTTATTGAAAATTTTCTGCCTAAAGGGAAGCGTATCAAGTATTTATTATAAAAAAAAAAATTATTGAAAATTTTCTATACAGCAAAATTTATTAAAAACTTTCTTTAAAAGAAAATTTGTCGAAGATTTTCTTTAGACGAAAATTTATCGAAAATTTTGTATAAAAAAAATTGGAAAATTTTTAAAATTTGCGTTTAAAATAAAAAGGAAATTTATCGAAACTTTTTGTTATACAAGAATTTTGCGCAAAACTAAAATTATCAAAAAAAAATTCATTTCAGAGAATTTATCTAAAATTTCTTATCAATAAAAAACTTTAATTATAGATTTGTTGAAATCAATTTAATTACAATTTCATTAAAATTTAATAATTCATCAAGTGCTGCCAATTCAACAAAGTCATTTTTACGTTTAAAAGCAACCTTAATTTATTTTTATTTAAAGTTCATAATTTTAATTAAAACCTCAATAATTTGTAGAAAATTAAGAAAAAAAAACGATTAACAATAACATTTAATATGCAATTAAACTGTTGACATTCATGTCTTATAAACAATTGGCAAAATTACAAAAAAAAAAATAAAATAAATATTAAACTTTACTGTCCATTTCAATTAAACGCCACTACTCAATGTATTAAAAACATTCATTAGTTCATAGCACTAACTAGTCTCTTATAAAATCAAATATTTCGTTTTATTTCTGGCAGATTTTTATTTAAAAGTTTTATTTCATTTGTTTGTTGTAGTTTTTTTCTTTTTTTGCTTTAAAAATGATTGTTTTAACCAAAAAGTTTAGGCATAACTGACCGTATTGGTCATACATTGGCTATAAACAAAAGAGTAAAAAATATGCTGGAAAAAATAAATGGAAACAACAACAATATGAAAAAAATTTTAAAATACAAAATAGTTTTAAAGATTCATGTACAGTACGTGTAAATAAACCAAATTGGTCACGATTTTGGTATTTTGTGTAACGTTTGTTTTTTTTTTTTTGCTGTTACAGAGGGGGTTCTATTTAAGAGCCGAAAGTGCTTGTTAACTACATAGATGAAAAAAAATTGGCGAAATCGAAAAAAAAACGCTACACACAACACGGGTGCAGATGTAGTTTTTGGTGTGTATCTAAGTATTTTGTAAAATATCCGCAGCTAAAACCAACAACAACTATAGTAACAGCTAGCGCATAAAAACCTATTGAATTTAATTTAAACATTGTTCAAATTTCAATATATTTCAACAATGATTTTTTTTCTTTTATTTGTTTGCTGCAGCTTGGCATTTTTTTTAAAGCGAAATTTATGACTACAATTTTAAAAATATAAAAATTTTTATAAAATTGAAATTGAAAAACTGCCACTTATTCAAATGTAAAACCTCAAATTTTCATAAATTTCAACAGCAGCCCAAACAATTGTTTAAAAGCTTTTTAAAATATTGTTGATGCTTTTTTTTGGATTTTTTTTTTTTGTTTTTTTTTTTTTGCAGACTTTAATTGAAGTTTGGCAAAATGATGTTTAATTTGTTTTTAATTTGTCCAACATTTGTCTGTATTTATTTAAGTTCAGCTAGCAAAAGAAAAAACACTTTTCAATGACTTTAGGCTAAAACTATTAATTTGTTTACAAATTATGTTAAATCTGACAAAGAAAATCTTAATAACAAAAAAAAAAAAAAAAAAAAAAACTATCTACAATACACTCACATAAGAGCAAAGTAAATCTTTTCGTTCAAAAGACTTTTAATTTAATGTTGTCAACAACATGGATTTAACATATTATTGTAGTTGTTGTTAATGTTATTTTATATATTAATACATACACACACTAATTTAGCTCAGTTGTTATCTCTAGCGGCATGTGAAACACACTTATATACCTTTAGAGATAACATCATCGTCATCACCCAACAATCATACAAACTTAAGTATTTAGTAAACTGCTAAATATACTTAGATACTTATGTATCTCAAGTCTGTCTAGCGATGTATATTTGAATTTTTTTCTTTTTTTTTTGAAAAATTGTTGCACGAGATACACTGCATGAACATACAACAAATCGTTCAAAACAATATACATGTATAAATACGAGTATCTTTAAACTAACACATATTTATACGAATACTACTGGTACAATAACTATGTTAAAACGCTAATGTGTAACATGCGACATGTCATGTTTAACTTAATGACAACAACCACAACAAAGTTAAAAGCAAAACATAAAAAAACGGCAGCAGCAGCAACAACGAGCAAAATGTAGCAATTTTTTTTTTTTTTTGAGGACTTATGAACAACAAAATATAAAAATTAAACTTAAGCCATGAGACGAATATGTTAATATAGCAAAAATATATATAAATAATAATTATCAGCTTAATATAGTCAATTAATAAATGCATAAATTAAATTTATTAAAGCTCTTAACTCAATATTACTTTGCATTGAAATAAAGATACAAACTTTAAAAAAAAAAACTAAAGACTTTGAAACCAAACTTGTAAGCATTATTTAAGATGTAATATTTGAATGCAATTTCAATTGAAATTCAAAACATATCAACTAATTGTGATCAACACTAAGTGTTAAGGCTAGAAAGTTAATTTTCAGTAAAAATAAAAATAAATTAAAAAAACTTTTTGAAGAAAATTCAATTTTTTATTTCTTATCAAACTTAAATTTTAGAATTCTAATAAAGCAGTAGTAAACGTATTTGCTGCTTTTGATTCTCTTCACCACAGGCGTAAATAGTATCTAAAAGTTTATCGTTCCGTTTGAAATTTCCACAATTTTCATCTGAGGACAAAAAAGTTTATATACTCTGGATACTTATGAGAAAGGATGTAGAAATAAAAATGTACGTCCGTTTGTCGGTTTTTATGGCATATGAAAGCACCCAAAATATTAGATACATAACACATGTTTTAAAATCAATAACCTTTTGTAGCGTGTAGTTACAAATATTACACTATCAACATATTAACGTTATATTGTAACTACTATAGTAGTTACAATATAATAAAGTAACTTTACAATTCTCATTTAATTAATGTAAATTTAAAGATTAGGATAATACATTTGAGCAAGAACCGAAGTACTGATCTAGTTATATTTTGCTCTTAGGGATCAAAGTATTACCAGACACGACCGAGAGCCGAAGCATTTATCTTATCGGGTTTTAATTTGTTGTCAGTAACTTATAGCTAGCCGAACGAGAGCTGAAGCATTTATCTCGTCGGATTATGTATAGTACTCAGCTTTAATTTTCCATTAAATTCTAGTCAGTCGACCGAGTGCCGAAGCATTTATTCCATCGGATTGTATTTTGTGGACGAAATCTTGTTGTTAGCCGACCGAGAACCAAACTTTAAAAGATTAGGATGATTTTAGCAATAACCGAAGTACCGAAGCATTTATCTAGTCGGATTGTATTTAGAGTGGCTCACACTATCCTAGTTAACTTATAGATAGTTGAAGCATTAATCTCATCGTATTGTATTTTGTTGTCAGAAACCTATGATTCGCCGAACGAGAGCCGAAGTATTTATCTTTCAGGATTGTAGATAATACTCAGCTTTAATTTTCCATTAAATTCTAGTTAGCCGACTGAAAGCCAAAAAATTTATCTCAGCATATTGCATACCAATAGTTAGTTTTAGCAAAAGTATTTATAAACCCAGCTAGTCATATAATCTTAGACACCCGGTTGACAGCAGAAGAATTTGTCTTGTCGGTTTTGTGTTAGCTAACTGAGAATTAACTTTGTCAACATTGTCATTTTCAAGGAAACTCTGGTAACATTCAAAGGAAGCAGACCTTTCTAGAAACTAGAAAGACTGAGTGTACCCAGCTAGAAACAAAAACTGCATTACACCTTTCAAGAATTTGCTATTGAAGTTGAACAAAATCGGTTCATAAATGGCGGAGATATGTCCAAAAAAAACGAGTTTTTTGACTTAAAAATGGCTTAAATAGCTTTTGAGAATCACCCGATAACTTAGTACAGTACGTCAATGAACAAAAAATGATTATTTCAAACTTATTTTACAAAATTCGCAAATCCTTTATAACATTGCATTTTTTTTTTTGTTTTTTGTTGCATTTTTTATGCATATTTCTTTAACGTAATTTACCGATAAAAAAATCATTATGATTGTCATTTCGAAAGTACAATAACAAAAACTACATAACATCCCTCCGCTGACCGAATGACCTATTTAAATATAGTCCCTGACGCCAACTCGTTGATTTGAATTGGATGATATTTGTCTACTTTCGCACGAGATCTCCAACATGCAAGCAAAACTAGAAGACTTGGAAAGATTAGCGTGCAATGTTGGACTTGATAGAAATATGGAGAAAACCAAAGCCATGAGAATTAATAACATTAGCACCGATAACATCATGCTACAAAGCCAACCAGTCGAGTACGGAGATCTGCTATCTAGACGAACAAAGCTTAGAATAGTCAACGCATGCGTAAAGTTAACTCTCTTGTACGGAAGAGAAACCTGGTTAGTATCGAACACCATCACGCAAAAACTACACGTATTCATCAACAAATGCCTCAGAAAAATATGCATAAGGCCTAATAACGTCAGCAACGTTGAATCTTTGAAACCTTACCAACTAAGAATCCATAATAACATAAATAAAACTTAGGAAATAGAGGTGCATTGACCATGCTATCAGAATGAATCCTGATAGTATAACAAGGATGGCGCTAGAGAAGAATCCCCAAGGCTCAAGAAGAACACTAGAAAACGTACGATACTCCAAGAAATAGGAAAATGCAAAATTGAAAAAAAAATTAAAATTTTCTTAATGGCACATCAACGCTATTTAGTACCAATCTTAACTGGCTGTTATGAAATAAAAATCTGTTCGCGTGAATGATTTTTAGCAAACGGCGATAGTGTTACGGAGGTTTAAGATAAAAAGCAAAAAAAAAGTCAAAATTTTATTTCTAATCCACATCAATATGCCTAAAATACAATTTACAGTGATAGTATATTGTTGATGACACCGAAGGTAACCGCAATAATAGTGATTTTTTAACATTTCGTTAAACAAATTTTAATCGAAAAAGTATGCAAAGGTTTTCTCGTTTTTTAGTTTTTAAAAATTTTTTAAAATATTTTTAATATCTGAATATCATGATATTAACGGATAAGAAATGACCGTTTATGTTATGTTAAAAAAAATTTTAAAAATTCAATTTTAAGTAGCCTACAGAAAGGTATACAAAATATAAATTAAAGGGGGATCGATAATATATATATTTATAATATATATATTTATAATAAGTCTAATTTAACTTACCTTTAGAATATATAAAAAAAAAAACAAAACATGCATAGATTTTTGATATTTTTTTAATTGTATTTAATTTATTGATATATTTTCCACATCCAACTACAAAAAAACTTTAAATGATGTTAATAAATAAAAAGTTGTAAATATTAATTATATAATTATAAAATAAATTTTTCAATGAAAAGAACACAACGAAAAATTTTAAAAGTTGCATTATATTGAAACGCGTAATTATTTTTGAGTGCCACTAGATTCCGATAGGCTATAGTAATAGCTGTAGATTGGTATACATTTTCACCAATTTCAATTAGCGCCTTAACTGTGCCTCGACGGTTTACAAAATATTAAAGACACCGCGATCTCGGGTCATGACAATTTTTTTATTGGAACTTGTTTTTCGCCTAATTAAAACAGAACAGATGTTCTTATTATAAATATAATTTTACATAAAATGGGAAAAAAGGCTAATGTAAAGTACGCAATATTTTTTTACAGATTTTAGTATTATAATATTTTTGCAATTAAAATTTTATCGCACCATAGTGATTTTAAAGTATAATTTGTAAACTGCTTTTAATCACACGATACCTTAGCTTCATTGAAATTACGCTGTGAGTGTGCCTCGCGTAAAAATCACCTCTTAGAGTCATTCACGTTTTTTCCCCAAGTACGTCAAACGATTCATAATTATAAGAGCAATAATCCTTAATACACTTCCTGCCACTTGAATAAGGAATCACATTTTTTTTAATTTAATTAAGTATATCTCCTAAACTAAAGTTCAGAAAAAAATTTTTTTGCGCAACCAAATTTCAAATTTAGTTTCCTGAAGAAATAAAAAATATACATATTTTGTTATACTAAAATTATGCATTTATTTAAAGACATGTATTTCTGTGGTACTCTTTTGTGTGTCACTTGAATAAGGAATTCTTTTAATATTAATCAGAAAGGCTATGATTTGAATTTCTTTCAATATAAACGGCTAGAATTTTTAATTTGGTAGTTTTTAAATAGTTGTTATTCAAAATGGGACATGGTAAGGCTCTGAAAAAGAAAAAATTCTGATTTTAAAACCTCAGGGTTAGAAAAACATTAAGACAGGAAAGACAGTTGTGTACAATTATTTAAATAACGTGGAAAGATAATGAAAAAACATCAAAGAGCGAAAGAAAATGGCAACAATTTCAAAAGAAAGACGAAAAATTCTTAGAATTGCATCAAATTCTGCCATTTCGGTATCAAAAATACGTGAAAAAAATCGAGTCAGTGCCAGTCTAAGAACAGTGCACCATATTTTAAAATCGTGCCCATACATAGTGTTACGAAAACTGCAAAAAAACACCACTTAATGAAAAACGCAAATCACAACGTCTACAGTTTGCCAAAAATACAATGACATGGTCCGACAAATGGTTTAAAGTTGTATTTTCCGATGAAAAAAAGTTTAATATTAATGTTCCCGAGGGGTACAACTACTACTTCCATGACCTAAACAAGGAGGAATTATTTTTGAGCCGCAGAGACAGCCGAGAGGGCGGAATAATGGTATGGGTGCCATTTCGTATTATGGTACCATAGAATTGGTTTTTGTATCCAACAAAATGACTGCAACGACTTACAAAAAGATTCTGGAGGAAGCATTTCCAAAATTTAATGATTTCTTTGGACCCATACCTTGGGCTACCAACATGACAACGCTCCGATTCATACCACCAGAGCAGTAAAACAATGGATTAACCAACAAGGTGTTCAACTTTTGGATTGGCCTCCATATTTATCAGACCTGAATCCAATGAAAAATGTCTGGGGTTGGCTTGCAAAAGAAGTTTATGAAGGAGGAAAACAATTTGAGACGATAGAATCATTAATGGATGAAAATTACTTAGAGTCATTATATAAGTCGATGCCAAATCGCATTTTTGTGGTTATTTCTAAAAATGGTGACAGTACTCATTGCTAATTGAATGCTAGAAGATAATAACTTTCATTTTTATAACTTAAAAGTTAAAAATAAATTACAGTTTGCTTGGTTTTAAAATATTCCTTATTCCAGTGACACACGAAAAAGTACCACAGAAATACACGTCTTTAAATAAATGCATAATTTTAGTATAACAAAATATGTATATTTTTGTTATTTTTTCAGAAAACTAAAGCCAACACTTTGAAATTTGGTTGCGCAAAAAATTATTTTTTTCTGAACTTTGGTTTAGGAGATATACTTAATTAAAGTTAAAAAAATTTGATTCCTTATTCAAGTGGCAGGCAGTGTACATAATAAATAAATTTTGAAAATTTTGGTTTCACCACTTGTCCACTATATAATTTAACACTGGTCAACGACACAGTGATTGAACATAAGTTGGCGTACTTCTACAAAAGCTTTTAATTTATATTAGAGAAATTGGAGACATGCTAAAATCGCCGATTACGGAAATCAAAGGAAAGAAAATGACTTGTAATTTGTAAACACTTTTTTTGGATGTTTTAAATTTGAGTCCTTGCGGGTACCAGATGAAACCATTTCAGTTTTTGAATTTTTGTTGTTTTGCTCCACCAAGTGTTGTGAACAAAATTGCATGAAAGATTAATTTAAAGAATCTAAATTATAAAAAAAAATGTTTGTTGTTCAAAGGCAGTTTCTAAAAGTTAAATGTAAATAGAGAATTCCCCATATATATCAAAAAAGCACAAACTTTCAAATCAGTACCTCTTTCAAAACACTTGTATATGCCATCCAGTGTTATATGCCGTTTCTCGTGGCAAATTTAATTAAGATATCTTAAAAAATTGCGACTTGTGCTTTGTTTATAAGGTTTACATGAGCTACATCGTTAAATCGACTTAGAAACTAAACAAAGTGGGGGTGTGAAATTTTTTGATCATCACAGATGTAGAATACCCGAACGAACTATGTTGGTGTAAGGTATAAAAGAGCTTAATAAATTTTAGCTTTCTATGAATTTTTGCTTTTATATCTCGATTGGACTTTCTGGTGTATTTTGGCGATTTTGTGTTTATACTTTTATGCTGGACAATAATTAGTAAAACATAGTTTTGTAGTTTATGTAAGGTTTAAAGTTGAAACTTTAAAAAATCTTATTGTTTTATCGCAACTAAAAAAAGAATGAATTTCATAGAACTTCTAAAGTGCTATCAGCACATATCAAAACTATTACTGCATCTTTAATATTTATCAAAGTACACTGAAAAATTTTATTTTTTGCACAATTTTTAAATAGTAAAAATATTTATTGGTTAAAATTCTCTAAGAATAGTGGGTAATAGTGGACATGCTTTACAATATTTTGCTGAAAAAATCAAATGAACATCAATACTGGTTTGAATCTTACTAACTCATGATAATAACTATGCTAATATTCTTGAAGTATATTCTAGATAATTGAAAATATTTTTTATGGTACAAAAGATCGCCGAGGAAGAGTATATGTAGGCTCGGCTATTCTAATAAAACCCGAATTAAACACTATCTAACGTGTGATCTTTGTGAAGATTATCTTCAAGCTACAACAATCTGTATTCAATATTGTTATAGAAACTTTGTGATTTCTTCGATATATTCATGCCCTAGGTTTTTATCGCTTCTGATGATTATAACGCTAAGCATATATTCTGTTTTGTTTGATATAATTTCTAAAGTGGTTTTGAATGTGATTTCGAGCGATAAACCTATATACTGCCCCACTGGTGTTATAAAAAACATACAAATAGAGTTAATAAAAGTTGAATCCTCATTGGAATTATCTTCAGGCCACTATCCCACTTTTGTTATGCTATTAAGCCCCCAACCGGTAACTTAGTGATATCAGACCTGATGCACTCGTCTTTAAAATTATCTTATCTAAATTTAGTTTCATTCATGCGCTAAAATTTTCTACAAAAAGTGAACAATTTTAAAAAAATTGTGTAAATTTTCACCATATTGTAAAACGGTTTGTTGGTATAGGTTCCGTGGGCAGCTTTCTAATCTAATGGGTTCCATTTAGTCCCATTGTTAAACCCTGAGGGATCATGTGTTGCTAACTCATGACTTCATACTAGCATTCGAATCGAACCAGCCCGACGCATTTGTGAAAGAATTGATCGATCTGATGTCAATATCAGAGAGAACTGATAATACATGCATAAACGAATTGCCAAAATTAGCAGTCCTAATTTCAGTAAGATTGGGAGAGTGGCATAAAAGATGCTCCATCGTTTCCTACGAAAGTCGTTAAAAGGGAGCCTTAGTCTCCTAGCATGCGCACCAGCAATCCAATACCCTGTGACGACGGCTACTAGAATTCGTAACCGATGCTTCGGTAGTCCTATGATGTAGTTAGATCGATATTCATCATAATGGCGCCATATTTGCCTCGAGGTTGAGCATGTGGATTCATTTGTTTATGCATCTTGTGCAATTCTCTATAAGTTACGCAGAATTATTAATCTGTAATTTTTTCACATCGAAGAAGGAATCCATTTCTGGCTAGTTTATCCACAATAAGATTACCTGGGGTGTTTGAATTACTCTTAACCCAGACCAGCTCCAGATTTGAATGTCTCGCCAACTCGTTCAGAGATATCTGACATTCATGTACCAGAGTGGATATCGAAAAGAAACCTGAGATAAATTTAATTGTGGCTTGACTGTCTATATAGATTTGGATATCCACTCCGAATACCCTATAGTAGATAGTAGTGCATCGCCTTCTTTATGGCCTAGATCTCTGCTTGAAGAATGCTGTAGTGATCTGGCATTTTAAAGGAGTTCCGAAGCAGTTGAGATTGGTACTCGGAAGTCTCTGCCAAGAAATGGTTTCAATCAAAAAGTTTCAATCAGTGCAAAACTGAAATAAATCAAAAAAAGCCTTGACAGTTTCAACTCAGTTTTTTTTTCTTTTGGTTTATATTTCCTTGAGATTTTAGGTAAATGATGTAAAATTTTCGGATTTTCTTAGTTATTTGTTTGGCCTACCAAAATGCATTAAAAGTTTTCCTGTTTTTAAAACAAACTTTAGAAATACCAGACACATAAATTCGGTTCCTCATACATGACAAAAAAAGTTTAAAAAGTTAAATAAAGTAACAAAAAACAAAATATGGAAATAAATCTCATAACATTCATGATGTAATGTAACGATTTTGCTTTTGTTTGTCAATATTAATAGTACCTAATTAAACAGACCATTAAACTAATTAAAAATAACAAATGAATTTGACATTTTATAAATGATACAAAAAAAGGCTTGATTTCATATAAACTTCATATCAAATAACTCAGAAAACCTACAAGAGGATTATAATGCTTGATATTAAAAAAAAAAATATTTTTTTTTTCTAACTAAATACCTAATATTTTAGCTTCAGTTTCTTTTTTCTAAGCTTCCAAAACAAAAAAATTTCGATCTAATTAAAAATCTCAAACATCACGTTTTTTGATTTAATTTATAAAAATTAGTTAAACTTATAGTTTTTTCTTCTCCCTCAATTCATTATTTGTACCTATAGTAGTTTTTTTTTTTTTTGCCATATTTAATTTTAACTTCATCTTATTTGTAAATTACTTTTAAATGCATTTACTTACAAAAACTTTTATAATTTAATAGGAGAGTTAGAAGTAACTATAAGTAGAAAAAAAAACTAAAACTTAAATCATTTTGAGTTTAACTTGATGTCATGATCGCCATTGCGCAAATTACGAGTATAAAGCTTTAAAAAAAAACGTCAGCTTTGTTTTTTTAAGAAAATTGAAAAATTTTCAGAAAATATAATACAAAATTAAATAGAGGTTTTTATGTAGCTAAATTTAAAGTTAGAAAATATTTTGTATTTGTAGTGAGGTGGTATATTAAAGCCCAGTATTAGATTTTCACTGATAGAGCTACTGTAGCAATAATTTGAATTTTTTTATATAACAACAATAGCTTTAATAAAGTTAATTCTTATTGAAATTTTTGAAAAAATAAAATAAAAATTTATAAAATACCTACAAATTGCAATTAACCCATAAAGAGTTTGATATAAGAAAAATGGTAAGAGACATATAAAGTTCAAAGTTCGTTCGTTTAAAAAATATATAGTTGGTGCTGGTTTTTGATAATAAATCGGCCATTTATAAAACGATTTTTTCGATATGAAAATTCTCGAAGTTTACTGCTTTTTGGACATTATAAAATTAAATAGATTTTTTGGGGTTACGAAAAAAATTAATTTCAACATTTTTTTTTTTATCATTTTAAAAACCCTTACCTTAAGTGGTTTAATTCATTGTAGAAGTCTATAAAATTAAAAGAAAAATAAACTGCAACTTTACTGAAAATATAATGATTATAATGAAAACTTAGCAACCAACTAAGTAGGTAACATAACAAAGTTAATAAATAACCTTGGCTCCTTAAAATTTAATATGGCCCCAAAAATAAAATTAGAAAAACACAAATAACAAATAACTACTCGTATCAATGCCGCTACAACAACTATAAAACGTATTTAAGAAATACTTAATAACAACTAGAAATAGGGAAAAAACTATAAATTTAGTTGGTAGTAAAAAAAAACATTTCTTCATTTCGTCTTCTAACTGCTAAAGTTAGTTAAATATAATTTATGCCTCTTTCAAACAAGAAACTAACAAATCATCTGTGAAGAGAAAAAAAAACATCAACCAACATGATTGTTAGTTATTTTAAATTTTAAACACAAAAACTTCAAAAACTGTGCAACACTTCTTTCAACTTGAACAACAGCCGTCATGATGAATTACATGTTGGCACTGGTGTCGTTACCGTTTGATGTTTTTGATAAATTGCAGCTTTTTAACCAAAAAATACGAAAGAAAAAAAAAAGAAGTCTTAAAAAAATAGACAAGGTCGTCTTTATTTTTGTGGCATGGTAGATGTGGGTCTTATTCCTAAATATAGTAGAATAAGAAAATGTCTTCATTAAAATTTAGGGCAATTTGCCAATTATTTTTAAAATTTTGCAATTTTTTTTATTGGTTATATTTATAAAGTAATAATAATAATAATGGTTATATGTGATTTGGATAAAAAAAAACCCTTATTGTTTCTAATTCTTTTTTTTAAGAATTTTATTTACAATTTATATTATGTCTTTAGTTTTTTTTGATATAGTGTCTTATTTAGTTGTTGTGTTTTGTTTTTTTATTTTTATTTCTTTATTTTTAACCATTATACAACTCACGACAATGACAATTCACGCAAGGACCTTTCATGACCCATCACCATGTTTAGTGTTTGGTACCTAAAAAAAATGTATTTGTCATCTCTATTTTAACACAACCTACCAAAGACATCTAATAAAAAATATGTATATTGTGTCTATTTTATTAAAACTATTAGAATAGTTGAGGCAGACTGAGGGGTTTCCTACTTAATATGAGAGGATAATAAATTCAGAATTTAACTAAGAATACATATACACTGGTGCATATTCTTATAAACGCATTTAAAATGTTTGTTTTTCTTTGAGAAATACTCGTTTCTCTTAACAAAAACAATGTTGTGTTGCTTCAATAATTCACGATATAATGGTACTTTTTATGTAAGAAATATTTGTTTCTTGATTTTGTTGTTTTATTTAATTTAGCAATCAGAACATATTGGTGATCATTTGTCGATAAAGATATTGCAAAAAAAATATTAAAAAATTTAAACAGTTTAGTTTCACTCAACATCTCTATTTACTGGAAATATTTTTGTTTTAATTGGGAAATTTCATCAGCTTAAAGGATGCCCTAAAGGAACTTTTCTTACAGACCAGTATAAGATTCAACATAGAAATTGAATGACAAATTAATCGTTAAGAAGGAGCTATTCGAGGCTTTCTTAAGAAAGGGCAGAAATACAGATTTCGAAAACCAACAAAAGGTAATCAAAAATTAACAAAAAGACAAATTAATAAATTAAAAGAAGAAGCCACCCGCAATTAATTAAATGTTACACAAATAAAAAATAACTTCCAAGCACGTTGCACACATTTTGCGAATAGGTGGTAACATACGAGAGTAAGATACGTGAGATTGTTGATGCCATAGGCATTACGATTTTAAATGGGTTTAAGAAAGTTGTCTGCAAGATGGGTGCCGCGTTTGCTCTCAATTGACCATAAACGTAAACATGTGATAACTTCAAAAGATTGTTTGGAGTTGTTTAACCGCAATCCGAATGAGTTTTTGTGGCGTTTTGTAACCGTAAATGAAACATGGATCCATTACTGTACTCCGGAGACTAAGCAGCAGTCTAAACAATGGATTTCTCCGGGTGAATCTGCTCCGAAGAAGGCCAAGGTAAGTTTGTTGACCAATAAGTTGATGGCAACAGTTTTTTGGAATGCACGCGGGATAATCCACATCGATTACATTCAAAAGGGAAAATCAATAAACGGCGAATATTATGCCAACTTATTAGACCGATTTAATGAGGATTTAAAGAGAAAACGACCCCATATGGCCAAGAAAAAAGTTCTTTTTCATCACGATAATGCATGGGTGCACACGTGTGCAGTCTCAATGGCTAAACTCTGTGAATTGGGCTACGAATTAGTACTTCATACGCCATATTCTCCGGATTTAGCCTCTAGTGACTGCTTCCTATTTCCAAACCTAAAGAAATAGTACGGTGGAAAGAGATTCAGCTCCAACGATGAAATTATTGACCAAGCAATTGACTATTTTAAGGACCTCGAAAAATCATATTTTTGTGGAAGGGATACAAAAACTGGAGAAACGTTGGACTAAGTATATTGAAAAATAAATTTTTGTTTTGCAAAAAAAAAATGGCATTTCATTCAAAAAGTCACGGACTTATTGATCCGCCCTCATATAATGGTAGAAATCAAAATGTAAGCCAATCTTAAAACAGCATCATAAGGAAAATCGCTTAAAATTTTCGCGCAAATTCATGAAATGGACAGATGAGTAGAATAAATGAATCTTTTTTGATGAAAAGAAATACAATTTTGACGGTTTCGATTCATATTTTTGCTATTGGCATGATTTGAGATCGAACGAAATTCTTATAGCCAAACGGAATTTCGGTGGAAGCAGTGTTATGATGGTTGCTGCAGGAAAATCAAAATTATATTTTGTTCCAACTAAAATGAACAGTAAAATTTATAACGAATTATTGGGAGATGCTCTCTCTCGTTTATGGATAAAAAAAATGGATGAAGGTTGAATATTCCAACAGGATCCAATTTAAATCGTAGTTTAATTAACATAGTATTCTACTATTCTACTGGCCGGTTTGCAGTCCGGATTTAAATCCAATGGAGAATCTATGAGGGTACATGGCCTATAAAGTTTATGCAAGAACTGCAAAGAATGAAACCAAAATGTTAATAACGGAGTTAAGCCAGCCTGGGAAGAACTTGACAGTGAGTTTCTTTAAATATTAGTGGAATTAATGTTAGACCGAATTTTTGTTATTCAAAACAAAGGTTCATCAACACATTATTAATAATGATAAATTGGTTCATTAGTTTAAGTGCGTATATGGGAAAATGCCATAAAAAATGGCATTAAACTACTAAAATTGCAATGAAAAAAATTCATGTACGCTTTAAGTATTTGGTTATTAATTTCTAAGTGAAGTCAATAAATAATTTTAAAAAATAATTTAATTTCATTACTTTTGATAAGTTGATTAAAAAAATTGTTATGCGTTTATAGGAATATGCACCAGTGTATGTTGACAATATAAAATAACAAAAAAATTATAGAGTAAAAGGTTAAGAATACACGCATGTAATTGATAAGGAACGAGAAACTCTAGCCGGAAAATCGCTCGTATTGTGGCAATAGGTATATCTAAAGTTGTTCCCCGTCCTGATGACCTTAGGCCTATTTTTATTTTGTTGGCTTTATCGAAGGTATTGTAATGTTTTTTGAAGTTTCAAATAATTAATTATATTTTACCTTGTCTTCGTGAGTCTCAGTTTTCTTTTTGCACTCGTTATAGCAAAATAACTATGCTTCTTTCTGTGTCTGACAGTACAAGGCATGGTTGGAATAGAAATTAATTATGTATACTAATTTCTATTGATATTTCTAAAGCTTTTAATTCCATTAACCATAAAAAAATGATTACGAAACCCGGAAATTAATTTAGTTTTTTCGCGGTCAGCCTGCAAACTTATGTTCTCATACTTGAGTGGTAGGTAGGTCTCAGCTCGTTGTTATTAATAACGTTAGTTCAAGTGTAAGATTTCTTAGCTCTGGAGTTCCTCAAGGATCTGTACTGGGACCACTATTGCTTATTTCGCATTTAAACAGCCTTGGAAATTTTGTCAACACTGATTTATGCAGAAGTTATATTTATGCTGATGATATTTTCCTATTATTTAAATGCAGACGTGATGTCTTAGAAAGTAATATACATTGTTGTTTGGATCATATTGTAGAGTGGACTCTGTCAAATCATTTCAATGTAATGTCTTTAAAACGAAGGCTTTAAATTTTGGTACATTACATCGCTTAATTTTTTATTCTGAAATCAAGCTTAACGGAATTCCAGTTGCATTTGTTGAAATATTAGGTATTTTAATTCATAAAAAACTCTAATTTGGTTCATATTTTAATGGTTTGCATGATAAAATTTGTGGCGCCTTAGGCAGATTATATTCCGTTAACACATTTTTTCTTTTTCACATCAGGAAAAAGATAGCACACGTGTTATTAATATCCCTTGTCATGTATGGACTTGGGATTTTTTCTGCAACATCTACAGTTCATTTGAATAAACTTAAACGTACCGTCAATATAATAGTTCCTTTTGTTTATAATATAGATTTGCATCATCATATTTCGGGCTAAGTTCAACAGTTTCTCGGTTGTTCGTTTGAACAATTTTTGATGTTGAGAAATATGATGCTTTTTTCTATAGAGTAGTAATCCTGAGTAGTAATTAGGAGTGGTAATCCTGAATCACTTTGCAGATACTTTATATTTCCAAGGTCTATGTGGTATCCATAGATAATTATTACTAGAATCTCAAATCGTGTATTTGAAAAAGCATTTCTGGTTCGTGTTGCTCGAAGTTTTAATCAATTTCCAAATATTTTACGTAATTTTTCTTTTTATTGAATATTTTTCATCAAAAATTATTAGGGCATTTGTCGGGTCAGTAATGCATTTTTCTTTTTTCTTTGTTGCTTTTGAGGACTGTTATTATTTAATTTTACTGCTATATTGTTGCGGCTGGGGAGCCAATAGGAATGTTATATGTATCTATATATAAAGTTGCGTTTGATGATTTTTATGTTGCAGATTTATATATTATTGTCATTACTATGTAATAAGTTTGTTTAGCCCTATGGGATTTTTTATTATGAAAAGAATAAATAAATAAATAAATAAAAGCGCCATAAATAAATTAAACGCCATTTATGGCGATTCTACCCCATTGTGTTAAGATCGACTGAAAAAGTGATCCTAAGTCGATTGGTATACTTTAAGGTGGATGTTGAATGATTCTTTCTGTGCATTACAAACATCAGCACAAACTCATAAAACCCCAACCACCTAAGGTAGTGTATGATATATAAATATTACTTTCAAAATATCCTGTCTTCAAAGTATTGACAATTTTAAGGTTTTTTAAGTTATTATTACTTTAGTCGTCTTTATAATTAAAGTATTCGTCTATATAATGAATTCTATTTATTTTCATAGAAACATTGAATTTAAAAATTAAATTTTATAGTGCCAGTTTTAGAAAATAAAATTAATTTTTTTTTATAAAATTTATGTTTATTAGTTTATTCCTTCTTAATTAGCATAATCTCCAAAAAATAATATTATTAAATTTTCACTTAATCATCTTTTGTACACTTAAAAACAATTTTAACAATATGTTTGCCAACATCTTTGTGAACTAATTACACCTGCATTCCATATATAGCGCTTCATCAATAAAATGTTTAAAGTAAATAATTTAAAAAAATTTCTTTAATATTAAGTATTAAAAATCGTTTTTTATTTTAACAAAATATTTACAGCTTTTAAACTAAACATTTACATAATTACTAATAATTATCATATTTTCATGCCAAATATTTTCCTTTTCATTGCCTTCTGCTGGTATTTCTATTTTTCTTCTACACAATTAGGTTTAAGTTATTTTTTCTCTACAATTATTTATAAGTAAGTATTTTTAAAGTTAAACTTAAGGCATTATTTAAAATATAGAAACCTGTTGTAAGTAAAATAAAATGTAGACGAAATTAATTTAAATATTTTGTTAGGCTATTAATTTGTTTTACTTTTTTTCATTATAAATTTTCGCTGTATTTTTTAATAAAAATTAACCATGCAAAAATCGTGACAATTTATAAATTAATGATTGTAAATTATGTTTAAGTAAAGAGAACAGATTTTTTTTTTTTTTTTTTTTGAAATAAAAATTGGTTTTAACATGAATGGGCTTTAAATGTAATAATAATTTATTACTATTTGTTTAATGAATTATATGGAGTTTTAAAGGATTTTTTAAACACTTGTCATGTTATAGAGAATTATGTATACGCAGGGAGAAAAAAAAGTATTTGCTAAAGATTTTGCAATCAAAAGTGTTTAGAGGTTAGTCATGATCAGGTACAGGAAACTCATGCATATAAAAATTGTGTTTTAGGAGCTTAAATAATGCACTAAAATGTTAAAATATGCCCTAAAAATAAATAAAATATTCACTTATTTCTTAACTTTTATTAAAAACATAAAATTTTTATTCAGTATCATATTAAGGGGTGTGTGAAATGGTAGAAAATTTCTACGATAAAAAATATTTTTTCTATGATGAGAATAATTTTCATTTCTACTGTGTGAAATGAAAACTATGAAATTTTATTATTAAATTTTATTATTAAAAATCAAAAAAAAAAAATGCGTGAATATTGAAGATGAAAAATTTTAAATAACGTTATGTGTTTGAAATGTTAAAAGATTTTAAAATAAATGTTTTTTTTCCAAATATTTTGTTCAGTTGAAATTTTTCTCTAAATTTTAAAACTTAAAAAATTTATATTGATTTGTAAAAAAAAATTACTAGCCTTATGAGCTAGTAAAATTTTATTCATCTCATAAATATAGAATACAACTAGAAGCTTATGCGAGAGGCACTTCGAATTAAATTTTTAAAAAAATCACTCATTTTTTCAAAACACAAAAACAAAATATATATAACTACATGTATTTTGTTATTGCATAAATTAGGTTGTTGACAATTGAATCTGGGTTTTTTCCCCTAACATAAATTTCTAGTTATTAATCTATACTCATAAATATCAAAAATTTACTGGTGAGCATACTTTTCTACTATTTCATACAGGACTCAAATTAAAAATAAATATATAGTAAAGACCTTAGACAGCTTTTGTATATAGAAAATTACCGTTCGACATCAACAGATGTGATTGATGCATTTTTAAATTGTGGAGAGATTTTATTGTTTCTTCGTTTAAATCTAAAATTGTCATAACTGTATTGGCAACACTTCTTTCGATAGCTGTAGTCTTAGTGATAGATCAATTTTTCTAAAATAATATTAAGCGTAGCTATATACAGTTTATTGTGTTCTTATACAGAATAATCTCATTGGTAGCTTCTTTAAAATGAATTGATCAATTTCCGATGTTTTACAAAAACGTTTAACAATCAAAACAAATGTTTCAGGTGCATAAATCAGCATTCTGCCTTCAGAAAAAATACTGGAAATTTGAACGTGAAATTCTGTATTTATCTCTACGTTTTGGGCTATCAAAGAGCTAATATACCAAAAACTTTGTTCATTATTATTATTTGGTGATATTGTATTGTCTTATATTTTAAGACAATACTTCTCCAAAACGAAATTAGTTACTCTGTATAATTTCACATTATAATACGAGATAAACGAGGAACCTTCTGATGAGGAATCTTTTACAATAATCAGCGTCCTTCTGTGATTGTTAATTTTGCACAAATAGCTTATCATATATTAATTTGTCCATAGTATTTTTAATATTTTAAAATACTTTTTAGCTCTTCTAAAAATTTTTAAATTTCGTTTAATCAAAAGTCCACAGAATTATTTTTTTTCTACACAAAAAAAAAAAAAAAAAATAAATTGGAATATTGCACTAAATATGAAACAAAAAATATGTTTATGGAAAAATATGCAAAAGCATGCATTTTCAACAAAATATGCACAAATATGCACTAGGATTAAAGGCAAAAAACGTGCATTTGTATGAACTTCTGTTCCTTTATCATGAATTTAGTGTTTTACCAGTATTTACGATTTTTAAATAGAATCGATTTATGTAACATTTATGTTTGAAGTAAAATGTGATAGTAGTCATTACGGAATAATATCAACAATTTGATGGTGCACACGGCGAACAGACTATGAGCCAGCTAGAATTCCAAAGAGAATTATCTAAAAAAAAACTTTAAATAATATCAGCGAGCCTGTACGAAGGACCAGAAATTCCAAGATTAAGCATTCCTGATCAACATAACTAAAATCTTTTTGCGATGATGTAAAACATATTTTAGAAAGAATATATGTACATACATTGTAAAAAAATTATTTGGTCAAACACCACTAAATTCTTTAAAGCTTTTATATCATTATTTAAAGGCCTTTAATGTATATCTCTAATTTTCCTTTGTCATTATGAGTATTCAAACCCACACATCAACGTTTGCAGATGATACAGCTATTTTAAGCACCCATGAATGCCCACAAGAGGCATTTCGAATTTTGCAGAACCATATATTTGATATTGAGAGATGCCTAAAAAAAATGGAAAATAAAAATAAATGAACAAAAATGCACACATATAACATTTACCTTGCGCAGGAAATCATGCCCATCTATCCTTATAATAACCTAATTATACCCCAGCAATCGGAAGTTAAATACCTCGGAATACATCTCGACCGACGCCTTACTTGGAAATACCATATTGATGCAAAGTTGACCCAAATGAAATTGAAAGCACTCCAGATAAATTGGCAAATTTTCAGAAATTCTGTGCTCAGTCTAGATTGCAAACTACACCTCTTTAAAGCCAATATGGGATCCAGTTATGGGGTACAACCTCAGCATTAAATATTGAGAAAATACAGAGACGGCAAAACAAAATATTGTGAACTATAACCGCAGCCCCTTGGTATGTAAGAAATACTAATATACATAAGGATCTAAACGTTCTTTTGGTAATAGATGTTATAAAAGAACATGCAGGAGTATACTTGCAAAGGTTATAAATACATCCTAACCCACTAGCACGAAATATACTAAGAAGTAATCGATACATCCGATTGAGAAGAAGAACTGAGCCGAAGTTAAACCATATGTATTAAAATCGATTTTAGTCTGACGTTGGTTGGACTAAACAGATATTAAGATTTAGATTTAAGATTTGATTAATTATTGTTAGTTCACTTAACTTTTGTTAAGATTCAATAAATAAAATTACTGAAAAAAAGTTATGACGTTTGTTTGTTTGAAATTCTAGCAAAACTAGTAAAAAAAGAGAAATTAAAACAAATTCTCAAAAATAAACTTGTACTGGAAAAATTAAAAAAAGCAGAAAAAAGTAAAACAAATTTTAGTGTCAATAAAAAAATAAAATTTTTATTTAATTTTTTGTTTATAATAAACTTGGAAACATCTTTAAAAATACGGGCATATGTTCTTGTGCATACATATTTCCTAACAGAACTTCTTTTATCTAAGGATATGTAAATATTATGAGTTTTAACCCTGCTTCAATATCATCAATTGTTCAGTTTCTTGGCCTGTTTGTAAATTACACTGTTGTAAATATCTTAAAAAAATAAATATATGCTTCACTTGAATTGAATGGCATTATTGCAACGTTAATTTTTATACCCTACTGATGCTGATAAAAGCAAGGAATAAAAATTATTTTAAATTATAATATTCAGCTTGAATCACCAGCTGAATGGATTTTATTTTGTCTGCATGTGCATGCATGTAAACTAAAGGTAGATTTGAAAGATAATTTAAAGCAATTTCATACATAGAATTTGTATAATCTTGGGACGAAGGCAATACAAATGTTTTCCCAGGATAGAGTTTGACTCCTATAAATCTCTGAAATGTGGCAGAATTCAAAACAAATAAAATCTTTTGTAACCTTAGACCAATACATAATTTTTTTTAGTATTGATCTATAATTGACCATAAACCTCATATAAAGACCTTCCCTAAATTACTTAAGTGTGCATTAAATATACAAAAATGATAGTATGAAGGTAAATGTTAATTTCAAAAGTATCACTTAATAATAATTTACCACAGGTCCCATAAACAGACCCTTTCCTAAAAGCACTTAATGATGCATAAATTAGTATCACAATACAATTTTGTACACGTAACTTTTATAAAAGTATAAAACATAATTCCAAAATTTGCAAAACTTCATTCAAAATGGACCAGTTTCCAACAAAAATTGTAGAAAAAAATAAACATATTAATTATTCTTTTTCAAAATAAAATTCTATAGGAAATTGAAAATAAAATTTCCTATGATGTCGAACGAAAAATTCGTTTCTACTATTTATTTGGAAAACAAGAAATAAATTTCAAAATTTTGTTTTTGTTTCCTATGGTCAAAACGAATACAAAATATTAAAGAAAAATATAGTAAAATAGAATATTATTCTCTTGAAATATTTACTACTTTTTACTATTTTTATGTGCACAAAAACGCGTTTCGAGTAAAATACTTGCAAAAGTAGTAAAACTAGTAAGAATATCATGCAAACAAACAGACCTTTAGATATATTTAATATACAAATTATAAAACAATCATAAAACTAAACTTAAATGACAAGTAAAGCTCATTTTCACATAAAATTTATTAAAACGTCTGCTTCTTATATGAGTGCAACAAAATATCCCTAAATGACAATTAATATGTTTCCGCAAAACCCAATATCTTGGAAACTAATATAGCTAGCTACACAAATCTTTCAATTTAATGATCACAGTTAATAAAGTTAGTTTCATACCAATTCATATTAACGGTATTGAGTAGTGGTCGGAAATGGGTTAAAACATTTAAAGTACAAAAACTACCGGATAGGAACGCAAAGAAGAATACTGTAGCTAAAAAGAGAGCAAAGCTCCTAAACATTTATTTTAAAAGTTTAAATGTTGTGTAATGGATGATGAAATGTAAGTCATTTGTGACTACTCACAGCTTTCTGGACAAAAGTTTTACATAGCAAATTGGCCAGAACTTCGGCCAATTAAAGATATTGGGCTCTTGTCAAGAGGAAATTAAAGAAGACTAATGTTTCGCCAAAAACATTGACAAATTTTAAACACAAGTGGACAGCTGTTCCAATAAAGTTAAGCAAAGTATAAACGAATTAATAATGGAGGATGTTTCAAAGAAATTTAAAAAAAAATCATATTAAATCATTAATTTATCCTTTATTGTTATACATAATAAACCTTAAAATAACAAACTCTAAAATTTATTGTTTTAACTTTTTTAGGGCAAATTTTATATTAATATTTGTGTGCTATGTTATATTCGAACGCATACTTTAAAATATTTCATAGTTTTTATTTTCTATTAGAAAATAACATTTGAATACAAAATTTTATTTCAATGTAAAAATCTTTAGGACAATTGAAAATTTTTTTGTTTAAATAACTTGAAAAATAAATTCTAATATCTTGCCTTAAAAACGCTGAGAACAATTTTTCTTTAAAATAATCTTAAATACAAAATTATGTTGGAAAAAATCACATAAAAATAAATATACATAACTAAAGATTTAAGCCACAAAGTTGCATAGAAAAAACATCAAAAAAATCAAAAGATTTTTGTTCTTGACAGCTAAGACAAAATCCTCCTCCATTCCCATTGAAATCAAAAACGCCAAATTCATAAGTATGATTCATACAAAATATATTGCCCAATTGTTAAATACATCAGAGTGAATATGTGTGTTGCCACTAAATTGCTAACAAACATGTATCTATCTGTATCTATCTGTTTGTTTGTTAGACATTGTTTCAATTATGCGCCAATTATAAAACCATACTCAGTTTAGCAAACAAATAAAAAAAATACGATCTTTTTTTCTAACACCACCACCACAATGCAACAAATTTTCACACTTCCTAAGATTGTTTCAAATTAAAAGAATAAAAAAAAAACAGCAAACAAAAACAACATAAATAGTATGTATTTAAACCAATTGAAAAAAAAAGTTTAGCAACACTTCAAATGCATCGGGTTCATTGTTTGTTTTTTTTTTTATTTTCTTACTGGCGAACGTAGGAGTTACATTAACATTATTTATAAACTAAAATGTTTAATGAAAAAAATCTTAAGCATTAAATAAATAAATAAATTTTAGCAAAAAAAGTCTACAAAATATATGAGTATGAGCTTTAAATTCCCAAGCCATGAACAATTTTTGCTTTATTTATTTTTGGATTTTTTTCTTTTTTAATTTTATTTTATAATTTATGATTTAAACAAGAAAATCAATCAATAAGATCATATTTTATTCTATTTGAGGTTTAAGTGTATTTTTTTTTTTGTTTTATTTCTAAATATTTATAATGCTGCTTTATATGGCCAACTATAATTATTAATTAGTTTCCCACTGTCGATTCGTATGGGCGTTGGAAAAATTTATTTATTTAAGTTTAATTTGTTTGAAATTTATAAGAAATAAAAAAAAAATGTGAAATAATTTTATAATATGGGAGCTGCATAAATGTGATAGGTTGACAGAATGGTAGTTTTGTAAAAAGATTGCAGATTTGTTAGAATTTTTTGCTGGAGATTGAAGGCAATCATTTACTAATGTAACTGCTTCATGTCACTAAATGAATTCTAAATTATAACTTACCTATTAGACATAAGGAGATTAGTTAGAAAAATGTCATTAATACCTGGAAATATAAAGAAATGCTGATTTATTTAGTATTACTAATTCGGTTGAAATTTTATTATTATCATTTTAATTAATAAAGGGAAAAATATTCTTTAAAAATTTAAGAAATTAGTTCAGAGAAATGTCATTTATATAAAACTATGCTCAATATAATAGATACATGTAAGTTCTCTTTATATAAGGAAGACAAAAGCCACTATATCATTCTTTACAAAAAATAATAAAAGATCACACTAATTTTTAAAAACTAAAGCTAAATAAATCATAAATAATATTACATTATATATTATTTTATTATAATGCAGCTGCATTAATATTTAATCAGTTTTGATAATAATAATATAATAATAATAGTTACATTCTTAAGAAAAATACATAAATTAAAAACTAGTTAACTTTTTATTACAAATTATTAGGTAATGTTAAAGAACGGCTAATGTCTTGTACATCTATCTTTATCTTGTTTTTATCTGGGCATACTAGACATTAATCTCTGACAAGTTTCCAATGTAATCTAGTACCACATTTTTTATGTTTTCTCCTATAATTTATCTCTATTTTTGAAAACTTCTTTCAACAGCCTTTTATTCAAATCAATCCAATGTTCTCTATAGGACAGGATATTAACTCGGACAGCTTAAAACATGGACATTATTGTGGGAAAACCTATGCTCTACTAACCTCGAACTGTGTTTGGCACCATTATCTTGCTCGTATGTCCAAAGTAAATGACATATTCTCTATGGAATCCGAAAGCATAACAATTTCTAATATGTCCCTTTACCTATCTGTGTTCACTGTAGTAACGATAAATAGGATCAACACAATTCCATTAAAAGCATATCCAAAACTTTATATTCTCACCTCCCTCTTAAATTTGAATTTTTTTTGAATTAAAGTTGAATTTTTTCCATTTAGGGCGGCGCACGGTGTCTCAGATCGATAGAGATATTTTAAAATAAATTAAAAATTTGTTGATGGTGAGAAATTTTCTTGAATTATTCTCCAATTTTAATTACAATAAAATCGATTCTGCAGTAGATTTGAAATTTAAGGCTAAATTTGAACTTTTAATTTTCTATAGCATTTGGTATGAAAATTCAGATTCTTTTTATTGTCTTTTGAACTAGCTTTACTTACAAAGAAAATTATAAGCAGAAAAAAAAACATTTTAGTAATACTCAGAAAAATTTTATGAACATGTTCCCAGTTTATCAATTCTAGAACAGGTTTCACTGGAATCGGATGTTTTTGAACAAAAAAATTACGATTTTTTTAATGTTTATTTTGTTTTTTATTTTAAATAACATTAAGGACAACAAATTTTACTTTTTATAAATCTTTTTAATGTTTGTTATAGTTTTTACTTAAATAACAATAAAATAAAATTATAATTATCATTCATTCGTTTGGAAAATAACCTGGAAATATTCCATATTTAGTTCTATATTATTTCTGTCCTCTAGCAGCCCTTTTGCTTCATCATCTAAGACCTGATGTTATACTTTCCATTAACTTCGAATGCTAGAGATGAGCGTATCTAATATTGCCAGTAATATATTAAATAGAATTGTGCTCTCTATAAAATCTGTAATCCTTATTCCTTTTTTCTGGGTTTCCTCTGATAGATCTCGAAGTGGTACAAAATGATGTGATCATAAATAATAATAAATATGAATATTTTCATCATAAAATTATCTAAATTTAATTAGTTTTTAATTTTTGTTGAACTTTTTTTATAGAGTTTTTTAGAGTTTTTGCGTTTGGACTTAAGTTAAGACACTCGGTAAAATGGAATGCATTTTCTAATCAGCCACGAACATCATCAGCACTCTCCAGCGTCCCTCTGTCGTGTTCTTTGTAAACATCATCTTTTTAAGTCACTCCATGGTGGGACGCTGAAGATGACGGTCATGGCTGACTTAAAAATTATTGTTTAATAAACTTCATTAACCATAGAAACCCTTTATAAATATAATTAAAAAATCTTAAAAAAGCGAAAAATCTTCCAAAAATTTGGAAATGATTAATGAAAGAAGAATTATGACTCAAAAAAAAAAATCAGTTCAATTCAAAACATTGTAATTTTTATATGAAATATAACCCAAATTTTTATGGGAAATTTGTGGATGATTTTTAATTGGATCTTTATATTTACAGTCGTTCTATGTTTCATTTGCCCAATAAGCATTTTTTCTGGAATTCCAGTTGAAAACAAATGTATTTCAAGCCTTGGATCCAGTGTCAAGCATTGAATTAAACTTGTTTTACACTTTAATTCAATACATTACTTCACTATAAAGGATCTTTAAGTTCACATCAAATTTATTTTACATGACTTTTTAGTTTTTTCAATAATATTTCATGTTTAAAATATTTGTATATTTGAATTCATGTTGGTTTCCAGCAATATGTTCCAAGGCTTGAATTTTTTAAATTCCTCTATTTAGAGAGAATAAACTTGTTTCAATATCTTTAAAAAATCACCAAAAACTAATAAGAAAAAATTGCTTCTAAATAAAAAATATATTAACTTTTTTCTGGCTTTAGTTTTTGATGCATTTAGCCTTTTCTGACCTTTTTTAAAGTCCAATTTAACTTCTTTTTTTCTCACCTGTACCCATCTGTGTTCATTGTAGTATCAATGCGATAAATAGTCTATGTAGTAGCGGGTTAAATGCTGGTCACATATAAAGCTCAGCAAAAAAGTATGCGCTATTTTCAAGGAGCAGGTTTTATGTGAAAAAAACGAAAGATAAATAATCATGAATATTTTTTAACAATCACTCTTAAACTTTTGAAGCCTGGAACTTTTAAAATACTTAAGTTGCTTTCTTTTTCTTAATGGTGCTTTTTAAAAATAATAGTTAAAAAATACTTTTTTTTGAAAATTGGTGCCTTTTTTTAAAAGTAGTACATTTTTATATCAAAATTTTAACATTTATAGAGAAAATAATTTTCGTTTTGAAAATTTCATGTTTGTTAATACAGTTTTTTGTTTTTGAATCGTGATTTTTTGAACTTTTTTTTTTTTTTTGAAACAATAATAAAAATTTTTTAATTTGTACTTTTACTAAAAACTATACCATTTTTTATCATCGTGATGGTAATAGACAAGGTGAACGTAAAAAAAAAATAAGATGCTGAAATGGTAAAGTTCTCTCTCAAAAAGTGAAATAATATCACGTGCCACATCACACTCTTCAGAATACAGTAGATCAAGATCTGGATCTCGTTTTGGCTCCAGCTCAAGATTATATTCCTAATCACGAATCTCCTACAGTCGTAGTTTATCTAAATCAAGTTCATGATCCCGTAATCGTTCTTTCATATTGTAAAAGAAAATAAATTAAGGCTATGTAGCTTTCTTTTTTACATAATACGCAATTTAAATATGGCAATTTAAATATGAGTAGAAACTATCTAAACTATATAATCATCCTATTAAAAAGAGTAACATCAGGCATATATCATATTCAATTTTGATTAATTAATGCCTTTGTAAGTATAACAGAATCCAAAAGACACTTAACGAATTGTTAAACAAATTCCATTTTACCTTTTTTATTTATATAAAAATCTCCTCATGCCTTCAATTTTTTCTCCTCCTTGCTCGCTTAAATAATATTTTATTTAGAAAAGATCAACTTTGTTTTACAATTTATTAAATAAGGCTATCTTTGTTAAAGGATCTTGCTATTACTTTTTTTCTTTCTCTAAAAGTAAAAGACAACTTAAAAGAAAAATTAAATAGAAATGACTTTTAAACCACCCGCTAACAAAACAAAAACAAAAGAGCTTTCAAGTCTCATTATAACTTGAAATAAAGATAAAATTGCTATAAACAAACATTTACAAGTAAACACATATATGTATTTGTTTTAACTATAAGATCCCGCTTAAGTACCTGTAACTCAAAAATAGCAATGACAAGTTGTTAACTTTAGTTTTTTGCTATTCAACATATAAACGAAAATGGCAAAAATATAAGATATTAATCAAAAAGCCATTACATTTATATCATGATTAGAGAAAAAAAATAAGCTGAAAAAAGATGAGAATAGATGAAAATTATATTAACCCTTAAAGGTTTGCAGAAAAAAATCTTTAACCCATTATTGCTCAGTACCTGAAATCGTGTGCCGACCTTAGCATAAAGTATCTCTTTGGTCTACCTAAGATATATTTCAAGTTTAAAGAAAGTGAAACGATTGGATCTTGAGATCTGAGGTAGTAAGTTTACTTACCCAATTTTAATTTAAAAACAATATAACGTACATCAGTAAAGACCCTTAACCAGTCAAAGGTTTAAAAAAGAAAGGAAAAACAGGTAAGAAAAATATGGTCGGTCAAGCCCGACCATACGATATCCCACACCATTGTGTATGTCCAATAAGACATGTGGCCATTTGTGGACCGATACTTTTACTAAGTGTAAAATAAAATATATGAATACAGAATATTAAGTTAATACTAATTAGAGGGCGGATCAATAAGTCCGTGACTTTTTGAATGAAACACAGTTTTTTTTTTTGAAAAACAAAAACTTATTTTTCAACATAATCACCTTTTAAATCAATAAACTTAGTCCAACGTTTCTCCAGTTTTTGTATCCCTTCCAAAAAATAGGATTTTACGAGTTCCTTAAAATAGACATTTGTTTGGTCAATAATTTCATCATTGGAGCTGGATCTCTTTCCACCGAGCCATTTCTTTAGGTTTAGAAATAGGAAGTAGTCACTAGGGACTAAATCCGAAGAATATGACGGATGAGGTACCAATTCGTAGCCCAGTTTATAGAGTTTTGCCATTGAGACTGCACATGTGTGCATTATCCTGATTAAAAAGAACTGTTTTCTTGGCTATATGGGGTCGTTTTCTTTTTAAATCCTCATTAAATCGGTCTAATAAGTTGGCATGTTATTCGCCGTTAATTGTTTTTCCCTTTTGAAGCTAATCGATGTGGCTTATCCTGCGTGCATCCAAAAAAACTGTTGCTATCACCTTATTGGCCGACAAACTTACCTTGGCCTTCTTCGGAGCAGATTCACCCCATTGTTTAGACTGCTGCTTGGTCTGCGGAATACAGTAATGGATCCATGTTTCATTTAAAGTTAAAAAACGCCGCAAGAACTCATTCGGATTGAGGTTAAACAACTTCAAACAATCCTTTGAAGCTGTCACACGTTTACGTTTATGGTCAATTGAGAGAAAACGCGGCACCAAAAATTTTACAGTAGTCTATTAACAGTTGGTACTTGATGGGAATAGTGCTGCATTTCATATAACTACTAGGGAAGTTCGAAAAGTCACGGAAATATTGATCCGCCCTCGTATAGATATGAATTTATACACTTTAGATTGACTCCCGAAAGAGGGCTTATATGGGAGCTATGGCAAATTATGGAGCTATCCTCATAAAATTTGTCACTGTGATTTCTATTTATATAAAATTTATTTGTGTCGGATATAAACTTGATACTAACTAAAGTAATTTTTGGAAAATGGTTTTATATGGAAGCTATGGTCAATTATGAACTGATCTTCATACAATTTGGCACAAAGTTTGATACTTATACGAAACTTCCTTACACCGAATTTCATTGAAATACTGATATATTTGAGGCATTTATGATCGTTAAACCCCTATTCCGGGAGGACATTTGTATGGGGGCTAGGTGAAATAATGGAGCGATCATAATATCAATTTCAATAGGTTTCATTCTTGTATCTTATGTGTCAAATTTCGTAGAATTATCTTCCAAATTGCGACCTGTACATTGTGCACAAAGTTTACATAGGCAGCCAGCCAGCCGACTCAGAAAGTGATTCTGAGTCGATTAGTATAATTTATGGTGGGTGAATTTTTCTGTGCGTTACAAGCATCAGCACAAACGCATAATACCTCAACCACCTATGGTGGTGTGGGGTATAAATAGTATCCACCAACGAGCAAAACAAAGAGACAAGTGCATTTTTATTATTTACTTCTATGATCGCAATAAAGAAACAGGGCCAACCATTAGCAATTGCCAACAATATTGCTATTTCTTATGTATCTTATGTTATTTTTATTTATGTATTTAATTCAGTATTTTCAATTATTTATTTATGGTATTAACGCGGCTTAAAATAAAAAGAATTATTGTTATTTAATTAAAGATTTTGAAAAGACGATAAAATAATCCCCCTGATATAATAAATGACAATACCAGAATTTAACTGAAAACAGTAAGAGAACATTACCTATACTCGAAAATACAAGTATATTGTACGGGTATATACATTAATAGTAAATGAATGTTTATCTAGAGGATTATTAAAGTTCTTAAGCATACATTAAGAGTTCCATAAAGAAAAGAACTCTACCTAAAGTGATGCAGTCACAGCAACTATTATTCTCTAGATCATTAAAAAAAAAAAGCTACCCACACCAGGTAACACAACACACACATAAACCGAGCTATAACACTACCAAATGGACAATTAAACTTTATTTAAAATTCAGTTTCAATTTGAATTAAAAACCAAACTAAAAATGATTTTTAAGACAATAAAACTAACTAAGATTGTCAATTTAATTTGTCTATTGAATGTTTGTCAATATTTTCCGGGTAATTAAAGTATTAATTTTTTTTTTCTGTCTTCAGATTATGACTGTAGATATTTTCTGTTAGGAGGAAAATTTCAAGCTTATGGTATTTAAATGTGTTAATTTAATTAATTGGCTTAAAATAGATTTATATTAGGTGTTTGTGGTTTCTTTTATATTTTCTAAGTTAGAGATTTTTGTTGGTATGTTAATAATATTTAATTTTAGATACGCACAAGTGATTTAAATAATATGAATTATAAAAATAAAATAAAAAAATAAGAAAATATGTTTAACAAAAATTTTTAAATACAAAGTGTGGGTCGTACTCAATCTGACCATGTTAATTGGCTTAAATATTATTATTATTATTTTTTTTTTTTTACTTTGATTTTATGGAACAAATTTTAAAATTTATTTAAATACGGGTCAAGCTTTATATGTATTTTAATTAATTAATATTTAATTTTTGTGATTATTATATGAAAATAAAATCAAATAAATGGATTACTGAAATTTATTCATTAAATAAAATAAAATAATAAAATAATTAATAAAATTGTTTGGTTAAATCTGTTTATTTTGTTTAAAATCGCTTGTTTGAAGAAAAGTAGTTTTTTATAAAAAATCGATTTGTGTAGACCGTTTTTCTGCTTTCAGAATTTATATGCATTAAATTATTAAATTCAAATGTTTGATAAAGTATTATATGAAGAAAAATAAAATTTCTGAAAAAATAATACACTTTTTGTATTTTGTAATTTTAAAAAATTCCAACATTTTTTTAAATAGGCTTTTAATGAAAACATTTTGATAAAAATCCTATCTTTGATTTATATATATGCTTAATACTTTTTGTGGTAATAATGTTTTAAACTGAAAAGCAGTTTATTTTTCCAGCCGAGGTATGACTCAGGCTGTCCAGGTTCGTTTCGAAGGTCTGCTTACTTTGAAAATAAAAGCTCAAGTATTTTCTTAGATGGTAATAGAAATTCAGAACAATGTTTTTATTTATGAAACCTTAAACTACTTAAAACTACTTAATGCTACGAGGTGGTTCGGATATTCCCGCGGTGAAATACGTGGGTACGTTGAAACGATGAAGTGTTTACGTTGGTATGATGAAGCGTTGATATGATAGTGCGGTGAAAGGGAAAAAGGAAACTGGTAAAATATAGAAGAAAACACTGGTGCTTGTTTGGTTTTCGGACTCGGCAAAACTACTCGCTCTTGAAAAGAATTTGGAAGTTCTCAACTTCGGTAAATATAAAAAATAATTATTTCGGACTCAAAAGAATGTGGGAGCTTTGAGTTCAGCTAAGTACGAATTCAAAGTACGAAAGTAACTACTTCGGACACAAAAGAATTTGGAGGCTTTGAGTTCGGCTAACTACGAGTGCAAACTACTTCGGACTCAAAAGAATTCGGAAGCTTTGAGTTCGGATAACTACGAGTGCAAATTACTTCGGACTGAAAAGAATTCGAAAGTTTTGAGTTCGGCTAACTACGAATGCAAAGCACGAAAGTAACTACGTCGGACTCAAAAGAATTCGGAAGTTTTGAGTGCGGCTAACTACGAATGCAAACTACTTCGGACTCAAAAGAATTTGGAGGCTTTGAGTTCGGCTAACTACAAGTGCAAACTACTTCGGACTCAAAAGAATTTGGAGAATTTGAGTTCGGTTAACTACGAATGCAAACTACTTCGGACTCAAAAGAATTTGGAGGCTTTGAGTTCGGCTAACTACGAATGCAAACTACTTCGGACTCAAAAGAATTTGGAGGCTTTGAGTTCGTCTAACTACGAGAGCAAACTACTTCAGGCTCAAAAGAATTCGGAGGCTTTGAGTTCGGCTAACTACGAGTGCAAATTACTTCGGACGCAAAAAATTTTGGAGGCTTTGAATTCGGCTAACTACGAGTGCAAATTACTTTCGACTCAAAAGAATTCGGAAGCTTTGAGTTCGGCTAACTACGAGTGCAAACTACTTCGGACTCAAAAGAATTTGGAGGCTTTTAGTTCGGCTACGAATGCAAAATAGATAAACTACGGTTAGTAACAACTATGACAAGTGTCTAAGTTAAAGAGCAGATATCGGGTTATATTCGGACGGTACTTCGGGGTCATGCAGAAGTGCTGTACGAACAACAATCTCAGCTCCCTTTTTTCACAAAACTTTAACTGTATAAGTCAAAAATAAAATAAAATAAAATAAAATAAACTAAATGGGAATTATAATTTCAAAATTTGTTTCTGTTTTAAATGTAAGTTAGACACGTCGTTTTTGCGCTCGTGTTATAAAAACAGGCAGTTAAAGTAATTTTTATTAATGTGCATATTAAAGCTAGCAATTAATCGATAATACTTCTGTAGATATGTTTACTTTATTTTATTAAAAAAGAGTCTACAATTTTTTATAATTTTTTGTAAAGTTTATTAGAAAAAAGTTTAAACTAAACAAATGAAAAATTGAAATTTGTATTATGAATAATTGACATGAAAAAATTATTACTATTTTTTAAAACTATTTTTTAACAGGTATAAAATACCCTACACTACCCTTTTTCTTTATTATTTAAATAAATTACTTTGCAAATTTTATAAATATTTGTAGTTAAGATAAATAAAATTTTAGCTTTACATTAAATTAAAATACTACAAACATTACCTTGACCTTCACATATTCCGAAATTCTTTCAGAAAATTGCTTTAAATAACAAATTGGAACAAAATAAAAAGGCTTTATTAATTTTCTTTTCTACTTTTATTCTAATTGTAATTTTGTTTTGAGCCTTGTTTTTTAAAAGGTTACAGTTTTTATTAATAAAATATTTTTAAGATCTCGGAATCCTATAAATTCATTTAATAATTGAATTTGACCAATTAATTTTGAGTAAATAATTTGCATCTCATCTGAACAGACATAAAATATTTTTCCCCTACTCCTATTTTATGATATTTGATAGCTGTTTCATCAAACAAAAACTTCAAATAAATGTGCGTAATGTGAACGAAAAATCAACTCTGTATTTAGTCGCGAAAATTGCGGGAAAACACGATAAAATATTTCGTGTCAAATATTTGCTTAATCTGAACTTAGCTTTTGTACTGCTATTTAAGTATTGCCTTGATTATGAAATTAAAGTTTTTATAAGAATGGCGAAAAGGTTTTGCCATTTATGAAGTATTTATTCACCATTTTTTATAATAAAGATATACATAATTGATTCGAATATAATATTATATTGGTTCCCATAAATCTTTCTAATAAATGAATTATTTACATTGACAAATTTAAGAAGATTTATATTTAAATTGTTAATGTTTTTTTACCAACTAATTTTTAAAGAAAAATATAAAAAATGGTGAAAATACTGCTTAATCTCCTTTTAGGAAAACTCGTTAAATTTTGGATAAAAATCGTCAAATCATCAACAGACCATTTTTAGACCTAATAATCGTCAAAATGACAATAAATCGTCAATTCTGGCAATAATGCCTATGCTTTTAAAGTCTATATAATAGGTTCCATTGAAAATTAGCAGAGTTGAGTATTTCAATGATATCAGAGCATTTTTTCATTAATAAGAAAAGAGCTCACTGATTTTGTTCATTTTTAAAATGAAATTGAATTTTTGGCTAAATTTGGATTTCTTTTTTTTTTCTTTTTTTTTTGTGAAATTTCAACATTCTTGTCAAAATTCGGATTTTGGGTAAAATTTCGAATTTTTGGTTAAATATAAAATTTTCAGTGAATTTTCGGTTTTTGGTTAAACTTCGAATTTTTGTAAAATCTCGATTTTTTTTTAAACTATGTATTTTTGATGAAAACACGATGAAATGTTTCACTTCAAATATTTGTATAATCTGAACTTAGCTTAAATGACAAAAAAAATTCATATACTATTTATGATGTCTATTATTTAAAAATTTATTAAAAAGACGAAATTTTTATAATTTAAAATGATTTACTATTATATTATTGATAATAAAATTTTTAAATTTATCAGAACTTTATAGAAAAAAGTTTCATACAAATTTTATTAATAAAAATTTTATAAATTTTAAAATTTTATTATGAATAAGTTAATTAATGTTTAAAAACTATAAAAAAGAACAAATCCAATTTATTAATCAACATGTGGTAATTTAAAATTATTTATGCTTTTTTTATTCACTGCTTTAATTTCTTTATCTAATTGCATCTAATTGGCTTTAATATGCTCTTAATATATTTTTTCTTTATTTTTATTATTTAAACATTAAAATTGTATATGAGTTTTTTGTCTAAGGATTTATTCATTTTTTTTCCTATTTTGTTTATTTTTCTATTATTTATTAAAGTTTGAACGAAAGCTGTAGGCATGTGATTTTTCATTCAGTCATATATTTTTATTTTATTATTTTGAGTTTTTTAAAGATTAACTATCTTTTTTTTCTTTATTATTACTATTATTTTTTGGTATATTTCTATATAGTTCTTTTTATTTTTTTCTTTTGAAATTTCGTGCCTTAAGCAACCCACTTGTCTTTTTTCTGATCATGAAGTTTTGTTGGTTTTTCTATAAATCTGTATATCAGAGTACAATTTGAAAATGTATTTCAATTTAATGTTTGCCAAAATTTATTGACAGTTTTGTACAAGTTTGTTGAAATTATCGTTTCAATTAGTTTAACGAGAGAGTACAAAAACGAAAAAAGAATAATAATAATAAAAAAAATCTTAAGCGGAAAAACATTTGTGGGTTTTATTTGTTTGATTACATAGACAGTTAAAAAAAAAAAACTTCAAAAAATATAGCAGTAGCATTAATACAAAATAATGGCCTAATGTGTCTTAAGCACATTTATAATACAATTTATGCCATTTTAATATGCTAGATAATTTTGATATAAATATTATTATACCCGTATACATAAACCACAATAAATGTAAAATTTAATGTTCTTTTTAATTTTTTTGCATATTAAGATATTAAATTTTGTTAAGATATTAAGCAATAAGACACAATATTAGCCTTAGAAAATTTTATAGAAATTCTTTATAATTCTGTTCTCATATTAACTTTAAGTTTGTTAATGTTTTGTATATAAGTTCTCAAACTGAAACGTTTTATTAATTTGTTGTCTATCTGAGATTTCTTAACTATTTTGTGGCCTTTAACAGATTTAATAAAAAGGAATTCAATTTCGTATTGTTAATTATAAATAAATTTGTATATTGTTTAATATACTTCAACTTATATACTCAATATTCCAACTAAGTATTTGAGAGTACACACCCCTGTAAGTATTTTTGTTTAAAAGTTTGCTGCTGTCAACAGTTATTTAAATTGTTTCCATAAAACAATTGTCACTTAACATTAATTTGTACCAAACATACACAAAACAAACATTTAAACCGCTTTTTATATATATATTTTTTTTATTTTATATAATTCTATAAATAAATATTTAAATATTTATTTAATTTTTTAACAAATAATTACAATAAACTTTATACTTAATGACAAAATTAACAGGTATCAAATTGTATTCGTTGAGACTTTAAGAAACTTGCAGACTTAAATGTTAATTTGTAACATACGAACATTTGCAAAAGAAAACAGACAGATTGATATTAAAAATAAGACATATTTAAATTTATGGGTTGCATTTAATTAAAATCATTTGCTGAAGGAAAATTAGGTTAAGCGAAGTGATTTTAAAGGAAAATTAATTTAAATGAAATTTGAAAAGAAAAGTCTATAAACAAATATCATAGTAGTCTATCGGGTCATTATATTGGATAGCTTTGAGACTCATCGAGCCCAAAATTCATGAATTTAACATCTGTAACCTCCATGCTCCGTTAATGTTCTTATAAGTGGTATCAAGTTGAATGCCCATGATCCTTTTTATGTACACTCTTATCTTCCTTGTCAATTTTCATATACGAGGGCGGATCAATAAGTCCGTGACTTTTCGAACTTCCCTCGTAGTTATATGAAATGCAACACTGTTCCCATCAAGTACCTCCTGTTAATAGACTACTGTCAAATTTTGAACAAGTATCGTCATTTCCTTTGCGTTTAACATCTGTTCAAAACCTACAACCTAGTGTATTTTTCTAAAAATGGAAAAAAGTGAATTTCGAGTGCTCATTAAAGATTATTTTTTGCGAAAAAAAACCGTCAATCAAAGCAAGGAAAAGCTCGATAAATACTATGGCGACTCTGCACTATCGATTTCAATGGTAAAAAAGTGGTTTACTGACTTTCGTAATGGTCCCACAAGTACAAATGACGCTGAACGTTCTGGACGGCCAATTGAGGTCAGTACACCCGAAAATGTCGAAAAAAATCCACAATATGGTGTTGGCAGACCGAGGAGTAAAAGTGAGTAAGATTGTTGATGCCAAAGGCATTTCACACGACAGTATGCTTTCGACCATAAACGTAAAGGTGTGACAACTTCAAAGCATGGTTTGGAGTTGTTTAACCGCAATCCGAATGAGTTTTTGCGGCGTTTTGTAACTATGGATGAAACATGGATCCATTACTGTACTCTGAGATCAAGCAGCAGTCTAAACAATGGGTTTCTCCGGGTAAACCAGCTCCGAAGAAGGCCAAGGTAAGTTTGTGGGCCAATAAGATGATGGCAACAGCTTTTTGTTATGCACGAGGGATAAGCCACATCGATTACCTTCATAAGGGAAAAAAATAAACGGCGAATATTATGCCAACTTACTAGACCGATTTAATGAGGATTTAAAAAGAAATCGACCCCATATAGCCAAGAAAAAAGTTCTCTTTCATCAAAATAATGCACGGGTGCACACGTGTGCAGTCTTAATGGCAAAACTCTATGAATTGGGCTACGAATTGGTATCTCATCCGACATATTCTCCGGATTTAGCCTCTAGTGACTACTTCCTATTTCCAAACCTAAAGAAATGGCTCGGTGGAAAGAGATTCAGCTCAAACTATGAAATTATGACCAAACAAATGCCTATTTTAAGGACCTCGAAAAATCCTATTTTTTACGCAAAGTAAATGACGACACTTGCTCAAAATTTGACAGTAGTCTATTAACAAGTGGTGCTTGATGGGAATAGTGTTGCATTTCATATAACTACGAGGAAAGTTCGAAAAGTCACGGACTTATTGATCCGCCCTCGTAGTTATGTTATATTCAAGAAGTTTCATCGCACAATTATTTTCTTGCCTATTCGATTCTCTCACTGTTACATAATGTATACCTCGTCTGCAGTCAAACGTAATGATATTATTACCCAGCAGCAACGTCTATTCTCTCCTGTAACTGAAAAAATACTATAAAAGAGCACTACATATATAATATAATTATAGCACATTCTTGTGGTATTCGACTTTCATAGGTCTGGCCCAATTAAATAGACATCGTCATACTAGAAACTAAAATGACCTAGCTTTGTTTAAATCTTCAAATATTTGACATAATTTTGCTGAGAGCTCTGTTGTCTGGTCGGCAAAAAAATTTTCGTCTTCCTTCAAAAAAAAAAAAAAAAAATAATAATAAAACAAAAAAAATAAATAAATAACATAACAAAATTTGTAGTCTGGATGGAATTTGACCTGCTAAACACGAATCTGCTTTTAGTTCTTTTCCATAAGGTAGTGTTTTTTTGTAAGGCCATGTCATATTTTGCCCTTAATAAGGCGTATATTTTACCATAACTCGAGAAACAGTTGTCCAAATTAGACAATTGAAACTGCAAAAGATTCTAACAAAAATTATCATCAAGTCATCCTAACATCATTTTTTATTTTTTGATCTGTCCCAAAGTTTCAGAGTTATTCAGAAATTACTGTCGGAAAAAACAATTTTTCATGCAAAAATTTAAAGATTTCTTTTCTGAAGATTTCTTTTAAGAAATGAAACCGAAACATATTTGCAGTTTGTAATCCTTTATCCTAAAGCTGGTGATATTGTGAATAAAAAGTGGCATGTATCATCAAAATAGATGATTGAGTGAAAATACCCTTGTATGTCCACAATTAAGTTGATATACACTGGTGGGCATAAAAAAAATGGTTTTCCTTTTTTAAACAAAAATAAATGGATTTTGTCATGCTAAATAAGAGTTTGCTTTCTGCTTTTTTTCTTTAGTGTAGCACGTATTGGTTTCTTTTTCTGGTCATGAATAATATGACTCCCTTTTTATGGACTTCACACTGGTATAACTCTTGAACGGTTCGTTTAGATAAATGAAATTCCAATAGATGTCAATGAAAATTGTTTTCTTAATGCTAATTTTTTATCCGCTCAATATTTTCGGAGTTATTCGAAAATTAGTGCCGAAAAAAATATAAACTTTTTATGAAAACGTGGAAGAATTTTGCTCCTTAACTCCGAAAATATGGAGCGGGTAAGAAAATAATGCTGAGATAACTTCAAGATAACTTTAATCAGCATCTAATTTAATCTATCTTATTTGGACACACCGTTCTAGAGTTATACAAGTGTGACCGCTGAATAAGCTGGTCATATAAGTCATGCCCATAAAGAAATAAAAAAATCAGTATGTGATAGAACAAAAGTGAAAGCAGATTCTCGTTAAACTCCTCAAATTTTATCTGGTATATATATATATATATATATATATATATATATATATATATATATATATATAGATTCTTGCCCATCAGCGTATTTCAACTTAATTTTAATACATGGATATTTTCACTTAACTGAGAATAAAATCAAGACTTTTGCATCAATTTTGATGATACATAGTTTAATTCATTCGTAGCACTATGATAGAAACCAGACACATTTTTAGGGTTTTCACTTTTAAAAGAACTTTTAAGAAAATAGCATCTTAAATTTTGCAAGAAAAAATTGTTTGTGAAAACACTAATTTCTAAATAACTCCGAAAATGTTAAGCATATAAAAAAATGGTGTTGCGGTGGCTTGAAGGTATTTTTATTCCGCATCTTATCTATCATTTGTATAAATCGTTCACACCGTTCTTGAGTTATGGTGAAATATACTCGTGTAATGACTTTAATATGGGAGAAATATTAGACACACTCATAAAAAAAATCCAGACCTGATGGAGAAAACTAAAAGCAGGTTCGTGTTTAGCACATCGAAATCTATATAGTCCAACTATTCGTCTTTAAAGGAGTATACTTTTGCCGACCAGAGCCTACCGTCGCGACGAACATATCATGTGAATATTTAATATCAATGTTATGATCTTTGAGCTCCAAACTTTTTTTCAATCCAAATTTCTCAAGTCCAAACTGTATCGCTCATGTACAATTCTTCTTTATCTAAAAAGCATGCACGAACAACAATAGGGATATCGTCAGTAAATCTAATAATACGGAGCTTGTCGAGTATACTAAGCTCAAGTACTTTATTGTAAATTATTTTCCATAGTAGCGGACCTAAAACTTGTTCTTGAGAGATTTCTGCAGAGGTTATGTATTATTGCTTAGGATCCAATGATGTCAACAATATTGAATAAAATTTAAAGGGCATTCACCAGCGATACTTCTGATTATAAGGACAGCGCACGAAAAAAAAATTGGTACATAATTTTATAACTTTGCAATAGTTTTTCTTAAGGAAATTGAAAAAAAAAATCAGTCAAACGCATAATTGAAAATTTATAACTAAAAGCATATAAACAATTGCTAGTGCAGGAGTGATGCAAATTACACTTTTTTTTTTTTTTTTTGATATAGAAAATATAAAGTATTCGTGACCTCTGAAAAGAAACCTGGTAGCTGAAGAAAAAATGGATTTTTGGACTGTAGACCCGCAGGTACGAATTTTAGAGAGAAAATACCTGTATCTCTGAAAATCATTTAACTGCTCTGAAAGTTATATAAGAAATATTAAAAATAGTTGGCGTGAAAACCCAAAAAGTACAAAAACTTCTTAATAAGAACGTTAGGAGAATATATTGAGACAAATAAGATAAAAAAGATTACTTATTTTTTTATCTGGCGTACAATTTGTACGTACAACGAAATTCATAACTAATGACTCCATTAACGCAGAAATATTAGTTAATGAATGCGTTATTTCTATCACAAAAAAAAAAAAAAAAAAACAAAAAGTATCATATTTTTTCTGGCCTGATCTCACTTTTTGTTTTTGCACCAAATCCATCAGACTGCCCACTCTCAGCTTGTTTAAAAGTTATTAGAACAAAGTAAAAAAAAAACAATTCATGAACACTAACAACCGTATGAAAAACATGATATTTAAAGCACAAATTAGCTAATACACACAATTTAGCTCTTAAAGTCTTTATTAAGAAAATCTAATTCAAAAAACTGTTTGCAGTCTACATTAACAAATAAACTGTTTTTGTTTATGTAAACAACCCTTCTCAAATTTTCTCTGATTTATATTGTCAGTGTTGTGAATGATTAGAATAAATTATTCGGTAACTGTTTTATTGCATTATTATTTTTGATGTTCTATTGCGTTTTGGATGATAAATAGATTTTTTATTTTGAAAAAACAATCATTACTTCATTTATACTTATGTATAAATGAAATACTTTTATTTAGTTTTTATTGGTTATAGTTATAAGTATCCGAATAATGAATATTCTGTGATAAAATCAACATCACTATTTCATATTTGGTTTTGTTTACTATGTTTTTGTTAAAATTTAATATTTTAACCATTTTTTCTGTTAAAATGCATAATTTTCAACCCGGAGTCGATTCACTGGATTAATGTCACCTTATTCTAAGACTTGTACATATTAATGTAATATTTGTGATTACGTGGAAACAGCAAACAATAAAAAAGTCAAACACTGATATGAGGGCAGCCGGAATGTTAATATTTTAATCCTAAAGCACCCAAAATAGACCGTTTTCTGTTTATTTTATGATTTTAGTATAAAATAGTTTAAATTGAACACATGTGCAGAAAATATTATTCTGTTCCGGAATACAGTCTATTCGTTTTTATAAAGCTATTAAAATAGTGATCTTTTTGTCAAAAATTTACGCACGAATACAAAAAAAAATTAACATACTTTAAAAAATTTAAAGTTAACAATGATTTACTAAAGGTACATTAAGTGAATCATGGTTTTTTAATACAACTTTAAGGAATTTTGCTTAACAATGGTCAGTAAAGTTGTATTAAGTTTTTTTTCTCTATACCCTAGTCTAAAGTCCAGTCTAGTCTATAAATCTACTCTTGGTTCTATTATAAAATCTAGTTTGAAGTCTAATCTATAGTCTATAGTTGAGTCTATAATCTGCTCTATAGTCGAGTTTATAGTCCAGAAAGGCAAGAACATCATAATACCAACAACAAAGAAAATAAATAAATGTGGAAATTCTAGTCTATGTGAAATTAAAAACGTCGATAAGGGAGAACTTGGCTTTCAGAATTTAAAGTGAAATTAATTATAAACGATTCAATATTAGACTGAAATTTCATTCACAGAATTCTTAAAAAATTGAGAAAGAAAGATATAGCGATAAAGTGATTTTCAGAAGATGGGTTTATATGGTCAACTGGGAAACGATCTTCATAAAATTTGGTACAAAGATTGATACTTGTATAGGACTTCTTTTCACCGAATTTCACTAATTTTTTTCAAATGTTTAAAGTCTATTCCGGGGGGACCATTGGATAGGGGCTAGCTGAAATAATACACCGATATCAACCAATTTCAATAGATCTTCTTCGCACCGAATTTCATTATTTTTTTAAGTGTTTAAACTCTATTCCGGGGGGACCTTTGTTTAGGGGCTAGGTGAAATAATGGACCGATCACAACGAATTTCAATAGGCTTCATCCGTGTATCATGAAAACGTGCCAAATTTCATTGAATTATCTTTAAAATTGCGACCCGTACTTTGTGCACAAAGTTTACATAGACAGCCAGACAGCCGCATAGCCTGCCAGACGGACGGACGGACATCGTAATATCGATTTAGAAAGTGATTTATGAGGCATTTGGTATACTTTAAAGTGGGGGTTGGATAACTTTTTATATGCGCTACAATCATCAGCACAAATGCATAATACCCCAACCACCTATGCTGGTGTAGGGTATAAAAAACATGTTTTAAAATTTTAACTGCAGGAGTGTGTTTAACATTCGTACCAAACGTATACATAATTCTAACTTGTTTCAGAAATTAAATATTTTAATTTCCTCTTATATAAAACTTAACCAATATAGACTTTTAAAAATCTCAACAATAATTAATTGTGACGAATAACTGCAATGGCCGGACCAAAGTAATTTTCATCCTCCACTAAAGGCATCTTTATATTTATTATTCTTTTAAATATTATTGTGGTTAAACATAAAGATATGACACTATTAATATTTATGACTCTCATACCCCATACATGGCCAACACTGTAGGTGGCAGCAGTTGCAACCAACAAAAGTTTAAACAAAAACATATACACATACAATCAAAACAGTTAAGTATTACTAAAAGAAGCCAAAAAAAAAAACACTAACGCTGTGTAAAATGAATCAAAAGATTGTTTGTGTATTTTTTCATAAGCAACATATATTTTGTCAATTGCAACATGTGCAGCAATTAATATTGATTAAGCTTGCAATTAAGCCTAAAGCAAATAAAGAAAACAACAACAACAGCAGCCGTATTAGCAATTGAAACGAAACAAAAAAAAACCGAAAAAACTTTTAAGTAAAAATATGAAAAACTACTTAAGAAAATTGTACTTGTAGGTACAACATTAATAGAAAAAAAAAATATATATATATATATATATATATATATCGACACAAATTGCAAACAACATACAAGAAAACGGTTAAAATTCTATTATTTGTATAATGATTTTAACAGTTGCCAAAGTGGGTGTTAAAACATTTGCTAAAAATAATAAAAATTACTATAGAAAAAAACGCTAAAAAACAGAAACATTAAGAAGTACAACAAGTCCAACATATCAACATTAGTTTAAAATTTGTAACTGGTAGTCTAAAATACATAATAAACCTACACCTATACACTTACACGCATAATGCAACATAATCTTACTCATACTTATACAACAAATACCACTTTAAAATTTTTATGATTTAAATACCATAATTCCCAAGCTCAACGAGAACTTTAGAAATTATAAGATTTCCATTTCAACTCACAATCGTCTTAAGATAATACACGTACTTTTAGTTACACCTGTGGTGTATCTTGTAGCTAAATTTTGCTGCTAAGCAAAATAATTTGTTTATTTATTTTATTACTTTGTTTTATGAAAATTCATTTCGACAATACGAATAAAAATTGATTGTATTAGAATTTTTTATTTTATTACTAAATAAAAATGTTTCTCTAGTCTTGTTCAGATAGCGATGTTAAACATTGAGTGTTTGTACAAGTATTTGCTCATGTATATAAATTTAAATTATATTTTATATATATTTTTTTTAGTAAATATTAAGCCTACATTACTTAAAACAACTTAAAGACAAATGATTATTGCAAAATTTCGTATTTCCTTTAAGAAAAAACATTAAATGAAAAAAAAAAAAATCAGCTTCAAGTAAACAAGTGTGAAATACGTAAATTGGGTTTAATAATTGTGGGTTTTTGCATTTGTTTTTTCATAATATTTAGAATACTTACGGCATAACTAATTATATTGTTGGATTAATCATATTTTTCTAAAGATTTTATCACTATTTTAAATGACAAACCTACTAGAAGGCGAATGTAATTGATAGGTATTTGATAATATTAAATATAAATTGTGACACTAGGCTATACATTAGAATACACTGGTGCATATTCTTATAAACGCATTTCAAATTCTTGTTCTTCTTTGAGGTATATTCGTTTCTCTTAACCGAAAGCAATGTTGGGTTATTACAATAACTCCCTATATAACGGTACTTTTTTATGTAAGAAATATATGTTTATTGCTTTTATTGTTTTCCTTAATTTAGGAATAACATATTGGTGATCATTTCACTTAATGCAAGTTTCTAATGACAACATTTCTGTTTATTGGAAATATTTTTGTTTTAATTGGGAAATTTCATCAACTTAAAGGATGCCCAAAGGAACTTTTCTTACAGACCAGGAAAAAATTTGAATAAAATTTTTTCGTGATCAAGGCTGTTCTGACAGAGAAATTGGACGAAAAATTAACTGTTCGGAAGAAGTTATTCGAGGCTTTCATAAGAAAGGGCAGATATACGGAGTGCGGAAACCAACAAAAGGTAATCAAAAATTAACAAAAAAGCAAATTAATAAATTAAAAGAAGAAGCCACCCACAATAAATTAAATGCTACACAAATAAAAACTAAACTTGACCTTCCTGTCACTTCCAAACATGTTGCACAGATTTTGCGAACAGATGGTAACATAAAATGGAAGGAACCAAAATGTAAGCTAAAGTTAAAACGGAATCATAAGGAAAATCGTTTAAAATTTGAGCGCAAATACATAAAATGGACACATTAGTGGAATAAAGTAATATTTTCTGATAAAAATAAATTCAATTTGGACGGTACCAATTCATATCCTTGCTATTGGCATAATTTGAGGTCGAACGAAATTCGTTTGTCGAAACGCAATTTCGGTGGAGGAAGTATTATGGTTTTGGACAGCTTTTTCTGCTACAGGAAAATCAAAAATATGTTTTGTTCCAACTAAAATGAACAGTGCAATTTATAGTGAACTGTTGGAAGATGCTTGTCTCTCATTTATTGGATAAAAAAAATGGATGAAGATTGCAACAGGATAACGCTGCAATCCATGTCTCGAACCAGTTTAAATCGTGGTTCAATGAACATAGTATTCCACTATTGGACTGACTGGCTTGCAGTCCTGTTTTAAATCCATTGGAGAATCTATGAGGGTGCATGGCCCATAAAGTTTATGCAACAAATGCACAGAATGAAACCATAATGACAATAACGAAGTTAAAACTAAAAATTAAGCAAGCCTGGGAAGAAATTGACAGCGATTTTCTTCAAAAATTAGTCGAATTAATGCCAGACCAAATTTTTGAAGTTATCCAAAACAAAGATTCATCAACACTTCAGTAATAATGCTAAATTAGTTCATTAGTTTAAGTGCGTATATAGGAAAATGCAATAAAAATGGTATTAAACTACTAAAATTACAATAAAAAAAATTTAATGTGCATTTGAAGCTTTTTGTTATTAATTTTTTGAAGTGAAGTCAACAAATAATTTAATAACTTAATTTGTGGCATCCATTTTTTAGCCCCACTTTTGATAAGTTGATTAAAAAATTGATGCGCTTTTATAGAAATATGCACTAGTGTGTATGAGAAATTTCAAAAATTTTGAAAAATTTTAATAAAAATATTTTCAAAATTTGTTTTCTTCCGACAAGAACGTCAATTTTTGATTTTATTAAACAATATTTATCCATGCAAAATATCATTTCTATTAATGCATGCAAAAGTTGCGAAGGTTTAAAGTTGAAACTTAAAAAATAAAAATAGAAAAAAATTTTTATTGCACCAAAATATCGTAATTCCATAGAATTCTGAAGTGCTAATAGCACATATTAAAACTATTACTGCATCTTTAATATTTAACGAACTGCACTAAAATGAATCATTTTTAATTTCATTTCTTATGGAATTTTGTAAATAAGAAAAAAATATTTATTGGTGAAAAATCTCTAATACCAGTGAGTATTAATGGACATATTTTGGGATATTTTGCCGAAAAAATCAAATGAATATCGGTACTGTTTTGAAAAATAGAGCCATTTAAACCTTACAAATCATGATAATATTCAATACAAAAAGTGCGATTTTAGTATATTTTTTTTTTTTTTTTTTGTAAGTGAACTTTCGCAAAAATTTTAACATGTATCTTATTTTATAGTAAGTTTTACATCGAAAATAGTTTTTATTATTTTAAAATTCGAACTACAATACACAGTGGTCTCAAAACGATTTTTTTTTTTTTTGGAAATAAGTCTTTAGAACTACTGGATGTATTTGAATGAAATTTCACACGGCCAATTCTAAGATGTATTCCAATCGATTTGGTGGAGTATACGTTCTTATCGGGTCTGGGGGACAGGGGTTGAACCAACTTTGGTCACCTGAAGTATAAAAATTTTTTAAAAAATCGCCAAAATTTAATTTACGATTTGAATGAAAAAAATTTATACATAGATAGTCCTTGTATTACAATAGTGTACAAAAAAATCCGCTTACATGTGTGGGATATTTCTTTTACTTTAATAGTTATTATATATATTGAACATGTTTTGTTTTAGTTTATTTTTACTTGACGGGCTCAATTTTCGTCCCAAAATTTTTTAAAAATATTAACTGGATTCTGTACAAAATTCTAAATAATTTTCTTGCAAGAATCTTAACCTATGTAGTTCTGATAAAAAGTTATATTATATTGAAATAGAAAATTTAAAAAAAATTGTGATTTTTCTCAAAAAGATGGTGATATTTTTCAACTTTAAAATCCATTATTTTCCTTTGGACCATACATTTTTATGTATTCCTGCCTGGTTTCTTGACATCGACGATATATACCTAAATTGTAGAGAACCACTTCGTCTTTAAAACTCTGTTCTCTAAATTTAATTTCACTAATGCAGGAAAATTTTCACAGCATAAGTTTTGACCATATAGTAAAACGGTTACTTTATATACAACATGTGAATTTCCTAAATATTGCTTTTTGACTGGTTAATAGTTTCAATCAAAGTATAAACAAGTAGTCCGACCAGTGTTGCCATTTAGTTACATTTTGCTACATTTTTCGTAACTTTTCAACGCTCCACGTAACATGTATAATTTTTTATGTTTAACCACATTTTCGTAACTTTTGATCCCTTCAATAAAATTTAGCACTATTTATTATATTATATCATTTAACAATATTTGAAAGTTTTTTTTGCGAATTTCTCAAAAAATTTACCTCCTAGCATATCACTTCTCTTGAAGATAACAAAATTGGAATATGTATGTTCTTTTCTTGTACGTTGAAATCTTCTCATTTTCGTGGCAGATGAAATTACATATATCGTTGTTTTTTAATATATTTTCGGTCTACAAAATTACACAAACAGTAACTTTAGCTATGTTTTCATTAAAAACAGTATTTTTGTTTTTAGCAAGAGCTGCACTAGTTAAAAATTAATTTTGTGCAAATGAAAGATTTCGTAAAATTTTCGTCACATATTTTTTATGCAGATAAATTATCACACTTCAAAAAAAGTTGCTATTGTTATATAAATTAAAATATTACATTTGATTTCAACAGTAATATTTTTTTAAACCATAAAAGTGGTTCACTTTTACAAGGCCCATTATTTTGGTCTGAAGGGTCACAATTGATTTATTAAAAGAATTTCCTAATTTAAAAAGTTTTATTCACGGGAAAATTTTGGCAGCATATTCTTCTCCATAAAAAGATATTAGGACTATATCCTTATTTAAGTACCGACGACTATTGTCATTGTTCAACAATATTAAAAATCAATATGCATTTTAAAATACAAATGTTTTGGGAATATTTAGTCAACAAAACTTATAAAATCAGATCATCGTAACCGATTGAATACCAAAAAATAAGAACCTTCTAAGGCAAATTTTGTAACAATAGAAGATTCCAGCACTGTTGTAATTAAAATATTTTTTTAAACTTTAATAAAGGTTTCTCTATGTTGCAGGCCTTCGGCCGTTCTAAAGGACTTTCTTCTTAAAGATTTATTGAATATTGTCATTTTATCATTAGAAAAGTATATTTATGTAGTTTTAAAATTGTAATATAATTTACATTATACATACACTTTTCTGAATATCTTATTCAGAAAAATGTATCCAACAACAATTTTAAATTTTGTTAATCACAATAATACTATAAGAGTACTACTGAATCATTACCATTATTACTTAAAAATCAAGGTGATTTTGATTTATATCCAAATTTTTGCATTATTTTCTTCCAAATTTTAAATAGAAAATAAATACCTATTGGCCACTTATTTTTCAAATTCCGAAAATGTAACTTTTTAGTAAAAATTGTAAATTTTTTTCACAAAAACCTGTAACCTCTTCCAAGCTACCCCTGGCAACACTGAGTCCGACTCTCTATTGGTAATATTTCTCTCTCACCTCTCTCTCTCTCTCATATACTGATGCCTTGTAAATTGTGAGAGAACTAATTTTACATACAAATGTTTGAATTATTAAGGATTTTTACACTTTTTTACACGATTACAAACTATTTTATAATTTTTTGGAACACCATTAGCTCTCCTTTATTTTCAAAATGGGTCCAATTTTCACAATTTGTTTTAGAAATTAAAATGCACAACAGAGTTTAAATTTTTAATATTCAAAATTCAAACAAAGTGAATTTTAAAACATTTTTATAGAACTCTGTGTGAATGGGAAAAAATAAAAAAGCAACAACACAATTAAATTTTTGTTACTAATATATACTTAGAGTTAGGTACTTTTTCACTAACTCACTCTTAGAGTTAGGTACTTGTTTATACTTTAGTTTCAATCCAAAAGATGTAAATTGTCAGTTCAAAATTGAAATACATCAAAAAATCCTTGAATTTTTCAACTCAATTTTTTATATTTTTCTAGGTGTAAATGGATGTATTTCCTTGAGATTTTAAGTGAATGGTTTAAAATTATGAATTTATATATTATTTATAGTTATTTTGTAAGATCTACCAAAATGCATTAGCAGCTTTCCTGTTTTTAAAACAAACCTTAATAATCAAAAACACATAAAGTCGGTTTCAAAGAATTTGGAAAATTTTTGAAATTCCTCATATATTAAACTGTAAATTAGACTTTAGAATTGACTATAAATTACACTGTATATTAGCATAGGCTAGACTGTAATTAGGTCTATAAACAAGATTGTAAACTAAGCTGAGACACTAGACTATAATAGACGAGGTACATATTTGCGCATACCTAAGAAACACTGAAATTTGAATACTGTTAATATATGCATGTAGGACTTTGATAATTTTGGTTCAAATACACTTAACTAAATTCTTAGAGAAAAAGCTTTTGCCATTAAGTTTTTATTTTTGCACACTTTTATGTCTGCGCTGAATCGTCTTTCAAAAACTGTAAAAATCTTAAACAATTTAATTACATTCGTTTTAAATTCCATCAAACTTCATATAGTTTTCTTACCCTAAAGACCTTCGCAATGATTTGTTACAATCTAGTTATTAATATTTTGGCCCAAATAAAATATAAAACATTTATTAATTTATTTCATTTTTCATCAAGTTATAAAGAGAATATTGCAGAAAGAAAAAACTACAAATGCCATTAAAAGTCATCAAGTCTTGACAAAATAAAGAAAAACAGAAACGAAATAAAAAAATAAAATGAAACTTGGCCAATAAATTCAAGAACAATTCGCATACTCGCAAAATAATTTTCAATATATTTCATATTGTTGTTTTTAATAAACTCGAACTTCTAATGTGCGGGTGCTGGCCTTTAAGTTTGAAAAAAAATGTATTTGTGTGTGAATGAATGTCTTTTGGTGTTACATTTGTTGTAGCCAATAAACAAACACATCTGGGAGTGCCCTGCAGTTTAATTAAAGAGACAATTTACATATTTTATTCGTACCAGTGTCTGGTTGTGATATATAGAAAAATTAATGTAAATTACATGGAGAAATCAATTTGCTAATTTTTTATCTTTAAGTAATTCAAAAGGTGGTCAGTTTAAGCTGGACCCCGTCATCTAAGTTATAGTTTTGTAGTCAAAAATTTATCAATAGAATTTCTTTGATATTAATGATTTTACTCACAAATTTAATAGGAAAATAGTGATGACCCTATATGTCTAGTAAAATTATTAGTTAATGAATACTTTTCAGAGCTGTTGGGATTTGAATGTATAGGACATATGTGTTTGTTTGTATGTGTGTGCGAGTGAGCGTGTGTACATTTCAAATGTTTCCATCGATCTGTGTTCTAAAAGTATGGCGCCATTGTCATTATCGCAAAGATAAATTATGGTTTAACATCAAGAAACCTTTTATTTAAGTTTTATTTTATTTATATTTCTGTTGATGTTGTTGTATATATTTTGGACTTGTATAAATTATGGTATTGAAAAAAAAACATAGCAAAAACAAAAAGTACTTTGGTACTCTATTAACAATGTATGCAATGACCTCTTTTCATTAAAAAAAATATATATTGTCAAAATACGAGGGCGAAATTATAAATTTGCTCTTTTTATTTAAATTAAATTTTTTTTAATATTCAGCAATAATTTTTAAAATTGTTTCTCTTCTTTTAAAATTATTACTTTTGAAAAAATTTTATTTTTTCTTTAATTAGCAATTTTTTGTTTTTAAATTGCTGACTTTTTCTGAAAATTATTAATATTTTAAATCTAGTACATATTCTAATTTAGGGTGCAATCTTTAAAATGTGTTATTTTTGGAAAATTCGATATATTTTTATTTTTTCTTTTTTAATTTTAATTTTTTGTAATTTGATATGTTTTTATAATGAAGCTTGTTTTTTAGTTGCTACCATCTTAATTTTTTTTTTTTTTTTTGAATTGATTCCTTTCTTGAAAACATTTTTAAATATGTACCTTTTTTAAATTAGTAAATATATACTTCAAAATTTGTTATTTTTATACCTTATACAACCATAGGTGGTTGGGATATTATGCGTTTGTGCTGATGTTTGTAATGCATAGAAAAAGCTATCCAACACCCAACTTAAAATATACCAATCGACTCAGTATCACTTTTTAAATTGATCTAACGATGTCTGTCCGTCTGGCTGGCTAGTTGGACTGCTGTAAGCCTTTTGCACAAACTATGGGTCGCAACTTTAAAGACATTTCAATGAAATTTGTCATGTGAGACTTTTATAATACAAGAACGAAGCATATTGAAATTGGTAGTAATCGGTCCATTGTTTCACTTACCCCCCATACAAATGTCCCACCAAACTAGAGTTTAGACACTCAGAAATGCCTTAAGAATAACAATATTTCAATTAAATTCGGTACAAAAAAGTTCTGTACAATTATCAATCTTTGAACCAAATTTTATGAAGATCGGTCCACAATTGACCATAGTTCTCATAAAAAAAACCTCTTCCGAAAATTACTTTTACGTGTATAAATCCCATACGAACGTTAATATTAAATTAATATTCAACACAAATGAGTTTTATGTAAGTTGAAACAACATTGCCAAATTTTATGAGAATCTGTTCATAATTTACCATAGCTCCCATATAAACCCACTGCCAGGAATCGCCTTAAAGTGCATAAAATCATTTAGATGTTAACGTCAACGCATTATTCTGTATTTGTATATTTTATTTTACATTTATTAAAATTGGTCACAGGAGTAATATAATATATGTCTCCTTCTCGAATTTTTTGCTCATACACAATGGTGTAGGGTAGCATATAATTTATCTTAACCAACTATATCTTTCTTCCTCTTTTTTTTTTTTTTTTTTTGAAAAGTAGTTTTGTTTATTTTATTATTATTTATTTATTCTTTTCTTTTTTTCTTCTATTGGAAATTCGACATTTTCTCTTAAAATTGTTGCGTGCCAACCGGCTTGTCAAACATTTGACCATATGTTTTGTTTGGGCTACCAGATTGAGCGGCGCTGGTATGTGGCGGAAGCTGGGCTATAACTCGCCGGATGGGATGGAGTTCTTGCTCGCCTAGTGGCCAGTAGCGGGGTACATACAAAAACAAAATATACCAGCTAAAATGATAAAAAATAATAAAAAGTAAAATCTTATATGGGGACCCGAAGTGAGCCATGTTCACACTCTTGCCTAATTTTATTAATTATGTGAAGGTTGCAGCATTATTCCTTACGCTGGGATAAATTATCCCTACCACAAGGGTATAAAAGTGTCCTTATCATGGTAGCTGTTACCCCCATCTCTACTATCCTATCTCATCAACCACTACTCCTTCCGATCACTTACCTTAAAATCTTTTTATCACATATTTAAAAAAAGTTAACCCAGCTTATTTCCGTAAAAACGTTATAAAAATCTTTTTTATTTACAGAAAAAATAAATAAAATGAAAAATGATCAAAAAAAAAAAACAAATTCTTGCCATAATTAGAAATTCATGTTGTGAATTAAAATTATAAAAAATAAAGAAAAATTCCAAAATAAATGAAAATTTACAATCTTTAGGCAAAAAGGCATATAAAAAAAGTAAGTAAATAAATAAAAAAAGGAAAAATTATAAAAAATTATTTAAACATTTCTTTTATTCTTTCTCATTATTTAGAAAAATAAGAATTCACAATGACGCAGCTTCTACTGATATATTTTTTCGAACATTTTGGCAGCCATCTTAATTCGCAATCACAGATTGTACGGGAACGTAACTTATTTTATTTTAGTTAAAGAAAATCACATATATTACTTTCTATATCTTTATGTATTTTTTTATATTTAACCTTTTTTTACAGGAATCGTAGATATGGCGGGTCAACATACCCAGGAAAAACTACGACTGCGGCCTAAACTGAGCTCACTTTAGTACATAAAAACGCGCACCTTAAGCTTTTTGCTAAGGGTCTGAGCGAAAAAGGTATAAATTCCCTATCTATTATGCCTACAACCTTATTGTAATCTTTTATATTTTTTTATATTTACATATATTTTTCATATTTATATGTGTTTTTTTTTTTAGTTTCGTCCGTAAATTGGCTGTCCGAGTCTGACGATATCTGAATCTGCTTGTCTGGAGAAATCGCTGGTGCAGTCCCACGCTGGATGTGTCAGAGGTGACGATTAATTTAGTTTTTCTTAACTTTTGTTCTTTTTACTTGTAGCTTTTGTTTTTTTTTATATTTTAAAGTTTTAGTTCTAAGTGTTGTAGTTCTTTTAATTTAGGATTGTTTTAAAGCTTTAACTGATATTTGTTTTTTTTTCAATTTTGATTTTAGATAGTTTTTTTATGTTTTATCTTTTATGTTTCTAGATTTTAAATTTTAACTTTTACTTTCTTTTTTTTAATGTAGACAGATTTTTTTATTTTAATTAGATTTTAAGTTGTAACTTTCTTTTTTCAAATTTTAGGTAGTTTTTAAGTTTTTAACCTTTTTAAGAATTTTTATTAGTTTTCCTTTTCTTTCTTTAAAATTTTTGTTTTACTTATTTATATATATAGTTTAAAGTTTTAGTTTTTAAATGTGACGGGTAGTGTTTAGTTTTTTTTTTTTTTCAAGTTATAACTTTCAATAAAAAATGCTTTTTTCCCAACTCGCTGTTTGTTTCACTTGCTACACCGTTGATAGATCAAACCAAAAAGAAAGACTTTTTCTCTTGTAACCCCATCGCGATACCTTATAGACGCCATGTCTTCCCGTTCGGCATCACAAACTTCTTCAGCAATTGCTTTCTTTTTTTTGGAATTTTAAATGTCTAAATGGCGTAGCTTTCCAAAATAAGCCTCGATCTACACCTTCGTGTAGAAAGCTAGAGTTCCCGAGTTCAGCTCCCTGAGTTTAATGGTCTCCACCAATATCAATTTCAGTTTTGTGTGGTACTGCACCAAATCCAAAATATAAGTTGGGTTAACAAAATCGATTGCATGCAACAAATTTAAGCCACGAAAAACCGTTAGACGACAACAAACACTTAGTTAATGCGGGAGTGAGGTGCAAAATTCTCGAAGGCCAAATAACAAAAACCCGTCTAACTGTACTTGAGAAATAATTACGGTGACGCGAGAGTTGTTCAACAACCGAGAGTTAATTTGCGAATGCAACTGCCTTTCATATAAAAAAAAATTTTCTTTATATTTCCCTCTTTTTATTTACTTCTTTTATTTTTTTTTTTTCTGTTTACAAATGTCGACTTTCATTTATGCGTAGCCAACTATTATTTAGCGCCCACAGGGTGTACACGTCAAATTTTATTCTTTAAAATTTAGTGAGACTAAAAATTAGTACATTTTATAAAATCGGTACACTTTTTTGTAATGGAATTTTTTTAAACAACTATTATTTGCAAAATCTCTACTTTTGAAAATCGGTAAATTTTGTTAAAAAAAATGCCTCAATGACAGTTCTCTAACAAAACCACCAAAGGGTTTTTAAAAGTAATTTCGAATTTCGGTTTTAGGCCTCTTGATTTTCGAAATTTTTGAAGCCCTTTTTATATTACAATTGTAAATAAAAAACATTAAAATTATTTAATCCAAATGTTATTATGTGTTTTTGTTATATTATAGAAAAGCGCTATTATTATACAAGATTTTTGCTGAATGGCAAACATTTTTTGTGCCCATTTTTGTAATAATATTGTTAAATTTATTTGAATTAACCTTATGTCTATACTACTCAACAAGCAATTTTCCAATTCATATCTTAGCTCAATCATGGCCCACGGCCGATAACTGTCGAATGGCATTTCAACTTTTTTTTAAAGGGGTTGCTTTGCTTCTTCGAAATCAAATTTCAAAATTCATTAAAATATTTAATGACAGTAGTAAATAAGTAAGAATATTATATTCGGCTTGGCCAACTCTCTTATAACCACTATTTATAACTTTTTGTACCAGTCTAAATCAGAAATTCATCTAATACACCATTTATGGTTTCCGAGTTTCAATCGATCCCCGCACTATTTGTATAAAATTTCGTTTCCCGTATTTAACCAAATAACTTTTTGTTTATTAACCGATTTTGTTCATTTTTAATAGCACACAAACTTTATAAAGACAAATATTTGAGACAAATTTTGTCCCCATAGCATGTTTTCAACAGACAGACAGACGGACGGACATCGTTAAATCGTTTTAGATTTTCACGAGGACTCAGAACATACATTATATATATATATATATATATATATATATATATACTTTATGGGATCTTAAATAATTATTTCGTCATGTTACACACACAGAAAAAATTATGTAAAAAATTACCTTAAAAAAATAATTTTTTGAATTGAAATAATATTTTATTAAAATAATTATTTGATTTTAATATGTTATTTAATGGGTTATAAAAAATTTCAAAAACTATATGAAAAACAAAACAATTTTTTATTTTGACAGCTTCTAAAAATATTAATAAATAAATTAAAAATTCTTTAAGCGGAAGGAATATGAAGTTTCGCATTTGAAGACTTCTATAGGTATAAGATATATTGAATTTAGTGCAAATTTTGGAAGTATAATGATTAACATTTCTCATCTTTTAGACATACGAAAAAACTGTGAAGTGGAAATAACAAAACATTTATAAGACATGTAAGTAATATTACGATTTATGATTTCAAGTAACACCGTCCGTTTGATAACTGCATTTATTATCCAAATAATCACACATTTTTTTCCGAATAGGTCATTAACATGAACTCTTTTTATGTCATACACCGTAAAACATACTGTAGGAATCAGAATCCCTGAGTTTTAAGTCATGCATATATGCTTATGTATATATATATATATATATATATATATATATATATATATATATATATATATATATATATATATATAATTGATGGCTGTATTTATGAATTAATAGACGAAATCGTATCGCGGGTTCCCCTAACAAGAATGTGGTGAACTTGTGGGTCAATTTAATAAAGTTTTTCCGTATTAGCAGCTGTACAGTAACTTCCTTATTTAATTTCTCCAAACTATAAATGGTAATGGTTAATTTATACTTCTTTTTAATTTTAACAAAGTCTTGGTTTCTTTACTTTAGATCAATTTGCTCATTCAAAGAAAGTCCAAAAAGTGTCAAAGGATTAAAATTTCGTACTGCTTCTTTTTCAATGTGTATATATATAAAATATTATTACTTTTCATTCACATTATAACCCATATATATTATTATTTGTCATTCACTTCTACCTTTTCCACAAATTCTAGAACTAATTTATACTTTTAACACAAAATTATTTTACCTAACTTATTGCATTATTTTGTACACTTTATTTTAGTTAATTTATATTAATAGCTTTCAAAAATTAATTTTTATTAAAAATTTTATTGATCCAAAAATCAAATTTGTGTGAAACCATTTTAAAAGCCAAATATTGTTTTAATTGTTTTGTTTAAAATTGTTATTTAAACTTGTGAAAATTTTCAAATATTAAAATTGGTAAATAATAAGAATATTTTAATAAGAAAAGAAGTATTTTTTTTTCTATAAAACATTTACGAATTTGGCTGTTTGGATTTACAAATTCAGTGATAGGTAAAAATATATTTTAGTAAAAAATATATTTGATTTTATAAATTTTGTATTTGATTACGAAATTTAGTTTTTTCGGTGCAGGGATTAACAAACCCAATATACTCCCCCCATGATTTTTTGATGGTGGATATAAAACTATGAGATTTTAAAGTATTTTCACAATTGTTTACATTTCTTACCAAATACCAATAATTAAATTTTGATAAAAATCTTCTAGAATTGATCACAACATTTAAATATTTTAAGTAACACAATAAACTTATATATAAAAAATGGTCTTTCGATAGTTTAATAAAGAAACTTTTAAATAAAATAAATTACATATTAATTGTAAACAGTTTGTATTCGACTTAAAAGAAACTTTTTGGTTTAACCTCGTATCGCTTTTATATGAAGAATAGTTTTTTTTTTATACATAAGCAGTTACCTTTTTACTCATATAATTCGTGTAATATTTTTTTCTTCTTATTTTTCCATTGAAGTTTTTTTCCTAATTTTTTTGAATGATTATAAATTATGAATCATTGATGGTTATTAATTTCAATTAATAGTTTATGATAAACTAATCTTAAGAGGAAAATTTATTAAGTTTCTTAGGCATTAAAAGCAGTTATAAATAATTGAATGTAAAAAACATATACGAATATTGATATTTAAACAAAAAAGTAAGCTTTCAGTTAAGGTTTTAATTTAAAAAACTTGACATTTTTTTATGGATTATTTATAAATCTGTATATAACAATAAAAATATTACAAAGTATTTTAAAATATTTTAGGTCATAGCGTACTTTAAGGTGAATTAAGTTTCAAAGATATTTAGATAATTATTTTTTATTTATAATTTTTATTTTTAATCCCGAAAACCTTAATATAATCATTCTTTTTTTTGGACAATAATCATCATTCATTCATCCAAAAGAAAAAAATCCTATAATCTTTGACTTTAATGATAAACTTAATATGAAAAACTGAGTATAACAAAGTATTTACTTTTATGTTATTACTCTTATTATTTGTTTAAGCCACAGGAAGATGTCGATTATGTTTATGAACATATAAAAAAAAACCCAAGTATCCATCATATTCATATAGACAAGAAAAACAATAATACAACCTACGCATTGTTGTCTTCCTCCTGACACAGCAACCCATAATCATAATCATCCGAGACTAAAAACTTCAGTTCAAATCATTTATTTGCTTTAAAGTTGATTCATTTCTTTCTGCCTTTTTTTTAAGATATTATTGCACAGGATTTTTTTTTTTCGTTAAACATAGGTCTTATTTTTTATTTTATTTTGTCGTTTTATGTTCACTCTTTTCAATCATTTGTGCAACAATTGTTTTGATTTCTTGTCAACTAAATTCTATCTGGAGGTTTTATTTATTTGTTGGATTTTGCTTAAGTTTTATGTTTTGTAGAGGGATATATATATGTTACTAACACATGTACATTAAAAAAATAATAATAAGAATTTATGTATTGATGTTTATACACCCATATTATGACACAGTATCAAAAGTTATTTTAATTCCTTTTAGTTTAAGCAAAAAAAAAGCTGGTAAGCAGCGCTTTAAAAGAATGCAGGAAAGAATATATGCAGAAAATATCCTGAAAAAAGATAAACTTGCACAATATTATTTTTTTTTATCATGTATTAAATATAAAACTTCAGCAAATAAAATTTCACTAAAAAAAGAATTAAAATTTGGACCCTTAAGACATTTATATTATTGTATATATTTTACATAATGTCGAAAATTAAAATATGTTAGAAATTTTATTAAATGTATCAACATATTTAAAAAAAAGAGATTTTTTAAGTTTATAACAAAATTTAAATATATGTGATTATCAATCTAATACAGTATTGTTTGATATATTTTACATAATGTCAACAATTAAAATTTGTTAAAAATATTTTAGAATTTAACTCAAGCTTTAAAATATGCAATTTAAAGAAATGTTTACATTATTTGCCTAACGTCAACTAATATAATTTGATCAAAATCTATTAAAAATTTAAAAATAAAATCTTTTAAATAATTTAAATAATTATTTGCATTTTTACATAATGTCAACAATTAAAATTTGGTAAGGAATTATCAACCATATTTAAAATGGAAAAAAGTGAATTTCGTGTGCTCATTAAACATTTTTTGCGAAAAAAAACCGTCAATCAAACCAAGGAAAAGCTCGATAAATAATATGGAGACTCTGCACTATCGATTTCAATGGTAAAAAAAGTGGTTTACTGACTTTCGTTGTGATCGCGCAAGTACAAATGACGCTGAACGTTCTGGGCGGCCAATTGAGGTCAGTACACCCGAAAATGTCGAAAAAATACTCGATATGGTGTTGGCCGACTGAAGAGTAAAAGTGCGTGAGGTTGTTGATGCCACAGGCATTTCATGGCTGTGTGGTTTCGATTTTAAATGATCAGCTGGGTTTAAGAAAGTTGTCTGCAAGATGGGTACCGAGTTTACTCTCAATTGACCATAAACGTAAACGTGTGACAAATTCAAAGGATTGTTTGGAGTTGTTTAACCGCAATCCGAATGAGTTTTTGCGGCATTTTGTAACTGTGGATGAAACATGGATCCATTACTGTACTCCGTAGACCAAGCAGCAGTCAAAACAATGGTTTTCTCCGGGTGAAACCTCCTCCTAAGAAGGCCAAGGTAAGTTTGTCGGTCAATATGGTGACGGCAAAAGTTTTTTGGGATGCGCGCGGAATAATCCACATCGATTACATTTAAATGGCAAAAACAATAAACGGCGAATATCATGCCAACTTATTATACCGATTTAATGAGGATTTAAAAAGAAAACGACCCCATACGGCCAAGAAAAAAGTTATTTTTCATCAATATAATATACGGGTGCACACGTATGCAGTCTCAATGGCAAAACTTGATGAATTGGACTACGAATTGGTACCTCATCCGCCATATTCCCCGGATTTAGCCCCTAGTGACTACTTCCTATTTCCAAATTTAAAGAAATGGCTCTGTGGAAAAAGATTCAGCTCCAACGATGAAATTATTGACCAAACAAATGCAACAAAGTAAATACGACACTTGCTGAAAATTTGACAGTAGTCTATTAACAGGTGGTACTTGATGGGAATAGTGTTGCATTTCATATAACTGCGAGGGAAGTTCGAAAAGTCACGGACTTATTGATCCGCCCTCGTATTTTCAGCAATGTTCGCATTATTTACACAACGTCAACAACTAAAATTTAATAAATAGTTTTTAAAATTTATCGTCACTTTTAAAATTAAGAAAGTTTTAATAATTTTAACATTACTTGCAATTATTACATAATGTCAGCCATTAAAATTAGGTAAAATCTTTTCAAATTTATCTTTAACATATTTCACATATTTTACACAGTGTCCATAATTGAAATTTAATGTTTATCTATCTCGACATTTGAATTTGAGTTATGTACACAATTATTTTAGTTTATTACGTAATTTCAACAATTTATACTTGATCGAAACACAACATTTTAAAATATGAGACTTAAGTCTTTTAGAGTAGTCTACAATATTTGCATAATGTCAACAATAAAAATTTTTAAAAAAGTTTTCATAATTTATTTAAAAGTATGATGATTTTAAGATGTATTGCTACTACTACTATTTACAATTTTTACATTATGTCAACAATTAGAATTTTATCAATATCTTTCAGGGTTTACTTCTGAATCTAAAAATACGAATGTTTTAAATTATTTACGTAAATATTTACATATTTTACATAATATCAACAATTTAAATTTCATAAAAGTCTTTTAAAATTTATCACGATATTTTAAATTATCTATATCATTGTTTACATTATTTACGTAATGTCAACAATTAATATTTTATTAAAATAGTATATTTAAACCAATGTTTACATGAAAATAACTATTGAAAATACATTTAAAACTTCAAAATGGAATATTTTTCAATTAACTTGACAAAAAATAAAAAAAAAAAGAAAATAAAATTTAATGCTATTGGAGTAGTCTATCTTATTTACACAATGTTAAAAAAACTAAAATTTGTAAAAACCTTTTTACAATTTATCACAATATTTAAAAGTACAACGATTTTAAGCTATATATATTGTTTGAAATTTTAACGCAATGTCAACAATTAGGATTTGATCAATATCTTTCAGAATTTACTTCTGAATCTAAAATTATAAAATTTTAAGTCATTTACATAAATATTTATATATTTTACATTATGTCAAAAAATATTTTTTTAAATCTTTTAAAATTTATCACTACATTTTAAAATATGACATTTTAAACTATTTACATCATCGTTTACATTATCTACATAACGTCAACAGTTAATATTTCATCAAAATCTCATAGGTTTTATCATAATATTTCAAAAAATATGATTTTAAGTTATTTAAACCATTGTTTACATTGTTTACATTGTTTACATAACGTTAACAATTGAAATTATATTCAGAATTATATTGAAAATTATTCAAAGCTCGATATTTACTTAAAAAAATTAATATTTAATGTTATTTGAGTAGTCTACATTATTTAAACAATATCAAGAACGAAAATTTGTAAAAACTTTTTATAATTTATCGCAGCGGAATTTAAGATCCGATGATTTTATATCATTATTTAAAAATTTTACGTAATGTCAATAATTTGCGTTTGGGTTCAAAATTTATTTCTATATTTAAAAATATCATATTTTTAAGTTATTTACATAAAAATTTTTGCATGTATTCATAATGTCAAAAATTAAAATTTTATAAAAATCTTATTATTTTGACTTTGTCAAAACATAAGATTTAAATTATTTAAGTCAATGTTTACATTTTTTATATAAAGTCAACAATTAAAGGCATATTCAAAATGATGTAGATGTAGAAAATTATTTAAAGCTTCAAAAAGTTATAAATTTCAATACTAACTTGACAAAAATTAATATTTAACGCTATTGGAGTAGATTTCATTATTCACACAATATCAAGAATGAAAATTTGATAAAAAAGCATAATTTCAAATATTAGAATTTCATTAAAATAGTTTAAAATTTATCACGAAATTTTAAAATAAGCAATTTATTTATATTTCAGCAAAATCTTTTAGAATTTATCACAATATTTCAAAATATAAAATTTTTAATTATTTGACCCAATATTTACATTGTTTACACAATTACATATATTCAAAATAATGGAGACAACTATTCCAACCTTTAAAAAGTTTTATTCCATATTATTTAGTTGACAAAAATTTATATTTTACATATTCCTTATTTAAATCTTAAGAATACGCCAGCTTCTTAAAATTACAATTATTTACTTAATTTAATGTTTGCCCAAATTTAAATTATGAAAATATGAAATATTTTAAAATAAAGAATTTATTATTTTATTAAAAAAAGAAATCATTATTTCAAAATTATTTTGTCATTTCTTAAACAAAATATTTAAAAACTTTATACCCGTTCATATGTATTAAAAAATTTGTTTACATGTATCCGTGTATGTGTGTAAATGTTTAATATTTTGATACTACCTCTATCACACGTGCTTAATTGCTCAGAATATAAATCATTTCTGATGTTGTACACACTCTATATAATTTTTTGTTTTCTTATTACCATTAAGATTTTGGTGTTTGGAAGTTAAAAAGTTCCTTTTTGGAGTATAAAACTCATACATACACCGTAAGAGTACTTTTAAAGTTGTGATTTTTTTTTCTCGACTTTACTGATCACAATCGACATCACGCACGCGTTTTTTATTTTTATTTTTTATTATTCTTATAGCTGGAGTTGTTAAAGGTTTTTTGTTGTTGTTTTTTTTTTATGAAATATGGAGCAAGTGCGTCACAACTTCATTAAAATATAAGCACGCAGTTATGGGTTTCGTATTTGTTTATTTCTACGATTTCTTTTAAGAACAGCTCTAATACACATGGTAAAAGATCTTTAGATGATAAGAGAGCAAATTAAAATTGTTATAAAGCGGGGAGTTGTTGTATAAAAAAATAAAGTTGATTTTATTATTTCATGTTTTTCATGTCCTAACTGTATTTGTTTATTGACAAGCCTATCATAAATACACACTCACACTTTAACATTTATCAATTAATCAATTCGTTTAATATTTCTTTCGATCTTGTCTTTAGTTTTTATTTCATTTTGACCAATTGGTTTACATTTGTTTGTAAAAGTGTTAACTTTGTATATGAAAATGTTAGAGCATTAGTCATTTTACAGCATTCATTAAGTGGCCATAACTAACAATAAAACTGGCTTAAGATTCATTAACGAGTTTAATAGATTTTAAATTTGTTTAAAACGGTGCTAAATTTTTTAAATTGTTTTGTGAAGATAACTGGCAGTAATTAATGAATTAAATTAGTGAGTCATAAAATTGTTAAGAAGAAATAAGAAAATCATCTAAATTAAAACATCATTTTTAACGAGGGTTGGTAAGAAATTAAAGCATAATATTATGACTCTAAAGAAAACTTTATTGTTTACATAATTTTCTTAATATAATGTTAAATTACATAAAATGTTCAAATAAAAAAATTGCTAATTAAAATTAAGTTAATTACACTGTTGCCTAGATTTTTTTTAAATTTTTGGGATTCGAAAATAAATACTGTATTGTTTACGTTTTTTACATTATGTAAACAATTACAGCCGCATATAAAAACAAAAACAACACAGCCTTACAAAGCATTTTTAAGCAAAATTCCTTAAAGTTGTGTGCAAAATTTATAACCTTAAATTTAACAAAGGTAATTTAAGTATTTTAAAGTAGGTATAAAACTACATTAAACCTACTTTAAATAATATGGTGAAAATTTTCATTTTTTGATCTTGATTCCCCTGATTTCAGTCTTCTGTATCTTTCTTCTTCTACAGATCATTATTTTTATTCATTAAATTTATGATATGTTTTTTTTTCCTTCACATATATTTAGAGAATATACTAACCATAAAAATACACAAAAAATAATAAAAATATAACAAATGTTTTAGTGATGTACTTTCAACCAAAACAAATAAATAAAAATTAATTACTCGAATAATTATTTTACCCGTTACCAAAAATTAATCGTATTTAATATTTTCCATGTATATTATTTCTTTTATTTTTGTATTTCTACTAAGTAGTAATAATAATAGAAATATTATTTTAAAAAGAATTCATTTTGTGCTTTAACAATAAAAAACTTTTTTATAAATTTGAATAACCGAATGAATTAATATTCGGTAGTGTACAGCTTTAACTATAAAGAGAGAAATATAATGCAAGTGCTGCCGTTATCAAAATTAAAAAAGTTTTGTATGTTAAAATAGTATTTCTGCATACGTTTTTTTAACAAAGGTTTGTTAGTCCTAAAGTGTTGGCTAACTAATGTGCACTTGAAAGCAAAGTTAAGAAATTTTGTTTTACATACGGCTATTAAAATTTTGTAGAAATCATTAAAGAATTATTATAGCATATACAAATTAGGATTTTAAGCTATTTACAATACCGTTTACATTTTTTACACAATGTCAACAATTAAAATTTATTTAAAGAAATTTTTGATCTATAACAACATCTAAAAAAACGAGATTGAAAGCAATTTATAACATTTTTTGTTATTATTTACATAATGTCAATAATTAAAATTTGTTGAAAATCTTGCAAAATCTATTAAAATATTTAAAAGTAATATATTTGAAACAATTTGAAATGTTTTTTATATTATTTACATAATTCAACTATTAAAATATGTTTAAAATCTTGTAAAACCTTTCATAGCATTTAAAGATATGTGGTTTTAAAATACTGAGGCGATTCTTTGCATTATTTACATAACGTCAATAATTAAAATTTGTTTATAAACCTTAGAAATCTATGAACAAAATTTAAAATTATGAAATTTTTCATTATTTATATTTTTCACATTATTAGCGAAATGTCCAAAATAAAAACTTGAAAAAAATATTTTAAAATTTATCAAGGCAATTAAAAAATGAGATTTTAGCTTTTTTACAGCATTTTTACAACTTTATTTACATATTGTCAATATTAAAAATTAAATAAAAGTGTTCAAAATTTGGTAACAACTTTTCATATTATGAAATTCAAAACAATTTACACCGTTGTTTGCTTTAATTACATAATGTCAAAAATTAAATTTTGATAAAAAATACTTACTGATTTTAATTTATTTACTCTAATGCTTATTTCTTTACATAATGTCAGCAATTGAATTTCTAAAAAAAAACTTTTAAAATATATCACAAAATTTAAAAACTAAAGATGAAAAACAATTTACAGCGTTTTCTACATTGTTTACATATGATCAACATTGACAATAAAATAAATCACTAAAAATTCGTCACGAATTCTAAAACTATGAAATTTATAAAAAATTCACCTTTGATTACCTTATTTACATAATGTCAACAATTAGATTTGTTGAAATTTATTTAGAATTTATCACAAAATTTAAAAATTAGATTTTTAATTGATTACACTATTGTTTACATATTTTACATAATGTCAACAACTAGCATTTGTTGAAAATCCTTTAAAATATATGGCAACATTTTAAAATGTATGATTTTATAACATTTGCACTATTGTAATATAATCAATTAAAATTTTATGAAAACCTTTTAAAATCTGTCATAAGATTTAAATAAATGAAATTTTAACTTACTTACGACTTGGATTACATATTTTACATACGGTTATATATTTAAATTGAACAAAAAAAATAAATAATTTAAGTATTTATAAATATGTGTTTCTATGTAATTTACACAGTTGTATACAATATTTATATGGTGTCAAAAATTGCATAATAACACACACTAAATATAGTTATTGATTTAGTTATTGATATTGATTGATATTGATGATATTAAAAGAAATAATATTTCTTTTTCAGACAATAATTCTGTGGTACAAAGGAAAAACTACATAATTGAATTTTATTACTTTTCAAGAGACCATTGTTTTAAATTGAAATTAAGGGTCGTAGGTATACAATTTTTAATTATTTTCCATGTAAATATATCCTCAATTCGTATTATTATATTATTATATTTATATATTATATATAATATATATATTTATTATTTATATATTATATATATTATTTCCAAAATGGAATTTTAAAATATATTTATATCTTGAATATGTTGAATTATTTACTTATTCCGTATACAAAAAAATATGAAAATAAAATTTATGCTCGAAAAGGGGCATTTTTTACCTGATGCCTTTCAAATTGTATAAAAATTTTTATACACAAACTTCTTTAAGCCATTTATAAAGTTTCAATATTCAGTTTCTCGAAATTGCCATAACTCGCGATTTTGTTTCGCTTTTTTACATTCTCAAAAATCAAAAAAAAAAAATCAAAAATGTTAAATTTACACATTTTTGATTTTTTTTTTTGATTTTTACAAACAATTCAAAAATAAGTAAGATTATTTTTTAATGCATTTTAATGCAATTGCATTTTTTAAATGCATTTTTCGTTAATTAAAATTTTAGAGTTCTTAACATATTTGGAAAGTATTGAATCTTCAAATTAAAATACAAAACTAAAATTTTTGGGACGTGTAAATCTACTACATATAATAAAACTTTTCAAAAAATATATTCCACGTTTTTCATATAAAAATATAATACGTTCTTATTTTTTGGAAAAAATGATTTAAATTTATATATAATTTTACAAACTAGAGAAAGTTTTCAACTTTAAATATTCATATCCCTTTCAGTTATTGACGGATTTGTATAAATTTAAAAGTGTATAAATGGATATTGTCTTCTCTTTGGGTAATTAAGTCAACATTTCCAAAATATCCTTTTTGTTAAAAAATATTTGCAAAAAAAAAAGAAATGCATTTTTTACAAGTGCGGATTCACCGAATTTTAATTTTTCTTTAATGCATTTAAAATTATTTTGTTTACTATAAACTGCAATATTAATTTCTCAAGTATATAAATTTTTAAAAAGTAACTCAATTTTCTTTTAAATAAAATATGTAATCCTATTGACATTTTAAAAATAATACCAGAAAAAAGGAATTTTTGTATGAAAAATTATGAATAGTTTTTAGCAAAAGCGTAGATGTGAGCGTTCCAAAAATTTGGAGTTTTAATTTAAAGTAAAGATTCCCTACTTTCTAGATATGATAAAAAACCAAAAATCCAAAATAGCATATTCAACGGAAAGTGCATTTAAAGAATGCAGTTGCAATTAAAATGCATTTTTCAAAAATCTTTTTCGTTTGTAAAATTTTCATATAGAAGCTGATGTAGTTATAATTCAGATGCCGTTTATATAATTGAATTTCACAAAATGTTCATCAAAAATATTGTTTTTTAAAGTTGTATACTTTTGAGATTTTTTAGGTTTTTTAGGAAGTGAAAAGACGTAATAAAATCGCAAATTTTCCTAATTATTATAGATTTTTTTACTTTCTTTCATTGAATTTTCGTTATATTAAATTCAATCATGAATTTGACTATAGCAAATATAGAAAAAAACATTTAATTTATTCAATCTTTACATATCGAAAAAAAAATAAAATCAAACGATTTATGTCGTTATGCACAGCAAAAATTATGGCTAAAATTTTTCTAAATAAATTATTATTTGGATTTAAATTAAATTCAGTAACAAATAATATTTGGTTTTAATATTCTATTTTATTGCACAGAAAAAATTATGACTAGAATTTCTTAAATAAATCATTATTTAACTTTAAATAAAATTTTATACAAAAATTTGTTTGATTTTAATATATTATTTTATTAAATTCATTCTAAACTAATGCGAAAAACAATAACAATTTCTTGATTTTTTGACAATTAAAAATATAAAAATAAATAAAATTATGAAAATGTTGACACAAAAAATATAAAATCCATCATTTGCAGGATTCCAGAGGTAAGTTACATTAATTTTCGTATATATTTCATTTCCAAATATGTATAGTGATTTATTTTTATGTATCTTCTAGATGAATCAAAAGCATATGAAATATGCATGTATGTAGCAATATATCGCATAAATGATGGGGTCTATTGTATATTGCTGTATAATCCCTAAGTCGATTAAACTATGTCCTTTCAAATGTGTGCCTGAACATGTAGCTCCCTCTCGTGATATAATTATGCAAAAGTAACTGGACTTCTTGAAGATAATTTAATGTGTTTTAATTTTTGTATTTCAAATAATTTAAAAGTATTTTGCGGAAATGGTTTTTAGCGGAAGAAGTCCTTAACAAAATGATACATGTTTGCAATCGTACCAAAGCAAAGTTTGTTTGCGCATTTGTTGTATCCTATCTATTTGGGTTTGATTGAAAATTACATATATTTCACTCCATCAAAAGGTATGTAAGTCGAATTCATTTAGTAAATGCTTTAATTGAGAATGATTGCTTTTCTGTTTTAGATTAGATACATAAACTATTAGTTATCGCACCATTATTTTTCGCCAACAGAATTGCACATTATCTACATATTTACTATACACTGTGTATTACCGTTAAATATATTTCATCTAAAAAAGTCTCCATTAATTAGTCAGTATTATATAAAATTTTCGCTTCTTTACGCCAAATTTTCATACATGCATTTACATGATAAAATACAATACTAACATTGTATATTTTATAGAAAATATATAAAAAAATATTAAATAAAAAACAAAAATTGTTTGAAAATCTGCAAAAAATTGAACATTATTTTTATTGATTTTAATAAACCATATTATTGAATTTCTTAAGCATTTTCAATTCAAATTTATAAATAGTAAAAATATTTTAATAAGAAAAAAATTAAAATTTTTTCAATAAAATATTTACGAATTTGAATATTTGATTTTACTAATTCAGTTTTAGATTCGATTTCAGTAAAAAAATATAATTGGTTTTATGAATTTAGTAATAGAATACGAAATTTAATTTTCTCTGTGTGTAGACCACAATATTCTAAAGTAATGGAGATATTTTTGGAAAAAAATTTACAAAGTATTTAATGAAATACAAAAATTTTAAAAATTAAGAAAATGGAAAACGACATAACTTAAGTTATTTTGTTTTTCATTTTGGCCACATAATTGTTTACATAATAGATATGCAGTATCAATAAAAAAAGAATTTGAAAATATTAAAAATATTGATTTTGTATAAAACATTACTTACATATGTGAACAATTATAAAAAAATAAGTAATTTCAGTTTTGAAAATATAAGTTTCTTGAACATTTATACATTTGTTTTTACATTAGTTACAAACAATTAAACAATTAAAAATAAATTATGTAAAGTAAAGTTCCTATTATTTACCCCCTAAAACGCTAGATGACATATTGTAACAATAATTGTTTATTCAAAAAAATTGCGATGTAAACAATTAACATTGTTAACAAATTTCCTTAAAACAATAATAAAAATATCAATAGAAGAGATTTAATTAGTTACACTTATTTATATAAGCAGAAATACATATACAATACCCATACATACATATATATTTTTTTTACATAATCTCAAAAATTAAAAATTTCACTAACAGCTTTTTTATATTTATTATATTTGTTTACAATTCCTAAAAATATATAATTTTGAATTATGTATATAATGTTAATAATTGTTTACATTAGTTACACTGTGTCAACAATTAATAATAAATCTGTTAGACTACAAATATTTTCGGATTACTTGACTCTTAGTCTTCATTTTTACACAAGCCATTAGTTTATTTTACAGTTTCTAAGTAAATTAAAATATATATTAAAATACATTGATTTGTGTGAAGACAAAAAATGTGACAAATTTACGATCATGAAATTAGAGATATGTTTTACACTAATCCCCAAAATATTTCGTTCACGGGACCATTTTTAAAATACCTCCAAAAATATAGTTTTCAATCAAGAGCATATATAATTTTTAACTTTTTGTAAAAAAATTACAAAATATGATAAACAAATGGAGTTTAATAAAAAATTAGTAAAACAGTTTTAAATTAGTTTTCATTCTCATGAAATCAAAATTTGAGTAAAATTTTATATGATTTTATTTCAAATACTATTTCATTACAGTTTGAACATTTTGGACATTTTCCATCTTAATTTTTATTTTAGGGCACCATTGGAAAAGTTTCATTCAATACTATTGATGTATTTATTCACTTAACCCTTTAGTTACTCAAGTAATATTTTGGAATTTCCGGTCCATAATTGGTTAAGTTAATTTTCCTGTCAAATAAATGGTTATTTAAGAAAATAAATATCACCAGAAACATGTATTTATTATAGGAACTATAAATTCATATCAAATAGTGACTAAATTTCAAAAATCTCAATAATTCTATAATTGTCGCGGTTTTAAAGCAACGTATTATTTTTTTTTTTATAAATTCGTCTGTATTTAAGTATAATAAATACTTCCATGTGAGTTATTTCCAAAAATTGGAAATAAAATGCATAAAATTTTCCCTTTTGTTAAAGGGTTTATTACATGTAATCTGCAATGTATTCAATGATACATTAGACCCCAAAATATGTTGAAAAATTTCCGAAATATATAAAATTAAATGTTTGAAAAAAGAAAATATGATAAAAAAAAATTTAGTAAAATCTTAATATTCCACGACTAACAAGAGACACAACAATTATTTAAATGAATATTCCAGAGTCATAGTAAGGACTTTATTACAATTTGAAGTTAACTTTCTTTTAAAGAAAATTTTTGTAATAATATTGAAAGAATTACATATTTTTAGGGATTTTTTGAAAAAGGTCAAACTCAGGTAAATTTAAACATTCAGATACAATATTTTGGGAATTATATAAGAACAGAATAATCTTTATTCTCTTCGTGAGGCTCTTTAATATACATAGTCAAATATTGCTGATCGGCTACAATATTTTCCCTTTGTAATCTATGAAGGATCAATATATAAAACCCTATAAAATTAGGAAAAAAACTCTCTTAGTATTAGAAAAATGATTCTAGTATAGCCAGAAAAATCACTAGTTCATAAAAAAAATGATCAGAACTGTAGGGCAAATTAAAGTAATTTAAGAAAACTGAAATATTTACCATTGGAATTTAATATTTTCTTCAATTAAACATATATCACCTAAAGAAAGTTTAATGCATTTTATGTATCTATATATATGAATATGGAATGTAACATGGTGTTGAATATTTATATGGTAGTATATTCAATCAACTGCATTTTTTCTCTTTTCTATTTTTGCTATTGCATTTTTTAAAACCATGTTAATTAAAATTACAACACAAGACAAACGATTAGTATTGTCGATTAGAAATCTACAATCGTTATAAAAAAAAATTCATATAATATATTTGTATCATGTTAACGATGATGACGTTGATGATTCATATAGGAAAATACGCAATTACAAAAAAATAAATCAATATCAAAGTAAAAATTGTATATGAGCTAAAATGAATTGAATTGAAATGAAATGAGTATATGTAGGTAATTTAATGAAACTAAAAATATATTTCGAGCTAATAAATTAAATAAATCAATTTAGTGCAAAAATGAAAAAAGGGAAAAATATATGTGTATATATATCTGGCTATACTCAGATGCCCGCTGCTTTAAAGCTAAATAAAGTAAAAGACCAGCAAAACCAAAGCAAATCAACCAACATGTATGGTGTGTGTAACCAGTCATCATTCATCATTTTAAAGTAATTTTTTTTTTTCTTTTTTTCCAATATTATAAATTTTAAAAACCACTCATACATATGAAAAAAAAGAAGGAAAAATAAAAAAACACTATACCAATATATTTAATGTTATGAAGGTGATAAATCGTAATACAGTAGCAAACAGCTAAATTGACAACCAGAGTTGACGATCGGTTTGTTTTTAGTTGTTTTTGTTTCAGTTACTGTTCGCTTTTTGATTTCTTTAAATAAATGCCATGATATTCTACCCAATATGTTTAACAGCCAACATCAAAAGTGAACAAGTGACAAATCATATATATTATTTTTTGTTTTATTTTAATTTTTGCACAAAAATTCTACACTAGTAATTGTAAATTCTTAAAATATACAGATTGTCTTCTGTAAGTGTTAAGGGTTTGTTGTCAGGATGTTGTATATTCACTTTGGTTTAGTAGATTTTTCAAGGCACTCCCACTAATTGATTTAACAGCATGACATCTTTAAATATTTATTATTTTAAGTTTTTGCTTTTACGTAGAATATAAATATTTTTAAAAATATTTATTTAGTGATATACTTAGATAAATTCTAGAAATTAATCAATCTTAATTAAGTTATCGAACAATCTAAAAATCAATTCAAGTGATTGTTATTTACCACCCACTAGTAAGATTTTGAGATAAGTATATAAAAAGAATATGATTATTAAATTAAAAATGTAGCTCATGTGATTTCTTATGTTTGTATAAAACAATGACTAGCCAGCAAGAAAAGGACATTCGTAAATGAGAAAACTAAGAAGAAGAATTCTAATTGTACTCTAATCTTTTAAATCACTATTCCTATTGATGCAAAAAATAATATTTACTTTGTATGGGGGCTACTACTTCCTCTGAGCCAACCTGCCCTATTCCCAACTCAACTGCGAAGTGTAAGAAAATTATTGCCACTAAAAATTTAAAACTTTCACTACAATAGTTCTTTAGATATTAACTAAAATTTACTTTATACTTCTCCTAGACCAACCCGCCCCATTTTCATCTCAACTGTTGACTTTATGAGAAAATTATTCTAACAAAATCTTCAGACTTTAGCTATTACAGTTCATGAGATAATAAATATTTGCTTTTTATAAGATAAACTACTCCCCCTAGATTTGTCCGTCCTTTCTTCATCTCAATTGTGAATCTTAATGTGAAAATTATTCGCACTAAATCTTAAGAATTTCTCTGCAATAGTTCTTTAGATATGTAATAATTTAGATTTACTTTCTATGGGGGCTACCACTCCCCCTAAACTTGTGTGCTCTTGCTCCATCTAAATTCTAAACCTTAATAACAAAATGATCCCCACAAAATTTTAAGACTTTCCCTGCTACAGACCTTTAGATATATAAAATTAGTATTTGCTATGAATGGGGGCTATAACTCTCCCCGTTTTCATCGCAACTAAGGAATTTCATAAGAAAAATATTCCTAAAAAATCTTAAGTCTTTCGCTGTTACACTTGTTGAGATATACATTAATTAATAGTTGCTTTATATGCATCGTCTTATTAAAGAGGAAATATTAGATATGCCCATAAAAAATCACAACCTGATGAAAAAAATGAAAACAGATTCGTTTTTGGCAAGTCTAATTCCATCCAGTCCACATATTGTCTTTTTTTTTTTTTTGTCGACATATAAATACACTGGTCGGGAAAAAAATTTCAAAAAAAACGAGTTTGAAAATAAACGAACTCGAGTTTATTTCTTTTAATTTAGAAGATATTGTGCTTCGAATTTAAAATGTTTTTTTCGCTCTACGGGGTCCAAATTTTCGCAGATTTCTTTTAAATATTTTTTGATTTAGTTAAGTGTAAATTAAAAAATTATGTAAAAAAGAAATGGTGAAAAAATGTTTGCGAAATCATAAGTATATAAATTTTGAATTTAAAAAACAAACATTTTTAGAAACCCGCAAATCCTAATAAACGTTCATAAAGCTTGAATTTTTACATTTTTTTACAACTAAAATCAGGAAGCTTAACTTTATATTACAAACAATTGAAAGCATGTTACAAATTTAAAGCAACTGTACCAAAGACATCTCATACCTTTTTAGGTGACAAAAATATGCTTAAGCTTATTCGCAAGCGGCAGTCGACGTATAAAAATTTAATGGCTTCTGTTTTGTGACGTAAAGGGTCTACGGAGGTTTCGAAAACATTAGATAGTAATTTCATACACATATGTTAACAAGTTAAAAACAAAAGTTTTCGAAAAATAGATATGGTGGCAACGTCATTTTTCCCTCGGTGTAACAATATCCCAACTCGTATGAGGGTAAGAACCTCAGTGCAGTTAGGCTGTACGACAATTACTTATACTTTTTTACATTCTCTCCAATAACTCTCAAGTGAAAATAAAAACGACTTAAATCATTTCCAAATCGAACGTCAGATATTTTTCCATAATAAACTTTTGAAAATTTTGACTACATACAACATCCCTTAATAGTTTTTGGGCAATTTTGCATTGGGTCATGGGTCATGTCTACATCAACGACTTCGATAAAATTTAAACTAGGATTATATCAAGATATTTAATTAAAGGTTACTTGCAATTAGAATTTAACTTTTCTGCAAAATATTCGTTTAAAGCTAAACTTTTTAAAAACCTTCGATTACCGCTTATGTGAAAATAAGCATACACTTTCATTAAAGCTAATCCAGGATTTTTCATATAAATCTGTTCTATTAAGTCTAACCTAGAATTTTTGCCTCATCCTCTGGAGAAAATGAAAACAGTAAAATAGAAAAACAAATAAATCAGTAAAGGCTTCAGTCGTTTTTCGATGTGCAAAAAAATTATTCTTGTGATAGTTTTTTTATGAGTGTTTCTTTTTTCCAAAAAACTAAACTGGTGAATATTGCTATAAACGCACATAAATCTTTTTAATCAATTTACCAAAAATGGAGCTAAAAAGTAATTAAGGTGTTACAAATTAATTTTTTAAATTATATATTGACTTCACTTAAAAAACTAATAACAAAAAATTTAAAATGTACATTAAATTATTTTCATTGTAATTTTAGTAGTTTAATGCCATATTTTATGGCATTTTCCTATATACGCACTTAAACTAATGAACCAGTTTAGCATTACTAATAATGTGTTGATAAATCTTTGTTTTGGATAACTTCAAAAATTTGGTCTGCCATTGATTCGACTAATTTTGAAAGAAAATCACTGTTCGTTTCTCCCCAGGTTTGCTTAATTTTTAGTTTTAACACTATTATTGTAATTATGGTTTCATTCTGTGTATTTCTTGCGTAAGTTTTACAGATTCTTCATTTGATTTAAGTCCGGACTGTAAGCCGGTCAGTTTAATAGCCAAATACTATGTTGATTAAAAAACGATTTAGATTGGTTCGAAAAATGGATTACAGCTTTGTTGTGTTGGAATGCGCAATCTTCATCCATTTTTTCATCCATAAATGAGAGAAGAGCATCTTACAACAGTTCATTATAAACTACACTATTAATTTTAATTGGAACAAAACATAGAACTAAACTTAGAAAACAAAGTTCTATTATATAAAAGTATCCCGAAGCCGATTTGGACTTCTGGCATTCAACATGTCATTCGAATATTAAGATGTTACACAGATATCAATCAAAAATCTTACGTATAGTTACAAATGTTTCATGGTTTGTTAAAAACATCAACATCAATAAAGAGCTCAAAATTCCAATGGTCAAAGAAGAAATTGCGCGTTTTAGTGACAGATATCTCAACCGTCTTAGTAACCATTCAAATGTGTTAACTATTAACTTACTAAATGATAGTAATGAAATACGTAGATTAAAAAGATTTAATGTACTTGACCTCCCTTATAGAAAATGAAAATGTAAACATGTACGTTAATTCTACAAATTATGTAAATATATTAATACTAGAAAATAATGTAATTTTTCTTTTATTGAGTTTATAGAATAACTCCGAATAACTCCTTCAGAATTTCCCGATTAAAAGAAAAATATTTCCAGTAAACAGAGATGTTGTCATCAGAAACTTATCTCAAGTGAAACAAATAACTAAAACTGTTAAAATTTTTTAATATATAATTTTTTTTATAATAACTTTTTTGAAAAATTTGTCTCTACTGCGTTTATAACAATATACCAATGTAATGATTACCAACAAAAACTATAAAAGCAAGAAACAAATATTTCTTACTTAGAAAAAAGTACGTAATGGTTTCAGGTTAAGAGAAACAAATATGCCTCAAAGTAAAACAAAAATTTTAAATGCGTTTATAAGAATATTCACGAGTGTATTTCGTGATTTTTTTTTGACGTGTTTTGGTTTTAATTAGATATTATTTTTATTGTAAAAAATATATATTTTTGTTAAAATTTTATTCGAAAAATAAAAAATAATAAACCTTCTTATTTTGAATATAAATTTCTCGGTGCCTTGCCAGATATATTTATATCTTAAAAGTACCACTATATATTAGGTTCCTTTCGTAAACTTGATTTTAATATAAATGAACTTCCCTTTCATCACCTAATAAATACTGTACAATTAAGTTAAAATAAGATTTCAGTTAAGATATTTTCTTTTATTTAAGCTTTTTCTTTCTTGCATTAAAAAACCTAGTGTAGATCTTTGAATCAAAAAATATGCACTTGATTTTAAAAAAAATTATAAAGACTGACATAATTTTTTGGACACAACGACCATTTATACGATGTAAATGAATAAATGATTTTAATGCAGTTGTGTAGTCATCGATTTTAAACGAATTTTTCAGTTAAAAATGTAACCCAAAATTTTAAATTTTTAATTCAATGTTAGCTTCTCCTGCCTTTAAGCCGCCACTAAATGTAACTTATAAAAATTTTATTTTTGTTTTTTTTTTTTTGTGCAAAACTATAGCGATTTTACATTTAACATCCAATAAACATGTGACATGACAGTTTTATAGGCTACTAACTTTTATTATAAAACTCATAAAAAAAATCTAAAACACAACAAGAAACAAAACATGCAATAACTAAATTAGCCGACAAACTGGCATATGAGAGTGCAACAACTTTGCCGACATTCAACTAAAACATAATCGTAATAATAATAATAATAATCGACTAGGTCTATAAAAGTCTAAAGAGAGTGTGATTTTTGCAGTTAAAAAACCAGCAGGAGTTTAATAATAATTAAAACTAGTTTTAATTTTGCTTTTAATATGAACAAATAATCTAAAGTTTTAAATATGTGGTTTTAATAATATTTTAATATTAAAATATTTTGTTAGAATTTGTTGAATAAATTAATAAATATTTTTGTAAAAATTGGATTAAGTAAATAAAATTTGGAATTTAAAACGAATATATTTTATGTTTAAAGAACAAGTTTGTTGTTTAAGTCTTTTGTTTCGTTAGGAGATAGAAATAGATAAATATTAATAAATAAGTAAATATTCATTTGGGTATAAAAAGGGACTAATAACCAGTGGCAAAATTTTACTTCCAAACTATAACTTAACTTTAATATAAGTAATACGGAAAGCTTTTTCATTTCTTAATATTTTTTTTAATTCATTTATAAAACTTTTCTGTGAATATAAAAATTCCTATTGGTATTATTCAGCTTAACATTTCTAAAGGTTATTATACAATATTCCAATACTATTTATATCAGTTTATTTTGCATTCAACAGTTAAAATATAAATTGCATGCAAAATGAGCATTAATTTCGTTTTTTTTACTTTTTAGAGTTTCGATTTTTTATTCGCATTTGCATTTGAAGTGAAAAAAAATCATTGGCTTAAGTTTCAGTTATTTCACTTTTAAATTATATGGTTTTTTTCCTTAACGTTTTTGTTTGACTCCAAACATTTGTTTGTATTTTATGATCTTAGTTAGATTTACATTGAGTGAACAAACCTTGATATAATTGCCAATTAGAAATACGAGGTGTAAAATACTGAAATGTAAATTTTCAATTTTTCAAACACAAAATTCGTTAATGTCATAAATTGCCTAAAGTTCTTATTAAATTAAATAACAACAATAAAAATAAAAAAATAAGAAATAAACTACAAAAAACTAAAATTATATTGTAATGTTGTAACAATATTATTATTTCTTTTGAAAATGAAAGATAACATAAATATAGATTTTGGGCAAAATTTTACAACTTTATTAGAGGCTATAGTTGGAGAATGGGGGGAAATAAATGAAACGAATTTATTATATTAATAAAATTTGGTGGAACTTTATTGCTTTGGCAACATAGAATTTGATTACAAAGTACTTTAATTGAATTAAGTCATATAAATAAAATATATATTAAAAACAGATTTAAAGGAAAACATATATATATATATATATATATATATATATATATATAACCGAAAATTATAACTTTTTATTATCAAAATCCGACAATTCATTACCAAAATATTTAATCTGGCTCAATCTGACTTTAGTCTTTAATAAGTTTTGTGTTAATACTAAGGAGTGAGATCGAAGAAATCTTAAAACACATTTTGCTCTTAACTTTTTTTGGAAGTTTATTTTTTTATCTGTATTATTTTTTTTATTTATTATTATTTTTTTTTCTAGTTATTTTGAAAATATGTCAGTTATTTTTAATGACAACCATGTTGATTTGTTGTGAGTTTAATCAAAATGAGTGACAAAAAAGAAGTATGTGCTAAAATTATTAAAAATTAAAAAAAAACAAATTGGTCCTACATAAAATTGGACAAAGAAATAAAGGTCTACCGTCAGAAGAATTTGACCATTGATAGGAAATGCGGTTCAGGAATAAAAGAAGGTCCACATGATATTGGGAAATCCTAGAAAATTTAAAGCATATTGAAAAGAGCTCCAAATACATCTGATAGAAAAGGATACCAATAGAAAACATATAAAGTCCAAAAGGTTCTAGTTAGGAATGCTGCCAAAAATTTAGAAGCCAAAAATAGGGCACGGAAATTAAAATCAAATTTCATACAAAAATACTCATGTTGTACAATGGACGTCGAAACGTATGTACTGGCAGATTCTCTGCAGCTTCTGGGTCAAAAGCATAAAAAATTTCCTAAAAAATGCCTGGTATGGCAAGCTTTATGTAGTTGCGGTAAAAGAAGCAGAAGTTACAGTGTGCTCTATAATTACCGAAATATACATCAAAGAATGTTTTCAAAAAAGGCTTCTTCCTTTCATAAGAAAGCACAATGTGTCCACATATTTTTAGCCCGATTTGACATCATGTCATTACGGTAAGAAACGTCTGGAGTGATACCAAAACAATAACATAGTTTTTGTACCAAGAGCGGTCAGTTTTCCAAATTGTTCGGAGCTAAGGCCAATGGAGAAATAATGGGCTCTTGGGAAAAGAGAATTGAAGAACACAAAGCAGGTGTCCCAAAATATTGCAGATTTTAAAAGAAGATGGCCAAACCGTTCCAAAAAAGTGACATAAACAACTATCAAATCTCTAATGGAGAGATTACCAAAAAGAGTCTACGAGTTCATAAGTAGTGGTTAAAACTATAAAAGTTATACTTTTCTGTGATCTGTATGATAATATCAATTAAATAAAAAAAATCGAAACTAAGGTCAACCGTTTCCAAGTTATTGAATTTTATATATGTTAAAATTTTTTCGATCTCACTCCATACTTTGAATGAACGGATTATAGATCTGAATTCACAATACATGAAACTAATAGAGTGCAAAATTTTAATACCATAGGTTTCATTTTGTAAACATGATTGTTGTTAAGAGTTCAAAAACTAGGAATAAGTGCATAAAATTACTTAGCTTTTTGCCATTTCTCTACACTTTTTGTTGGCACATTTACATTTTTTACTCTCATTCGATTTTATATAAACTAATCGGAATTTGTGGATAAATTCTACTTCTACTTCTATTTGCACTTTTTTTTGGCGGGGTCTGTGTGTTCCACAGCGGAATACAAGATTTCAACAAGGGTTGCTACTGGTTGTAATTATGCGTATTTAGCACCATATATCCTAAATAGTCAAAGCAGTAGACAGCCTCAAAGTTAGGAGAACAAGAGCGAAAATTAAAAGAAAAAAATCTGATTTTTGCGAGGCATATTCACAGTTTCTAATGGAATAGCATGGATTACTGCGGGAATTTATTTTTTTGTTATTTTGCACAATAAAAGAAAAATAAATAATAAAAAAGTACGTGGATGCAAAAATTGCACTTTTTGTTTTTGTATTTCTATGTAGCAAATCTGAGATATATAGATATAAGAATGGCTATAAATATAATCGATCGAGACCATAAATTTAAGTTAGATGTTTTTGACAATTGAAAATGGGTCACTTTTATCAAAACATACTTTGCTAAATTAAATCGTATGAGCAGTATGAAATGAAATATACACTGTCGGAAAAAATAAAGCTCAGTTTCCTTAACTTCATAATTGTCTTCTAGGTACGCTCTAGGCTACTTTCTTGGTGTCTAGGTATTTGCCAACTTACATTGTTTAATTTAATAAACAAAAAAAGTTTTCGAATTATTTGCATTTCGTGATTGGTTGTGTTGTTGCAGACAAAACAAAGTAACACTTTACTAATTTCTTTCCAGTTTCCCGATATATTGGTACACAACGGAAGGAGGATGCCTTAAAAAGGCTCAATTTTAATATTCTATTCATAAACTCTATTCAAATTATTATTAGATTAAAAATGATAGATCTACACATTATTGTGGTATCCTTGGCCCCAATCCAGAAAGATTTCTTTATTACAGATTGGATGAATGAATTCAAATTAAGATATTTATCTTAAAAATGCTAAATATCTGTATCTGAGGCTAAAAACTATTTCGTTATGCAAAATAATAAATTAGAATAAAAATTAGCAGAAGCTGAGTGCCAGACATCGTGAAACCACGAAGTTAAATTGTAACGATATCGAAATTCGCGCCAAAATAGAATGAGTTTCATCATCCAAAGAGATAAAGGAAGATGTATTCAGGGATGTAAAAGTTGATACTATAGTAATTTTTTTGATACTATTCGATCGAATATTATCCAATAATGAATGCTGGGTCTCAAAATGGGTGATGGTGTTGCGAGTAGTACGCTCAGTAGGCCGATTATGTTGACCATAAGTTGAGCGAAGTGCACGAAACACATTCCTCACAGAACGTGAATTTTCGTAATAAAGTTGAACGATTTGTAAACGTTTTTCAGCCGTAAGTCTTTCCATTATGAAATGCCAAACAATACTAAATAAAAATAACATGACAGCATGACATGACTCACACGTGATCTGTCAAAAAAAGGCTACTGAAAAAAGTATCTCTACTTGAATCACCCTTTATTTAACATTTAAAAGTAAAGAAGTACTCCCACAAGTCATTTGATACTGTCGAACGATTAGCTTTATATTCCACAATTCGAATTAAAAATTTTTAAATGAAACTATATTTTGGAAATATATAATTTTCGAATAGAAACTTATATTTTCCTTAACATCTTTGTTTTATATTTAAAATAATAATTAAAATAAAAAAAATAAAAATTAAATTTTAATGAATAATATCTATGATTAAATGCTGGTTCTTCGAGGTCTCAAAAAATTAGACACATAATTAGGACCATTATAGAAATATTTGGGCTGAAGGTTTAATTTATAAAAATTGTGAACTCTAAAATATGTGTATATACAATCATTACTAAAACTACAAGTTTTTATGCTCTGTAAATGAAATTGAAATGAAAATATTCCTAATTTCAAAGACATCAGATAATGAAAGCGTTTAGTTTTTAGGAATTGATCTTGGACGGCTTTTTTCTTCATAAGTTTATTTCATTGACAAGGCCACATTTTATTAAGATCTTCTTATTTAACTAATTTTATTATTTAGCTTGAATAAAATTATTTAATGAATTGGTATTATATTTAATCCCTCCTTTTAGATATACAAATTACATTCTTTGAGTTTTTCACTAAATAAAAACAAATAAGTGTAAAAAATTTGAACTTTAGTACTTTGATATTCAAAAAAGTACTATTTCAAATTTTTTTTCTTTTTTGTTTTGATTCCAAAAAATTTTTTATTTTTCATCCTTGATATAATTATAACTATTTCTACTCTTAATGTCAATAGAAACCTCAAACATATGAGTTTTAGAAGTATCTATTCTAAACAAAAGTTACTTCTATATGCTGCTAATATAGTAGGGCGACTCGCAATGGAAAAGTAATAATTAAAGTCCCAGAATCATTCTAAAATAAAGTTATTTGAATGAATGAATCATAGTTTTATTAAAAAATTCTAAAGACTCAAAAGAGGTTGAAATATTGGCTTTTTCTATTATTATAAAAAAGTCAAAATTTTAGTCTCTTCGCATTAGTAGCATTTTCTTAAAATTGATACTTTTGAAACCCATTTGTTTGAACTTTACCTGTACATTTAGGGTAGTAAAAATTAAAATTACTTCTTACTTTAACCTCCCGCTTACTTAAATGTGTATCTTTTAGCGAGAATTGTGACATCGTTACGATTTCATTTCAAAGTCTTAAGGTTTCTACCCCCTCAATTTCTTTTAATTTTTATTCTAAATTGATATTTCGTATGACGAAATGGTTCTTTTACTGTCAGATTCTAAAATTTTGCATTCTAAAGATAAATATATTAATTTCACTTTATTTTCCTGCTCTGGAGTCAAGAAATCTTTTCGAATTATGGTTTAAAACTTCACAATTATATGGGCGGATCTGTTCTTACTTATGTTTCAAATATAGTAATAATTTGAATAGAATTTAATGAACAGAATATAAAAATTTGCCTTTTTTAAAGCATTTAGCTTCCGTTTTATTACAAAAAATTATGAAATTGGAAGCCAAATTAAAAAAAAAATATATATATTAAAGTGTCACTTTATTTTCACACAAAATCCACAACCAAAACAAAATATTTTTACCCCAAACACGAAATGCAAATATTTCAGAAACTTCTTTTGTTTATTAACAATATAAGTCGACAAATAACTGTACACCAAAAAAGTAGCCCATAATGCAATAAGAAGACAATTATTATGAAGTAAATTGCAGGAGTAGAAAACCGCATATATTTTGTCCGACAGTGTAATTGGTATAATTAGTAAGTGTTTTGTAATTCTCAATGGAAATGTAGAGGCACATCAAAAAATTTCGAAAGCTAAAAATTGTATGGATCAAAAAAAAAAAAAAAACAAATACTTAGATTAAAAAATAATCACAATTTTAAATAACACTTCCTTATAATAAACTTGATTAAAATATATTTTCATATAATGTATGAAAAAATAACTTAGATTATGTAGAATTATGTTACACTAATCCAATCAAAGATTGAAAATATCATAACTTTTTAAATAACTCAGTAGATTTTGATAGTGCGTGTAATTTTTATATATTCAACTTAAACCCGCTATAACTTTCGCGCCCCCTGCACGAAATGATTAACGCGAACTGATTCCAAGTGCGTTCGTTTACCCAAAAATTTGTGCTGTCCAGTAAAAATTTTACTGGATTTGCGTTCACGTAGCCAAAATTCAGAAAAAAGAAAATAAAACTGAGAGAGAAAAATGAAAGTTTATAAAATTTTTGCGAGTTTCACTTTTTTTTTTATTTATTTATTATTATTATAGATTGTAAGCCCAAAGGGCCAAATTAATCCAGATTTTTTTTATGGCAATTACAAACTTTAATTCTTATTACTAAATTTTAAATGTCTACATTTATATAAGTATTTTGCTTTAAAATCCAGTTTGATCATATGGCTTCATAAGGTATATAAAACCAAAAGTAAACAATGAAAGAAAAGTGTTCGAAAAATTAAAAAAACTTGGTAATTTTGCAATCAAATTCTATTAAAATTAATTAAAAAGACAGTAAATATATTAATATAAGAAGGAAAAATTAGGTTCTTATTCACTAAAGTGCATATATATATTTTTTTTAGTTTTTATTTCTTTGCAATTTGGTTATTTTACTGGATTTTAGAAATTTTCAATGCGCGCAGTAGTACTGAGTTTACTGGAAAAGTAAAAGAACGGACCTTTCACATGTATTATAGCAACCTTACATTTATACAAATATTTTTCAAGTAATATTTTTTATTAAAATTAAATAGTTTACTATTACTTTCCAGCACTATCAAAATTCTATCCATCCTAATGACAAGAGCAGAACGCATCATAAGTATATTTCAAAAATGGTTCCATCTCTTTAACGGACCATAACTTTTACATCAATGAAATTATATTTAGACTACCAAAATACTAAATATTTCTTTAAATAAAGTTGTTTCTTATTTTTTGAATGCAGTAGGATGAAGTTTTATTGTATTATTTATTAAACTCAAAAATCTGGTATGCAGTTAAAAATATTGAAAAAAATATACAATAATTACATGCTGCTAATGGCACTATTTATTTTCACTCGTAAAACGATTTAATGTAAGCTGTAGATCTTCTTGAGGACAACACAAAACGATTTTAAAAAATTTCGGAACACTCTCTAAATTTCCAGATATTGCAAAAAAACATTGGTCTTAGGGTACTTTCTGTTCTCTAGATCTCCTAGCTTCATATATTTTAAATCAATTTAAGATATTTAAATTGATTTAGAAAGCAGAAGAACGAGGCTTTTTAACTATGTTCCAATCTTTTATATACACCTAAATTAAGTAACGATTTATTCACCAAATCTAAAGTTATTTCTCTTTTATTATTCAAAATTTTGATTTTGATGTAAAATTTTATGACATTTTTCTATAAGACTATATATAAAAAATTATGAAATAAATTAAAAATGTTTAGAAAGTTTTAATAAGATTAATGAATCTTTAAAGGAATAACAACATTTAATATTTTTTTTTAAATAGGCAAGAACTGTAGAAATTGTTCGTTTTTGTCTGTAAAAACTTACTAAAATTTTCCATACATTTTTAATTAATTAATGCATCATTACATAGGCTTTTATACACGAGGAAAAAATATAGTTGAAGTGACCATAATCAAAAAGTAATATATTATATTGAAATATATATCACAGCTAAAAATAGATATGATTATAAATAATAACGGTTATGATTCCATTTTATCATATTATGTCCGATTTTATGGTTTGGTTTTTCACATCACGATTCGTGTTTTTCATATTATGTCATCTTACTACAATATTATTGCATTCTATCAGATTATGATTTCATTTTATTATATGATTATTATTATCATTATTATTACTATTATTATTCCCTCTTATCATGTTATTATCCCTATCTGTGATAGTATTGTTCAATTTTAACATATTATTATCTCATTTTATCATATTATGATTCCGTTCTATCATTCTATTATCTTATCCTGTCATATTATGACTCCATTCTATCGCATTATTATTACATCTTAATAATATAATATAATAAAACAGATTGATTCAAAATTACTATTTTTATAAGTTGTTTATTACGTCCTTTACATTTGTCTCATATTAATAGAGAAAATATTTATTAACCATAAATAATTATTTATATATTATTTGTTCATTACTTCATTTTGTTTATTTGTATTATACTATGTTGTGTAAAATACAAAATATTTTTATTAGAGTAATTCCATTTTAAATTTAAAAATTTTGAACTCTCTGAAATTTTCCTATGTATACCTATGAGGCTTCCTACCAAAAAATATAAAAAAATTAAAGATGACCTTTTTTAGATACACGTCACTAAAAAAAATTCTTATAAAAAAAATATGTTAAAATATGGCATCTTAAAATACAAGCCTTGACAAATCCACTCAAAAAAAGAAAAAAAAATGATATCTTTTATATAACAAAAGCTATGGCCATTTAAATAAATATGTAAATTATTTTCAAAGCTATAGAGTTACTACAGCTCTTAAAATTAAAATTAAGAAAATTCATTTTAAATGCACCTGTATCCTCCTCTATTTAAATCGGTAACCATAAAATTTTTAAATTTAAAATGGAATTACTCATTAACTAATCCCTTTAATAGTAGTTAACTAATATCTTATACAAACGAGTTACAATCTTTTCAATCATATTTGTGAAAAGCATTTTTATTTGTTTTTTTTTTAGTTATGAGAGTAATTTTATTGTTTTGGGAGTAATAACATTAATATGGTTTGAAAATAAAATATGATTTAAGAGCATAGAAAACGATTTATAATATATAATAATATAGTATAGTAACAATACCGCAACCAAGTTTTTTTCCTAAGTGTAAAAAATTTAAATAAATCACAGTTAAGCTTGAATAATATAGGAAAATTTTTATTTTTTCTATATGTTGTTTAAAAATTAGCTTTTAATATTTGACTTAAATAAAACAAATTTATACGGTTCAAAAGCTTATTTCTTCTACTTTCCAAGGAAGTTCAAAAGAGAAAAATCAACAAAGGAATAACAGAATTAGTAATACATTTAAACAATAACCTGCCCAAAAAGCAGTTTTTTGCGAATAAACAGATTTATTATGTCCCTAAGAATACCTGTAACGCGAAATGCCATTTTTCGAGTTATTTTTCACAATAGCAGCATGCTACTAGTATGATATAATATCCTTAATTAAAATACTGAAAAAAATCATATTTCGAATAAGAAAAAATAATGTAAAAGTTTAGATTTAATTGAAAATACAGGGTGTTTTTTACAGTTACACAAGTATAATCACAATAAAAAAAAATATATCTTTAATATCATTGAAACGGGCTTTGTTGGAAAGAAAATTTTATGATATTAATGCTTAAATATGATTTTGACTATGTGTCCGTCAGGGCTGGCCCGTACAAGGCGCAATCTGGAAAGCCAATTTTCACAAACTTTTCATGGCCGCAATGCGTCAGTAACTGTTCGAATGTTGATTTCCAGGTGTTCAATTGTCTCTAGTTTATCGATGCAAACAAGTGACTTTATATAACCCCAAAGAAAATAATCCAATGGAGTTAAATAAAACTACCTTGGTGGCCAATTAATTGAACCATTATGGAAAATTACTCTTTCATCAAAACTGGCACCGTCTTGTTGGAACCACATGTCGCAAGATTAATGACTTCTGATTGGGGTACGAAAAAATTTCTTATCATATCCCTATACTGTTCACCATTGACAGTAACATCCTGACCATCATCGCTTTTGAAGACATATGAACTAATGATGTCGCCAGCTAATAAGGCGCACCAAACAGTAATTTTCAGTGGATTTAATGGTGTTTGAATAAAAGCTTATGGATTATCCTCACTACAAATGTGACAATTCTGCTTATTTACGTACCCATTCAATCAAAAATGGGCTTCATCAGAGAAAAAATGTTGAATGGAAATTCAATATCAATAACAGTTTGTACTTTGCCGAATAAAATCCTGGTTTTAAGCCAAGATCCTTTCGTAGATTCTCCCATAAAGAATAAGGACATAACCCTAGTTGCTGAGAATAGCGACGAATTGATTAATTCGGATCTCCTTCACTGCTTCCCTGTACAGCGGCTACAGCTTCTTCAGTTCGCACTGTTCGGCATCTCACGAGATGTGGTCCGAAAATGATCCATTTTTATTCGACTTAGCCGCTCTGAAGGATGACTATGTACACCATAAAATGGACGAAGTGCACGATAAATTTGATGAACAGAACCATTACTTTGATAAAAAATTTCAACAATTTTCAAGAGTTGCTCTAGTGTAAGTATATCCATAATAAAATTTCAAACCAAACTAAACAAAATGCATCTGTCAGCTGTTAAATCGGTTATCAAATAAAGCAGTGTTGCCAACTCAAAATTACGAACCTCTAAACAAACATCTAAACATCTTTTTTTAGGGATAAGGCTCCAACAGATTCATGAAAAATGTATTAAAATCTCCGTTAATTATATATATATATATATATATATATATATATATATATATATATATATATATAAAGGAGCATTAAGATTTAGCTATTTAATGTTCATAATATTGATAGACAAATTTGCAAACAAACAAAAAATACACCATTGGAAAGGTATTTATTTAGAGATGTAGCTTTGAATTATAAGCATTTAAATTTGGCACTAATACCTCCAAAAAAAGAAAAAAGTGCCTCAGAACAAAAATTTTACATAAATTTTGTATTAACTCCTAATATTGAGAACTAAAATTTATTAATCAAAAGTTTAATATCTTAACGACTAAGATCCTCTATTATGTTATAAAAATGAACGAAAGACCAAAAAAAAGGTAGAAAATTTTGAGAGTTCTGAGTAATAGAGTCTACTATGAACATTGAAATTAAAAAAAAATAATAAAGTAATAAAAACGAATGTTACACAGAAAAAAATATTAGGCACAAATTCTTAATAAGTTTGTTAATTATTTTTAAAGTTTATTCAATTAATCTATTCTGGTTTGTCTTATTTTTAAAGAATTTTAAAATCTTCTAAAATTTGTATATTTATCTAAATAAATTAAAGTTTTCATAAGAAACAATTATTAATTGTTTCATTTCTTTCTCACCATAATAAACAGATGAATCATCCTAGTTCAAAAACGTCAAACATTAAGTGAATTAAACTTATATAAGCACTTATATTATTTTTCATAAAACTTTTTAACATTATATTTAACAAATTTAGAAAAAAAAAAATAATCCCCACCTTTTTTAAGTGCGAAAATTTTTAGCAAATTGAAAAAACTTAAGTCAAAATAAGTAGTAAATATTGTAGGTGTTTTAAGGTGTTTTTTTTTTTTTTTTTTCTAACAACAACTGAAAAGTGCAGCAAAGTTCAGAGATCATAAGAAAAGCTAAATTATTTGTTTTTTAATAGGGTGAGAAAAAAAAGCAAAATTATTATAATTCTATGCATGAAATGAGAAAAAGGTAATAGATAAAGGAAAAAAAATGTTTAACTAAAAATAAAACAAACAATTTTAGTTGAAATTATACTTATTTATGACAGATTTTAATTGACACCCCTGAACGTATGAGTAATATTTAATTATTAATTAAAACCATAAATAGTTTAATGAATATTAATTGTTATGAAATTAAAATCAAAAAATAAAATTATTGCAAAATTTTCCATAAAAATAAAATTTATGAAAGAAAAAACTTAAAAACAAGATCGATAACTTGCTGTCAAATTAAGAGTCAACTAATTATGATAAATTTAAAAAGATGTTGATGCCACATTAAAGCATAATGTCAGTTATGTCCTCTTCATTATTATCATTGTCTTTGTTGTTGTCGCTCTTGTTGTCGTCTTTTATTACTTTAATATTTTAAAACTTTTGTAGAGTAACTGAGACTTGAATGTATGTATATATGTACATATATATGTACATATACATATATAGCACTTGAGCTGAGATTTATGAAGATTTTTTTCTTTTTTGCTGCCTCATTAAAACAGTCAATGAGTCTAGGTTGAATTAAGTTGGTGATAACAGAAGGTTAAAAGAATCTATTCCTAAAATAAAAAACATATAATTTTTATGTCAACAGGACAGATGTACGGTCGAGCGTATCCAAATCAACTTAACAAATAGTTTTGGAACTAATTTCTAAGACAGTCGTAGCATAAAATTAGCCAATAATATTATTCTTTTGTCTTGATACTTTTAATTATCTGCTTACGCCAACAAATTCATCTGAAACTTAAGTGAAACTAAACTCCTTTAAGCTTTTACACATGTTACTTACTTACGTTTATTTAACAACAAACAAGTTTAAAATATTATTAATAAATGTACATTAGTTTTAAATGTTGTTGTTGCATTTAACATTCATATCTTTTTTCTTTTTTTCATTAAATTCCTGTTTAATATCAAATCCCAGCATCTCATACCTTTAGTCATTTAGCAGAAAACTACGCAAAACTAAGTATGATTATATTATGACTACAACTAACTACGAGTATATATGGCTTTGAGTCTATGACTACAACATCGATGATGCCAAGCCAGATATCTTTTAGACAAGAAACTAAGTAAAAATAAAAAAAAATAATTTTTAATAACTAGTTTTTTATTTCTATTTTTGCTTCATGATGTAGTGTTTTTCTTTAGTTTAAATATAAATATTAAGTTATTAAATTCATATTAACTTAATTAAGATGATATAGTCAAATGTGTAGTATTTAAATAAATAAAAAAATCATATTAAGGCTTAAAATCCATTTGGGATTAATAGTTATTAAAGAGAAGTTTAAAGTGTGATGTCAAAATTTAATGCAAATTTGTTTATTTTTCAATTAAGTGTAATCACTAATAATAGGAAATTAGAGAGGATATGTTAGTGGTATAAAATATTATAAATGAAAGAATTAAGGTTTGAGATTATTTCTTGCTTTCATTATGGTTATCAAATAACTAATGATAAGATAATAAATAATATTAATTATATTGATTTCTTAAGAATATTTTTTTATAAAAGTTGTTCCTCAAATTACATACAATTTTAAGTTAATAGATATTTGTCGTTTCTGTTTTTTTTTTTTTTTTTGGGGGGGGGGTGGTTCTTTAGCGGACTAAATCGAGATTACCATCAAAATTCCAAACCCCCTCAAATAAAAATGTTAGTACTCACAAAATAGCTTTTCCCTTTCAATTTAAATGTGTTTTAGCCAAGTTAGGGACGAATCTAGAATTTCATGAAAAAAATTTTATTTTTTATTTATTTATTTTTTTTTTTAAACGAAAAATAAGCTACACAAGACTAAGTTGATTTTATATCTTCATAAAAAAAGAAATAACGTCCTTTTTCCACTTAAAAGCGTTTTAACCAAGATAAAGCCAATTTTAAATTTTTATGAATAAAAATCAATTTTTGGAAGGAAAAATGGGTGATCACAAAATAACGTCCTTTTTGCATTTAAACCCATTTTAGGCAAGAAATTGCCAATTTTAGATTTTTATGAAAAAAATGGAATGAAAGGAAAAATAGGTGATGAAAAATAACGTAATTTTCCTATTTAAACGCCTATTAGCAAAGAGCCGAATTTAGATTTTCGTAGAAAAAATTAGATTTTTTGATGGAAAAATGTGTGATCATAAAATACGGTTTTTTCCATTTAAAGACATTTTAGCCAAGATATCGATTTTTGGAGGGCAAAATGGGTGATCAAAAAATAATATCCTTTTTTCCGTTTAAAACATTTTAGGCAATTTTAGATTTCTATGCAAAAAATCAATTTTTGGAAGGAATAGTGGGTGATCACAAAATAATGTTATTTTTCCACTTAAACACATTTTAGCCAAGAAAGAGTCAATTCTAGATTTTTATAAAAAAAATCGACTTTTGAAAGATAAAATGTGTGATCATAAAATAACGTCCTCTTTCCATTTAAACGTGTTTTAGCAAAGATAGAGCCAATTTTAGATTTTTATGAAAAAATATTTTTTTGGAAGGAAAAACAGCTGATGAAAAATAACGACGCTTTTCCTTTTAAACGCGTTTTAGCCAATGTAGAGGAAATTTTTGGATTTTTATGAAAAAAATTCGTATCTTAGAAGAAAAATGGGTGATCACAAAATAACGTCCTTTTTCCATTTGAACGCATTTTAGACAAGGTAGAGTTAATTTTAGACTTTTATGAAAAAAATTGATTTTGGAAAGCCAGTTTTAGATTTTTATGAAAAAATCGATTTCTAGAGGGAAAAATAGGTGACCACAAAATAACGTTATTTTTTCCATTTAAACGCGTTTTAGCCAAGAAAAAGCAAATTTTAGATTTTTATGAAAAAAAAATCGAATTTGGAAAGGAAAAATAGGTGATCACAAAATAGCGTCCCCTTTCCATTTAAACGCGTTTTAGCAAAGATAGAGCCAGTTTTAGATTTCTATGAAAAATAAAAATTGATTTTTGAAAGGAAAAATAGGTGATCACAAATAACGTCCTTTTTCCATTTAAACACATCTTAGCCAAAATAGAGGCAATTTTAAATTTTTATGAAAAAAAAATCAATTTTTGGAAGGAAAAATGAGTGATCACAAAATAACGTATTTTTCATTTAAATGCGTTTTAGCAAAAGTAAGACATATTTTGAATTTTGAGGAAAAAATCGATTTTTAGGAAGAAAATTGGTGAGCCCAATTTAGTGTCTTTTTTGTTCAAAATGAATTAGTTAATCATCAGAATTTTTTTGTACTACCTTTGAATATTAATAGTCTCCCGCTTTAGGAATTACTTGAATTGATATTTTGTTTTCTTTTTTTTTTTTTTTTTTGAAATTAATGTGAAATACTGCCAAAACTTTTTAATTCAATTTTTTACGCAAATAATTATATTTTTAACTAAACTAATTTTGGATAAGAGTGTTCCTCCTTCTTCAGTTTTTTATATATATATATATTTTTTTTTTATACGAACAAATGGTTTTCATTAGAATTTACTTATAGCATTCAACAAGTATTTTGTAATATGAGAAACAAAATTGTAATTTCAATATATATTTTTATTTCTTTATTTACTTTTATTATTTTTTCTCTTTTTGCTTCAATATAAGGACATTTTTAACAGCACAGATGTTTAATTATATGTAAATATGCAAAATATTTTTTCATAGAATTTTTTCTTAATGCCCAACTAGTCATATTTAATTAAATAAATGACTATAATCACAAAAATTCTACTTGTGTGATATAGATGATATTGTGACAACATATTCATATTAATAATAGGTTTAAACAAAAAACAACTTGGCTACTGTTTTATGCATGCTAAAACTCACTATATCATGAGCCTCGTTGGGAGTATTATTATAATAATGAAAAATTATAGCTCACAAAAACAAATTAAAAAAAAATATCAGCTCATAAAAAACTACTTGCAACTAAGTGCGGGTACTTTGCACAACTCATGTTAAAACATTTATAACTTTCCTTAAACTAGTTACTTGGTGGAATTTAATTCAAATATCTTATATTATAATTTTTTTTCTTTACACTAGCTAATTTAATTTGCATTTTGCTTATTATAAAAAAAAATCAGCAAAGTTCTTTTTTAATTATAGCTATATGTAAATATTAAAATGTTGAGCGTTTTTAATTTAAACAGTTTTATTAATATAATTTACATATAAATTATAATTAAAAAATTTGTATTTTGTCTTCTTTATGGCTGTAACAAAGTGATAAACTTAAAGTAAAGGTTAGAATTTAAGATTTTTATTTAAAAGAAATCCTACATTTAAATGTAATTTGTAAAGAACTTAAAGATTTTTTTTTTTTATTTTCTTAAAGCCCACATTAAACGTTTAATTTACATCATCTTAGTGACATCATTTGTTTTATTTATTTCGACTGGTCTTAAAAGATTATTTTGGTTTTTTTTATATTTCGTAATGGTAATTGCTTTTCAAGATTTTATTATTTTAAATGAAATATTAAAATTAATTTTAAATGTTTGTAAGTTGGTTTAAGTTTAATGGATATTTAGTGGCGCTATGAGAAGATTTTTAAGAGTTTCCGGTAGCAAATTGAGTTATGTTTGAAACTAATTGCCATTTTTGAAAACGAATGATGAGTAATAAAATAAAAATGGAATAAATGAAATACAGCACTAGAAAATTTAATATACTTATTTTGCACTAAAAAAATACAAAGTACCACAATATTTGCTTATTTTTATTTTATTTTATGAAACTTTTTCTTAAAAATATACACAGGAAAAATTATGGCCAAAAATTTTTCTAAATAAATTATTTTTTGTATTTAAACTAAATTCAATAAAGAATAATATTTGGTTTTAATATTCTATTTTATTGCACAGCAAAAAATTATGACTAGAATTTCTTAAATAAATCATTATTTAACTTTAAATAAAATTTTATACAAAATTTTTTTTGATTTTAATATATTATTTTATTAAACTCATTCTAAACTAATGCGAAAACCAATAACAATTTCTTGATTTTTTGACAATTAAAAATATAAAAATAAATAAAATTATGAAAATGTTGACACAAAAAATATAAAATCCATCATTTGCAGGATTCCAGAGGTAAGTTACCTTAATTTTCGTATATATTTCATTACAAAATATGTATAGTGATTTATTGTTGTGTATCTTCTAGATGAATCAAAAGCATATGAATTAAGCATGTATGTAGCAATATATCGCATAAATGTTGGGGTCTATTTTATATTGCTATATAATCCCCAAGTCGATTAAACTATGTACTTTCAATTGTGTACCTGAACATGTAGCTCCCACTCGTGATGAAAGTAACTGGACTTCTTGAGGATAATTTAATGTGTTTTAATTTTTGTACTTCAAATCATTTAAAAGTATTTTTTTGCGGAAATGGTCTTCAGCGGAAGTGATCCTTAACAAAATGATACATATTTGCAATCGTAAATTGCCCTGTTGTACGGTTTTGGCGGTACCAATGCAGAGTTTGTTTTCGCAATTGTTATATCCTATCTATTTTGGTTTCATTGAAAATTACATATATTTCACTACGTTAAACGGTATGTAAGTTGAATTCATTTAGAAATGAATTCAATTAATAACGATTGCCTTTCTCTATTAGATGGTTTTGGCCACTAATGAAATTTGGAAATAGTGTCGTGTGTTTTTTTATTTCATATATATCCTTTTATTCATATATGTATATTTTATATACTACTATACATGAATACATAAACTATTAGTTATGGCACTATTATTTTTCACCAACATAATTACACATTATCTACATATCTACTATACACTGTGTATTACCGTTAAATATATTTCATCTAAAAAAGTCGCTATTAATTAGTCAGAATTATATAAAAGTTTCGCTTCTTTACACCAAATTTTCGTACATGCATTTACATGATAAGATACAATACTAACATTCGATCCGAATTATTGTATAAATTATAGAAAATTTAAAAAAAGTATTAAATAAAAAATAAAAATTGTTTGAAAATCTGCAAAAAATTGAATAATATTTGTATTGCTTATTGTAAACCATATTATTGAATTTCTTAAAAATTTTCAAATATCCAAATTTATAAATAGTAAAATTGAAATTTTTTCAGTAAAATATTTACGAATTTGAATATTTTATTTTATTAATTCAGTAATAGGTCCGATTTCAGTTAAAAATATAATTGGTTTTATGAATTTAGTAATAGAATACGAAATTTAATTTTTTCTGTGTAATTCTGTTTTGAAAAAAATATATATTTTTTTTATTGTATCCGATAACCATTCCAGAGGACTATTCGATTTCATGTTTTAACGACAGAATCTAAAGACTCTTTTTAATACCTGCCACTTCATCTGATATTTACGTAAATATTTTTATTTTAGACTTAAGAGTTAATATGTTGTGTATATACAAACAATGCAAAAAATTACGATTCTAGTCCATATATTGTATAATACAAAACAATGAACATTGGGCTCGCCCTGAACAAAGCCTGGCATTAACTAAACTTTGCATTAACTAAACGCAGAGAAAAAACATGGTTACAACATTATCACTACAACAATATTATGTTCTCATTGTTAATTGTCTTGAATTTTGATAACTCTGTGTTCATGATTTTTTAAATTCTGTTTAAATTTTTTCATTTAATGTTTACATTCAATTAAAATTTCGATATGTTTGACTTCAAAAATTATATGTTTTTAAATATTTTTACCAGAAACAAAATTTTATTTATATGAAAACATTACTTCTGCAACCATTATATATTTTTCTTGTTCTTAAACCATATCCTGTTTTCAAAACCTAATAATATTATTATTATTCTCATAACAATAAAATGTTTCAAATAAATATAATACTTATCCCTTTCGCAAACTTAATGGAAAACTGAAAATGAAAATGATTGCCTACATAAAATAAAAACCGTATATTAGTTAAAAAGTTGTTAAAAATTGTTTTTGAATATAATTTAATAATAATTTAAAAGGAAAATATGTTTGTTAAAAAACCGAAATATATCCACATATATTGTGAATACTATCGATAAGCTTCAAGTTTTCTTTATTCGATAGATAATTTAATTCTTAACTAATTACTTAACTAGAAAAATTAATTTAAAAATCTAATAAAATCGTTCAGAAACATTGCGATATATATGGAAAAAAACTGGATCAAAGTCTATCAAAATTGAAAGAGTTGACATTTCAAACGCAAATAACTCAAAAACTATAAAAGAGAAATAGCATATGCAAGCATGCTTTCCATTGATCTTATCAAAATCATTAATAATATATAAAAATCGGATAAGAAATAGAAATTTGGCTAGCGGTTAAAAATTTTTTTATAAAAGTTACCCTACTTGGAGCACACTTAGCTCCATTACTGAGGGGTCAGTAAGGTAATCCTTACAAACTCAAAATTATATGCTCCTCTGCTATGCCTATGTTAAATTTTATATAAATCCAAAATGCCGTTTAAAAGTTACAGATTTATTTCCAAAAATATTCGATTCTTCCCCACTGTGCATATATTTATGTAAAAGTATTTCCAGGAAATAAAATTGGTAGACATCACGATATTGCCGTTTTTTTTTTTCTTTTTATCAATTTTAAATCCATGACTTTTCGAACTTCCTTCGTAGTTATATGAAATGCAATACTATTCCCATCAACTACCACCTGTTAGTGTAAAATTTTGAGCAAGTGTCGTCATTTACTTTGCGTTTAACAGCTGTTCAAAACACACAACCTCGTGTATTTTTCTAAAAATGGAAAAAAGTGAATTTCGAGTGCTCATTAAACATTATTTTTTGCGAAAAAAAAAACCCGTCAATCAACCCAAGGAAAAGCTCAATAACTACTGGAACCCTACACCATCTATTTCAATGGTAAAAAAAGTGATTTACTGACTTTCGTTATGGTCGTACAAGTACAAATGACGCTGAACGTTCTGGACGGCCAATTGAGGTCAGTACACCAGAAAGTGTCGAAAAAATCCACGATATGGTGTTGGCAGACCGAAGAGTAAAAATGCGTGAGATTGTTGATGCCATAGGCATTTCATATGACAGTGTGGTTTTGTTTTAAATGATCAGCTGGGTTTAAGAAAGTTGTCTGTAAGATGGGTGTCGAGTTTTTTCTCAATTGACCATAAACGTAAACGTGTGACAACTTCAAAAGACTGTTTGGAGTTTTTTAACCGCAATCCGTATGAAGTTTTTGTGGCGTTTTGTAACTGTGAATGAAACAAGGATCCATTACTGTACTAAGGAGACCAAGCAGCAGTCTAAACAATGGGTTTCTCCGAGTGAACCTGCTCCAAAGAAGGCCATTATCATTAATTAAATCTTGAAATAATAGAAAAAACTTTACATCTTGTAAAGATGCATGTACTTAAATTTTAACATCATAAAACTCACATAAGATGTCCATTTTTATTACTATAAGACAAACAAACTTCTTCAATATTTTTTTCATTTTTGAGCAATTTTTCGATAACCAAAAATTTTTGATTGAAAAATAACAGTATTGTATTATATTCTTCCAGATGATCTCAATGGAATATCATTAATTTATTGAGGAGGTGATAATTACCTTTCTAAAAAAGGATGATATTTTGAGATTAAAATTAATAAAATATTAAATTTTATATAGTTATTCTTGTTTATTGCCTAATTTTCTTTCAACTGATAAAAATAAAATGTTAGAAAAATGTTACTTTGATGATTTTAGACCTTTTAGAAATAATGAAAACTTCTTCTAGAGAAATATCTTCCAAATGATTGTAGAGAAAGCTTTAATGGAAGAAATTTCGAAAAATATCAAACATTTTATTAAAAACCAATAAGAAGTAATTTATGCTTTTAAATTTAGAACTTGAACATAATAGTTATTAATTAAAATAAGGTTTAAAAAATATTCTTTCATTGGTTTAGTTTTTATAACCGTATTTGCGTACGCAGATTTTTTCGTGCGCAGTCCCTATTTCTCTAATTGTTCAAAAAATATATTTATTTGTACAATTCTTTCATAGTTGGAGCTAAATTTGTTTTACATTAAATCACTGAATACTTAAAAAAGAAGAAAACCCCCAATGTCATCTAAACTTAATAAACGATTTTGTGTATTAAATAAAAATAGATTTAAATATTTTTAAATTTACTTTAATGCTGTTTTCTTAATTTAAGGTTGCTTTTTACTATTTAACAATATAATTTATACTACAGATTGCAACTTTGTTTCTAAAAACAATAAATTTGTTGATTATTTTTAATTTATAGTCTTGTTAATTAAAATTTTATAATTTGATGAGGGTATACAGTAGATATAATAAGTAAAAATAAATCACACTTTTATAATGCAGCTAAAATAAATATAAAAATTTCACGAATTGAAATCCTCTTAAAATAAATTTTAATTAAAATTGCAAATCAAAAGCTAACAAATTTTAATTAAGTTTAAAATAACTATAAATTTTTATTTTTTAAAATTAGTAAAAATGTAATAAAAATACAATTTATTTAAACAAAGTTAATTATCAAACAACAATAAAATATTTAAAAGGAAAAAAACAATAGTTTGTAAAAAAAAAACAATAAAGGGGAAAGGGGTCATACAATAAAAATTTAAAACTCAAAAATTGTTAAGGAGTGCAGAATTTATTTTAAGAAAAAAAAACTTAAAGAACAAACAAGAACAAAAAACAAACATCATCATGACCATGTTCTTTAGATGCAGCAAAAAAGGTCAGTTGGTAGCACAATGGAAATGTTAACGTTGTTTTTTTTTATATAAAAAAGAAACATACATAATGTAATCAATTGAACAATAGCCGTTCAAAAATGTACATATTCTATTTTATTTAACCTTGCCAGCCTTATATAGAGTAAAATAGATATTTGTATACTCTAACGGAGCGCGTACATCTGAAGTCAATACATTAATATCAAAAATTGTAACCGAAATTGAATTTAAAATTAAAAATTCAATTTATTGCTTTTGGAAATTTTCAATTTCATTTTTATGTTAGAGAAATACAAATATAGCAACATAAACAATCATTTTCAAAAAGACAAAAACGAAGTGGTGCCACAAAAGTCTTCAAAAAACTCAAATCAATTTTTAACCTGAAGCTAACAATTCGTGACACATTTAACCTAATGAACTGTATGTTTTCGTTACAGACACTTTTCGTTTCAAACTTTATCTTTTCTGATATTTTTGTTTTCGAATACTCTCTTCCCTTTCTGTTAAACAAAAGTGTGCAAGCAAATATTTACCTAAAAGAAAAACAAGTCTAGGCTTTGCAAATTTTACACACACACACAAAGTTTAACAAAAAAGGAAGAAACCAAAAAAATAAAAAATACAATAATCAATGAAAGTGTTAAATCATACTAAACATGCAAAGAAATAAGCTACAGGAAAAGCATTAAAGTACACACTAATACCATAACAATATTGTAACAGTTGTTAAGCTGCTGGGGACGTTTAGTGGCCTGGTCACATTTAAAGTGAGTCAATAAGCATAAAGTATGAAAAAGTCTGCTGCAGCTAAAAAGTCAGTAAATTTAATACTTTGTTTTAAAAAGCCACAATTTGCTAAACATTAATATGATTTTTTTTTTCAAAAACAATATTTTTTTAGGTTAAAAGCTTATTTTCGTTTTTCAAGAAGGTGAGAGGTTCTTTGTGTTGACAGGTTGCGTGTTAAGGATTATGAAAGGTTTTTATTTAATAATTGTTGTTAAATAAATAATAGTAAAAGGGAAACTAATAGAAATGAAAAGGGCAGTTGGGATAATAACATAAATTGCATAATTTATTAATATTTGAGTACTATTTGTATGTTAAGAGAATTCGGTAACATTAAATATTAAAGTTTGTGTCTTAAGTCTTTCGTTTTATGATTGTTTTTTTTTATAAAAGGCTGGGTATAGGAAAATGTCAATTGTTTTAGAAGATTATGTTTTTGCAAGCAATTTTGATGGGGAGATCAAATAAACAACTGTTCTTAATTAAGAAATAAAGATGTAGTAGGTCAAGACCGATCATATTATACCCTATACCTCAAAATGCGGGGAGGGATCTTATATGGGACCTGTGGGCAATTGTGGACCGATACTGGTATTTAGCATAATATATATTTCTATGAAACATACTTGTTTCTCAGGAAAAACTTTTTAATTCTCGGTAATGGCAACTACTTACTAAAGTAGTTTCTTGGTAATAAGGCGTCATTATTATTTGCCTACTCTATATTACATAAATAAGTACTCAGTAGTATAAAAGCGCAGTAATATTGCAATCACGTGGATCAGTTGTCTACAGCGCTGGATTAACAACCAAGAGATTGTTGGTTCAACTCCATTCGGATGCTGTTAGTTCTTTTTAATAAAATGTCTAAACATATATTTTATACTAAGAAAAGATTTTATCACTTAGAATATTAAGTGCGAGGTGGTGTACTGAGTAAGATGTTAGTCATTAAAAACCAATGGTTAATTAGTGCCCAAGTTCATACCTCAACGACGGTAACATTTTTATTTTATTTTTTTTTTTTATTTTCGTTAAGCACATATTTTTGTGTACCCCTAGAGTCTAAAAATAACTATATGAATTTGTGGAAAACTCGAACAAAAATAAACAGTTATTCAAACAAAAAATAAGTAGTTAATTTTTGTTTCCAATTATACCTGCTAGCACCAGGGAAGCAAAGTTTTTGCTAATATATTATATATATTATGCCTTATATGAGGGGTATGGTCAATTATGGGCCGTTTTTCATAAAATTTGGCACTGTGATTTCTGGTAAAATATAACTTATACATGTCAAATATTAACTTAATACTATGGGATTTATGCACGTTAAATTTATTTTCTGAAGAAGGGTTTATGGACCGACCTTCTTGAAATCTGTTTCGCAGATATATGCTTAATAAAACTTTTATGCGCCAATGGAACATTAAGGTATTGCTATAATTAAGACATTTATCTAACGATCATAACTTCTATTCCTGGAGGACAATTCTATGGGGGCTAGGTGAAATAATAGAATGATCACAACCAATTTCCATAAACTTCGTCCTTAGACGATATAAGACATATGTGCCAACTTTCCTTAAATTATTTTTAAAATTGCGACCTGCAGTTTGATTAGAAAGTTTACATAGACGGACGGACAGATGGACGGATATCGTTAAATCAACTCAGAAAGTGATTCTAATTGGTATACATTATTGTGGATCTTAGGTCAATATTTTTGGCTGTTACAACCATCAACGCAATCGCATAATACCCTCCCCCACCTATTTGGTGTAGCATATTAAATTTAGTAATAAGTTTTTATAATGATTTATATTCTGTGAACTTTTAAACTCAAGTCCAATTTTGATATTTTTCAGAAAAGCTAAAAACAGTTTGAACAATCAACAAGTACTAAAGAAGAGTTTAATTTTTGTGTGCTCTATCTTCAAAATTAATAATAGTAAAAAGTCAAAATTTACACAAAAAAACTTGTAAATTGCCTTATATCGATTTTAATTGTTTTGTCAAAAATACACACTTATATATTTAATAGTTTTTAATGGAGCCAGATTTTAAAATTTCGATTAAATTGAACAGAGATATGTGGATTTAAATACAATTTTATGCTTTTAATTTTAAAATTGATGCACTCTTAGTTTCAGACGCAAATCATATCGGAAACAAAGTTTTATTTTGAGCAGAGAACGGAATATTTTTAAAAAGTTTTTTAGTTTTTTCTGTCTTGATCTCTTTGCACATTATTATTATTATTATTATTATTATTATTATTATTATTATTATTATTATTATTATTACTATTATTATTATTATTATTATTATTATTATTATTATTATTATTATTATTATTATTATTCTTATTATTATTATTATTATTATTATTATTATTATTATTACTACTATTGTTATCAGTACTATTATTGTTTTGCTTTATTTTGTTCATAGTTTTAAAATTGTTATTATTGTTATGGTGCTTTAGCTTTTCCTGGAATGACCAGGCTTATATACTAAAGCATTACTGTTGTGTGACTTTAGTTGCCAATTGGCTTTTTTGGCTCCCTTTTTTTAAATAGAACTAAATGTGTCAAATGACGAAAAAAGATGTTATTTTGTCTTTTTTCTAACTCACTACTAATTAAAAATAAATTGTACAACAGATTTAAGGTCAAAACTTGTGAATCCATGCTTTCAGCACTAAATTTGTAAAACGGGGATTTTGAAGACTGGAGTCCACATTAGTACCTCGTACAAAAGTACAGAAGTACAATTTCCAAAAAATACTTTTTGAATATTCATTAATGTAATTCAGTTAAAACATAATTCCTTTTGCCTTAATTCTCTAAGATTGGATAGAAAACGGTTGCTAATATAAATATTTGATACAATATATTAAAATAATATACTAATAACTAAAAATTAATTAGAACATAATCCGATGTACACCAAATTGCATATAAAATAAAATAAGAAAAAAAAAATACATTTTGTGTGTAGAGAAAACTTGCCTGAAAATTATTATAATAAAAGTCTATCTAAAATTGAATTTTTCTTCATTAATTGTGGAACATTGTGAACATAGCTTTACATCTATAAGGATTATAAATTTAATTATAAATTTAAAATTTGCTATTACAAACCTTATAATGATTATTCAAAAATATAGACTTAACTTTTTGAGCCTGGAGCATTTTTGATGCAGCATTTGATTGAAGTATGAAATTTTCATAGGAGGAATGGTTTCAAATTATTTAATATAAATGTTAGTTTCTTTTATTTAGAGAAAATCAATTAGTTCTGTAAATTAAAATATGCCTTGAATAAATAATGCTTGAAAAAAATTCGGCAGACCAAACCACTTATTACAACTAGTAGTTATGAATCATTAAAAAATATGTTTATATTAAAAAGTACTCATATAAAATCATTACTAAGCCACTGTTCGATAAAGAAATTCACTGGGTGTAAAAATGTTTAAAAAAAAATTGGAGTAATTTTACTTTATAAAAACTTGTAAATTTTTAATAAAATGAACTAGAACTTCTCATTTTTTAACACTATCCTTTTTATTTTGATATTATTTATAAATAAATTTTATATAAATTTTTTTATATTCATTGAATAATTTTAGGCTTTGACATTAAAAAGGTCTACTTTCAGAAACACTTTTGATTTTTATAGAGATTATGGGAATTATTTTGTATTTGGAAAAAGAAAATTATTCGAAATTGTATATAAAATACATTAATTTTCGAAAGCGTTACCCTTAGAGTCGAATTACCCAGATCATCGACTTTTTTCAGGATCTGCTTTAGTAAAGCAATTTGTACACATAAAAAAACCGGATTCAAAAATTAAGTATATTATTATTATTTTTCGAAAAAAAAATTGTACTTAAAAATTTAAGTATTATTTAGATTTCAAATTAAAATATGTTTTGAATTATCTGAATATAAAGATAAAATTCAATATAAATTTTTAATGCTAAAAGCACGATAACCTATATTTAAAATTTTTTTTTACTTTTTTTCAGGATTACTATTTTGAAAGGTAACAAGTGGAAGGTATTTTGTATTTTTTTTTAGGTTTATATGTAAAGTATGTACACAAATTCTAGAAAAAAGTGCTTTGTGGATCAATTTAAGTATGAATTCGAGCTCAAAATAAGTTTTAAGTTCTTAAATCAAGTGCATTTTGGGATTAATTGTGATCCGATTCTTCTGAAATCTCACTCTATCTATGCTCACTTTAAGTATGGACTTATTCCTGAATCAAGCCAAGATTTCTAAAAACCAAGAAAATCTGCGATCAATTCATTCCAAAGTAGTCCTAAATAGAGCTAAAATTAAGAATTTTTCACCATTCTTGAATCAAGTATTTCGTACTTGGTTCGAGAAAATCCGTACTTACCGCTCCGCATTGATTTAAGTACGGATTACTCAATTTATTGTTTGAGTATATTATTACTTTAATATAAAGCTTAAGAATTTTTGTCCCTTCAGAAATGTTTGCAATTTTTAAAATTATATATTTTATGGTAAAATAAAAAAATGTTACTCAGTTTTTAATTACGTATATTATGAACAAGCCCCCTTTTGAAATATGTAGGTTATGAACAGTTTTTTGAACATTATATAGAACTTCATTCAAACCAATTCGCATTACGCTCGTGCTACTCATTACATACAATATTTCAGTACAAAATTTAACATCACATAGAGTCACATACCGACAAGCAAGCACAGGCCAAATATGAAGAAAAATCCGCATAAATATTTCAACTCAAACATTTTCTACCATTTCAAAAGTTTATTTAAATAAATTGTGTGCTCTAAAGGAGTTTTCATTTTATATAGTATTCCGTACAGAAAAAAAATTCAACTACAATTGAAACAAAATTGTACAAAGAAAAAACCTTCCAAATAAACAAATAAATACAGTCGTAGAAATGCAAAAAATAGCAATTTATCTTAAAGCAGAAGTTAAACAGAGTAATGTTTTTTGTAGCAAAAAATAAAGGAAAAATTTGCAATGCAAAGTGTGCAGCCGGCATAGAAATATTGAACTAGTAGTAAAACACTAAAAATATACGATAAAGCAGGGAGGCAGACGGACGTAGAGTCAAACTAATAAACATATAGTTTTACGTATATAACACACACACTCACCATACAGAAATCTTAAGAATAGACAAAACAAATAAAACTTACAAAATAAAACCAAAAAATGGAAGAAATAAATATGGAAAAACCACCGTATTTAAAGACATAAACATAAAAAAGCGATTCGAATAGTAATACATCCAATGAGTGAAAATCTTGAAGAGGACAATTGTTCGAGTAAAGTAATCCATAAGAACAAAAAACATCAAACATACATTTAAATGACAGCAGACACATGTTGCAATATTTAACCAACAAAACTAAGACAATATGTAAAATTGTTATAGCTGCATGTTTGCTTTTTGCTAAAGATTTAACAGTTCAAAATCCATAAACTGGGAAAAAAACTACGTCAACAATTTAAAATCTTAAAAATTTTAAAACTTGAAAAAAAACTTAAAGAAAATATAAAATATCTGCAAGAATTTATAAAAATGACATGATTGAAATTGCTGTAATATTTAAATATTGTTATTTTTTTCTCCATTTCATTATTTTTCAGCAAAAGAAGAAAAATTTACTGTAATCATTTATTTCATTCAAAATTTTATTTTGTTGTATGCAGGCACAAATAAACAAACAAACCAATGAAAAGTAGAAATTCATGAAGGAAAAAAAACAAAAGACTTAAGACACATGCAGACAAAAATTATTTACATTTTCATTGTATCTCTTTATTACATTTTTTTGCATATGTTTGTAGAAATGTTCAGATGTTTATGTAATTGTTGGTGTATATATTGTTTTAATTTCTGTGCTTTATTTTTTTTTCTTTTTTTTTTTTTGTAGAATTACATTTTTTCCCCGTCCAAATGTATATTCACTGTAATCTGTATTGATTTTGTTTGTTAATTTTAAAAATTTAGTCAATGACATGTGTTTGGCTACTTGTAAATTACTAAAACAGCATGTATTCCACGTCACTGCTTACAAATTTAGTTGGCATTTTTACATGTCGTAGTATTTTGTGTATTTTTTTGTATTTTATTTCAAACTCATTCTATTATAAATTATACGCAAAACTAATTTTTGTTTGTTGTTAACTAGAGCAGATTTTTGTGTTTTATATTTTTGTTTTTTTTTCTTTTTTGTGTTAATTTGTTAAAATAAAAGAAGTTGTATAAAATCGTATAATCGAAATTGATTTGGAGTGTTTAATTCAATTACATATTTAAAATAAATAAGAACGGCACTTATTTCACGTAATTTTTAAAGTCTGCTTTATGGCAAATTTTTTTATTTTAAATTATACACAGAAAAAAATATTCAAACTAAATTTTCAATTAATCTATTGTTTCGACTTATTTAAAATTTTAATTATATTAATAATTCAATAAATTAACTTTTTAATTTGTTGTAATTTCTGTTTTACAAAAACTGACAGCTTTTCAAAAAATTCAAACCAAAAGAAAAAATACGTATTTTAAAAATACAAAAAATTTTTTCGTAACAAACAAATTTGTTCATAAAAATATACATATATATTTATGTACGTCAAGGATTTCTTTTACCCTTTAGTTATTTGTTGAAACAAAACGAATACAACTTAAACTGAAGATGTAAATATCTTAGATTTAAATGTTTTCGTAAACAATTCGGTAAGAACATATGAGTTTATTAATGTTTAGTTTGTTAAAAATTTTGATGTGTTGCAGATGTGCCAGTCATTGATGCTTAATGTTCGTATCAAACCATCTGAGTTATGTGTATAGCGTTCAGCTAATCTTTAAGATAAGGTAAGTATGTTATGATTTGTAAGGAACCTCCAGTGTTTAAGTAAAATAACAACAACATTTTTATTTTAATTTTTACTCTTGTTTCTTTATTACCTATTCTTTACTATATATATTTTTTTCCACAAACTTCTCCTATGTTGAATCAGTGCTGCTTCGTAAAGTCTCCGTGTTGCCTTGCCGGTTCTGCAGCTCCTATTTACTATCTCCTACATGATTATTTAATCTTGGATGTAATCCTATATTTCTTAGTTCCTATATTTTCTGAGTGAAAACTTCCAAGAAAATATTCCAGATTGGAAATCTTGTTGAAGCTTTTAATTTTACTGATTATAAATCAGCATGCTCTACGTTGAATTCAACCAACTTATTATTTTTTCCCAAACACTGCTCTGTTAGTTCTTTTATTTATTTTATTAACCTGCTATTCACCACGTCTGCCTTGTTCACTGTCCACCACAAAAGACAGAAAAAAGAAGAGCCTTTTTAACTTTATGCCGGCTTATATATATTTCTCAAAACTAATATTATTGCAGTCCTGCAGTTCCTTCGAACCGATAGCGGTCGTTGCATTGCTATCGGTTCGAAGTTGCAGCGGTTGTTGCATCCCTTCTGTTGTCTCCTTTATGTTCGTTGTTGTAACAGTTTCATTGATCTGTGTGTGAATACCTGTGTATATGGCCTCTTGTTTTTTTATTTTGTATTCTTCCTCCTTGTTTTTCTTTCCTTCTCTGCTCGCTGCTACTCTTACACTCCTGTGTATTTCTCCCTGCTGCTTCCTCTCTTTACTGATGTGTTCTCGCTTCTACCTCCATGATTCATCAGTTCTGCTCGGCTGCTCAGTTATGACGATGTAGGCATTAACGTCTTCACTCGGATTTTCCCTCTGCTGCTTTCTATTGCTACTTCTGCCTGCTGAGTTTTCTCATAGTTAACTTTTAAATGGATAGCATATCCATTTAAGGTATGGCTATCAACTGAGCTATCTGACTTCAGTCTAACTATTGCAGCTGTAATTTTTTTAACGAGGAGGAATCAATTTTTTATTATCACTCAAATTTTTTAGGTCAAGGAGCTTTTAACCGCCTTATTCAACTACCAGATATTAGCACAGGATTAATATATTTTTTTTTTTTTTTTTTTTTGTATAAAATTGCAATTGGTTTCATGATGAATATAGAATCTGATTGAAAAAAATAATAATATAATAATAAAGAGTGGGAAGATCACTCAACATTCGTATGATGAGCAAAATAGAGTAAAAAATAAAAAAAAAAAAACATAAAAAATATCTTCAACTCAATATCAGCAATTAAGATCATTTTATGTAAAAAAATAAAAGAAATCCACTTTATTAACTATATTTCAATAACTTAGTTTAACTTAAACCCACAACTTGTGGAAGCATTTTTGTACAATGACATAAATATAATTAATTTAGTAATGTTTTAATTGATGTTAAGCAAATTTTCAAACAGGATTCTGATTGATATGATTAAAAAATAATTGAAATTTCAATAAAAATCAACTAACTTCAGTTAATTAATATTATCATTTTGATGATTGTAGAAAACTCAAAAAAAATTTAATTAATATAAGCAATTTCGCAATTGAAAGCCATTGTTATTTTTTCTGTGTACTTAAAGAAAATTTTTATTATTTAAAGGAAATTTCATATGGGAAATTTGGAACATTCTCAAAAATAGTTGAATTTTTTAGATTTTTTAAAGGATTTTATTTTTTTGATTTTAAAGTTTTTTTTTATATAAAATTCTTTAAAAATTAATGTTTTTTTAAGGAAATTTAATTTAATAAAAAAACTTTTTTTATGGAAACATTTAGGAAAAAATTAAAAAAAAAAAATAATTTTAATAGAAATTAAAAAAAAATTCTCTTTAAAAAAATTTTATAAAAATTGTTTGCTCCAATGGCAAATTTCTAAAACGATTTTTTAAAAATGTTATTTTTTTAAATTGTATATCTTGTAAGAAACTTTTAAGAGATATTTTTTTATGTAAACAATTTAGATTTTTTATTTCTATTAACTTAAAAAAATGTTTATTTTTTTAAATAAATTTTTTTAAATAGGGTATTTTTTATTTTTATACGAAATTGCACAAGCAATTTCGAAATTGCTTATATTAATTAAATTTTTGTTTGATATTGCTCCAATTAACATAATGATAGTATTAATTAACTAGAATAATTGATTTTGGCTTAAATTTCAATTAATTCTTTTAATCAAATTAATTAGAATAATGATTGATTTATTGATTCAATTCTACAATTAATTAAATCCCTCCTTCAATAAAAACGCACTGATTTAAATATAGTTATTTATTGAATTATTAAAAATATTTAAATAATGCAATACAAGTAAAATTAAATCAGAAAAATATTAAAACTCCAAAACTAATTGAGAGAAAGGAAACTATATTTTAATCTTGGCGTCATATTCATCCTGTTAAAATTACCGACAATCACGTATAAATCAGAATTTTTTATCCTTTGATCTCGAGTATCTCATTAAGCTCACATGTGATTATCGGTGACTTTTGAAAAGATTTATAAGATCCCATGACGTATATATCAAGTTATATGTCAAGTTTTCTTCCACAAAATTTTGCAGTTATACACTTATTTAACTAGATTTTACAATAATGATTTTAAATTGGGTATATTTTAAAGTATACAATGTTTGTACTTATATTTAGTTCCCGATAACTTATCATGAAAACGTTAATATCAGCGGGACTTTCTAATTAAGATCATATTATACTCTCTCAGTACCCTTGCAACCTAGGACGGGATACTAATCACAATATGACAAATATCTGAACAATAAACATGAACTGACCATATATACATATATGAATAATCTTTCGTAGAATAGCTTTGAAACAAATTGTATCTTGAAATTGAATACAATCTCCGATACCAATAACGGGAGCATCTACAATAGCAGCGAAATATTAATAATCTCATAAAATATTTAAAATTCGTATTTAGTCAATATTTATATATTAAACACGTCACAGAAGACAGAGAAAATTATGTAAATTTTTCATATTACAATTTTTTTGTTTTCTAATGATATATTGAGCCCAAACAGTTCAAAATTGTTGCAAATTGAAATAAAGTTATTTTATTTTTATATTTTTTATTTTCTTTTTTCTTTATGTTAAAAAATTTTAAACTTATTATAAAGTTAATTACATTAACGAATAGTATAATTAAATTTCAATATAAAGTTAATTATTAATTTTATTTAAAAAATTATTTGGTATATTTTCTTCTGTGTAAAAACATATTTTCTATAGATTCTATTTAATTCTATGTACAATATTTCTAAAGTATTCTATTATTACAGGAAATATCTCAAAATTTGTAAAAAATTTTATATTTTGGAAAAATATATTTTTTTAACAATTTTCTGTTTTCCTCAAATATTTTCCTGATGTGACCGCATCTCAAATAATAAGTAATTATGTTAATTATAATATTGCTGTTGTCTTTGATTTTAACAAAATTATTCAATAATTCAATTATCTGCAATGATTTTTTATTTTCTTGTCCTTAAATTACATGCATTATACAACATTTAAAAAGGGGGTTCATGAGTAATGAGTACTTTTATTATTTTTTATTTAAACAAATATTTAATAAATTTAATAAACTTTTAAATTTTACTACAAAATCTCAACAAGAAAATGACAAATTACTTTTGTTTTCTCTTTACCACTTAACAAAATGACTAATGTTAAAATTTACAGAGAAATTTTTCATAATGCCATCAAACTACTGACACCATGTTCCTACTAGTTACCTTTGTAACCCCCTAAAAGAGACAACAATGACATTTTAGTCACTTTAGGTAAAAATAAAAAAATAAAAAGAAAAAAAGCCACAATATAAATTGTGGTTAGTGTAAGTAGAAATAAATAAAACTCAAGAAAAAAAATAGGAGGTTTTAACAAAAAACTGTCTATACAATTTATATTAAAGTAAAGTAAATGTCTTCCCTAAAAATTTGTGAAAAAAATTAAAACAATATTCTAGATTCATTTTTGATGTTCAAAAAAACAAAAAAAAACTTACAAAAATATGTTTGAAACTAAATGGTTTTTTGTGGTTTTTGACCAGATGTTGCTTAAAACATGAACAAAAATAAAGAAAATATAAAGTAACATTAACTATTTGTTAACTGTAGACACATCATTAATTATGGTTTAAAGGCAAAAATAAAAAAAATTAATCCTTATAAAAAAATACACATATAAATGTTTAAAATATCAAATAGACATTTTCCTGTTATTTTATATATTTTTTTTTTAATCGGTTAAATTTCTTTTTCTAAATATTCAATCAAACTAACATATTAACTCTATTAATATTTATATTTATAAAAGAAAAAAGAGTTATGAGTTTAATGTAATATAAAATCATTTTAAAGACCTTGAAGCAATTTTCCTAGCTGACCAAATAATAGAGATTTTCTATAATGATTTGGTCAGGTTTTTTTTTAAGGAAAAGGCAGACTTAAATTTTTGTTTGTTTTCTCAAACATAACTATATTTAGTTACGCTTTACTTTAATAGCGCAATTATCATACTAAAAAAAAAAAATAAGTGGATTTGTTATATTCGACTGAGCAGAATCTTTTATACCCTTCATAAAAACTATATTCCATAAATATACAAACATATTGGAATTATGTCTTGTCAAAATTTTTTATTTAATCTATATATATATACTAAATATCTGTAAACTGGTGTTAACCAAGACATCGTAAGTTTCTAACATAAAGAGCCCCCGAAATCTCCTAGGGCATATGACTTAGAAAGATCGCTCAGACGATCTGTGTTGAAGAATTGAACAGTTTTTTTCCATATATATATTTCACAAAAAATATACCCATATTAAAACAAAATTCAAATGGATACCACGAGGATACGAACTATGGCTTGAAGATGTGTAACCTAGAACACTTCCTATCTATACTCATACAAATTTCGTTGGAAAACTATGAGTTAGCTTAGTATGCCCTAGTCTTATTCTAAGAAATTTTATTACATCAATATGGTTAATTAAGTGTATATCATGAGGCCACAAATATACATTGTTTTTAATAGGTTCGATCGATTTGTATAACACACAGAAAAAATATCCCAAATCGTTTTTTAATAAAATTAATAATTAACTTTATATAAAAATTTAATTACATTATTCATTAATTTAATAAACTTTATAATTAGTAAAAAAAATTTTTAACATTTTCAACTGTTTGAGCTCAATATATCATTAAAAAAATAGTAATACGAAATATTTACATGATTTTCTCCGCTTTCGGTGACGTGTTTAATATATAAATATTTGCTAAGTACTAATTTTAAATATTTGATAAGATTATTAATCTTTCGATGGTATTATCCATGATCCCGTCATTGGTACCGGAAATTATATTCAATTTCAGGATCCAATTTGCTTCAAAGCTATATAAAAGGTCAGTTCATATTGATTGCTTTTGACGATTTGTTCGGACATTTTTCATATAGTGATTAGTATCTCGTCCTAAGTCGCAGGGGTACTGAGATAGTATAATATGGTCTTAATTGGAACGTCCCGCAGATATTAACGCTTTTATATTAAGTTTTCGGGAATTAAATATAAGTACAATTATTATTATATTATTATAATCAGTATTGTAAAATCTTGTTAAATAAGTGCACAATGCCAAAATATATATATATATATATATATATATATGTATATATATATATACGTCTACATATGTCTTGGCATCTTATAAATCTTTTCAAAAGTCACCGATAATCACATGTGACCTGCATAAGATACTCGAGGTCAATAGATACAAAAATCTGATTTATACATGATTGCCGGTAATTTTATCAGGGTATATATGACGCCAAGATTAAACTATATATGTACCAAGTTTCCTTTCTCTCAATCAAGTTTGAAGTTTTAATATTTTTCTGGTTTAATTTTACTATTGCATTATTTAAACATTTTTAATAATTCAATAAATAACTATATTTAAATCAGTGCGTTTTTATTGAAGGAGGGATTTAATTAATTGTAGAAATGAATCAATAAAATTTTTAGTTGATTTTAGACAAACATCCAATCATAATTCTTATTAATTTGATTAAAAGTATTAATTGAAATTTAAGCCAAAATCAATTATTCTATTTAATTAATATTATCATTCTGTTGGTTGGAGTAAATTCAAACAAAAATTTAATTAATATAAGCAATTTCGTAATTGAAGTCCACTTTTGTTTTTTTCTGTGCATTTATTAAAATATTTTTAATAATTCAATAAATAACTATATTTAAATCAGTGCGTTTTTTATTGAAGGAGGGATTTAATTAATTGTAGAACTGAATCAATAAAATTTTTTGTTGATTTTAGACAAACATTAATTTGATTAAAAGTATTAATTGAAATTTAAGCCAAAATCAATTATTCTATTTAATTAGTATTATCATTCTGTTTGTTGGAGTAAATACAAACAAAAATTTAATTAATATAAGCAATTTCGTAATTGAAGTCCACTTTTATTTTTTTCTGTGCAGTTATTAGAAATGGCTCAAAAATCATGAATTAAGCTGTAAAATCTGCTGTTGGTTATCCTTTAGGTTAGTTGTCTTCATTAATGGGGATCTGAGGGTATGTTTGGCTAATGAGGCTACAAATTCATTGTTTGCTATCATGGAATGTCCTGGTATACAAATCAGAACAAAATTTGGGAAGTGTTTTATTAAATCATCTCTAATTATAGTTGAACAAAAATCGTTGCTATTCATGTCATGAATGGTGTAAAGTACGGAGAGAGAGAGTCGGTACATATAGCGTATTTTCCTGTTTTCTTACAGTACTCTGTAGCAAAATATAATGCAATTATTTCAGGGGAAAATACTGAGGTATAGTCCGGAAGAAGAGAAATATTAATTAACTTATCTGAAAGGAATGCAGCAAATGAAACAGTTCCATTACTTTTATAACCATCAGTGTAGGTGAATGTTCTATCTGCATACTTATTAAAAATTTCACGAAATAGTAAATTAAATTGAGATATTCGGGTTAGATTTTTTTATAACTACAGAGCGACAACTCCAAAGTCTTGTAGTCTAAAATCCATTCGGGATTTTTGGGCAGGGTTCAAAGCTAGGAGTTTTAAAGTGTTAGTATGGATTCGAAATGTTTATTTAATAAATTTCAAAGAAATATTTTTAATTTTTAATTAATTAAAAATATATTTGAGAGTTCCATAATCTGTTATTTCAAAATTTTAATTTTTATTTGAAAACAAATTATAAAACAAATTTTCGAAGTCTTGGCCAAGAATGGAACTCAAGACTCTCAGTCACAAACCCAAGCGTTATATCACATCGATATGTTGAAGCTTACTATCTTTATTGCTTATACAAAAGCTAAAATGCAATACATGTCTAAATAATACTTTTTTATAATAATACTTATTTTATAAAAAAACATATCAAAACGTGCCTAAAAATTCTTAATATTTTTTTTATTAAAATGTTTATATATATATTAAAAAAATCGAAAATTTATAAGGAGTCCCGAATATACGAACTCAGGCTTAACGGTTTATAGTCCAAAATACTTCCTCTAGACTACTCAATGTTACAACTTTCCAATAGAAAAACATTTATATATTTTTGTATATAAAATAGAAACTATTAGTAAATTTAAGCAAAGGAATGTAGAAAAATTTTTTAAGGCTGTTCTAGAAAATCGTTTATAACTCTGCCATTAATAAACGGATTTCGCTGAATTTTAATACCAAGATTTTCGGGACTATGCGCCACATAAGTGTTGAAAAAGAAATTCATTTATTGGACCATGGGCTTCAGAAAATCCATTTAGTCATACTGACAGATAAACATCCAGACAGACAGACAAACAGACATATTCACAAAAGTTATTTTTAATCATAACTATATATTTTTCAATTTGATACCCTTGATATACTTAAAGATTTTCGTATAAAATGACAACTTATATATACCTTTCATTTAATATGAAGGGTATAGAAAAAAGTACTTGTACACAAACATGTTCAAGTAAAAACATTTTAAAACCTACAAAAATTTTAACAAAAAAAAAAAATCAAGTCTTTACTATTTAGTATTTGATTTAGCCACTTGGGTGGTATAATTTGGAGGTTGTAATTCAAACATTATCAACAACAAAACAATGAAAATAGTTATAAACATATGTTGTTGTTTTTGGAGTTGTTGGAGTAATAGTTAAATATAAGTATATTATACTATATTTCTAATACTAGATTAAAGCCTTAAAAAAAACTTTAATGTTAATTATGGATTTCAATTTTTATGATTGTAGTCGTATTAACGTTTTGATTTTTATTTTTTATATAAAATATATTTATAACTCGGAGAAATCAAATCAAAAAAAAAACAGTTTTGTGTCTTAAGTCTTTTGTTTGTTGGCTTGTCTCTGTGTAACTTGTAGTTGTTGCTGTGTGTCGTTGCTGGCTTGTTTATTTATTTGCTGTGGCAGAGAGGTTATATGAGCTTGAGTTGTTACATGACAGTTATAAGAGAGATCATAAGAACAATTTAAATAGATTTTCATCATGAAATAAATACAGACAGAGTTCATAAATTTTTTAAGACAATTTAATATTTTTTTATGCGAATACATTGAAAAGATCTTTGTCAACTTAAGAAACTAGTACAACAAATTGACACAATTCGTGTTATGTAGTTTTTTTTTTTTTTGAGAGGTTTTCGCAACAAAGATTGCACTAGATTTTCATTTAGACTACTATTAAGTATTGAATTACCCAAAATACTTAAATGGTCTGTATAAGAAGTAGTTTGAAAATGACTGACACTACGATAAGAGGGTCAGACGTAAGTTTAAAGAAATATTACAAAATTAAATTATAAAACATAAGCAGTATAAACAGTGGTTATATCTAAATTAAGGAAATGAATAAATTATAAAATGTTTATTAATAATTTTAAAATATCTTTTATTGGTCTAAGAAGAAGCTGAGATTAAGACAAAAGTTTTTGCTCGCACTGGCTGTTTTAAAATCGGCAAATTAGTTTTAAACTAAATCTTGTTTTTTAGTTCCAATTAAGTTTTGTTAGAGGTTTTATAAATTCCAATTTAATTATAGTCATAAATCTTTTGAGAGCTTCAATTGACTTCATTAACAAGCCTTTTCAGAGTGACAATTTAGGCCCAATTGTAAGTTATATTTACTGGAACTTAAATAGTAGCTTTTTTATTGGCTATAATTAAGATTCAATTTGAGGCCAAATTATGCTCATGGGGTGTTTTATGGTTCCATTTGAGCTTTCCTCCAAAAAAATAGATACGATTTAGCTTCAATTGGATTTTTTTTAGAAATCCAATGAAAATCCATCACTTGTCATCATAAAGTTTTAATTTTAGTTTATCTTATTTACAAGTTTTGCTTCAATCATGATAGAATATTTTATGGATCCAATTTAGCTTTAATAATATAGTGGTTTAAAGCTTCAATTTATCTTCAGTCATTGTCTTTTTAGAGATCAAATAAAGCTTCAATTGTTTGTCGTTTTAGATATCAAATGAATCTTCAATAATTTTTTTGTAACTCTAATTTACTTTCAATCGGTTTTAGTCAAGGGGCTTTTTATAAATTTAATTTAACAGAAATTAAAAGTTAATGAAGGCATCTAATTTATTTTCTTTTAGAGTTAAAATTCACTTCCAATTAGTTCACAAAATTATCTTCAATTTAAGATCTAATTAGGTTTCATATTAGACAATAAAGTGCTATTCAGATTGTAAACTTGGTTTTGATCATAAAAGCTTTTATATTTTTAATTTAGCATCAATCATAGTTGAATTAAAATCTCACATTTCGATTCAATCATTTATACATTTTTTTATTATATTATATATATATATAATTTAGCATCAATCTTTAGTGAATTGATATTTTCAAATTAGCTTCACTCAATCTTTATTAAGTTCCAATTTAACTTCTATACCAGGTGTTTATTAAGAGCAAATGTAGCTTTATTCTTTGGTATTTTCAGAGCTATAATTTAAATGAAATCAGTGATCAAATTTAGCTCCAACCCTGCCAGGATTTACAGCTTTAATTTAACATCAATCTAAAGTCAATTAAGGGATCCAATTTACGGCCTGTCAAACGATGTCGAACTAAAACGACAAATTATACTGGAAACAAAAACAAAATTTAAAATTAATTTTTTAATTTAATTTTTGTGCCACAATCTAGCTTCAATCGCAGATCCATTCATAGCTTCTATTAAGCTTCCATTATCCCGCTATAATCGTAGATCTAAAATTCCCAATTTATCCGTATTTACAGATCTTTCCTACCGCCAATCTAAATTGATTCAAATTAGCTTCAATCGTATATCCTTTTATAGCTCCACTCTACTTCTATTTGAAAATTAGGTACTAAAATGGATATTTTAACATCAGTCGTACTTTTTCCAGAGTCCTAATTTAGCCTTAGTTATAGGTCCTTCAAGAGTGCTCTATTTTCTAGAGTTCCACTTTTTCTAGAGTTCCATATTACCATCAGTCGAAGGATTTTGAGAGTCTTAATTTAGCGTTAATCCTATTTTTTTCAGCTATACAAACCACATTCAATCGAAGGGTTTTAAGATCCTTAATTAGGTTTAATTCTAGCTCTATTGAAGAATATAAACTACCTTCAATTGCAAGTCTTTTTAGAGTTTAAATTTAGGTCTTTTCAAATTACCAAAATGGCTTCCAATGTAGGAATGTTTCGCAAATTAACTATAACTGTAGCTTTTTAAATGATTTAAATTTCAATTGAATTACCACAATAAACCAAAAGATATTATAACAATATCGAAACGGTATCATATAGGTGACAAAAAGTATCATAGGTGATAATTGTTTTCATATCTTAGCATCTTCCTTATCATTTTTCCATGAAATTATGATATCGTTTTCAGTAAAAGCGATAGTAAAATCGTCGTAATCTAGATTTTATTCTGAATGCTGTTAATACCAAAAATAATGCTTTTAGCTCCTAGATATTTTAAGGATGTGTAAAATATAAATAGAAATAATGCATCATACATATATATATACATCTTACATTTTATGCAAACATTATGATTGAATGCATACTCAGCAGGAAAATATGTTTGTGTTTCATCCCTGCAGGCCTTTGTGAATGGCTCCACATCTCTTCGAAAAAATTTTAAACACATACCATTTTTCCTTCTATGAAAATTCCTCCTTCAGAAAAATTCCGCTACTAATTGTTGTTTCCCTCTCATTTGATGCGATATAGAAGGTGTATCTCTCACTTATTAATTTTTGCAAAGCTCTAAGTCTTTTAGTTTTATTTTAAGTGTCGTTGATAAAGGTATTTTTTAATTCAAGCTCTTTTATAACAGTATTGCATATAAGAGAGCATATTTATTTATTATTTCTCGCTTCTATTTGGAACGGAGAAGAGAAGGTCTTTCCTAATGATATGCCGTATAAAAAAGAAAAAGTGTTGGAATGACAGTGGCATGCCTTGTGGATCTTAAATAAAGGATTTCAGAATGTCTCTTTAGCCCTTCTTTTTCCGACTGGATATTTCTTCATTAGAAACATATTTTTACAATTATGTACTTACATGTAAATTTGATTGGACCATTCATTATGTATTTGTATTTGATTATCAGTTTACGGCTTCTAAATATTTTTATTTTTAAGTTTTTGCAAATGTTTGTATTTTTTTTTTTATTCTGTTGGAAACAAATTATTTGAAATTGTAATACTTTAACAATAATGATTTCAGCAATGCGATATAATATTAAAATCGGCACTTAAGCTGATATGATTTCGCTATCATATCGTTCTTTGGTTTATTGGGACATGGCTTTAAAAAAAAACTTTAATTAACATCTATCAGTAGAATTGCAATTATATTTCAACCAACCATTATTTATTAAAATTTGACCTTAATTAACCAAAAATAACTCCTAATCTTTAACTTCACTTGAAATTTTTCTTAATTAATTTTTCCAACCAAAAATATCTTTTTAACAAGACATAAATGTTTTAAATGCGTTATAAAACAAAACGACACTTGACACAAAGTCATTGATACACATATAATTAAAATATAATACAATTTAACTAACATACACAGAAAGCAAGACAAACAGACAGACAGACAAATATCAAATTAAAATTCAACTAGGTGGAAACTGCTGATAAATTATGATAAATTTTTCAGCAAAAAAAACACCCATTTTTGAATATGATTAACTTGTTAGTTTCATAGTATTCAATTAAAAACTAATAATATTTAAATGATTTGACAAATAATTTTAAATACTTTTAAACACTGTGCATACACCTAAATGCCCTGGCTGCCAATATAAAAATAAAATATCCACTCTGGATATACAAACGTAATTATAAAACAGCTTAATAATAAATAACTTAAAAAAATAATATATAGACAAGTCAAATTGGACTTTCTAATTTGTTAAACAAATTTGTTATTATTTTGTTTAAATCATTTAAATGTCTTTTTTTTCAATTCAAAATTTAAATTAAGATTTAGCTACAAAAAAAAAAAAAAACAAAATGGATAATAAACTTAAGAAACATTCAACATTTAACATGTCTGCCAAAAAAACTTGTTTAATGACAATTTAACCAACTCCATCAATAATTTGTTTATACATAAATATATCATTTTGTTAACACTTCATTTATCACTTGTTATTATTTTATTTTTTTGTTTTTCTTATTATTTGCAAATAAATCATCATTTGTTTAAATTACTTTACTGTTTTTTTTGTTTTGAGTGTGTGTTTAGTGTTTTTTGCTCTCTTTTACTTAATGCTTACATATCAATCAAATTTATAAATTTTTATATCATTTTCTTGTTAGAGCGTTGCTTTTTAGCTTTGGTGTCCAGCCATCACTTTTTTTGCCTTTAAGGTTTTAATAATTTTTCTATTACTCATTTGTAAATTTTTTTATACTTCAATGATTAGAGATATAAAAAATATATTGGACAAGAAAACTTGGTACAAATTTTTTCTTATCGCTCATCTTGGTTTATTTTAAACAGATGCATGATTAAAGTTGGTGATTTGTTGTTAATATATAGGGGGTATTTCATGGTAAAATAGCATACGATTAAAATGTTTTTCTTTGCGAAAAGCTTATGGTAAAGATGACCAAAATTTAAAAGGATTTTTCTTATATTCTTAGAGAAGTACAAAGTATATTAATGACATATAGTATTGCCAGCACGAATGAAAAATGGCCTAAATTCAAATTAACAAAAAGTCAAAAAAGGCTCAAGTGCTTAAAGAATACCCAACAAGCAAACTAATACGAAAATGATTCGAAGTCGTATTGCATAGAAAAAAATTTTATTGCCGCAATAATGATATTCGTATTGTGGAAATTTCCCACATCGGTAGAGATTTTGCATAACAAGCGATACATCTGAGCAATGTTGAAGGTTTGACGCACAATGTGAATACGATGAGCCCCCAAATCTGACAAAAAGCCATCCTTGAGTACCAATTTTAAGTCATTTATTTGGACATGACCTCCCCCTTGGTTAGGTGCGGAGCCTATCTAAACTCCTTCCGATCTATGGGTCATGGTTGCAATGCAACTCCACACGCTCTACCCACGATTTGGGTATAAACCACAGCCACTACAGTTGCTCATATAGGAGCCGCCTCCGCTACTCGTGTCTGCTTCTTCTCCTAAGAAATACCTCCCGGGCGAAATCGCCCAACCTAACAAATGTCCTCACGTCTACTAAGGCCCTACTAAAATCCCAACCCCCCGCAGTATGAGTTATGCCCATACTATCTAAATCTCTAATGTCATCATAGTAGTGGCATGCAGTCTGTACATGCCACACGTCTTCAAGTCCCCTCCCACACCCACTGTTCAGAGTATCGGACAGACCTCTCTTATGCAAAAATGCATTGAGTGAGCCATGTCCCGTCAGTATAAAACCCACACTCAAACCGAAGCCAAAATCTGTACATTGCCGTACGAAGTCCGCATCACGTATGAATTCATACGTTACTCTCCCATTGTCACTGTTCGTCTATCTCGTCCTCCACCTATATAGAAGACACTCCTCTAAGAATGCCTTGACTCGCACACTATCTCGATTCATCAGATCAGAAGCAGAAACCCAATCATGCCCAAGAAGTGGTAGCCCCTTCTTGATCTTGAAAGTAATAGCACGTCGTATTACCTCCAGATCAAGGGGTGCAACACCAAGAAGAACCTGAAGTGCGTCCGTCGATACCGTCCTACAAACTGGCATACATGCTAATATCGCGACCCTCTGACAGGATAAGATCATGTTTCTACCAACAATAGGCACGACCGTTTCATACCATACAGGGGCACCAAACGTTACGCAGGTCACTCCTGAGCATGCGCTTAACCATACCTGCAATACTCGACAATTTGTCCCTTATGTGAGTAAGATGAACCAAAAAGTTCATCCTCTCACTCATTATTATTACCAGATATTTGACCCCAGTCGCATATCTGAGAATAATGTTGCCAGTCCGAATGGGTGGAAGACAACCCCTCGATAACATACACTTAAGCAACATTATCTCGGTTTTGTTCATCGCCTTTTCGACGCCTGTACGACCGCTCCACTCAAATAAATAAAAATAAAAAAAAATAAAAATTTTATATATGTTTTATTGTTTATTGCCTAATTTCCGTTAAACTAATTAAAATTCAATATCAGAAAAATATTACTTTGATGATTTTCGTCCAAATAATAAAAAGAAGATATTGTGTAAATAGCTTCTAGGGTAGATATCTTCCAAATGTTTATAGGTATAAGGCCAGAAAAAAGCTAATACTTTAAATTTAAGAACATATTTATTTACTACAAATATTATGGTATTAATACAAGAAATATCTTCAACATAGACAAAAATGAATACTCTTTTTAACCTTTGAAAATGATTCTAATTAAAATAAATTTTAGGAAAATTGGGAATTTTTTAAAGTTCGTTAATATTTGTGTTACTTTTTTTAAACATAAACCAGGGAATTAGGGTATTCAGTTTATTTGATTTTTAATTATTCGAATAATCAAAAAACTCGAAAATGCTGTTTTTAAATTAATTGAAAAATCTAATAAAATTTTTGAATTACTTTGGTTATTTGAGTAAATGTTATTTTAAAATTTTCCTTGTTTTCTAATATTTATTAAAAAATAAAATAAGTATTATATTTTGTTTTTGTGTTTTAACAATAAAAAATAAACAACAATTTTTGAAATTAAAAAATGGCTTAAACTGCCATTCCGAAATAAACTGGTGCATATTCCTATAAACGCATTTAGAATTTTTGTTTTTCTTTTAGGTATATTCTTTTCTCTTAACCAAAAACAATGTTGTGCTATTACAATAACTCGCGGTACAACGGTACTTTTTTATGTAAGAAATATTCGTTTCCTGCTTTTGTTGTTTTCTTTAATTTAGTAATCAAAACATATTGGATATCATTTCAGTCGAGAAAAATTCGTTTAAAAAGTTATTGCAAAAAAAATATTTAAAAATTTTAAGAGTTTTAATTGTTTGTTTTACTTAAGGTAAGTTTTTGATGACCACGTATCTGTTTACTGGAAATATTTTCGTTTTAATTGGGAAATTTCAACAGCTTAAAGGATGTGCAAAGGAAATTTTCTTACAGACCAGGAAATAAGTATAATTCCATTTTTTCATTAGCAAGGCTGTTCTAACAGAGAAATTGGATGAAAAATTAACCATACGGAAGAAGTTATTCGAGGATTTCCTAAGAGAGGACATGATTTGAAGTCGAACGAAATTCGTATGTCGAAACGTAATTTCGAAGGAGGCAGTGTTGTGGTTTGGGCAGCCTTTCCTGCTGCAGGAAAATCAAAAATATGTTTTGTTTCAACTAAAATGCATAGTGCAGTTTATAATGGATGCATTTATGGATCATTTATGGATGCAAAAATGGATGAAGATTGCATATTCCAACAGGATAACGCTGCAATATATGTCTAGAACCAATTTAATTCGTAGTTTACTGAACACAGAATTCCACTATTGGACTGGCCGGCATACATTCCGAATTTAAATCCCATGGAGAATCTGTGCAGGCACGTGGTCCGCAAGAAATGCACAGAATAGAACCAAAATAACAGTAACGGAGTTAAACTAAAAATTAAGCAGGCTTGGAAAGAAATTGACTGTGATTTTCTTCAAAAATTATTCGAAACAAAGGTTTATCAAAATTGGTTCATATGGCGCATGAGGTACCAATTCGTAGCCCAATTCATAAATTTTTGCCATTGAGACTGCACACGTGTGCACCCGTGTATTATCTTGATGAAAAAAAACTTTTTTCTTGGCCATATGGGATCGTTTTCTTTTTAAATCCTCATTAAGTCGGCCTAATAAGTTGGCATAAGATTCGCCGTTTATTGTTTTTCCCTTTTAAAGGTAATCGATGTGGATTATCCCGCGTGCATCCCAAAAAACTGCTGCCATCACCATCAAAACAATGACGACACTTGCTCAAAATTTGACAGTAGTCTATTAACAGTTGGTACTTGATGGGAATAGTATTGCATTTCATATAACTAGGAGGGAAGTTCGGAAAGTCTCGGAAATATTGATCCGCCCTCATATAAATAAATATATATATATATATATATATATATATATATATTTAGAAACTCGTTTTTCTTAAATCCTCTCAACAGATAATATGATAAATATATTTCCCATCTGGATTCAGAAGTGGTTTAATATGGACAAATTTTTGAGTACGTTGTTAATTGCGATTGATTTCAGTAAAGTATTTGACTCTATTTGCCGCAAAATCCTATGTCGCAAACTTCAAAATAAGTTTAGTTTTAATTCCTCATCTTGCCTCTTGATTTAGTCAATTCTTACACAACGATTTCAATATGTTTAATCTTTAGCTGCAAAACCTTCAAGTAGTTAATTGTTTAGGGGGGTACCGCAGGGGTCTATTATGGTATTCTCCTACTTACAATAAACTTGAACGATATATTCATTCAATGTAATAAAATTTTACAAGTAATATACATACACCGACGATGTTCATGTTCTAGCAGATGATTCTGGATATGGAAATAATTTCATAATATTTAAATCTCTTTAGGACAAAGGCCATGTATTTTTCCATTTATTCAACGAGTGTATCGGATTTGTTTCTCATTACCAGATTTTAGACATTTATTTAGACACAAAACTGGATTTTACATTTTACCTGAATGATAATATCGAAAAATTTCCTTTATTTTAAGGAAACTGTATTAATTTGGCATATATCTATCAATAAACATTAGAAACTTAAATTATCTGTTATGAACTAAAGGTAATTTAGTAAACCATAGCCATTATTATTATATTCAATTTCAACATTTTGTGCATTTTTTGGGGGGTTTAAATGAAAAAATGTTTATTGTATTATTCGTATTAATTTTATTAACCAAAAATAATTTTTTAAAACACGAATTATAAATTTAAGATTTTTATATTGAATTAATATTAATATAATGTATACAGAGTCATAATTTTTCTGGATTAACTGGCTTTCGTAGGTTTGTAATCTACTGAGATTTTCAATAAATAGATAAATATAAAAATAAAGAAATAAATAGATAAGTAAATAAAAACTCCCAAAAAGTGCTTAAAATGCTAAAAACAAAAAATTCTCTTAATTCCAAAAAATCTAAATATCTCCAAAGCTAAAATCATCAAAATATGTACAAATATTCAAAACTTTATTAAACTAAACTAAAAAAATATATATACATTTTCATAATTTCCAAAAACAAAAAAAAATCGAAATGAAATAAAAATTTTTAAATAATTTCCAGGAAAAGTAGTTATATAACATTAAAAGTAGTTAAAATAATATCTTTGTTAAAAAGTATATAAACATAATTTGAAAAGAAAAACTTAAACTTTTCAAAAAGTTTTATAAAAATCTTATTTTTTCAGTGTATTATAAAACGTTTAAAAAATCCGTAAAGAATTAACTTTAAGAAATTCAAATAAAGTTTAAAAATACACACATGTTTAAATAGGATAGTTTTAATAATTAAGAGACTAGTATGAATTTAATTTTATACAGATTGGCATATCATGATTAATTCCTTTTATTTCAATACGGAACTCCTTTGTAACATTTTTTTTTTTTTTTTTTTTTTTTTTGAAAAATTACTAACTTGTCAAGCTACATATTGCCACTCTAGCTTTTTTCTTCCACTTTTTTTTCTTTTTTTTTTTTTGCTTTTTAGCATATTTATGTTAACTGCTGAAAACTTAAGTTGTGTTGTAAAAATCATTTTGCCCTAGGGTGAATATAGACATAAATGTTTTATAAACTGAACACATAAGTAGAATAAAAGGAAGAACAGACATATAAACGCATGGCAGGATGGATGAATGAACGGACGTTCAAAGTAACAAATATGTAGACATATGGCTAGCTACTTGTTACAACTACTTACTTAATAGTGTTTTAAATATGTTGTTGTTTTTCTTACATTTGCTGCTATGCTAAAATTATTAAGTATAGAAGACTTTAAGCATATTTACTAACTAAATAAACCAGTTAATGACCAAGTAACAAAGACTAAAGTAGTCGGGGGGAATAAATGAAAGGCGCTATTTAATTTAAACTGTTTGAGAATGTGTTAAAATAAAGGATGCTACCTGTCAACACATCGTTGCTAACAGGTTTAAAGAGATTTTCTTTGTAAAACTATTGCTATAAAGAGTTATTATTAAACGCATAAATATAAATATTTTGAATTTAAATAATGGGGCTGTTAAGGAATTATGAATGCATGCCAATGAGTTTGAAGAACATGTTTGTTGAAAGTTATGAAATATTATAAAAAGAAATCCTACTTGGGTGTTAAAAATGTTTAAAGATTTTTAAACAATCCACTATAGTTTCATTGACAACATTCTTGGTCAATATTATCAAAGTGAAAAAAATTTTTCTCGTTTGAAATATTTTTTGGATGAAAATCAAAGTAATTTAATGTATATTATTTTGTATCACAACTCTTTCATTAATTAATTAAGCGATAGAAGTAAAGTTTTACTTTTTTGAATAAAAAGTAATTTTAAAGGAAGTTTGCTCATATTTTTCTTATAATTCCACCCAAAGCCTGCATTTACCTTTGGCAGCAATAATTTTGATATACAAACGAATTATATTGACGCTGGCTAGATGTATATCTAGCTTTATATTTTTATTCTTGTATTAGGTAAAAAATTGATTTTCTCAAAAAACGCAAAAAATAGCAAAATCGGACAATATGGAAAACATAGTCTATTTGATTCCATTGAGTTTTTGTTTACCAATTTTCACCGAAAACTTGTAAGCATATTAAAAGTTAAAATGTTTTTCTGAGTTTCGAAAAACACACACATTATATTCCATGATGACAACAAAATCTTACTATTTTCGTATTCAACTATAAAAGTACTTATCCGCAGATTTATCCTCTATAATAAATATTTATAAAAAATTGTTTTATTCAATAATTAAAAACTAGTGAATAGTGTTGAAGAACAAATATTTTTCATACATATTTTAGATTTGATTAACAAGCTCAAAGTTGATCTGTAGTATTATGATAACAAATAAGCAAAAATAAAAACTAAATTCATTTTCAAGCGTTTTAAAGTGTTTACTATTAAATTACGATAACAAAAACACAAAAATAAAATGTGACAAAAATTGTGTTTTGGCCAAGAAAAGTGTTTCGTGAAACCATAGTGCAATCTGCGATTTAATAGAAACTTTAATTTTAAGAAAAATTGCAGATTTTAATACCTTTCAAACACTTAGTACTCAATCCTATATTTTTATTTACTATTTACTATTTTTATATACTGTTTTATTTACTAATATAAAATATAAAAGTATAAAATAATTTTAAATTAAATATAAAATTGTAAATTTAATTTAATTAACCCTGATTTCAATATATGACATTTAATTACTCTTATACACTGTTATTTTTTAAAATAATTTATGTAAAATTAAACGCTTTTAAATATACGAGTCTGTTTTCTTTATTACATTAGAAATAAATAACAAAATTAAATAAAATTAGTAATTTACAATCGAACACGATGAAAATGAAAGAAATAAAGACGTAATAAAAATTAAATTTAAATTTATTGTATATGTTTTAATCATATAATTAAAAAAAAAAATAAATGCAAAAATAGCTGCAACAAAACCTACACATTCAGTATTCTAAATGATCTTTTGCTACAACAACAGAAAAATAACACTAAATTTATGTAACAATTTTGTTGTTTCTAATGTGAATGAAGCAGAAAAAAATATAAATCGAACAATGAGTCACTTTTGTTTTGTTTATAATTTGAATATTAGACAGTTAGACTTTTGATTATTTTCCAAGTTTGTATATGCGAATATCTGTGTCTAGAATAGTTGAAGCATATGTGTGTGTGTGTCAGTGTGCATTTATAGAAAAATTCAATATGCAATATACATTTATTTAAATTTCAATGACTAGAGGCCACGCATTATTTAAAGTGCAATAAATACTGTGAATCATTTGAAAAGGGTTACGAGAAGACTATAGTCTGACAAATTTATAACCTCACTATACAACAGTCCGACTGGACTAAAATCTGAGTAAACTTCTGAATGCCTCATAGAATATAGAATTACCATACTACAGTCTGGCTAGACGATAGTCTGCCTGGATTATACTATAGTCTGGCTGAAGTGTACTACAGTCTGACTACGCTACACTACAGTCTGACTAAGCAACACTACAGTCTGACTACACTACACTATAGTCTGACTATGCTACACTATTATCTGATTATACTACACTATAGCCTGACTAGACTATACTATAGTCTGATTATATTATACTATAGTCTTACTAGACTATACTATACCGTAAATAGATTATACTACAGTCTGACTAGGCTACATTATAGTCTTACTAGAATATACAACAGTCTAACTAGACTATACTATTGTCTGACTAGACCATAGTATAATCTGACTAGACCATAGTATAATCTGACTAGACTATACTATAGTCTGACTAGACTATACTATAGTCTGACTAGACTATACTATAATCTGACTAGACTATACTATAATCTGACTAGACTATACTATAGTCTGACTAGACTATACTATAGTCTGACTAGACTATACTATAGTCTGACTAGACTATACTATAGTCAGACTAGACTCTACTATAGTCTGACTAGGCTACATTATAGTCTTACTAGACTATACTATAGTCTATCTAGACTATACTATAGTCTAACTAGACTATACTATAGTCTAACTAGACCATAGTATAATCTGACTAGACTATACTATAGTCTGACTAGACTATACTATAGTCTGACTAGACTATACTATAGTCTGACTAGACTATACTATAGTCTGACTAGACTATACTACAGTCTGACTAGACTATACTATAGTCTGACTAGACTATACTATAGTCTGACTAGACTATACTATAGTCTGACTAGACTATACTATAGTCTGACTAGACTATACTATAGTCTGACTAGACTATACTATAGTCTGACTAGACTATACTATAGTCTGACTAGACTATACTATAGTCTGACTAGACTATACTATAGTCTGACTAGACTATACTATAGTCTGACTAGACTATACTATAGTCTGACTAGACTATACTATAGTCTGACTAGACTATACTATAGTCTGACTAGACTATACTATAGTCTGACTAGACTATACTATAGTCTGACTAGACTATACTATAGTCTGACTAGACTATACTATAGTCTGACTAGACTATACTATAGTCTGACTAGACTATACTATAGTCTGACTAGACTATACTATAGTCTGACTAGACTATACTATAGTCTGACTAGACTATACTATAGTCTGACTAGACTATACTATAGTCTGACTAGACTATACTATAGTCTGACTAGACTATACTATAGTCTGACTAGACTATACTATAGTCTGACTAGACTATACTATAGTCTGACTAGACTATACTATAGTCTGACTAGACTATACTATAGTCTGACTAGACTATACTATAGTCTGACTAGACTATACTATAGTCTGACTAGACTATACTATAGTCTGACTAGACTATACTATAGTCTGACTAGACTATACTATAGTCTGACTAGACTATACTATAGTCTGACTAGACTATACTATAGTCTGACTAGACTATACTATAGTCTGACTAGACTATACTATAGTCTGACTAGACTATACTATAGTCTGACTAGACTATACTATAGTCTGACTAGACTATACTATAGTCTGACTAGACTATACTATAGTCTGACTAGACTATACTATAGTCTGACTAGACCATACTATGATCTTACTAGACTATACTATAATCTGACTAGATTATACTATAGTCTGAGTAGTATAGTCATATAGTCTATTCAGACTATAGTATAGTCCAGTCAGTCCATAATATAGTATAGTCAGACAATAGTATAGTCTATTCCGACTATAGTATAGTCAATTTAGACTACAATATAATCTAGTCAGACTATAGTATATTATAGTCATTATGGTCTATTCAGACCATAATATAGTCTAGTCACACTATAGTATAGTCTAGTCAGACTATAGTATAGTCTAGTCACACTATAATATAGTGTAGTCATACTACAGTCTAGTCAGACTATAGTATAATTTAGTCAGACTATTAGAATAGTTTCGGCAGACTATGGTCACACTATAATATAGTGTAGTCACACTATAGTCTAGTCAGACTATAGTATAATTCAGTCAGACTATAGAATAGTTTTGGCAGACTATGGCATAGTTTAGTCAGTCTATAGTATAGTCTAGTGAAAATATCTTATAGCCTAGTCAGACCATAGTATCGGCTAGTTAGACTATGGTATAGTCTAGTCTAGTCTAGTCAGACAGTAGTATATTCTGAATAGACTAAACTACACCATAGTCAAGAATAATATCTTTCAACTGAACGAAGATCTGGGCAGTTTAGGGGGTTGGTATTTTTCAGAACAAAATTAACATTATTTTTTACTGTTCCCATCTAAAGTACTTTTACTGTTATGGAACGATGCCAAATCAGGCCAAAATAATATTGAGACTCCATATTTTCTTATAAAAGGGAGCTTCTTTGTAAACACTCCTTGATATTTACTGTGCCTGATGTTACACACGAACAACTTCTTTGACCACAGCTGCCTAAGCTTACCAAGCAAGAAACTTTTTGGGAAATTTTGATTGTTTTTTTGATATGATACTCTTCTATAATATTTCCTCTAATATCTGCTACATGAAACTTTTTTTAAGAGCTTTACTCTATTTCTAGCTCCAGTATTCTTCTTTGCATTCCTATCTGGTACTTTTTGCCTTTAGATGTTTTAGGTCCATTATTAGTTTTAACTTTGAACACATAGCTTTAAGTACATCTAGCCACTTCCGGAAATGTTTGGAATACTTCTTTAGAACTATTCCACCTATTTGGCTTTGTGTTTCGTGGTCTTTTATTTTTATCCCTATTCCAGATGAGCGATCAATTGTATGTCCATTATTTGGCTTTCATATCACTCTAGGAAATTGTCTGCTGACAAGTAGCACTTTTCCAATTTTTTGAAAATTCAATTTGAAAGAGTTTTAATAGTTTCAAGCATTTCTTTTAAGTTTTTCCCTTTGACTTTCCATTGTGAAACAAGCACGAAAAATAAATAATTGGAAATTTCCTATCTTTATAAAATCTGGAGTATTTTTCAAAGATATATTGATTAAAAAAAGAAAATCAAGTTATCAGCAGACAAAGTTATAAACAAAAATACATATTACATTTTATTTTATTTTATAATAGTCTGACTAGTCCATACCATACTGGGCTATAAAGAAGTCATGTTAATCCTTATTCAAATTGTGTTTAGTATGTTACACACATGCCTCATAGAATATTTCTTTTCTTTTTTTTTTAATTTAGACACTTGTACAATCACATGTGTGTAATACAAAGAACGAGCACTACATGTTGTCTTTGTTGTTGGTGTTGGCAATCATTTATTATTTTTTTATTCAAAATTTAAATTAAAATGTTTATAAATTATAATATCTATTTTTTATTTCTGTATATTTAATAGAGAAGTTCATAGACAGTTTTTTTTTTTTTTTTTTTTTTTTGTTAATATCGCATGTTTATAGGTAATTTTTATAATGTGTTTGAATGAAATATTCAATAGATTGTTAATATTTTATCAACAAGTACCAAAAAAATGAAAATTAGAAATGAGAATTAAAATATTTTAAAAATTTTCATAGAAATATTTTCGATTTCAATGTTTAAAGCTTGGTTGTTGCTAAGATAAAGTTATAAACAAAATATGCTTGGCATGCAAATTTTTATCTGATTTTAAAAAAATATTTATTTACAAATATCTTGTATTGTGACCTGCAATTAGACGGGGTGTTAGGGAACTGTGTAATATAAATCATTTGTGAGAGTTGCATATTTATACTCATGTTAATTAATTGTATTAATTTAACGGTTATAATGTATGAGAAATATAATAATATTTTGTAAAGATAACATTAGCATGCAATAAATTAAAATATGGAAATTTTATGATTGAAATTACTAATTTTAGATTGCAAATGGAAGTGGGTGAGATATAAAATTCCCACCGTTGATAAATTATTTATGCATAAAACCAGTGTTGCCAGTTTGGCCTTTTTAAGGCTATTTATATTGCTTTTAGCCTCAAAATTTTCTTTCTAAGTTCGAGCTTTTTTTTAGCTTTTTTTTGTTTCTAAAATTGCCTTAAAAAGGCTTAAATGTTAGTATGTCCACAATGAAGAAAGTAATTTCTTATTCGCTGGTACTAATTTTATTTCTACTGAGCCATCCATTTAGCCTTTTTGAATATTTATTTCCTCAATAAATCGAGATTATTTATATTTAACCAAAATTTTGGCATGTGAAGCTTCTTTCCCTAAGTTGTAATGGTAGATTTTCGTAAATTTAATGGTGATGGTGTTTCTAGGAAAGAATGTGGACTCACGTTCTAATATTAAGCAATACTCGCCGGATGGGGTGGGGTTCTTGGCCACTATCAGGTCCCAATGCTATCAAAACAAAATCGAAAGTGCTTGAAATATATCAGACCAACAAATTTAAAATTTCACTTATTAATCTGCAGACGGACAACGAACAAATTCATACCTGACAATAGTAAATTTATTTTCCTATTAAATTGCACATTATTTTAGATCTTTAGATTTATTAGATCCTCGCCCACGCCAACCATTGTTCTCTATCTTATTCCTAATATTACCTAGAGAACCCCTAAAACCTTCACATACTCCTCTTTACTCCAAATTACTTAAACCATTTTCATATTAGTTTTAATTATTTATTCATATAAAAATTAGATAAATCTTTTTTAAATATAATATCTAATAATTCGATAATAAAATATTATAATTATGAATAAAATTATATTTGATAATTAAAATGATATATAAATAAATGTATATTTGATTTCGTTACTCACAGTACTTTCATCCAACGTTGCTCAAGCCTGTGCAGATTTGTCGATGAAATACTATTTATTGTTGTTGTTAAAATTAATTATTATATTACAATAAGAAATATTAATAAGCAATTATAAGAGATTGTATTATAAATTTAAGAGAAATTTTTACAAGATACTGCAAAAAAAATAATTGATAACAGACATTCATATATATTTACTTTATCTTTACAAACAGACTATCATATGAATGAAAAAGAATAAATGACAAAATTACAAACAGTAAGGGTGTTAACAGATCAAATAACAAAAAAAATTTCAAATTTAGAAATTTTAAATCATGATTAAAATTAATAATTTGTACTTACAATTAAATTACGACAAGTACTTAATTATTAAAATAGATATAATTAATAATTTTAGATTTATATTTATGAACTAATAATATTTCCATTAAGATTTTTAAGTTTATTTAGTAACATTATTTTATTAAAATTCAGAAAATTTGAATTGGTAATTTTACTTATTAATACGAATATTGATTAATATAATTTCATGAAATTTGGAATTTTATACAATTTCTTTAAAATCAATATTTTAACACATATTAATAAAATTATATAAATTAGAAATACTAAGACCAAAGTAGGATATATTTGAATAAATATCGGAATATTTGTTGGACGACTTTTATCAATACAATGGTGGTGGTGTTAATGATGTGTTTCACTAAGCCAAAGATTAGGTAGATTTGGTGTCGTTTAATTTTTGGATGGATGATTCTTGACACGTGAGATAACACTCATTGCCTCTTACCCATATAGGGCGATTTAAATTTGAAAACACGATTTTGCTTTTTTCTTTATTTTTTATTGATAAATAATATTTGTCTTATTCAGTTTTCTTTTTATTCCACTAATTATTTATTTAATAAAAGTTAAATTTGTTTTTAAAATGAAATACTTCAAAAATGTATAATTTTAATTGAATCATTAAAGTCTTTAAAAAGCACAAACTACTTTAAGTCTCACGATTAATCTATGAATCATTATTGCGTATTTTAATAAATGTGTCTAGTCAAGAATTTTCTAGAATCAATCATTAGTGATTACACCTATTTTACTCCCTCATTCATAATTGTCAATTACTAAATTCCAATCATGATTTTTTTTTTTGTAAAATTAATGGAATCAATTACTCTTTGAAAAACAATTGACTCAATTCATTGAGAAAGTTGGTTGGTATAAAGTGAAATTGAAACGAATTATTAATGAAAGAAATAATGAAATAGAAATAAAGTACCAGTGATGAGATTATAGGGAATAATAATGATAAAAATTTTGTATTTATTTTGAGCAACAAAACAAATTAAAATGAACCGTCACAAAGTCAAAAATAAATTAATTAATAAAATGTAATTGTATGAACGATTATAATTATTTTTTTTTTTAATATAATCCATTAATCGTATAATTTATTTATGAGCATAATTTTAACAAAATTCTTATAAAGGCAAAAAATCCTATTAAGGAAGAATTACAGTTTCAAAATTGCAAGAAACTACTTCAAAACATTGAGTCGTCTTTCATATGAAATATAACCTGAATTTGTATGGTAATGTATATTTTAATTCATTGGGCATTTTGCTGGTAACTTTTCTATGTTTAATTTATAAATTTATTAGAATATCTTTAAAAAATATCAAAAACTAATGAGAAGGAGAAAAAAATTATATATATTTTTTTGGGACATTTAGTCTTTTCTGACCTTTTTTTAAAGTTCAATTTATCCTCTTTTTTTCTCACCTCCTGGCAACACTATATAAAACAAATTAGTAATTGAATTCATTAAACAAAGAGATACTGATAAGGCAAATTAAAAAAAGAAAAATACTTAATGTTCGAAAAATATTAGTATATAAAAGGGTCCCGGAAGTTGTTGACAAAATTTTAGAGTAATTTACAGATATTATTCTATAGATTAATCTAAAGTCTAACCTGTAGTCTAATCTATATTCTAGCATATAGTATAGTCTATAGCATTGTTTGTTGAAAATATTTTGACTTTGAGGAAATGCTTTTGGTTACATGATCTCAAATTCAAATATAACTTTCAATTTTAATCTTTATCGGTTATATATTCAATTATTACTTACATTGTATTGTTGTAACATATTTTCCTTAACATCTTATTAAACTATTCAAATTTCCACATACCTGCAAAGAAGAAGAAAATAATACTTTTATAACAATTAAATTTTAAATATTGATAAAATTTCAAAAAGTAAACATTAACTCACATCTGGCACCTTTTAAAAATATTCAAACAATAAATAGTTAGTAACCAATTTTAATTTGAATTGTTTAAACTTTTTTTCATTTCTGTAAAGGATTTAATCAAAAATCATGAATCAAATTTGCTGCTTAAGTCTTTTGTTTTGTCAAACGAAATAAAAATTTAAAAATACAATACTTTATTACCGATAAAGCTACACCAATAATTTGAAATAAATATGTGAATTAAATGAATAAGAAAAATAAAAAAGATATAATAATTTATGTAAATACATAAATTTTAATTAACTTCACATACCTCAAAATCATTGTTAAACTCAACACCATAATAAGAGTAACCAGATAAAACGAAATATTTAATTGTATTTAATATATTTAGTATGACTTTACTTTACCAGCAACAACATTAAATAGTTATTTGCATCTTAATACCCGTGTCTATATGTTTGTTTTTATTTAAAATTTTATAGAAATATAAGTAAAATAATTGAAGTGCAATTAAGTGTATGCATTTAGTATAATTAACAATTAAAATAATTCATACAGAAATATTAAATACAATTAATATTTTAACACTTGTTTTCAAATAAGATCATACCAAACACCACAGCAACAACACCAATAACATAAGTTTAAATTAAAAATGAAACCAATCAAAAAATAAACAAAACACAAAAGATTTATTTAAAAGAATAAAATAGCTTAGATTAAAGAACAACCGATTTCAAAGTGTTTGACGGTTTTCAAAGAAAAAAAAAAACTTCTAGTGTAACTTGATCATTTAGTTCTGCAACTTGAAATATGTTCTATTGTTCTAAAATTAAATTAATTTATATTAAAATTGATTAGCTACTGCAATTAAGATTTAAATCTTGTAGCATTTTCATACATATAAAATAAACAACTGTGTGGCAAGTTAATTATAATAGAAAACTAACAAAATTACACACATACATTATAGCTATAAGTAACTTTTTATATTACAAAATAGTAATAATAATATGATTTCCTTTGAACATAACTATCTGATCATTTTGCTTATTCGTTCTATTTTAATTTTTATACAATTGTCTTTTAGCACTTAGTTGTTCAACCAAAATTAAATGACAATTTTTATTTTGTGTTCATTTGTAAAATGCCCTAAAAATGCATTCTTTTAACATATTGACACTTTAATTATTGTTTTTATTTAATTAGAAAAAAATCTATTCAACTATTATATACAAGTATTTGTTGCTTAATAAACTTGAGTTTATGTTAAATTAGTTGAAAAATTTCTAACACATGCTACAAGGCATAAAGCGGTAATAGGAGTCTTGAGAGAGTGCTACAATAATAAGAAAATGCTTCATTGAACTGTAAATAAAATGCCTGAACGAAATTGAAATTGGAACAACTAAAATTTCTAATATAAAAATATTTAACAACAAATAAATATCTATAAATGTAAATTCGCCTAACTTGATTAATCAAGTTTTCGTTATATGTACGAAATATTTCGTTAATGTAATAAATCTATTTTGAATAAATAATTTCTCTAATATATAAAGAAAAACTTTCGTGTATGCGATAAACTTTTGGAAATATTTCTATAATTTAAATTTCTTGTTATAAAATTTTCAATTAAATAATATTAATACTAGAAATATATATTAGTAGGTACAAAATAATTTTGCAAAAAATGTTATAGAAGTCAGCTTTTTCACCAAAACCACAACTATTAATTTTTCTACTAAATTTCACTAAAAATTCAATTTATTACTGAAAATATATTTTTTTACTAAAAATTCGATTATATACTGAAAATTGAAATTTTCAATTTTCAAAAAATTGTTTTCCTTTTTTTACAAAATTCCGATTGCTTACGAAAAAAGAAAATTTCCGCCACTGATTCAATTTCTGACTAATACATATATTTTTGACTAAAAATTAAATATATTTTTTTATTTGTATTTTTTTTTTTTAAGTTTTAATGAAAAACTAAATGGACAAAATTTAATTTGAGTGCTTCCATACCAAAATGGAAAAACAGCCATTTTCGGATTTTAGATCCCCAACTTCAATGAAACTCACTACAGACTTTGGCTATTGGAAGTAGATTTTAATTAATCATAAACTTTAAGATTCTGGCCTTTTCCAGTTTAAAGATATGAAGCATGAAAAAATGAGATAATATGCAGAGAAATACACATAGAAAAACCAACAAATTCATGTGTTTTCTTATATAAATATACATAAATATGCATTTTTTAAACTTTAAAACTCTGATAATTTTCGATTTTTTATAAAAATTGAAAATATATTAAAAATATTCGCAAATAAGATTTGATAGTCATATTTGATACGTATGAATTTGTTTTCTCTACAATTATGTACGAAGTATTAACAACAAATATAAAATTATTTATGCAGATAAGTTAATCAAACTTCAAAAAAAAAAATAATTAATTTAGAAAATTGATTTCGGTATGCATTATATGCAGATTTATGCAAATACTTCAAAAATATGAATTTTTAATAAATTACTTGTAAAATATTCAAAAGCTTAGCCTGCTAGCAACTTCTAAACTATACATTATAGATCTCTAGTATGTAAAATAAAAATTATTTCAAAGTATGTCATTTTTATGAGCTCCTATTTAAAATAAATGAAATTTTTTTATAAATAATTTGACCTCAGATTACATTTTCCTACATAACTTCTAAACTAAAGAAGTGTTCAACATCAAATTTTGCACGAGTATGGAGAAGAGAACATTATATAATTTTTTTAAAAAATTTTAAAAATATATTTTTTGTTTAATTTTTATAAGTCTAGTCTTGGTGTTTGAACTTTCGAAATTATCTAACTTAGTACATATCATTTTATATATGTATATCATTCTATATATAGTTCAGAAGTTATTAGTAATTAGATTATATTTTGTTACATAACTTATAAACGAAATGAGTGCTCACTATAAAAAGAGTTATGCCAACATTATATAATTTTTAAAAAATTATAAAAATAGTTCATTTAGAATTTGATAAAAAAAAAAATATATTGTTTATTTTAAAGAACTGTGTAATGCCAAAAATTATAAAAACTAACAATTGTGCACAAAAAAAATAGAGAAATATTTTTTAGTTCCCAAAATTTCAATAAAATTGTTGAAAGTTTTATGTCTTTAGATCATTCTAACTTTTTAATGGAATTGCTTTTTCTTTATTTATGAGGACTTTTATTTGGATATTGGGATATTGGACAAAAGCTAATAAATTTAGACATATTTTTAAAGAGTTATCTGTGTAAAGTTTTTGTTATTTGCGCTAATTCGTTTTTGTTTTTAACTACACAGCAAAAAAAAACATTCAAAGAAGTCTATAACGATCCTAAACTTGTGAGTCAGATCTAGTGCAAATTCGTATCATTTCCAATGAAGTTAACATAGGCTTGTCATTGGAAGATGTTCTTTTTTTATAACTATTCACTGAGTAGGAAGTCATGTTCATGATGTCATGTAAAATTGATTTTTTATGTACTTTTTATCAATTCAAGGAAATTAATTATAATTTTTATATAAACCAAAATTTTTTTATTAAATAAAATATACATAAGAATGTTCTTCATTTGATTAAAACTGTTATTAATAAATAACAAATATTTGTAAATTTTCAACTTTTTATATCAGAAAAATTTATCTAAAACGCTTTTTAATAACATCTTTCGATGATGTTTATATAAATTCTTAAGCACAGGAAACCGTACACTTACTAAAACTTTGGAAGTAATGAAAAAGTACTTCCTTAAAAATTACTTCTATTTATTTTTGCTGGGTATTAATGATTATATATATTAATAACCAGCATATATTATATAGTTAAAAATATAAGTGCTTATTCCTGCTCCTTCATCCTTCTTTTTACAAAAAATAAATCGAGTACCCAAATATTTAACGTTATTATTAATTACACTTTGTTAAAAAATGGAAAAAGTTTTATATACTTTGGAAATGTCCCAATGTGGGCCATAGGTCTAGACTAAAACTAAAAGGTTTAGATTAAATAATTTTGTAATTTTTAGATTTTTCGAAACACCCTCAAAATCTAAAGTTATCGATAAAGAACGGTTTTTTACGAATTAAAGCAATAAAAAAAAATAATAAATATTTATTTTAGTACAAATTGTGAATTTTTTAACGATTCTAGATAGAAGATAAATCAAGCTTTCTTAATTTATACACATTTGTTTACATTACACGAACTTCGGCTGAAATATCATTAAAAATATTTATGATTTTCATTTTTATTTAAATTTTTTCAACTTCGGCACGTTTTATATTATTTTATATGAAAACCTATATTTCTGTTAATTTATTTCAAATTTGCATTATGTAACGAAAAATCTGAAACCTTTTTGGTAAAAATCGAAATAATTTTTTTGATAAAAAAAATAACTTAACATAATATTAACATTAACAAGACAATAGACAAAGAATACAAAGAACGGAAAGAAGGTCTGTTTCGTACAACAACAGTTTTGTGGTCAAATGACGTATAACTTTGAAGGACGAAAAGTTATGTTTGGACATGAACTTGCACGAATATAAAAATACGAAATTATTCGCTAAAGCATCTACACTAGGCAACAATTTAGATAGCATTTTTCGGCAGACACTTACAATCGTCAATTTTCTCTCAGTAAAATTTTGCTAAACCTGAGCGAAGATTTCTTGTTTTTCACAAAAAATTAGGAGGAAATTTTATGCTGCAACCTATTGAGTTGTTTCACTAATCTACAAAAATCTAAAAACTTGAAAAATCATTAAAATAAAACCAAAGGCAAACAAATAAATATCATATTTAAAAAATATATTTACGGTATTAAAATTATATATTATAGAGCTTTAAACAAAAATACTTAAAATCAGTATTAACAAATATTATTGTTAATTTTAGATAAAATGACTTCGGTATAACCTCAAAAACGCACTAAAAATGCTTCTTGAATTTATGCCAGAAAAAGTGGATTTTTGACCAGTATGGGGTGGTAAAAAAGTTGTAGATGATGGGTATATACACGCAGAGAAAAAATATAGTTGTAGTGACCATAATCTAAGAGCAACATATTATGATTAGAACTTATGATCACAGCAAAAAATAGAAATGATTAAAAGTAATAATTATAATGATTCCACTTTGTCATATGGTTAGGTTTTTCATGTTATGATTATAGTTTTACATATATTTTAACAATCTTATTATATTATTATATCACATTGTCATATTATGATTCCATTTTATCATATTATTACCTTATGTTATCATATAGTTATCCAATCTTATCATATTATTATTTTATTTTGTCAAATTATTATTTCATCTTATCATATATTAATAAAAATTATTATTATTTTTATAAAATGTTTGTGGAAAATATAATAGAAATGTGTTTATTAGCCAATATAAATATAAATATATAAAACCAAAACAAATAGTTTTCCACTAAGTTTGTGAAAAGGATAAGTATTATATTTATTTTTAACATTTTACACGTATTGTTATAGGAATAATAATATTAACATGGTTTAAAAACAGAATATGGTTTAAGAATAAGGAAAAAGACTGCAAGTAATGATATGTTTCGTATTAACAAAATTTTGTTTCTGGTAAAAATATTTAAGAATATATAATTTTTGCAGTTGACCATACTAAAATTATTATTAAGTGTTAACATTAAATGACAAAATTAAATCAAAATCATTGTTGTCATGAACGCAGAGCTATTCAAATTCAATAAAATTAACAATATTGTTGTAGTGATAATGATGTAACCATATTTTTTTTTCTGCGTATAGATTCGGCCAAGCCAAATATAACATTTTGACTTGTTTTGTTATTTTTATATAATGCACATTGGCATTTCTTTTTTTTAATTTTAAAACATGAATGAAATTTGGGAGAATCTAAGAAGTTACGTATTTTATATCTCCCAGAAAAGTTTTTTTTTATTTATAAAATATGTTTTCTTTTCGAATACTTTAAAAAATTTCGTATTTTTACAAATTTAAAATTATTTTTGAAAAAAAATATTATTTTTGATAACGGAAAAGCTAATGAACCCTTTTTAAATGAATAATGAATAACAATTTTGTTTTTTGACTAATGAAAAAAATTTCAATAACATAGAATGGAAAATACTGAGCCAAAGTTTTGTTAAATTACAAAATGTTGATTTTTTAGGCATAAAGACTCGACAATTATGAAAAATAAACGCTACAATAATATGGTAACAAAAATATGGTAAGAGGTGCCGCATAGTTCTACCTTAGAGGAATATGATGGGTCACAGTTTCAAGCTTAAACACGAATAATCCTCTTCTATGACTATTCGTTTGCTTGCAAATTTAATTATTACTATTTTCCAATATTTTTTTTGTAATGAATATTTTGAAAGCAAGCAAAAGCAAACAGACAAAATTTATATAAAATGCCTTTTGTAGTGTGTTTAATAAGAATTGTTTTTTTATTCTGTAAATAGTGAATATGACCACAAAAACCCAACATATATTGCCAACAAAATCTAAGTATGACACCTGTTGCTTATACCCATAAGTTGCCTAAAAATCTATTTCTTTAATCATTTTTTTTTTTTTTTTTTGTTACTTTTATTAGAGCCTTCAAAAACCTACTTACTAAATGGCGTGGTCAGTTACTTAGTTAAAATTAAATAATTCAATTTTTTATATTTTTATAGCATGAGTTTTGGCTTAAATTGTAAGTTTTGAATATAAAATTGAAATAAAGCGCCATCATATCTTGCCACAAGATATAAACAAAAATTCATACTCGTTCATACAATAAAAATATTTTTTTTTCTATATATTTAATTTACTATGTAGTACTCGTACTTGTTTATATAGAAACATAAATACGTATACGAATATACACAACATTTTAGATAATTTTGTAGCAAACATATTTTGCTGATAGCTGCCAAAATTCATGCCATGTTTTTTGTTTTTTTTTTCCGTATTTATTTCATATTCTCTATGGTTAGGAGAAGGAGAGAACCTTAATTTTGGTGTTGTTTGGTTAAGAAAAAATAAGAATAAAATTTGTTAATTTTACAAAGTATTCAAATTTAATATATATAGTGAGAAAAATTCTAGGGTTATATGGAAGGAAGCTACTTATATGTTTTTATGCATTCATAAAAACATTCAATATGCAGTAAGATATGAAAATTATGCTCTAAAAACCTGAAAATATGCACTTCAAAAATAAAAAAAAATATTTGTAATTTAGAAAATAAATATATGTTTTTCATTAAAACAAGTGTTTTATTAATATTATTTCTTTATATTTAATATTATTAAAACATTTTTTACTTTAATGTTATAAAATAAGAAAAAACTGTAATTTATTAACTATGTCAAAATTTGATTCACCGTTTTTTTTTTTTATTATATTACATAAATGCGTTACTGAGCTTCCATTTTCTTAATCATCCTAATTATCAACATTACGATTAGTTCAGAAATTATCAAAAAAAAAAAAAGAATGCTTTCATTCAAAAAAAAAAAAAAAAAATAAATAATTAAATAAAAATAAAAAATAAGATAAAAATATATAAATAAATAAAATTAAAAAATTTATAATAAAAAAAATTGTTTTTACAACAATATTCGGACAAGTCTAAAAGCTACTACGTTCTCAACATTACTTCAATAAAAATTTTAATAAAAAATGGCTTAAATTAGCTCAATTAATCTGCACAAGTTTAATCCTCAGAACAAGTTCTATCGAAATCCGGAATGATTTTTATTTTTTTGTTTTTTTTTTTTTTTTTTTTGATTTAAAAAAAAAATCACTTTTAATGATTATTTTTTAGTTTTATTTTTTCGCTCAAGTTTTAATGATTATTTTTAAGTTTTATTTTTTTTGCTCACAAAATAAATCTTAAACTATTCTGAAATGATTTTTAATAAACAAATATACTTTTCTTTTCCCTAATTTTAATAAATTTATATAAACATCTACATTTTTATTAAAAATCAAAATTTTTACTAAAAATCTATTTTTTTCCAACATCAACAATTTTACGAAAAATTGACATTTTTTATAAAATCATAATTTTCTTATAAATAAATAAATCTGATTTTTCACTAAAAGTCGGAATTTTTTACAAAAAATCAAATTTTTTACACAAAATCTATTTTTTTACAAAAAGACAAATTGACTTTTAAAGATTTTAGCTTTTAGTCAAAAATCTGATTTTTTTAATAAAAAAAATTTGATATTATAATATAATTTTTTCATTTTTAATAAAAATTTTGGTTTTTAACAAAAATTTTGATTTTTAATAAAAATTTTGGTTTATAATAAAGATTTTGTTTTCTAATAAAAATTTTGATTTTTAATACAAGTATTGATTTTCAATAAAAATTTTGATTTTTACTAAAAATTGTGATTTTTACTAAGAATTTTGATTTTTAATAAAAATTTTGATTTTTAGTCATGATCATGATTTTTGTTAAAAAAAATCAAATAAAATCGAGTTTGAAACAAAGAAAACCAAATTTTTCACTATGAATTATTCTTTGAGCAATAAAAGTCGCAAAATAGTCATTATAATTTAAGCGAAAAAATCAAAAAAAAATCATTTTATTTATTTTATTTATTTCTTTAGTTATAATTAAAATTATAAAAAAATAAAAGGAGCACTAGCATCTAAGGCTTTCGGCTTACTAAAAAACATCATTATTTTTGAGCAAAAAAAAACCAAAAATAATCATTACAAGTTGAGCGAAAAAATAAACTCAAATATAATCATTAAAAGTTGAGTGAAAAATTAAAAATCAAAAATAATCATTATTTTTTGAATTTTACTTTAAAACTCATCATCATTACGGTCTTTGGTTCAAAACATATCAATCTTTAATTCTAGATTTTTTGTCTTCATACAAATCAATGCACTTTAATATACATATCCACTTTTAAGATACTATTATAAAAATTAGTTTACAAATAATTCTGCTTTAAAGATAAACACTTTCAAAGAAATATCCATTTTAATGCACAAGGACCGTATCAGGAAAATGGGTAATAGTATTTAAAATTATATTGTAAAACATAAAGCCAAGGGGTCATTTAGAAACTTCTTGAAATTTGCGTGTACAAAAAAAAATATATATTTTCGCTCAGTGTTTAAAATAACAAAAAAATTATACTTTATGTTGCATGCAATATATTTTTTTACTCTTGCTTAATTTTGACGCAACTACAACGGCCACAAACAAACCAACTAAAGTAACAAAAAAAAAAAAATAGTTGCAAAAAATCTAAATTAAATATTATTCATTACAAAAATTTAACGTAACTTATAAAAATTTTATGACTTTTTTCCCCTTCACAGCATATTAGCCAAAATAATATATATATATATATATATATATATATATATATATATAAAATACTTACAAAATTAAATAAATAAAACGAAACTAAATTAAGAATAACCAAAATTAAACAGAACAACATTTATTTGCTTTGCTTTAAAGCGCTTTTGATTATTAATAGTAACTTAACCTTTTGCTATAATTGTGAGCACAAACAATTTAAACGAAAAAAAAAACAACATATAAAAATTAAACGAAAAACTCTATCAATTATTTAGGTCTCCATGATTACATGAACATGTAAATTTAGACAAACCAAACTGCAGTTTGAAGAAAAAAAACACAAGCAAATCACAGTATTATGCTAAACTTTAATTTAAACTTGCTTAAGTCTTTTTTGCTAAATTAACATGTTTCGCTACGCATACAAAACCATAAATCTTCAAAATAATGAATAAAGCTAAAATATCGTAACTAAATATAAGAATAATAACAAACAAGTACAATTTAAAATAAATTATATATAAAAAAATGTTCAAATAAAATATTTATATTTAAATGGACTATTAATATTATTTGTTTTGGTGATTTTTAATGGTTGCACACGATACTTTGTGCCGCACGGGATGTTTGTTGAAATGAACACAAATTTTTAAATTGATGAATGTTTTAAATAAAAAAACAGGTCATGATTTTGAATGTAATTCTTATATTGAATGAGTCATTTTATTCGGCAAAAATTTGTTATTGTACCATAGGTGGTGAAGGGTGAATACATCTCCACCTTGCTTTCGACTTAGAATCACTTCCTGAGTCGATTTAACGATGTCCGTCCTTCTGGTCTGGCTAGAGGACGCAATTTTGAAGATATCTTGATGAAGTTTAGCAGAAATAATTATTCCGGTACATGGACAATGTCAATTTGTTTATGATTGGTCTATTATTTCACCTAGCCCCATACAATTGATCCCGTAATACCAGTTTCATTCTTAGAATTACCTTTAATATATCTATTATTTAGTAAAATTCGGCACAAATAATACAAGTATAAATCATATTCATGATACCAAATATTATAAAGATTGGTCCATAATTAATCATGGCTTTCATATAAACCCCATACAAATGCTAATATTTGACATAAATAAGTTGTATATAAGTTGAAATGTCAGTGCCAAATTTTATGATAATCGGCCCATAATTTACCGCAGCTCCCATGCAAGTTCCTCTTCCGGAAATCGCCCATAAGCATACAAATCCCATATAAATATTTATAAATATTTATATTAACATAATTAATTCATATGTATGTTTAACAGAAAAATAAATTACACTGCAAGCAGAGAAAAAAATGATCGTGGCATTGTCACTATAACAATATTATGTTCTCATTGTTAATATTCATTAATTTTAATAATACTGTGTTCATGATAACAATGTTTTTGTTTTAGTTTTATCATTCATTGAATTGAAATTCTAATATAGTTGACTACAAAAATTTTATGTTTTTGAATATTTTTACCAGAAACAAAATTTTATTAATATAAAAATATAAAAAATATCATTATTTCTACAACCATTAAATATTATTAATCTTGTTCCTAGTTCTTAAACCATATTTCGTTTTCAAACCATATTAATCAGTGTTGCCAGGAGGTGAGACAAAAAGAGAAAAAAATAAACTAAAAAAGTTTAAAAAATAAGGTCAAAAAAAATGTAGCATTTTTTCAATAAAAAAATACTTTTTCACATTCTTATTAGTTTTTTATATATAAATATTTTTTCTTTTAAATATTATAATAAATTTATAAATAAACATAAAATGGCTTCCAGCAAAATAACCCAATAAAAAATCACCATAAAATTACAACAAAAACTTGGATTATATTTCATATGAAAAATTATTTAATATTTTGAATTATTTTTTGTCATTTTTGGACCATAATTCCATTTTCATTAAATACTTTTAATTTTTTTGTGTTTTTTTTTTAGATTTATAAGATTTTGTTTAATTATATTCGTAAAAAGTTTCTATGGTTAATGAAGTATATTAGAAAATAAAAATAATAATTATAAAAATTAGTATTAGCAAAAAAAAAAATTATTTTCTTCGTTGCTAAAATACTAAAATCTTAGCCCTTTTTAAGGCAATTTTAAGAATCAAAAAAGTAGAAAAGGCTTGAAAACAAGCTAAAATCTAAAACGAAAATTTTTTCAATATAAGTAGACAAGGTTTTGTAATATTTGGTGATGAATCAAGCAATATAAGATACTGATTAACTACTAACAAAGGGTTTAGTTTATAAAAAATATTTTGTATTATCTTGCACAATATATGATGGTACAACATATGACTTGGTAAACAATTTATAAAAATATTAATTTTTAATTATTGTATTTTATTTTAATATATGATAAGATGGGATAATAATATGATAAAGTGGAACACTAATATAATAGAATGGTATAATATAACAAAATGAAATTATATTCTGATAGAATGGGATAATAATATAGTTAATATGTTAATATGACAAAATTTGAATCATAGAATGAAAGAACGAACCATAAAATCGGACACAAATATGAACAAGATTACCTTGATGGTCTAAACCCACGACGGTCTTAGCACCGGGTGAAGAATGATGCGCCAACCAACGCCCCCATATGCTGTTACACATGCAGATAGCAATCTAATAATTCGCTTTCTGGACAAGATCATTTCAACACATGAGACCTCAGCCACCACGTAACCCCTTATCAAGGGCCTCACCAACAACCAGCCACGAGACAGTGATGGTTGGAGTAGCGCTCCCTATCTGTTTCCTGTCTAACTACAATTCTAAGACAAAGTAGGAAATCTTAGAGCATAGAGAGACAGGAATTTTTTCTGCCACGTATGAGCTATACATCAAGGGTGAGATTTTATCCGAGAAGACAAGAATCTAGATTTAGCCCGAATGAGAAAACTCAGCACTTTAGCAATTTTCTTTTAGCTCTTTTTGCTCTTTTTTACTTTTTTCAAAAATGGAAAATTATTTTAATAGGATATTTTTTTTAATTTCACGTTTATTTGACAATTGTTGTATTACGTTTTTCCTATATTTGTACCCAAATTTATCCAGAGATTCTATCAATTCGCAAAGAAACTTTATTATTAAATAACTGACTTCAACAATTAAAATTGTTTGAGTGAAAAAGTGCTGAAAGAATCCCAATAAGATGCATTTTAGTTTACCCAGTTTGCTATTAATATGTTTCGTTTTACTTTTCAAAAGAGATTTTAATTTTAGCCCATTTTTATGCTTTTTCATAAAACTTGTCTTGATTGAACCACAAAATTTTTGTCTTTTTAAATTTATCCCTTCTTAGTACTTTTTTCAAATATTTCTACGCGTTTATATTGGAAATAGTTGGCATCACGATCCACTCCATCACTTGAAGTTGTTTACAGACACCTATAAACTTACCAAAAATTAAGCAATAATTATACCAAATAAACCCGTCTTAGATGTTGTTACTGATGGAATTTCAAATTCTTGGTGCTTTTAAGTTTCCTAATGGGGACATCAATTGTAGCTGGTCAATTGAAATATTTTTCAATTTTTTATATTCGATTTTAGTTTTTCTTTTACAAACGTGAATTTTTGTATATTTTTGTCGAAAAATTTTATAACCAATAAATACATTAAAGAATCAATTAATTTTTTAATTAAATTTTAATATAAAACCTAATAAAGATGTTAATTGAAAATTGTATCTAATAATTTTTCTGTGCAGGATTATCCACACACAAGTATTCTTTAGAAAACCGGGAAAATCTCATTTTAGAAAAAACCAGGTGTCCGGTTTTGGACCCTTGAAAAAAACTATTAATCGGTTTTCAGTCATTTAAATTTTTTTAACAAAAAAATATTATTATTATTATTATTATTATTATTATTATTATTATTATTATTATTATTATTGTTATTATTATTATTGTTATTATTATTATTATTATTATTATTATTATTATTGTTATTATTATTATTATTATTATTATTATTATTATCATTATTATTATTATTATTATTGTTATTATTATTATTATTATTATTATTATTATTGTTATTATTATTATTATTATTATTATTATTATTATTATTATTATTATTATTATTATTACTATTAATATTATTATTATTATTGTTATTGTTATTATTATTTTTATTATTATTATTATTATTATTATTATTATTATTATTATTACTATTAATATTATTATTGTTATTGCTATTGTTATTATTATTGTTATTATTATTATTATTATTATTATTATTATTATTTTGTATTTTGTAACCCGGGTTCTATTATTTGATTTCAAGGAGAGCGGCAATTTTTTCGGTAGTTCTGCCTTTAACGTCCCGAATTAGCTGTCGTCTCGATCTTGACGACTAAACGTCACCGTGTTTGCCGTAAAACAGGCATTCAATTGAACACTCATTTTGATAGTACATACACTCAAATTATTTGCACTGATTACTTGTCATTAATGACTAAATGATAAACATTAGATTTGACAGAGGCCGCTAAAATATCTTGGCTTCTAGAGGCTGCTAACATAACACTTCTGTCAATTTTAACAACTAACATAGAAAAAATATTCGATAAAACCCTTCAAATAATTAGTTTTTTTTTTAATTTTTTTAATTATTAATTTAATATAATTAACATGATTATTGGTATAATTTTTTTAACAATAATTGACAACTTATAAAAAACAAAATGAAGCAAAAAAAAAAATATAAAAGCATTTTGAAATATTATTTGTATACATTGGAATAAAATGTGATTTTGTAGACAATTTCCATTCAACGTATATTTCGAAGACATTTTTAGATTTTGGAGGTGATATTTAGTGCAGACATTTTATGTCCAATTCGTGAAGTATTTACACGTTATTTGTGTTTTTGTTTTAAATCTGGAAGATAATAATTGATGGTTTTTCAAATATTCTATCACATGTTTTTTGTCTTCATAGATCACTATCTTTAGAGGCATTTTTTACCCTAGTATTTGAACTTCTCAGATTTTATCTGATCTCTCTGCGAAATAGGTATACATAGATAAGTTCAATTAATCTTAAAAGCATGTACACATGTACACATATGATCGTACGTATTTGGTCATACTAAAAAACACTAAACTTGGAAGGAATACAAAAGTTCACAAAAACCGTTTTTTTTTTTTTTTTTTCTTTGTATATAATTCGCTTATTATACAGCGTAAATGCATACCTACTATTGTTTTTTTGAAACACACTTGTGTGTTCCATTAACGTTTTGCAATTTAGCCTTTTTTTATTATATTTTTATAAAATTATAATTAAACCATAAAATTTACATATCGAGGCATCCCAATTTGGACCCGACACGAAAATATTTTTAAGTCTACAAATTCTGTAATAGCATCGAGATATTATGTACTGGACACATAATTATTATTGGCTTTAGACTTAATGTATGAACAAAAAGACTATATATGCCAAGTTTCGCTTACCTCCATCAAATTTCGAGGTTGACCGTTAATATACAATTACATACACCATCTTATAATAAATGAAGTACAATCAGTACATTACTTAGATTATATGCATTTTAAGTATTTTTTTAGTAACATTTGAATTTTTTAATAAATCATTTAAATACAATTTTTGTAATTTTATTGGATGAATAATTGTGTTCAAAGATAAAACTTCAGTTAATTTTTAGTTAATTTTAAGCAAAATTTCAATTATAAGTGTTATTAATTTGATTAAAAAGTTTAATTAAAATTTACAAAAAAAAAATCAATTAATTTCACTTACTAAATAACATCATTTTGATTATTGGAGCAAAATCAAACAAAATTTTAATTAATATTAGCAATTTCGTAATTGAAGTTCAATTTTATTTTTTTTTTTTTTTTTCGTGAAACATTTCAGACAGTAGTTTAATAAGAATTCTCCTCGGTTTAACTCGTCTTAATGTCGAAATTTGTACTTTTCTAACATGAACATTTCGCAGCTATATATGTTATAAAACAATATTTCAGCATCTGAAATATCACAAAGTCCAGAAAACTATAAATTTTTTGCAGTCTTTTTCAGGCATAAGATGTCAGCAATGTTATCAAGGGTTTTATTGAAGCTTTTTGATTCTAATGAACTTTTTGAAGAGTTCAGCTAAAGATTGCTGATGTGTGGTTAATCCAAAAACGATACGATAAGGAGAATATCGTTCCAGAAACTAAGTCAATAAAGTAGATAATTTGTAGAAAATTTGAATACTACACTACAAAGAAAAGAGAGGCATAGGAATGGAATCGTCTTTTATAAATAACACGAATTTAATCGGGTAAGATAAGTGCTGCGCTTCTGTGTAGGCTAAAAAAGTTTGATTTTAGATTTTCCTCGAACATGTAATGTTATTCCAATATCTTATGTAATAAATTCCGATGAGCTAGTTGATGCTTAAAACATTTTTCTGTATCATATATCATCGTCGATACACTGCTGGATCACAACTATGTACATCGCCACTCAAATAGTGCAAAATTGAAAAAAGAAAAAACAGTAACACAATCTATTGATTTTTAATTTCATAAAGGCACCTAATTGGATTCTGTTCAAAAACATTTTCTTAACCATAAAATACTATTTGTAAACACGTAAATTCATTTAAAACGCGCTGCACTACAAATTTTCATTCATCTAGACTCAAAAAAATAAAAATAAAAAATTAAAAAAAAAAACACTTGTAATAAAATGCATGATCATTATTTGTTGGTTCATTGGTTCATATTCTTTTATTTCGATGGCTTAACTCACGTTTAAAGTGAAATTGAAATCTTCGTGTATTTCAAGCCACACCAGGGCAGAGTATTTTGTTCGTAAAGACTATTTAAGCCAACTATTAGGCTTAAATAGTTTTACTATGTTTTGCTTCATGTTTGGTTTTATTTATTTTCAATTTAAGTTTTAAATTTTCTTCGTATTTTTGTTCTTCTCTTAAAGTTGTTTTACATTTGGTTTAGTACGAAAGTTGCAATGAATTCTGTGTCCATTTGTCCGTTTGTATGTTTTAAAGGAATGTTATGTTTGTTAGTTTTTTTTCTGTTTAGTAGGTTAGTGTAATAACTGGGTTTTGAGATCATTCATTTATTTCAATCCAGTGTTTGTGGTAATTGATTGCATTGAAAGGAAATTAAATATAATTGAGTAATGTTCAGCAAAGGATGTTATTTATGATAGTGAGGAATTTTTTAAGGGGTGATTAATATAATGATATGATGTGATTTTTATAGGTATTTTTTAAATAAATTTATAGGCTAATAATTTAAGAGATAAAAATGTTATTATTTAAGTTGAGATATTGAAATTTTTATCTTTTAATATTTTTTATATAAAAAAAAGTATTTAAACTGAAGGCCTGCTGAAAATTTTTTTAATCAATTCTGGAATATTTATAATAAAATTTTTAAATGTGGATAACTTAGGAAAAAGTCCTAAGTAAGTTCTCAGTTACAAACTTCATATTGAAACGATACTTTTCTTTGTGCATTTTTGCATACGAAAAACCTGATAACTGACAACAAATTCTACTAAATTTGTATACATTTGTGTTAATTAATCGATTGTCTTTGTTGGTTGGAAAATATAAAAACTTCTGTATTAAACATTTTAAAGAAACTTAAAAAAACTCTCCTAATATCCTATAATCAACAGAAATCTGTATATTGATTCACTGAAAACGATGAACTCAGCAGACTGTCGAAGCAGCCACTATAAAATCTACTAAGCCAAAAAATCCATCGTACTGATGTTTCAGAATTAAAATCGATGTATTAAAACTCATATATAAAACAGTTTAAAGAAACTAATGTGGCTAACAGTTTTCTAAATAATGTGAAAATGAAAAAATCGTGATCTCAAGTTCACTACCAGCAATTAAAAGTTACGGATCTAGAACATTTTGACCACAAAAAAAGTTTTAAGTTTTGTATAGTAATGGTATGGAAAAAACTTGTAATTTCGAGCCAGTTATGAAAAAAATATTAAAAAAAAATTTCTTCTCAAAACTTTTGGTCCATCACCCGTTATTTTAGTTTTTTTTTTTTTTTGCAAAGTGAATAAAAATTACTTATTTCTGTGCCTTTTAAGTGAAAACTATATAAAAAAAAATGGATTGTAGTAAGTATCGCTCAGAATAAATAATTTTCAAAAAATTTGTTCACCAAAATGCACTAAAAGGACCTCTAGCGGAACAAAATCCCATGGAGAAAAATCTAAAAATATTTTTTCCATAACAAGCTTAACATTACGATTTTTTTTTTTACTTATTTCGAGAAAAAACTTGAAACTTTTTTTAGTCAAAATGTACCAGACTTAAGATTTTCAACCACTGATAGGGAACTGAAGATGAATTTTTAAAATGTTTAAAATATTTTTTCCATATTCATATTCTTACATCGAAATCTCAAAAAAGCATTTCCAGGGGACACTTTATTATACAATAACCCCCTGAACTCTTTTTGAATCAGCTAATTGATATTACAATTTAAACCTAAAGGTCTAAAAGCTAATACAATTTGGCAAAAACTTATTCAATATTTCTGTCTCTATTTCACGAAAGTCCAGATTATTAATTTTTTTTTTTAATGTAAGATCCAAATAATCCATCTTTAAAAGATGGCTGCATCTCTTGTTTCGGTTAACATTTACCCTAAAGGTCAATTAGTGTAATATCTATATAATATAAATTATTTTGTCCTTCCCTTGGTACGACTTTTTCAGAATAATGAAACATTTGCAGTTCGATAATCTGAAATTAAGTTAAAAACAAAATTATCCCTATTTTTCAAATTCAATTTAATGATGGCTATCAGAGTTCATTTCTAAATTAATCTTAAATCACCGATCTTTGATGACATTTTATGGTCCATGTAATTCATCAGGGTCAAAATTATACTTTGAAACGATCAGCTTTATCAACAAGAAGTCTGATCTAATCATTTCTATATTAATAGAACATCATCGATCGTTAAATATATTCTATACAACAGTCCGTTAGATTCCAGTCGATCATTTTGCCACACCAAGAAGTCTGAGAGCACGATCAGGCAACTTCAATTATTTCATCAAATGATTCAATTGTTTGATTGCATGTACAACATTCTGTTACCAAATATTATGCAAGATAATATCTTTACTTTCAGTCCACCTTAAGTAGGCTTTTCGAAAAATGGCGCCACTACAAATTTGATAGAAAAATTTCACTTTTTGGGGGTGCAGTAGATTTTATTGACATATATATTTCCCTATCTAAAATGAAAATATATCTCTTTAAAAATATAATATTTTTGGTCTGAATTCGATGATCAGTTGGCGCTGTCCTTAAATCTAAACTGAGAAGTGATGACGAAATATATTGCTGTATCTGTATCATTAACACCTTTTAACAGAATTGTTCCAGTAGTTTGTGTAAAAGGTTCATCAAGCGAACATAGTTGAGATTAATAGCGAATTGATGATCGGGAAATTGTCATACTCTCTCGGCTACAGCTATCAAATTCTCTCTTTAGATGTTTATTCAATAGCAAACCAGCACTTGGTACTAACATCCATATTACTGAGGTTGTGGGACTTTCTTGTTGTAAAGTTCTTATTAAGTTAGTCCAGAAAATGCTAAGCAAATAAAACTTTTTGCAGCCATTTCGACAGCTTATTTTAGGCCATAACTTCTTTTAACAGCAATAATTGTTAAATATCGAAAAAATGTCACTTCATAACTCGGTGTAAAAAATGAAGTCTTTACTCTTTACAACAACGCGGCCCCGTGGGTTCACAGACACATTATAGGTAGTCCGAAAGAATAAGTAGAAATGATTTCCATGTCTGTTTAACGTAGTAACTGGATGTGTATGGCCAATCAAGTAGAATTGATTTGATTTCGTTCTGATAGGATAACTCGCAAGGAATAAGAGTAATACAATAAAGGATCATTATCAACATTCAGTTTTAAAATACTCAGTTTTGTATCATCTGTTTAATAAGCGTTTTGCCAGAAATCGGAGTATGATTGCGTTCAGAGATTTGGCGTTTGTAATGTTAAATCGATAATCATTTTTCGCTGAAATTCAAGTTGAAGTCAAATATAGTTTCAGCATGTACCCAGCTTCAAGCGTTGAATTGAACTTGTATTGCAATTTAAATTTAAGGCAAAATTTATTTAATTTTTTTTTTATCTTTCCAATAGAAGATATTTCAAGTTTAAAATAATTTTATAGGTATTTGAATTCAAGACGAATTCTAGAAAAATTTCCAATGCTGGATTTGTAAATTCTGTGCTCACTGGCAAAAAAAAATCAATATATGTACATAAGGGTCAATTGTTTTTGCCAAAAGCTGCATTACACAAACGTGAATGCAGCTTCCACCGAAAGACATAAAAACTCACATAAATACATTAAATAGTCCCTTGAAGGAGGAAAATCAGTGTTGCCAATTTAGCCTTTTTAAAGCCTTTTTATTTTGTTTTTAGCCTAAAAATTTTTATTTTAGCTCCTAGCTTTTTTTAAGCCTTTTTAGATTTTTCAAATAGCCTTAAAAAGGGCAAGATGTTAGTAACAACGAAGATAATAATTTCTTATTTGCTATTACTGTCTTTATTTTTACAGAATCAGTCATTTAAGCACTTTTGCATATTTATTCGCAAAAAAAATTAAGATTACTTATATTAAAAAAGTCAAAAATAATAAATAATTTTATGGACGTACTAAATCAATTATTACAATTATATAAAATTATGAATATAAATAGAAAAAAATCAGCCAAAAATTTGGAAATGCTTAATCATAAAGAAATTATAGTTAAAAATTCACTTCAAAACATTGAGTCATTTTTAATATAAAATACAACACAAATTTGTTTAGGAATATTTTGGGGTATTCTTTTTTTGGACCATTTTAGTGACAGCCGTTCTATGTTTTATTTACAAATTTATTACAATACCTTTAAAAATATCAAAAACTAAAGAGAACGATAAGAAAATCTGTTTCTATATTAAAAAAACAATTTAGCTTTCTTCTGGCTTTATCTTTTGGGGCATTTAGCATTTTTTGAAATTTTTTTAGTTTAATTTAGCCTTTTTCTCTCACCTCCGTGGTGAAAATTTTTTAAGTATTTTTTTTTTTTATCAAGGTCAAAATTACAACTTTTTGACTCATTTTGGAAAAAAATCTAAACTTTTTCTTACCCTAAATATATGGAACCAATGATTTTCAGTGCTGTTGGGGAGCTAGATTTTAATTTCAGACACCTATAATTTTAGTATAATTTTTTTAAAATTCCTTAGATTTCATTCTTGCTATAAACATCTTTTTTTTTTCTTCAGCCGAACGGTTTGACCCACCCTAATATAGATATATATGATGGTCCCTGGAAAAAGAAATCTTGACAGATTCTACGAAGTATAGTACTGTGGGAAGCACTGCTTTACAAAACCCTACAAAATATTATATTGTGTAAAGCAAATACACCTAATTCGTCACAAGGTGCTATGAAGGGTATTAAGAGATAAGCCACATTTCAGCAGGGAAATTTGACTTACTTTCTGATAATATTTGAAGTGAGAATTTCTTTATAATAAAACCATTTTAATTTAAGAAAATGATTCCATTCTTATTCCATTCTGCCGAGAGTCCAATAAAACTTTTACATTGTATTCTTCTACAATTATTCAATGAACTTAAGCCAAAATACAAAAATTCTAAAAATAAAACTATATGAAAAATGTCAACCAAAAAATTATAAACGAATTAACCTTAAACACAAGGCATGAGTTAAAGTGTTACTTGATGACTGCCCCTGTTAAGTATTTCTAAAAAAAATAGAAAACAAACAGAAGAGACAAATCAAAATAACAACAACATTGTTCATTGCTACTTAATAAGTGGCTAAACAATAACAAATCATACATTGCTGATTTTCTACCTAAAAAAAACTGGTAGCTTTAAGCATATAAACAATAATAATTGAAAAAAGCTTTATCGTAAACCATTTGCCTTACTTAATAACATACAGGGGAATAAGTTACAGATTTCATTTCTCAAAAGTTGTAAGTTAAACAGATAATGTTTACAGAGTACACCACGGTGAGTCGCTGAAGAGTGCTGATGAAGATCGTGGCGAACAAGAAAATGCTTTCCATTCTGCCGAGTATCCAATAAAACTTCTACAATGTATTCTTCTCCAATTATTCTAAAAAAATCTAAATTCTATGCAAATTCTGAAAAAAAACATTTTAATTTAATTCAAAAAACTATTCATGATAATGCCTTAAATCCTCGATTTTTATCAAATTATTGCGAATATTAATAACTTTAGATCATATTTAAAACTTTATTTAATTTTTTTTATTATTTTTTTTTTTTGTCTCTCTTAACTTTTTTCCCCTGTAAATCGATTAAACAATATTCCATACATTTAACATAAGTCAAACATTTTTGGCAAACAATAAATTTTGTAAATCGAAAACTTATACAACACGATCATATTTACATATGAATATGAGGTATATGATCAATATAAAATTTAAAAAATGTCCATAAATCTCAAAAACACATAGACATCGTCGTCGTAAGTATAAAGAGGAATACACTGGTGCACATTCCTATAAACTCACATAAACTTTTTTAATAAACTTATCAAAAATGGGGTTAAAAAATAATTAAGGTGCTACAAATTAATTTTTTAAATTATTTATTGGCTTCACTTAAAAAATTAATAATAGAAGACTTAAAATTTACATTAAATTTTTTTTCACTTAAACTAATGAACCAATTTAGTATTATTAATAATGTGTTGATGAACCTTTGTTTTGGATAACTTCAAAAATTCGGCCCATCATTGATTCGACTAATTTTTGAAGAAATTCATTGTCAATTTCCTTAATTTTTAGTTTTAACTCCGTTATTGTCACTGTGGTTTCATTCTGCGCATTTCTTGCATAAAATTTAAGGGCATTGTACCTATGCAGATTCTCTATTATTTTTCAATCCGGACTTCAATCCGGCCAGTGCAATAGTGGAGTGCTATATTCATTAAACCATGATTTAGATTGGTTCGAGACATGGATTGCAGAGTTATCCTGTTGGATTATGCAATCTTCATATATTTTTTATCCCTAAATGAGAGAAGAGTATCTTCCAACAGTTCATTATAAATTGCACTCTTCATTTTAGTTGGAACAAAACATATTTTTGATTTTCCTGCAGGAGAAAAGGCTGCCCAAACTATAACATTATCTCTACCGAAATTGCGTTTCGACATACGAATTTCGTTCGAACTCAAATCATGCCAATATCAAGAGTATGATTCATACTACAAATTGAATTTTTTTTTATCAGAATAGATTACTTTATTCCACTCATCTGTCCATTTCATGTATTTGCGCGCAAATTTTAAATGACCTTCTTTATGATGCTGTTTTAATAACATTGGTTTACATTTTGGTTTCTACCATTTTATGTTACCACCTGTTCGCAAAATTTGTGCAACATGTTTAGAAGTGGCAGGAATGTCAACTTTATTTTTTATTTTTATAGAATTTACATTATTCTTCTTTTCTTTTATTAACTTTGTTAATTTTGTATTACCTTTTGTTGGTTTCCGCACTCCGTATTTCTGCCCTTTCTTAAGAAATCCTCGAATAACTCCTTCCGAATTGTTAATTTTTCGTCAAATTTCTCTGATTTAATTTTTCGTCAAATTTCTCTCTTGATCACGAGAATTGAATTTGAATTTCTTCCTGGTCTATAAGTAAAGTTCCTTTGGGCATCCTTTCATCCTGATGAAATTTTCCAACTAAAACAAAAATACTTCCAGTAAACTGAGATGTCGTCAACAGAAACTTACCTAAAGTGAAACAAACAACTCAAACTGTTAAAATTTTTTATTTTTTTTTTTTTTTTTCAATAACTTTTTAGGCAAATTTTTCACGACTGTATTTATAGGAATATCCTATTTTAATTTCCACCAATCTGTTCTGATTGCTAAATTAAAGAAAACAACAAAAGCAAGAAGCAAATATTTCTTACATAAAAAAGTACCGTTATACTCGTATCGCGAGTTATTGTAAGAACACAACATTGTTTTTGGTTAAGAGAAACGAATATACCTCAAAGAAAAACAAAAATTTTAAATGCGTTTATAGGAATATGCACCAATGTATTTAACCATTATTATGTTTTTTTTTTAACAAATTTTGTCTCTGTTAATATATGCCGCACAATGTATATGCGCCAAAATATTGTATCTTATATGTTTCGATAATAATTTCTTGAGTTTTTTTTTTTTTTTTTGGTTTATGAAAAATTATATTTAAAAATTGGTGGAATAAATTTTATGTTTAATATGCGTTTTAATAGTTTTGCCAGTAAATGAGACACGAGGCAATTTATAAATATTTTATGTTTCTATGAATTTTTCTATGTTTAACATTGAATACAAAAAATAAAATTGCATGCCGCTTATTAAAAAAAAAAAAAAAAATACTCGTGCATTAACTTTACATAGTTATGCTTTAAAAAAAGACCCATAAAGTTATTAAGAAATAAAAATAGCAAATACAGAATTCATTTTTAATAAATAAACATAAAAATTGGCAATAAAAAATAAAATTATGATTAAAACAAAAACAGTTGTTATCTAAGAGTTAACACAAATAAACAAAAAATTTATTGAAATTATAAAAATAGGCAATTAAAACGAATTTTAAATACCCTTTAGCATTGAAAATATAATTAAAAAACTAAAAACTTAATAAAATAAGCAATAATTATTGCTACAGTATAAAATATTATAAAGCGTTCAAATTATATTATTTTAATATTTTACAAATTCTCGACATTTAAAAAGAGCGATATAATTTAGAATTTTTTATCTAAATTACTTAATCTACATCTAACACCCTCTACCTATAAACTTTTAAAATTAATTGCAAAAAGAAATCGCGAATATTTTAAATTCCTTTAAACACAATATTCAATATAAAATGCTAATTATTTTTATTGAATTTACTCAATATGCCTTTTATCATTAGCAATATGATTTGTATATAATTAAGTGCAGATAACTCTTGAATATTGTAAATAAGTTAATTAAAATTGTAATTTCAATCAATTAATGGTTGTTGTCATGGTTTTAACAATAATACTCGTATACCGCACCACCACCGCGCTTACCATTAAGCATAATTGGCCTTAGCTTTGCATTTCATTTTTTTTTTTTATTTTTTAAATCATTTTATGTTAATTTATGAGCTTAATTTAAATTATCGCCAAAGAAAATCTTTAAGTAATTATTTAACCAAGTACTTTTCAAACTAATTATACACTATTTTGAATACTTATATGATTTTTAAGCAAAAAGAAAAAAATCGTAGAAGCGAAAAAAAGTCTTAACAAGAATTCAAACAAAATATGTGAATATGAAACGAGTGTATGGAACTCAGAAATTTATGAACTTAGCTACAATATTTGAAACTGTAGCAACACATGACAATTAAAACAGGTGTTTTATGTTGATAATGATAAGAAGCTGATGAAGGAGAGGGAAAAAAATATGGTTTAATTGAATATATTTTATGTGAAACTTGAGATAATTAATATTGCTAAAATAGATCTTTTAGTAGGCGATAATATTAACCCAAGAAGATCAGGGGTGTTAAAATTTTATTAAAATCTAGGTAAAAAAGAAACCAAGTAACAAAATTATATTTGATCAAGACTGACAATATGATACAGCGTTGTATACAGCGTTACCGTTTGGCGACTTTAGTAGCCCTTTTTCAACCATCTGGCCACTTTTTTGGTGCCTTTTTTAAAATGGAACTAAATGGCGACTTTTTAAGACTATCTTAAATAAGGAGAAACAAAGTTGTTTGAAATACCTCTACCCATTATATATTAATTCCTACAAACAAATTAATTATTTTGATATTTATTCACAATATAGTGATATTTATTCACAGAATTTATAAATGAACTGAAGCTATAAAAAGCTAAAGCTAATGCTAAAGTTTTTAAGCAACTATTTAAAAAATCAAACACCGAATCTTTTTGTCCAGATTGGATAAATTAAAAAACAGTTTTGATGAATACTTATATCCTAATTTATATTTTTACTTTGGCTCCTAGCACCGTCTCGGCGGAACGTCTTTTTTCTAAATTATTACTAATAGAAAATAAATTGTTCAACGGGATTAGGGTTATCACTTGTGTATTCATGCTTTCAGTCTTAAATTTGTTAGACGGGGATTTGTAAGACTGGATTACGAGTGAAGACCTCGTAAAAAAGTACAGAAATTTTATTAATGAAAAGGGAATTTTATGTTAAATATTTTTTATAAATAAATTTTTATTTTTGCAATAATAAAAGTTATTATGAATAAATTATTTTAATAAAATTAATAAAATTGAATTTAGTAGTTTTTCTTAAAATACAATACTTTTGTTTTTGTTTTTATCAAATAAACAAATTTTGAGGAGTGTTTTGGGTATTAAAGCAGTTGGTTCCTTCTCTTTTAAATCCCCTTTTTTGACGACTTTAGTTTTTGAAATCGCCTATTTTTAGACACATTTTAAAAATTTTCAACGGTAACGCTAGTTGTGTAGTGCGTCAGTGTGATATTCGATATTTTCTGAAGTGGACCTTATATGGGGCGTATGGTCAATTATAGACCGATCTCCATGAATCTTGCTTATATAAAATTTATTTGTTTAAAATATCATAATAAAGTGATGTTTAAAGGTGGGGGTGGTCAATAGAGTGTCCCGAGAAACTGCCTCTTTGAGATTCTGATGTAGGAAAACAATGCTCATTGATGAGGAGAATACATGAAAACATATATGGAAAAAAAAATAAATAATAGTCTTAAGAGTACAAAATTACGATTTTTTTTTACACACATTTCGGAATGAAACTCGAAACTTTTTTTTTGCCAAAATGTACTGTGATTTTCAATCGTTTATAGGAAAATTCTATGATTTTTCTTGTATTCAGCACATCAGTATGCATCGTCTGAGTGTTCATCCTACAACATTTTTTCAATAGAACACTCTAATGATCAATTATGAAAGGGTCTTCGTGAAATTTGTAATAATGATTTATGCTTGTAAGAAACATAGTTGTACCGATCATAAACAATTTCAACAGGCTTCGACCTTGTACCGAAATAATCATCGTTATAATTAGTCTCATTCCCATAGTCCATGTCAAAATGTAGAAATGTCAAAAATGGCGCTTAATTCAGGGAAAGTAATTCCGTTTATGCACAGTGGAGCCTAAAAACAAAATATTGGTAATAAGTATATATCTCCTAAACTAATGGTTGAAACGAATTGAAATATATGAGGAAATTGTAGAGGAGGATCTCGTCTTTCAAAAAAAAAAAATAATAATAAATAAATAATAATAATAATATTGTATCCCCACCCCGTGGTAATACGAGAAGAGCTACTAGGTATCAAAGTAAACCACCTCGATAATGAAAGTAAACTTGCTCGATCACGAAGAGCACATTTACATTTATTATATATCAAAGAAATTTGGTTTGATTAAGAGTAGTATCCCATGTGCAGCATTTGTTGAAAATGGCAAAATTTTTAACGAAACTTCAAGTTTATAAGGCTAGAAAAAAGTGATGTGTTAGTCAAATATAAAAAATAGCTTAAATAATCATATATATGTACATAGAACGATGTACCACCAAACTGGTTCCTGCCCGCTCAAAAATGTTGACTATTTATGAAAATAGTCAAATTTTAATAATAATAAAAAAGAGAAAAAAGGTTAAATTCGGTATCCTTATATTCGCCAAACTAATAGAGAAACAAGAAAAAGTTTAATAGTTATCGATATTCATTTACAAAATAACTAGACAGATGTCTGGTACTTTCTTGAAATTTAGTTCTTTTAGGCAGGAAATGGGTAAAAACTGTATTTTTTTTTGACAGTATACATATCTTCTAAGCCAGTCAGCATACAAATAAAATTTACATAACTTATCGAAAAATGACAAATACAAATTTGGTATTTATCGGAAATTCGAACATCTGAGGGGTAAAAGTAAAAGTACCTATTTGTGGTACTTTTTTCACAAAATATTTTCTTCTAATAATATAGAATCCCACTCCAATTTAGAAATTCATTAGAATAAATTTTTATTTTACATTCATGGGGGTAAAAATTTACAAAAAGGAGTAAAAGCATAAAATTATACTTTATTCAAACACAATGATGAATTTTCTATAATATTAAATCCAGAAACATGAATTACGTATAAGTGAGTAAGAGCGAGGGCGACTTTATGGCATCTTTTCGTTCTTCTAATGGTACTTTTTGATTTTTTATTATAATTAACCTAGAGGCATGAATTTAAAGATATATGGTTACATGTGGACAAGAATTCAAGAGAAGAGGGGTTGGGGAGTGGGTTGACTACTCCCCAACCCCCCTACTTTTGCTACTTTTTCTTCTTCTAATGGTACTTTTTGAATTTTCTATAATATTGAACCTAAAATCATGAAATTAAAGATATATGGTCCTAAATGAATGAGAATCCATAAGAGGGGATTTTGTGGTACTTTTTCGTTCTCCTAATGATACTTTTTATATTTCATATTATAATCAATTTAGAAGCATAAAATTAAATATGAACAGTTCTTAGTGAATAAGATCCTACATAAAGGCAATTTTTGGTACTTTTTCATTCTTCTTGGGTACTTTGTGAACTTTCTTTATATTAAACCTAGAAACATAAACTTGAATATATGTGTGAGAGTCTAAATTTGGACTTTGTGATGCTTTTACATTTTTCTAAGATATATGGTCCTAAGCGAATGAGAACCCTTAAAAGGGATTTTTTGGTACTTATTCTTTGAATTTTTTGTAATAATTAAGTAAGAAACATGAAATTAAAGATATATATGAGATGATATATGAATGGGAATCTACAAGCTCTATTATTGATGTTCTTCTCTACTAAAAAATAATAATAGAAATAATTTTGGTAGTATTTGAACCTACCCTACGAACATTCTAAACCAAAAAATATAAATAAATTCAAAATAGTATTCTTTCTTTATCAGAAATATGTCAAACATGCTTTTGATACTCTTTGAAAAACCTATTTTACTTTTTGGTACTTTTTTTATCTTGTTAATGCTGACACAATGTCCTATAGAAATTGAACGTAGTACGATATCCCACTCCTTGGCTGTTCCTCATTTAAATATAGATCTGGAGGCATCAGAAATATGTCAAACATGCTTTTGGTACTCTTTGAAAAGCCAATTTTACTTTTTGGTACTTTTTTAATTTTTTAATGCTGACACAACGTCCTATGGAAATTGAAATCGAGATCCCATTACTTGGCTGTTCCTCATTTAAATATAAATCTGGAGGCATCAGAAATAAGTCCAACATGCTTTTAGTACTCTTTGAAAAACCTATTTTACTTTTTGGTACTTTTTTTAACTTGTTAATGCTGATACAATGTCCTGTAGAAATTGAACGTAATACGATATCCCATCCCTTGGCTGTTCCTCGTTTAAATATAAATCTGGAGGCATGAAATTGGAATCATTAGAAGGTGCGATTGAGATGCTTGTTATTCAGGATCTGTTACCACGGGAGTTAGAAGTTATAGTTTAGTTTTAATGGTTTTTACACTTTTGGTATTACATTTTGTTTTTTTCTAAAGAAAAAATCTATCAAGTTTATATCTGGTCTATGTGGGAGTCAGGAGTCAAGCAAGATCACTAATGCAGTAGCGGCTTAAAAAAAATCTATAACAAATTTTTATTAATAATTATACCGTGCAAAAATATCCCAAAAAAATTTTTCACACACGAAAAAATCAATGTATGCATGAAATTATATAACAAAAGTGCATTGTGCAGGACGTCAAATTTTCTGTCAAAAGGACTTGAAAGTTTCGAGATACACACTTAAAAAAAAAAGATAATAATAAAATATTTAAGAATATTACCAGCAGGTCACTTTTAGATAACCATTATATACATGTGCACATTCTTACTTTTGATTGAGGTGGCGAGAATATTGACCTACTGTTTTGTTAAATTTTGGTAAGTACTTAAGATCTTTAATAATTTCTTTAATAAGATATAATTATGGAGGATTTCGTTTTCTGCATTATTGAGTTTAACTTTTCAAATAATATAGCCAACGATTTTATAAACAGTTTATTTGGTAGTATGCTATTGGAAATCAATGACATACGTATAATCCAGCAATAATCTAAACCCAAAAGCAAAATATTTTCAATGTTTTGATAATTTATTTTTATAAAAATACTTTGTTTTATAATTATTTATGATAGACTAGTTTATTGCTCTTTGAAAATGAAATAAAAGCACATGTTTGTAATTACATCCATGTAATCATTATAATCACCTAAAGGGTTAATAATATTTTGTTGTTTTGTTTTAATGAAAAAAACATTGTTTATGTTTACTCGTTAATTACATTTAACTACTCATAGTATATAGTGAGTATATACTATATCTTATTTTGTATTTCAATTTATTTATTTTTTAATATATTAAAATATAATTTATAATTATTTTATATCATTTAAAATTGCATATTAAATTGTGAGAATAAAAAGTTGTTCTAATTTCTTATAATTAGAAGTAAGTAAAAAAAAAAGAACTTAACAATTTATTATTTTTAATTGACAACAATTTTGATTGATTTATTCTGAGTTTGATCAAACTGAATGACGAAGAAGTGCCAAAATTATTAAAAATTCTCAAAAAAATCCAAAATGGTCTTATAAAAAAATTGGCCAAAGAATTAAAGTCAATTCTTTGTCCAGCCGTCAAATTGTTTCCAATGACATTAAATAGTATCAGAAGAATTTGTCCATTGATTGGAAGTCTGGTTCGAGAAGAAACAAAGGTTCAGATGATATTGGGAAGGTCACGAAAATTGAAAGCATATTGAAAAGAGCTCCAAACACATTTGGTAGAAAAGCAGCCCGTTTAGCTTAGAGCACTGACTATTTGTTGCAAAAAGTTGGAGCCAATGCAGGCTTGGAAATATACAAAGTCCAAAAAGTTCCAGACAGACGGAAATTGAAATCAAATCTCATACAAAATTACTAATGTTGTATAATGTACGACGAAACGTACACATAAAGAATATAATTTCATATTTAAATATCAAATTTGTAAAATCAGTTATATATTTTATTGAATCTGACCTATCATTGAATTTGTAAAATCAAATATTCAAATTAGTAAAAGTTTTATTGAAAAAAATTTAATTTTTTTCTTATTAAAATATTTTTACTATATCTAAATTTGAATATTTGAAAATTTTCATATCGTTTAATAACACTTTTTTAAGTAAAATAATTAAAATATGTTTTCAGTAGATATTCAAACAATATTTATTTTTGAATCAATAAAATTTTAATAAAAATGTATAATTTTTTAAATATTGCAGTTCGTAAAAGTTATGGAGAAATAATAGTGTGTTTTAATATTCATATAAAAAAATCAATAAGAAAATGCTGATCCTTTGACGCTTCTTTCACGTTCTATAAATTACCAAATCGTACTGAGAAAAATAAATCCAATCGTTATTAAAATTTAACGTTAGTTCCAATTGACAACAACTTACTTGTCCCAGAAGTGGTTTTGATATCTACAAGTGATTATTTCTATGTGCATGATAAGGAGCGTTCCGGCCAGCCAAAAATGTTTAAAGAATTGGAGATCAGCACAAAGAGTCCAAGTCTGCAAGAAGTGATTGCATAGTTGTCGTGTGTAAATCAAACAACAATTTTCAGACATGTAAAAGCACTGAGTTCATCCAAAAGCAATAAAATCAGGTACCACGGTAGAAGAAGCCAAGAGATGTCGTAAGAAGTAAGAAGCATGTCGGAAATGCGCTACAAAACCAAATTGTTTTTGCATCGAATTTTTACGGACGAAGAAAAGTGGATACATTATGATAATCTAAAATACAAAAATCGTTTATGAAGCCCGGACAACCAGGAAAATTCGGATAAACGATCACGGGAGATCTGTATCGAACACAATCGATTCGTTTTAAGAGAGCATAGAACGAAAAACTGTTCATGCAGCTAACTATAAGGACATTTCTAAATTAACTCACAAGATAATATGGATAGGGATAATAAAAAGATATTACTTACGCATAATTAATTTATGGGTTAGAATACATTTATCATCTGAAAGATAAATAAATTTTGATCGTTATTAGTAAAATCTGTAATTAAATAGGGATAACTTACTTTCGAATGTCTTCTAATGTTGGATTTCATATTTTTTTTTTTTTTGATTTTTTTCTGTATTGGCTTTAAAATTATTTTCAACCAATAAAACAAAAAAATTATGGCTAAAATATCTTTTAATAAATTATTATTTGATTGTATATAAAATTTTATAAAAAAAATTATTAGATTTTAACATTAATCTAATGATTTTTTTTTACAAAATTTGATTTACAATTAAATAATGATTTATTAAAAAATATTTTAGTCATAATTTTTTCTGTGTATGTACTGGCAGAATTTTTGCAGTTTCCGGGACAACATTTTTATATTGCTAATGCTCGGGGAAATGTTGAAGATAAGTTTAGACCCAAAATCAGAAAAAAATTCTTAAAAAAGTGCCTGGTATGGCAAGCTTTATGCAGTTGCAGCAAAAAAAGCAAGTCATTTGTTACAGTGGGCTATATAAATACCAAAATATACATCAAAGAATGTTTGCAAAAAAGGCTTCTTCTTTCATAGGGTAGCACAATGTGTCCATATATTTTTGGCCCAATTTGGCATCATATCACTACGGTAAGAAAGCTCTAGAGTGGTACCAAAAACAATAACATAGTTTTTGTACCAAGAGAAGTCAATCCTCCAAATTGTTCGAAGCTAAGACCAGTGGAGAGTTATTGAGCTCTTGTGAAAAGAGAATTGAAGAGCACAAGAAAGGTGTAGTAAAATATCGAAGATTTTAAAATTTTAATATTCCAAAATAGTGATTGAAACAACTATCAAATCTGTAATGGAAGAGTTGCCAAAAAAGGACTACGAATTCATAAGTAGTGGTTAGAACCATAAAAGTTATATTTTGCTGTGATGTGTAATATAATATCAATTAAATAAAAGAAAAATAAAAACTCTAAAATCAAACGTTTTCAAATTATTGAATTTTATATATGTTCAAATTTTATCGATCTCACTCCTTACCATAACAACATATGTTGAAAATAATATTATTACATTTTCAGTCATTTTAATTATGACTAAGACATAATTGTAAATAAATTATTTTTATTTTGAAATAACAATGTTTTTTCTTTTTGAAATTGCAACTGTTTCAGGAATCAGTCTAAATGCAAGAGTTGTATTCTTTGGCCAACAAACATTAATAAAAACATGAATGTCGTGTGCCATAAAAATTCTTTTAAATAAAGAAAAACAATTAATATTAATGTTTTTTTTTTTTTTTTTTGCATTATTACAATTGGGTTATAACAAAAGTATATTTTTTTAAACAAATTTTTAACAAACATATTGTGTTGGAAGTATTTATTTCAATTTTCTTAAAGTTATAAATTAAAAGACCCCGCTGAAAATGCAAATGGATTTTTTGTTAAATAATGTTTTTTTTTTTTTGCAAAAATCTCTACAAATGATTTTTTAAATACTGTTAAATTTTGTTGAGTTTATTGAAAATAAATATTTTATTTTTGTTGTTCTTGTTGATCGGTGTGGCTTTTTACGATGATAAATTTATGGTTATTGATGTAAAATTCAATTTTGGTTGAATTTAATTAAAAATTTTGGTAAATAAATATGTAACCGATATTTTTCTTACATACAGTCATTTTTGCAAATATTCTTTCAATTATCGTATTTAAAATAGCAGAATTTTAAAAGATTAATATATTTCAAAATTAACTTTAGTATCAAATGGCAAATATATTTTAGCCTTTCAGTAGCATAAATATTATTTCCAAATTTAGTGAAACTGGGAGAACTAGCAGATGGATGTATGCTTACTACATAGAAAAAGTATTAACTAAAATTTTTCAATTAACACTTTTATTGATCTTTATAATAAAATTTAGTTTAAATATTAATTGATTCAATAACTTAATTAATTGGTAACAAAAATTTTCGAAAAAGTAAAAAATTGATATTTGTTAAAATAATTTAAAATAAAAAATATGAATATTGAAAAATTTTATTTTACTTTTTATTTATTTATTATTATTATTATTATTATTATTATTATTATTATTATTATTATTTACGTCTTTTTTACACGAAGGGAACGACTCGGGTTCTTATGGATTTCTATAAGATATTCCAGGCAAGTATATATCATTCTATGTGCTACACGATGTATATTGTGTTCTAAATTTTGCAGGTGTCGTCATCGAAATGAAGAAAATACGTGGCAGCTGATGAAAAAGAAAGGAACATCAAAATTGGAGATCGAATTCTACGAAATGGAACGATTGGTAATGGAATCAAATCCCTAGTAATTATAAGGTATATAATGTATGTAAAAAATCAACATATTAAATTTACTACACCTTTACTACATCCTGTGAAAGTAACCCTAACGCCTCTGTTGACCCGACTTCTTTTAATGAAACTTCCGGTATGAAACTAATGGCCTATGTACCAAAACTCCATTAGGTATAAGCTATTTAGTCATTATATATGTTAAAACTAAAACAAAATGTTTTAATTTATTTGAACTTTAAGTTATTTTTCTACTTTACGGTGTTCAAAATTTGTTTATAAGTAGTTTGCTTAAAGTGGTAATATGTCATTATTTGGATTTTAAAATAATGGCCACTACTTACTATATAACGTGTATAATAAGGTCCGGAAACTTGCAACATTGAGTTTTCAAATTCATGATAAAAAAAAAGTCATCAATGAACTGTTCCAAATTTAAACCACTTTTGTGCGATATAAATTTTTATATTTAATTTAGCCATGTGACAGTATGAATAATATTAATAAAGTATACAAGCAAAAAGTAAAATTTCGATTTAATTATCAAAATAATTCATACAATTGAAAAAATTGTTACATTTGCACCAAATCTTACCAAAATGATTATATCAATTACTTAAAATTTTAAGATATAGAAAACAACGATTTTTTTCCAGTTAAACACTTTTAAAATTTTAATTATAAAAATAATTTGAAAAAGTACAAACTCTGTGTTAATTGTATGAAACAAAAAGTTAAATAAAACAAAATGAATAATTTAATTAAATCAATTATTGGCTTAATTGTATAAATCAAACTGTTAATTGAAAAAAATTCACTTAAATCTTTTATTTTATTATTTGTTTGCTGTTTTCTTTTTATTATTTTTCTTTTTCTAAACATTGTGAACAGAAATATGCCCTTTTTCATTTTTGGAAAATTCTTGCGTTGTTTCTTTAATCTTCTGGGAAGGAAGGTAGATGGCCGGATCAACAGTGGCGTTCAAGTTACTCTCACAAAATATAGCTATTTTTTTGATTACCTATAAGTAAGGACTACGCACGAAAAAATCCGTGTACACTTTAAGCTTAATAACTTTTAATATGCGTGAAAAATAAATAATACCATTAACTCGTTTACATTTGTTGTTATTCTTAGTAAATACATGGTAAATTTTGTTGTAATAACAATAGTAATAATTAGTTTTTCTTAAATTGAAACTTAACAAAATTCATTAAAACGCATAATTCAAGTTTATAATCAAAACACATGCCAACTAAATAAAATTATTGCTAGGAGTGCAGGTGGGTTGGGAAAATAAATTTTTTTGAGTCGTAAATAATATAAAGAGTTCATGATCATCGAAAGGAGGCCTGATAACTAAATAAAATTTTGACTTACATACTGTAGGATCGCAGACAAAATAATACGAATTTAAAGAGAAAATCTCAGCATCTCTGGATGGAGTGTAACTTTTTCTTTAAATTTCCGTTTCTTTTATCCAAAAAGTTAAAAAGAAAGCTGAGATGAAAATCCACGATGGAAAAAAAGTTCCTTATGGGAACACCAAAAAAAGATGTGAAGGTAAAATTGCAAATTTTTTTTCCAACTATTTTTTCCAAAATATAATGCTACTTAAAGGGTTATACGAGGTATATACTGGTGGATTTCTTACATATCACAGATATTATGGGAAATATATCAGATAAATACCGTGTACAAAGATCGAAATTACCAAATAAACTTTTGCTCGGGCAAATATTTGGATAAAAATGCATTTTATTAATAAAAAATGGCCCTTTCAACAGAGAAATTTAAGCAAATAAGTGTCTTCAGAAAAGATTATTTCCTATCATTAAAGAATACAACGAATTCTAATTTTTCTGGCCTGATACTCTTCTCATTATTACAACAAAAATGTAACTGAGTGGTATCAAACAAATGGTGCTGCTAGATATCGAAAGAGGTCAAGCAACTAAACTGTCCAGAACTCTGTCCGTTTTAATTAATGCCGACTAAAATCTAAAAATAAGTTTAAAAAGAAGTGGATCCATTCAAATCAAAATGTAACTGAAAAAACAAAACACAATTGTAGAGGTAATAGCTCTGTCACCAATATTAATTTGCTAACAGTGTTACCAGGAGGTGGAAAAAAGAGGCTACATTGAGCTTTAAAAAGGTCAGAAATGGCTTAATGCCCCAAAACTAAGGCTAGAAAAAAGCTATTATTTTCTTACTAAAAACATTTATTTATTGTTTTGTTCTCATTAGTTTTTGATATTTTTTTAAAGATATTGTAGTAAATTTATAAATAAAACATAGAACGGTTGCCAGAAAAATGATCCAGTAAAAAGTCGCTTACTAAATTTTCATACAAATTTGGGTTATAAAGGATAAATTTAACCTTGAAAGGGTAAAACTGGTAACACTGCTTGCTAACTTACTAATTTCTATAAGCTAAAGACTTTTCTGAGTATTGTCACCTTGTTATTTTTAACTGTCTTTTCAACTATGACTTGCAGTTTGATTACAAGATGAACACGGACGGACAGATATAATTAAATCGACTCAGTTAGTGATAGTGTAGGATATAAATATCACATAAATTATGAATCATAAATAATCCTAAAATTATGAAAATCTGTGAATTTTGTTAGTTTATAAATTCTTATCTAAAGATCTGTTAAAATACTCTTTTTAAGCTCTGACTTTTCCAAACAAAACAACATCATTTACCACAAAACAGCAACACACTAATATGTACTTTACCTGAGACCTAAACAATTTCAAGAACAATCAAAAAAACAACAAGATGTTGTTGCACGTGTTTTCTAAAGTCCATAACACTTTGGAACACATACATGCTTGCATGAATATGAGCAAATCTTTGTTTCAACTAAATAAGAATAACACTGCAACTACTACAACAGCAGCCAAAAAAAAAAATATCAACAAAAACATAATTTTGTAATGCCACTCACTCTTGTGGTGAGTTGTTAAAAAATATTCATACCCACAAAATCGTGTTTAGCTATTGGGGGTGTTGAGTAAATTTGGTCAGTAATTTAACTTAAAGAGGTTAAAAGTTTATGTTATGATTTACTAAAAAAAAAAAAAAAAACGGGAAAATTTAAAAACATAAACAATTTAACAATTTATTTTTTTTTAAGACAAGTTATAAACGAATCGAAAAAGCTAAAACATTCATCAATAGCAAAAGACAAAAATTAGGAATCAGTTTTTATATTACTTTTCATATAAGGTGGTCGGTTATATTTTTTGTCTGCAGAACGAAAACAAATTGCTTTATTTCGTTTTTATAAATGTTAGCCTAAAAAACAGTTTATAACATTTTTAATGAATTTTAGGAACCTATGTAAAATATTGGCAAAATTTCAAATAAATCTTATATTAATTGGTTGGTGAGTCAGAGAAACTACGCAGGATATGCTTAACCCTTTTGCTTTTCATATGGATACAAGACACTTTTTATTAATTTGCCAGGATCTACGCATATTTTTCAGTCAAATGTTTACATATTATTATTATTGAATGCCTTAGCCATAATTTCCATTTAAAAATATTTAGATTTTTTCATTTATAACTAAAAAGTGGTTAAAAAAAATTAATGTGTCAAAAATGCGTGTTTGTAATTTACAAATAACTTAAAAAAAGCGACAAAAGTTAATAATTTTTTTTTTAGAAAATTATTTTAATATATAGAATATTCAATGTGGAAAAAAAATAGTTTAAAAACTTTTCTTCGTGATAGCACCATTTTTGTGTTTTCCGATTATACCTCAAGAAAAATTATTCATATGCGAATTTTCTTTAAAAATAATACTGATTATCATATCTAGAGCCAAGATGAATAAAATACAATATTATTATTTAGTTTTGTTTCACGCAATAAAAACTTGTAGCGAAAGGGTTAAAATTAAAGAACATATAATACAAATTTGGAAGAGAAATCTATAATATATGAGAATGTTCTAATTTCTCCAAAAATGAGAATAAATCTTTCAAGAGATAACTTATAGTATTGTTTTTATATGATCAATATTTGGCTCCCTTTTGTGCACTTTTGAGGCACTTCTAAAGGTCTTCTTTATCATGAGTTTAAAAACTCAATGTTGGAAATTTCTAAACTTATTATTCGATTATTATATCCTAGTTTACTTTGGACATTTGTCGAAAGGATTCTACAAACTCTCTACTGTTTAAATTGGGCCAAAATTTATTAATCAATTTATTAATCAACTTTAATTTAATTTAGAGATTTTTCTTACCCCTCAAAATGATTCTGTCATTATATTCAGATACTGAAGTAGTTTAGGAGACATATCTTTATTGAATAATATGTCTCGATATTTGTTTTTATGAAATCCATCACTTCTGCATTACATAGCTTAATATGTTAACCAAAAAATGCACTAAAATTAGAATTTTGAAAATTTAAAAATTCGCCACAAATTGATTTTGATTCAAAGAAATTTTTTCTTCGAAAAACTTTTGGCCTTCCATTTTTTACTTTTTCTGTCAATGGCTTTATATCTTTCAAAAAATAAATTTCTTTGACAGTCATTGAATTCTGATTTAATATAGAGCTTTTTTAAAAACGAGTCGTTTTCTCAAAAAACACAAACAAATTGATTTGTTTTTTTCATATATTTCAAATCCAAAAAACATCTTGATTCGAGTTTTTTAATTATTTAGCACACAAACATCATACTAAATTTCCATACAGGTAAGAAATTTTTAGTATTTTTAGTACATAGAAATTTGTTGGAAAAAGAATTTTAAAAAATTGTCAAACAGATAAAAGCAAAAATTAAAAAATTATTAATGAAATTTCTATTTGTTCATAAATTTTACTTGCTAAAAATTTTATTTTTTGAATTAGAAAGTGTTTGAGTGTAAAATTTTTATTTAATCAAAAATTTGTGAAAAACAGGCTAAAAGGAAAAACTCAATATAATATTGTGTGAACAATGATGTTTAAACTCATTGTGTTTTTAAAAAAAACATGTCAAAAACTAATGTGTATGAACATAATATAAAATATAAATCATTTTATGTGAGATAAATATAAAAATAAACCAAAAAATTTTAAATTTTTGGTTATTTTTTGTTAACATTTTAAAATTTGAAGAAACTAGAACTCCGATTTTCATAAAAATAAACACATTATAATGAGAAAATATGTAGCCATATAACATAAATGATAAAGTGTGGTTACCATAAGCATATTTTTATTAAAAAAGAAAATAAAATTAGATTTTGAAATTGTTCCAAAAAAAATGTTCGCCTCTAATTGATTCATACATATTCTTTCCTTGGAAAACCTTTGGCCGTAATTTTTCTATTATTTTCTTCTTGTATATATAAATAATTCAAAAAAATTACAAATATTTTTTCAAGGTAATTCTGCTTTTAATTATATTTTAAAGAAACTATAATTTTCATAAAATTTTCAATATAATATGGCAAGACATGTGGCCATACCAAAAACCATAATAAAAGGTATTTATCATTACTACACTGTTTGTAACCATTGCAGTTTTATTCCGTATAGGTTACTAGGGATTGATTTTATAAAGAGTGGTCCGAAGTGTTTTTTTTTTCATTTTTGAAATACTATAAAATGACTAGTTTTTTCACTGTGAAAAAACTAATAATACCCATATAAAGGTGATTATCTATAACTTTGACTCAAATAAAAATTAACCTTGAGCTTTTATTCACTTTGGAATAATTTGCGATATTGTCTCATAACCTCACTTTTTATTTGGACAGACATTAAAGTATATTAAATTCAAAATTTTTGTACAATATTTCTAAGTATCGAACCCTGATTTATTTGTAATGTCTTTAAATAGTTTAGTTATAGCGAAAACATATCTCCACATCATTAGTATCAAACCCACTCTATTGGAAATTTGGCAATATATAACCCATATAATACAATATCTGATAGCCAGATATAGCCAAAAAAATTAAGTACTTTATAATCTTTACCATCATGCAATTTTAGTTAGTTCTTGTTATATTAATTGGTAGAAATTGAGGGTAATATCTCTAAATAGCAATATTTAGAAATTATCCGTAATATGCCAGCAACTAATCAACCGACAGGACATTAGTTTTATAAGTAATTAAAAAAGAATTATGTCCAAACATATCTGGAGACTTCAATTGCTTTAAACTTGGGCTATCATTTTCCAAATAATTGCAGTGCACCATATATATATAAGGAACTAAGACACAAATATATATATATATATATATATATATATATATATATAAGGAACTAAGACTCATGCAGTTATAGTGGCACCATTCTACAACCCCTATTGACATCGTTTTCGATATATGTTACGCCTAATAGAGAGTCATCTGCTAAAAGCTGAATATCATCAGTATAAGCGCATTGACAAAACGCAATTTCATAGTATAAATCATCTATATACATTACAAATAAAAGTGGTCCAAATATAAATCCTTGTGTGGCCTAGTAGGTAGTGAGCTAGTCTGTCAATTTGGGATTAGTGGGTTTGATTCCCACCAGAGGCTTTGGTCTGTTTCACTACAACAAGCAATAGTATTCGTTACTCCACTCGTTTAGAATTAGATTATAATTTTTAATTGTATTGTAATTATTCAATAAATAAATATAAATCAATCCTTGTGGCATCCCTCTAAAAGTTCTTCGAGTAGATGATCTTCTTCCTGCAGATTCGTCATATTGAGACCTATTTGTAAGAAAAGACGAAACCAAACTTGAAGCAGAAGAATCAGATATGAAATCTCTTTGAAGTTTATGACATAATATTACATAACTTAAAGAGTCATAAGCTTTACTCAAGTACAGGATAATTAGCAATGAATTGTAAAAATTGTCCATCTTCATCCTAACGTTCTCATTGATGTCCAAAATCAAACCAGTTGTATTTTAATTTCTTTCTAAAACCCGATTGAAAGAGATTTAATATATTCCTAGAACTTAGATGATTCATTTTGATTTCATTTGTTTCCTCAACAATACTTCCAAAACCTCGGAGCCAGCATTTAATACAAACAAGAAAGGGGTGATTTTATCTTTGGTACGGGAAGAACTCTACCAGTTTTTCAAGACTTTAGAAATGTTGAAGATGTAATGATAGTGTTCAATGTAAATTTAAATTGTGATGAAATATAAATATACCACCGGGACAACTGAGCATCCAATACTTCCGTTGCATCAATATTTCAAAACGTAAATCCCCATTATTTTATAATTTCAGACTGCTATTAGTATACATATGTATCCAATTTTTAAGGTAATTTACTCATAGTTGTATTATAGTGATCTCTTGATTTTGTTTTATTTCAATTTAGTGCAAAACGAAATATTTGTAACTCTTAATTTCCTAAAAAATGTCGATGAAAAGATATAAGGAATTATATATAAATTCTATAAATTTATATAATCAATTAGTCATATATACAATTAGTTGGAGCTAAGTACTTTTTTTCATTTAATAGTTAAATTTATTGCAAATTTCAAATACATAATTCTTTCTCCCAAATGTACACTTGAAAATTATAATTGGCTCCATTTTAAATTAAACCACAATTTTTTACCCAAAATGTCCTAAAGTTTTTACCTTCTTTCTTTATATTTCTTTTATAACTTAGTTAATACGATTTCGACCAGCATAATATTTTATACACATATTATCTAGACTTGTATCAGTTAGATTGTGAAAGAATTATGAAAATATATTTATCAAAAAAGGACAAAAAAGGAACTTTTTACCACCCTTTGGAATTTAGTACCTTAAAGTATTTAACGACCTAACTTCAACATTAAGTATTTATTCATTTCTTTCTTTTTTATATATTCCTATCACTTTTCAATATACATATCATATTACCATTTTAACTTATTATCTCTTCAAAGTCTTTTATAATCTAATTATGTTTTGCGTTTATAATTATTGCCAACTAAATATCTAAAATTTGAAAAATGTAAATAAATCATGTTCGAAACAACTCGTAAGCCAGCTAAATTTTATTATAGTCGTATACTCATCTCAACAGTAGTAGTAATCAATTACACGTTTATGGAATATAATCGCTAGAGAAAAAAAACAACTAAAAAATCGCGTTTTAACCATAAATTTGTTTTAACCATAAATGCATAAATACTCTCGTAAAGCACAAATATAAGAATATTAAATGTCACTATTAGTGGTGGTGCAATTGAAATGTTTTTCGATTATAATGAGACCAACTAGTTTGATTTTAGATTATAAAATATTAAAATAACAATTCTGACTATAAATATTCCTAGAAAAGAAGATAGAAGTACTATTATGGAAATAATATTTTTCTTATATCAAAAGTAAAACTATGTGTGTACTTTGTACTTTTATGGAAGTTATTCATATTTCTCCAACTATTACTATTTTAAGAGGATAACTTGAAATGCAGTAAAAAGAAGTCTTAAAAAATATCATTCTTCCAATGATAGCCATGAGTTAAAATCATTATTTCTACCACCCTTTCGCAGCACTTAGTACTTCTATACGATGAAAACATTGTGTTAGGTAAGATTGTAACGCCAAACTCTCTTGAGGCACTTTATAGTACCACAAGTACAAAGTTATAATACCCCAAAATATATTCCAAGAATTATCCCGAACTCTCAATTAAAGAATGCCAAGACTTGATGATTTTGAAGAATTCAACAAAAAAGATAAGTCACATACTTCTTCCAATTAACGTTATAGCAGCTCCTCAAGAAATCGTTTAAGTTTTTCTTTCGAGACTGATAATAAAATTCGGATTGAAGTGAGCTCTGGCCAGAGACTTTTGACAAGTATTCAAACAGCTTTAATGATCCTTGGCCTTTCCAAAAATCCATTCCGTAACAAGTGCTTTGTTCGTAGCCATTAGAATACCTACATTCTTCTCATCTGAAATAATTTACATAGTAATACCTACACTGCTAAACTATTACCTTTTATGCCACTGTGTCCTGACACCCAAATCAAATGCAGATTAAGCTGCAGGCTGATCTCGTTCAGAGATTTACGACAGTTATGGGTCACTCTAGACTACAGACCCTGCACAGGTCGGGTTGGTAAAAGTGTAGGCGGAAATTAACACATTAATGCATAAAATTTTTTTTGGAATATTGAGGAAATACTTAGAAAATAAATAATTGTTCTCAGAAAATAAAAAAAAGAGATACCATTCTATTGGCAACCTTAGTTTCCATGGGACATTAATGGTTTAGGTTTCCTACAGTAAATCCTACCACCGACTTTTTCACCAAATAAGAGCCATCAATGAAGAAATTTATCTCACCTTTGTTCCGGATTTCTTCCTACGCCCAGGATAGAGCAATTGAAACCGCAACAGACACTCGGAATAATTTATGCTCCCTTGTGAAATTACTGACCCTTAAGTTTAAATCTAATACTCGTAGACAATTATTTGCTGACTTCGAAGGGTTTGGAACAGAATCCCAGTTTTGACAAACCAAATTAACGTATATAGGATGACTCCAAACCTCATATAGTCAATTATGTATTTTGTGTTTGATGCAGATTTTGAGTGAACTGCATTATTGTTCTTCTGCGAAGATAACGTTGACAAGCACTACAAAGCAATAGTAGCTATCTACTTTTAGATAGAATTGAACTACATGGACGTGGAAACATGCAAATACCATAATTTAAGGATGTGGTTATTTCTTAAAGACATGATATTAATTGGCCACAAAGATCGCTCAATTAGACCCCTTTAAATTTTTTCTATTGGAGTTGTCAGTCATTAACTCAACTAAACATCAAAGAATTGTAGACAGATCTACTCGGCAGAGTTTTGAAAATCGAATATCTGGAATTCGTGACCTTCTGCGAAACCACGGTAATAACTCACGCATAGAATGTTTTATTCTATTTCAATATTCAAATTTGAATTCAAATAGAAAAGAAAGTTTTTGTTACTAAATTTTACTTAAAAACGAGGATGTCCGGTTTTTAATTAGTGTCTAATAACGTTCATAGACATTATGATTTTGGAAGTTTTGACTTGCACCCGTCCGTATTAAATATAGATTGGTCATTTTAGGAAAAACAGGATAACTGAGTCAAATGGCTCTCAATAATGTGAGAGTGGTTTTTTCCACATCCAAATGTGGTAAATGAGGACATTCCATGACTTTGTAAATCGGAATTATGTGAGTCATCAGTCGAGGACTTTTTGAAGCTTAACTCAAATCCGAACTACTGGCAGAGCAGAATATTGGTGAGAATAGATAAGGACTGAATTATATTAAGTTTATTTTCTAGCCAAGTTGGTTATATAAAGAATGCCTCCGTAGGGTAACTAGCGTAGTGGCAAAAGGTCGCAATGATTCAAATGTGTCATTTCAAACGAAACAAGGCAAAATATAATACTAATAGGTCGATTATGTATTACAAGCGGATTTTAGTTGTGCTGCCTACTGGCAACGAAATCTACAAGTAAGTAATTTATATTATGAATACCAACTTCATTTCGGTTGGCAAAAAGTTATAGAATACACTATTTTGAAAGTTCAGCAACTGAAACAAATATAAATGTTTTCGTTCGACGCTCTCTTTAAATGGACCAATTTTGTTTTTTACAGAACTTCCGCGATAATTTTACCAAGATTAAACAGCTTACAATAGGTCACACTCTCCAGAACTAACCAAATACACTGTTTTGGTATAGATTTTCGTGGATGGAGGAGATTATCATAATTATCACTAGAACAATATCGCTTCTGATACTGAATCAGCATTTTAAGTATACAAAATCGCTTTTAGATGCCTCTTGGATTAATGTTCATTTTGCATCCAATTTCCTAGCTTTTGCATGAATCTAAGTGCTTTTAGACATATGGAATTGGTACTTGATCTACTATTTCCTCAAATTATTACCAACTTTAGTTTTTAGCAACCAGAAATTTGTAGTTGCCTGTGTGACAACTGAAGCCGACCTATAAACCTAATGTATTCATTATCTTTTTATTACACTCTTTGACAAAGTTGGTCTCTTGAAGCAGACAAAATCAACAATACATTACGAGTATGTGAAATTTATAAAACTATCATCATCATTGCTACAAACATCAGCATCAATATCGTTATATCGTATTATTTAGAGGAGAAAAATGATTGAGGCTTATAATGTTTCGTGCTAAATGACGTTTTAAAAAAACTATAGTAAAATCAATAGTAACTAACCAAAAAACTCAAACATACACAGAATCAAAAAATTATTAAGGGCCTTGATTTTTTGGGCCTTTACTTTTGCTTCTTAAACATTCAAGACTTTATCTCTCAGATTACTTTTGTAAAAAATTCGTTTGCATTATTTTACTTTCAATATATTAGAAAATCTGCGAAAAGAACTTCCCTTAAATGATTTCTAGAAGTCCTATTAGCAGAATAAAAGCAGAAAAGTTTTACCTGTAGAACTGTGAGGAAAGAAATATGTTGTAATCTGTAAGCTAAGGCCTTCTAGAAAGGCCTTTTACTGTACCATTTTCAAATTGTGTTACATATGGTTCAGGCTTATTAACCAAAATAAAGGCTTTTGGCAAAATCATTGCACCAACAACAACAGTAACAGCAAAAAATATATAAAGAAAAAAAGAAGTTTATAAATAATAGACATGATATTGCTTTAATTAAATTGTTGTTTGTTGTACGTTAAACTTCATACTCTTATTGTTGTTGCTGTTGTTTCAATGCACTCACTCGTACTCGTACAAACATATTTTACAAATATCGACATTTATGGTTTATATGAGTTGATGATGTTGAAGCTGTCTAAGATTTTTTTCTTTAATGCGTACGTGATTGTAAGCCATAAGCAAAACAAAAAAAAATAGTTAATCCATAAATGTCTTGGAGAGCTAAAACGAATATAGTATTCCACCACTTCTAATAGATGGATGACTTCTATATTGCTTTCAATATGCAATTTATGATTTGTTTTATTTAGACATAAAAAACTTAATTTACTAAAGCTGCAATACAAGTGGTAGTTGTTGTTATATATGTATGCTGTAAATAATGTCAGTTTGTCAGTCAGTCAATTTGAATGTTAAGTTACTTATTCACATATGAATGGCGCAAAAATAGCCATCAATAACTTGAGGGGTCTATGTCTAAGTGATAGATAATTTATGATTAAACTTTAAATTTGTAACAATTAACTCGCTAGACAATTTTTATAATTTCTAGTAGATTAAGAGCGAGGTGTTGAGCTAAAATATTAAACATTAGAAAAATATAACCCCATAGCAATAAAATAACTTTTACTGTGATCTACGATCACTTGTTTGCACAAAATTGAATTTCATAGGCGAAAATTAAAACTTGGTATACTTTTATTTTCTCACTAAAGTCAGCAGTTGGTAACTTTTCTTAATAAAAACTGTAGTTTCAAAAATAACGAATCAAAGGAAAAACGATGTAATCTGTGATCACTTACATTAACCCCCAAAAATGTTCGAACTATTTAGAGTTTTAGCTTAGTTAAAGTAAAATGGATGATCACAAAATAACGACCTTTTTATACCCTTCAAAATAGGTGTAAAGGGTATATATATGTTTGTCATTCCATTTGTAATTTCCACAATTTTCGTCGGAGAGCAAAATGTTTCTACTTTCTGTTCATCTGTCCATTCGTCCCTCCGTCCGTCGGTTGAAATGGCTTTTATGAAGCCCATAGATAACTTCTCTATATAATATGTATATTAAACGATCGGAAATCCTTTCAAGAATTTTTCAACTTAAAAATGGTGTAAATAGATATATGATATATGTCAGAAATATTTTCCAGAACTTTTCTATTAAAAGTCAGAAAAACCCGCTTCAAAAATAGCAGCGATATTTAAAGAAAAACCGGTTTTTAAGCTGGTTTTCAATTCTCTGAAGCCCCTATTTAAGTTAGGGACTTCATTTTTGCAAAACAAAATTCGGAAAAATTTTTCTGAATTTTTCCGCTAACGAAATGATCTCAGTCGGTTCATTAGTTACAGAGATGTCTGCCAAAATGCATTTTCGACCAATATCCAAGTCCTAAATATTTTACGGACTTGAAAACAATTTTATTTCCAACTTTGTGTTAAAAGGTGGAGAAAACGTACTCGAGAATTTATATGATAAATGTTCTTTTTTTTTCGAAAATTTCGCATTTTTATTCTTTGTTTGCCATTTAAAAACAAAATTAATTATTTTTCACTTTTCTTTTTGTGAAAAAGGGCAACATTGTAAAAAAGCGCAATAAATCTGACAGCTTATTTTAAACATTATTGCTCAGATTTGTGTTTAAACATTTATTGCGAAATAGATTGCGCATTGGTCTACACATTGCATTTAAAAGAGAGAGTTAGAATTTCACAATTGCCAACATAAAAATGTTCACGTGTAGACTTGGGGTTATAGTTCCTGTGTTCATGGGTACTGAAAAACAACAACAATAAACAAAGGCATATTTGTTTTTTTCTCAACATTTTGAAGCACCTATGTAAGCTAGAAACTTTTCAGGTTTGCTTTGGATATCACTTCTTATCGAAATGGTTTCAAATCACCTAAGATGTGTTCTGTGCAAAAAAATTATGAAATCACGTGATTTCAAAATCGGTCAATCGATTTCAAATCATTTGCTTATTTTTGCAAATATTGTTTTGTAAATCAAATGTTAAATTCAAAATTTTTAATTTTATTAAAAAATAGCAACTTTTTAAAAACACCTTTAGTTCTGCGTATAAATTTTTTGTTTACTTTGGAAACGACTTCGTGGTTTCATTTTTCATTGCCTGTCAACTGTTTAAGAACTTCGAAAATACATATGTAAATGCCAGATTTGCAAATTAACCGAGTCGTTTAAAATGTTACTAATTTATTCAATTAAACTTGTCGTTAAATACTAAATTTAAAAATATAATAATAAACATATAGTAATAATTTATAATAATAATAGTTCTTTCGTGTGTAAATACAGAAAAACAAAATTAAAGAATAGTTTAACAATAGTTATGTCAATAAATAGGTTAACAACATACAACCATAGTATTTAAATTATAACAACACTTTCTACTAAATTATGCGCAATGGTCGGGTGGCGGTTTCATGATTTTGATGAGCGTGCCATCAAAAAAACTTATTATCCGCGGAATACCAAATAGTTGATAAAAATGGCTCTTTGATATACTTTGTGCACTCGAATTGATTTTTATCCAGGCAGGACACAAGGCTTCCAGCAACAAGGTAAGCGTGGGCATTAACTTCCAAAGTATTTTGCAAAAAGTTGAGCATCATACACTTATTCTTATGTCGTTAGCTATAACACCCTGATACGACCCAACTGCAAAAAATTTTAAAACAGCTGCAAATTGTATATTTTGAGGAACGGAAGAGCTTTTTAAGTGTGGTGCTATACTATTAAGTATCAATTGGAATGCTCTTTTGTTTAGTCAGTAAAATAAAATAAATAAAAAAGCCATTTGCATGAATTTCTTAATTCAATGTACATAATTTCTGTTTACTTACAACCTTTCTTTTGTATCCATAGGATTTGATAGGTCTAGCAAATAACGTCTTTTAATTCGCTAATATAAATATGTTCTTCCTTTTTATAATAATTATTGCTAACAACGTTGCTCCTGGCATTTTCATAAAAGACTAAATATTGTATTTAATTGTAAACAAAATATAAAACAACTGTTTGCTCGTGATTTTAAAAAATTAAAATCAATTCGAAAAATTTTAAATCACGTGATTTCCAGAACAGCTGAATATCACTCGCGTGATTTCAAAATGATTTCAGAACAGGCCTGTTTGTGTTGAAAAAATGAACTAAGTAGAACAAGTATTAACCGAGTTATATTAGATTTTTTGAAGCTCCTATATAAGCTATGGAACATATTCTTGAACAAATCTATCACAAATATTTTTTTTTTCGAATTTCGGTTTTTTAAATCAGTCAAAGCGGTCCGTAAATTTTCTACCCTACCCTTTTTTAATTTTTTATTGTTGTATATTTATAAAATATTTATTATGTACTGAAGTGATTATATATTCCTTAGATATGTGCGAAATTTTGTAAAATTTCAAAGTATTAAATTTGGCATTTGATTTTACCGATGCGCTTCGATACCCTATTTGATGCAATAACTAATACTTATTTTATATAGAAGCCACTACTCTACCCGGACCTATTCACCCTATTCAAAATTTGATATAAAAGTTACTTTTAAATTTTTTTTAAAACTTTCAATGCAATAGTCCTTTAAATGAGAAAATTTATATTTTCTTTGTATGTGGGCTTCCTCTCCCGCTGGACGCAACCATCATATTTTCATTTCATCAATATGATATGATAAGATAAAAGCTCCCACTGAATTTCAGGGCTGTTACTGCAATAGTTTCTTAGATATGCCATAATGAATATCTGCTTTATATGGCTTGTGCTACACCCCCCATGTGATGTCCAATCGAGATCTAACAAAACCTATAACCACCTCTGAAGCTGGTATTATCTGTGTGCCAAATTTCGTTAAAATCGGTACAGTCGTTTAGACATAATTAGTACACAAACAAACAAACTTACACCACATTTTTATAATATATATAACACTGGTCAACAAAACAAAAAAATTGCCTGTTTCCGGTGATTTTTTTTCTATTTCAATTTGACGCATATTTTTAAATACGGCAATCTTCCCTAACAGCTTTTGTTTTGGAGTTATAGCTAACTACCCTCATTTATTATTTTTACTAAGACTTTCATTTTTTATTGGAAATTAAAATATATTTTGTTGTCGTTTTCGATATGGCTTCAACAAGAAGATATTGTGTGCTTAATTCAGATTGTTTTTGCTATATCTATGTTGAAAAATATCGAAAACCTATATCGGACTTTGTGAATGAATACTTTAAAATAAAATTGTGTAATCATGACAAGCCATGGGTAACTCATATTGTATGCCAGAAATATGCGGTATGTCTACGGTTATGATCTAGTTGAAAAAGATATGCAATAATGTTCGTAACACCCATGATTTGGCAAGAACCTCGAAACCATCATAACGACTGCTACTTCTGCGTTGTGAAAATAAATGGAATTAACTCTGGAAATCAAAGTAAATGGTCATATCCTAACTTATCTTCTGCTCAAAAACCTCAATTTAAATCAGGTACAACCCAGTACATCTACATCCTTTGACGATCGAAATCTCTGTGAAACCGAACGGAATACATCAAGTGAAGACTCTGATCCAGACTAAAAATTTATTCTTTCAGAACCTCAATGATTTAATCAGAAAAGACCCTAGTCACTTAATACGAGATTTGAATTTATCGAAAGAAGGCTTCTGAAAATTTTAGCATCTTATTTAAAAGAAAAAAATTTGCTTACTCCGGAAACCAACATCACATTTTATCCATTTTACCAACCTGGTGATTGGCGTCTTTTCATAGACATCAGCAAAAGAAGTTTAAAGTGTGATCCACACCTATTGCAAATTCGACGACTTTAAAAGAAAAATACACAAATGTTTCTAAGGTTATGGAAAAAATTAATAATCAAGACCATAACTGGGTCATTTTTGTTGATCTGAAAATGGTTAACTTGCGTTTAGGTCAACAAGGGGGGTACACAAAATGTGCCTCTGCGACTGTCGTGACAAACAGCACTATTGGTTACAAAAAGTTTGGCCAGTGCGGAAGGAGCCAAAATTTGGAACAAAAAATGTTATAAACGTCCCTCTAGTTGGGGGCTTCATATTAAACTCGGCATAATGAAAAAGTTTGTGAATGGGTTTGACAAAATTGGCGCAAGTTTCCAGGATTAAGTACAGAAAAATTTAAATCTGGTATTTTTAATGGGTCACAGATTAGAAAGCTCATAAAAGAACCTAATTTTGTCAAATCAGTGACTGAAGTCGAATCCAAAGCTTGGATCTTATTTCTTTTGTTTATGAATAATTTCCTAGACAAAAAGAAGTCTGACGACCATGTCGAGCTTGTTGAGTGCATTCTATCGAACTTACAAGAGCTAGCGTGCAACATGAGTAATAAAATCCATTTCCTGCACTCACATTTGAAACGATTTCCACAAAATGTGGGTGATTTTAGTGAGGAGCAGAGTGAAAGATTTCATCAGGATCTTCAGACAATGCAATAGTGTTATCAGGAAAGGGACTTTAGGTAAATCTCGTTGAAAACACTAGCAGTAGTCTGGCATCATATATGAGTCCCATATGTATGATGCCAGACTACTGCTAGTGTTTGCAACGAGATTTGCCTAAAGTCGCTCATTCAAGGAAATCTTATAAAAGATCATTTGATAGTGTTCAGTAGAAATTTTGTTAACATATGTATTAATTTTTTGTGGAAAGAATAAGAATTTTTATTTCAAAAAGTAAAGCTGTTAGCAATCTCCCAGTATTTTTTCATAATCAGGGCCCAATAATAGAAAATAAATAAAAATAAAGGAAACAAGAATTGTGTTGACGATATAAAGATTTAAAAAGTCTGGATTCAATTTCAACTTTATATGGAAATACAAACTATTTAAATTCTTAATGTTTACATAGATATATTATAGGTAAATATGTATAATTACATTCAATATAATATATTTTATTTTCATATGACACATTTTAACACGGGTGAAGGGCATACAAGACTCGGCACAACCGAATATAGCTAACTTGTTCTATTTAAACGCGTTTTAATCAGGAGAGAGCCGATTTTAGATTTTATGAAAAAATCAGTTTTTGGAAGTAAAGCGTCTGTTTTTCATTTAAACGCATTTTAGCCAAGTTATAGACGGTTTTAGATTTTATTAAAAAGTCTATTTTTAATTAGAAAATTTGGTCATCACAAAATAACTTTCTTTTAAAATTTAATCACGTTTAGCTGATTTACGATGGAAGGAAAAATTGATTATCACAAAATAGATTCAAGATAACATATTTTAATGAATTACCTATAAATGAAGCTAGTTTAAACATATTTGCTCTCTTTAATAATGATTTGTAAATCGTTATCATTAGTTCTAGTTCTTTGCTTTTTTTCTCATATAAGATTTTCAATTCAACACTTACATTTTTCGTTATTATCTTTTTACGCATATTAAATAAATTTGCACACGTATCTATTGATTAAAAGAAAATATCTATTCTTTTCAGTATTATAATGCAAATGAAAAAACGAAATGCAAATGAAAAACATAAATTTTATTAAAAGCTTTTTTTCTGTTATTTCAAAGAATCCAACAGACTAGTAAAACTAATCCTAGAGTGTTAATCGGACGAAGAAGAAACGTTTCTCTATTAAATATGCTAAAAAAGCGTTTGTAATATTTCTTCTAAAAGCAGAGATTCCTAAATTCTTTTAAATAATCTTAGAACATTCTTCAACAACTGTTTGAGATTTCATAATTTGTAAATCTCTGCTTTCAATGTAATTTTCTTCAAACATACACTTCTATGGTACCTGACTATTTGTAAATAATAACTTAAGATAAATGCCGATATGATAAACTTAACTATAGAAGTATAGAACAGGAAAAAAATCATATAAAATTGTATTGTATATGAACGCATATGCAACAAAAATTTAAATCTACGTGCAACATACTACACATTTATTGATTCTCATAAATATTTTTGAATATAAAAAAAACGCGACTTACTGAAGTGAGGAAACTCATATCGATATTGTGGCAGTTTTATCAGTTTAATGGTTGCTTAAAGGTTGTTCGAACAGATTTTTTTTTTTCGCTATAGACTTTGCAGTCATTACAATAAAAATCATTTCAAAATAAAATCTATAGTTGCAGTTATTTAATAGGACATGAATTTACCTCTGGGTAGTTAAAAATAAACAGGAAGAGAATCATGAAAATTAAGTCGTAAGTTTTATATGAAAAAGTGGATGCTTTTATTTTGTTTCACTTTTAGGACAAGTTTCTCTATATTATTTTTTACTTCAGTCCAAATATCAAAGATTTTCCTCAAAGAAATACTTAAAAAGAAATTTAAATTTTTGGGATCATGAGCGGAAAAACTTTGACCTCATTTTATTTATTATGCCTGATTATTTATTTCATTAAAATATTCTTATTTTTAGGACATTTATGAGTGTCAAAACTCTATTCTGAGAATACAGAAAATGATTCTGTGCGCTACAAACATTAGCACAAACAACTAATATCCCAACCACCTATGGTGGTGTAGGCTGTAAAACTAAAATGCTGTTAAAGTTTTTTTAAATTCACTGAAATCATGGATTTATAAAATATATACAGTATGTTAAGAAATTTTTTTTACATTGAAAGAAAAATACATGGAGAAAATTATATCCACATATTTTTCAATTAACACAGTTATTTTATTTTACATCAAAATTTATATAACCATTCTATTGAGAGCACAGAAAAAAGTAAAAATGAACTTCAATTACGAAATTGCTAACATTAATTAAATTTTTGTTTGATTTTGCTACAATCACCAAAATGATACTATTAATTAACTGAAATAATTGCTTTTCATTAAAGTTTCAACTAATTTTTTCAATTTATCCAATAAGAACTATAATTGAATTTTCGTTTAAAACCAATTGGAATATTTATTGATCTGATTCTAAAATTAATTAAATCTATATGATTGCTCATAAATGTTTTTCTTGATAATAATAGACGAATTTTATCAAAGTTATTTATTGCTTTATTACAAATGTTAAAATAAAAACTGTTTTACAATTACAATGTATATAAAGCAAAATATATGAAAACTTACGTAATGTAATGTTTTATATGTGATGAATTTAATAAATATAATATATGCAGTATAATGGATATATGCTTTGTATATGCATAAGTATGTTCTTCATACTTATACTTGATTTCCGGGAAAACTTATAATAATCGGTTATCATCCCGGCGCTACGCTCTAAAAAGGGATTATAATTATTGAGGTAGACTTTACAACCTAGGGGATGGCATGCCAATAAAAACATTAAATAGCATATGACAGCCTGTCTGAAGAAATGGTAAAAGTAATCAATGTGAACTTACTCTTTATATATAAATCTTCATCCAAAAAGCAGCATGTTGATGCAAACCAGGTCCTTGTCGGGAACATATTAGTACTTTTAACAACTCACAAACAACTTTTAAATTTAAAATGCATTTTAAATCAAATTTTTCATACAAATTTTGTCTCTAAAATGTATTTTAAATTTAAAATTGCTTTGTGAGTACGGGGGTTAATTTTTGAATTTAAACTATATAAATAATTAATATTCCAATGAAGCGTATAATAATGAATTCTTATATATTATTAAATATATTTTAAATGCTAATAAACAAAACTTTAAACTGTCAAAAAATATTATTATAATTCTGTAAGGAAGCTAACTAGTGTTACCAATGAGCAACTTTTCATACAAAAATATTACAAAATTTAAAATCGGGCTAAAACAGATTTAATTTATGCTTGGAATATATATCCAATCGATTTATTGTTTAACATACATAAATAATGTTCCTTTTATTCCTCATTTTCAATTAATTCGATACTTAATTATAATATGTTTAAAGTTTAAGTTTAAACCCAAATATTGCGTACTCGAATTAGCTTTACCAGTAAGGTGTCCAGTTTGTTAAAATTTGCAAATAGCACAGTGTTATTATTAGCTATTGCAATTATTATTGGCTTTGTTAAAGCTGAATTTACATTTACAAATCATAAGAAATTTTAAGTACTAAAAATTGTGACACTTAAAATTTTAGTTAATTTTGTAGTATTTCTTTAAAAAATCAAATAAAATCATAATTTGGCGATTTTTGGCGATTTCTAATTAACAATTTGGCGACACAGGCTCAAAAAATCTGACAACCATGACTACACGAAGTATCGCTTTAGTTCAAATTTCGATAGAAACTGTTGGCAGCTTATATATCTTTGTTTGTATATATGTATGTATGTATGTATGTAAAATTACAAATATGTGGCAAATCAATATTATAGAAAAAGTTACTTGTTCGTTGGCATGCTTTGTTTGTCCAAATTATTCGAATAAAAATAAGTCCAAAATTTAATTTTCAATCAAGTTCTATTTTAAAAAGAATTACCAAAAAATGTTTTAAAAATTTAATACGTATTTTCCATACAAGTTTTTTTAAACTACTAAAAAAATAATGTGTAGCCTTTCAAATAGTAGAAAATAAAAAATGTTCATTGAAATCTAATATTTATAGATTTTATAAAATGTTAAAATTCACAAATATTTCCATTAAAAAAATTATTTTAAATATTTCTGGCAACTCTTAACTCACCTGTTATTTTATTTCATTAATACCAATTTTTGTAGTAGAACTCATTTCAATATTTAATTATTATTATTTTTTTCTTTACTACTTTTATATACTTTCACTTGCATTAAATAAAACTGTAGTTTTTTAAAAATGCATTACTATTAAATATATTTAATAACAAACACTTAAAACTTCACACAAAAACAATACCTGTTATTCTTCCTATTTTTTAATTGTTCTGCTTTGTTTACTTTTATTTTTGCCTACAAAACAAAAACAAATTTTCCTTTGAATTTGATTTTTTTATTTATTTTTTATTTATTTGCATACGCACTTCTTATTATTTTTAGTTGAATATGTACACACTTGTTGTTATTGTTTCTATTTATTACATTCTCTGCTTTTTACATGCTTTGTTATTGTTTTTCAATTTTATTTTTCTAATTCTGTTTTTCTCTTTTATGCATTTACATATGTATGTAGTATGTGTGTATGCATTGCATGCTGGTTTTTCACTAATCAAAAAAATGTTACACATCAAATTTAGCTTATCATCTTTTTTCTTGCACTTATTTTCACTTTAAATATTATTTATTTCACCTTAATATTCCTTTATTTATATTATCCGTTTAATTAACTTTATTTACATACAAAAATATTTTCATATTCTTTATTATTTACAATTTTGATTATTTTTTTTATTAACACTTAATAATTTTTCACAATTTACGTATTTAACATACCAGCCGGTGTTTACTAACTGAAGGAAATATATACGAGTATGATGAGTATTTAGTAAGACAGATTTAAGAGCAATTGTTTTTATCTCTTTGAAAAAGCTTGTAAGAGTAAAGAAGATGATTGTCTTTACTAAGTACTAGCAAGGACATAAACATTTTGGTAAAAGATTAACGCTTTATGGTGGGTAATAATCAGATTATTCTAGAACAAATAGGGGTTCGCGACTCACAAGGGGTCCGTACGATTATTTTAGGGGGTTGCGAATACAATTTTCTTAAATATAAAATTCATATCAATTTATAAAATGTCTTGAAATTTAATAAGATAAGTCGAAGTAACCAAATTGTAATTATATCCGTGTGTGTGATTTAATTAATTATGTCCAATTAAATCAACATATTCTTAGGTTCAAGTGGAATATAGGGTAGCCAGACCGACAATACCTAATTAAAATTTTTGCATTGTTAAATACGAAAGTATGATCTCAAATTGAGGATGATACCTAGTTAAAGACCTTCTCAATTTTCTAATAATATCTACATCAACAAAAAGAAGAATTCACAAATTGCTGATTGTATTAGTCATCAAACTGATTCAAACTTAATTCTTAAATGTAATTCAAATTCGGCTGTAAAAGCAAAAAATACAATTTATAGGTCTATTCCAGAAATAGTTAGATTTAGAGATTTTGTCAGAATTAATTAAGAATTGTGAGAAAAAGAAAAAAGTTTATAATATTTCTTTCTGTGTAATATCAATAACAAATTATTCCTTTTATTTTAAAAATTACACCCAATCTCTTATATTTTTTAAATTATTTATTAAAATATTTATTAATATTTTCCTAAATTTGAAAATTCTTATTACGTTTATACGCACCTCTTATTCGCAATTAAAAATATTGCAATATGAGTTAATATTTTATTTGCAAGTTAGTAAGTAACTCACGAAAACTAATCGCGATTACTAAAACTAATTGCAGCGTTGCCACTTTATTTTACGTTCATAAAATTTTCTATGACAATAGTTTTTTTTTCCCATCTGGCCCAACAAAAAGGATATTATATTTCTTTATGAAATTTGCGTATAAACAGTGTTATTTATTTCCAAATAATTTCTATTTTCAATAATTGTGCGTATAAACGTAATATCTGACTTATTTAAGAATAATGTGAGATTCAAGTACCAAAAAATTTCTCTCGAAAAATTTTTGTTTATTTTTAGCTTTAAAAATTATTTGAAAACTTTTAATTTCAACTTGAGAAATAAAATTAGAAATATAACTTAAAATTGAAGCCTTTGGTCTATGTCTGAACAAAACTTGTTTAAAATCATATTGCAAACCTTTGATTTGGTGTTTATTTATTACACAACAATTTGAGTACGTCGTTCTCAAGTTGCAGTATCTCAAGGGGATCGTAAAGCTATTGCTAATGAGAACCCCTGTTCTAAGCAAAAATGTAGGTTTCAAAGAAAATTTGGTTCAAAAAGTGGGTTGTAAATATTTAGAAATAGCTTAAGTATGATGTATAGCTAAATTTTATTTATTCTTTTTTCCAAAAAAAGAGACAAATTTAGTAAACTAAACAAAAAAGGGTAATAAATATTTAACTTTTTATACCATTGGTCCTATTGAAAAAATCTGCATACAAAAGTTGTAGAGGAAGACCTAAGCTTTTAGCAAAATTACCTTTTAAACACCCTGTTATAATACGGGATAACCTACATGCTGTTACAGTTGACCATCTCGAGGTCTAAGAAGATTTAGAAGCTCATAACTTATACAAATATATTTCTATAATGATGATATTCCTTACAACTATCTATCTTAATCCATATATTATATATATTTATAAAAGATTTACGTTAATGTGTGACTGACTGATTCAACATCGCTCAGCCCAAACGACAAAAGGCAGAGATATGAGACTTGGGCTTTAGGTTTGCCTACCATCTTAGACATCCACTAATGCTAGATTTTTAAAAACTCGAAGGGTAAAAACGGGTAAATTATATTTTCTAAATTATTATAGAAAGAAAAAAAAATTAAATTTACGATGTGTATCATCGTTATTCATTCAAAAATAAATGGCAAGTGTTTTTTTACTTTTTTGAAATTCACCTATTTTAATGAGAAAAAGCGGAAAAGCTGCATTTTGCCATCTTATGTATCTTTTAAATCAGTAAACATAAAAATAAAATTTGCATTATATTAGTATCTTATCGAAAAACGACAAATACAAATTTGGTACTTTTTGAAAATTCTAACATTTAAAGCGTAAAAAGCGTACATACATATGGTACTTTTTTCACAAAGAATTTTCTTCTATTTACTGAATATGAATTTTCTTCTATTATATGAATGAATATATGGATAGTTTTATTGTGGGAACCCACTAAAATTTTGAAATTCATTAGAATACATTTTTTGTTACATCCATGGAGAAAAAGTACCAAAAAGGAGGGTAAAACGGAAAATTATATTTTATTAAAACTCATTGACGAAATAAGCTAATGGAACGTTATTCGGAACTCTAGTACCAATACTCAGACAGGATCAAATTAGAATAAATAGTTTGGTACTTTTTTTATCACAATTTTTCTTAAGAAATTGGCGGCAGATTTGTATCATTTGAGTCATATATGTGACATGCAAATTTAAACATAGTATTTTAAAAATTGAAGTTTAAGGAATTTGTTCTGGTGGAAAATGGAATTTGCTACTTTTATAACGGTTTCAATAAAACCTACCAGTATAACAGTTAGCTAATATGGTTTTGAGTGAATTATAAATCAAGGATAATGGTGTTCTTACCCTCTAATGCATAGAATACAACTAGAAGTTTATGTGAGAGTCACTTCGAACTAAATTTTTCAAAAAATTACTAATTTTTTTTTTTAACACAAAAACAAAGTATATGTGACCACATGTATTTTGTTGTTGCATGAATTAGCTTTTTAACAACTGAATCAGGTTTTTTTCTCTCACATAAATATCTACTTATTAATCTATGTTCTAATGGGACTAAAGAAGACACTTTTAGAATTTTCTGTAATATTTAACGTATAATAGAAGCATGAAATTAAACGTAAACTATTCTAAGTCAGTGAGAATCCACAAGAGTAGACTTTGTGATACTTTTTTGTTCTTCCAATAGTACTCTTTGACTTTTGTAACAATTAACCGAGAAACATGATATTAAAGATATATGGTAGTCCTATGTAAGTAAGAATCTACAAGCGATCACTTTTTTAAACTTTTTTGTTCTTTCAATGGTACTTTTTAGATTTTTTTATAATAATCAAACTTGAAACATGAAATTAATAATACATGATTCTATGTGAGTGAGAATTCATAAGCAGGCATTTTGTAGTACTTTTTTATTCTTCTAATGGTACTTTTTGTATTTCTATAATAATTAATTTGGAAACATGTAATTAAATTTTATAAATTTTGGGTTTAAATCAGGGATAGAGATTTTGGAAACTTAGTACTTTTTATATTTCCAAAGCAAATGTATCTGTGTGTGTTTGATGAACAGTTTTTGTACTTTAAAGGAAGATAATTACAAGAAAAATATGGTGCATATTTTTAGGGAAAGTGGTAACTCCAAACAAAGAAAATATTAATTATCGCATAACTAACATAAATAGCACATAACTGTGAAAGTCTTAGCTTTTTGTGGAAATAATTTTATTATTTTATGGTACGGCGGCAGTGGAGAGGTTATTATTTTCATGTTTTAGGTCAAAAACCTGTGATCTATTCTAAACTATTAATTAATTATTTATTAATTTTAATTAATTATTTATTAATTTTAATTAATTATTAATTTTTATTCGAAATTTTTGATTCTATTTAATTATTATTTGAAAATTATTCACGATCGAGTTCAATTCATCGTTACCGTTGGGCGACTTTAGTAACCAATTGATCCCTTTTCAACCAGTTGGGAACTTTTTAAGCCGCCTTTTTTAAAATGGAACTAAATGGCGACTTTTTAAGACTTTTTGCTAAATTGTTGAAAACTATGTTATTTTAAATATCTCGACCCATTATATACTAATTTGAACGAACAAATTAATTACTTTGAGATTGTTTCACAATGTTAAACAAGGGAAAATGTATAAATTAATTGAAACTGTTAGAAACTGAGACAAATGATAATGTTTATGAATAACTATTTAAAATATCGAATACCAAACCTTTTTGGTCCGGATTAGAAAATCAAAGAACATATTCGATGAATATTTAATCTATATTTTTACTTTGCCTCATAGCAGTGCCTCACAAAACAGTTTTTATCTAAATTATTACCACTAATGAAAAATAAATTTTCCAGCAGTCTTAAGGTCAAAACTAATGAATCTATGCTTTTAGCCCTAAATTTGTTAGGCGGCGATTTGGTAGACTTGAAGGAGTATTTAATGTTAACTTTTTTTTTGAACTAATCTCTTCTTTTGCAATTATAAATTATTAATCAAATTGAATTTAGTTGTTTTTCTTAAAATACAAAATTTGTTGTTTTTATTTTTATCAAATAAACATATTTTAAGGATTTCTTTTAAGAGTTGGACTTTTTTTAAATCTCATTTTTTCGACTGTTTTTGAAACCCTTTTAGTGGACACTTTTTAAAAATTGGTCCCAAAACGATTTTTTTTTGGAAATAATTCTGTAGCTTGTGAATCATTATACAAGATTAGAGCTGAGGTGTTGAGTTAGAGGAGCCCAGGTCCGTAGCTACGCGGGTAGAGGGTAGACCTCCAAAGTTAATTAATTGCGTTGAAATTTCTTCAGACCATGACCCGAAAAACTTTAAATTTGGATTTTAAGCATATTTTTGAGAAATAATATTAATATCTGGACGTAAGTAAAATTTAAATAAACAGAGGTTCTCCAACGAAATTTTGGCGCAAAATAGGTGCACTTTGTTTTAAAGTCAGGGATTACAAAAGCTCTTATTTTCTCGTACCAAAATACCCAAAATCCTAGTCCGTGGAAAACTGATTTCAAAAATTAACTTTTGTCATTAAAATGAGCACATTGCCGTTGTACAAAGCGTAGCGCAGAAAATATTTTTTGTGTGTCTAACCAAAATATTGGAGTATACAGCCAATATACCTTTTTGTTGACATTTGAGACATTTGAGAATTTTATAAAAAAAGTTAAAAGCTTTTTCAAAATTGACAAAATTTGGATAGGGGCTGAGGAAAAACCGTTACCGAAAGCGCCTCCGATTGGGGTAAAATTTGCTTTGAAATTAATATCCCTTAAACTAAAAGAGGTAGCTTACAGCTGTAAACATGTTTTTTAGAGATTTTAAAGGACTACTTATGTGAAAATTTTTTACATTCAAGTCATAAATTAATTTCTGGCGAATTAAAAAAAAGTACATACATACCCGAGGTCTACCCTGTACCCGCGTGACCAGCTGTATTAACTGAAAAACACCTTAGCTCTGACCTTATGAAATTTTATTTAGATGTCTCCAACGGGTCGCAAGTTACAAAATTATTTCCAAAAAAATGTATTTTGGCACCACTGTGCGCTGGTTCAATTATAATAATTGGAAGAATACTTAGTATTCTGATTAATTTTCTAATAATAATTAATTTTATTTTGAAATATTTACTTGATTTAAATTGGAGTAGCGAAGCACGCCAGGTATAAGCTAGCATCTAATATAATTAAAAGATTTTTTTGAATCTTGATTTACACTCTTTAGTTTTACCCTAACTTTATTATGCTTTTCGGAAACAATATTTGTAATGGAGACAAAAGAAATCTATAAGGAACAGTAAAATTGTTGATGAAAGATTTTGAAAAAAATTTACTCATATTCGGTAACTTATAAATATTCTCAAAGCTTTTCTACTTGTTTAAATTGTTAATTAATGTTTTTATTATTATAAAATATTTTCTTTCCAATTAATTAAATTTTCTTAAATAATTTCATTTGATACCCAACTTTTGTTTGAGTTCTTTTTTCTCTTTTACCACATATAAATCATATGCAATTATATAAGTTAACCAAGCGTTTTATATAAATCGTTTTTGATATTTTTCCAAGCCTAAGTTGTAACAAATAACAATGGCGTGTAAAAGGTGTCAGTGCTTAATATCACCCAGTGTTAAACACAAAATATGATTGTCTATTATAATAAAATCTATAACATTTCGTTTAATATTTCTTTTTCTCTTTTAATTTATGAAGTGTGTTAAATGTCAATTGGTACAAACTGACATGTACCCTAAATACTAACAACAACAAAATAAACAAAATATTTATATTACAACAACAACAATAGTGAAAAAAATCAAAAGAAACATATGTAATTTTAATACAATACTCGGTGTCAAATGACCGTGTGACATAAAAAAATTAGACCAAATTGTAAAAATCGATTTAATAATCGGTATTTATATCACTGGAATAAGGTTTCTTGTATTGACATATAAAATAAAAATAGAAAAATATTGAAAATATTGTAAACCTTTATTTTATTCTAAGCTTAAGGAAAAATATTAAATATGTATATATTTTTGTCACCATTATAATAATAATAATATTTATGACAAGTCAAAAAACAAACCAACCACAACCAACCAGAAACCTACCAACTAAACAACAAGGCGTGACTTTAACTAATTGATAAAAATCATAAAAACTAACAACAACAGCGAATATTTTAATAACAATAGAAATCTATTTAAGGAATTATTTACGTTAAAAATTTTTAAAATCTAAACAAGAAATAAACAGAAATATATACTCGCATATAGAATAGAATCTTACAACAGATAATGTAACAAAAATATAAAATAATAAAAATGAAAACAAATAAAAACATTGAACCAAATACAGAAAAAATAATAAAAATATAAAAAAATCATAGCAATAAAACTATTGTTTGTTTTGCGATAATTTATGCTTAAAAATTTTATACTATAGCAACAAAAAAAAATATAATAAATAAATAAACAAAATCTCAATATAACTGTCATATTTAATAAAACAATTACAAAATGTAAAACAAACGTGAGAATCGATTTTACATGAAAATCATGTTGTACCAAAAAACAAAAATAATTTTTGAAAATATTCAACTAAAAGCCAAATTTAATAATTTTAAAACATATCGAAAAAACTAAATTTTTGGCAAAATATAAAGGAAAAAGAAAAAACAGAAAAAATATTTTAAATTTGATGTCACAAAATTTTCAATTCACACTAACTAACACTTTTAATCATGAAGATTGATCTTGACAACATCTCCAACTAAAAAAAATCAAAAAATATTGAATTTGAATATTAAGCAATTATAATCTTCATCAATGCCGTCATCGTCATGACTATTGGCACATACAGTTTTACCATCGTCATAATGAAAAATATTCACACGTATGAAATGACATTACGAGGAGTATGAGGACCCAATAGACACAATTGTCTTATTTCAAATATTGCACTCGATAAATTTTTATATATTTTCTTTTTATAGAAAATGTTCCTTAAATTTTCTTTTTATAGAAAATCTTCATTAAATTCCCTTTTTATAGAAAATTTTCTATAAATTTTATTTTTATTACTAAAATCAAATACAAAAAATAACGTTTTTATTTTATTTTATTTTTAATATAGATTTTCGATAAAGTTCCCTTTAAAAGATTAGTTCCAAATGTATGCATTAGTAAGTTTTTGATATCAAGGAACATAATTAGATCTATTTAAGTAAAATTGTTATTCTAAGTATCAAAACCTACATAGCTCAACCTTTCGTGTTTTTCAGATTATGCATTTTAATTAATTTCATTGAAATGCATTTATTTATTTGAAATGCTTTAGAAGATAACAATTAAATAAATAAATATTAAAATCTGTTCAATATTTCCAGAAATTTACGAACCTAAAAAATACATAAAAACTTGTGTTTTTGTATTTCAAAAGCTAAAAAGGAATACTGAAGTAAAATTTCAAGTTTTTGGTGACACCAAAAAAAATTTATAAGAATATTGTATAAAATTATTTGCCACTAAAATCTTGTACATAATTTCGAATTTTGCAAAAAAAAAATAAATAAATAAATAATAAAATTAACCGCCCGTAAAATATTTGGCTGCATTTCTAATTTCGCGATTCGTGATTTTCAAAAATCAATCAGTACGGTAATTTGATCCATTAATGACGCAATAAACATAACAACCATTGTATACCCAGCAAAAACGTTTTGGTTTTCGGTAATGGTAACTACTTATTAAAGTAGTTTCCCAGTAATGAGGCGTCATTATTATTTGCCTACTCTGTATTATATAAATAAGTAGTCAATAGCATAATAGCACGATAATATTGCAATCACTTGAATGAGTTAGCTAGAGAGCTGGATTAGCAACGAAGAGGTTGTTGGTTCAACCTCATTCTGATGCTGTTAGTTTTTTATAACAAAATGTCTAAAAACATCTATTTATAATGAAAAAAAAGTTTTTATCACTTAGAAATTTAAGTGCGAGATGATGTACTGAGTAAGATGCTAGTCATTAGAAATGAATGATTAATTTGTGCCCAAGTTCGAGTCTCACTGACGGCCAATTTTTTTGTTTTTTAATTTTTTATTTTTACTTTCGTTGAGGTACATATTTTTGACCATCCCTAGAGTCTAAAAAAAATTACATGAATTTGTGGACAACAAAAATAACTAGTTATTCAGGCAAAAAATCAGTAGTTTATTTTTGTTTCCAATTATACCTGCTAGCTTACCAGAAAAATATAGATTTTGCTGGGTTATTACTGAGAACATAGTATAAAGCTGATGGTCAAAATTTCAATAGTAATAGCTCAAACTGCACACAGAGAAAAAACATAGTTACAGCATTATCACTAAGACAATATCATATTCTCATTATTATTTTCCTTGAATTTTAATCACTCTGTGTTCATGATAACAATGTTTAATGCTTACACTCAATAAAAATTTTAATATGGTTGACTGCAAAAATTATATGTTTTAAATATTTTTACCAGAAACAAAATTTTATTAATATGAAAAATATCATTATTTCTACAATCATTAAATATCCGCAGCCTTTTTCCTTGTTCTTAAACCATATTATGATTTTAGACCATATTAATATTATTATTTCCATGACAATAAAATGTTTCAGATAAATATAATTCTTATCCTTTTCACAAATTTAGTGGAAAAATTCATAATATGTTTGTTTATAAATATATCTTATTTTTATTATTTGTTTTTCAGCTTCATTATAATTCTCATTTAGTTTACATATTAATAAATAAAAGCAGACAAGATTTGGTTATACTCGCTGTGATTCAAATAATATAAACTATTGAATAACTACCATTAAAGGGTTAATTAAACATTGAACCACATATGGTGCATTTGAACCACATATGGTGGTACAAATGAATATAATTAATAAACAAATAATATGTAAATATTTTATTTACTTTTTATGGCTAATGCACACTATTCTCTATTATTTTTAATAAAAAATTTATAAAAATAATTTTTTTATTAATAAGTTTTATTTCAATATATGATAAGATGGAATAATAATATGACAAAATATAATAAAAATATGATAAGAGTAGAAAACTATATGATAACATGGGATAATAATATGATAAAATAGAATAATATGAAGAATGTTATAATAATATTATAAAATAGAATCATAACATGACAATGTGGTACAATAATATAATAAGATAGAATAATAATATAATAATATTAAAACATAATCTGATAGAATGGGATAATGATGTAGTATGATTGTTCAATTATATGTAATACTTGAATCATAACATGAAAAAACAAATCATAAAATTGTACACAATATAACAAAATGAAATAGCTATTGTTTACACTAATTTCTATTTTTCGCTGTGATCATATGTTACAATCATAATATATTGCTCTTAGATTATAGTCACTACAAATATATTTTTTCTCGGCCTATGGTATTTGTTATATTCATATTATGTCACCATTTGAATTTACTTCTAAATTTAACTGTTGAACGAAAAAGCTATTTAGGATGCTTCCATTCCGAGTACCCATTGTTGCCGAAATTATGATTTTATCATATTTTTAATTACTTATAATAAAAATATGATTTTATGATATTTTTTCAAAAAAAATAAAATAAAAAAAATAAATTAAAAAAATTTTAGTAGGCACAAAAGAGATTTGTTCTGTTTATCTACTGCTTTAGTTTCAAACTAATAACCAGGCTTTCCAACGGGGTATATTTATTAAGACTCATTCATTGTATAATTTCCTAATGTCATTTCAAAAGAATATTACAACGGAAATTGAAGTCAAATGTTCACATCTTAAAAAACAATTGATTTTTCTGTTTTCCTCAACTAAGCAAACATGAACAAATAATAAAAAATCAACCCATTATCAACACCTTTTATTGATTTGTTTTCATAAAATGTTTGTATTAAAATGAAAAACATGAAAAAAAAATAAATGCGTGGTTGATATTGGATTCTGTAGTCGACAATTGCTTTACAAAAAAAAAAAAAAAATCCAAACAAATAAACGAAAAAATAAAATCAATGATTGCAGAAAAAGAAAATCACAAACATCAATTTGGCATATAAAACAGAAGAGGAGAAAATCTAAAACTAATATTTAAACAAAAACAAAAGTTATTTTCTCCAAGGAATAAAACTTTTCAATTCAATATTGAAATAAAATTTTGATCTAACAAAATAAGTTTTAAAGTGCTATTTTATTTTACTCTACTGTTCTTATAAAACATTTTTCGTTGTATAATCATCAATTCAATTCAGCAGTTTTAAACACCGGAGAGTATTTACTTCTAAACAATTGTCTGCCATTAAGTAATCTAAAGTTGGTTTCTATTTTAGTTTCTTTTTAAGATTTTTGTTGTTATTTTTTTGCAAACAAAGTATTTACTGTGCTGTCGTTTTGTACTTTTCTATGAATGAATGTATAAATGTTTGCTTTTTGATGATTTTTTTCTTCGATTCATTTTTCGTTTGATATTATTTCTTAGATAGCCATAGTTGGTTTTTTTAAAAGCCCAAACTATATGAGAGTGTAAGTATTTGTGTATCTTTTTTCTTTTTTTTGCCAACAACATTCATTAATGAACCGAAAGCGTAGGTTTTCAAATCAATTTTCATTCCGTTTACAGAAGCATTGTAAAGGTTTGGAGAAAAAAAATCTATAAAAAAAGTGTACTAAACGATTTGAGAGGAAAATTTAAATTATTGATATTTAGACAATATATTATGGGTTTTAGAAAAATTAATTTGCAAAAATGTATGTTCTTGTAAATTATGTAGTAGATTGGTCTAATATTTATTTTGCAATGCTGGGACAATTAAAAATCCTTTATATTCAGGAAATTGTATTTTTGTTGCTTTTGAGAGATGTACACTGGCCCATTGAGCAAAAAAAAAAATAATTTTTCTTACCAAGCTTAAAATTTTTATGATTAAAGAAAATTTCACACTTTTTAATAGTTGGATTAAGTTTTTTGTGCTGCTTTATTTCCCTTAAAAAAAATTATGCGTTTATTCTAAAGAAAAATGAGAAATCTGAAGATAATCAGTCTAACTATAAAGGCGGAAAAGTCGACTTTAAACACAAAAGGTTGACTAATATTTCTTACCATAAAGGTGTTTTCAAACAAAATATTAAAATTTCATTTTAAATTTTATAATAAGCATTTTGAGTCTTATTGTTTTGAAATTTTCTGTATATTTTGTTTTTATAATTTTTTCAAAATTCTTCTTATTATTTCTATTCATTAAAAAATATGTTAAAATTTTTACAAAAGCTAATGATTTTTTACCATACCAGGTTTAGTTTTCGAATGAAACTGATTACCATGAATAGTAAGAGACTAAGAACTTTGAATGCGGTCATTAAGATGGCTCCTAGATAGCTTATTCTATAAGGACCAAGGACTGGATAGTCAGAGAGCATATGTTCTGAGGTCTCATCATGCGATTCGGAAAATCTAAAGGTCGAAGGTCATAGTGTCCAGTGAAAAATCTCGTTAGTGATCTGAGATTGTTTTTATTTAACAACACTAACTTTTATGACTTACTTCTGGAAAGCGTAATGAGTCGCTTAGCTTTTCAAGTCCAGTCCTTAATCCTTTAGAATAAGCTATCTAGGGGCCATCTTAATGACCCCACTCGAAGTTCATAGTCTCTTATTATTCAGGGTAATCAGTGTCATTCATGGTGTAAATTGTAGTATTTAATTTTATTTGCAAATAAAAATTAGTTCAGTTTTAATTGAATTGACCCCTAAATATTTCTATTTAAATCTCTTAAATTTCTTTAATTGCTGACACTTAACTTGACTTCATGCATATCATAACAACATGCTTATAACTTCAATATTTCCCCACTGATTTCTATATATATCATAAAGACTTTTGTGTCTGCCATTAACACTCGCCTAAAGAGACCACTAACTAGTATGTTAACTGATCTTAAAACTTAAACACGTTCGTTGACAGTAATTTAAATAAACTGGTGGCAATTAAAACCAAATACTCTCGTACATACATACGTACATATAAATATTCATATGTATACTTAAATACATACATACGTGTATATAAAATATGAAATAATTGTGTAACAAACACATCATGATGTTGTGATATTATGCACTGGTGCAGCTAAAGAGTTGTAAGTATAATGCCAAGTGTAGAGTTGTAAAAATTTGCCTTTAGAAAAAAAATTTATAGTTTGATAGATCCTTAAATATTCAACAAGCTTGTAAAATGTATAGAATGTTCGGCGTCCACTTACTTTTTTAGTAAGTCTATCTGTCTGGCTAGATGAGTGAGTGTGTTTTTATTGTTGTTGTTGTTGTCTTTAAGTTGTCTTTATTTATTTAAGCATGATGGCGCTTATCATTTCAACATCTACAATCGTGTTTATTTATGCACTATTTGTATTTCAGGCGATGTTTATCACTTGAAGATCCACTCACTGACAATGCATATACACATATAACTATGCTAAAGAAGATCTCTATTTTTTTATTTGCCATCATCACTTATGTCGTTGTCGCATTGTCATCATCTTTTTTTTTTTAATATCATCTTAGCTTAAAGGCGATTTTCCTTGAGATGTTTTTCTTTTAATATTTGCTTGAAACATTTTTACGTGCCTTCGCGTGTTAGGAAAAATTTAATTGCTGTTTGTTTACTGTTGCTGGTATGTAAGTTGTTGGTGATTTTTTTTTTTTTTTTCTTTAATTCCGTTGTATTTATCTCTATTGTCCGCATGTCCATCTATCCGTCCGTCCGTCCGTATGTCTTTCTGTCAAACCATTCATCTGTTCATACCGCATTAATCTGTCTCTACTGTTTTCTATTCTTAACATTTCAAAATGAAATGCGAATTATACAGAATTCAGAACTCAAGTTTTATGCCACCCATTGACTTGATGTTTTATCGTGTGTTGGGTCTTGTTTAATAGAAACAATAAGTAATGCTTTATTATTAGTGGCTATTGTTGTTGGTAACTGTTATTTGTTTAACAAATAAACACATTCCATTTTTACAATATAATATATGTTTTACCATTATATATGTATGTATGTATGTATGTATGTATTTTTATGTGGTAATTATCACAACAATTTGTTGACTTTAACGTGTTTACATACTATTTATATACTCACTCATACGTACAATAAATACGGATTTTAAATGCAGAAATTACAAAAAAAACACCATAAAAATATTAAACTGATTGGAAAACAACACTTAGATACACAAACATAAATCTATTGCCGCAGCAAGGAATTTTTAGTTTTGAAATGCAAAACTAAGTGTTGAAATAAACGGAATCGAAAAATATCAGGTCAATTAATTTATTTTAGGATTGATATTTTCTTAATGAACTACATAAAGCCAAATAACTGAAGATTTCTTTTTAGGCTGCATTTACTAATGTGAAGTTATATAAGACCACAAAGAAAAACTATAATGGAAATTTTTCTTAATTTTCAAATCTAATCTGCTTAGAAAAAAATAAAAATCGATTTCAATTACTAAATTGCTTATATCAATAAAAATTTTGTTTGGCTTTGCTCCTATCATCAAAATAATAATATTAATTAAGTGAAAATAATTGATCTTTTGTATAAATTTCAATTAATGTTTTAACCAAATCAATAACATTTGTGATTGAAATTTTTCCTAATCAAGACAGAAATTGACACAATCAAAAACTTAACTGAATTTTTATCACTATAAATAGAAATTATTATCCTGGAACTAAAACGTGTATTGCTGAATTATATAAATACCTAATTTAAATACAAAACTAAGAAATTCGAAGAACTAAACAAAGAAAGTAAATTTTGTTCTTCTGCTCATCATTCTCAAATGGTAGCGATCGCCAAGAAAGAGTTTAATAAGGGAAGGGGATAGTGTAAACATTATTATTTATACAACAATTAAAAAGCAACAACACTTTTTTTTATCAAATCCTCAAAAATAGCAAAAATGTTTTCACCTTTAAAGTAAATTAAATATTAAGAACAAATTCTGAGAAGAACTTGCAATATACATGACTAAAAAAATTCAATTTTCAAGAAGCTTTTGAACAGAAAATACAATAAGTTCTCCCTAAAATTATGATGTATTTAAAGATGTGAGGGGATTCCAATTTATTATTATTATTATTATTAGTATTATTATTATTATTATTAGTAGTAGTAGTAGTAGTAGTATTATTATTATTTATTTTTATTATTATTTTTTATTATTTTTATTATTATTATTATTATTATTATTATTATTATTATTATTTATTATTATTATTATTATTATTATTATTATTATTTATTTTTATTATTATTTTTTTATTATTTTTATTATTATTGTTATTATTATTATTTATTATTTATTATTTTTATTATTATTTTATTATTATTATTATTATTATTATTATTATTATTATTATTATTATTATTATTATTGTTACTATTATTATTATTATTATTATTATTATTTATTTTTATTATTATTTTTTATTATTTTTATTATTATTATTATTATTATTATTATCATTATTATTATTATTATTATTATTATTATTTATTATTATTATTATTATTATTATTATTTATTTTTATTATTATTTTTTTATTATTTTTATTATTATTATTTATTATTTATTATTTTTATTATTATTTTATTATTATTATTATTATTATAATTATTATTACTATTATTATTATTTATTTTTATTATTATTTTTATTATTATTATTATTATTTATTATTATTTTAATTATTATTTTATTATTATTATTATTTTTCTTATTATTTTATTATTATTATTATTATTATTATTATGTATCGAGCTTTTTCTTGATTTGATTGATGGTTTTTTTCGCAAAAAAATAATGTTAAATGTGCACCGAAATTCAAGTTTTTCCATTTTTAGAAAAATACACGAGGTTGTATATTTTGAACAGCTGTTAAACGCAAAGTAAATGAGGACACTTGCTCAAAATTTGACAGTAGTCTATTAACAGGTGGGACTTGATGGGAATAGTATTGAATTTCATATAACTTCGGGGGAAGTTCGAAAAGTCACGGAAATATTGATCCGCCCTCGTATATGATCTATCCAAAATATCCAAAAACACTTTGTTTAGGAAACATGTATGTCAATGAGTTTCATGTATTACAAAAAATACTATTAAAGCTACATTATTTGAAATGAGTATTTATGCTTTTGCTTATAAAATTGTATACAATTTTAAATCGATTAAAATAGCAAACTTACATATTTGTAGTATTTTATACAAATATCTTTAACAAATTTCCTTGTTGAAAATGTAGTCTCTGGATATAACAAAAATAAATTAAAGCAAATATGAAAATATTTTAACAATTTTTATAAAATTGAATTCTTCATTCAGTTTGTTATTAGTGTTTAAAGTTGGTAAGTGGCTAAATATTATAAATAGTTATTATTAAAAATATCCAAGAATTCTTTTTATATTAGACACAAATTTGCTTAATATGAATGAGAAAAGTTTTATAGAGGTCCAACAGCTAAAAAGCTTACAAGAGACTGCAATATTAGAAAAAACCAATATGTAACGAAATTCATTAAGGTAAGAAAAATTCATTCGTTATTTATAGACAATATTTTAAGCCTTCAGTCTGGAGCTTCTGCATGGCGATCAAGCGTTGGACGACCACTAGGTCTTCGGCAATCATCAGTGATTGCTGCTGTGATTGCGGTGGGAAGGGTGAAACTCTGAAACAAACGATGATGTGTTGATATGTAGAGCATTACGTTATTTCAAACAGTGTCATGGTGAGGGAATTTTTATTGATTTCGGCACATATTTAGAACCAGCTACCCTGAGTATGTTCTATTTATATTGTATGCTGTTAAGAGAAAATGTAGAATATTATAAATATCAAGTCCAGCTGATATTTTTTACTCAATGTACATATTTAAATTGCAGTTTTTGCATTAAAACGTGCGTCTTTTAAAAATTATTTATTGTATTTTATTTTTATATTTCAAATAAAGTTTAAAAAAATAAAAAAGGGAATTAATTTTAATTTTAATTCACAATACAGTTACTGATATATATTAAATATATAGATATACATATGAATGGTCATATATCTCCATATAACCTCAACTTTCGGATCCAAGTATATATTGAACAGCATATATATATAAATATAAGATCCATACACATTATTTTTAGCTGGGTAGGTGAAAAATACTCCTCTTAATGCGGATTGGATTTAATGAGAAATCAATATATGGATTAGAACTGTTGAATTGATTGCATATATGTCTCATGGGATCAAAGTTGGCATAATTGGTTCGAAAATATTTTATTTTTAAAGGAGTATAATTTCTACTTGGACGACCGGGGATTAAGAATTCGATCTTACGAAGCAGGAACTCAGAATTAACTAAACCGTTTACTAAATTAATTACAAATGAGATATTCATATATTTTCTCCTACTTTCAAGAGTAGGGAGATCAATAAGCTGTAATCGAATTTTCATACACACCCAGATCAAAAAATTCTTCGTCTAGATCAATTTGGTATCCATTTACTGTGTATCTACAGAGTACTGGACTTCTTCTGTAGAACATCATGTGTTTACACTTTCTTAAATTAAGATCCATTAGATTCTTCATACAGTAATCATAAAGATTTCCAAGTTCTGATTGAAGTAAGAAACATTGATAGGAATAGTTAAAGCTATGGAACAGCTTTACATCATCAGCATACATTAATATTCTAGAATTCTTAATACAAGCAGGTAAATCATTTATAAATATTCAAGAAGAGTATTGAAAAAAAACCCTCACTTGGCAACCAATTTGTAGTTAGATAAAACTTTGAATACTTATATTAAAAAGAACCAGCGAAAGTGCTTCCTTTTTTTTGTGACCAGTCTGTTAGGTTTTACCAAAATGTATCAAAGCTTTTCCAAACGTCTAATTAACATAATCAATATTATTTTAAATATAGTTTTAGTCTTAGCTCAATTAAAAAAGTAAATGTTTCCGAAAAAGTAACTTTCATACATACTTAAAACAACCCTGAAGGAAACCTGGGAGCAAGTGTCTCCAAGTCACCAGTTTTGTCAATTATTTTGGTGACTTCTTGGAGACATTGTCAACAAAGTGTCTATTTGCTTTGATGAGAAAACAATTTATACTCAATAAATAAGAGTTCTAAGCGCTACTATTATTTCTCGGCGGCATAATTGTTTTTATTAATCTAGTATTTTTTCAATTGTGCTATAATAATTATTTAATTATAAATTTAAAAATTACATACAAATTTTGTATTTCTTTTGTTTACTAAAAATTAAGAGCTGACGAGTTCGGTTTTAATAGGTAAAAAGTTTTATATTTAAGTTCTCAAAATTTTTAATATTTTTGTAAATAATTTTTGGTTTCCATATCCAGATGTTATATCAAGTTTTAGTGAAGCTAGAAGGAGTATTGCAGTGTCAAACAAAATATATTTTAAGGAAATGGGTCGAAGTAAATCTAAAATAAGTGAAAATATTTAATTTGAAGGCGATTCTTCGAACATAAAAAATTAATATTTTTTAAAATATGTTATGTTATGAATTCCTTAATTTTCTAATAAAACATCAAATGTTAACAAAAGTTTTATTAAGAACGTATATTTCAGAGAAGTATCAAGAGTGTAGACTAGAATTACTAAAATAAATATGTAGACAATGTCTACATATGGTCCCAAAAGAACTACCTACACAATAGTACCAGTGTCAGTAGTAGATTTCCTATGACACGCACATCTATAAATGTCGGGAGTATAACAAGTCACTAGTACTGGTGACAGTGTCAATAGTGAATCAGTACTGATTCACTAGTGACATTTCCCCCAGGGAATATACATTTACTATCACCAACAACTAATGATTACATTTTGCAAATGTAAAAATTCAAGGACTTAAATCAGAAATTATGTAAGAACATTTTTATATATAATGTTCAAGAAATCCCATTATAAAACATACAAGTAACTCCTAACTAGACACTAATACTTGACCCTTATTTTAACCTCCTGCCTAACTATATAAAATTGCTCAACATAAATATTTTTAATCAGTCTCCATTAATATTGTTGTTAATTGTTGTATGTACCATTTTTTCTAGCTTTTTTTTGTCAATCTATCTGTCTACCTATTTAAATGTCTTCAATATTGGCATTTGTTGTTTTTATTTGTTGTTGTTACTACTGTTGTAGTGGCCTTAAAAGACGGTTAAAATTGCTAATGGCTAAATGTGCTTAAGTTGCACAAACAATGTGTAACCTTAAATGTAAGATTTTTTTTTTTCTTATACTTTAGTCTCATATGTATGTATGTATGTACTATATGTTTGAGTACTTACTTGTACATTATTTTATGTAAACATTTTATGGTTACATATATTTACCATTAATTTAAGTATGTTTTGAAATTCTGTAGCTGCTGTTATTGTTGTTGTTGTTTGTTGTTATATTTTATACAAAGACCAGAAGTCTTTGTTTAAAATATGTTTAAACACATGTGTACACTTATGTATTTATACTTACTTACTTTTTTATAGTCTTTAAGATATTCTAATTACTGGTGTAGCCAGTAGAAGTTTAAACATGCATATTTTTATTTACGCTTATAGAATGACGACTACTGTCTACATTGATATGAAATTTTTTTACAAGAACATAAATGTTGTATGCCAAAATCTAAGAGGTGTTTCTTGCTTAAGTCTTTCGTTTATCATGTGTATGTATATGTATGCATATTATTGAACGCATTTTCAACCTTGTTCGATGTACATGCTTGTAATTTATTTTTTATTATTTGGATGTTTAAAAATAATCCTTTCGTGTTAGTGTTTTAGGATGGAAATTTATTTTAAATGTTATGATATAGTTGTGATCATTTTAATAATAAAAGACTTTTGCGTGTTTTAAATGTTTAATGAGTTTTCTTGTATTGATAAAAAAAAAATTAATTGAAATAAATTTAATTATTATGTTGTGGAAATGCTGTTAAGATAGTAGCATAATTTTTTATAATTAACTCTTTTTTACTTCAATTAAAATTCTTTTTTTTTAATTTTTGCTCTCAATGTCTGCAGAATTATCTATTAATCTATAAATTTATATTTTTGAGTTATAGTCTTAACCATACTTTTACTAGAGTCTTTATTTTCCTAAATTTATGAAAATAATTTAAGAGTTTTCAAAACAAAGATTTTGTTCAAAATCTCGTTCTTTCTTTGGGATTATTCTCTGAAGTATTTTCTTTACTTTTCATTCTTAATAGTAGAATTAGTATTAGTATGCACAGTATAAACTGTGCAAAGTATATTATTTTAAAATCCAATATATATGGAAAAGCTCTGTAGATCTGAATGATTTAAACAGCATTTAAATTGTTCTTGTGTCGGCTTTATAAAGAATATTTCAAAAACAAAAAGGTTGTTTCTAAATTATATTTAAGTTCAAAAAGCAACTCCAATTGCTTACTTTTTCTACTTTGTTTTTCATTATGCACAAAATTTACTCACAAAAAAAACTCTTTTGTTTAATAATCCTCCCTTAAAAATCTCTTAATTAAAGGTGGAAGAAAACACTAATTCACAACATATTATTATATCTTTACAACTTATGTAATGTGTTTTTGTAACAAAAATAACAAAAGCCACACTAATTTCAATTGATACAGTTGTATGCACAAGAAATAAATGAAGGAGAGTTTAAGAAAATGAGTCGATCTTTTATTTGAGGCTCATACAAATATGAAAGTTTTGTATATGAAATAGAGGCAACTTATAACTCAGAGAAAAAATGCATATATTTGAAATTTTTTTCTTAAATATTATGAATAGAAGATGACTTTTTTTGTCAAACTTTTTTCATAAAAAAATTAAATTTTATTCATAGATATTAATAAATTGTATTTTATAATAATTTTACGAATTTTACAAAAATTCTACTAAAATTTTAAATTAGTTTTATTAGATTTAATTGAAATTCTACATTAAAATATGTATGCATGAAAATATTAACAATAGATCCCTTTAAATGACAATTATCCAATAAAAAAGCTATTAAAAAGAAATGATTAGAAATTTGCTTAAATCTGCTGCCATTCTATAGCACAAGCATCATTGTAATAAAAAATGCATCTGTGTTTTTCTGCCCCTAATATTAAAAACCAAAATTTCTGTAAAGAAAATTTCAAACGTACATTTAAAAATTGAAAATATGAATGAAAATTTAAACAATTTGATTTGTCTTCTTGACTTTTGAATCATTTCAAAAAATTTAAAAAAAGTATTAATATTTAAGACATTATTCTTAAATATTATGAGCTAAAATCAATGAAAGTAAATTTTTATATTTATGCACAAACTTTTTTCTGTGAAAACAATAATTATAAAATTATATTCTACACATATATATGAGAAAAAACGTTTCTAATGGTATACATTTTAATAAAATTTATTTAAATACATTCAGAATTAAAAAAATCCAATTTTTATAAATTAAAAATTTGGGAAAAAAATCTGCAGAAAAATTAATTTTTAATTTAATTTTTCTACAAGCTAAGAATCATTTTATAAACTTTATTTTCTTTAGAAACTAAAATCATAAACATTTTCCTTACACTTTACATAAACAATAACAAAAATAAATTTATTGATTTGCAACAAATGTAGTTCAAATCTATAATAATATTTAAATATTATTTCATTATATTTTTTAACAACAGCAATAATGTTGGCAAAGAAAAAAATATGTTAATGGTTAAATAATGCAAATTATATGAATTTTTTAAAACCATAAAATTATGCTTTTTTCTGCTTAATTTTATTTTTCCATTTTAAATAATATTTGCAATTCATAATAGAGTAGATTGTGAGCAGAAAATTACTGTAAATACTTGTATGGAGAATAGTAACAGAAAAGCGCAAAAAAAAGCAAAAATTAAATTACAATATATTTTTAGTATGAGTATTAATATCAAAGCAGATAATGCCGCACATAGCAACGATTACATACTCCCAGATAGTTATAGCTACATATAAAGATACATTCATGCATGTATTTAAATGTATTAACCATGAAAACAATTGGCCAGTTAAGAAAAAGAAAACAAAAATATTAAATATAAACAGAAACATATCAGCACAATAGCAGAAACAAAAATTAAATGCTAATAACATTATTGTACTCATTTCATTTGATAGTTATACACCGACAGATAGACAGACAGATGGATGGATAGATAGATGTATGGAAAGAAAGACAGACAGACAAATAGTTGGACAGTTTTAAACAGCAGATCAGCAACAAAAATAAAGTAAGGACAAGATATACAGTGGTTTTTCGAGATTTTCAAATGGGATTTGAAATTTTATGCTCATATAACAAAAACATTACTGCTTTTTATGTTTTGTAACTCATTAATGAACTAAATAATTCGAAAGGGTTAATAAAGCATTTAAACGAAAATTTTTTATATTTTCAAATGTAATTACATAAGTACCTATAGGAGTACCTCAAAAATGTTATACTTCTATAAAACTAGAGGTTCTAAAGAATACAAATATGACTAATGTTTTTTATTCATACAAAAATTTTGGACACGTTTTTCACACCACTTTTTAAGAACTTTTGTAAACTTCTTATTATATATGATAAATCTTCATAGTTTTCTTACAGTCTATATGTTTTTTGGACACTACGTCAAAAATAGTTGTCAAATTTTTTAACTGCTTTTGATCCTTAATAATTTTTTATATATTATATACATATATTCAGTGTATTTCACAATTTTTAAACTGAACTGTTCTTCCGATTCACTTTTCGTTGACAAATCTAGTCGAAATATTATTTATTATCTATTATTTCAATTAATAGATTACGACACTGTCTTTTTGATGTATAATTTACCGAAATTATCATTGCAAAACTAATATTTTTTCATATGGTTGATGCAGTGTTCAAAAAAATTTTCTGAAATTTAATTTTGTATTGTATTCCAATCTATTAATTCATGAAATGTTTGGATTTAATAAACAAGTATTACATATTTATAATCTTCAAAATTTGCACGCAGAGAAATAACATGGTTACAGCATTATCACTACAACAATATTACGTTCTCATTGTTAATTTTCTTGAATTTTTGCAACTCAGTGTTCATGATAATTTATTTTTTATTTATTTTTTGTTTATTTATTTATTTATTTATTTATTTAGTACAATGAAATTACAATTTCTTACAGGCTAACATATATATTATTCTTAAAGCTATTTACAGTAAAATGTTTTCCATAATCATTCAATAACAAAGTCTTATTATTTAACTAAGTTAAAAATACTCCTCTTAATGTGAATTGGATTTAATGAGAAATCAATATATGGTTAAAAACTGTTGAATCGATTGCATATAAGTTTCATGGGATCAAAGTTGGCATAATTGGTTCGAAAATATTTTATTTTTAAAGGAGTATAATTTCTACTTGGACGATTTGAGATTAGGAATTCGATCTTAGGAAGCAGGAACTCAGAATTAATTAAACCATTTACTAAATCAATTACAAATGAAATATTCATATATTTTCTCCTACATTCAAGAGTAGGGAGATCAATAAGCTGTAATCGACTTTCATATGATAGTAAATTAATATTATATTATCCAATGAAGATTACGAAGATAAAATAAGAGAAATTGTTTCTGGACCGATGCAATTTTCTTTATATGAACTTCGTATTATGGATCCCAGACCACGGAAGCATATTACAGGATTGATCTTACAAGAGATGTGAATAATTGTTTGGAAACTTAAGGATCATTAAACTCTCTTCCCCAACGCTTGAGGGAACCTAGAACTCTTTTTGCCTTATTAACAATTTGCGAAACGTGGGAATTAAAGAATATTTTACAATCAAGCAACATACCCAGATCAAGAAATTCTTCGATTATATCAAGTTTATATTCATTTATTGTGTACCTACAGAGTACTGGTCTTCTTCTGTAGAACATCATGTGTTTACACTTTCTTAAATTCAGATCCATTAGTTTCATAATACATCAATCATAAAGATTGTTAAGATCTGATTGGACTAAGGAACATTGATAGGAATAGTTAAAGCTATGGAATAGCTTTACATCATCAGCATACATTAATATTCTAAAATTCTTAAACAATGTTTTTATTTACATTTTGTCATTTAATGTTTACACTCCATAAAAATTTTAATATGGTTGACTGCAAAAATTATATGTTTTTAAATATTTTTACCAAAAACAAAATTTTATTAACATAAAAAATATCATTGCCTCTAGAAATATTAAATATTTTCAATCTCTTTCCTTGTTCTTAAACTATATTCTGTTTCCACATTAATATTATTATTCCCCTGATTATAAATTGTTACAAATAATTATAATGCTTATCCTTTTCACAAACTTTGTAGAAAAGTTCATAACTTGCTTGTTTTCAAATATATTTCGTTTTTAATGTTTGTTTTCCAACTTCATTGTAATGAATATAAATGGGTTTGGTTATAGTCGGTATGATTCAAGTAATACAAGATATTGATTAACTACCATTAAAGGGTTTGGTTAAAATATATATCTTGCATTTAAACCACATATGGTGGTACAAATTAATATAATTAACGAACAAATAATATTTTTTTTTTTTTTGGCTAATGATCACTTTTCTCTATTATTTGCAATAAAAATTTATAAAAATAAGCTCTATATATGATAAGATGGAATAATAATATGATAAAATGAATTAATAATATGATAAGATTGGATAACTATTGGATAATAATATTATAAAATGGAATCATAATATGACAATGTGGTATAATAATGTAATAAGATAAAATAATAATAATAATAATAATAATAATATTAATAATAATAATAATATAATAAAATCAAATCATAAACTGATAGAATGGGATAATGGTGTAGTAAGATTGTTCAATTATATGTAAAACAAAATTCATAACATGAGAAAACAAACTATAAAATCGGACACAATATAACAAAATGTTATTTTATTATTTCTATTTTTCGCTGTGATCATATGTTCCAATCATAATATGTTGCTCTTAGATTATGGTCACTATAACTTAATTTTTTCTTTGCTTGATTAGATTTAGAAAATTATCCGAACTATACCATACTGCTTACAGGGATAGAAATAATTGCATTTTAAAATGGAAAAAAATTTCGTTTGCACGTTTTTTAAAGAAATTTAACTAAAAATTTTTTTCTTATATTTCATAATTCTTAAGGTATTTTATTGACTAATCTCTCGAAATAATTAGAGTAAATGTTTATTTATTCTCAAGACTTCAAAGAATCAGAAACCTTTAAGATTTTTTCCAATATTATATACTGTGACTTAAATATTTGCAATTGAAAAAGTAAAAAATTGTAACTACTTTTTTAATTTTAGTTAGTCCTTTATCTTTCTAAAGAAAATTATATACACAGCTAAAAATTTTCATATATTATTATATATGATCTAAGTAGGAAAATATATTGACATATATGGTTCCTTGTATGTAAAAGTATATACTCGAATATGGAAATGTTTTCAATATATGGATTCATATAAGAAACCACATATGAAAAATGTTACCATATATGGAGCCATACATCTGAATTTTAGTCATATATGGTGTCATATATGAAAATATTTTCCATATATAAAAACATTTCTGAACTAGTTCAAAAACACTTTCTTCGTGGAATACCCAAAACTGCATAATCGTGATTTCAGAAAAAGCTGCAATGAGGTTCATATATTAAAAATTTATATTAAAGCTATATTAGCTGAAATCAGTTTTTATACATTGTATAATCAAATGCTGCACAATTTTAAAAGGAATTAAATAATCAACTTATTTCAAGTATATTACACAAATGTATCTAACAAATTTATCTTTGCTATATTTTGTATAAAAAGTATGATTACTAAATAAATAGGTGTCTTTAATAAGAAGTGATTGTCAAACTATAACAAAATGTTTGAAAAAATATGCAAAATAAAAAAAATATTAAAACAAATCAAATATATTATTAGTGTTAAATGATGTAAGTGTCTGAATATTATTTCAAAATATTCTATAATTTTTATTTTTCTTTTTATATTAGACACAAATTTATTAAATCCAGAGGAGGAAATTTAGCAGTTCCATATTCTTTGGTTTTCTAGACTTGTTCTATATAAGGGTAAGAAACTTTCATTCATTATCTTTAGACAACAACCAAAATGGATTAAAGTCTTAACAATTTTTAGTCTGGGGCTTCTGCTCGAAGGTCCAAGTAATTTACCTACTTCTACTGCTGCGGGCAGCATTTTAAAGTTGTTGTGATTAAGATGGAGAGGGTGGAAGTATTGCTTATAATCAGAACCATCGTTCGGGATTTCATTTAACTACAGCATGTACCAAAATTATGGCCAAGAGCATTGTTGGATGGTGATGCTATGTATGTATGTATTTAAATTGTAACATAAATCATATGTCTATTTACAAAATTATTTATTGTATGATTTGTTTTTTTATATTTTGAATAAAATTAAACGAATGAGAAGGAAAGATATAGTCGGTCAAGACCGATACCCTACACCATTGTGTACGAGCATAAAACTGCGGGAAGGGGACTTGTATTACACCGGTGGCCAATTTTACCAAATGTGAAATAAAATATAGAAACACAGAATAATGCGTGGATACTAACATCTAGATGATTTTATGCAGTTTAGGGCGGTTCCTGGAAGTGGGTTCAAATGGATGCTATGGTAAATTATGGACGAATTCTCATAAAATCTAACAATGTTGTTTTGTTGTTTTTAATTACATAAAACTTATTTATGTCAAATATTAACTTGATACTAACATTCGTTTTTGATTTATGTACGTTAAAGTGATTTTCGGAAGTGGGGTTTATATGGGAGCCATGGTCAATTGTGGACCAATCTTCATAAAATTTGGTACAAATATTAATACTTATAAGGAACTTCTTTACACCGAATTTCATTAAAATATTCTTATTTGTAAATAATTTTTGAGTGTTTAAACTCTATTCCGGGGGGACATTTGTATGGTGGCTAAGTTAAATAATGAAGCGATCACAACCATTTTCAATAGACTTCGTCCTTGTATCACAATAATCCCACGTGCCAAATTTCATTTTAATTATCTTTAAAATTGCGACCCGCACTTTTTTCACAAGGTTTACATGGATAGCCAGCCATCCAGACGGACGGACAGACATCGTTAGATCGATTTAAAAAAGTGATTCTGAGTATATCTCAAGCTAGGTGTTGAATAACTTTTTCTATGCGTTACAAACATCAGCACAAACTCATAATATCCAAACCATTTATGGTGGTGTATGGTAGAATAAAAAAGAAGAATTATTTTAATTATAATTCACAAAAGATATGAATAAATATGGTCATATGTTTCCATATACCCTCAATTTTCGGATCTAAACATATATGAAGCTCCATATATGCATAAATATATGGTCCATAAATTTTTTAGCTGTGTAATTAGAATAATACTAATATAAAACTGAATAGAGCTGAGAAAAAACAACTACAGAACTAAAAAAGAATTGCTAATGTAAGCCAGCACAAAGAACTAACCAACTACTAGTTTTAGAACTGACTATTTAACTAAAATAACGAACTAATTTTTTTTTTGAAAATTTTATTATTTTATTCTTAAACACTACCCAAGGAATAATTTTTTCTACTAACAAATTTAAAGGAAACCAAACCACTGTGCTCCATTTAATTTTTTTTTTTTTTTTTTTTTGCGCTCATAATATCAACTCAAAAATAGTACTAGTCTATTGCAATATAATTAACGTCATCAATTGCCAATCATAACAATGGTCAAGTCAGTCACTCTGCTACATATTTACACACTTCGTCAGTCAATCCGACGTTCTATTTGTAAGCCAACTCAACTCTAGAGTTTTGACCATTTGAGTTGATTCAATTCGACCCAATCATTTCAACAATATAATTTTTTGCCATATTTCGTCTTTATCGCTATTTTGCACAGCAGGAGTTTTGGTGTTTCTGTTATTGTAGCTATTTAATGTTCATATCTGCCAGTCTGTCTATTTCGTATTTTTTTTTTTTTTTTTATTTTCGTGGCAAGACAATGTTTAGCAACACTCTGTAACACATGACAGCAACACTTATGAAATATTTTAAATTAACATATTTTGAGCTTTAACTCTCATATAAATATCAAAAGAAATAATATAATACAACTAATATTATTAATATTAATAATATTTAACAAAAAAAATAATGTTTATTATGCACTAGAAGTATTAATAAATATTTAGAAAAAAATGAAAAAAAAATTTTTTAATAAAATAAAATCGAGTTAGGTAAACTAATTTAAGAAGCTACATATAGATTTATTTTATTCTAAGCTAAACTTAACATTCATAAAAATATTATCACAAAATGAAAAAAAACTTACCTTGGACTATTCTATACTTCATAGGAAAAAGTAATAGTTGAAATATTTATAAAAAGTGAAGAAAATATTTTATATTTTACTAGCTAACCCGGTAAACGTTATTTTGTCATATAACTTATATCTAGTGAATATTTTGTTTTTAATTTAAAAATATCGAATATATTGAAAGTGTATGGGAATGGGTGGACGTGCTTTTACACTTTTTGCTTTATTTTATGCCCAAAATGTTAAAATTTATAGACTGTAGTCCTTCAAGACTTGAAACTATCATCAAATAATTAATTACAAAGACATGGGTAGAGGGAGCTTTTACCCGTTTTGCACTATTTTACGTCTTAAATGTTGTAATTTCCAAAAAAAAATGTATATCTTTAGGTTCCTTTCACATGTTACAGTGTCTGCATGAAAAATTTTAAGAAAATCGGTTGATTAGTTAAGAAGATATAGGGAGAGGGAGCTTTTACCCCTCTTGCTCTATTTCCCGTCCTAACTAATAAAAATTATAGGCTATAGTTCCTTCCAGAAATTACACTATTTGCCTGCCAAATTTCAAGAAAATCGGTTTATTACTTAAGAAGACATATGGAAGGGGAACTTTTACCCGTTGTGACCTATTTTACGCACTCTGGCGATATGAAGTATACTTTACAATTTACATTCTCATACCTAGTAAATACACATACAAAATTTTACAAAAATCTGTCAAGCCGTTTCGGAGGAGCTTAATTACAAACACCGTGACACGAGAATTTTATATACGAGTATATAGAAGATATACAAAACTATTGCCTCTGAAAAATACCTTAAAAAATATTTTTTATTTAACTATATAACTCGATGGCGTATGATTTGTGCTAAGAATTTGAACATAAGATTTCTCTAACTTTATGTTCTCATTAAAACTGTAAACTGTGTAGTCAAAATATGTTTAAATTCTGTTTTTAATTTATAATAAAAAATCATGGATTCTATGAGATATCAAAGATGAAAAATGCAATAGATTTTCAGATTTGATCGGTATTTGTCACGTTTACATTTTTTTTTTTTTTTTAATTTAAAAAACTCCACGATTTCAATTTCTTCACAGAAAAAATTAAATTTCATATTATAATACTAAATTGAAAAAATCAATTATATTTTTTGCTGACATCGGACTTATCAGTATATATATATATATATATATATATATATATATATATATATATGAAGTGTAATGTTGGTATTTGATACAGTTACTAAAAATCATATAGAAATAATAGTGTGTACACTGGTGCATATTCCTACAAATGCATTAAAAATTTGCGCAGAAATATATAAAATGGACAGATGAGTGGAATAATGTAATCTTTTCTGATTAAAAGAAATCCAATTTGGATGGCATGATTTGAGGTTCATCGAAGTTTGTATGTCGAAATGCAATTTCGGTGGAGGCAGTGTTATGGTTTGGGCAACCTTTTCTACTACAGGAAAATCAGAAATATATTTTGTTCCAACCAAAATGAACAGTGCAATTTATAATAAACTGTGTAAGTTGCTCTTCTCTCATTTATAGATGAAGATTGCATATTCCAACAGGATAACGTTACAATGCATGTCTCGAACTAATCTAAATCCTGGTTTAATGAACATAGAAGTCTACTACTGAACTGGCCGGCTTGCAGTCCGGATTTAAATCCAATGGAGAATTTATGAAGGTATATGGCTCGTTTACGCAAGAAATGCACAGAACAAAACCAGTATGACAATAATAAGAATTGCAGATTGGTACAAGGTCTCCAAGACTGCAAGAAGTGCTTGATAAATGCATTTGATGTAAATCTAAAACTAAAAATTAAGCAAACCTGAGAAGAAATTGATAGTGATTTTCTTCAAAAATTAATCGCATCAATACCAGACCGAAGTTCTAAGCTATCGGAAACAAACACTCATCAACACATTATTAATAATACTAAATTGGTGCACTTGTTTCAGTGCGTAAAAAATGCCGTAAAAAATGGTATTAAACTACTAAAATTAAGATTAAAAAAATAAATAAACAATAATGAACATTTTAAATTTTTTGTTACTATTTTTTTAAGTGAAGTCAATAAATAATTTAAAAAATTAATTTGTAGCACCTTAATTATTTTTTGGCCCCATTTTTGTTAAGTTGATTTAAAAAATTTATGTGCGTTTATAGGAATATGCACCAGTGTACATACATATAAATAAAAAAATAAACAAGTAAGAAAATGCTGATCCTTTGACACTTCTTTCACGTTCTATAAATTGTCAAATCGACCTAAAAAAAGAAATCAAATCGTTATTAAAATTTAAAATTAGTTCCAATTGACAACTTATTTGTCTTAAATGTATAAAATTCGTGTAAATCAAACAACAGTTTCTAGGCATATAAAAGTACTTGGTTCATCTAAAAGCAAGGAAATTAGGTACCACGAGGGCGGAAGCCATAAAATGTCGCACAGTGGCTCAAAATCGTTTCTCATCGGTAAAGATTCTGTAACTTTTAAATCGATAGAGATATTTTAGACATTTTTTGGTGAAGAGATATTTTCCTGAAATTTTCTCCAGCTTTAATTTCATTAAAATCGGTTCAACAGTTTTTGATAAATTTAATGCTAAAATTGAACTTTTAATTTTTGCTTTTTTTTGTTTTTTTCAATCGGCTTTACTTACCAAAAATGTTATGAGCAGATACAAAAAAAAAAAATATTTTTATAATACCCATAATAGTTTTGTGAACAGGATCCGAGTTTATCAATTCTAGAACAGGTTACACTAGAACCGGTTCCACTAGAATCGGTTTTTTTTTGGATAAAAAAAATACGATTTTCTTAATGTTTATTTTATTTTTTATTTAAATAAAATTAAGGAAAAAAATGTTTACTTTTTATAATAACAAAAATATTTTTAATATTTATTTTATTTTTTACTTAAATCACAATAAAAGAAAATTATAATTATTATTCATTCTGTTGCAAAGAAGCCTGCAAATATTCAATATTTAGTTCTATATTATCCTTATGCTCTATAAGCCCTCTTGCTTCTGCATCCAAGCACCTATGTTTCCATGGACTTCGAATGCTACAGATGAGCGTATCTGACGTTGTCAGTAATACATTAAATAGATCTTCATTTGTAGAATTTCGTAATATTATTCTGATATTGTACTCTCTATAAAATCTGTAATCCTCATTCCTTTTTTCCTAGGCTTCCACTAATAGTTCTCTGAGTGCTACTAAATGATGCTGAATGACATCTTCTCCATGATAAAGGATTTTGTGAACTGTTGCAGACATATTTCATAATCACCGAATTTTGTAGAATCAATTTGTTCATTGCACACAAATACATCGATAATTGTTTTAAATCTTGAAATAAGATTTCTTTCAATACTTGTTATTTCAGATGCTCTTGCGGGATCTTAAAAGAACCATCTTGCTGTGTTTCCATCATTCGTATTACCTGATCCTTACTTTGGTTGATCCAAACTCAACTCTAAATGAATTTCTATAAAGGTTTAGAAAACTAAAAAAAATAAAAAAAAACTAAGTTTTACAAAACTAAATTAATAAAATGAAAAATAAAATTAAACAAATATTATTGATTTTAATAACTAGTCCTTTAATCGTTCCACAGTATGAGATTTTGTCAAATTAGCTGACAAAATTTTGACAGTACTGATCCTTAAACAGCTATAACATATATTTTATACGTAATAATCAATATTTCTTTTAATTTCCTACACCACCGAAGTATCTAATGCTAATATTTACAACGCATAAATAAATTGGTGGAACACTCATTTCAAAGTGTAAATTTCAACTTAAAATCACTTCCTAAGTCGAAATAGCACTGTTCGTCTTTACATCTGGATGGCTGATTGGCTGGCTGGCTGTAAATATAAATTTTGTATAGGTCCAAGCTTTTAATATATCGTAATAAAATTTGGAACGTTTCTTTACTTTCGTACACGTAAAAGATGGTATTATTTCCTAAAAATTAATTTAAAAAAATAGTAGGCATTTCCGTCACGAAAAATCTAAATTGAATTTTTAAACCAATAGACCACTTTTTAAGATTAAATAAAAATTAAAAATCGAAAACAAGATTTCTAAAAAATGCATTTTAAATGCATTATTAATAAAAGAGTCTTAGTTTTTACTTACTTCGTTTAAAGAGAACATAATCCGCTTCTCAACGCTTTTTATTTCAATGATGTTGGACTATAATTTAAAAAGTTATAAATATTGAAAATTAGATAAATATTCTTGACAATTTTCTATAAACAAAAAACGCAAATTAAATCGCGAGTTCTTCAAACTTCAGCGTAAATTCCTGCTGAAAATCAAATATATATATATGATGAAAATCAAAGTCATAAAATTAAATTTTTGCATAGATCGTTTATAAAATTCATAAAATAAAATATTGACTCACGAAAATAACTTGAAAAAAATATTTTCTTCACGTATCGGTGACGTATGATTAATGTTAATAATTGGAAATTTTGTTTAAAACGGATAAATTACTAATACTTTGGTTTATTTTAAGCACAGGGGAAAATATTATATTGCGCATTTTTTGTTTCTCTGGTGATGATATTTTTGTGCAAAAAAAGTATTGGATGTATATATCAATCCTCATAGTTTTTTAATGCCTTTTAAAATTTCTAGTATTGTCCAAATAGTCTTTATGTGGTAGCGTAACATGAGGCCGAGCATTAAAATCATTTAATGCTCTCTTTAATCTGATCAAATGTGTTCGACACCGATCTCTGGGGATCATTTCACCCTGTTCTCTCAACTCATAATAAATAACACCCTTCTGATCCCACCAAATATAGAGCATAACTATGGCGACGGGGACACTCGTCTTTGTTGTCTATTTTCCTGGTTTTCTGGGCTTCACATAATATTTTCTGCACTTTGGATTATCATAAAGGACCAACTTTTAATTGCTTTTAACAATTTGGTATAGAAACTACTACATTTTTTGATGCTGAAGTAGCGGTTCAAACATGTAAAATTACATTTCGAAGTCTCTTAGTTTCATTTCGTGTTGCCCCAATATTCTGGCTTTTGGTTGAGTCCAAATGCTTTTAAGTATCGCTAAATTATTGCTTGATTTACCCTCAATAATCTTGACTCTTGATCGAATAAAGCTTTTAATTCTTTATCTTCAAACTTTTTCTTGAAATTCGATGAATTTCCTTAGCATATTTCAAAAAAAATAAAATAAAATAGTGAATTAAAACTTCCAGGATAAGCAACAAAAAATTCATAAGCATTTAAAGAATATACATATCAGTAGCTTCGCTTCTGTAAGGTCTATAGGATCAGCTATACAAATTTAAACTCGAATTCACATCTACTCCAACTGTGTGGACACTTATGTAAAGTGTATTAGCCGATTGGAAACTATATATTTTCAAAACACCTTGATTCGAACGCACTGTGCAGCATTCTCAGTTTTTATGGTTTTCCTTAAGTTGTACTGTAAGACTCTCTTGCGCGAGAAATTCAATGGCCGTGATTTGACACCCTTAGATTTTTTTCTTTGGGGATATTTAAAAAAAAGTGTACGTCGATAAGCCAAGAATAATTCAAGAGCTAAAGGATGAGACAATTCGGCACATTAACGACATTATGTATGAAAGTCATTGAAAATATGGACCATCATATAGAGGTATGCCACCAAAGCCATTTGGCCAATATTTTGTTCCACACATAATTGTCATGGATTAATTATCATAATAAAAAATATTAAGATAATTATCTAAACACTTTTTGTTTTATTTACAATTTATATTGAAAATTCGTATTATTATAAAATCTGGAGTATTTTTCAAAAATATATTGATCATGAAAAGAAAAATAAATTATCAGCAGACAAAGTTATAAATAAAAATATATGTTACATTTTATTCAGAGATGCACTTTAATGAAAATATTTTTTTCAAATTTTAAACCTGCTGAAGCTTGTGATTATTAATACAAAAATATATAATAACTTTAAATTTCACATTTTATAGCAAAATGAAGAATTTTTTTTCCCAATTGTAGGGTATTGAAAAATTAACTACTAAGTCAAAACAATTTTTTTTTATTTTTATTTAAAAACGTGTACAGTTAATCATATAAATTAATGTTAACTTATAACAATCAGAATATTTAAATATATATTAAAATAACTGTTAAAAACTTTGTTCTCTTAGCTCTTTTTTTTTTTTTTCTTCAACTGTCAGAATAGTGAAAAATATATATTTTGCAATTAGAAACATAAAATGGTTAAAGTTCAAAGTCACTGGCATAAGCAGGAACAACCAACAATAACAAAAAAATAATATTCATTTAAATTTTAAGTTTTTGTTTTTTTCTTTTTATTATTTATTTTTAATTTTTGCATAAATGCACGTGTATTATATCATTTAAGACATGAAGTTGATTTCATTTTAAAGATAAAAACTTATTAATAAATAAAATTTGCAAACAAAAACGATTAGAAGTTAACTTTTTGCTTAAACCATTTAATAACTGGAAAAAAATTGATTAATTTTGATCAAGGAAATTACTAAATGGTGTTAGAAATATTAATTATTTTTAAGTCTATTATTTTCAAAATAAATTGATTTTTTTTTAACATATGCATATGTTTGAAAAAGGTAAATGTTAAAACTAATTTTAATTTAAATAAGGAAACCACATATGGTGTAGTTTATTTTTGAACATAATTTTTCTTCATTTTTTTTTTTCCTAGTGTGTTATAAAAAAGCTATTATTGTTACTTTTAGTTTTTATTATTGAAAACTAAATTGAATATTTTTGATATTTTCTGGTTATTACAAATCATTTTTTTTTTTTCATATATATGGGGAATTCTGTTTTTACGTTTACCTTTAATATACCGAATTTAAACCTCAAATATTTTTATCAATTTAGATTTTTTTAAATTAACTTGTAATGCAATGTAATGTTAACAACACTCCGTGGAGTACAACAACAAAACCTCAAAATAAGAACCTTTGAATTTGCAAAAAGAAAAATACTTAAAAAATTTAAATGTATAATAAATCTATACTCGTACCTTTGAATCATAATAAATCCTTAAAGATGAGTAAGTATTTGTCTTGAAATTTTATCTGTAGAAGAAAAATTCAATAAAAAAATTATCAATTATGTTTTAAAATTCCTATTTTTTTTCCTTTTTTACATAAAAATCAAAACTTCTCTAGGAAATTTTAAAATCGAATTATAAAATTTGAATTGTAGTTTTGAAATAAAAGAAAAATACGAAACTACTATTTTATAATAATTATTTTTTTTTATAAAATTTTCATTAACAGACCTCATAATAGTAATAATAACTTTTTATTAATAACATCATTTAGATTTTTTTTTTTTTTTTTGGTTAGATATGAAAAATACATCATGCAATTAAAACAGATATCAAAAATCTATGTACACTTTGTTTTCTGCTCTATTTTCTAAAGGAAGGTTTAAACAGATTTGTGGTTGCGATAACGTTCAACAATATCAAACTTACCTAACTTCCTTTAATTTTTATTTTATACATGTTCATTTATTATTGATATCAGACTTAAAGTGGAATTTGTACAATATTTGTAAACCTCGGAATTTTAACTACCTTAACGTATACGGTCATTTCTTGTTCATGGATATAATTTAAAAAAAAATTCTGATAGTCAAATATTAAAAATATATCAACAAATTTTATAAAATTAAAAAAGGGTAAAATTTACGCATACCTAATTACTTAAAATTTGTTTAATGAAATGTTAAAAAATCACTATGAGCGCAGTTATCTTCGGTGCCATCAATAATATCGTATCACTTATAATTTGTATTTTAGACATATTGATGTGAATTATATACATTTGGTAATGTTTTATATGTTGTTGAAAATAGAATTTTGGCAATGTTTTTTTAGCTTTTTTTTAAACAATATTCATATATTCACGCAAATAGATTTGTGTTTCATTAAAGCCGGCAAATATTGCTACTAAATGGCATTGATGTGCCCTTAAAAATTTTTTCTTTTTCTTTTTTTTTTTTTTTGAAACCCAAAAATAAATAAATTTCAAGAAATGTTCATATGTATTTCTTTACTTTATGGAAAATTATAATTTAATTTTTTGCTTTTATTTGTTTGTATTTTCATTATAATTTCGTTGTTTAATATTATATTTAGCAAATATGGTAACAAACATATGTAAACATTTGTATCATGACATTTCTATAGGAAAATTTAACATACTCTCACATATACTACATATGAGCTATAGTACATAGTTGTTGGCATATTATTGGAGTTTGTTAGTGTTTGCTTGTGTCTTAAGTCTTTTGTTTTATTGTTTTATTCTTTGATAGAAATTAACATAATACTTTTTACACTTCACTGGAGATGAAAAACTTGGGAATTTAAATAAAACAATATGATATTGATTTTAAAGGACAATTTTTTCTTTGTTTTCAAAAATATTACTCATTGAAAATTTGTCCTTGGAATTTGTACATGTTACAAGTTCGTGAGTTTATTTAATGAATAATCTTGAATTTAAATAAATATTAAAATAAATAGATAAAATATTTGTGTTTCGAGCATTAATCATTGATTTGTTATCTAATAAATGTTATTTTATTTAAAATTTTTTCTTTAGATATTAAATCTAAGATTGTAAAATCAAGATCAAGTTTCAAATTCAACTGGCAGCCATAGTAAAATATATGCATTTATATACAATGAATCCTAATCAGCACGCTAAATGTTCGTAAAGTACCAAAGTACATAAATTCTTTGAGATATTTGTATTAGAATTCAGATTTGCACATTCTTTATTCCAATTTGAATATTTGAAGAGGGGATTGTTGTGATCCTTCGAGCCGGATCATGAATACAGTAGGGTTGTCTACTGTATGTAAATTCTCCTTATAGATTATGACGAAGAGAGTGTTGTCGGGTTGTTGAAGGTAAAAAGGGGATTATAAATCTTTAATTGAGAATGAATTATAAGTATTCTTTTGACAAGAGTAATTATAATTAAGGGCTTTGGGAATAAAGAAAAATAGGGACATTCAATTAGAGGTATAGGTGGTTCTTATTACAGCAATTTCTCGCCTTTTCTTGCAGGGAAACTCCAAGAATAAGGTAAGCTCAACTTCAGTTTTTTATTACAAATGATTTCTTTCTTAGATTTAGGTAAGTATTGGGAATTAATTATTTCTAACGCTCGTGATGGCTCGATGGTAGAAGATAAAGACCAATCGTTTTTAAAAGTTTTCTTTTAGGGTTTTATCAAACCATAGGCTTTTTAACGAAAACCAATAAAAAAAGAAAAAACTTCAAGTTAGGGCGTTACCAAATTTTTTAGTTGTGCGAAAAATGATTTTACATTAATTTATTTTAATTAATATACAAATTATAATTTAATTATTTTAAGTGTCCAACTTGATTATACACAATTAAAAATATAATTTAATTTTTATATTTTGTTAATACACAAACATACATACACACAGAAAAAATATTGGTTTGAAAACATTTATAAAAATAAAATTATTATAAAAATAGTTAATATTTCATTATAATTAAAAAAAGTATAATTCAAACAGATTTTTTATATTGATAATATATAAAGCGTAATTGCAATTGAACAATGATTCCTAAAAATGTAAATTTAGTCGAATTAACTAATATATGACTATATAAAACTGATTAAAATAATTTTAAAAATACTACTGAATTTCAGTACATTAATTTTATAACAGCAACTAGGAATTCAGTTGTCGTGTAAAAAAGCTTAATTCGGGAGTTTTAACCCAATATTTAGTATAAGTTTTTTTAACACTTGGTAAATTATTTATAAAACAGAAATTGGAAATATTTGTTCACACATAACATTCTGAGAGCACTGATTCTTCGAGTTTCAGCAGTTCCCTTACTCTGCATTTTTGCAGTGGAAAATATTGGAACAGCATATAATATTTGCGAATGAACTACACTATTTATTAGTTACCTAATGTGGGGCTTTGGGCCTCCCCTCTTAGGCAATATATTTGCTAGCGATGTTGTGGTTTTTAAGGTTATGTTTCGGATATTTGAGATGTCATCATCAAGTTGTATGTCTATATAGCATAAGTTACTCTGAAAAGAAATGTTATTTCCTTGTAGCTTGATTATTGGTTTTATGAAAGTTCTTCTGGAAGTTAGTAATATACAAGCTGTAGACCATTCTTTCTCAGCAATCTATCTCATCTAATCAGACTGTCATTTGTAACTATATGTGTAAGTTCAGCTGTCGATTGTGATATCATAAGTGCAATATCACCAACGTATCCAATATCTTGCATCATTTTGGAGTGATATATTTAAAAGGCCATCATATATGACTCTACACAGAAAAAGTCCCAGTACAGACGCCTGTGACACTCCAACCCTTACTTGGTACTGTTTTATTCCGTCATCGTTTACATACAGTAAGATCCCGTTATCTAAGTAGTCCGCTATTATGTTAAATAAATACTCGCATACTCCTTTATGCCTGAACGTATCTAAAATCGCAATCCATTTCGCTGTATTGAAGGCATTTCGAGCATCTATCTGTCTATATATCCATTTACCTATCTATCTGCCTATATATCTATCTATATATATATACCTATCTATCTATATATACCTATCGATTTATATATCTGTCTACCTATCTAGATATCTATCTATCTATCTATTTATTTATCTATCAATCTAACTGTCTATCTACTTATCTATCTATTCATCTATTTATCTATCTGCCTATCCACCTGTCCTTCTATCTATCTGTTTATTTATCTATCAATTTACCTATCTATCTTTCTATCTATCTCTCTATCTATCTATCTATCTATCTATCTATTTATTTATCTATCAATTTAACTATCTATCCATCTCTTTATCTATCTGCCTATCCATCTGTCTTTCTATCTATCTGCTTATTTATCTATCTATCAATTTATCTACCTATCTTACTATCTATCTATCTATATATATATATAAATTTATTTATCTATCAATTTAACTATCTATCTATCAATCTGTTTATCTATCTACCTATCCATCTGTCTTTCTATCTATCTATTTATTTATCTATCTAACTATCTATTTATCTATCTATCTTTCTATCTATCTATCTATCTATCTATCTATCTATCTATCTATTTATCTATTTATCTATTTATCTATATACCTATATATCTATCTGTCTATATATCAGTCTATCTATCTAATTATCTGTCTTTTTATCCTTCTAGTTCCCCTATAAATCTCAACATGACTAAAAACCTAACTTAATATCAAGCAAAACTTTACTAACTCACAACAAAATATCTCCAATTTTCATTTCCGATTAAATTCCAGGAAAACTTTTCATCACTTTAAAGCAGTCAAATATTAACCTACCCCCTATTTGACATTTTAAAATACTTATTTTTTGTTAAACATAAAGAAAACATTTTTACATTACTTAACTTAATGACATTAAATAATTGTAAATTTGAAAAGCAACATTTATCACCAATAAAACCACAATAAACATCACCTTTAAATCAACATTAACAACAAACAAAAGACTCAAGAAGCAAACCTTTATTTATTAATTTCAAGAGTTTTTTTTGGCGAGCCGTTTTTAAAAAATGAATCATTTAGCCAAAAAAGACTAACAAAATAAAAAAATAAAAAAAAGCATTGACAAGAGTTTAATAAACCGGAGGTCAAGTTTATATTTAGTTTAAAGATAATCACAGAACAAAATACAAAATCAAAAATAAAACATTTTAAAGTTCTTGATTTATGTTTTTAAATAGGCCAAGGTTTTAATTTTTAAAAGAAAAAAATGTTCTTTACTATAAAATGCCGCTAAAGTTTATTGTTTATATTTTAGAATTCACGCAAAAAAAATATTTATTTATTATACAAAACAAAATACGTTAAAACCAATTAAAATTAGTCTACTTAAGGTTTACATTTTTCAAATAAAACGAGCCGCTTTTTATTGTTTTTTATTGTCTTGTTGATTTGATCTTGACAATAGTCAAAATGTCACTTTGAAAAATCACTATTAATTTTATTTCCATTTATTTATTTTTTTTTTTTCTTTTTTTTTATTTGTACATTTGCTAACAATATAAAAAGTAGTAAAATACAAGAAATAAGAAAAATACGACCACAAATCTTTAATGAAATAAATCATTTAGTGTTAATTCGTAAAGTATTTTATAGATTCCAAACAAAATATATATGTACGTAAATATGGTTGTATATTGTTTTTTGGGTTTTGCGAAATTGTTAACAATTTTTCAAATAGAATTTGTATGTCATTGTTGTAAGTATTTTTATTATTTCGAATTTTTTCTATATTTGTAGTTCTTTTAGGTTTGGTGTCATATGTCAGGGTGACAACTTAAAATAGCAAAGAAAAACATTTTCAAACAAATACCGGGAGATTTTTTTTACATTAGCAAAATAGAAAAAATGTCATTAATAAGTAGCTGCACGTAGAGAAAAGACACGGTTACGGCATTGTCACTACAACAATATTATGTTTTCGTTGTAAATTTTCATTAATTTTTTTTATAATTTTTGTAATTTCGGCTTAGGTTCATTGAATAATTGTAGAAGAATACATAGTAAAATTTTATTGGACACACGGTAGAATGGAGTACATTTTCTAGTCCGCCACGACCGTCATCAGCACTCCTCAGCATCTCACCGTGGTGCTCTGTGTCAACATCATCTATTTACAACTTTTCACGAAACGAATGTTTTTACTCTATTAGTACCGCTGAAGGTTCGATATTAATACAATAGAGCGGCAGGTGAACACAAGAAGCTCATATTCAAATCGCCAACGATATCCATCTATCTATCTTTATATCTATCTATCTGTATGTCTAACTATATGTCTATCTGTCACTCGGTCTATCTATTTATATATCTACCTATCTATCTACCTATCTATCTATCTATCTATCTATCTATCTATCTATTTATCTATCTATCTGTCTATCTATCTATCTATATGCCTACCTATCGATTTATATATATACACATACATATATATATATATATATATATATATATATATATATATATATATGCATTTATCCATTTATCTATCTATCTGTCTGTCTAACTATCTGTCTATTTGTCAGTCGGTCTGTCTATCTATCTATTTATACATATATCTATCTATCTATCTATGTATGTATCTATCTTTTTATCTATCTATCTACCTATCTATCTGCCTTTTTATCTATTTATTTATTTATCTATCTACCTATCTATCTATCTCTCTATCTATTTATCTATCTATCTACCTATTTTGAAATTTTCGCGAAATGTTCGAACGAAATATTGTTAACGAAGTTTTCGGTCAGTTGGGCACATATTTAGAGTCAGGTACTTTTTCACTAATACACTCTTAGAGTCAGATACTCCTACCAAAGAATCGGACTACTTGTATATTTTATATATTATATTTACATACTTTGTATAAAAGATTCTTTGAAATATATTTTTTCATAAACAAACGAACAAATCATTGCCACATTGCAACAAGGGACAATTAAATTTAGGAAATTGTTACCAAAAATATGTAATTTGTTTTAACAAAAAATTTTGGCTTATATATATTCCTTTTGTTAATCTATTAAATTATAACAAATATATCTTAAAAAGATTATTTAAAGTATTATTGGGGAGATTTTTTACCTTTGTGTTACTTTAAACTAAAATATTTAACATGTTACAGTAGCAGTATTTAATGTTTTGTTATTATTTAAATTGGATAATATTAAACGATGAATATATCGGTAAAATAATGGCAACTAAGTCACTCAAATATTGTATAATGGAGATAAAGTAATAGATTATAAAAATGTTAATCTGTATAAATTATCTTTATTATGAACATAAACCCTAAATTTAAATGAGTTTTCTTTCTTTTATTTCAATTAATGTATCAATTGATCGAAAATATAATTCGTTCAAAATTAAATTAAGACAAAGACATCTGATTTTTTATTAAGAAGATATGGTAGCATAATAAAATAATAAATCACTCAAACGTTAGAAGGCTATTAGGCAACGAAAAGAGAGAATGGCTCTACCTTTATGTTTTTGTATCATTGTAGAAACTTAAATATTTAGGGGTTTTTAAGAAACACTTAGCTATAGAAATTACACTAAGGAAATATATAAAATAGAATTTTACTTTAAAAGTCAACCAGGGTATATTAGAAATCAATAGAAAATCCAGTGTTTGTAATTTATTAAGACAATTCGAATTTGTCTCAACAATTCCCTTTCAGACATAACAGTTACAGTAAGTGGAATCACTTTTACTTTTTTTCTTGCTTTAAAGAGGAAAATCAAATCAAAAATTCTAAACATGTGTATGAGTATTGACATTTTGAACTACATTAATACAAACAATCAATACTTTGATTTATATTTTATTCAAATAAACAAACTTTGTATAAGAAAAACCAAAAGAAAAACAACAATGAATTAAAATTGAGTGGCACATGCCTATATGAATTTAAAAACACAAATACTTACAAACATATTTTGAATGTTTACACTAACACTTCTAAATATATAACTCTTTTTTTGTGCAAAAAGTAAAATTTATGTCGCTTGTTACAATTGGTTGACAATATGTCTTGCAATGACATGTAAACGATATTAAACAAAATGTTTCTTTTTTTGTTTCTCGTATTTCTTCCACTTTAACGCTCTTATCTGGCAAATAAATATAAAAAAATTAAAAACAAAAATCAAGAAAAAATAACAAAAATTGTAAGCAATTGACTTTTTTGACTGCCAACACTCAAAATACTTTGATTTTGTTGGATTTTTTTTTTAACATAAAAAATAAATTTTGTTGCATTAAAAACTATGTGACTAATCTGTTAAAAGTTATAAAACATTTAGAATTAAAAGCAAAAACATTTAAAGAAATCAAGGATAATAAACAACAAAAAAAATATCATAAATTTTGATGGAACTTTAGAAAAAAAAATTATAAAAATATTTTTGTATTTTTTCAAAAATTTTAAAACACCCATAAATTTATGAATGATTCATGAGCTGAAAGCGGAGTTTGAACATCTTTTATTTAGTTTATAATTTCATATGTGACTTGATTTTGATTTTTATAAAATACATTGGTGCCGCGAATTATAGAAAATTAAATAAAAGGCTTTGTGCACGTTTTGTTATTTCAAGAAAAACACAAATTAAGCAAAATAATTTAAAAATAAAAAGATATTAGTTTAATTAATCAAAACGGCCTCAATGTACCCTACACTATATAACTAGGATATACTAGACTACAGAATGTACGATAGATTAATCGATAGATTAGGCTACGTCGCGAACCCTTTCAGTAATTTTTTATTTACCCGAGGACCTCCAGCTATATTTGAATTCTTCTTGAATTTGCATTGTTTTTACTAAAACACCAAAATGCGATGGCTTCTTAAAAAGAAAATAATAAAATATAACTTCTCAATCAGAAAGTTTCTCCTGGGGACACATTCACATGTACTAGATAATATAAACAAGAACTTAGTAATTTCATTAGATATTTTAAAACCTCAAATGTTTCTTTGAATGGCTTCGATCTCTTATTCCGACAAAAAACAAATGAATTTTATACACTATTTAGACCTCTTCACGAACCTCCTAAAAAGTCACTACTTATTCCCAGGAATCCGCGCACCTCCAATTGGTAACTTGTGCCTTAGAGTCATTCACTTTTTTTCTTCTCAAGTATGAGCACCTCCTATAGCGTTTTTATTAAGGGCACATTAAAGAGATGTATCTCAAACGGTTCATAATTACCGAAAAACTTCAACAAATTTAAATTTTAAAAATTTTGGTTTCACCACTTGTCCACAATAACACAAAGTTTATATTAGAGGAATTGGACATATATGCAAAAATTCGCGATTACAGCAATCAAAAGAAAGAAAAAAAGCTTGTTATTTTCAAGCACTTTTTTTGAATCCCACACTGACCAAGCATCCACTTTTTCTTGTATAAATTCAGAAAGCATTGTTGTTGTTTATGTTTACCAAAATTTAACTGAAACAAAATTGACGATTGCAAGTGTTTGCCGAAAAATGCTAGTGGTATCTAAATTGTTACATAAAGTAGACATTTTGGCGAACACTTACATATTTTTACATTCGTTCAAGTTCAGACACACAAAACTCAAAAATAACGTCATATACCTAAATGAAATGTTAAAATTAATATCAAACTATCCACTTCAATGCCTTTTCAGACTGCCAGTGTTGACACAGAATATTTATTAATATATATTCTTAATTACTTGGTATATTATCATTTAAAAAATACATTCACTTTTGTCACTTTCCAAAACTATTATTTTGAAATTTCTGCCAAAAAAAAATTGGATTTTTGACCAGTGTGGATCGTGTAAATTTGACTGTTTGCCGGTACTACATGGCATCATTCCTAGTCCTGAAAAGTGTTGTTAACATAATCGCATTCAAAGTTAACTAATTTAAATATTTGAGGTTTAAGGTCGGATTCATAAAGGTAAACTTGAACTTAAAAGGAATAAAATAATTATTATATATATGTATATATATATATATATATATATATATATATATATATATATATATATATATATATATGTTTAACTGGGGATATTGAAATTGAAAAGTGAGTTGATTCCAATTATAGAAATAAAATAAATAGATTGATATAATTTCATACGAGATTATTCGATAATTAGAAAAGAGTTTGATTCTAATTATATATGTAATTAAAATAAGTAGATTCTATTTGAGGATTTCAGGATTAATTTTGGATTTATTAATAAAATGTTTGTTACCAGTTGCAGGTTCAGAAGTAGAAGACCAGAAAATCGCTTACAGCGTTTTTTAGCGATATTCGGCTATATAAATATATGTTTTAGCAAAAAATTCACAATAATGAATGTTAATTAATTTAGATTATGTGCAAATAAGTATGTAAATAATACAAAACGTTAATTTTAATATAATTCAATAATACAATATAAGTATAATACAAATATAAGCATAAATTAAGATTTCAAAAAGTATTATCCGAATAAAGTTGTTTTGTTCAAACTGTGTTTGAACAATATATATATATATATATATATATTTATTTATTTATATATATTTGAATTCTTTTCGGTATTTTCAGATACTTCAGAATCCTTTTCGGTAGTCTCAGATACTTCACTATCCTTTTCGGTAGTTTTAGATACTTCAGAATCCTTTTCGGTAGTCTCAGATACTTCAGCACTCTTTTCGGTATTTGTTACTTTAGCATTCTTTTAGGTAGTCTCTGATACTTCAGAATCTTTTTCGCTAGTCTTAGATACCTCATCATCCTTTTCGGTAGTTTTAGATGCTTCAAAATCCTTTTCAGTAGCCTCAGATTCTCCACCATCCTTTTCGGTAGTCTTTCGTACTTCGGCATCCTTTCCCGTAGAACCAAATACTTCGGCGTCTCTTTCTGTTGTATCAGATACATCAGCATCCTTTTCGGTAGTCTCTGATACTTCAGCATCCTTTTCAATAGTCTCTGATACTTCAGTATCCTTTTCGGTAGTCTCAGATATATCAGCATCCTTTCTGGTAGTTTCAGGTACTTCAGAGTCCTCTTCGGTAATCTCAGATACTTCACCATTATTTTCGATAGTTTTATCTAATTTATATAATGAAAGTCATTAGGAAATAGCATTTGAAAAATGTATGTGACATTACAAAGAAAATTTCTCTAATGTCAAATTATGTAAAAAATCTATTTGGTGTAAATTAATCAAAATTTCTCTCTTAAGTGTAAAATATGCAAAACTATGATCTTTGTTATATTGTGTGCAAAAAATTATGCCATTTAAATTGCTAAAATGTGCTCTCAAATAAGACTTTCTATGAAAATGTAACAAAATGTGCAAAAATATGCTGCTAAGAATGAAATATGAAAAAATAAGCTGTAACCAACAGATACCAAATTTTTAAAATTTTAAGCCTAGGAAAATATAATTATGCATATTGTTGGTTGCCCTAGTGATCAGTGTTGCCAGTTTAGCCTTTTTAAAGCTATATCTAGCCATTTTATTTTGCTTTTAGCCTCAAATTTTTCATTTTAGCTTCTAACTTTTTTCTAGCCTTTTCTTTGATTCACAAATTGCTAAAGACTAAAATTTAACAACTCAACAAGGAAGAAGAACATTTCTTACTTGCTTTTACTATTTTTTTACACAATCACGCATTTGTTTTTTTTTTTGTGTTTATTTCCAAAAAAAACAGATTATTTATATTTTACAAAAATTTTCACCTGCGGCCCTTCACCCTCCAAATTAAATATAACTTAACTCATTATATGAACTTACTTAATTAATTATTAGTATAATTGTGTTTCAATACACCATTAACCATAAAAACTAAAATAGTATAAAAATAAATATAATTTAAAAAAAATGTTATAAAAGCGAAAAATCACCAAAAAAAAAGTAAATTTATTAATCAAAAATGAATTATAAATCAAAAATGAGCAATCCCTTTAAAACATTGGGAAATTATTGATATGAAATATAATCCAAATTTGCAAGGACATTTTGTCAGTGATTTCTCATTGAGTTATTTTGCTAACAGTGGTTCTATTTTTTATTTATAAATGTATTATAATATTAAAAAAAGTATAAAAAATTAATGAGAACAAAAACTAAGTTTTTAAATAAAAAAATATTATCTATTTTTCTGGCCTTATTTTTTGAGGCATTTAGCCTTTTCTGACCTTTATTAAAGCAAAATTTAGCCTCTTTTTTTCTCACCTCCTGGCAACACTGTTGCTGATGTATAATGAGGAAACTATTGGAGTTAAGTATAGCCTAGAAGGTAGGTATAATCGGGTTCGCAGACCACCATTGTTATTTGTGAGTATTTTTTGTGATAAAATGGAAAAGCGGCAATTACTATTAGAAGGAAATAGGAGTAAAAGTAGTTAGAACAGATATTAGTTTATGTAAATAAATTAAATATTTAGAAATTACATAGAAGAAAATAAAAACGGGTTTCAATAATAAAATTGCTTATATGAATTAAAAGATTTTGCTCCAATCTTTTAAATGCTAGTATCGTCTTAAAAATAATAAATTTATTTCACTAGAGTGTCCGATAAAAGCTCTCATTTTTGTGGAATGTTCTAACGGAGGAAATAAAAAATTTCTTCGAGATAACTTAAAAGACGACACAAGCATATAAAATATATGTATATACAAATCAACAGATAGTTAAAAAATTGCTTCAAACAGTTACTATAGAATTACACATTATACGGTTATGCAATATATGTATAGGCCTTTAATACTTCCTACGAGGCAGGAGAATCTTAAATAACGAAAAAGAAGCAAATATTAAAAAGTAACACTAAATATAAAGAAACGTGTAATTACGATCAGAATTTATGGATAAATAAAATTTAATTCCTATATCTGAAAAATATTTCATAAAATGTTTTTCTTTTTTATATGAACATTTTAAAAGCTGTCAAATTTTGAAAAATAATTTTAGAATATTAACTCTATGAATTAATAAAAGAATTGAATTTGTAGAAAAATTAATTAGCAAATAAATTGACAATTTTTTTTTATAATTTTTTTCTGTGTAAACGCAGAGAAAAAATATAGTTGTAATGACCATAACCTAAGAGCAACATATTATGATTCGAGCATATGATCACAACGAAAAATAGAAATGATTATAAATAATAATTATTATGATTCGACTTCGTCATATTATGATTTCATTTTATCATATTACTACCTCACGTTATTATTGTTATTATATTATATTATTATAGTTATCCAATCCAATAATAATATAGTATTATTTCAGTTTTGTCATATTATAATTGCATATTAATAAAAAATTTTACTATTATTTTTATAAAATTTTTAATGAAAAAATTCATATAAATTATAAATTAAAAAAAACAAGTATTGAAGTTTTCCACTAAGTTTGTGAACAGGATAAGTATTATATTTATTTGTAACATTTTATATTATATTATATTATATTATATTATATTATATTATATTATATTATATTATATTATATTATATTATATTATATTATATTATATTATATTATATTATATTATATTATATTATGTTATATTATATTATATTATATTATATTATATTATATTATATTATATTATATTATATTATATTATATTATATTATGTTATATTATATTATATTATATTATATTATATTATATTATATTATATTATATTATATTATATTATATTATATTATGTTATATTATATTATATTATATTATATTATATTATATTATATTATATTATATTATATTATATTATATTATGTTATATTATATTATATTATATTATATTATATTATATTATATTATATTATATTATATTATATTATATTATATTATATTATGTTATATTATATTATATTATATTATGTTATATTATATTATATTATATTATATTATATTATATTATATTATATTATATTATGTTATATTATATTATATTATATTATATTATATTATATTATATTATATTATATTATATTATATTATATTATATTATATTATATTATATTATGTTATATTATATTATATTATATTATATTATATTATATTATATTATATTATATTATATTATATTATATTATATTATATTATATTATATTATAGGAATAATAATATTAATATGATTTAAGAACAAGGAAAAAGGCTGCAAATATTTAATGGTAGTAGAAGTAATGATATGTTTCATATGAACAAAAATTTGTTTCTGGTAAAAATATTTTAAAACATATAATTTTTGCAGTCAATCCTATTAAAATTCTTATTGAGTGTAAATATTAAATGACAAAATTGAATCAAAATCATTGTTATCATGAACACAGAGTTTTTAAAGTTCAATAAAATTAAAAACGAGAACATAACATTGTTATAGTGATAATGCTGTAACCATGTTTTTTCTCTGCCTGTATGATTGACGTAGAACTAGACTTTAAAACCCGCATGGAATACGCAAATTTTGAAGAGTTAAGAATAATATTGTCTATCTTGTTATACAGACTACATACTTGAAAATCTAGACCAGACGATATAAGTACCAGAAATTGACCTGACAATAGCGTACAATAAAATTTTTATGTTGTAAAAGAGTTACATATAGTAGGGTATAACCAAACAAAAAAATCTAACTTTATTTAAAATTATTATTTCTTTTATTCTTGCAATTTTTTACGAGTTCATTAAGAGCCAACACACATTCACCACGAAAAAAAAACATAACAAAACACAACACATACATGTGTTTAATGTTGTACGTACAAAAATGTTAGAATCTTGCGCTTAGATAAATAAAAATAATTTTTGTTAAGATTCTGGGGTTTCTCTTAAATAAAAAAAAGCTCAACACATAAATAATAATAAAAAAAAAGAAACGCAAAAAATTGGACAAAATTCCCAGCAACAAAGAAAAGGAAGTTCTTAAAAGTAATGTAAACATAACAGCACGTACAAAATACAAACGAATACAATTCACAAAAACTTACACTTGTTCTTATTACTAACAACAAGAAAAAGTAATACTCGTACAAACAGCAAAACAAAAAGTTCCTTAAGCCACCAAATATATGTTATAAACATAAACTGAATTTTTTTTTTCTGTCTAAAGGTGGCTGGGACGTGTAAATATTGCACATTGCTGTTATAGTTGGACAATTTCTCTTGGAGTTCTTATGATCTAGAAATGTGGCAAAGAAAAATAAAAAAAAAAGCTTAAGGATTAACGCATCTTAAACAAGTAAACTAGAAAATGTTCAACTTTTAACCTTTAAGTTTTGTATAATTTTAAGATTTGTCTTTGGGTTTCTTTTTTTAATTCTGGGAAGTTATAGTTTTTCTTAAATTTTCTCATCATAAACTTGTGTTGCTTTTTCTTATTAAGCGTAGGCTGATAACATTTAACTTTTAACTTAATTTATATATATTTTTTATTTTATTTTTTTGCACAATGTTGGAAATAAAAGTATATAATTTTAAAATCTAATATCATGTAATGTTTGTCTCTTTTTTATAGTAAAACATTTATCATTTTGAGAGCAAATATCTGTGACATAATAAAAAGGACTTAAGACATAAACCTTGGTTTGCATTTTGAATACGAAAAGAGGGGAAAGAAAGCAATGTCGGAGAAAAGAAATAAGAAATAAGTAATAATAAAAGAAATAACTAACATTAAAGAAAACTAAAATTAAATTAAAAAAAAATTAAACAAAATGCAAGCATAAAAACTAGCAAAGACTCAACCTTGGAAATTCAAATATATGAAGAAATTACGAAAATAAGCCAAACCAAAATTTGCCACTTTCGGGAAATTTATCAGCTCCATCGTCAGATCACTTGTTACTCCCATGAATATGGGCAATTTTTAACCTGACTGAAACTGATTTTAATCCTCGAAAAGTTTTGTGTTAATAATATTTTAAGCAAACGGGTTACAGATCTGAGCTCACAAGACTTGAAGCTAATAGCGTGAAAAATTTTAGCGCCATAGATTTCATTTTGTAATCATGATTCAAAGTTTAAAAACTTAGAAAAAGTTCTTAAAATTACTTAGCTTTTTCCCACTCTTCTACAGTTTTTCCACGCTCGTTTGTAAAAATCGAACTTTCTGGATAAACTCTACACCTCCCTTGTTATGGTTCAGACTTTCAACAGTTATATACAGATTAATTGAATTTTTATAAAAGATTTAAAAATTTTTAAAACATTTGGTTCAGGATCTGTACATCCCTCAACGGATTTTAAATTCTTAAACAAATATGGATACTTGTTATAATTATATATATTTTGTGTTGTACACTGGTGCATATTCCTATAAACTCATTTAAAATTTTTGTTTCTCTTTCAGCTATATTCGTTTCTCTTAACCAAAAATAATGTTGTGTTATTACAATAACTCGCAATATAACGATACTTTTTTATGTAAGATATATATGTTTTTTACTTTTATTGTTTTCTTCAATTTAGCAATCAGAACATATTGGTGATAATTTAAATGGAATATTCCAATAAACGTAAAAGAGTGTTAAAAAATTTTAACAGTTTTAGTCCTTTGTTTAAATTAAGGTAAGTTTGTGATGACCAAATCTCTATTTACTGGAAATATTCTTGTTTTAATTGAGAAATTTCATCAGCTTAAAGGATGCCCAAAGGAACTTTTCTTATAGACCAAGAAAAAATTCAAATCAATTTATTCGTAACCAAGGCTGTTCTGGCAGAAATTGGATGAAAAATTAACCGATCGGAAGGAGTTATTTGAGGCTTTTTTAAGAAAGAGCAGAAATACGGAGTGCGGAAAGCAACAAAATGTAATCAGAGTTTAACAAAAATGCAAATTAATAAAATAAAAGAAGAAGCCACCCGCACTAATTTAAATACTACACAGTTAAAAAATAAACTTGACCTTCCTGTCACTTCCAAACATGTTGCACACATTTTGCGAACAGATGGTAACAAAAAATGGAAGAAACCAAAATATAAGCCAACGTAAAACAGCACAGTAAGGAAAATCGTTTAAAATTTGCGAGCAAATAAATGAAATGGACTGATGAGTGGAATAAAGTAATCTTTTCTGACTATCTCGATTCATATTCGTGCTATTTGCATGAATTGAGGTCGAACGAAATTCGTATGTCGAAAAACAATTTCGGTGGAGGTAGTGTTATGGTTTGGGCAGATTTTTCTGTTACAGGAAAATAAAAATATATTTTGTTCCAACTAAAATGATTAGTGTAATTTATAATGAACTGTTGGAAGATGTTCTTCTCTCATTTATGGATGAAAAAATGTATGAAGATTGCATATTCCAGCAGAATAATGCTGCAATATATATTTCGAACCAATCTAAATCATGATTTAATGAACATAGTATTCCACTATTGGACTGGCCGGCTTGCAGTCCGGATTTAAATTCAATGGAGATTCTATGGGGGTACGTGACTTGTAAAGTTTATGCAAGAAATGCACATAATGAAACCATAATGACAATAACGTAGTTAAAAATTAAATAAGTCTGGGAAGAAATTGACCGTGATTTTCTTCAAAAATTAGTCGAATCAATGCTAGACTGAATTTTTGATTTTATCCAAAACACAGGTTCATCAACACATTATTAATAATGATAAATTGGTTCATTAGTTTAAGTGCGTATATAGGAAAATGCCATAAAAATGGCATTAAACTACTAAGATTACATTAAAAACCATTTTAACGTAAATTCTAAGTTTTTTGTTATTAATTTTTTAAGTGAAGTCAATAAATAATTTAAAAAATTAATTTGTAGCACCTTAGTTATTTTTAGCCCCATTTTTGGTAAGATGATTACGAAATTTGATGTGCGTTTATAGGAATATGCACCAGTGTATATCGTTGATATACCTCAGTAGGAAAGCAAGTTTCTAATATAATAGCATGTAGTACTGCCATGATCTTAGTTTTATTTTAAACAATAAAATCGGTGCATTAAAAATAAATTTAATAAAAAAATTTCATGGACCTTTTGGAAATTACGCAAAAATTACACTCTTAATTTGTGTATTTTTATATAGTAAATTGCAATTTGTACAAATCTTGGATATTTAATCAATCATTATTATTATTATCAATCATTATTATATATTATTAATATAATCAATCATTATTTGTTCATTAATTAATTTTATTTATTTTATTTACATATGTGGTGCAAGATACTTTTTATTAGCTAATTAAGATATTTTTTATTAACTACTAGTAGTTAGTCGATATCTTATACTGCTTGAATTACACTAAATATAACAAAACCTAGTCTACTTATATTTATTCTTGTGTAAACTAAATTAGAATTATAATGAAGTTGGAAAACAAATATTAAAAACAAAATATATTCAAAAGCAAACAAGTTATGAATTTTTCAATCATATTTGTAAAAATAAAACGTATTATAATTATTTGTAACATTCTATTGTTATGGAGATACTAATATGGTTCAAGAACAAGGAAAAGTATTGGTAATATTTAATGGTTGTATAGATAATGATATTTTTTATATTAATTAATTTTTTTTTTTTTTTAATTGGTAACAATATTCAAAACATAAGAATTCTGAACCGAAACAAAATCATGCTTAGCGTGAACACATTGTTATTAAAATTAATGAAAATTAACAATGAGAACATAATATTGTTGTAGTGAAAATGCCGTAACCATGTTTTTTCTCTGCGTGTAAGTAGTGTTTGTAATGCTTAACGAAATTTCAATATGGAACAAAAAAAATTTACTTGGTCTAAAAGAGAATCACTAAATCAAATAGCATATCTTTTTAATAAACTCTAATAATATATATTTTCGTATAACATATGATGAAAAAATTTATATTCGAACCATATTTTTTGCAAAATTTTTAAAAATCGCGATTTTTAGTATAAAGAAAATTTAAATAAAATTTTTCTCAAAAATTCTGAAATATGCTACATTAATATCATCAAACTTCGAAAATATCTTAAATTTTATTTGAATAACTCAGTAGGTTTTCAAACATGAACATAAATATTTAGTTTGTAAAAATTTGTATACGTTCAACTTAAAACCGCTATTATTTTCGCGCTCTATGCACGAAATGTTAGATTCGGTTAGATTCTATGTTCATACGAGTCTCTTTATATTTATACAAATTAATTTTAATGTGCCATTAAACAAATTTTTTGCTTAAGGCCTAAAATCAAAAATGTTTGATAATGGCCCATATATATTTAAGTTTTTTTACATTCTCCTAATTGACTTGGAATCAAACCAACAACTTTAAAATTTCTTTCTAAAAAAAAGGTTGTCAAAAGATAACCTTTTTTTGGTTTTACAAAATCCCCAAAACAAGTGCCATAAAAATATTTTACAGCAAAAGAATAAAAAAATCAAAATTTAATGCTTAAAATTAATATAATATTTTTTCTAAATACTTGAAGGATAGTATGTGACTAACTAGTCCACGTTTAAAAAATATTAATGACTTTATTACAGATATTCTAAGGAATCTTAAACGTTTCTTACAAAAAGCAAACAAGAAAACGTTCAATTGCACTGTGATAAATTTTTGTTGGTAAATATTATCACTATTATTATTTCAGTTTTTTTTTTTTTTTGGGTATGGATTTTAAAAAAGTAATTTTAGCACACTACCCACTCAATATGTTGTAGCAAGAAATTTTAACAGAAAAATCAAATTGAGCAATTTGTTAAGGTTCATTTTATATGCTGGACAAAAATATTAAACGACTGAGAAAATAAATAAGATACATATGGCATGAATATCATATAATATAAACATTTTAGCCATATGTGTAAACATCTATATATTTAGTTGGTTTTAAAAGCAATTCAGTTTAATTCCAAACAAAAAAGAAAAAAATATATAATGAAGACATCAAACTAGGCACTGCCTACTTTTTTCAGAACAGCAGAGTCACCAGTGTCTTAAGAAAAATTTGTAATAACAAAAAAAAGAAGAGGTGTTTTTTCATGGATTTCTTAAGCAACATTACTTTAATGTTTTTGATCATATATGCTTTAAACATTTTAATTTTACTCATAGTAGGTTTTTCCTTTTAGCTGCCTTTTTTTATGAATGAATGAATGATAAAGTACTCAATGTTAAAGTTTGACTAAGTTTAGTTTTAAAGCCTAAAGCTAAACACATGTTTAGATTTCATTAATTCCAAATGATTCATAGTTGAAAGTTTAAGTGATTCTTAAGAGTATAAAATATAAAAATAAAATTGCAAAATAAATTTTAAGTGTTTAATTAAAAAAAAAAGGAAGAAGTATCCAATGGTAGAAGAACACTTGATTTTTAAAATCAACTGACTTTGATCCTCTTCGCACCTCCAGTCATGCGGATAAATATATACATCAATTTTCGTATGCAAGTGTAACACCAGACTATTTTTTAAGCAGCAGTAGCATTTTATGGTATGCATTATTGACATTCATTGGCAATCGAAGCCTAAATTTAACAAAAGTGCTAATAAATAAAAAGTGCTAATAAAACTTTAAATGAAGTATAATATAGCAAGTGCACTTAAAAGTCATATGGTTTATCGTGATACCCTTAGAGTATGCTTTTGTTTGTAACCAATAAAGCCAGATCTCTGTCTCAGTCAGTTTTGCCAAAACAAAGTATTTTTTGTATCCAAAATATTGAAAAAAGTAACCAAATTATAAAAAAAAATAACCAAAATTAAAATTTTGAAATTATTTATGTAAAAGTAAAAGTTTAAATAATTTTTTATATATTCAGGTTTGAAATATTTTTCTAATATCGGCTATAAATTTAAATTAATCCTAACTTGCTTTTAAATGTGTCGAAAATTTTCAAAAGAAAAAAATATTAAAATTTCACTATTTAAAATAGGGATGTCAATTTCATAGCACAATTGTGCTGGCTAAGTTCACACGTATTCTTACGCTATTTGATCTATTCGTTTCTGAAGGTCCAAAGAGTACAAAATGCATCAATTTCTTAAATATTAACGAAGTAGGAACTCAGAGTTAATTGAACCGTTTACTAAACTAATTACAAATGAATTGTTCATATACTTTCTCCTACTTTCAAGAGTAGGGAGATCAATAAGCTGTAATCGACTTTCATATGATGGTAAATTAATATTAAGATTCCATGCAAGATTACGAGAAATAAGAGAAATTGTTTCTGGACCAATTGAATTTTCTTTATATGAACACCGTATGGAGGATCCCAGATCACGGAAGCATATTACAGTATTGGTCTTACAAGAGATGTGAATAATTACTTGGAAACGTAAAAATCATTAAACTCTCTTCCCCAGTGCTTGAGGAAACCTAGAACTCCTTTTGCCTTATGAACGATTTGCGAAACGTGGGAATTAAAGTTTACAATCAAGCAACACACCCAGATCAAGAAATTCTTCGACTAGATCAAGTTGATATTCATTTATTGTGTATCTACAGAGTACTGGACTTCTTATGTAGAATATCATGTGTTTACACTTTCTTAAATACAGATCCATTAGATTCATCATACACCAATCATGAAGATTGTCAAGATCTGATTGGAGTAAGGAACATTGATAGCAATGGTTAAAGCTATGGAACAGCTTTACATCATCAGCAAGCTGGTAAATCATTTATAAATATTAGGAATAATAAGGGGCCGAGATGACAGGAATGGTTTTTGATGTACATTCTCTGAATAATACACATTGGCATCTATTTTTAAGATATGTGGAAATCCATTGAAGGAAAACAGGAGAAAATCCGAGTTTATCCAATTTGAACAAAAAGAGATCGTAATTTACTTTATCGAAAGTTTTACTGATATCTGTGTATATTGCGTCTGTCTGTAAACCGGAATCAAATGCGGTTATAACGGAGGTTGCGAACTCCAAAAGGTTAGTAGTAGTAGAACATACTTTTTTAAATTCATGCTGAAATAGCGAAAGATAACATACAACTTGATGCGAAAGGATTTCAGTAACTATCTTTTCGAAAAGTTTTGGAATAACACTCAATTTAGCAATACCTCTATAATTGAAAATGTTGGATCTGCTTCCGGATTTAAACAAAGGTATAATATAAGATTTCCTCCAAACTTCATAAAAGTAACCATTAAATATTGATATGTTGAATAAGTAGGTTATTGGAGATATAAGAGAATGTAAAAATTTTATAAGAACACAGCTTGGAATAGCGCCAGGTCCACATTAATCAGAATATTTTAGATTCTATACAGCTCTCAGTACCATCGATTTATCTAATGTTGGACAATTTATTAGAGTTGTAGCAGGAATTGGATATGGATAATTGGAAAGTTCATGTTAATCTTTATTAGAATAGGAGGCGGGTGAGAAGAAAGCAGCAAACATATCGCAAATATCTACATCGTTTGAGGATTCTTTGTCTCCAAATTTCATCATGGACGGATATTCAGAGACTCTACGCTTAGAATTTAGTAAAAATATTTTGGATTATTTTTAAAATTTTTAAAAACATTTTGTAACATTTGATATTTTCCGAATTGTAAACTGATCTTGATATGGAGTACCTCATATAATCAATAGATAAACCGGATTTTTTATATTTTCTATAGAGTTTGTTTTTCAAATTTTTCAGGCCATTGAGCTGCGGTCCATGTGCAATTTTTTTTTTCGTCATTGGTATTGACTTTTTAAAACATTTAAATAAGCCATCATAGAATTTATTCAAAATGATGTCAATATTACGAGGACATACTGACTGATTCTACATTCATTCGAGTCTTTTTATATTTATAAATTAATTTTAATGTGCAATTAAAAAATTTTTTTGCTTAAGGCCTAAAATTTAAGTTTTTTATATTCTCCTAATTTACTTGGAATCAAACAAACAACTTTGAAATTTCTTTCTATAAAAAAAGAGGTTGTCAAAAGACAACTTCTTTTTATTTTACAAAATCCCCAAAACAAGTGCCATAAATAACTTTCTTTTTATATTTTGTAATTGAGACGAAAATGTAAAGGATGGGAGCCGGGGTAGTGGTATCCTCCATACAAAAAAAACACTAATTAACGAATAACTTAAATACTGTTATAGCAAAGGTATTGAAATTGTACGGAAATGCCTTTCTCATCAACCTCACGGGATGAATAGAACCAAGGTAAATGATACCCCCATACAACGAAAATAATAAACATCGTATAATTAAGAACTAATGCAGCAAAAGTCATGACACTTTGTATAATTTAAAATAAAAATGGGACATGTAAGACCAGAGGAAGGTATATTGTATATATATTAAGAACTTTTGCAGCAAAACTCTTAAATTCTTTTAGGAATAGCTTTCTCAATACCATAATTTAAAATGGGACGGATAGTATTGGGGGTATTTAGTAGCTCCATAGAAAGCAAATATTAGTTATCGAATGAAAAGGGATGGCGAATTGCACCAGATAAAGCTAGCAAATTATATAATACAATACACGAATCAATGTATTCTTCTAATTAAAAATTTAAAGCTGTTAATCCATTTATAAAACAAAACTGCTAAAAAAATTTAAAGAAATATTCTCTTTAGCTTTTAAATAACTCATATAAACTAGGCCCATTAGAAAATATTTAGCAATTTACTAATTAAATACAAATACAATTAAAACAATCTCAAATAATAATGATAATATTAAGTTGTTTTATATTTAATTCTCAACACTAAGAAAAAACTTTGCAATGCAAGAGGTATTAAAGATTTAAAGAAACAATTGAAGAAATACCACATACAACTACCAAAAAAAATAATTTCTAAATTTTAATTAATTTAATTTGCAACAATATTTTTTGTTTGTTTTACTTTAATTAAACTCATAAATCTTTATATGTTGCACTTAGTTTTGTTGAATTTTCTCATGTGTTTTTTATTTTTTCTACTTATTTTTTTGCAATATCTATTTACTTACAACATGTTCCAAATATATCAAAATGTCATAAATATGTCATGTTCTCATATGCAATCGAACACACATTACAGAAAAAAAAACAAAGCCCACAAAAAAATAAACGATTATTTTAAATAAATATTATAAAACAAGTTGTTATTTATAGCGAAAAAACTAAAACAAAGTCTGTTAATCTGATAAAGAAAAAAATTAATTGTCAAAATTATAAATAAACAAAACTGATAAGAATTTTAATAAGAAACTACAGCAATAAACGCCTGCTTTTTTTAACAGCTTAGCTGCACTAACTTGGTTAATTAATTTTTGTACCAAAAACCAAAACCATAAGAAAAAAATCTTAACAAATGGAAATTTTTTTATAATATGAATTATCATTATTCAAAAATCTATATAGAATATTGTTTAAATAAATTAATAAAACAATAACTTAACAGTAGTTGATTGTTGTTTTGTGATTTTTTCTTTTATTTTTTGTATTTAAGTCAAGTTAGTAGTTATTGGTCTTGTTGTGTTCTTATTTTATTTATCAAAAAACCCCCAAACAGCCACCAACTAACAGCTTTATGAATTATTGACTTTGAACTTTGATTTCATTTTCTTTACTTAGTTTGATTTTATGTTTTGTTGTTATCATGTCAGTCCATTATATTTATTGTTTTTGTTGTTATTATTGTGTTTAGCTATAGCTAAAGCCATGTTCTATAACAATTTGTTTAATAACTCCTACAATTTATATTTATTTATTGAATAAAATCTAGCTATAACAGCAATATTTTGTTTAATAACAAAATTTTTAATAAAAAACGCAACGCGAATACGAAAAAAAAAAACTGGCTGCAGCTGCATTGCAATTGAAAAAAAAATTGGTCATTATTAAATGAATAGATTTTAAGCAACAAAAAAGAAAAAAATGAAAAATTTAGCAGCCAAATGTGGTTAACATTGGCCATCAGAAGTGGTTTTCAAGACCAATTGTTTAAATAAAAAAATATTATTATTAAAAAAATTTATAAAAACTATAATTTTTGTTTTCATTTTATTAAAAACATAATTATATGTATGAGTAAGGTTTGTGTCTTAAGTCTTTTGTTTTTCTAGCCATTTTTTATTTAAGTGGAAATCAAAAGAGCTTAATTGCAGGTGATAAGTTTTTTGGATAATGAATGACATTAAAATTTGTTTTATAAAAATATTAAGTAAATCGAGTATTGGGTATTTATAACATCTGGTTTTTATTTTTCAATGATTTTTTATAAATATTAACGAATATTATAACACGAACAATCATTTTTTTATTCTTAACATTAAAGGTAATGTAAGACATATAACAATCTGTCAAGAAAGGTATGAAAAATTAAAAAAAAAAACTTTTGTCTTTAAAATATATAATTACTAGCTTAACCTGGTGTGCTTCGCTACACCTACTGATGTGATAAATAATATTTACTTTGCCTTGGGATTACAATTGCGAAGAGTAAGACAATTATTGCCATTAAAAATTTAAAACTTTTACTACAATAGTTCTTTAGATATGAAAAATCATTATTTACTTTGTAGGGGGGCAAAATAAAAAAAAATTATTCCCACCAAATCTTAGGCATTTCTCTAAAATATTTCTTTATAATAACTTCGTATGGGGAATATCACTCCCCCTTAACTTACCCGCCCCAATTTAATACCAACTATGACACATAGTAAGAAAATTATTCCCACCAAATTTTAAGAATTACTCTACAGTAGTACTTTACATATGCAATAATAAATATTTACTTTGTATGGGGCCTACCACTCCCCTTAGATATGTTCGCCCTATCATCGTCTTTATTATGTATCTTGGTAAAGAAATTATCTCAACAAAGTATTAAAACTTTCTCAGCTATAGGTCTTCAGATATGTGTTAATCAGGATTAACTTTGTGTGAGGGCTATTTCTCCCCCTAGACCTACCCGCTGCATTTTAATCTCACTTATGAAACTTCAAAATAAAATTATTCCCACAAAATCTTAAGACTTTTACTGTTATGGTTCATGTGATATGCGATGATTAATATTTTCTTTGTATGTGGGCTACTACTCCCTCAAAACCTACCCGTCCTATTTTTATTATCAATCTTAAATAATTCCCACCATATCCTAAGAATTTCTCTGTAATAATTATTAAGCTAGGCAATAATTAAAATACGTTTTGTATGGAAGCTATCAATCTCCCTTGATCTACCCGCCCCATTTTTACCTCAGCTATGGAACTCCATAAGAATATTATTTCTAAAAAACCTTAAGACTTTCGCAGTTATAGTTCTTGAGATATGACATAATTAATGTTTACTTTGTAGGAGGGCTACCACTCCCCCTAGACTTGTCTGCCCTATCTTCATCTCAATTGTGAATCTTAATGAGGAAATTATTTTTACCAAATCTTAAGAATTTCTCCGCGGTAGTTCTTTAAATATGCAAAAATTAGGATTTGCTTTGTATTGAGGCTAACACTCCATCTTTGAAAACTCTTTATTATTGTTATTGTTGTTTTTTATTAGTTTTTATTTAGACTACAAAATCTAGCTGTTGGAAATAGTACCGCAAAAACATATTTTCGTATGTAATCAGCAGTTTCCTTGCATAGATTGTCTGTTAGTTAATCTATATATTTGATTGCTTTATACATATTTTATATTTTTGAAGTTCTTTTTTAAGGTAAATAAAAAAAATAGCCAAAGGAGGCGAAAAATCTTGAAAATACTGCATAGAATCGAAAAAAGTCGAAAATAGTGGAAAAATTGGAAAAAGTCAAAAATAGTCGAAAAGTCGACTACTCCAAAGTTGGAAAAAATCTCAAGATTTCAACCTTCGGCTATTTAAAAATTTAAAAATCGAAAAGTCGAAAAAGATATTTCGATTTTTTGTCCCAATATAAAACCCTACACTCAAAAAATTATGTAAGTAAATATAGCAGAAAAATCATTAAAAACAAATTCATTTAAAAAACTAACCACTTACATTTAAAATTAATGTAAAGTTTAATTATTTTGTATCAATGACTTTAACCAAAATTATATAACTTACCAAAACAGTAGTAGCTACTGTTTTTTTTTTTTATTTTAAGCTACAAAAAATTACCTACCAAGTTAGTGAAAATTACAGCTTTATTCTTTGTTCAAATAAAAAAAAACTTTAAATATGAATTTTTGGTATTTATTCTTTATTTTTAAATATTTACTTAAATAATATCGCGGAATACTTTAATATATATAAAAATAATGTTAACAATTTGTTTTTCCTAGTAAGTGGCGATGGTTTCTCTTGCGTGATTTCTTTGTCATGTCTGTAATCTTCTTATTTATAGAAATATGAAAACTAATAGGCAAGCATATATTTTGAATGACGTTGTTGTACTCTGGTTTTACCATTTTCTGAAAATAAAGGATTTTTTGCATTCATTCCTCTTAGCTGACAACAAAACACCGTTTAACTGAAAACAATATATTTTATTATATTTTCTTAATATAATTTGCAATAATTATATTAATCATATTATGTTTATTTAAGTACTTATATTATATGTATATACAATATATTTCAAATATTTATATTTTTAACAATTAAAGCATTGTTGTTATAAAATATTTGAATATTTTTTATATTATATTATATTATATTATATTATATTATATTATATTATATTATATTATATTATATTATATTATATTATATTATATTATATTATATTATATTATATTATATTATATTATATTATATTATATTATATTTTACTATTTTCTTTAATTCATTTATTAACTATTGTCATGGTGTTACTATTTTTTGATCTTATCTAATATGGATTTATATTATTAATCCAAACTATTAATACTTTCATATTTCGTGTTTCACTTTTGCTTTAAATTATCGTCGACTTCCGGTTCCTTTGTTGCAGTATAGCAGGGGGCCGGAATGTTTAAGTGCGAATTCTAACGTGATATTGTTTAATCGTCTCGCGGTGTGATCAAAAAAGAAAAACTAAATAACGAGTTACTCGTAGCTTAATTAATATTATCATTAGCTCTTGATACAAGTAGTTTAGTTATCATCAAGCAGGAAAGGAATGGTTCGTATTATACAACACAATTTTATAATAAATTTTTGAACATAAACTAATCTCCCTATTTATTTTATTTTTTACAAAAATATTCACACGTCCTGTGTATAAACATGTGTCATTTTTTAATTATTATAAAACATTTTTTTATAATTCTTAAAATTAATTTTTAAAATTAGGATACTAATTCTTGTTCTTGATTTCTTGCCAGTACAGTGATTTATCAAAATTAAGATTACTCCTCATTTTTCAATGTTCTTCCCTATTTTCTATCTTTAACAGCCACAATCGTATAGCTTTTTCTCACTTAAGCCATTAGCCAATTCACAATCAAATGACAAGTTACAATTGTAGCAATTTCTAAAATATTTTTTAAGTTATATAGCCACAGCTTGACTTTCAAACACTTAACAAAATAAATATATTTTGAATAAGTGTCGCATTAAACATGTCACTTCTATTACATACATAACTATATATTGCAATTAATTTAACACAACAATGACAAGAAGACATCATGCTGTGTTGCTATTGTTCTTTAAAAAGATTTTATCTTAGATTTTTTCTAAATAGTTTAAAAAAGCTTCCGTTAGAATAACTAAACCATAATCCAGAGACAACTCTTTAAATGTTAATTTTAAAATATATATTAATATTAAATTAAGTTTTTTCTCTTTTGCTAAATAATTTCAACAACTAAAGCATTTGGTGTTTATAGCTGAAATTTATACAGAGACTTGCAAACATAAAGTGCCATAGTAGTCATAAACTTTTAACATTTTTTTAGCAAAAAAATAAACGAGGAACAAAAAATATTACTAAAGCAAATTATAACTCATAAATCTATCATTAAATGCCACAGTAAACAACAAAAGTGTTGAACATATTTCTCTTTCTTGAAATGAATTAATGATAAAAAAAACACATTTCATATTCTTTTTTTTTCTAATTCTATTTCATATTGCTACTAAGCACGACATGCAACAAATGTTTAATAACAATAACAAAAAATTCATAATGAAACTGAATCATAAATCCAATAAAAAAAACAAAACACAAAAACAACGCGACAAAACACGATTTATGTTTCTATAATTCAGTTTAAGCGCCAAAGGTTTTCATGTTCTGTTAAGAAATTTTAAATCAGCAAAAGAGAAAAAACTGAATTTATAAAATAAAATTTATGTTAGAAATTGTTAATTTTTTATAGAGAAATCAGAAAAAAATATGATTAAAATGCAACTGTCATAAGATGACCGTGAATTATGAATTTTGATTATTTTCTTTAACAAAGAAAAACTATTTATCTTTAATAGTAACTTATAATTATAAAAAATTCAGTAAGCCAAATACATATTGGATTGTTAGAATTTGTTAAAATTATTTAATAAAATTAAATGATTTTTTTACATGATTGAAATCAATACAATTGAGGTTTTGTTTATTTTATTTTTTTATTTATAATTTGTTGTCAATTAAAATGCAAATTTAATATGATTATTAAATAAGAAAACAATAACAAATAAACAAAATTATAATGGTAACATTCAAACATTAAATATTTAATAGTTGAACAAAACAAAAGACTTAAGACACGAACACGAATGAAAATTGTTTCTTAAATATGTGTAATGAAATGTTAACGATATGAAATCTGCTCAATAATATGATTGTTATTATTTTTCCTTTATTAACTATTTACTTTAATATATATACATTTTTTGTAATTTTTTTTTTATTATTTTAAAATATAGAGCATTTACATATTTTTTTTTTAAGTAAAGCAGTAGTGGTTTAAAAAGCCCCAAGCATTATTATTGTTATTAATTGATTCATGATTTAGTTATGCATTCATTTGATTTTTTTTTTTTGTTCTATTTTATTTGTTTTTATATTTATTACAATTTTTTATACAATAGAAATCCGCATGGTGCCTGGTTAAGGAAAACACATGTTTACTATAGTTCAAGTTTATTCAATTTTATTCTTTTTTGATATTGATTGATTGAACGATCGTGAAACAATGCGTTTTATCGGAAATTTATTGATGTCTTTTTTAGTGTGGGTGGTACATTTGTCCGGCTTTGCAAGTAAATTGCATTAATTAATAATTAATGTATTATTTTAGACAAAGGGTTAAGCTAGCTAAAAAAAAAACTAGAATTATTATTTGTTTATGTAAAATTTTGAGATTTATTTTTTTAACTTTTTATACATTTATTTTTTTATTTACTCACAACAATTATTTAAATCTTAAATCTAAAACTAAAGGTAGTTTCTCTCTAAGGAGATCCTAAATTTATAAATGAGCCTCACATCAGCGGGATGGTAGGTCGGCTCTACGAAGTATTAAGTCAATTTGTACTTCAGCAAGAACTCTCGCTGAAGAGGGTTGGGATAACTCTATAGTTTAAGTATGTATTTTTCTCTCAATTTCTTGAAATAGTATTTAACTTACAACACATTTAACTCTCTATGAATATTTTTTGAGATGTAAAAGTAATCGGAAATAGTATGATAATATCATGCATAAATTTTTTGACTTTGTTTTTTCCTGAAATTAGATATATGTTTACGCTGGGGAATAAGTCAGATATGTGGAATTCTCTTTTTACGTTTACCTTCAAGAAACCGAACTAAAACCTTAAAAAATTTTTTAGCTCCGATTTTTTTAATTAACTTTTGATGCAATTATGTTAACAACACTTTTTAAAGTAAAAAAACAAAAAACTCAGAATCTGAAATGGTTCCATGTGTTACCGGCAAGCACTCAAACTTACAAAATCCAAAAAAAAATGTTTGAAAATAAACTTTTTTTTTTTTTTTTTTTGATTGCTGTAATCACTGATTTTAGCATATGTGCCCAATTCCTCTAATGTAAACTAGAAACAGTTGTGGAAATATGATAACTTCTGTTCAATCAGTCTGTTGTTAATCAGTGTTGAATTATATTTATGAAAAGTGTTGAAAATTTTCAAAATTTTAATTTTTTTTTTTTTTTTTTTTTTTGATTAGAAAATTTGCGCCGTTTAGAGTATTACAAAATAAGGAACGGAGGTTTATTTATCTTATAATTATGAATCGTTTGAAATACATCTCGTTAATGTGATCTCAATAGAAAGGCTGTAGGGGGTGGCCAAAATAATTTAGGGAGGAGAAGAAAACGTGAATGGCTCTTAGAGTTGCCCTTTTCGCAAGGCACACACATATTGTAATTTCACTGAAACCAAAGTATTACGTGATCAAAAATGTTTTCCGAATTATATTTTAAAACCGATTTAAGATTTGATGTGAAATTATATTTATAATAACTACATCTATTCTGATTTATTTAAGCAAAAAATGGGTTTAAAAAAATGCATAATAAAGCATTCATGACCTGTGATCACGATGTCCTTAATATTTCATAAATCGTCGAGGCACACACAAGGCGCTAATTGAAATATTTAGCGCAACTTTTAACCTTTATGGGTGTGTGTTTTTGATATTGAAAAATTTTAAATTTACTATATACACAGAAAAAAGTTTGTGCACAAATATAAGAATATACTTTCATTGATTTTACTTCATAATATATAAGAATAATGTCTTAAATATTAAAATACATTTTTATACACATTTTTTGAAATGTATCAAAAGTCAAGAAGATTTAAACAAATTGTTTAAATTTTCATTTATATTTTCAATTTGTAAACGTAAGTTTGAAATTTTCTTTACAGAATTTTTGAATTTTAATGATTTTTTAGGCACATGTTGGGGACAAAAGAATACAGCAGATACGTTTTTTTATTACAGAGATGTATGTGCTATGGAATGGCAGCAAATTTAAGTAAATTTCTAATCCTTACTTTTTAACAGCTTTTTATTGGAAAATTGTCATTTAAAGGTATTTAATGTTAGTATTTTCATGCATAAGTATTTTTATTTAGAATTTGAAGTAAATCTAATAAAACTAAATTAAAATTTTAGCAGCATTTTTGCAAAATTCGCAAAATTATCATTAAGTGCAATTTAATAATATCTATGAACAAAATTTTATTTTTTATGAAAAAAGTTTGGGAAAAAAAGTCATTTTCGATTCATAATATTTATGAAAAAAATTTTCAAATATATGAATTTTTTTTTCACTGTGTAGTAATATAATTAATATTTGCGACTTTTTATTTATTCACAACAAAGGCTATTCAAACCTTTTTGGGGGTGGTTATAAAAAATACATCAGCGAATTAAATGCAATTAAAAAAAATTAAAAAATCCATGCACACTTTGTTTTTTACTCGATATTCGAAAGCAACAGTTCTCAGATGGAGGCCGGTGACCCATAACGGGATATTCATGGGGGCCGCGAAGAGATCCTGAAAAATATTCTTGAATACACAATTTTTTAATGTATATATTATTTAGAATTTTAAATCAAAATTCCAATGAAAGTATGGAACTATTTAAATCTCTTTACAAAACATCTGCAAAATCAACATTTAGAAGACATGGATAGTACAAACCCGACTTTTATTAAAGCTTTATTGCCTAAAATACTGCCTTACGTTACACACATTTTTAATACAATATTTATGGCTTCGTCATTTTTAAAATTATAGAAAACTGCTAGAATTGTTCCGTTACTTAAAACTGATTAGGAATTCAGATCTGTAGCTGTCCTTCCCTTTTTATCAAAAGTTTTTGAAAGACTATTGTATTTTTAACACTGTTGGATTATTCTAAAGCATTTGACTCCATAAATCACTACACTTTGATCACAAAAAATGTCAAACTATTTGGATTTTCAACATATTTATCTATCTAAATTGATTTTGTCATATTTCCAGTCTAGAACACAAAAAGTCATTTCAAATGGCAAGTCATCAAGGTCCGCTAGAGTAAGTCGTGGCGTTTCACAGAGGTCTATTTTAAGCCATATTCTCGTTATATAATAATGATCTGCTTGGTGTATAAACTATATACTTTCTGCAAACTATACACTTTTTTTCTGTAACTTGTTAACCATTGGAGATATCTAAATAAAATTTTACGTTGATAGATCTGAGGTGTCTTCGAGTTGATTTTGAGGAGTACAGGAGTAGAAGGTACACCTCAAAATTTATATTTGTCCGGCTTACATACACCTCGGGTATGTATTTTTTTCTTTTTTTAATTCGCCAAAAATTCATCTATGACTTTAATACAAAAAAAAATTGTTATTGAGGAAGTTCTTGTAGATCTTTAAAAAAAACATGCTTACATATGTAGGTTATCTCTTTCTGCTTAACAGATACTTAGATCGAAGCAAATTTTACCCTGTTTTTTGGCCTGGTTTTTTATAAGTTTTTTGAACTTGAGGACCTTAATTTAGGTGCCAGAATTTTATTAAAATTATCACTAGATTTCTTACAAAATTCTAAATAATAATGCTGCAAGAATCATACAAAAATATATGAATCCGATAAAAAATGATATTAATCTGAAGTTGAAACTTAAAAAAAAAAATACATTTTTCTGGTTATTTTCGAAAAATAATATATTTTCACTTCTAAAATATTTTTTTTTAATTCAGACTACAGATTTTTTATAAAGGTTTCAAAAAAATCTTAACGTAAATGCGTGTAAAGTAAAATCGGAGACGCTTTGGATAATGGTTTTGCTCCCAAGCCCTATTTAAACTTTGTCAATTTTGAAAAAGTTTTCTAATTTGTTTTTTTAATCAAGAAAAAATGTATGGGTTATATACTCCCTTATGTTAATTAAACACAGAAAAAGTATTTTCTGAGCCACGCCTTTTACAACGACTGGGTAATCATATTAATGAAAAAAGTCAACTTTTAAAACAAGTTTTCCCCGGACCGGGTTTTCAAGTATTTTGGTATGAAAAATTGAGAGTTTTTAATTCCCTGATTTTAAAACAAATTTGTTTGTATTGTACTAAAATTTTATTAGAATATCTGTACTTGTTTAAATATTATTTGATTCCAAATATTAACATTGCATTTCGGCATTCCCGGGAAATTGGCATTTTTCGTGTCCTATTACCCAGGAAATTTCGGCCAGGAATCCCGGGAATTTTTGAAGCACTTAAAAAAAACTACTAGAATTTAATCATTTTTAATCATTTTTTTATAAAATTGTGCTTAAAAACTAATTGGAAACTGAATCGTAACAAAAGTTTCATAATTGTTTGTTAAGGAATGAGAAGACTCTATGCGACTTCTTCTCCATAATGACTTTGACAGCGTTTTCTAATGACAGACTTATCTTAAATTCATTTAATAAACACTGGTTGGAAAAACTAGTTAAAACGATATTGTCAAAAATTTGTGAATAATATTGACAAAATGCTGCATTTGTCTTGCAGAAATTTCATAACAAAAATGTCTATGAAAAAGTATTTGATTTCTAAAAAAAAAAAAAAAAAATTATTCTATCTGTTATCTACAAGAATGTCTGTAGATTTTGCATATATATATATATATATATATATATATATATATATATATACGAATTTTGTTTCGTTATGCAAAGTCATTGTATAAATATTATTTGTAAATAACAGTTTCATAAAACATAATCTATAATTTTATTTTATTGTGTGTTTTGGAAGTCCCTATACACAGAAAAAAGTTTGTGCATATATGTAAGAATTTACTTTCATTGATTTTAGTTCATAATATTTAAGAATAATGCCTTAAATATTAACACTTTTTTAATTTTTTGAAATGAATCAAAAGTCAAGAAGACTTAAATAAATTGTTTAAATTTTCATTTATATTTGTAAATGCATGTTTGAAATTTTCTTTAAAGAATTTTTGGTTTTTAATGATTCTTAGGCACTTGTTGGAGGGCAGAATAACACAGCAGATACGTTTTTTTTATTACAATAATGCCTGTGCTATAATATGGCAGCAAATTTAAGCAAATTTCTAATCCTTATTTTAAACAGCTTTTTATTGCCATTTATAGTTATTTATTGTTAATATTTTCATGCATAAGTATTTTTATTTAGAATTTGAATCAAATCTAATATAATTAAATTAAAATTTTAGCTGCATTTTTTGAAAATTCGCAAAATTATCGTTAAGTAGAATTTAGTAATATCTATGAACAAAATCTTATTTTTTATAAAAAAAGTTTGGGAAAAAACGTCATGTTCGATTCATAATATTTATGAAAACAATTTTCAAATATATGGATTTCTTTTTCTCTGTGTATGTATTTTACTAAAGATCTATGCAAAATTTTATATTTTTTTTATAAATATTTTAAGAAAATTTATTAGTTTTTAATCGATTTGTATAATGAATGGATCAGATTTCCTTTTCTCCTGTTTTAGATCCGTTGAAGCAATAAAAAGGAGAAGAATAAAAATATGAACAAACTAATTGCTGAAAAGTTTAGTTAGGAAAATGGCTAGAGGAGATATATTGGTTGATACGAGGTATCAAGAAAAATTTCTTTTTTCCTTTGATTTGGTGATGACGGTGAGTGAATGTGAGTTGTTATTAAAATAAAAAAATAAAAAAACTTAAACGTATGAACTTTAAATTAAAATAAAACACTCACAAGATTAAACAATAAGAAAATTAATATACACTGGAAACTAAATTTTATAAGTTAAAACTAAACATAATCATCTAGAAATCCACTTATCACCTGTCATCTGCCAGTTGCTACTAGATCTTTCACAAAACGCTGGAGAAGCTTCATAGCACACCCACGCCAGAGGAGCTAGATAAAGGTTTTCGACCATTAAATCAGTTTACCCGGACGACTAAACGAGTATCCTAAAAAATAAAATAAAATAAAAAAAAATAAAAAAAAGAAAATAATAAAAAAAGAGATATGATTACAGTAGTTAAATCTAAAGAAAAAGAAAACTATAAACCGTTTTGTTGGATGGTGTGCAAAACGAGAGCAGTTAGGCTTGAGCTCAGGCCTGAAAATTCGTCATAATAGTAAATCCTAAGATGAGGCATTAGAATTTCAAGTGTTTAACCTATAAAAGAAAAATAAATAAAACAATTTGAAATGAAAAAAATATAACCCAGAAAAGATAAAATTATAAAGAAAAAAAAGAATACCGTGAAAAAATACAAATATATAAAATCTGAAAAAAAATAAAAGAAATAAAATACTAACCAGAAAAACCCAGGACATAGTACAACATACGGACGGACAGAAAACCTTGGGAATTACCAGAAAACGTCCCAATCCTTGAGGCTAGCCAACAATAGTAGCAACCTGCAAAAATAAAAATAAAGAAAATCAGCAGCTGTAGCATAATTACGAAAGGCAATCTACAAATCAGCCTAAATTATCAGAATAGATATTAGTTATTCTCAAGATTTCGTAAATGTAAAATATTGCAAGTAGAAAATATAGAAAAAAAAGAATTATTTGTAAATTTAAAGAATCTAGAAATTGTTATGAAATTTTAACAGTAAAACCTAAGTGTTTGTAACGTTGGAATGAAAATTTTTAAAAGTTGTTCTCATTTAGAATGAGTGAATAAAAATCGAAAGAGTGGGCGGGGGGGTAATTAAAATTATAAGGTGTCGATTTCGGGGACATTTCACAATTTGTAAATATAGGATGTCAAGGTGAGATGATTACCTTAAAGGAAGGGAAATATTTTTTTTTTTTTTTTTTTTTGTGTAACAGGGAGTTTGTTTTCAAATTAATTCGGGCGGCAAGAACCACCCCAACCGGCGAGCTCCAGCCGGCATAAGCGAGCACACCGTCAGCCTGGCTGCAACTGATGTATGAACATCCAACTGGTTTCGTCTATTTTATCCAATCCACACTACAAAGTACCAATTTAAAAAAAAAACAATTTTCATAAAAATTTCCAATTTTCAAAAAAAATCTTTAACAAAAAACAGTAAAAAATATCTCATTTTTGTAAAAACTAAAAATTTATTAAAAAAAACACTTCTATAACAAATTCAAATTTATTTAAAGTATCAATTAAAATAAAAGAAATTTAAAAAGTACCAATTAAAGAAAAAAACATCATTAAAACGAAAACAATTTTGGAAAATAATTCCACTTTTTTGAAAACAGTTTCAATTGAACACAATTCCAATATTAAAAAAAGAATTAAAAAAATATCAATTAAAAAACTCCCAATTTCAAGAAGAAGTAACATTTTTTTTTTTAGTTTATTACCAAATAAGATTCGTTAGACCTAAAAACTATAATACAAATGAGTACGAAAACGTAAAAATGCTATGTTTCTTTTTCTTTTTTAATTATTTAAATTTGCTCAAACAGCAGTTGGAAGCACATGATTTTTTTTAAATAAATCTTTATCTACTAAATAAATATTTTTCTATTTACTTGAAATCATTACCCAATAAACCGTAAATTTCAAACATAAATTCAATCTAATCTATTGATCTCAATCTTTTTCTATTTATCTAATACAATGTCTAAAGCAATAGCATCCCCTGAGTCATGGTTCAAAATTAACTCACCATTTAATATAATTTCTCACAATAGAATTGATTCTTGATTTTTGTCATGGTCAGACTACAATTCACAAAATGCACTTACAAAAACGAGCAATTCAGAGAAATCATTCATCAAAAGCGCATAATTTGGGGGACAACTAAATAAGAATATTTTAAAATAACCGGCAAAATAAAACACACTCTAACAATTATTCTATACTTTTTTATATGCTTTTTTAAAATTTATTATTTATTTAATTTTTTTTCAGTCTTTTAAATTATTGATAGAATAATTTGAAATTCAAATACCATAAAATCGATCAATTGCTTTTTTATTATTTTAGATATTTTTTTTTTTTTTCAAACCAAGTATTATTTCAAACGGTACTTAGACAATAAGAAAATTCAACAAAAATTAAAACAATTTCCAAACAAAAGTACGACAATATGTTTGTATGTATCTATGTGCACAACTAAATAAAACTGTAAATACAATAATACATCCATATAATGTTATAAAAATAACAACAACAACTATTTAAGTATAACAAGAAACAGTAAGCAACCACACGTTAAAATATTATTTTTTAATTTGACAGTTGAGAAATCTTAACCGATTGACTATTGACACTTTACGATTACAACGAATGAAAAGCGTCGTCATCGTTAAAAATATTATACGAGTATTTTACGTTCAATATCAATATCAAGACAGTATGTTATCAAAGCGTCAATCAACACTTTACAAACTGTTTTGCTGTGTGTGTTATTTTTGGTTGTATGTGGCAGTAGTAGCAAAGTTAGAGCTGTAGCAACAGCAACAACAATTACAAGCAAATAAAATAAACCTACTGCATTGATATTTAAAAGATCGTTTTGGGTCTAAGAAATAAAATACATGTAAAAAGAAAAATTCACAAAAAATAGTAAAGAAGTAAACTAAAGCAAATAGAAGTTTTGAACTTACTACCGAAGTGGCCTAAGTGGGGTTAAAGTTTAATGTGACCAGCTACTAATTAAATTTCTTATTATTTACTCTACAGATTATATGGTTCAAAACAGGACCAGATCATTACTATGGCAATAAGTTTTAAGTCAAACATACAGAGCTAAGTTATAGATTTGTATAAATCATACTTTGACAGAAAAAAATAAAAATAAACTTCAATTACGAAGTTGTTTATATTAATTAAATTTTTAATTGATTTTGCTCCAAGCACCAAAATAATGATATTAGTTAACTGAAAATAATTGATTTTGGTTAAATTTTCAATTAGATTTTTTATCAAAATAATTGGAATTATGATTGAATGTTTGCTTTAAATCAACAAAAACTTTTGTTAATTCAATTACACAGTTAATTAACTCCTTCCATCAATGAATGAATTTTATTATAGCCATTTATTAAATTATTTTAAAAAAATATTAAATAATATAATGCAAGTAAAATTAAAGAAAATAAATAACAAAAATTAAAAATTAAACGAAAATAATAATAAACAAATTTGATTGGGGCAAATGAAACTTGGTACATAGTTTCATCTTGGCGAGACTCTGCTGGGTACCGGGTCATTGCAAGATAACTGGCAATGAGGTATCTGATGAATTAGCTAGGAACGGCTCAACTTTGGATAGTGCTGTAAGTGAAAGTGGTGTGAGACCACCTCTAAGCTTTTACTTCAGGTTGATTAGAGAGTGGATTCGGGATAGAACCAATCATGCATGGAATCGTAGAACGGACTGGAGATTATCAAGGGCCTAAACTTGATACAGCAGATACAAATCCACTATTAGGCATGAAAAGGTGAAACCTAGAAACTATGATAGGTGTTCTAACGGGTCATTGTCTCATAGGGGGAATGACAGGGAATTGGGAGATAGGTTTCTCCAGTCTTTGCAGGATGTGTGAAGATAATGAGGAAATAGAGACGGTGGAGCATATTATATGTCACTGTCCATATCTACAACTAAGTAGGCAGAAATGGCTAGGCAGGCGATTCGTTGACGAATTGGATAGCATATCAAGAATCGATTTGAGTAGCTTGATAGGATTCGTCATGGGTATTTTTCCTTCTATCCAGGTATTTTTCCTTCTATCCAAGTCTTTTCTATTCTTTTCTATGCTTGTCTCAGCTTTCTAATCTTTTTTATTCTCAAATCACTCTAACACTAGTGCCACTTTTTCTACTTTTTCTATAAATTCTTCGAAGGGACTCACAATGGACCTCTAGGTCTCCGAGTGGCTGCACTGGAACTCTTCCGAGTACTGTGAAACCCTTCTCTACCTACCTACCTTCATCTTGGCGTTTTATATATCTTGTAAAAACCACCGATAATTACATGCAAATAAGATTTTTGAAACCTCTGAGATTTTCATTTCAGAGCGCCTATTTGTCTGAACAAATCGTCAAAAACAATCAATATGTACTGACCTTTTATATACAAATAATCTTTCATAATACAGCTTTAATACAAATTTGGATCTTGAAATTAAATATAACCCCGGTACGGATGGCGAGAACATCTACAAAAGTATCCAAACGATTAAAAATCGCATCATATATTTAAAACTCGTACTTACCAAATCATTATATATTAAACGCTTCTTCGAAAACTAAGCAAATTCTTACACGTTTATATTTTGTATTTGTATTTGTATGTTATTTTATTTTTATATTTTTTTTATTGACAAATTTTTCTTTTTTATGTATATTTTTTAAAGTTGTCGATTCTTGTCAAAAGCCTTTAAACCAATTAAAAAGTCAATTATATTAATTAATAATATAATTAAATTTCGATATAAAATGAATTAATTATTTTATTAAAAAAAATATTTTTTTTCCTGTGTTCCAAAGAATTTGAAAGGTTAAAGGATAGTAAGCAAATTTATATTTTCTTCACTGATATGAGACTCTCATTGCCAAGATATCAACAAAGAAATGTGTTTCAGGTATCCATACTTCACAAAAAAAATTTAAATATTTCCTAGTTAACATAAAATTCCGGAAGCTTAACTCTAATTGCTTTTCGAAGTGTTTATAATTATTATATGTTCTTATGGAAAATTTTATTTTAGAGAAAAAGAATTAATGACAGTTTTTCAACCAAAAAACACAAAAAGTCATAAATTTTGCAATTTTCAAATACAAAATCGTTCGGAAGAGATATCGACTTTTATTCCATAGATAATTTTGTTCCTTATATGAAAAAAAAAATTACAAAATCGGATGAAAATATTGGGCTATATATTTAATAAACTGGGCCAAAAATTTGGAAAATTACGATAGTTGAAATTTCCATTGCAAATAACTTGAAAACTATAATGTTAAATAACACATGTAAGCATGCTTTTCATAGGCCTTATCGAGAGATTTGAAATCGGATAAGAAACAAAAATTTGGAGCACAGAAAAAAATCATCAATCACCAAAATAATTCATTCATTTAAAAATTATTTAAATTTGCACCTCTCACCAAAATGATTATATTAATTACTAATAATTGTAGAAAATTAAGAACAAATTTTTCTAATTAAACACTTTAGAGATTATAATTAAAAAAATAATTTTGATACATGCAAACTTTAAACAATTAAATTAATTAAAAATGTAAATGAAATAGAATATATATGTTTATTATATCTATCAAGTTGATAATTGAATGAATCAAACACTTAATTGGAAACAAAAAAATGTTTTTTACTTTATATTATTTTATTTTATTTTTTTTTTATTTTATTTTGCAACGCTTAAATTTCGAGCGACTATTTTATCCAAAAATATAATGATATAATGATCCAAAAAGCCATGCTAAACTCTGCAATTAATTCCAATATTTCAGTAACAAGTACAAAATCGATACTTCAATGTCGGATTTTGAAACATTTGCACTGGAATAGTTTGCATATATGGCAAAATGTATTAATTTGTATAACCTACAAATAATTGGCTAGGCGCATATTAAAACGAGGGCCTTTTTAAAAAAAGTCCATGTATAAATTTTTACTTTGATTGCTTATGACATCACAACAAGTCATACACTGGTGCATTATAATATAAACGCATATCAATTTTTTTAATCAACTTACTAAAAATGTGGCTAAAAAAAGGTTAAGGTGCTGCAAAATAAATTTTAAAATTATTTAGTGGCTTCACTTAAAAAATTTATAATAAAAACTTAAAATATACATAAATTGTTTTCATTGTTATTGTGTAGTTTAATGCAATTTTTTATGGCATTTTCCTATATACGCACTTAAACTAATGAACCAATTTAGCATTAATAATAATGCGTTGATGAACCTTTGTTTTGGATAACTTCAAAAATTGTATCTGCTATTGATTCGACTAATTTTAAAAGAAAATCACTGTTCATTTCTCCACAGGTTTGCTTAATTTTTAGTTTTAATACTATTATTATCATTATGGTTTCATTCTGAGCATTTGTTGCATAAACTTTAGGGGCCATATAGCCCCACAGATTCATCATTGGATTTAAATCCGGAGTGTAATCCGCTCAGTTCAATAGTCGAATACGATTTAGATTGGTTCGAGACATGTATTACAGCTTTGTTGTGTTGGAATATGCAATCTTCATCCATTTTTCATTCATAAATGAGAGAAGAGCATCTTCCAACAGTTCATTATAAATTACACTTTTTATTTTTAATTATCCTGCAGCAGAAAAGGCTACCCAAACCATAACACTGCCCCCACCGAAATTGCGTTTCGACATACGAATTTCGTTTGACCTCAAATCATACCAATAGCAAAAATATAAATCGAAACCGTCCAAACTGAATTTCTTTTCATCATAAAAAATTACTTTTTTCCACTCATCTGTCCACTCCATGTATTTGGTCGCAAATTTTTAACGATTTTCCTTATTATATTTCTTTACATTGGCTTATATTTTGGTTTCTTTCATTTTATGTTACCATCTGTTCGCAAAATGTGTGCAACATGTTTGGAAGTGACAGGAAGGTCAAGTTTATTTTTTATTTGTGTAGCATTTAATTTATTGCGGGTGGCTTTTTCTTTTATTTTATTAATTTGCATTTTTGTTAAATTCTGATTACCTTTTTTTGGTTTCCGCACTCCGTATTTCTGCACTTTCTTAATAAATCCTCGAATAACTTCTTCCGAATGGTTAATTTTTCATTCAGTTTCTCTGTTAGAATAACCCTGATCAGGAAAAAATTTACAATTAAAACAAAGATATTTCAAGTAAACAGAGACGTTGTCATCAGAATTTTGCCTTAAGTGAAACAAACAAATAAAATAAAAATAAAATTTTTTAATATTTCTTTTTCTTTTTTTTGCAATAACTTTTTAGACAAATATTTCTCGACTGCGTTTATAGGAATATTTCATTGGAATGGACACCAATATGTTCTGATTGCTAAATTAAAGGAAACAACAAAAGCAAATATTTCTTATATAAAAAAGTTATATCGCGTGTTATTGTATATGAATCAATATATTGCAAATATTACTGCATACTATTCATATATGGAACCATATATATCTTTATATTTTTATATATGGACCATATATAAAAATATATGAACGATTTTACCTGGGTAGTCAATAAATAAATTTTAAAAATTATTAACTAATTACTTTTTAGTCCCATTTTTGGTAAGTTGATTAAAAAAAATTCATGTGCGTTTATAGGAATATGCACCATTATATATCTGGAAATTCTTTAAGATTCATATCACATCCAAAAGCCAAAAATGTTCCGGTCGGAGTGGGATATTATTAAACTTATGATAACCACTGACAAATGTGTTTATGTAAGAAGTTCTTAGCTTATATAATTCCATAAGTTAGTGGTATAAGAGATTTCCATCCTTTTCATTTCTAATGTCCCACAATATACAGTTGGTCACCTTAAACTTCCCTCTAAAGCATAAAGTTTCCAAAAAAAAAAGCAAACCCAAAATAAACAAACAAAAATAAGCTAGCAACGCATTTGTAGAACAGATTCGCACTTAAGAAACAAAAACAAATAAAAAAACAAAAGAAGAATAATCTTAAAGCATGGAGTAAAGTGACAAAACTAAAAATAATATCCACTACAGCTACTGCAGCAACTACTGTGACTACTTAACTACAACAAATACTATGAGTATGACTGTAACTGTGACTAGCAGCAAAACTGAAATGTATGAGGTTGCTGCTTTTAGGTTGTTGATCAAGTGAAAATGTCGCTACAATTGACATTTTGACAAATACCGACACTTTTAAACTACGTTCAAGAAGTGAGTACAACAAAACACACACACACACACTGAAATATAAACACTAGAGCGTGTTGAGTATCCATGAGTGTCTGTCTGTTCATAGTAGAGGTATAAATATTACTACTTACGTTCACTTTATTACAACAAACTTCTTAGTTAGTCTAATATGTAGTTAGTCAGTCATTCAACTGGCCAGGCAATCGAAACAACCACCAGCTTAGCCAGCCCAGCTATTTAAACAGGCAGTGTTGCGTTTTTTTTTTTTTTTTCTATATTACTTTTAGCACAAAAAGTCCAAAAAATGAATGAGTGTATTTTGAATGAGTTTGAAGCATTAAGTTGGTCGCTCGTCTACTTACTATGTCCACAGGTGCTCTAGTTAAAACTCTTAAACACAAAAAAACTGTCCAATAGTTAGATCGGCCGACGACCAACTACTGTGAATATAGAGTGACTTAAAAAAAGATATTTAACATTTAATCCAGCTTGATTTTATTTCTTTACATTTTGTCTTATTTATTGGTTTTTGTCGAAAAGATCTTAAGCTACCGTTTTTTTTCACCATACTCCTTCTTTCCTTCGTCGTTGTCGTCAGTTTTGGCTTAAAGCAAGAGCTAGCCTCCTCTAAACCACTTAAACTTTATTTCTTAGCCTTAATTTTAGATTTTCGTTTCTTTCCACTTGATCTATGACTATAAAATGTATTAAAATGTGTTTTTGTGTAGAGAGTGTATGTGTGTGTGTTTGTGTTGTCAAACATTTGTTGCTTTTAGGCTTCACAGCAGCTTAAGGAGTTTTATGCTTACGGAAATCCCCATAGGGTAATTAGTAGACGTTGTTATTGTTTGCCAGCTTTTTCGGTTGCTGTTGAATGCAACGATTACTTATTATAGGATTTTGTTGCTTTAGTTAGAAAGCAGCACTTTATGCTTTTTCTTGTTCCCAACTTAAAAGTGCCGCTGATGCACGTAGTTTACCACTAGAGAGCAAAAACGAGAAAAAAAATAAGCCACAAAAATAAGAAAAACCATTTGACAAAAATGTCGCCATGCTTGTCTTTGGCTGATCTTTAGTGTTAGCTGCTGTAATAAAAACAAACCTTACGGTCGACGTGACAAACAGCAAGCCAAGCCACTCAGACAACCAACTAACCATCCAGGCTACTCTGACTAGCAGCCAACAGCCTGCCAGTATACCAACCAGTCATTTGTCTTTTAATATGAAAAATTTCTATAAACCACTTGTTTTATGTAAAGATGCTTTACATTTATTTCCTTAACGTTTTTTTTTTTTTTTTTTTTCTTTGTAATAAGTACAATATTGCTTTTTTTGGGCCTAGTTTAATTTGTAACATTCTATTGGGGGAACAGTGGTGCAGGAGCAGAAATCAGAGATCAAGATTATTATAAAGAACAGTATTTAAGGAGTTCAAAGAGAAATTTTTACACAAAAATTTATTTGATTTAAAGAGTTATATAGGGTATTAGTTCTTATGGTGTTCTTTGGAAATTTTTCAACTTTTATTGAAATAGAGAAAAAATAATGAAATACTTTCATGCAAAAATTTAATTAAAGCTTTGACATATTTTTCTGTAAACTGTAAGCAAAATATTAGCATTTTTTCTGCAGAATATTTCGAAATATGTAAATGTATTAAAACACGATTTCCTATTAAGAAAATGCTTATTTAAGTTTTTTTATTATAATTATACACTTCAAGGAATCTTATGCAAATATGCAAAAATAAGCATTTTAAAAATATATCAAAAAACTTAATTTTTAATAAAAAAAAAATATTCTTGCATATTTTTCATCAATTTAATTTTATCTCACATTTAATTTTTGATACAGAATACGTTTTAATATAAAATTTTATTAAAAAATGGAAATATATGCCCTTTTAAAATTTCTTAAAATATAGTTATGACGATTTCTTATTGAAAAAATGATAGGTCTTTATTAAATTTCGTATTAAATTCTACAGTAAGCTTTAATCGTGTGTCTTTTTAGTAAATCAAATTATCTTCAAACATAGTCAAATTTTTCTTCAATCTTTGTTCAAAATACGCTTCAACCCTCGGTTTTTATATTGTTTTAAATTTTTCTTAATTACAGTCTTGAATTAGCTATAATTAGCTTTTAATTAAAGTCTATAACAATCCCAATCAAGCTTTAACTGTAGGTCTTTTTAATAGACCAGGCGAGCATCTACTGTATGGTAGGGGAATTTTATCTAACCCCCCCTTCCCCCCCCAAAATGAATTTTTCAACTAAAAAAATTAAACACGAAGAAAATTTACAACAGGAAAAGGAGAAAAATTTATTTATTCATATATTTATTTATTTTATCGATAATCTTAATGTTATAAAATAAAAAAACTCATAGATATGATACTAGTCATTATAAACGAAGAATTAGAAAGATTTGATAAACATGATATAAATAGCAATGACATTCAATATATTTAAATTTCAAAAACAATTATGTTTGAAAGTAATTAAAAAGTTTATTCTTAAATGATATTACATTTGATATAAAGTGATAATAATAAGGTAAGGAGTTCTAAAATCTTGTTGTGTTAATGAGGAAATATCTACGAGATAGTAGTTTAGTATAGAACATAGCCACAATTAAGTTGTTACGCACTAATCTTGTAAAAGTTATCTCTTAATAAATGTAGTCTGGTTCTTTCGTAAAAATAATTTTATGTATTATTAATAAAGTTCTAAATTTTAGGTAGTCTTCAAAGGAGATTCCATAGATTTGTTTGGTATACATAGATATGCGATCATATTTTCTTAACCCAACTACATATTTTACAATTATGTTGAAAACTCTCAATAATTTACCTTTAGTCACACTATCCCAGCTACTGAACATATAAGAGATGGCAAGCAAGAGTCGAATATGTTGTGGGGTGTATAATAATGTGAACGTTAAAGGCTATGTACGATTCCAAATACTTTACCAAATGCTTTATTTATATGTTCACACCATGATAAAGTATAATGGAATATTATTCCAAGATTCTTAGAATTTTTAACATAATCTATGTTAGTATCATTAATATGAGTTGGTGAAAGAAATCTTGTATATATATATATATATATATATATATATATATATATGGGTGTCGGTTGCCACACCTCTTTTTCGCCAACTTTTACTATACTGTTGCTATATTTGTTTATCACTGTCATCAATATATTTATGAAACATACGAAAAAGCAAAGCAATCGTTTCATAGAAAAGAGAGCGTCCCATCTAGTCAGTACTTCCATCAATCGTTTCAGTGTTTAAACATAGCGTCAAGTCATAAAAAAACAATATTATAACAAAAATGGGCATAAAAAAGGAGTGATATCCAGCAAAAAATCTGGTATAATAATGCTACTAATCTATAAAACAACAACTTCATATATAAAAACATTTGAATTAAATAATTTAAATGACTTTTAATTCCAATCATATTGCAAAAATTCTCCAAACAATTAAAAGTTCAAGAGGTCATAAAACCGAAAGTCGAACTGATTTTGAAAAACCCTTTGTAGGTTTTTCTACACTACTAGTAAGCTTTCATTTTGCGTTAGAGTTATTGAGGCAATTTTTTACTGTAGCACTGTGTAATTTAATTGAAATTTCGAAAATATTTTTTTCTATGAGAAAATAGTTTTATTTTTAAATAAAAATCCAGTTTTAAGTTTTTATTTATTAAATAATAACGTTATATGTAGCATTTCTATCGATATTCGTCGTAAAAATATACTGACTTGTAGTAGTGAATAGAAAAATCGTTACAAATATCTTTCGTTAGTTAACAATATTATGAGTCATTATAAAATTATATATATGTACAATAGGGTACCGATGAATTAAAATTTGTAGGAAGACCACTACAGTGCTAGTATATTTTAACCAAAAAATGTTTTGAGTTTTCTTCAGTAAAGGGTATCAAAAATTTTGCAATTTTGAGCTTGTTATAAAAAATATCAAACAATTTATTTCGGTCTATAAGCGGTTATTTTAGCACATTATAGGTAAAAATATTTTTTTCAAAACACATTTCGATCACATTCAACACTGGTTTCCGCATTGTCACTACAAAAATCTTTTGTTATAATTTTTAATTTTGTATTAAAAGTAATATTAATAATAATAACAATAATAATAATAATAATAATAATAATAATAACAATAAAAATAATGATAATAATAATAATAATATGTTCATGATAATAATGTTTTGTTTCAGTTTTATCATTCCATGTTTATATTAAGTAAAAATTGTAATATAGTTGATTACAAAAATTTTATGGTTTTGAATATTTTTAACAGAAAAAAAAAATTTATTAATATGAAAAAGATCATTGTTTCTATAGCTATTATATATTATAAATCTTTTTCCTTGTTCTTAAACCGTATTTTGTTTTCAAACCATATTCAAACCATATTATTATTCCCATTAAAATAGAAAGTATGCTTTTTACAAATATGGCTGAAAAATTTATAACTTGTTTGTTTTTTAATATATTTGGTTACTAAGTTTTGTTTTCCAACACATGAACTAATATAAGTAGACAAGGTTATATTATATTTGGTGTGATTCAGGCAATATAAAATAACGATTAACTACTATTAAAGAGTTTATTTAATAACGAATATCATGTATTATCTTGCACAACATGTTGGTATATAACTCAATAAACAATTTATAAAAATAACAATTTTTATTTAATGTGTTTTATTTATATATATGATAAGATGGAATAACATGATGAAACAGAATCATAATGTGATAAGTCTGAATAATAATATAAGATGGAACATTAATATTATAGAAAGGGATAATAGTATAGTCAGATGATATAATAATATGAAAAACACTTATCATAACATGAAAAAACGAACCATAAAATCGAATGCAATATGATAAATGTAATCATAACAATTATTATTTATAATCACAACCATTTTTAGCTGTGATCATATATTCCAATCATAATTTGTTGCTCTTATATTATGGTCACTACAACTATATATTTCGATTCGATAATCGATTTTTGGATATTTGTTTCCCATTATGTTTTCACGAATACCTTTGTGAACCTGTCTTTAATGTTGATATAGAAATTGAGTGCTGTTGGCCGAATTTTATCTTATAAATGTAATATATATAGACGAATTAATAGGAACATTATTGGAGTATTTTTTACTTATTAATTAATGTATTCAGCAGCCTTAAAAGCAGACAAATATTGTTGACATATATATCAAGTGTAATTTTAAACTCCTTTATTAATATTTTCTATTGTCAAATGCTTCAGTAAGAGTTTTAAATAGAAAATATGCACTAAAAGTAGAACTTTTATTTTAGGATATATTAACTCCAAATATATTTATTATAAAAAAATATGTTTCCAATTTCCTTACCCACTGTAAGTCTACTTGCTTGTCAGTATATATGACCAATATAGCTTATTTTACAAAATGTATAAGTAGAACTATGCTATATAGTTTATATAAAACAAGTTATAGCACTATATTCGGCTATACCGAATCTTCAACACCTTACCAACAAATAATAAAATGTATGCCTTAAAGTATGCTTTCATATTTTCATATTTATACTTACAAACATAATCTACATTTTTTCCAAACTACAAAAATATAAATATCATAGAAAGCAGGGTTGTCAGATCTTTTGAGCCTCTGTCGCCAAATTGTTAATTAGAAATCGCCAAATTAAAATTTTATTTGGTTTTTTAAAGAAATATTAAAAAATTAACTAAAATGTTAAATGTCGTACAATTTTTAGTACCACTAAATTCAGCGCCGTTGATGTAGTTTAACCCAATGGCTGCCCACATTGTTAAGAAAAATTAGTCTCATTTTTAAGCAAATACAACTTTTCTGACATATAGCCCCTTTTTCAATCTTCAACTTTTAAAATTTTTTATTTATTTATTTTTTTTTTATTATATTTTTTTAAAGAATAGTTCTATTGAACTTATAAATTGTTTCAAAGAATTAATTTATTCTTGAGCGTTTATTTCATTGTGACCGAATTCATTAATAGCCTTAATATATTTAAAAGACTATGGGAAATAAATTATTAAATATTTAATACATAAGTATTGTAAAATATATTTTTTGGGGATAAAATTTTGTAAACTAAGTTGAGGCTATTTATAAATTAAGGCTCTTCATTTGCTAGATAGGTTAATAATACAAATAATCGATTTCTGGTAAGAAAATTTAATAGCTTCTCTTAACAATTTCCTATTTAATCAAATTTTAAAAATTAGCGAAACAAATCACCATCATGTCATATACCGCCGAAAAATTCGCCATGTCACCACATGGAAAATTTAGTCGCCAAAAGCAACTAAAAATCGCCAAGTTTGGCGAAAAATCGCCACATCTGACAGCCCTGATAGCAAGCGTAGCTTCCTTAAAAAAAGCAACATTGATAGCTTCTGATGACTACCAAATTAATATACATAAGTTTGTATGTAGATACATGCTTATACAAAAAACAATAACAGTGAGTTATTGCAATGCCGATATTAACGAATGTTCGCTAAAACGAATAAGTTTCGATAGCAAATATTCGCATAATTTTCGAGAATTTTTAAAATATCTATACCAAATATTCAGCTATTCTGAATAAAATATCGAAACTAAATATTTCGAGAAATTATCAGTTCTTTTTAATTTCGCGAATTTTTCTCATTAAAATGAAAAACATCGCATTTTCTTGTTCGTGATGCAAGAGACTTAAATAAAGAGAATCTAATGTCATTCTTGAGTTATAGTTCATAGCGAATGGTTGTTAAATATTGCGCTTTAAAATGTTTTATCTTAATTAAATTTTCAGTCATTTTTAATAAAATGTAATATAATAATGTTTTAGGAAAGGTGGTAAGTAATGTTACTACATCTCTAAACATATTTATCTTTATATCTAATTTATTTTTTTGCAGGTTAATTGAGACAATTTTGGTCTAAAATATGTGGATTTGAGCAACAAAAAAATTAATAATGGTAAGATGAAAAACATTAATGACCACCGGACTTCAAATATTACCAGTCTTATGTAAATGTCTTTATAATTTTATTTTTCATTAAATAAATTATAATTTTTAAAATGTAATTTACTATTATAAATATTATTTTAATAATTTATAGATATATTGTGTTAAGTTGTAAATAAAACTAAAAAATAAATCAGCTTTTAATTTTAAATTATGAACAAAATGGATCAAAATAAAAAAACTATTGTTTTCCATTCAATATCAATGATAATAATCTCAAATAGTTAGTATTGTTAATATCGAATAATTTTCAAAATTTTTTGATATCGAAAACTAATCACTAGATTCACTAGAAGATTCACTATTAATACGATAGACAAACGAAAGAACGAAAGAACGAAAGATTTGCAGCTACAAAGTGAGCAACGGGTGATTCCAAGGAGCTCGTATTCTCACCATCAACGATAGTCGTTTTCGAATGTTTTGTCAAAAAAAATGCTCGTGAATTGTTCGAAGACAATATCATTATCGAAGTTTGTGGTCAGCTGGGTACTGATTGCTTATACAAAAAATAACAACACTAAAAGTCATTGCAATGCTTTTTGTACATGTTTGTGTGAGTATATTTTTAATAATATTTCAGATTTTTGCCTAATTCAGTTGTTTAGGAACCTATATGATTAATTCAAAAAAACAAAATTTTTAGCAAAATACTTACAACAGATTTGTACAAAAACAAGAATACATTTTGACCGATATCTCAGTTACTAATGAACCGATTTTGTTCATTTCTTCCGCAAGAACATTCAATCCGAATTTTCTGTGCAAAAACGAAGTCGCTAGCTTATATTGGGACCACTGTTGCCAGATTTGCCGATTTATCTTCATTTTGACGATTTTTATTGTAAAAATTCCAAAGTCCGATTTGACGATTTTTATTCAACAAATGACGATTTCACGAAATGTTCACACACGCAAATTTTTCTTGTTTAACTATGATTTTGTATAGTAGTAGATAGAGTGAGATAGAAGAGGTCTATAAGAAGTTTAAACTTTTACTTCGAAATTCGTTTGCAAGTATTGGTGAAATACAATTTTTGTTTGAAAAGAAAAATGTTATTTTATATACATATGTATGTAAGTGAAATAGTTTTGATCATAGACAAAAAACTTTAAGAATGTGTTAAGTAGTAAAAAATTTAATTAAAAATAAAATACACACGATTTTTTGGGTAGTTTCTTCAATTGAGTATATTCTGCCGTAAATTAGGATCACCGGCCCAAATAGTTTTTAATAAATTTTTATAATGATGTATTAGTACTTTTATTTTTGATTAAAGAAATCTAGAAAATTTTAGCCGCTCGATCTTAGTTTATGAGTTATGTGTCTCTATAGTTTTCATATATTTTTCTGAATTCCTTTATTAATACTTATGCGATTTAAATTATATTAATACTGTTTAAAAGTACAAATACCTTTCGAATTATATTTAATATGACCATATTCAATAAATCCTTGAGAGGATTTATGCAATTTTCATTTTTTTTTTTTTTTATTACCTGAACTTGTTTGTTTTGTTTTTTTTTTTTTTTTTAAAAAAGTTTATTCTGCGAATAAACGGAATAAAATCCGGCTACAAGGAAAAACCTTCTTTAACATTAAAAGGAAAATATTTTTATTTTAATTGGACCGGTAATCTTAATTTGTTCCTATTTTTCAAATTTTGTACAATATAAAACAATGCTGAAAATTTATTTCAAAACTTAATATTATTTTTTTAATATGAACATAAAAAGCACTTTAATTATTTTGATTTTTTGATGATATCAAAAATATTATGCCGATTTTGACGATTTTTTTTTGTCGAATTTTGACGATTTTATACTATAATTATCTGGCAACAGTGATTGGGGCTTAGAAAAGTCGAAAACAAATACGTTTTTATAGGCTTTTTCGGCTTTTTGGAAATATCCATTGGAAATAGCCATTAATGAACAGTCTTTGTTGATTACCTATAATAATTCGACGTATAAAATATATATATCCAATAACTGGGGCTTTCTAAAAAGTGATTTCAACAGACAGATGTACAAATGGATATCATTACATCGACTTAACTATCGATAAGGATCCAAAAAATGTATACTTTTTGAGATCTTACATAAATATTGTAGAAATTACAAATGAAGTAACAAACTTATATATACCCTTTACACCTGTGGTGTAGGGTATAAAAATGTATAAAAATAAGGTTCTATCTTAGTACATATACGTTATGATTTCTTTTCTAAGATGACCACTGCCTTTGTTCCTCCTTTAGGTTTAATAATATGCATGCCTGAATTTGGTTTTATGGTTTTGGTATGGACCAACAAACGGATAGACAGACAGTTATATGGTCTTTCTTGTAGTTTTTTTTTTTTTTTTTTTTTTTTTTTTTTTGTTAAATTCTGTTTGTTTTATCTTCATGTTAAAAGTTGTTGCGTTGTTGGTTTTTTCTACTTGAGACTTTTATATGACATGTTACATATATTCTTTTATATTTTATTTTATTTATTTATTTATTTTTTTATTTTTGTATTTATTGTAAAATTTTAACTACCATATTGCAGATGTTCTTTCATGCATGCAATTTATATGTTTTATATACAATATTGTAGGATTTTTTTCTGTTCGTGTGCTTAGTATTTTTTCTTAGGTATGTTTTTTTTATATATTCTATATGTAGTTGTATTTGTTTTTTATTTTATCTAATCCGTCGGCGTTTATGTTTTAACACAATTTGCCATAATTGGTGTACAAATTGTTGACAATTTCCTTAGAGAAAACTTTTTCGTTGGTTTCGTATGGTTTTTTTTCTACTTTTTTAAAGAAAACAGTTGCCTGTTTTTTACAGGCCTGAGAAAAAATGGCAAATATTGTTAATTTTAGCTGGAAAAGGAACAAAGAAAAAAAATCTGTTATAAATTTTACTGTTTTAGAGAACATGATTAACAAGCATGTATGTTGCTTAAGTCTTTTGTTTTGGTTGGCTGTTATGTGAGATGTGTGTGCTAGTGATTTTGTTATGGGAATTTAAAACTAGATCATTATAATTAAGAGTTATAATCAATTGTGATTAGAGATTTTTTTCTCATCCTTTTTTTTTTTTTTTTGTTTTATTATAAAAATTGTTAACATTTGCTAAAGTTCAGTTGTGTGGAGTTTGAAGTTTTTTGTTTGTGTTTAATAGAAGAATTCTTGAGGGAATATATGTTTAAAACTTTTTAAGTTTTTGTTCAAAAGAGAAATAGGTCAGATGATACAAGTGTTTGAAGTGTAAGAAAATTGCTCTAGAATGAATGATAACGCTGTGCAACAATTTGTTTATACATCAAACTAGACCCTATACATAAAAAACTATGTACTCAGCTTTTCTCCAGGCCGTTAAATTTTCTCTCAAAAGGGCTTAAAAGTTTCGAAAAATACACAACTTAAAAAGATTAAAATTATATCTACGCAATATGGACCCAACTTAAATGAAAACTAAAAATCTGCAATATAACAAAAGTCTTTATTTAAATGTGGCAGCATAAAATGTTATGAAAATATCCTTTATATAAAATATATAATTTAATAAATATAATATTAAAAAGTCAAATTTTCAAATAGATATTTTCTGAACTTTTTGTACTGCAACATTTAAATAAAAAAATATTATTATATTGCAAGTATTTGTAGCTTTTATTTGGCAATCATATTGGTTTGAAACAATTTTGGTAAATATATTTCTTTATTTATTTATTAGTTTCAGACTACGGTTACAATATTATCCTTAGAGACACCAATCATAATTTAATATACATAATTAAACTCATTATTTAAACAAGTTTGCAATCGTAAATTGCCTTGTTGTCTCTGTTTGTGAACTATAATTAGACACCAGCAGAATGGAATACGCATTTTCTATGCCGCAACACATTTCATCGCAGTCGTGGTGTCTTATCCATTTTGGTTTCGTTGGAACCTAAACATGGCGCCGCCTTGCTTTGGATGGAATTTTGAGGGACTCAGTTAGCAACACCAGGCGTTTGGGGCAAGTAAAAGAGAGATTGAACTTAGCGTCGTAAACACTATTATAGATGTGGTTACAGTAATGTCGTAAGCCAACATCCGGTTCGAAGGACCATAAACAAATTTGCAATCGAAAATCGTTATACACTTCACCAGATGTCTTATCCATTTTGAAACCTAAACAAAATTCAATATTTGATATACTTAAGTTTAATTCACTAATATGTTTATTGCCTAATCTCATAGGTTTTATTAAAGGTTGATTCAAAATATTCTAAGAATATTTATATAAGAAAAATAATTATTTTATCTTAGAGGAGACACATATAGTTTTATGGTATGAAGCAAATCAGAACAATCAATTAATCCACAAATTATAGTATATAGGAAATATACAGAAGAAGTTTTACGTCTTGTTACTAAACCTTTCATAGAAATCAAAGCATTCTTATCAGGGTATGTAGAAGTCAAAATTTGAGGATTTAAAAATGAAAAATTTAAAAATAATTGTATTTTTTTCAATTCTATTATTATATAACTGAGCGATGGGGCTCCTAATAAATGATGCATATTCTAATCTATATCCCACAAAAGATGTAAAAAGAACTTTTTTTTGTGTAATGATCAAGGTTATTAGAACTACGACATAAAAAGCTTAACATTGAATAAGCTTTAGGTATAATATAATTAAAGTGATTATTAAATGATCATTTTCTATCAAATAATACCCCTGAATCTAAAATTTCATCCACAGATGATAGTAAATATTGATGTATTCTATATCGTGATACAACAGTATTATAACATCTATGATATGTCATAGAAAAACACTTGTTTAAATCAAACCAATGCGGAATGGCCAAAAACTCACTCTATTTAAATCCTCCTGGAGATTACAAACGTCGTTGGTATTAGAAATTGTTTTAAAAAAAATATTAAATCATCAGCATACAAAAAATAATGAGACTTTCTGAAACATAGATCAATGTCATTAATAAATATATTAAATAACAAAAGATTCAAAAATCCTACCATGTGGAATACCAGAAGTAGGAATAAATGATGTAGAACAAAACCATCAAGAGAAACTACGAATTTTCTATCCAACAAGTAATAATAAGGAAGTCAAGATAACATTCGGGAATGAACGCCCAATTTATATAATTTTAATAATAAAAATTCATGTGGTACTCGGTCAAATGGCTTAGCAAAATCTGTGTAAATCACATCAATCTGCAATCGGTCTTGAAAACTATCAACACAATACTTGTTGAACTTAGTACAGGTTATAATATCTTCCAGTCATAAATCCATATCGATGAAGAAAAGCTTACACAGAAAAAAATAAAAATGAATTCCAATTACAAAATTGTTTACATCAATTAAAAATTTGTTTGATTTTTCTCCAATCAGCAAAATGAAAATATTAATTAAGTAAAATAATTGATTTTTTTATAAAATTCAATTAACTTTTTAATCAAATAAATTACACTTTTGGTTGGAATTTTGCTTAAAATAAAAATAACATAAAAATTATAATTAAAAATAATATAATAAAAATAGTAATTATTAAAATAAAAACAATAATTAATACAATAAAAAAAATAAATAAAAAGAAACTCAAACCTTTTGCATAAAAATGAAAGCAAAAATTAATAAAAATACGAAAATTTCGTTAAAATCATTTATTACAATATTTTTAACTTTATTTACATATTTCGAAATAAAATATATGAATGACTGTATGTAGTATCTAAATAATTGTGTATTCTTAAAAATAAATTCACTTTTACTAATTTCACTGGAAGTTCAGACCAAAATAATAATTTCTGCGAGATGTTCAAACCTTTATAACCAAGGGGACAATACATAGAAAAAGATATGAAATACACGTTGATAATTTCAAAATCACAAAATACACTGAGTAATCACCCTTATACGGGAATTAGTTTTCCAAAGGGAAGTAAAACACATCACACTTACATGTGAATAGCCTTGATACACAATAGGTTTTTAATTTGGCATCAATGAAAGGAACGTCTAAAATAAGACTAATTTCAGAGTACATTCAAACACAAAACATGCGTACTTATAGAATAACTAATACAATTTCTATAGTCTGTAATCTTTGGGATCTAATAATGATGTCATTCTATTTTTCTAAAAACCAATACAATTTAGCTATAATTGGTCAGAATTTATGGATAATTGTCTCAAAGTTTTATCTAAATTATTCGATATTATTTTTTTATACAACTTGTTATTTAATTTTTTGTACATATTTAATTATTTAATTAATTAATACAATAAATTTTCATATTATCATATTGACAGCTTAAAAAAATAAATTCAAACGAAAAAGAAAAACATTTTAAAAAGTATTTCCGTATACAGCGTTTAAATGAGATTTGTGTGACCTTGACCTCAATATGACATTAAATACAGGACTTTTGTTATTTAATCGATAAGTGCGCATTTTTTATTGTTTGGTGCTACTTCTAAATATTACGAATTTATGGTAGATTTTCCCGACAGAAAAATAAAGGAGCAAATTTATATCAAAAATATATTGCATTCGTCTTTACATTGGAATACTATACAGGTAACATCGGTATTTGTTTGCCCTATATTGGAAATTCCCGCTAAAATTTTCCTATGGAGTCCATAAATACAAAAATATTTAATTTTAAGGACATCACCTATAATTATTACATGTCATGGTATACAAACATCACATAATTTATAACATATAATGCCAAATATATATTCTCTACTTTACACACATTTAATTTATGTATATTTTTATATTATTATTAAATATTATTCAAATAATGCTTATGGTTTAGCAATAAATATTTTTAATGCAAATTTTGTAATTTTATTGGAAAAGGTATTTTTGTGCAAATACCAATAAATATTTTAATTTATTTTACCCAAAATTTTAATCATAAATGTAATTTATTTGACTAGAACATTTAATTGAAATTCTTACAAAAATCAATTATTTCCACTTAATTGATTTTAATTGATTTTAATTGATATAAGAAATTTCGTAATTGAAATCCATTTTGTTTTCTGTGTAAACGTGAAAATTATTTTTCAAAAAGTTTTTCTTTTTTTTATGAATTTTTTAAAAGCTGTCAATGTTTTAAAAATAATTTAAAAATATTAATTATAATAATAAAATACATAATTAAATTTGTATATAAAATTGTATAGTAAATTAATTAAAAATTTTATTGAATAATTTTTTCTGTGTATGATAACAATATGTTGAAGAATTTTTATTATATTGATTAACTTGTTAATTGGTCTATAATTAATTACATTATTTTTATCACCAAATTTATAAATAGGCAAAGTTGTAGTAAATTTAAACTTTTTCATAAAATAGCCATTGCTTAAAGACTTATTAAAAATAATTTTCCATGGTAGACATGATAAAGAAGAACATTTCTTTATTAAAAAAGCTGTTAAACCATCATTATCACCTTTAATGAATTAGAAAGCCTAACAATACCTTTTGCAACATCTTCTTCAGATTTGAAAATTACCAAAATCCATAATGGTGTTTATTTCATTTAAATTTATTTAAAATAGAATGCGAACAAGTTCAGTGAATCAAGTATTTTAAATATTTTATAATATTTTCTATTTTAAATAATTAATAAATATTTTATAATATTCGTAAAAATTGAGCAAATTTTGAGAGGAAATTTGACATACTGGAGAAAAACCATAGTTGGCCCCTAATTTTATCCATATAACGATTTTTTCACGTGTGAGAATAACTGTTGCAGGCTGAAATAATTTGGAAATAAATAATAAAAGCTAGCATTTTCAAAATGATATTGGTTTTCTTCTTTTTGTTTGCTGCAATATTTAAATAAAAAATATTATATTACAGGGATTCTTAGCTTTCATTTGGCATCCACATTGAGTTGATATAAAATTCGTAAATATTTTATAATTTTTTTTCAAAAATGTGCGTCCTTCGAAACTTTCAAATCCTTCTAAGAGAAAATTTGACATTCTGGAGAAAAATTGGGTACGCAGTTCTACTACATATGGACTACAGTTTCATGTAGATATTGATTTAAAAAATTTAAATTATAATGGTTTCTGGCTCACAATTTGCATTTTTGAAAAGTGATGGAATCAAGCATTGTCAAGGCTGAGGTTATACGTAGATAATGCCATAAAACAATATCCGCTTCGAAGGACCTCTAATAACTATGTTATTTCATAAGTTGACCTCTTCATTTATGATACTTTCACTTCGTATTAAAGAATTATTTTTATATCAAAATTTCACTGAAAATTTAAAATCTTTAAATGTTAAATACTGTAATTTAAAAAAAAAATAAGCTTCAGCTCTGCTCGACTTCTTAAAAAATTCATTCTCACTTGAGAAATATCGCCGCAAAGATATTTAATTATCTTTCCAAAATGAAATCTCTTAATAAATTATCAAAAGTGTTTTCTTAAGCCGCTAAAAATAGTGTCAAATAATACAATAAAAACGTCTAAAGTTATAGCCCTCTATAAAGTTTCCCACACTATTTTATAAAAATTCAGAATAATCTGCTTAAAAGATAACATTATAAGTGATCTTTTGCAACTAAATGGTTGCATAAAACTAACACCCTCTACAAAATATACAAAAAAAAGTAAAAAATAGACAACAAAATCGAACAACAAAAATACATTTGTACACATGAGGCAATTTTTAAGCAGCAAAAATACAGAAAAAAAAGTAACAACATTAATTGCAACACAGTTGTTGTTATTTTCTATGGAAATCTCCAAGGAGACAAATGTAAGAAAAATAAATAGAAAAAACAAACAGTGGTTAGAAGAAAAAGCCATTGGCGCATGCGCCATGTTTTTTTTCAGCAATAATTTTATTTTGTTGTTAATGTTTTGGCGGTTTTCAAAAGATATCTATCAAAACATTGAAAAATTTTATTTTGAAGAAAAAAAGAAAAAAAAACATTTATAGCAAAACGAAAGCAATCTTAAAAGGTTAGCTAAAGAGAATTGCTTTAATAACTCCATGTTACAGTGAAAAATGACTAGAGAAGTGATATAGCCTATGCTATAGACCTTCTTGAAGATATCATAAATTAGTTTTAAAATTTCCCATACACTTACTGTTGCTATGTAAATGTATCCCTAATTCTGTTTTGTTAATTTTTTATTTTTAAACTCTTTAGGAGAATTAGACATTTCAATCGCATTTATATTTTATTCAATTAAATAGGTCAACAAAAAACATATCTCAAATAATTCTCCGAAATTATTATTCCTTAAAATAAATATGTGCATTTCAACTTCTGACATTTCGCCCAAATCCACGCAATGTAGTTTTATCTTTTACACTATCTAATGGCATTTTCTTTTCTGACTAAAATGTTGCCTTTACTCTGCCCTTTACCCTTTTTGTGTTCTATTCTGAAAAAAAAATGTAATAGTCAAATGTTCTTTTCCAATAGTCAAATGTTCTTTTCCAATAGCGTTGCCCTTAAATTCAAAAAATATGTTACATGTTTTAACCTCAAATAAACTAGAGAGTGAATGCACTTTATTAGCAGCAAACTAGAATTTTTTTTTTTTTTTGTTAGGAGATTTTGTGTTTAATATTTAGTGCTTTAAAGATGATGTTCCACCAATTTATGAAAATTTCAGCAAAAATCGTAAATTTCACCAGAAAATTCAAATTTCAGCAAAAATCCCAAATTTCGTCAAAATTCGTCGAAAATTTAGTAAAAAAAAACAAAATTTCATCAAAAATTTTGTAAATTATCACCAAAAAATCCAAAACTTAATTAAAAATTCGAAATTTCACCAAAAATTTAAAATTTCACAAAAATTACAAATTTCAGCAAAAATCACAAAATTTCACAAAAAATCTAAAATTTCACCAAAAATTCGATATATCACCAAAAATTTAAAACTTCACCAAAAATACAAATTTCATAAAAAATCAAAAATTTTACCAAAAATTCGAAATTTCACAATATATATATATATAATATATATATAATATAACTAACCAAAAATCCCAAATTTCACCAAAATTTAAAATTTCTCCAAAAATCATAAATTTCGTAAAAAAACCCAAATTTTACCAAAAAAATCGAAATATTACCAAAAATCACAAATTTCATTAAAAATCCTAAATTTCACTAATAATTTGAAATTTCAATAATAATCATAAACTACAATAAAAATCCGAAATTTCACCAAAAATTCAAAATTTCACCAAAAACTTAAAATATTACTAAAAATTGGATATTTCACCAAAAAATTAGAAATTTCAAAAAAAGTAGAAATTTCGCCAAAAAATTGAAATTTTACAAAAAATCACAAATTTCACCAAAAATCTAAAATTTCACTAAAAATTCGAAATATCACCAAAAACTTAAAATTTCACCAAAAATACAAATTTTACCAAAAATTCGAAATTTCACAAAAAAAAAAAAAAATATATATATATATATATATATATATATATATATATATAATTAACCAAAAATCCCAAATTTCACCAAAATTCGAAATTTCATCAAAAATCACAAATTTCATAAAAAATCCCACATTTTAGCAAACGTTCGAAATATTACCAAAAATCAAAAATTTCATCCTGAATTTCACTAAAATTATAAATTAAAACAAAAATCCGAAATTTCACCAAAAATTCAAAATTTCACCAAAAACTTAAAATATTACTAAAAAATGATATTTCAGCAAAAAAAATTAGAAATTTCAAAAAAAAATATATATATAAATTTCGCCAAAAAAAAAATAGAAATTTCACCAAAAATCCTAAATTTCACTAAAAATTCGAAATTTCGATAATAATTATAAATTCCAACAAAATTCATAAATTTCACCAAAAATTCAAAATTTCACCAAAAACTTAAAATATCACTAAAAATTGGACATTTCACCAAAAAGAAATTAGAAATTTCAAAAAAAATAGAAATTTTACCAAAAATTTCATTAACAATTTCATAATTTAAAATTTCTTAAAATATCATTAAAAATTAGTTATTTCACGAAAAATTACAATCTAAAAAAAAACATATTTCGCCAAAAATTAGAAATTTCGCCAAAAATCACAAATTTTACAAAAAATTTCTTTTAAATACTTTGAAAAATGATGCAGTTATAAATTGGTCACACATTTTTTTTCTTTTTTTTTTTTTTTTTTTTTTTGCTCTATTGTAATCATAAAAAGGTATCATTTTTTGACGGTGAGAATAATCTTTAAATAATGTTACACAGTAACATCTTCCTCAGAAAAGAAAACGCTATTAGAAGACGTTTTGGTAAGGCCAGGGCAAATATTTAGTTATAAAGTTGACTTGTGTATGATGATAATAAAGAAGATTCTGGGGAATTTTTAATAAGAATAAATATGAAGAATAAAAAAATAAAAAAATTTAAAAATTTTACTGCCATAGATCTACTAAAAGCTGTAACACCATGTTTGGCTGCTGAATAAATGGCAAATATGCTAGTAGTTTCTAATCCTGCTATCAAAACAATATTAACAATTTTACCGCCACGACCACCATTCGATTTGTTTCTGTAATTCAGGGCCATCATGGAACTGGATTTTACAAATTTTCTGTTCACGTATTTTTTTTTTTTTTTTTTGATTACGAGATTTTTTGAGAGTAGTTTCTAATCCTGCTATCAAAAAAATATTAACAATTGTATCGCCACGACCACCATTCGATTTGTTCCTGTAATTCAGGGCCATCATGAAACTAGATTTTACAAATTTTCTGTTCATGTATTTTTCTGATTACAAGATTTTTTGAGAGTAAACTTTTTAATTTACTCATTAAATACTCAGTTTACTGGATTTTACTAGAAAAATAAAAGAACGTACCCAGAGTTTTCATTAGTAGGATGTTCTTTTTTATGATTCTTATTTAATACTTTTGACGTTCCTCTCTTAAAAATAATGTATATATTTTTTCGATTTCTTTAAAAGTTTTATTTTTCAAATTTTTGAAATTGCAATTTTCTTAGAAATTATTAAACTTGTTTCGTGCTAAAAATTAATTTTCACTTTTTTGGAAGTAGTTGTTAATAACTTGCACAAAGTCATTACTATTATTAATTATTATTTTTATTTTTTATCTTTTTTTACAGAAAAATACCTAACATTTTTTCAAAGTTGTAATGCATTCTACCAAAAAGTCAGAATATTTGGCACAAACCAACCAAACTAACAAACCTCAGAAGATTAAAATAAATTTATCACTTTTGGTCAAATCGGACCAAAACGGCAACGCTACTACTGTTACAATTTCATTTTGCGTTGGAATTACTGAGGCAATCTTTCCTTGTTGCACTGTGTAATTTATTGTTTTTCCGAGTTTTTCAATTAAAATAAAATTTTGGCTAAATTTTGATTATTCGAGAAACTTTAAATATTTGATAATAAGAATTTCACAATTCTTTTATTATTTATTGTTGTTTTTGAAAAAAACATTTTCAAACATTTGGGAATTTAGAACATAATGATTAAATTGAACATTATGATTTCAAATTTAATAAATTCAAATGGATCTAGCTGGCGTCCATTACAAATTTCATCATGCTTTCTTCTTTAAAATGATCTTCATATCTATATCTTTGATAAGTTCTTCAGAAATATTTTTATTTAGGAGCGAATGAACGTTAGTATTATTATTTTTTTTAGTAACAAATTTTCTAAAATGCATAATTTTGGCAAATTATTTATAAAATTCGAAATAGTTTATTTTTGGACTCGGAAAAGGTAATGACGTATTTTTTTACATATTGCGGAATTATTTTTTTTATATATACTATGGAGTTAAATAGAACAAGGCCAGCTCAAATAATTTTAAAATCAACAATCATAAACATTTTATTGAAGAATTATTTAAAATTAAAATTAAAAAAAAAATTACAAAGTACAAAAATTAAAATTATTTCTTGAGTCTCACATTACCCCTTTCTAGTTTAATAAGATTTAAACTATATTATTTTAGGTGAAATAAATTTTTTTTAAATTAGTTATTATTTTGTTGATTTCATTGTCTATTAAAGTGCGTTTAAAGTGATCAATTGAAATATAATCTTTAATCATATTCTAAGTTTAAGAAACTTATCGTTTTTTTTTAGTACTTTATATGGACCGTCATATTTTGGACATAAAGGTTTAGCAGCGTATAATTTCTTCCACACATATGAGCTACTTCTTAACTCTTTATGAACAGAGGACTTTTGAATCGAATGGTTACTTGTTGGTACTGGTTTTAAATTTTCAAAATATTGTCAAAGATTTTTTCGAAAAAATCTCCAGTAAGACGTAAGACTTCCCCATAAACTAATTCTGCAAAGCCGCTTTAATGTCTTCTTAATAATCTGTTCGTAAACCTAGTAGAAGCATTTGAATGAACCATAATTTGCTCTATCCAAAATGGTGGAAGCTTTTGTAGTGTTGCTGTTGACGTAACTGTGACTTCTGGATGTATTACCAATTCATCTCTGAAGAATTTGGCGTGTTATATCCAGCTAAATTAGGATTGTTCGGGAGTGCATGATCAGCAGGTGGTGTTCGGAGAGTGAAGTAAGGACATGGAGTCACCAAATTTGTGGAGTTATTCACAAAATTAAATAAAACACTTTCGACTCAAATAATTTCACGGAGAAAAAAAAAAAATATATATATATATATTATGAATCGAACATGACTTTTTTTCCCAAACTTTTTTCATAAAAAATAAAATTTTATTCATAAATATTATTAAATTTTACTTAATGATAATTTTGCGATTTTTGCAAAAATGCTGCTAAAATTTTAATTTAGTTTTATTAGATTTACTTCAAATTCTAAATAAAAATACTTATGCATGAAAATATTAACAATAAAACCCTTTATATGGCAATTTTCCAATAAAAAGCTATTAAAAAGTAAGGAATAGAAATTTTCTGTCACTCTATAGCACATGCATCATTGCAATAAAAAACGTATCTGCTATGTTCTTCTACCCCCCAATACGTGCCTAAAAATCTTTAAAAATCAAAAATTCTGTAAAGCAAATTTCAAACATAAATTTACAAAATATAAGTAATAATTTAAACAATTTGTTTAAGTCTTCTTGAATTTTGATTCATTTAAAAAAATGTAAAAATGTGTTAATATTTAAGGCATTATTCTTAAATATTATGAACTGAAATCAATGAAAGTAAATTCTTCTATTTATGCACAAACTTTTTTCTGTGTTCAAAATTGAAATTAAAAGTTTCTACATAAATTTTATAAAAATTTACAAAGTACAAAAATTAAAATTATTTATTGAGTCACACAATATAATTAATAATTTTATTGGAAATACTAAGGAAATTTAAATAGAGGAAATGGGATGAAAAATGCGTACGATATTTGAGAAAAATTGGACCAAGTTTAGCTGAAGATATGAAATTTTAAACTTTAGGTGGGAATAACTTGTTAACTATAAAAGAGGAATAATAACTCTTTGGCTTCCAAAAAAAAGCTACTTTCTTCTGCTTTCTAAATCAATTTGAAGTTTTAATTGAAAAAACTACAAGATTTTTAATGCAGGAGCTATCCTCAAAACCTTTTCCAAACATCTTAAAAATTATAGAAAGTTCTTTAAAATTATTATGTAATAACCTTAAAAACATCTATAGCCCAGTAGTTAGGTAGTATTTCAGTAAAAGTAAAAAAGTGTGATTTTATTACAGAATTAAATTTAAAACTCTTAAGATCACTAAACAATTCCAAATGTCTCAACCAGCTTTAAAATTAAAACTATTTTTAAAAACTTTTCTTACTATCCTCCCTTTTAACACCTATCTATTTACCAAAAAAGAAATCCAAAATGTTACCCGCATTATATTTCTAAAAATAAAACAACTTTAAGAAGTAGATGATATAAACAGATTTAATATTTACGTTTTTTTTTTTTTTTTTTTTTTTTTTTTTGCTTAAAGGAAACAATAAAACTTAAACGGTTATATATAATTTTAACTTTTATTTCTTGTAGACTTATGAAAAGGTCACACATAATTTTGCTTATGTACTAAAAAAATATGCGGCTCTATTTTAATTTTTTTTAAGACAATTTTAGTATTTACACTGACAATTTTTCATTTAAAACAAGAACCATTTATCTTTTTGTCAAAATTTGACATGCAACGTGCATTCAACTGTCAACAATTACTACTTGTACCCAATACTTTATTTCAGTAGAAAAAAAACTAAACACTACATAGTTTATAAAATTTACCAGCTAAAAGCATAAACCACATTTCGAGAGGCAAATTTAACCTTTTTTTTTTTTTTGTTACTTCTAGCAAATATTCCTGCTTCTAATAGTGGTTGCTTCAAACATAATAATTGCTGCTTCTTAAGCAACTAAAAATAACCAACAATTGTCTAAATTACCAATATTTTAATGGTGTTTATTGACTCACCTTATTGAACGCCACACTAAATTACCACAAAAAAGTTAGGACACTTAAACATTTGTTCCAACATACTTTTATACATACATACATAAACACATATATATATATATATACTATATACAAGTGTAGCTTACAATCAAAATTACTTTTAATACATTTTAAACATATAAAAAATACTTATGTATGTATTTCTTATGTATGTAAAAATATTTTATATAAAAACATTATTTAAATACATTTTCTTACAATAATCATTTTAAATATTTTTTGGTATTAAAACATTTTGGTCAAACAAATATTTTTTTTTTTTTTTTTCTTTAAATTTTCTTAGTATTTTTTTTTTTTTTTTTTTTAGGTTTTATGTAAGTTAAGTTTTTTTCGGTATAATTTGCAGACATTAGGTTAAATTTGTCACGATCTTTACGTATTGAAAATGTATAAAGTAACAAGAGAGAAAAAAACTAAAACAGAAATAAAATCGTAATACAACTTAAGATGTTTATATATTTTAATACACTACTTGTGATATAAGAAAGTTGGATAGAAGTAGAGTTTGTTACAGGAAGAAATATAGAAATTAATTACACTTTACCTTAAAATGAAAATTTTTAATTTTCACTTGAAAAATTACCTAATATGGGCTGCATGTCTTCTTGCATCCACACAGAATAAATTAAATCAAATATAATTTTTATTAAAATCGGACCTATCACTGAATTTGTAAATCCAAACATTCAAATTCGTAAATGTTTTATAGAAAAAAATACTTTTTTTTTTTCTTATTAAAATATTCTTATTATTTACCAATTAGAATATTTGAAAATTCTTACAAGTTTAAATAACAATTTTAAACAAAATAATTAAAACAATATTCGGCTTTTAAAATATTTTCAAACAAATTTTATTTTTGGATCAATAAAATTTTTAATAAAAATTAAGTTTTGAAAGCTATTATTATAAATTAACTAAAATAAAGTGTGCAAAATAATGCAATAAGGTAGGTAAAATAATTTTGTGTTAAAAGTATAAATTAGTTCTAGAATTTCTGGAAAAGGTAGAAGTTAATGACAAATAATAATATATATGGTTTATAATGTGGATGAAAAATAATAATATTTTTATATATACACATTGAAAAAGAAGCAGTACGAAATTTTAATCCTTCGACACTTTTTGGACTTTCTGTGAATGAGCAAATTGATCTAAAGGAAAGAAACCAAGACTTTGTTAAAATTAAAAAGAAGTACAAGTTAACCATTACTTATCATTTATAGTTTGAGGAAATTAAATAGAGAAGTTACAGTACGGCTACTCATACGGAAAGTTTATTAAATTGACCCATAAGTTGATTAATAGAGCCATTAATTATATATATATATACATAAGCATACATTCACGACTTACAACTCAGAAATTCTGATTCCTACAGTATGTTTTAAGGTTGTGTATGACATAATAAAGGTTCATGTTAATGACCTATTCGGAAAACAAATGTGTGATTATTTAGTTAATAAATGCAGTTAGCAAAGGGATAGTGTTATTTTGAAGTCATAAAACATAACATTGCTTACATGTTTTATAAATGCTTTTGTTACTTCCACTTCACAGTTTTTCCGTATGTCTAAAAGATGAGAAATGTTAATCATTATACTTCCAAAATTCGTACTTAATTCAGTATATCTTACCTATAGAAGTCTTCAAATGCGAAGCTTCATATTTCTTTCGCTTAAAGAATTTTTAATTTATTTTTTAATATTTTTAATTTTTTTACATAATTTTGTCGGTACAGTTTCTGCACTAAATATATATATATATATATATATATATATATATATATATATATATATATATTTATATATATATATATATAATTATTTATTTATTTAACGAAAATTTTCTATAAAAAGAAAATTTATCGAAAATTTTCTATAAAAAGAAAATTTATCGAAAATTTTTTATTAAAAGAAAATTTATTGCAAATTTTCTTTAAAAATAAAATTTATTGAGTTTTATATAAAAAAAAATTAAAAAAGAAATTTTTTCGAAAACTTTAAAAAAATTCACATACACTTTTTTATAAAACGAAAATTTATGGAAAATTTCCTATAAAAAGAAAATTTATGGAAAATTTTCTATAAAAATAAAATTTATGCAAAATTTTCTATAAAAAGTAAATTTATTTGAAATTTTTTACAAGAATAAAATTTATGCAAGATTTTCCATAAAAAGAAATTCATGGAAATTAAACGATACGGAGATATTTTATAAATAAAAAATTATTCGATTAAAAAAAAATTTTCAAAATTTTTTATAAATAAAAAATTTGTGAAAAAAATTCTACAATTAGTATTAAATGATCCTCTCAAAAATTGTTTTAAATTAAGAACAATGAAATTAAAACACTTATAAATATTTATAGAAAGTAATGCCTATAATTCTAGTATCAGTCGCAATAAACAATATTTACTAGCTTTTACCAGAAACTCTTCGCTATAGTTTCAAAATAAATTATAAATTATTTATGTATATTTATATATATTTATATATATTTATATATATATATTTCGATAAATTTTTTTTTTTTTTTTTATAGAAAATTTTCGATAAATTTTCTTTTTACAGAAAATTCTCGATTAATTTTCTGTTTACAGAAAATTCTCGATAAATTTTCTTTTTACAGAAAATTTTTATAGACAATTTTTTGATAAATTTTCTGTTTATAGGAAATTTGAGGTAAATTTTCTTTCACAGAAAGTTCTCGATAAATTTTCTTTTCATATGAAATTTTCAGTAAATTTTCTTTTTATAGAACATTTTCAAGAAACTTTCTTTATATTGAAGATTTTCGATAAATTTGCTTATTTTTTGCAAAAAATTTTGTTTCTATACAAAAATTTCAAAAATTTTCTTTTCGCTAAAAATTATTTAATATTTACTATTAATATTCAATAAATTTTTTTCAAAATTCTCCATAAATTTTATTTCATATAAAATTTTCACTAAATTCTCTTTGTAAATTATATTTTCGATAAATTTCTTATAGAAAATTTGCAATAAATTTTATCTTTATTTATTTGTTTTCATGGAAAATTTACAATATATTTTCATTTATAGAAAATTTTCGATAAAATTTCTTTTTATAAAAAATTTTACATAAATTTTGGTTTTTATAGAAAATTTTCGATAGATTTTTTTTGGTCATAAAAAGGAAAATGTATAGAAAGCTTTAGTAATTTATTCCAAACAAAAACTAATAACTTATAAAGTTTTTCTTCAATATTAAAAAATGAAATAATTTTATACTCAAAACAGAAATGTTTTTTTATTAATTTTATTCTTGCGTATTTATAGAAATTATATTTGAAAAATTTTCTCATAAATATTATAAATCGAACGACTTTTTTTTCCTAAACTGTTTTCATAAAAAATATAATTTTCTTCATGGATATTATTAAATTATTCTTCATGAAAATTTTAATAATTTTGCAAAAATTTGTTAAATCTTTGATATAGTTTTATTAGATCTGATTGCAAATGGTAAATGAAAATAGTTATACATGAAAATGATAACAACAAACGCTTTAAAATGGCAAAATTCCAAGGAAAATCTGTAAAAAATAATATTTAGAAATTTACATAATTTTGCTTGCTTTCTGCAGCACATCATTTCGATAAAAAGCGCTTCTCTTCTGTTCCCAAAATCACTAAGAACCTAAAATTTTCCGAAGAAAATTTCAAACATTTTTTTTACAAATTGAAAATATAAATGAAAATATAAAAAATTTATTTTTAGTCTTCTCGACTTTTGATTCATTTCAAAAAATATAAAAAAGTGTTAATATTTAAGGCATTATTCTTAAATATTGTGAACTGAAATCAATGAAAGTATATAGTAGAGAGCCTTATCCCTCTACCCCCCAAAAATGTTAAAAAAGAAAAAATCAACAAAAGAATAACAAAATTAGGATACATTTATACAGGAACCCATCCAAATTCAGTTTTTTTAGCATAATTCAAAAATTTTAGAACGTTTTAGGATATTTTTAAAACTTCATTATGATGTCCTCTACAAGACCTATATCGTACGTTAGGTATTTTCTCGAGTGATTTTTCACTGTAATGTGTTATTTTCTCCCTTAAAGATATGGTATAAAACTTTTGTAATAACTCCTTGGTATTATACTTTTATATGATTATTTTCTTATACTCAAAACAGCATTTTATGCTGTAAAAATGTAAGACTACAGTTAGGGTATCCGGTAGTAGTAGTATAAAACGAAAATGTAGATATAAGATGATAGTTCGATTAAAAACTTTTAATCTGTCACAAGAATTTAGTCATAGTATAGACTGTTGTCAAGTTATAACACTATAGTGTTTTATAAGATAATTCTCTGAATATAAATCTGTAGTCTGGGTATAAAATAGAAATCAGAGAATGAGACGAAGATTGACTATAAGCCGATATTCTGATCATAAAATGATAATCTGGGTGTAGTATAATAGTTTAAGTATAAAACACTAGTTCTGGTATAAGAGGATATTATAAATATAAACATGTAGTCTGAGTATAAGATGAAAATCGGAATATAGTGAAGAGTGCTGAGTATAAGACGGAAAACTGAGTATAGGATAATACGATAGCCTGAGAATAAGACGGAAATTGATGTGTGTGACGAAAGCTTCAGTTTAAGATGATAATCCGAGTATTGTACGATATTATTACCATAAGATGAGAGTAAGACAGAATCCAAAGCATAAGCCGAAATATTGAGTATAAGATGTTAGTTCAAGTATAATGCGATATTTTTTCTCTAAAACGATAATCTAAGTACAAGACAATTGCATATACGACGAAAATCGGAGTATAAGAAAATAATCTAAGTATAAGACGATTGTGTAATCATAATACGTTAATCTATGATATTCAGAGTATAATATGAAAATTACTATATAGTTTTAATTTAAGACAACAAGCTTTGTTTAAGACTGTTGTCGGAGTATACGGAGTATATATTATCTGAGTCTAAGAGACAGAGACAGAGAAGTTTGTATATAAGACAAAAGTCTGAGTTTAAGAGAGAAATTTGTGTATATAAGAAATTTTTAACTGAAAGACGATAGTATAATTATATAATACGATAATTTAAATTTAAAACGGTAGCATAAGACTGATGAAGTCTGGTTATAAAACAGTAATACAAAGGTCTGAGTATAAATAGAAATTATAATTTTAAGACGAAGGTCTATCTTAAAACTCTAGTCCGAGTTTAAATCTCTGTAAGTTTCAGGCTGTAGTTCGAATATAAAGCAAAAGTCTGTGCATATGATGGAAGGAAATATGAGCATAAGACGATGGTCTGAGAATAAGACTTAAATCGAAGTATAAGTATTTTAGGCATATGATGTTGACCTGAGTATAAGACGGAATAGTGAATATAAGACGATTTTCTGACTATAAAATGGTAATTTGAATGTAACACTATAGTTTGATATTAAGTAGAGAATCGAATTAATACACGACAGACAAAATATAAAGCGTTATTCTGAGTATAAAACAATACAAGACGATAGTATACGTATAAGACAATTAACTGTCTATTTATAAGGCGATAGTTCGAATGTAAAGCAATAGTCTGAGTATAAGAGAGAAGAAATATGAGATAGAATAGTTATAAGCGAGAATAAAAGATAATATTCTGAGGAAGTCTGAGTATAAGAGTTAACCTAAATATGAGACATTAGATTGAGATAAAGTAACTCTGAGACTACAGTTTCAACGTAAGACAGTAATTTATGTATAAGAAGAAAATTTTACCATAATGCGAGTGTTAAATTAGAAAAATATAACGAAACGATTTTAAACGGTAGAAATTTGTATGGAAAAAAATCAAATTTTTAGTAGGTATTCTTCATACTTTAAATAAAACTGTAGCATTTCCTTAAATTCGTTATTTCCTTTAAAAACAAAAATATATTTTACCTGTTTTATACTTTGTGACTCCAGTAACAAATAAATTAAAAAATCAGCAAACTCCTGTTACAAACTTTCCGCCATTCAAAATTGTTATGGGTTAAAGTTACAACACATAAATAAACCTGTTGCCATGTAATTGGTTTTGGTTTTTTTCTGCTTTTTTTACTTACAAAACATTTAGTTTACTTTTTTTTTTTTTTTTTTCTGTAAACTTTTTACTTCTAAAATACAGAGTATTCAAAAGTACGTTTCGTTTACTATATCATTCAATTGTTGTTGCTAAATAAGTCATTACATTTATTACTTTTAAATCTCAAAATCATTTGAAAGTTTTACAGGTTATTTTCCTCACATTTATTTTTTGATTTAGTTTTATTTTAAATAACTTTTACTAGTTACAATCTTAAATTTAATCTTAATAGAAATAGAAAAACAAAACTTGTAATAATGACTATTGTGTTAAATTAACTGGCATCAGTTTCATTTTTCATTTTAATTGAAATTATTACCTATTTTATTTCTTATTAATTCTTGAGAAACAAATAAAAAAAAAACTAACTAAATTCTTAATAAATTCACATGATCTGCAATGATGTTGAACTAATGTGACATTTAAGTAAACTTGTAGACATAAAATACCCTTCACTAGAATCAGACAGACATATTCAGACTTGTATTGAAATACTTAGTTATAGAGTACTTTATGCAAAAATAAAAAAAAAGCTTAACAGTTGCTCTAAATGATTTGTCACAGTTGCCAATAAGCGCTTCTTGATTTAAAGTAACAAAAAAAAAACAACATTTATGGTTTTAGTTCGATGCATAAGCATAAATTTTACGCTCAAAGAAAAATGTTAATGATATTTAGGAAGTGTTTAAAAAAATACAATAAATAGAAGTAATAGAATAAAATGAAAGCACTTACTATGACTCTTAAAAAAATAATTGAGTATAAGAAAATGCTTTGAGTATAAGACTTACTATAAGGCAACGTTCTGTGTATAAGAGAGAGGTTTATACACGCAGGGAAAAAGCATGATTACAGCATGATCACTACAACAATATTATGTTCTCGTTGTTAATTTTATTGAATTTTAATATCTCTATGTCCATGATAACAACGCTTTGATTCAATTTTGTCATTTAATGTTTACAATCAATATGAATTTTAATATGATTGACTGCAAAAATTATATATTTTTAAATACTTTAACCAGAAACAAAATTTTATTAATATGAAACATATCATTACTTCTACAACTATTAAATATTTGCAGTCTTTTTACTTGTTCTTAAACTATATTCTGTTTTTAAACCATTTTAATTTTATTATTTCTATAACAATAAAATGTTACAAATAAGTATAATATTTATCCTTTTCATAAACTTGGTGGAAAACTTCAATACTTGTTTGTTTTTAACTATATATGTGTTTTTTTTTTTTAATTTGTTTTCTAACTTCAATCAAATCCTCATTTAGTTCATATATAAATAATTATAAATAGACAAGGTTTGATTATATTCGATGTGATTCAAGTAATATAAGATATCATGTATTTCAACCACATATGGTGGTGGAATTATTATATATATTATTATTATTATCATTATTATTATTATATATCATTTTTCATTAAATATGTTATAAAAATAGTAATAATAATTTTTATTAATATATGATAAGATGGAATAATAATATGATAAAATGAAATAATAATATGGTAAGATTGGACACCTATATGATAAAATAGAATCAAAATATGACAATGTGGTACAATAATATAATAAGATTGTTCAATTATATGTAAAACTATAATCATAACATGTTTTTTCACATTATGACAAAGTGGAATCATAATAATTATTACTTATAATCATTTCTATTTTTCGATGTGATCATATGTTCCAATCATAATGTGTTGCTCTTAGATTATGGTCACTGCAACTATATTCTTTCTCTGCGTGTACAAAAAGGAAATTTTTTGACGGATTTTTATCAGATTTTGTTCATATAACCTGGTTACATAGGTTAGTCCTTCTCATTATTATTTTTCTTATTTAAAAAAAAAAAATCGCGAATTTATTCACGATTTACATTTTTATAAAAGTTAAAAACTCTGACAAAGTAAGTAACTTTAAATGTTAATATCTTTTTGCGATGTATACGGATTTTAATGATTCAAGGCTCTAATGAAATGAGATCAACTGAGACTACTTTAAAGGGAAAGATAAATTATTTATTTAAAAATACACAGTACAAAAAGCCTCCAGGATTTAAATTGGTATGGAAATGGCATACTTAGTTGAATGAATGTTTCTCATTTTCTCAGATAGATATCGATTGTAGACACTTGTACCCAAATGCGGAAACACCCATACACAGAAAAAAATCACAAATCATGAAAATAATTTAATTAAAAATTATTTAAGTTTGCACCTCTCACAATGTATTTTTCAAATCGACTTTAATTTTCTCTTAAGATGTTTAAAAGCAATATCTTTAACTATACGTCTGATTTTATTGATTTAAAAACCAGTATAAAATTTATTACAATAAATATTGTAAATAATATTGTATAATTCAAAGACATTATTTTTACTAAAGATGAACTTACAACAATAATGCAATATTCAGATACAATTTTAAGAAATGTCTACCTTTTTTATTTTAAATATTTTTGCTTAATATTGCAGACAAATATGTTTATTACACATTGCATTAGCAATTATTCTGGGCCCAAATAAAAAATTATGAAAGAGCCGGTTCTAGTAGAATCGGTTGTTTTTGGACAAAAAAATAACAATTTTTTAATATTTTTGGACAAATATTTTTATTTTTTATAATATTTATTTTTTATTTTTTACTTAAATATTAATAAAAGAAAAATATAAATTTATTTCTATATTATTTCTGTCTTCTATCAGCCCTTCTTTATCTAAGTTCTTCATATAAGTTCCGATGATCTATTTTCCACTGACTTCGAATGCTGGAAATGAGGGGATCTGACATTGCCAGTGGCAAACTGTCCTTCTTAGCAACAGTTATGTGATAAAGTGATGGATAGAAATTTAAGCCTTTTTCAAACGCATGCAATCTGAGCTGAGTATATTGCTGTTTTGTTAACTTCAAATTCAAAAATAATGCTAATACCTCTTCATTTGAGTACCATCTTATACTAATATTAGGGTATTCACTCGAATAATGTTTGTTCGATTATTCGACAAATTAAAATCAAACAACTGTTCGATATTAATTAAAATCTATAATTTCGAGTAAAAATTAAATTTTATAATGCCGATTAATCGAATAATTCGAGTAAAAAAATATTTTAAATAATTGTCTTTTTAACTGGTTTCAAATACTCGTATGTTTCAATTTAAAATCTAAAGGTTTTATTAGGCCCCCAAGTGGCACCATAATTTGGAATTATATAAAAAATGTATTCAGTAAAAAGAGCTAAATATGTGTTTGAAATACAACTCGCTATTTTATTATTATTTTTTTTTTTTTAATTTGGGTTAGAAGGAGATGAAAAAAATTTCACCCTTATATTAAATTTTCTGTAAGAAAGAAATTGAAAGATTTTCAAGTTGATTTGGAAAACATATACCTACGAATGGCAGTACTGCCGATATGTGTAAGATTAAGTTGACATACTTATAGAGTATTAGCCTGATTTAAAGGATATGATGACTTAGATGAAATTTGTGATATAGAAGGGAAACAGAAATAATAAACTTATATTTTATGTTAAGAATCGCTGAACTTCATTACCTAAAATAATTCAAACTTTTTTCCAATTTCAAAATAAATTTTCCCTATTAGACTTTAATCCACCAATATTATGGACAATGATGTCTGAACATTAACAAATTTAGGTGATATTCTTAGGCCTATTTATTTAACTATCAAAAAAATTAATTAAATATAGAGAAACAATAGATTTATAAAAACACAAGAGAAAATACACTCAAATTTTAATTTCATATAATTTTTGAAAAACTATTTCTGAAAGGGAATTCAAGCCTTTCTTGAAAATTAAGTGATTCCAATTTATGTAAATTTTTTTGATATTTTAAATAAATTCTTGATGTGCTAGCAAAAAGTCCTGCGTGTTTTTTTTTCTTTTTCAGGAGAACCAAAAAATGTTTTTTTTTTTTTTCAATTCGCAACCTATTTTTGATTTTTGTATTTTCCATTAAAATATTTGAGAATTTAATGCTTTGAAAAAAATCAATATATTTTAGCGTGTGCGAATGTCAAATTTCAGAAAACCTTTTTTTGTATAAGCAACAAATACACATAAGTTGCTGGAAAGCTATTTAACACATCGAAAGTTTGTTCTCCAAGAGGGAGACTTAGGAGCTCACTACAGTCCATTGAAGCCAGTATACTGGGTCCCTTTTTATATTTAATATACACTTCTGATATGCCAACTAATAGTCAAACCCATATATTTACATTTGCAGATGTCACAGCTATTCTAGTCGTTCATGAAAACCCCCCAAGAAGCATCTAAACTCTTGCAGGATCATATACTCTATCTAGAAAAATGGTCGAAGCAATGAAGAATAAAAGTGAATGTAAAATATTGTATACATATTTCCTTCACGTTGCGGAGAGATTCGTGCACCCCAATCCTGATAAATAATCAGATTATACCCCAAACAAACGGAAGTAAAATGTCTTGGTATGAATCTAGATCGACGGCTTACGTGGAAATCACATATGGATACAAAATTAACCCGAATGAACTGGCTTATTGGTAGAAATTCAAAATTAAGTCTAGACTGCAAACTGTTGATCTATAACTCAATTATAAAGCCAATATGGTGCTATGGTATCCAACTATGAGGCACGGCCTCAGCTTCAAATATTGAAAAAATTCAAAGACTCCAAAATAAAATACTACGAATGATAACAGCAGCTCTCTGGTATGTAAAAAATTAAAATATTCACAAGGACCTTAATGTTCCTCTTGTCAAATATGAAATAAGAAAATACGCATAATCGTATTTGAGGAAGCTTGAAGTACACCCTAACCCACTTGCTCGAAACATAATGAGAAGCGATAGCTACAACCGTTTGAGATTAAGGACCACGATGGACCTCCGCCTAAGCTAAACCCTTTGATTACATATAGTTTTTCATCCGGCAGTGGTTGGACTTAATATAAATTAAGATTTATAGTTAAAATTTGAATACTTATTGTTAGCTAACTTAATTTTGTGAATATTCAATAAATAAATTTAGATGAAAAAAAAATTTAGATGAAAAAAAAAGGGACTTTAATTTATTTTTTAATATTTTTGTTTTTTTTTTTTCTCAAGGAAATATACACATAGGACTTTTTGTAACTTCGAAACCCGTTGAGATAATGGAAAACGCCTTGATAAGTGAACGTATGACAAATTATGACACAAGATTCAATAATAAAAATAAATTAAGAAATTACACATAGGACTCTTTGTCAGCACACCGACGATTTGTATGATTTATTGAAGATAATTTTTAATATTATTGTGATAGTTTACTTTTTTCATAAATAATTTTTAGTTTTTAATAAATAACACAAAATGTTTGTTTTAATTTAATTTTTAATAAACATTAAAAAACGATCAAAATTTAAAAATAATTCGAATAATTTAAAAACTTTACTCAATTATTCAATTAATTTAAACACACGCAGAGAAAAATATGGTTACAGCATTATCACTGCAACATAGTTATGTTCTCATTGTTAATTTTATTGAACTTTAATAACACTCCATTGATGATAACAATGATTTTGATTTAATTTTGTCATTTAATGTTTACACTCAATAATAATTTTAATATGATTGAATGCAAAAATTATATGTTTTTAAATATTTTTACCAGAAAGAAAATTTTGTTAATATGAAACATATTATTACTTCTACAACCATTAAATATTTGCAGTCTTTTTCCTTGTCCTTAAACCATATTCTATCTTTAAACAATATTAATATTATTATTCCTATAACAATAAAATGTTACAAATAAGTATAATACTTATCCTTTTCAAAAACTTGGGGAAAAACTTCAATATTTGTTTGTTTTTAAATATATATTGTTTTTAATATTAGTTTTCTAACTTCAATGTAATTCTCAAATGAGTATAATTAATAATATGTAAATATATATATATATATATATATATATATATATATATATATATTGGCTAATGAACATTTTTCTATATTATTTTCAATAAAAATTTTATAAAAATAATAATTTTTATTAATATATGATAAGATGAAATATGACAAAATGAAATAATAATAATATGATAGATTGGTTACTTATATGATAACATGAGGTAATAATATGATAAAACTGAATCATAATATGACAATAATATTGTTCAATTATATATAAAACCATAACATGAAAAAACTAACCATAAAATCGGATATAATATGACAAAGTGGAATCATAATAATTATTACTTTTAATCTTTTCCATTTTTCACTGTGATCATATGTTTCAATCATGATATGTTGCTTTTAGATTATGGTCACTACAACTATATTTTTTCTCTGCGTGCAAGTTATTTGATTAACCGAACAATGAAAAAGTGGAGTAAAATGAATACCCTAGTCAATATGTAATCCTCTTTTTTCTCGAGCGTAAACCTTAAAATCCATACTATATTTTTAACTTCAACCTAAAACTCTTTTTTGCAAAAAAAAAAGACGCAATAATGTCGGTTCACTTAAACCAAGAACGAATGACTGGAACATGTTACGCTTGTTATGTGTACAATTTGAATTAAATTTTTTTTGTTTTCGGTTTTATTTTCTTCATTCATAGTTCAAGCAAAAGGTCCTGCCGTGAATTGTCATTGTCGTGAGTTGCATAATCATAATATAAAAATTATATTATAATATGCTGCACTTCACCAAAAGAGAAATATATACCACCAACACTACCACTGACAGCAGCAACAAAGTCTTCACTATAGCAAAAAAAAAAAAAACAAAAACAAAAACAAAATTAACTTTAAGCGAAGGGTAAACGTTTCATTTTAAAGACAAATAGTTAAAATTAAGTTTTGGTTATTAACATTAGACGTGTTTTAAACAAAATGAATTTGAAATTACAATTATTGTTATTATGAGTAAAGATTATGAAAATGGCAAATGAATTGAAATTAAGACAATAAAGTAATTTTAAATAAAATTCTCAGCTGTTGAAAATAAAGTGATTTTAAAAGAAACAAGTTTAAGCTGGAAGAAGACGATTTAAGGGAACTCTATAAGAAATGTATGTAATTTTTAATTGTTTATAAGGGAATATTTTGAGTATAAGACTGTAAACCTAGTATAAGACGGAATATAAAACAGTAAAGGGGTTAATTATAATATTTAGATTATAGAAGTATTAGATAGAATAAATTAATATTCTTAGCACAAGTTAGTAATCGGAGTATAAGATAATGAACTGTATCGAATACAGTAGTTGGTATATAAGACTGTAGATAAAGTGTTAGGTAGTATGAAAAATGGTATAAGTATAAGACACTAGTCGATATATACGATTGTAGTTGGAGTATAAAACTTTTTAAAATAATAGCTGATAATAATGCAAGTCTTAAACAATAAGTCTTATAAGTCTAAGTATAAGACAGTAAACGGAATATAATACTTTTTAAAATAGTGTGAAGACCAAAATTCTTGGAATTTTGACACACATAGTTTTAAAATGTTATTTTTAAACACTAGTATATAAAGTAGTATAAGAAAATTAAGAATACGAGGGCGGATCAATAAGTCCGTGACTTTTTGAATGAAACACAGTTTTTTTTTTTTTTTTTGCAAAACAAAAATCTCCTTTTAACTCAATACACTTATTCCAACGTTTCTCCAGTTTTTGCATCCCTACATAAAAATATAAACCCAAAAAATATAATTTTTCGAGGTCCTTAAAATAGGCATTTGTTTGGTCAATAATTTCATCGTTAGAGCTGAATCTCTTTCCACCGAGCCATTTCTTTAGTTTTGAAAATAGGAAGTAGTCACATTGAAGTCATATATTGAAGTTTTATTGGTCGGGAGATAAATTACATCCATGTAGATTGGGGCGAATTACATTCGCCCATGTAACTCTTTTCATTTAAGTGTTCCGGACGTCGATGGGGTAAAGGATGGAACGAAGTGTTCCGGAGATCGATGGTGTACATAGGAGGAAAAGAATTCAGTTCAGGGTCAGGTGGTGGGCTTGATCCTAAATGGCCATACTACTCATTTAAGAGTTAGCTATGAGAAAACTCAGCAGGCATAAGTAGCAGTAGAAAGCAGCAGGGAGGAAAGCCGAGAGAAGACGTCAATGCCTACATCATCCCAGCTGAGCAGACGAGTAGCAGAACTGACGAACCACGGAGGTAGAAGCGAGAACACAATAGTAGAGAGGGAAGCAGCAGGGAGAAATACACAGGAGTATAAGAGTAGCAACGAGCAGAGAAGCAGAGAAAAGATTCAAACACAGCAAGCAAGAAGGAGAAAAAATAAACAAACAAGAAGCCACAGACACTCACACACAGATCAACGAAACTGTTATGGCAGCGAAAATAAAGTAGACGACAGAAAGGAAGGTTTAATGCAATAACCGCTATCGGTTCGAACAAAGCGCAAGAAGACTACGTTAATATTAGTTTTAAGAAATGTATATAAGTCAGTGTAAAGTTACAATCGCTCTTTCTCTCTCTCTTTTCTCTCTTTGGTACTGGACAGTGAACAAGGCAGACATGGCACAGTGGGGTCAAACGCAAATTTTTTGGTAATAAATCTGAATCTGCTAAACTACTGGTCGGATCAAATTGAAATGTATGGAAGAGTTGTAGAGGAGGACCTAAGCTTTCAGAAAAATCATCTTGTAGTCACCCTGTGATAACACGAGATAAGCTACAGGGTGTCAAAGTTGACTACCTCGAGTATGTAAAAGTTAAAAAAAATCGTAACTTGTACAAATGAAGTCCGATTTTAAAGATATTTATATTTCTGGAAAGTGCTTGGCAAGATAAAAAAAAAAATAAGCTTACTCATCTAAGTTATCTCTTGCAGTTAAAAAGATATTTACGCTTGAATTTTGAATTTTTGATTTTTTGGCTCGACTTTCTTTCGTTTTTCGGGAATAAGTCCGGAGATATATGAGGTAAAAATTTTTTAAAAATATTCTAAATATTCTGTAATTTGCTACATATTTCAAAATAACATGCTGAAAGAATTTTTGGATTATCTCAATTCGTCTAGACGTGAAAAATATTCAAAGTCAGCACTCTGAAATTGGCATGAAAAATGGCTATTTTTTACAAAAATATAGTACAATTCATTCACTTTTTTCTTAAAGTTCCGTTAATAAAAAAATTTTTTCCTTATTAATTTCAAAAGATAAGGCTTCATAAATGGCTAATAAAGAAATTTTGAATTGATTTAAGTTTGCACCCTACATCCAACATTGGCCGAAAATTGTCAATTTTAAAAAATTGTTTCATTTTTATCGATTAATAAAAAAATGTCACGCAAGCTTTTTTAAATTTGGTACCCATATTTTTTATAGAAATAGATTTAGAATGATTTAACACTAAACTGCTTCCCGCCCGGCCAAAAACGAATGCAGGAGTGGAGATTTTATGTTAAAAGTCAGTTTTTTAACGACTATTTTTAAAAGCATATTAAAAGCATATTAGCATAACATTTTTAATATTATTTCTTATGTAATGTATAAAACACAAATCAAGCTTTCATTCCTAAAAAAATCAATAAAATAGCTCCAATAACCTATTTTTGGTAATTTTTCAAAAATAATTTTTTTTTTTTAAATAGCTGAAAATCCAAAAAAATTTAATTTTTTTAATACAATTCAATTAATTTTGCAAATACTTTAAAAATGTTAAAAGAATATAAAAATAGACTTATTTACCAATTCAACGATGTATAAAATGTTGATATAGGTCATTTAATAATAGTAATATAATGGTCTCAAAACTACCAAGTCACGTCAAAAGTTGCAAAATTCACTATTTTGTTCCGTATTTCCATATGTGTGTATACGTAACAGTTTTCATTTGGAAATTACAAGGACCTTTTTCTTGAAAAAAATATATAAAGTGAAAATATAAGTAATAAAGAAACAAGAGTAAAATTAAAATTAAAAGTGTTATTATTTTTTGTAAGAACCTTGGACACGACTGAGTCTATCCCAGCTGCAAACCCCGGTAACCGGAGATTCCTTACAATATTAGCATAAGGATAAACAAATAGTCGGTATATATTATAATATTCCGAGTATAAGAGAGTAGATCATGTCGAAGATAACAATTGAATTATAGTACTATAAATGAAGAATTAAACCATATGAAGTAATAAGATGGGTATAAGAAGAATTATAAAGGAATGGGTGGAATATCAGGCAATATAAAATAGACTAGAATGATTAAAGGGCGGTAGACGATGTGGAAGATAATAGAGGACTACAAAAAAGTCTAAGAATAAGAAAGTGTTCTTAATAACACCGTGTGATGGTCAACTATCTTAAATTAACACTGTTTCCTTATATTGTCTTATGCTCAGAAACATGTCTTATTCTCATAATACTTTTTATTACACTGTGTAACAAATTCTTAACATTTTGTACTGCAACATTCAAATAAAAACGTTTGTTTTATTGCAAGAATTCTTAGCTTTCATTTGATATGTATGTTTTTTGAATGTTTGAAGTCATTTTAAGAGAAAATTTGATGTCCTGGAAAAGAAATATGACTACGTAGTTATGTTATGTATGGACTTTAGTTTGATGCATGTATCGACTTTTTCATGAGTGAAATTTTTTTTTAGCAAAATATTACACGATTGTAATTAGACGATAGTATATTTATAAAAAGTATCATGAGTAAAAGACATATTTCTGAGTATAAGATAATAGAAGCAACAGTGTAGTTTTCTAATAAAATCTAAATATAAAGAGATAATCTTGTTATTGAATTATTAAGGATTTTTACACTTTTTTACACAATCACACACTATTTTATAATTTTCTGAAATACCATTAACCAAATTTTATTTTGAAAATGGGTCCAATTCGCATAAAGCATAAAATATTTTTTTTTTTTTTTTATTCATTTTTGACAATTTGTTTTAGAAATTAAAATATACAACAGAGTATTAAAAATTCAAATAAATAGAAATTCAAATAAACTGAAAAAAATTTCTATAGAACTATATGTGAATGTGGAAAATAAAAAATCACCAACACAATTAAATTTTTTTTTACTAACACACACTTAGAGTCAGTCACTAACACACTGTTAGAGTTAGGTACTCCTGCCAAAGAATCGGACTATTTGATATACTTTGATACATACTTAAAAACATAATACAATGTGGGTAATAATCTTATAATAATTTAATTTGCTGACCATAATACGATAATTTGTTTATGAAATGCTTGTTTGACGTATGAAAATATTCAGAATATCTGACGATAGTGTATGCATATGTATATATAATTATAGCCTGAATATCACAGAATGTTCTTATAATTAAATGACAGATTAAAAAAAAAACTATTATAAAACAATTAAATTAAAATACTTATAAATGTGTTTTGATTTCACTTACCAAACGATAATTACACTAGTCAACAAATTAAAAGAAGTTAAATGGTGCGAGAAACCGTTAGTGGTTCTGTAACAACGCCGACACTGGTAATACTAAAAATGTGAAAAAAATTATTTTCCTACGTATAGGTATAGATATAATGTCAATTTTTAATAGTAGCTGTCCAACGTACTTTTTTCGACCCGGCTTGAAACCCTATCGGTAATTTTGTTTAATAAATTCATTTTAATAACATGACGTCGTCGCGAAGAAGTTGTCTCAATGATCCAAACGTGTTTTGTTACATTTGTGGTGACTACACGGTTAAAAAGTTTAGAAAACCTATAACCGATTTTACAAAAAGTGCTTATATTTCTTATTTTAATTTGGAAATTGTGGATAAAAATAAGCCTTGTATTCCTCAAATGGTTTGTAAAATGTGCTATGAACATTTAAGACAGTGTATGAATGATCCAAGAACAAAAAAATCACTTAGATGACTGCTACTTTTGCTGTATTAAATTACATGGAATTAATCTAAAAAAAAATTATTTATCCAATCGTAGAATCAGCCAGAAGACCTCTACCACATTCCCAGGAAGTATCTGTTCCAAAATTATGCTCTAAAAATGAACCCTTGTTTAAAGAAATCCTTGAAAAAATGAGTAGCGATAGTAATTTTGAAGAAATACCGTCTACAAACCCCAAACCCTTTAAAAAAGAAGAATTAAATGATATGGTAAGAGATCTTGAATTACCTAAGGAATCTGCAGAGGTATTGGCTTCTAGACTAAAAGAAAGAAACTTGTTGGCATCACATACAAAAGTGACATATTATCACAAAATAGAGCAAGACTTACTACAATTTCTTCATTCGGCAGACGATATTATATTTTGTTCTGATGTGCAAGGCCTTATTCTTGCAATGGGTCTATCCGAATACCAGCCAAACAAATGAATGGTGCCTCTTTATAGAGTACTTTTACACAATGGCAATACATATGGTTCAGTTCCAATTGCCCATTCTACAAGACTCAAAGAAGAATATCTAAATATCGCACTTGTGCTAGACAAAATCAAATCAAATAGCGAGCACCAATGGATTATTTGTGTTGATCTTAAGATGATTAATTTCTTATTAGGCCAGCAAAGTGGATTCACCAAATATACATGTTTTTATTGTCTTCGGAACAGCCGGGCCAAACACCTACACTGGGAAAAATGAAATTGACCATACGTGAGGCGTTGGAGGTTGGAAATCATAACATGATAAATCCACCTTTAGTTCCAAAAGAAAAAATTATATTGCCACCCTTACACATTAAACTAGGTCTTATGAAGCAGTTTGTCAAAGCCCTGAATAAAAATGGCCAGTGTTTCTCTTATATAACGACAAAATTTCCAGGACTAAACTTAGAGAAAATAAAAGCGGTAGTTTTTGAGGGTTCACAAATAAAAATATTAATTAAAGATTCCAGTTTCCTAAATTCAATGAATGATTTGTAACGGTCTGCTGGGACTTCTTTTGTTGAAGTTATTAAAAACTTTCTTGGAAATTACAAGTCAAGCAACTACTGCGAAAATGTTAACGACATGCTAGATAACTTTAAAAACTTGGGATGCAACAGATCTATCAAATTGCACTACCTTCATAGTCATCTCGACGTATTCCCAGATAATCTTGGATCTTGTAGCGATGAGCAAGGGGAGCGGTTTCTTCAGGATCTGAAAACTATGGAAGAGATATACCAAGGCCAATGGGATCGGCATATGATGACTGACTACTGTTGGGGAATGCAACGAGACCTTCCCACTGCACATCATTCATGAAAGTCACGGAAAAGAAAGTTTTTATATAAATAATAATGCAAAAAATCACTTTTTTCATATATATGCACAAAAACGAAATACTAGAAAACTACACGTAAGAATTTCAACTTTTTTATATTTTTATAATCAATATGAAGTCTGAGTTTAAAAAATATATACAGTTCCTTGGCACCAAAACTAGTGTTGACTTGTATTATTTATATTTTTTATTTATTTTTATTTTTTATTTATTTTTATTTTTTATTTATTTTTATTTTTTATTTTTTTTTTTTTTTTTTTTTTTTTTTGTATTTAATTTTTCCTTCTTACAAAACAACTAACTAGCCAATTTAAAACTATGTATAGCCTCTATATGCTTTATTATACCTTATTGTAGGGTATAATTATTTATTAAAATTAAAATTACCACAACAACGTCAAGGGCTTTTTCTCTCTAGTTACAAACTAACAACTAACATTGTTATACTATATAATTTTTTTTTCAAATTGGGGGTGTTAAATTATCACAAACGTAACCATTAATTTAAAAGAATTATGTGAAAATTTGTTAAAATAACAAAAAAAAAACTCAATTGAATTACCTTTAAAATCATAGCAAACAAACATTTAAACATATACGATACAAACAAATAAAATAGAGTTCAGGATCCAAGGTCTCTAGTTACTTAATAACATTCAATAATATGGTTAACTATATGTCAGTGTACTAAATATATTCGATTGCTTGTTATCGTATAAGTGAATATTATTTTGTTGCATACAGTAGCGATTTAATCATTAAATAGCTGACATTACATTGAACCCTTATGGCTGTATAGACCAGTATTATATTACTTAAATTGTAATTGTTATATGAAAAAAAAAATTGAATTAGAAATAGAAATAAAAATAAATGGAAATAATTTAAATGTCCCTGAAGTTTATGATGATTTTTATTAGAATTTATTTTAAATTTTTTATAAGGCAAAAAAAAAAAGGTTAAATGGTTAACATGGTATTATGATTAAAGAAATGAATATTGTAATGTATATTTTAGAAAAATATTTATCTAAGTGAAGCATTTGTTAATATTATATTTAAATTGTTTAATAAAACAGTGTAAAATAAAATTTTGACTTCGTTTTGTTATTGCGAATGTAGAGCAGTCTCAAAATTATAAGCAGAGACCAAAGATAACTGGTCTACTTATCAAAATCATATAAATTACCACTTATTTTCTGTTATAAAAATTAAATCACACTAAATAACTGTAATAGAGAGATTTTTATTTTATTTACATGGTTAAGTATAATCTTTACTACTTTTTGTTGTTTTTTTATGGTAGAGAAAAGCGACAATCATTTTTAATTATGTTAAAATTTTCTTGTTATATTCTTATATATTTTACTAATTTTTTTTTTTACAAAAAAAAATATTTTATTAATGTCCAACTTATTTAATTTTAATATAAAAGAATACAATTCCATTACACGCTAGAGCCATTTATTTTTTAAATCATACAATTAAAAGGTAAAGGCTAAATTTCCAAAACAATATGTTAAGAATAACTCACCTTAATTTTTATTTTCTTTTACTATTCAAATTAGCTCAACCATTTATGTAAAATTTTTTTCATGTAGATCACACTTTCAGTGATTTAAAACAAAAAATCAATTTATAAATTGTAAATGATGCTAAATAACTGTAAACATATAAGTGAACCAGTCATTTTTGATCTCCGATTATAAGTTTAGATATCATTGAGTAGACTGAGTATAAAAGTTTAATTAAAAACCGCAATCTAAGTATTTATAAAGCAGTCTAACTATAAGACGAGTATAAGATGGTAGTCTGAGTATAAGATTGTATTTCGAATTTAAGATGATAATATGAGCATAATCCTGATTTTAATAAATCAGTATAAGAATGTCGTCTGAGTATAAGAGTATAGAACAGCATTATAATTCAGTAACCTGTGAGTAACAGTATTGCCAGTTTAGCTTTTTGAGGCTAAAGTTAGCCTTTTTATTTTGCTTTTAGTCTCGAAATTTTCGTTTTATCTTCTAGATTTTTTCTAGCCTTTCTTCGTTTTTAAAAAACCGCAATCTAAATATTTATAAAGCAGTCTAAGTATAAGATGGTAGTCTGAGTATAAGGTTGTAGTCCGAATTTTAGATGATAATAAGAGCATAATACTGATTTTAATAAATCATTCACAGTATAAGAATGTAGTCTGAGTTTAAGAGTATAGAACAGCATTATAAGTCAGTAGCCTGTGAGTAACAGTATTGTCAGTTTAGCTTTTTGAGGCTAAATTTAGCCTTTTTATTTTGCTTTTAGTCTCGAAATTTTCGTTTTATCTTCTAGCTTTTTTCTAGCCTTTTTTGATTTTTGAAATTGCCTTAAAACGACTAAATTTTTTTTATTTCAAAAACGAAAAAATAGTTTCTTATTTGCTATTACTAGTTTTATTTTTAAAAAATCATACATTTAAGCATTTTTGTGTATTTATTTAGAATTTTTTTTATATTTAACAAAATTTTAAGCCTGTGGAGCTTCCCTCTAAATAAAACGAAACTAAACTAATTTGATGGACTTACTAAATCGATTATACTTAACTAACCATGGAAACAATTTACGAATTAAAAAATATTAAAGTAAAAAATCAGCCATAAACTTGGAAGTGCTTAAACAAAAATTAACTACAGTCCAAAAATGACGAAGAATCATTTTGAACATTGGGTATTTTTGTATATGAAATATAACCCAAATTTGTATGGAAATTATTTAGGCGATTTTGCTATGTCTAAGATGTAAAGTTATAATCTAATGAAAACGAAAAAAGAAATAAATTTTTAAATTAAAAATAATATTAGCTTTTTTCTGGCTTTATTTTTAAGGGCATTTAAGCTTTTTTGACTTTTTTAAGGTGCAATTTAGGCTTTTTTATGAGGCTCCCGGCAACGCTGGTGAATAATTAATTTTTCAATATTTTGTATGTAAGATTACAATCTGAGTACGAAGCGGTAATCTAGTTACTATCCTAAATTAAAATAAATTATTCTATGTATAAGACAAATTATAAATTTCTCTTTCCAGAGCTTTCTGAAGCTCCCAGACAACAGAGAAGTTTAAAATTCGGCTTAGAAAATGGAATTTATATATAATTTCCTAAACATTTTTTTCTTTGAAGAGCTTTCTCAAACTCTCAGACTATGTAAAAAATAAAAATTCTGTTTACTTATATAACTATTTGTCATTCAAATCCTAACGGAATCAGATTTTGAAATTTCTATGAGGGAGCGGAGATATTTATATGTTTAATTTCCTAAGCCTGTTTTTTCTTTCCAGAACTGTCTGAAGCTCCCAGACGAAGTAGAAAATTTAAGTTCGGCTTACTTGTAGTACTATTCGTTCTACAAATCCTAACGAAGCTAGATTTCGAAATTTCCATCTGGAAGAGGAGATACCCAAATTTATATCTAATTTCCTAAGCATATTTTCCCTTTCCAGGGCTTTCTGAAGCTACCAGACGACGTAGAAAATTTAGATTCGTTTTACTTATAAAACGATTCATTCGACAAATCCTAATGAAGCCATATTTTAAAACTTCTATCAGTATTAATTTTTATTTTCTGTAATATTTTTAAAAGTCGGTCTTGGTTTCAAAAATTTAAATTTGCTATACTCTTTGTTTGCTTTCCAAATCTTACCGGAATCTTATTCTATATTTCGATCAATGAGCGAATTTATGACGATTACTTTTTTAAAATCTTTAATACCTTAAGTATTATTCACCATCAAATTCTAATGCATTAAAATCTTTCAATTTCAATTAAGGAGAGGAAAAGCATCAAAAAGTTATTCTTAAAGTTTTTGAAAGATATTGGATTTTTTGTGAATTCTTTTATTATATTACAATTTTTCCTGGCATTGACAGGTTTATACGCTAGGAAATTATAAATTATAAATTTCAAATTAAAAATTAAAGTCTGCTTTGATATTTTTTTGTAATTTTCTGAAAGTATTTATAAGGCTCTTTTATTAAGATTTTTAGGCTCTTGTCGGATAATTCTGACTATAAGAATTTAATATAATAAATTATAATAAATTATAATAGTGATTAGAAATCATGAGTCAAACTTGCATCACTTTATTTTCCTCTTTTCTTAATTTTTTAATAAAAATACTTAATAATTTTGTTAATTTTTAAGCTTTATTTATTATAATATTTCATTATAATACATATACCTCAACACTGTGTGTGGGATTTAAAGGATTTAAATAAATTTATTTTTTATGATTTAAAATTGCTTACATACAAAAACCTTCACTCAATCAATATGCATATGTATGTGTGTGATATTTTTAAAAAATGCTTTTGAAAAGTTTGTTTGACAAATCACTAAATTAATTGCGAAACACTTTTAGTTTCATATATATTTTTTGCCAAGATTTGTTTTCGTCATTTATTTGTTAGTGCTGTGATATTTAAGAGGCTTCATACCGAGAATATTATGTTGCTTTTTTCCTTTTTTTTTGGAAGAGACAAACGGCAAAAATAGCAATAAAAACACAAAACAAAACAACATAACAAATGACTAATGTTCATTTGTCGCGCCATTATTTTAAAAAAAGAAAAAAAAACTAACGAAAAAAAGTCAACATTTTTAACAAATTTCAAACCCCCAAGAGAGGTGGTGGAAGTAACAAAAAAGAAACAACAACAAAAAATTTTAAGGAATATCAAGCTGTGTTTAATGAATGCCTTCTAAACTGTTTTATACATGTGTTATTTTGTAGCTATTGTTGTTGGTTTTAGGGTAAACAATACCAACAGTACAATTTTACTTTTAAAAAGAAAAAATTCTCTATTACAAGGGGATTTTACACATATTTTTTTTCAATTATTTTGTTTTAGAAACAAGTAACTGTGGTAAACTATTTAAAAATTTTAGAATATTTTATAATCCACAAGTTCTTTCTTTTCCATGTATTTGCTTATCGAAACTGTCTTTGCTCTACTGTCAGCTACCAGAATAAACAAATTAAGGAAACAATTGTTTTGATTTTTTTCTACATTTCTTAACAATTTATACTAACTAAAGGCTCCTTGTTAAACCAAAAAAATAAAAATGCAAACACCTTTGTAAAATGTTCATTTACTTCTAACATCATTTAAATAAAATCCAAAAAAGTAAAATTCGTATAACCAAATGAAATGAAATAAATACTAAAAAAGTAATCCCTTTTTCGGTTTGTTTGTTTGTTTGTTTGCTTGCTGCAGCTACAACATCATTCGCATTGGCTATTAACAAACAAATAAAATGCTGCAACATAAAAATAAACTAAAGCACTCAAGTTTGTTGCTTAAGTCTTTTGTTTATGATTATGTCTAAATTACATTTACTCGCACATGTTTTAACAAATGTTATACGTTTATTTTGTTTTATTTGTTTTTTATGCATTTTCAACTTTATAGCGATTGCTATGTAGTTGGTTTTTTTGCGTTAGTTTATAGCTTAATTTACTACAAACCAAATTTGTAACAAAACATTGTTTTCATGTGTTTGAATGTATTCCTGTATTTTTGTATAAGTAAGTACATATGTTTATTTCAAACACGTGTTAAATACATACATTAAATTCAACATGATGGTAAAGAACAGCAATAATAGAAACATTGAGAAACATGAAATTAACATTTCTAAAACATTGTTAAAATTTCCAACTTAAACAATTTTTTTAAACACTTTTAAGGAAGAGAGAAAAATGTTTATCCTGTAGAACACAGAATTGTAATAATGTGTACAACACAAAAAGAATTTTGGTTATTTTGAAAAATATTAGTAATGGACCTCTGAATGTAGTCTTTCTGGTGTCTATTCGACATCCAACCTAGTACATGAATGCCAGACATCTCTAAATGAGACGCGAAACATTAAAACCTAGAGTTGATCTGGGTAAGGGGTCACTCAAGTACGCCGGGAAATATTATTGTGGAGAACTAGGCAGAACTGGTTCCTTTCTTCAAAGTGAAGAAATGGACCAACTAGTTGGAATACCGCTGTCATATTGCAGATCTATGATATTGCAGTACTTGTCGAGAATAGCTCAACATAGATAAACAAACGAGTCTACATGTTTTATCTCGAAGCAGATATGGCCCCAGTACAATCAAAAACGGTCGAACTTCATTCTAAGATTCTCAAGGCGTCAGCTAAGAATACTTATAACCATTATCACTTGGCACTGGATTTCTGGTGCACATGCTAGGAGACTAGGACTCCCTTTTAACAGCAATTGTGGAAGCTGTTTTAACGAGGAGGAGGAAGAAATAGTAAAATATTTTTTTGTTACCGTTCTGCTCTTGCAAAAGAATTAGGACTAAAGAATTTGGGAGTTCACATATACATGCGTTATCTGATCTCTCTCCAATTGATGTCAGATGGTTGGTTCGATTCGAACCTATTTTTAGACATGTAAAAACAGATTCACATGATTCCTCAAGGTAACACAACGGGACCAATAGGACCCAAATAAGCTATATATTTTATATATTCATAGCTGTCCATCTAACCTAGCCTAATCTAAACTGGATCTAGTCCACAATGTTATACATTTTGTTTATAATACATCGTTTTTGTATAGTAGAACTTCGTAAGATATTTTCGAACGTTATTAAACACAATGGGACTATAAAATTAAATAAATAGTAACACATATTTAAACTAGTGATATGTAATAAGGATAAAAGGTGACCTTAGTTTTTGATGTATTATATTTGACAACCTTAGAACAATTTCTAATTGGAAGGAACTGAAAACTAGGACATAATTGTAAATGTAATACGTTAAAAACTTTTTATGCAACCCAAAAACTATACACATCCATACAAAACAACAAATTCGAAAAGCTCTAGACTGGCACCTATCAAATCACCTATCAAAAATTTCGAACAATTTTATTTATTAGAATGATCTCTGTACAGCTATTGAGGATTTTTTTAATTAGAATAGTGGCGACGATAGACAGATATGATCAGTTTAACGTGTGTACCTGCTTTGACGGTGGTTTTAGCATTGGGTGAAGAATGATACGCCAATCAACGCCCCCACATGCCGTTACACATACAGGTTGAAATTCTAATAACTCGCTTTCTGGACAAACCCTTGCTTAGGGGATCGGAGCTACCCTCTCTTGTGATCGTATTACTGCGCTTGCAGGCAACACATGAAACCCTAAGCCACCACCCATAAATTGCCTCACCAATAACCAGCCAAGGACAGTGAAGGATGAAGTGGTCCCTGGGACAACTGGTTCCTGTAGCACCTACTTTTAACTCCAAGGTAAGACCTCGAACTGACTCCCAATCTATTTCCTGTCAATCCTCACAAAAGACAAAGTAGTAATCTTAGGCTTAGAAAGACAAGAATTTTGCTCTACCACTTATGAGCTATACATCAAGGAAAAGATTTTATCCAAGAAGACAATACACAATGCGAAATTTTTGTAATTTTTTGTTCATATGTCCGCAACTTTTTAATCTACTTAATTACATAATGACATGCTTTTCAATGCAATGCCAGCATTGACATCCCGTCAGCATTACCTGCGAGCTTTTTTATGTCAACAGTTAACTTAATTTGCATTACATGTAACCAGTTGTGTAACTATTGGGCAGATAAGTATGCATTTTTATTAGAGTAATAAATTACTTAAGATCCTATTTGGATGCATATATGATAACTAGTTACCTCTAATGACATCATCGTCTTAAAATAATGAGTTAAGTTGCTAAAGTGTAAGGAGTATTATTATAATAGCATTTTAACTCTATCTTAGACAATGGAAGTTTTACCTGGATTAGGTATCTAAAACTAAGCGTTTTCTCTAGCTAAAATAGCAAACTTTAAAAAATTTTTTTTCCACCTAAACTTCCGGAATCTAATTAAAATTTATAATATTCAAATATTTTTATATGAACTTAATCTCTTTAATTTTTAAGATCACATAAAATTTTTGCTTAAACTTTAATGAATTTTATAACCGAAATAAAAAAATTAAAACCAACCAAAGACACAGTGTTTTATGTTTGACATTGAATTTATGTGGATGACACATGCTAAAAAAATTGTAATTATAAACAAAACATAAAATAAACACGTAATCTGAGTTTAACAAACGCAAAACTTTCATTTTTCAAACGAAAATGAAACCCCAACGAAAAAAATTCCCCCCCCCCAAAAAAAACAGAAACTTTTAAAATGACAAACACAAATATCTACATATGTATATACATAGGTATGTAGATTATAAGAAACAAATGTTATTGAAACATGCAAAACTCACAAAACATATAAGACAAAATACTTCTCTTGTATACAAGACATTTTGCAAACAAACAAAAAAAGTTAAAATATCAATGCTAATTTATGACAAGATTTTTATAGCGCTTTATATCACTATTAATACAGAGTTGTAGAGAGTTTCAAATTCATAAGATTTGTTTGAGTTCATTTTTTATTATTGTTTTTTCTGTTTTTTTTTTTTAAGAAAGAGAAGTGGTTAAAGGTTCATTAATGTAGCACATAATTTAATATGACGCTTTAAATCCTCAAAAAAAAAAAATAAATAAATAAATAAATATATAAAAAAATAAAAAAGAAAAGAATCCAAAACTGCAAAAAAAGTTATAAAGTCAATGTCAGGGGTATTAAATAAACAGTCAGCAGTTATAACAAAGAATACTTTTATTTTGATAAAAATTATTCAAACGACATAGAAAAAAAAAATTTAATGCATATTGTAATAGAATTATTCACTGGGTTGCAATATGAACATAATTCGTTTGATATGGCAACGATATGAAGAAGGATAAACAAAAAGGAAATGTCAAAAGTTATATTATAATAAACTTGATTGAAGCCATTTTGTGATTAGATTTCGGCTTGGGAGTTGCCTAAACTTCTATTTGTTGATGTAAAACAGTAAATGTAAGTGAACACGTAATTATATATTAAGGAATGATGTTAATAGTGGCCCTTTGCTTCTGGATCATTTGTTAAAGAAGAGGGTGTAATTTTTAATAGGTCGCAAATTTAAGGGTAACACAGTGTTAGTGGCTAAATACTCTATGGCCCTGCTTGTTCTCCTATTCAACATTTTAACGCCGAAAGCTTGGGCGATATAGTATGGTATTGTTCCCAATAAAATCTCCACCGCCACTCCAAATATGACGTTTACATATTGTTCTGTTTTACCACTCAGTCATTTGATTTGTATAATAATTATGTTTTTTTACACAGTGCTAATAACTAAACAAGCCCCCTAAAATATACCAATCGTCTCCAAATCTCCTTAACTGATTGAAATTGGTTTATAATTTCACCTAGTCCCCAAATAAATGTTCTCTTGGTGTAATATTTTGAAGCTCAAATATCTTAAATACATATTTCATATTTCTACAGAATTCTGCATAAATAAAATATTTTTAATCCTAAAATATTTTGTAACAAATTTATATGGCATTAGTTTCAAAAGGGTCACTTTAAAATTAATTGTAGCTTATATAGAGGGTTCTCTTTCGAAAATCAGTTATATATACTTAAATCCCATATAAATAAAATTTGTCATAGCACCTAGATAATGCTCTTTCTCAAGTATGTATTACTTTAAGGCACATACACAATAGTGTAGGATATTACATAATCGGTCTTCACCGAATATATATTTATTTTTTAAAAGTAATTTATTTTGTAATTACAAGTATTTAGAGTTGTTTGTTACATTATCAGAAATCTCCTACAATAATCTCCCAATCCATTTTACTTTTTGATTAAATATTAAAAAGCCCATACTTATGTAAAGATCGATAGTATGGTGGAAGGCTATGGAGAAATGCACCTATATTGGAATCTTTAATAGCATTCTGCATAGTTCAGCTCTCCTCATAACAGGAACGCTTCGTTCATCTCCATTGAAGGCCTTATTTGTCTTAATGAACTGGTTACCGGTAGATCTTATGGCCAAACAGATCGCCATTATGAAGGCGATAATGCTCAGGACTATAGGTGCATGGAATGATAATGGATTTATCCATGCGACCATTCTGGGATTCCTTAATAGCATTCCTAGCAATATCGATTATTGCATCCCCATACCTTTTCTTGGCAAAAACTTCTCAGTATCAATTTCAACTACTCCAGAATTAAGAGCTGGTTCAGTTGAGGTTTATACTGATGGGTCCAAATCTGCTGAAAGGATTGGAAGGTGTCTATATTCACGTTTATAGAAAAAATATTTCCTTTAAATTGCAAGATCACTGCAACATATTTCAAGCAGACATATCGGCCATAAAGATGGCGGCGAACTGGTTAATGTTCTATAGGGTATTCGCGATTAAATCGCTCTCGGGTGTCTTTTCGATATCCAGATTGGTACATGAATGCCGGACATACCCAATTAAGATGTTGAGACATTCAAACCTGGAGCTGGCCTGGGTCATACAAGCACCCCGGATAATTTTATTGCGGATGCAATAGCCAGAGATGGATCCCTTCTTCGAGGTAAAGATACGGACCAACTGGTTGGAGTACCGCTTTCGGCCTACAGATCAATAATTCTGCGGAACTTATCGAGGATTGCACAAGATAGATGGACAAATGAACCTACATGTTCAACCGCGAGGTAAATATGGAATCTAGATCTAACTTCATCATGGGACTATCTAGGTATCGACTAAAAATTCTGTTAGCCGTTGTCATAGGACACTGGATTGCTGGTGCGCATGCTAGGAGACTAGGGCTCCCTTTCAACGACTTTTGTAGAAGTTGTCGGGATGAGGAAGAGGAGGAAACGGAGAATCTTTTATGCCACTATCCCACTCTTGCCGATATCAGAACTGCTGATTTTGGAACTCCATTTGTGTTAGCAACACATGATCTCTCAGGGTTTCACAACGAGACCAAATTGAACCCTAGTGAGCTGTCTCTTATTGATTAGACAGCTGTCCTAAGAACCTAACCTACCTAAGTATTACAAAATCTTTAAATTAAAATTGTTTTCTTCATTTGTCAATTAAAATTGGAATTAGAAGTTGTAGGAATCTTTAGTTTTTAAATGTATGATGAATTTTTAACACACTTTCTTTTTATTGTTTTTTATTGTTGGTAAGATTAATAAAGTAAAAAGCATTTTTAAAACTAATAAAAATAAAATTTTGATTTAAAAAAAAAATAACCGAAATGGAAAACATTGGAGAATAAAATAACAAATTTTGGTTAAAAATAAACAAAACGGCAACATTAGCTGAGACATATTCAAGTAGGTTAAATTTATATTGTGCGATAAAATAAAGTATCATTGTTAAGTCGGTCAGACAATGGCCAAGTATAAGTCTAGCTTATAAAGGTGTGGGTAGGATTAATAACACCATGTCAAATCCAAAATTTTAATAGAACAGATCTATTTGTGAGTTGTATTGTAATGTGTTAATAGATGATAGCCTATGACAAGCTTTGAACTTTATATATATTTTTTTATGGTCCCAGAGAGAGACGAACCCAATTTAGCCGTGCTAGTTTAAGGGCAAAACCGCATCTTTTGTCTTCTCTCTTTACAATTGCCCACGTCAAGAGGATTACTATATAATTGCAACATTATAAATAAATATAGATTGATGATCAAAATTTGAAACTTCATATAACACAAACAATTATTTGCTTTATTTTAAAATTGCTAAAAATCTACAAATAATTTTCGCAGAATATACTGAGCATTTGAAGTACCTGTACCACATTTCGTCTAATTTAAATGACATTATAATTTGCCATTATCTTAATATTATTTCTTAAATACTTCTTCGAACACTGCATTCATTTAAAACTCTGTTAAGCTAAATAAGCTCATACATACCTAGAGATAAACACAAAAATACTACAAACGAACATGATATTTTGAATTCAAATTTTCAGGTGTAAATTAAATACACACATTTATGATCATCATTAAGCTTAAAGTGCAAAACTGAACAGAATATAAGAGAGTTAAAAGGTGGCCAATGGCCAGTCAAATTGCCTGAATGGACAAATAGACAGACAAGCAGACAGACAGTTGAACAGATATACAGACAAAAAAAATATAATAAAATCCTCAAAATCAACAATGTTTAAGCAAAAATTCCTAAAGGCATTTAAATTGTCGTAAATTAATGAATCTGTAGATTTTGTGTGCGTTTTCTTTCTTTTTTTGTTTTCTCTTTCAATCTGAACATAAATTCTGCTGAGGTTATTGCAATCAAAACCCAAGTTGAAACAAAATTAACATAAACTTTAAAGGCGACTTATAAAGCACGCGCCATTTGGAGGGGTGAATAGTTTTTTTTCTTGAAATTTTAAAATGAAGAAACAATTTTGTTTATAAACTAATTATGATAAAATACTATAATTTTTCAGAAATTTGTTAAAAATTCATTAATTACAAAGAAAATATTTGATAAAGTTTTGCGCTAATGAGCTATAAAAAATATTTCATATTATTACTAATAAAAAGATGGATGATTCAATAAAAATATTTATAAAATATAAAAAACTAATTTTAATAAATATTAAATATAAGCCACTATCTAAAATGTACACTAACAAATTGTTTATACTGTAGCTAATGCATATTAATTTTTTCAACCGAACATTAATGATCAGTGAAATCAGATTAATGTATTTTTTTTAGAAAATACCAATTAAAACAGAATCTTTTTCAGTATCTAGAGTGCTAACAGACAGCAATCTCTCAAATAGATGCAAAAGTTTTAAACGCTTTAGAATGAATATCTGTAATCACTGATATTTCTTTCGCAAAAATCTAGTCTCTAAAGCAAAATTTATAAAAATCTGCGATCACTTATATTTTTCACAAAAAAAAACCGATTATAAAATTTAATTTTATAAGGAAATTACAGGCGCAAGTGCAAAAATAATGAAAATATGTGATCTCTTATATATTTTACCAAATAATTAACTTTTTATATGAAAACAAAAATCACATTTTAGAGAGAAAAAATCTTTGGTCACTTATATTTCTTAACAAAAATCATTTTTTTTTTTTTATATGAAAACCTAAAATCTAATTTTATAAAGGAAATGGATAAAAATCTATGAAATGATATTTCTTTCCAAAAACTAATTCTTTATATAAAAGTTTATTTTGTAAAGAAACTACAGGCGCTAGAGCAAAAATATTGAAAATATGTGATCACTTAGATTTTTCATCAATTATTTTTTTATATCCAAAAACTAACGTACTAGATGAAAATTACGTAGTAGATGAAAATACTACGTAATTTTAGTAGATGAAAATTAGTGATCACTTGTATTTCTCACAAAAGATCTCATTTCAAATCAAAAATCACCTGCATTTCTCACCAAGAGTCGATTTTTTAATAAAAAAAAAAAAACTAAAATCTGATTTTATAAGGAAACTAGAACTGTAGAGCAAAATGGATAAAAATCACCAAAATCGTTTTTTTTTTTTTTATTAAACACTAGTATCTTATTTTATGACGAAACTACAGGTGCTAGAGTATAAAAGATGAAAATATGTGATTACTTATATTTTTCACCAAAAATCGATTTTTTATATGAAATTCTAAAATCTCATTTTATAGAGAAAAATACCTTTTTTTAGCATTTTGGTATAAAAAACTAATAGCATCAGAATGGGGTTGAACCAACAATCCTGTGCTCTAGCCAACTCATCCACGTGATTGCAATATTAATATGCTATTACACTATTGAATATATATATATATATATATATATAAGGTAGCCAAATAATAATGACACCGTTACCTGGGAGACGCAAAATTTTGCATAAATTGGCTCAATAAATAAATAATTTTGCAAACTTTCGACAAAATAGCTTAAGTCCAATTTCAACATTTTTTTTTTTTCGAAGAGCTTAAAAGCTTTTTTTAAATTTAACATAATATGATAAAAAATGTTTTTGCAAGAAGTGAATCTGAGAATATAAGTATTGAAAAAGGTAAAACAAAAAAACAAATTAAATTACAGAACTGTACATGTAGACAGAAGAGAGAAAATTACACCAATATGAAAGACAAAAATATAGAGGGGAAATCTTTAAGGAAAATCCTTGTATTGGAAAAGCGTGCCATTACAAATGTTGTGAAATCACAGAAGAGCGATGTGAAGCTTTATTTGAATTTTTTTTTTGGCCTTGAAAGCGCCCAAAGACATAAAAACTGGATTTCTCAAGTGGCGTTAAAGAAAACTACCAAACGCACTAAGTACGGTTCACTAACTAATTCTAGACGTAGTGTGACATACAATTATTATATAAATGAAGGAGAAGCGAGGAGACAAGTTTGTCAGAAATTTTTGATTCAAACTCTTGATGTGTTACAAAGATTTATTTTATACACTTTAAAAAAATTCAACAGATCTTGGCTGTTCAAAAGTTGATCAAAGAGGAAAACACAATTCCCACAAAAGAAACCCTCCAGAAGTAATTGAATTTGCCAAAAACTTTGTTCATTCCTTACCTTTGTTGCGCTCTCATTATTGTAGAAGGACCCAGCAAAAACTTTTTGGTTTTCGGTAATAACAACTACTTATTAAAGTAGTTTCTTGGTAATGAGGCGTCATTATCATTTGCCTACTCTGTATTACATTAATAAGTACTCAATAGTATAATAGCGCAGTAATACTGCAATCACGTGGATGAGTTGGCTAGAGCGCCGGATTAACAACCAGAAGGTTGTTGGTTCAACCCCATTCTTAATTTTAAACTAAATAGAGTTTTTGTTGCTTAGGATGCTATGTGTGAGATGGTGTACTGAGTAAGACGTTAGAAACGAATGGTTAGTGTGTGTCCAAGTTCGAGTCTCACTGACGGCAAATTTTTTTTTTTTTATTTTTGTTTTCGTTTAGGTACATATTTTTGAATACCCCTAGAGCCAAAAAATAACTACATGAATTTGTGGACAACTCGAACAAAAATAACTAGTTATTCAGGCAAAAAATAAGTAGTTTATTTTTGTTTCCAATTATATCTGCTATCTTACCAGGAAAGCAAAGTTTTTGCTGGGGAATAATAAACGGTCATACCTTCCAGAGAAAGGTATGTCACTTAAAGTATTTTCGGTATATTTTAAAAACACATTTAACATTGGTTTCCACGTACCCAAAAAGGACAAGTGCTCCATGTGTTCTTGTAAATCATACGATTTATATAGACATTTAAAAAATAAAGACGTTTCAATGAAAAGATTTCTTTTTCAACAAAATTTTTATGAAAGACACAGAAGCGTCATTTGTGCAAGTTTTGGTTTACAAAAGGTATTGAACACCCCTTACGGCACTAGAAATTTGTCCCTATACTATTCCGTAAAATTGCAGTTTATAATTTCACAATTTATGAGAGTGGAGAGGAGTGAAAGGGTTATTACAATGTGTGGACGGAAACCGATGCTCACAGAGGAGCAAATGAAATATCAACTTGTTTGTTCAATTACATTATAAATGACATTGACAAAAGGGGTAACGTAAAGACATTACTACTTTATTGCGACTCTTGTTTTTGGCCAAAATAAGAATAAAATCGTCCTAACCATGCTTCATTATGCACTTTCCCAATGCGAAAACTTAAAAGTCATTCAAATAAATTACCTAATCCCAGGTCACACATACTGGCATGTATGCATTCAGTTACAGAACGAGCGGTTAAAAATACAACTGTGTGGGCTCCTTCTCAGTGGCCAACTATCATGGAAATGGCTGGAAAAAACCCGCTTCCCTATAAAGTTCATGTACGAGTTGGAAAGTTTTTTATGGGTTTTAACGACTTCGCAAACAGATTCTTTAAAAAAATGTAAATATTCATATTTCTACCATAAATATAGTACTTTTAAAAAAGAGCAAAGCTAACGTGATATTTGTAAAAAGGTCTATGTCTGATGATACTGAATATTCCGAAATTTCACTTGGAAATATGAATAATTCTAAACCAAATGAAAATTTACATACCATTAAATCACCGATTTCTTACCAAAAATACAATGATTTAAAAAGTCTTGTAAAAAAGAAAATTATTCAACATAACTACGCAAAAGAATTTCTGGACCTACACCATAACAATAAAGTGGCAGATTGCCTACCACAAACCGATGAAGAAGACTGAATATTTTAGAAAAAAACGGGCTTATCCTGTTGATATATATGCATTTATAAATCATTAAATAAATTTATGTAGTTCTAGATTAAATAAATTAAATAAATGTACTCAAATCTTTGCGTTATGTTCAAAAAATATTTTTCCCACTTTATTCACTTTATTCACTTTAACTTACAGCTTTTAAGTTTTACTTAAAAGAAAAACCAAATGTGTCACTTAAAGCATTTTAAAATTCTAAAATTTTCTTTCCAAAAAAAATATAATTGTAGTTACAGCATTTTATAGGTCAGAGGAAGAAAAATCGTTTGCTGTAAGCTGCAAAATCACCGGGAATAATAGACTTGAGAGGAAATGTTTACAGCCAATATATAAAGCGAGAAAAAATAAAAATCCGTTTTTAAAATCATGTTCCTAAGTTGTATAGTTTTTGTGATATGAATTTTTTTTCTTTTTCTTTCTACTTTCGTACAGGTTTTTTGGCTCTGGTGAACATTTCATGTTTTGTCAGTTACAGCGTTCTTGAATTCTTGCGACAACATAATGTAGATGCCCATAAAACTTATCACGATATTTAGGCTAATAAACAAAGTGTTATCAATATTTTGTCATCTCTACCTAATTAATTTTCACAACTAAAAATCAAATTATTAAAAATGTCAAATAAACTACTATTTTTCCTTATACTCCTTAAAATACTAATACCACTTCAAGCTTCCAAAAAATGCGACTTTAGCGAATGTAATCACGAAGGCCAGTGTTATCTAAATGATAAAAATGAAAAACTTTGTACCTGTATAGGCACTAAATATTTTAAAGGATCCAATTGCTCTGAACCCATAGATAATTGCCAAACTTCAAATCCCTGCAGAAATGGTGGTAAATGTAAAAATATAGTGGGTCAATTTATTTGTGAAGAATGTAATCCTGGCTTTAGTGGTACACGATGTGATTTAGAAGCTGTTAATATTTTTGAAAAAATGTTAATTTATTTCAATCATTATGGTTATTATGGTGAAAAACTAAATTTTCTTATAATGGTGGAGTCTGTGGGTGAAAAATCATTTTCTTTGGAATTTGATAGTGATAATTATGCAATTGCTAATTTTGAAACTAAGCCGCAACAAACAAATAAATGGATTTACACAGAAGATTTAGTAAAAATAATAAAAAGTTTAAAAATAAGATATTACCAGGATTTGTCTTATAACAAAGGATATTATCATATAGCATCTCAAACGTTTTGGAATATGGGTTTACTTAAATTGAATTTGCGTTCTTATGATACGGAAACAGCTGAGAAACTTTATTATCAAAACCAATTTGAGCTTTTGTTAGTGGGACGTAATAAAGAAGAATGTGTGCCTCAATTAAGTTTTATTCATGGTTTAAAACCTTTGGAGCCATTAACGTTGGATATAGCTAGTTATAATAATTTTGAAATTATATTGAAGAAACAATGTTTTAAGAAATCTCTTATACATTATGAATGGAATATTTACGATAGTATAGGCTCTAAGAAATTGCATGATTATGGTCGTAACCAGGAGTTAATATTAAAAATTCAACCCTATAAATTATGGTTTCATTATCATGGTGAAGTTATGGCTTCTTATCGTATTGTGGTTAAAATGATCGAAGAATATCGAAATGAAAAAAGGGAAACAGAAACTAGAGTAAGTTTTGCTTCTTGAAATTATGAATTTAGTTTTAAATCAAATTTTATTTATAGTGTTATATTTTAGTTTTACCCAAACCTGTAGCTGCCCTTATAAAAGGTGGAAATTATAGAGAAATTGGTATTAAACAAGATTTGATTTTAGATGCTTCTAATAGCAGAGATTTTGCTTTGGCTCCCAATACTTTGCAAGAGTTATTATATAGATGGGATTGTTTTTCTAAAGATGATCCAATTAGTGTATATTGTAAACGAAATATGGGTTTTGGTAAGTTTAGACCACAAACTCTTTTTAATAATAATTGTAGTTTTATACAATTGAAATAATATCAGTTGAAAAATTATACAAAAAAACATTATATAGAAAATGCAACACATATTGTAGCATATCTTAGAAAATTATTTGTTTGATATGGTTTAATAAAATAACAAAAAAATCTATTACTTACAACTTATAACTTTACTTTTGAGATATATAATAAAATGTTTCCAAAAATAATAAAATTCCTTAAAAATTTTTGGTTTTTCAAAAAATCTTAAAAATGGAAAACGACCAAAATGGTCCCTTTTTCTATTTTATCATTAAACTGAATATGTTACAAATATTACAAACCGTACACTTCGTCCGCACCATTGTTCATTTTTTTTTTTTTTTTTTTTTTTTTTGGTGTTAATATTTTTAATAAAAGGATTCCTTTCTTTCCTTAATTGAAATGGTAAAATTTTTGAAATGTTTAAATTTAAAATCCGGATTTAAAATAAATACTTTTTTTGTAAATTGAACCGTTTTTTGAAAGTCGTACTTTTTGGTTTTTAATTACTATACTGCTAACGTTAATAAAATTTTTGTTTGATTTTGCTCCAATCACCAAAATGATAATATTAAGTAACTGAAAATAATTAGTTTTTGATTAAAATTTCAATTAATTTTTCAAGAACTATGATTAAAATTTTACCTACTAAACGAGAAAGAAAGATATAGTCGGTCAAGACCGACTATGTGACACCCTACACCATTGTGTACGAGCATAAAAATTCGGGAAAGGGACTTATATTACACCTGTGGCCAATTTTTCCAAATGTAAAATAAAATATACAAATATAGAATAATGCGTTAATACTAACATCTAGATGATTTTATGCACTTTGGGGCGATTCCAGGAAGTGGGTTTATATGGGAGCTATGGTAAATTATGGACCGATTCTCATAAAATTTGGCAATGTTGTTTTTACTTACATAAAACTTATTTGTGTCGAATATTAACTTGATACTAACATTCGTATGGGATTCACGCACGTTAAAGTGATTTTCGGAAGAGGGGTTTATATGAGAGCTATGGTCAATTTTGGACCGATCTTCATAAAATTTGGTACAAAGATTGATACTTATATAGAACTTCTTTGCACCAAATTTCATTAAAATATTCTTATTTTGAAGGTGTTTTTAAGTGTTTACTCTATTCCGGGTGGACATTTGTGTGGGGGCTAGGTGAAATAATGGACGATCACAACCAATTTCAATAGGGTTCGTCCCTGTATCATAAAAGTCCCACGTACCAAATTTCATTGAATTATCTTTAAAATTGCGACCTATACTTTGTTCACAAAGTTTACATGGACATCCAGCCAGACGGACGGACAACCATCGTTAGATCGATTTAAAAACCACCTATGGTGGTGTAGGGTATAAATATTTTATGAATCATAAACAGCAATTAAAAATGTCTAGTGTATGTATTAAATTTTAATAAAAAGCAGTTGCCAAACAAAATTTACAAAATTGTAATGTAAATATAGTAGATTTGTTTTTTTCGAAATATCTTTCAAATGAGATTTCAAGTGTTAGTGTAAATTGGTTATAAAATAAATCGACAAAAAAATAATATAAATATAGTTCGAAGCTCAATTATTTTCGCATGAATAGTTAGAGTATTTAACGCGGAATATTTTATAAGAACTTTACATTCATCTATCACTCATTATAAAGCATCATTTTTAGTTCGTTTTTAAACAAAGACATAAAAGTCGATTAAAACTTGGGTTTAATGGCTTAAAATGTTCTACAGAAATTTTTTACTTCGAATTTCATTAGGGATCACGGAAGTTCTAAAATTTATACGATGTAGCATTTATCCAAAAAAATGAAATGAAAAAAATTATTAGAAGTTTTGTTAACGATTTAAAAAATTTCACTGCATAGTTTAAAGCGTTGTTATAAGAAATGTGAGACAAATTGATAATTTTCTTTTTTAAGAATACATGATAAGTCGGGTAAATTTTTTACCTTTGGAGATCCTTAGTAAAATTCGACGAAGATAATATCTGTAGAACATTTTAACTCATTAAACCTAAGTTTCAATCAACTTTCATGTCCTTTCTTAAAAATGGACTAGAAAGTACCCCTTATAAGGAGAGATAAATGAATTGAAAGCTCTAATGAAATATTTACCGTTAAATACTCTAAATAAATATGAGAAAATAATTGAACTTAGAACTATACTTATATTATTTTTTCGATTTATTTGAGATTACTTTGGCTTTAAAAAGAAAAAGTTTAGAAGGTCATAAAACAAAAATTTTACTTACCACCGAAAGATCCTTCGGAGGGTTTATTACACTTATCAAATTCTATCAATTGTAGATGGAATGTGGTATAGTGTAATATTTTAATTGCTTAATATTGTGTCGATATCCACAAAACTCTTTCACGACATATACGACATGTCTGTTTTCATTCGAGTTGATTAATCAGCAGATTAAGCAATTGATTGAACATTCTTTTCTCAGTACATTTAAAATCCTGTTTTTAATCTGCTAATGCAAAGGTTAATATGCTGTTTAGGTCTCAACTAATGGGAGTAGTGGCAATTATAGTTTTTAACCGTGATCCCGGGAATCTCGAGAAGTTGAAAAAATTATCCCGCTATTCCGGGAAATTGCGATCCCTACTGTTAATATTAACGATAAGTTAAACTTACATATAAAATGTACATATACTCTTAATCTAATTATACGTAAATTTTACTTAGTAGCTTTTTTAATATTTGCATACAGAACATGTAAACATCAAAAAATGTATTATTTTCTTTTTAATATATGCACAGTGGTCAAAAATCAACTTTTTTTCTGGCATAAATTAAAAAAGCATTATTAGTGCCTTTTTGTAGTTGTATCATTTGTATCTAAAATTAAAAATAATATTTATTAAAACCACACGCAAAGAAAAAAACTTAGTTACAGCATTATCACCACAACCATATTATGTTCTCATTATTAATTTTCTTGAATTTTAATACAACAATAATAACAATGTTTTTGGTTACATTTTGCCATTTAATGTTTACACTCAACAAAAATTATAATATGGTTGACTGCAAAAATTATATGCTTTTAAATATTTTTACCAGAAAAAAATTTGGTTAATATGAAAAATATCATTGCTTCTACGAATACTAAATATTTGCAGTCTTTTTCCTTGTTCTTAAACCTTATTCTGTTTTTAAACCATATAAATATTATTATTCTCATTTACAATAAAATGTTTCAAATAAATATAATACTTATCCTTTTCACAAACTTAGTGGAAAAATTCAATACTTGTTTGTTTTTTATATTTGTTTGTTCATTGTAATTCTCATTTAGTTTATATATGAATAAATATAAATAGACGAGGTTTGGTTATGCTCGGTGTGATTCAAGCAATATAAGATAATATGTATTTGAACCACATATGGTGGTACAAATGAATATAATTAATAAACAAACAAAATATGTAAAAATTTGTTTCTGACTAATGAACACTTTTATCTATTATTTTTAATAAACAATTTATAAGAATATTGTTTAATTGTATGTAACACTAGAATTATTACATGAAAAAACAAATCATAAAATCGAACACATTTTGACAAAATGAAATCATAATAATTATTACTTATAATCATTTCTATTTTTCGCTGTGATCATATATTACAATCATAATATGTTGCTCTTAGATTATGATCACCACCAGTGTGACCATTTTAGCATTTTTGCAGCTAAATTTAGCATTTTTTACTCCGACTTAGTCGCAAATGTTTATTATTCGGCGAATAAAATATATACATTAACGAATGTATTCAGCGTTACCGTTGAGAATTTCTAAAAAGTGTCCCAAAAAGGGAATTTCGAAAAATAAAGTCGGCAGAAAAGGAGATTTTTTGCAAAATAGGAGCCAACTGCTTCAATACCTAGAAAACTCCTAAAAATTCGTTTATTTGATAATAAATATTGTAATTTACGAAAAACTACTAAACTAAATTTTATTAATAAAAAAAAAAATAATTTAATTAAAATAATTTTTATTATTGCAAAAATAAAGATTTATTTATAAAAATAGTTAATATAAAATTTTCTTTTTATTAATTAAATTTTGTACGATTTCTTCGTACTTCAGTCTTACAAATCATTGCCTAACAAATTTAGGACTGAAAGTGTTAATCTTAAGTCTGTTGGACAATTTATTTTTCATTAGTGATAATTAGGAAAATAACGTTCCGCCGAGGCACGTAAAGCAAAAATATAAATAAGGATATAAGTATTCATCAAATCTATTTATTAATTTTCTCCATCCGATCCAAAAAGACTCGGAGTTCCATTTAAAAAAAAGGCGAATAAAGCGGAAAAAAAGTAGCTAGGTGGTTGAAAAGGGGGCAATTAGCGACTAAAGTCGCCAAGCGGTAACGCTGAATGTATTTTTAATTAATATAATTGTAATTAGGTAAACAGATCATTTAGTCCGTTTTATGAATTTAATAATTCATGAAAATTATGAACGGTATAGTTTTTTTCTTAATTATTTTAGCTGAGCTTTAAAAATGTTAACTAAATGTTTCTATGATTTTGAAACAGACTTCTTTGAAATTTTAGTATATACATTGAAGTATTTACATAGTTTATAAACTAACAATATTATTCTCAAACAAATATTATTTTAACATGAACTTCAACTGGATCTTGAACAGAACTGATCATATGTTACTGAATATGTATCTAGCTGCTAACTGCAGTATATTGTATGATTCATCTTGTGAATTGGATGGCTTGGTAGCAGAAGATAGGAGCACATAGCTATATACATTGCTCTAGCAACCAATCCTTATTATTCTACTTATTTTCCCCCTTTTTTTTCTTCTGTGTATACAATCGATTCTGTTTTTATAACTACGTAAGCACAAAATTATGCAAAATTAAGACAAAATGAAAATGTACCACAGAAAAAAATATTTTATTAAATTAGCATTATTTTTATGCGATCTTTGCTTAAACTTCTATAAATCAAAATTTGCTTCGGCATATATATTTTTTAAATATGATATTTACTTTATTGTTTTTGGTTTTATTTTAATGATTTTGCAAGTTTTTATATTTCTATTGATTAGTGAAACTACGCAATAAGTTAGAACATAATATTTTCTCCAACTTGTTTGTGAAAAGCAAGATATTTCTGCTCAGTAGTGCGATTCAGTAACTTATTTTAACGATAATCGAATAGTTAAAATTAGTAAACAACAAAACTGTCGATTTAGTTATTCTCTAACACTTTTAACGATATTTGTTTGCGTTAACTTAAAGACAAAAATTTTTGTGTTGTTAATATGTTGACAAAAATTAGCCAAAAAGTCAACCCAATGATTCAGTCGTTGTTTTGTGGTTGTAGTCTGTGCTTCCACGTTATAGATGGTGCTTCTACGTTTCCAAATCTTCTTTTAGGAGTGGTGGTCATTTTGAAGAAAACCATTAACAGAAACACATCTTAATCAGTATCCAATACATAATTTAATCAATCACGGTCTTAAAATTGTTAAACAAACTTCGATTTGTTTAAAATTTATTTGTTTTTCTTTTTTATTTGGTTTTGAACCTTACTTTTATTTCGGCATTTCCTTGTGGAGAGCTGCCACACGAAATAATAGTTATATACAATCGTTTAAGAGTACTTAGTGAATCACACAATCGTTACTGCAAACAACAATTGCTATTGACAAGTTTTGCGATTGTCGAATCGTTAAAAGTTACTGAATCGCACTACAGGTTTACCAAAATTTAACTGAAAGAAAATTAACGATTGCAAGAATTAGCCGAAAAATACTTGCGATATACTAAATAGCTGCACAAAATAGACACTTTGGCGAGCACTTTCACATTTTTACATTCGTGCAAGTTCATGCCCAAACATAACATCTTGTCTTTCAAAGCTATAGGTTACCTTGATAAATAACCTTGTCACCACAAAACTCAGAAATAATGACATATATACTACTTATATAAAATTTAAAATAAAGGTCTTAAAATACGTCTCCTAGACAGCAACTTACATTAAAAAATATTGTTATATATTTTTCTGGTATTGCTAGACAGTTTTAGTATTAAACTACCAATTTGTCAGGCTGTCAACATTGTCAGATTTTATATTTTAAAATATTTTATTGATTACTTTCTGGAATTTCTTAAATTATTATTTTTAGAATTTTTCCCGAAAAATATGGGATTTTTGACCACTGTGATATGTATAAAAGCACTTGACCAAAGAACTTCTGGAAATTCATACCGTCAGCTTTCCAAACACGAGAGTTATAAGGATTTAAAAAACAAATGTATACATATAATTTACGTACATTAGTATTCTAGGGTTAATGATGCCAGCAAGTTTTGGGTACTTTTTTAAATATTTAATTTAGTTCCAAAAATATTAATAGTGGTGTCGCAACTGATTCAAGCACACATGTACACGCAGAGAAAAAATATAGAGCAACATATTATGATTAGAACATATGATCACAACGAAAAATAAAAATTACTATAAGTAATAATAATTATGATTCCCTTTTGTCATATTGTGTCCGATTTTATGGTTTGGTTTTTCATATTATGATTATACTTTTACATATAATTGAACAATCTTACTACATCATTATACCATTATATCAGATTATGATTTGATGTTATTATATTATTATTCTACCTTATTATATTATTATACCACATTGTGATATTATTGTACCATTTTATCATATTATTATCCCATGTTATCATATAGATATATAATCTTATCATATTATTATTTCATTTTTTCATATTATTATTCCATTTTATCATATATTGAAACAAAACATGTTAACAAAAAATTATTTTTATAATTTTTTTATTAAAAGCAATAGAGAAAAAAATCCAAAAAGAATATTTAGTTATTATTTACATTTTTATTCATTTGTACCACTAGATGAGTATCAAATGCAAAATATGTTTTTTTAACTAAACCTTTTAATGGTAGTTAATCAATATCTTATATTATTTGAGTCACACATAGTATAACCAAACCTTGTCTATTCATATGTATTCATATATAAACTAAATGAGAATTACAATAAAGTTGGAAAACAAATATTAAAAACAAAATATATTTAAAAATTTGAAATTTCCCACTAAGTTTGTGAAATGGATAAGTATTATATTTATTTGAAACATTTTATTGCCATGAGAATAATATTTATATAGTTTAAAAACATAATATGGTTTAAAAATAAGAAAAAAGACTGAATATTTAATGGTTGTATAAGTAATAATATTTTTCATATTAATAAAATTTTGTTTGTGATAAAAATTTAAAAAAAAATATAATTCTTGCAGTCAACTATATTAAAATTTTTATTGACTGTAAACTTTATATGATAAAATTTAAACAAAAACTTTGTTATCATGAATATAAATTTATTAAAATTCAAAAAAATTAACAATATGAATATAAGACTGTTGTACTGATAATGCTCTAGTACTTAAGATCTAGTTCTGAAATGCTTCTACAACACTTTACTGAATAAATGTCTGATTCCTAAAAACTTTCTAGAACCGTTAAAAAGAAAAATTCAACAAATTTATAAACTAGAGCGAGTACACGCAGAGAAAAAATATAGTTGCAGTGACCATAATCTAAGAGCACCATATTATGATTGGGACATATGATCACATCGAAAAATAGAAATGATTATAAGTAATAACTATTATGATTCCACTTTGTCATATTGTATCCGATTTTATGGTTTGTTTTTTCATGTTATGATTATAGTTTTACATATAATTGAACAATCTTATTATTGTACCACATTGTCATATTTTGACTCCATTTTATCATATAGTTATCCAATTTTATCATATTATTCATTTTGTAGTATTATTCCATGTTATCATATATTAATAAAAATTATTTTTTGTTTGTAAAATTTTTATTTAAAATATATATATATAATATTTACATATTATTACTTATATTAATTTGTTTCAACCACCATATGTGGTTGAAATACATGATATCTTATAATCAAACCTTGTCTATTTTATTTATTCATATATGAACTAAATGAGAATTAGATTGAAGTTAGAAAACAAATATTAAAAAAAAAACATATTTTAAAACAAACAAGTTATGAATTTTCCAATAAGTTTGTGTAATGGATAAGTATTATATTTATTTGTATTTGTAACATTTTATTGTTATAGTAATAATAATGTTAATATGATATAAGGACAGAATATTGTTTAAGAGCAACGAAAAAGACTGCAAAAATTTAATGGCTGTAGAAGTAATGATATGTTTCAGATTAACATATAATTTTTGCAGTCAATCATATTAAAATTCTTATTGAGTGTAAACAATAAATGGCAAAATTGAATCATAATCATTATTATCATGAACACAGATTTATTAAAATTCAATAAAATTATCAATGAGAACATAATATTGTTGTAGTGATCATGCTATAATCATGTTTTTTCTCTGCGTGTATACATGCATTTGCATGCATTCTAGAAATAGTTGCATTGCAAATACATTATTTTGTGGAAAATTAAAAAATATCAATTAAAAGAAATCCAATTAATAAATTTTTAAAAGAGTCTTCGTGACAAATTCTTATATATATAACAAATTAAAAAAAGCTAAATTAGAGACTGATTTAAAAACAATACGTTTGCTGAAATTTTATCTAAATTAACAAAAATTACCTACAAAATATTTATATATTATAAACTTTAACAAATCTTAATTTTTTTACAGCTTCAATTTTAAAAATAAAATCCAGTCTTCTACAACTCCATAAAACCTACAATTTCTCACTTACCATAAACTCCAAGGTAAATAAACTGGTCTCAGATCAAACTTTTCAAATCATTAAGATAATGGAAAACTCTCATCTAAACCTCGATATAAAATGTTTACGAAATTGTTTACGCAATGAATTCGTACAAGAAGATATTGTACACTTGAAAGCTGTGAATCTGGATAAACAATTTTCTGAATCTGTTACATTTCAATGGATCCTTAAAGATCAAGCTATAGGAGAAAGAGAAAATTTAATTTATAAAACCCAAGAAACTGATGACATTCTAGAGCTACAAGTTTTGGTGCAAGATGTCAATGAAAGTGGTAGAGTTTTCACAACTTTTAAAGTAAATTTGCCACCCTCAAATGGTTCCTGTTTAATACATCCTTCTTCGGGAGAAGCTTTTCTTACTAGCTTTCAGATAAAATGTGAAAATTATCTCGATAAAAACAATCCCTTAAGTTATGAATATTTAGAGGAAAAAGGGTTTCCTTTACAGCGCACGAATGAGGCAGAAATCTATACCAAATTAACGCCTGGTAATGCTGTAGTAATAAAAATCTGTGATCAATTTCAGGCTTGTATAGAAACTATAGTTGAGGTTAAAGTTAAAGAGATGGAAGATGTTATAGATTGGAAAGAAAAAATAAGAGATAAGGAAGGGGGTATAAAAACTCTTTTATTTAAGGGAGATATTCTAGCAGCCATGATTTTATTAAAGTCTGTAGCTAATTTAATTAAATCCCTAGAAGATTTAAAAGATATTTTACATGAAATGGAAAGTTTTGAAGTTAAAACTTTATTGCAATTGGAACAGTTTTTGGAAATAGGTAATAATTTAGTTGCTAACAATTTACCTTTAACAGCCGATAAAGCTTATATTTTTAATGAATTCTTCTTAAAATTACAAATAGGATTTAAGACAATTATAAAAGATCAAGAAATTTCAAGTTTTAAGAAATTAAATTACGAAAAATTCAGTCACGATTTGATGGAATCTGTACAAAAGTTTTCTTATAGTTGGGAAAATATACCAAGAAATCAAATTCTGGAAGTTCCAACAATATTAGCTTCAAATCCTTTAATTGAAAATTACTCTGATTTACCAGATTTTGATATAAATATAGTGGAGCGGATAAAAAATTGGCTAGATATTACTAAAAATTTATTAGAAAGTTTTAATTTGATGGCTTTGGGTGCTAAGCAATTATATGCTCCTTGGGAGGATATTTTATCTATTAAAAAGAATAATATTAATTTCCTTATGTATGCTTTTGATAATAGCAGTCAGCAGGAAATTTATTTTAAAAATAACTCTTTGACAGTTATTTTAAATCAGGCTTGCATTAAGGAACTACAGGATACGTTTTCCAATAAAGAAATATTAATACAAATGGCTTCATTAGATTCTAATACTTTTTGGTGGTATCCCAGTGAAAGGCCCTTAAATTCTGAGGTGTTTTTATTCTCAGCTTTAAGCAGAAAATCTACAAAATCCTTGCAACTTTTACAAAATCCTTTTGAGTTTAAGTTACAGCTTAAACCTTTAAACTCGAACTGTAATGAAGTTCTGTCAGTTATTAAAAATAATACTCACATGCTCATGTATACCTTGGAACTGCCCGCTAATGCTGTTTTGGTTTTAACATTTTTAAAACTCCAAAAACCTTTAAAATTCTTAATACAAATACGTAAACCTCCTCGTAGTTTTCAACTACGCAAATCAGGAAATATTGTTAAGAGCTCAAACACTAAACAAAATTTCACTTATATTAATCCTTTAAGTAAAAAATCTCAAACCTTTTTAGCTTTACTAATGGAAGTTGAAACAGAAAACAACTCATTTTCCTTTACAACTGAAATTAGGGAATGTTTATATTGGGATTTTTCTCTTAAGGATCCCCAATGGTCTTCCCAAGGCTGTAAACCTAAAATGGAACCACAAAATAATAACAGTTTATCTTGTCTTTGCCATCATTTTTCTGCTTTTTCAGGCAGAAGTTATCAAGCCTCCCTTCGAGAGAATTTAAATGATTATATAATATTAAAGGAATTATCCTTAAATAAACATCTCATAATATTTTACATAAGCTTGATAATACTAAGCCTTAGCTTTATAATAAACAATTTAAATAACTTTAAAAATCATAAACAATATTTACCCATAAATTCCTCCACCTTTCAAAACAAAAATATAGAAGTTTCCATTTATACCGGTTCCCCTAGAAATGCTTCTACCTCTGCCAATATCTCCTTAAGAATAAATTCTCAAAAGGGTCCTTTTACCCTAAACATATATCAAAATCCTGAAAATCCTTTTTTAAAACGGAACTCCTTATGTAAATTCCTGCTTAGCACACAGCAAGTCCACTTACCTGCAAAACTATCAATAACTAATGATCTATCTGGTCGTTATCCTTCTTGGTTTTGTCATAAAATTATAATTAAAAATTTTACATCAAAGCAACTTCAAATATTTAATATTGATCAATGGTTATGCCAACAGCCTTTGGAAATAATTTCCTCTGATCCTAATTCTTTTAATTTTAAACAAAGATTTCTTGAAAATCTTTCTGAAATCAATATAAATTGGTATCAATTTCAGCCGTTATGGGGCTGTTGGCAATACAATGATTTAAATCGTTTGGAACGTTGTTGCATTTGGTTATGCCAATTTATGGCCTCAGTAGGATTTGTGGCTAGCTACTTTGGTAGCACTACTTTAGAAACATATGAAGAGGAACGAGATATTTATTATTATTTAAATTTCAATTTATTGGAATTATTTTTATTAGCTGTTGTTTGTTATGTTTTAAATTTTATTATATTAATTATATTTAAAATTAATATATGGCTGCTAGAAAGAGATCATAGAAAGTCTAGAGAAAAGTTTAAAAAAATTGTATGAAATAAAGAAAATGATAATAAAGAAAATAAAATCCGTTGTATCGATTTAGATCTAAAATATAAATGTTAAACAAATTAACTGCACAAAAACTTTAAGGAAAGTAGAACACTCCATTTTTAATACAATTTTCTTTTAGTCCAGGAAAATAATGGTCACAAAAATACAGTCCAAGCTCTGTATTCGCGACTACCCATTATCGACGGCTTAGTTTTTAAAATTGCACACGCAGAGAAAAAATATAGTTGTAGTGACCATAACCTGAGAACAACATATTATGATTGGAACATATAATCACAGCGAAAAATAGAAATGATTATAAATAATAATTACTATGATTTCACTTTATCATATTTTATCCGAATTTATGGTTTTTTTCATGTTAAGATTATAGTTTTATATATAATTGAACAATCTTATTATATTATTATTATATTGTCATATTATGATTCCATTTTATTATATATATATATTTGGCTAATAAACACAATTTTATAAAAATAATAATAATAATTTTTATCAATGATATGATAAGATGGAATAGTAATTTGGCAAAATGAAATAATAATATATAAGATTGGATAACTTTATCATATCATGAAGTAATAATAAAAATAAATGAGAAATATATTGAAGTTAGAAAACAAATATTAAAAAAATATATATATTTAAAAACAAACAAGTATTGAAGTTTTCCCACGGAGCTTCTGAAAATGATAAGCATTATATTTATTTGTAACATTTTATTGTTATAGGAATAATAATATTAATATGACTTAAAAACAGAATATGGTTTAAGAACAAGGAAAAAGATTGCAAATGTTTAATGGTTGTAGAGTAATGATATGTTTCATATTAACAAAATTTTATTTCTGTCTGCATGGTTCTATAATCGCGACAGTTTACGAAAAACGGGCTCTATTTTCGCAACTTTTATCTGTTTTTTTTTTTTTTTAATTTGATTGCAATGTCTATAACCAAGAATGGGAAATCCCCGTCTTTTGGTATATTAATCTTTTTTGATGATTTTTGATCTTCAATTTTGTCAGTTTATTCGTGTCATTTATTGTGTAAATACGTCTCTTAATATGGGAAAAGATCAACGATTTTTAAAAAATTAAAGATTTTAAAACAATTTAAAAGTGGAGATTCCATAAATTCAATTTGCGTGAATTACAGGTTGATTAAGTTTTCGGTTTAGCGCATTATAAAGCAAGAAAATTCATTAAAAAAGTTCGTACGTACAACAAAAAGTGACCCTGGCAAACGTTGCACCTAAAAGAAATCTGAGTACCCAAGAATGGAAAAAATGCTTTTTAAGTGGTTTGTAAAACAAAGGGAAAAAATGTTCTAATATCAGCAGCAATTTTACGATCAAAAGCCAGTCATTTGTATTCCAAAATACATCAAAACAAATTCAGGTTTCATTGCCAGTGGAGGATGGTTTACAGAAATTTAAGCGTCGCCATAGAATCTTAAAAATTATGAGCGAGAAATTGTCTTCGAAACCTCATCTTATTGATCCATTTATGAAAGAGTTTAAGAACTACCTTAATGAGCACGAGTTGACTCTTCACCAAATCTATAATGCCGACGAATCCGGTCACACTCTTGTCACATGCAATGAGAAAACGGCTCCCGGAAGAAAAACATGTAAAAAGCGAATAACATTATTGTCTTGTTCAAATGCTAATGACACAGACAAACTGAAATTATTGGTTGTTGGAAAATCGAAAAACTCACGCGTTTTTTCAATAATTCTGTAATTTACAATTACTGTAATAACGCCTGGGTGACGTCATTTGTATTCAAGGACTGGTATCATCACGAATTTGTTGCCCACGTAAGTTAATTTTAACCAATTAGTGAAAGTAAGTTGTTTATAAGTAAAAATTTTTTAGGTCCGAGAATTTTTTGCTTTAAAAAGTCTGACGCAAAAAGCAGTTTTACTTTTAGATAACATGACATGTCACCCAGTTGAGAAACTAAAAAGTGATTATGGTTTAATTATAGCAATACATCTATCACCCAATTGCATTGTGCTTATTCAACCGTTAAATCAAAACGTTTTCAACTTGGTCAAATTAAATTATAAAAAACAACTGCTCAGCCACTTGCTTGGCGAGAAGAGAACAAATTTTTAGCTCAAACTAAAAAACTTCAATCTCAAAAATGTAGTTCAGATTCTAGCTACGTTGTGGGATAAAATATCAGTGTCCAATATTCGAAAATCCTGGAACGCCTTGCTTGAATTCGGTAGTGAATGGAGTGAAGTGGATAACATGCCCTTAAATATTTTACAAGATATAATTCAGGAATAAAACGAAGATCTTTCAACTATTGGTACACTTGTAGCTTAAATTGGTAGGGAACATCTTTTCACGAATGCTGACATAAACAACTGGATTCAAGAAGAATTTCATGTGCAAAGTAATTAGGAGCAAATGGAATTATCAGATACGGAATCGTAGGATTTATACGATAGTGGTCATGAAGAAAACAAAATTAAAGTGGATAAATATATGCATACAATGGACTTTGGAAAATGATAAGTCGAAAATAGCACTATATGAACTACCTGATTCAGCTGTTATTTTAAAAAATAATTTGCCAAAAAAGCAACTCAAAATCTTAAATTTTTTTTAGAAGTGTTTAAAATGTAAATATGTATATCAATAAAAACAATTCTTATTTTAAAAATTACATAAAATTTTGGGTTCTGCTATTGCGATTTTTAATTGGTCGCGAAAATCGAGCTTGCACTGTATCTCGCTTACTATGATGCTATTAGAACGTTTATAGAGTACAAAATTTCCAAAAATTTTGCTAGAGTTATAGCGCACCATAGTTTAGATTTGTTTTTTTTTTTATTTTTTTTTTTATTTTTATTTTTTTTTATTTTTTTTTTTTTTTTTTTTTTTTTTGTACCACCAATTACCTAGAGATATGTTCTTATCTCTTGTTATACATATTGTCGATAAATCGCTAGTTATGGTTCAAAAAACTAGAAAAAAATCTGTGTTAAAGGCATAACTCTAGATACATAGCTGAAATTTAGAATTTGAAATAAAATTTTTATAAACCTAGAATATAGCAAAAATAGAAACGGTTAGACGGTTAGAAAATGAGTTTTCGGGTTTAGATTTGACCAAACTAAATATAGTACTGCTACTTATTATTCTTAAGATTTCGAATTATATTTATACCCTACATCACCATAGATTTTTGCTAATCTTTATAACGCACAGAAAAAATCTTCAGATTCCTACCTTAAAGTATACCGTTCGTCTCAGAATCACTTTCTGAATTGATTTAACGATGTCCGCACGTAGAGAAAAAAGCATGGTTACAGCATTATCACTACGACAATATTATGTTCTCATTGTTAATTTTCATGAATTTTAATAACTCTGTGTTCATGATAACAATGTTTTTGTTTAAATTTTGTCATTTAATGTTTACACTCAGTAAAAATTTTAATATGGTTTGCTGCAAAATTTATATGTTTTTAAATATTTTTACCAGAAAGAAAATTTTATTAACATGAAAAATTTCAAAAACCTCAAATATGTCTTTTTCCTTGTTCTTAAACCATATTCTGTTTTTAAACCATATTAATACTTACCATATTATAATACTTATCCTCTTCATCAACCTATTGTAAAAATTCGATACTTGTTTGTTTTTAAATATATTTTGTTTTTAAAGTTTGGTTTCCAAATTCACTACAATTCTCATTTAGCTTATATATGAATAATTATAAATAGACAAGGTTTGTTTAAACTCGTTGTGATCCAAGCAATATAAGATATTGATTAACTACCATTAAGAAGTTTAGTTAAAAAACACATCATGCATTCGATTCACATATGGCTGTACAAATGAATATAATTAATGAACAAATAATATGTAAAAGTTCTTTTCTCTCTATTATTCTGAATATAAAATTTATAAATAAAATAATTTTTTAATACGTTTTATTTTAATATACACAGAAAAAATTAAAAATTAACTTCAATTACGAAATTGTTTATATTAATTATATTTTTAATTGATTTTGCTCCAGTCAACAAAATGATAATATTAATTACTTGATAATAATTGATTTTGGCTTAAATTTCAATTAATTTTTTTAATCAAGTTAATTAGAATTTTAATTGAATTTTTTGTCTAAAATCAACTAAAAATTTTAATAATTTATGTCTATGGTTAATTAAATCTAAACATGAATAAAAATTCATGAATTTTATTATAGAGTTAAATTACTAAAAATATTTAAATAATGCAAATTAAATGAAAGAAAAAGAAAAGAACTTGGTACATAGTTTCATCTTGGCGTTGCCTAACCTTTTTCTATGAAATTTTAGCTTTAAATTTCTTTAAGCTGTGTTCACATTTGGCAAATATTTTATCAAAATTGCGTGACCACTAGTTTTACATAAAAACTGTTTGCCGTTGTTTGATCTTCCAAATGTTTTGTAACAGCTTCAAACAAAATTCAGTAAAGCGTAATCTGTGATTTACGATAAGTAAAAAACATTTTCCAAATTGAAAGAAGAAATTAAGAGTTATTTTATTTAAGGGTTACGTATTTTTCGTCAAATATTTGATTAGTCTGAACAAAGCTTTAGTCTAAGTTCACACAAGAATTTTTCTTTCTGATTTGTTTTTTTTTTTTGAACTTGCATTTATGTTCACACACAAAATTTTACTTCAGCAATCCTTGCTTTAATTATCTTGATATTTTTTTTTTTTTTTTTTTTTTTTTTGTTGAAGTCCAATGAATAGGCAAGTTTGTACCGTTTCATATTTCCTCTCGCTTTATCTAACAGAATTTCAGCAAGCAAAATTGCCTTGTGTAAACATAGACTTATTAACCCAAATGAAAAGAATGTTCTTGAATTAAATTTCGTAAAGTGATTTTTTACATTCACATCCAAAGTTAAATACGTTCTAATTTCCAGAAAATTTCTATCTCATAAATTTCAATTTGGCTAAAGTGTTGCCTTCATTTTGCCTTTTGCTACAGTATTTAAAGCAAAGGGCAGACATTTTGGGTAATAAAGAAACCCCTTTTTGTTTTAGAGGATGTTGTTTGCTTTTCTTCCTTTCGATTAAAATTAAATAAAACATTTTATTTTTTAAAATTTATTTATTGCAAATAAGGAAATTAAAAGAAATTATAATATTTATCTTGGCACATATTTGAAGAATATTTTAAAAGAAATATAATAGCATAATAATAAATGGAAATCTTAAAAAGCTTAAATTTGCATAAACTAAAGATATAAAATATCAACTTATGACCCAAATTTAAAATTTTTAAAACAAACATTTTTACAAACAAAATTATAATATAAAAAAATTTAAAAAAAATCATTAAATTTAAGAAACGCAGCTGAAAAATCATAAAATGAAAAATCTAAGACGATTAACAATTTATTAGAATAAAACTACAGTTCTAAAGAAAGTAATGAAAAATGAAGTAAAATTAAAGAAAAAAGCGAGTTTGAACCAATTAATATTAGATTTTACTCCTCGCACGCCAAAATCATTAAAGATAATTCAAATTCGTTAAGCCTTTCGAGATGAAGCCAAATCCGTCAACGTTTTTTTTTTTTCTATATGAAATTTGATCGTGTTTTGTTCGTTTTTTATTAAATTATAAAATTTAATCTTTTTAAATTAATTCAAGGGACAGACACCTTGCCATATCTCACCATTAATGAGATTAGGTGTTATGCGTACTGGTTTCTTGTTGACTTGAACATTGCGTATACAACCCTTAAATGTTTTGCGGGTCTTTAGACCAGGAGCCTTATTAAAGGCTTGATGACCACCCATGAATAGAGGACGATTAGTTTTAGTGACAGTAGAACCTTCTTGGCCTACACCTGGTTTAGCAGAAATCCAATCAACTGATATGGTTATGACAAATTTAGATTTTACTGCCTGAACATTACGCCACTTGCCATCACAGAAACTACCATCATCAGGCAATTTGTAATTGGTAGTAACTATATTTTTGGCATCGGATTTGACAGTGAACCACAATTGATTATCAACCAATTCAAGAATCAAATAGGAACTCTTGCCATGCACAGAAAACAGGAGACCATCAGGTTCACGTGGTCTAAAATCAAAGTTCAAACTGAAATCGGTACCCACACTGAAACGTTCGAAAAGTTTAACAAAGCCAGTAGGTTTGTTGAAGAATAGACCAGGTTCAATTTGATCTGAACAGGGTACCACTAAGAAAGGTTGAATTTCTGGTTCTTGGGTTTGACCATTAACCTTAAATTCTCTTAGGCAACCATTGTAGTAAGGAGAATCTTCTCCCAAATCAACATTAGAACGTACCATCTCTTCAATATGTTTGGGTATGCCACCCACATATAGAGGGAAATCGAAATTGATCAAATGAGTATTACGTTCATCAAACTCATAGGAAGCCTCTTGTTGAGTTTGATTAATTAACAAGCTGACTTTACGTTGGGTTCTTAGGAATTGTATGGAATGCCAATTACCATCATTTAATTCTCCAGTACTATTCACTGAAATAACTTGACCACCCAAACGTACTTTATGATAAAGACGACCTTCACTAAGATATACAGCCGCATAGTCGGTATGATGTTTATCGGCTGCATAAAACAAAAGACCAGCTGGATATTCAGTACGGAAGCTGAGACTAAGATCATAATGTTTGCGTATTTTAGCATGAGGCAAAGAGGGAATTTCCAAACGTTGTTCACGCATCGAGAAGAAGCGATAACCGGCTTCGATGTAGTCCACATCGTAATTGGGATTGGTGGGTAACTTACAACGGGGATCTTCAGGTTTGTGTAGTTCATGAATAATAACAGGTTTGCGTGTTACTACTTCAGGTTTAATAGTAAATATTTCCGGTCTAGTGGTAATGATTTCAGAACGAGCTGAATCTATAACATTTTCAGATTCATCGGCATCCCATTTGTATTCTCGTTCAGGTTGTATAAAAGGTCTGGCAGTGGTTGTAGTGGTAGTAGTCGTTGTTGTTGAAGTAGTGGTAGTGCTGGTAGTTGTAGTAGTTGTGGTGGCAGGGGTAGCTGCTGGTTTTGGTTTTGTTACAGGTGGTGGTGGTGGTACAAATTCTGTTTCTCCTCCAGCATAATGTATGGGCACCAAAGTGGTATCATAAGCTGCAATTTATTTATATATATATTTATTTAATTGAACTATTTGTACTTCTTTTAATTTAAACTTACCCAAAATATCTGTAGGACAGTTGTTAATATTGCCATTCTTCTTCTCAATGCTATCAGCAAAGTTTATAATCTCACCATTGACAGTTACATCGCTAATACAGCCAATAAAGTAGGCTGAGTTGGACAAGGCATTACGAGGAGTGGTATAACCTTCTGGCAAACCACCAAAGAATATATCACCAGCCGTTATAATTAAGGCAGGAGGAGGAGTAATAGATCTATATGAAATATTCGGATAATTAATAAATATCTCTATTTATATCTTTCTTAATCCCACAACTTACCTTTGATCTTCAATATCATCTATGGATAATCTCAATTGATTGTCATCATGTAAAACAGTAACCACATGTTCTTCACCATCATTCAATTTACGCATATCAGAAACCAATCTTGCATTCATACTATTCAATACCAAATAACCATCCTCCAATGTCAAGCCTATATTTGAGCTTTGATCATAGTTGGCTCCATAGAACAATATACCATCCTTTTGTCTAGTCTTGAATTTCAAGTTGATATTCAAGTTATTATTTGAACTGATATTGGCGGTTCTCAAATAGCCATGTTCGTTAGCGGGATAAGCCAAGACAGTGGAGAATTTCTTGGGACAGCCAGGTTTAACACCCACAGCATTAACATGTTGACCCAAATCAACTTTGTTACCCGATATAGATACATCATCGATGCAACCATCAAAGTTTTGTTCCACAATAAGAGAATTGTTGCGTTTATTGGGATAGCCACCAAAGAACATACGTTTGAGAGCAGGCATGGTATCATCAACATGTGGTGGAGCTTCTTCTTGGAATATGATAACATCATCGACCTTAAGTAAACCACGGCGACCATCTCTCTCGGCCAAAACACGATGCCATTTGTTGTCATTGTATTGATCTTGACTACCGGTCGAAACAATATGTTCACCCAATTTGTAACGGAAGAATATAGCACCATCAACCATTTCCACTGTCATAAATTGATTATTACGTCCATAGAAGAACATTAAACCATCCTTGGAATCTTTGGCTGCCTTGAAACTAAATTGTATACTAGATCTTTGCTTAAAATTGTAGGGCAAAGCCTTAAGAGCCACAAAACCATTGCCATTGAAACGATAGCCCGTGGGAGGTATATCTTCAGTAACCAATTTAGTACGTGGCTGAGCAGCCAAATTGTTGTCTTCACCATAAACAAAGTTCCACAAACCTACAGGTTCATCCCCAATTTTTAAATCTTCTATATCACCAATAAACGAACTGGAGTGTATGTCTTCGGGTGGTGTAAAATCAGATGGTGGTGGATAACCGCCCACAAACAATCTACTGTTGCGGTCTACATTGAATACATTATTAGCACCCACTAAGGCTTCTTCCTTCAAATGATCCACTACGGTCTTATTTTCCAATTCTTCGCGTATAATCAATTTAACATTTGAGCCAGTGCGATCTACTACAGCCTGATACCAATCACCATCGGCTACATATTTTTCACTAGTAATGCGTTCCGGTCCATTGCCCAAATCCAAAGTAAGTATGGGATAACCATTGACAATTTCCAAAGCCATGAAATCGTTATTCTTATTAGTAGTAGGTGATGAGGAAGCAGTCTTGTTGTCATTACCCAAAAACAACAAGAAACCATTGGGATTTTCGGTTTTGAAGAAAGTAGAAACTTTGGTTTTGGTTGCCAACAAAGGCAAAGTTTCGGGAGTTTTCAATTCCAAAATAGTGCTAGGAACAAACTTAACACCCATCTTAATATCGTTAGCAATTTGTCTAGCTGTTTCGATTTGTCTCTTCAAACTCTCAATTTCGTCACCCAAATTTTGTGCCATTTCTTCTACTTTTAATTGTTGTTGCTCGATATCATTGGCTGCTTCTACTAAAGCTGGTAGTGATTCTTCAACACTGTCCAAATGATTTTGTACATGTCCAATATCTTTATTGGTGCTATCAATATCCTTGGAAATATTGCGAGCCTTTTCTAATTCTTTGGGGGTTTGTTTGCCCACAGGTTCTAGGATAGCCAAAACATCCTTCATTATATCCAAAGCATCAGTGGCATTTTCATTTGAACTCTTCCACATATCACGCTGAGAATCTACTGGCAAAGCTTCCATGGCTATGTTGATTTCTTTCAAGCGCTTTTCAGTGTTTTCATTTAATTTAAAAATGGCTTCAACCTTGGCAGCAGAACTATTTAATCTGGGTTCCAATTCACTTTGTACCTTGTGTAAAGAACCTCTGGCCTTTTGCAAAAGTTCAGCGGATTCTTTATCCGAAACACCAGCGCGAGTTTCTATGCCATCGGTCTTTTCGGTAGCATTACCAGCAGCATATTTGGCCTCTTTAGTAAGTTTTTGGGCAGAGACTACAGCATCAACTATGCCACTATAGGCTGTGGCAGCTTTAATTGCAGGCTCAGCACTAGCAGTCATATCAGCATATTGTTCTGACAAATCCTGGGCTCTCTTCAACAGTTCAATGGCCTTAAATTCGGCTTGATTGGTTAAATTACTGGCCTCCAATTGTTCCTCTTCCATTTCTGGTAAATCCATGTCTATTTGTTTATTCAAACCCTTCAAACTATTCAAAATATTGGCCATATTAATAATTTTATTGTCAATTTCTACCATAGTAATGGCGCCATTGGTTTGTAGATTGGCTGCCTCCAAAATATTTTTCTCGGTTTCCTTTTGTTGATCACTGACGGTATCGAATTTAGAATTTTCAAAAGCCAATTTGTTCAAGGCATTCAAACGTTCTACCTCAGTGGATCTATTAGAAGATTGTAGACTCCAAGTGTACAAGTCCTCTAACTTATCACTGAATTCTCCAATATCATTTTTCAAAGCATCTACAGTTTTATTTTGAGCTTTAATGGGAGCAATAGCAGAGCTGACTTCATGCAATAAATCGGTGGCCTTTTTCAAGACCAAGTCATTGCGATCTAAGTCAACTGAAGTGTTATTAATTTGTTGCAATAGCTGTTGGGCTTCTGAGAAAGCAGAATCAATTTTGGTGCTGGCGGCAGTTTCCAAATTGCGTGACAAAGCATCAACGGCTCTGATGGCTTCATCCGCTTCACTAACCGTAAAGGCTACCTTGTCTATTAAGCTAGTAACATTTTGTAATAGTTTACTGGCCATGTCACGGCTATCTTGAGCATTATCTAAAGTGAAATTAACTTGTTTGGTATAGGCTTTAGCATCTGATTCCAAAGAGGTAACCATTAATAGAGCAGGCTCCAAATTAACACTCTTGGGATCAAGACTCTGTACTTCGGGAGCAATTTCATCGGCCAGTTTATCATAGTAGCTAAGTTTTTGGCTGGTAAAGAAGGCTAAGGCTACCGATTGGAATTCATCTAATACCGGTTCAATTTGATAGCTCAAACGATCCGTGACATCCAATAAGGCATGATGGCAATTATCGCACTCGAAACAACCTTCATCTTTCTTAAGTACCCAACGATGAGGACAATTTTCACAGCGGTCACCAATAACTCCTGGTAAACATTCACATTGGCCGGTGTAAGGATTGCAGCCAAAACCACGCGAATAACCCTGGTTACAGTTGCAAGGTATACAACCTTCTCGAGTATAATTCCAATGATCAGTGGCACAACGATCACACTGACGTCCAGTAACACCTGGTTTACAGGCACATTTACCCGAGTGTTCATCACACTGAGTACTATTCGAAGCAGCACCACAATCACAGGAACGACAACCCAAACCAGAATCGTAACCATAATGATCGGGTTTACACATATCACAACGTTCACCAATAACATTTTCCAAACATTTGCAACTACCCTCGAAGGGATCACATTCCATGGTACCCAAATCTTCACAATCACAACTTTGGCAATTCTTCAAATTAATGGCATCACCATAGAAACCAGGTGCACAGAGATTACAAGCCACTCCTGAGGTATTATTCAAACATCGTAAACATTCTCCCGTAATGGTGTCACAAGAACCAGGTTCTTCGGGGTTAATATTACCGGAACATTCACAAGGCTTACAATAGTCACCAGGGATTTGAGGATTACCATAGTATCCATTGGAGCAGTATTCACACTTGGGACCGGTATAACCAGGACGGCATTCACAATGGATCTTATCACCAGATTCAGAAATTTCACAACCAGTAGCAAAGTTATTGCTGGGTATGGGCAGAGGACAGGCGCAAATCATACAATCATGAGGCGAGCCATAGGTGGCATTTCCATAATATCCCTCAATACACATTTCACAATGATCACCGGTGGTGGAATGTTGGCAATTCTTACATATGCCTGTAGTACAATCACAAGTTTCAGCATGACCATTACATTCACATGGAATACAATAGCCGCCATAAGGACCGCTAGGATCGCGATAATAACCAGGAGCACAATCTTCGCAAGAGAGACCCATGTAACCAGGAGGACATTGGCATCTCTCCACAGCCAAGAACTCATAACCTTCCATATTGCCTTCATCATCTTCATCGGCCAAAGTTAAGTAAACATCTGACAATTGGGAGATCAAAGTTTGCTCATAGTAGTTAGCGCGTATATAAATCATATTCAAATTTCTTAAAGTCATCATAAAGTCAGCTCTTGAGACTTCCTTACCATTCTGGGTAAGAAAATTAGTTTCTACCATTTGTACACGGTTCCTAAACAATTGATTACTGGAAGGTTGTTCATAACTTTGATGTACTAACACATGATCATTGCTAACCAATATAACATCAGGAGCAAACAAAGGTTTTCCGGACAATCCGGTGGTGTAGAATAAGTTATAAGCCAACTCACCACCATAAGCTGAAATGTGGCTATTTTGATTCATCAAATAATCCAGAACGCCAAAGTAGACTATGGAATCATCATTAATATCACTGAAAGAAAAGTCAGCCTGCAACATGGTTTCATTGATCAACAATTCTTCTTGGGCCAAACCCCAAATGGAGAATTCAATTTGTGGTTTGAAAATGGCAGTATTCAGGGAAACCTTTTTCAAGAGACTAACATTGTAAACCTTCAAATAGGCACTGTCACAGCGGGAAGTCTTGCCGAAACAGAAACATTTTGTACAACCCTCGGGATTGCTGGCCTGCAAATTATAGGTGCTATCCATACACTGGTCACAATCACGACCAACTACATTCTTTTTGCAGAAACAATTGCCATCCACCTTGTCACAAATCTCTAATTCAGTACCAGCCACATTGCAGGTACATTGATCACATTGAGGGAAATCGAAGAAACCATTAGAACATTCATCACAAGCACGACCTTCAATATTGGGACGACATTCACAGCTACCATTGAAGGCATCACATTGACTATTGCCATTAGCAATACCCATGTAGTTGCAATCACAAGGTTCACAACCTATAATCTGATGGAAGCCATAAGTATTCGGCATACATTTGTCACACAATTCACCCATAACATTTGGTGGACACACACACTCTCCTGTACGAGGTTCACACATAGCAGTACTCGGACACTCACAAGGTTTACAATCGGGGAAGCCATAGTAACCAGTTTTACAAGCACCACATCGACGTTCAATGATGTTAGGTTTACATTGACACTGGCCACCAAATGGATGACATTCGAAACTAGTCGAACCAGCATAATCACAATTACAAGGCAAGGCTCCACTGTTATAGTCGGCAGTCAAAGAGAATACAGCCTTTTTACAGAAATCAGTAGCATTGTGTGTTATATAGAAATGATCCTGACCACATTCCCTAATGAATTCCTTAGTTTGATCGAATGTTTCTTCCTCCAATAAATCATCATTGTACTGATCCACGGGAACAATAACCAAATAATCTAACCACACACCTTGAGGACGATTATTGGTGATAGTGAATTTGAATTCATCGTCAATTTCGAACCATTCTTCTCCACTAGGTTTAATAACACCACGACAACCCGAACTAGACGGACAATGTATAATGCCAAACTTACCATCATATTGATTTTTTCCAGCTGTCAAAGTGTACATAACATTGTAGGTGGGATGATGAGGTTGATAGTATTTAACCAAAATAACATAACGTCCCGGTTCCGATACCTTTGACTCAATAACAATTGTTGATTCTTCCTTATTGTCTAAATAAATAAGTTTAACCTTTTCATCTAATACAGCATAGGGTGGTTTATGTATGGCAATACGATCTTCATGATCACTTTCAAATTCAATTTTTTTCGAGTCAGGAACCGATCTGAATTTCGGAGTAGCACATTGATTATTATGGATAACACACACCGGACTGGGATTAATGTAATCAATAGACCATTGTTCTACTGGTATGGCAGTCACCGATATAATGGCCACCTTTTCATCTTCCTCAAAATCGGCAAATACAACAACAGGTTTGTCTTCGTCCTTATTGATATAGAAAGCTTTTTCGCGAATCTGTTCATCAATAATAGGTGTACGACAGGCCATAGAATACAGACAGGGATAGATTATTGTTGAACCATAATTATCCTCATCATCACCTAAACGCAATTTAATGAAACCAGGTTCAGCATAATTACGTTCACTGACATAATCAATGACGAAAATATATTTGCCACTATGAGGAACATCGATGATATAATTGAGTTCCTGTTGGTTGCTCGTTAATAGAGGTATATCACCAATATGATTGATTATGGTTAAATGTTCGGGATCGTTATAGTATTCCATCGGATTAGTGGGTTTTCCTTTTTCGTTGACAATGAAGGGAGTGACGGCGGGTTGGAAACTGTAAGGGGAAACGGTATATAGTATTTAACAAAAATCGGTATATATATTTTTTATTTAAAAAATAGTTATTTAATTTATTTCATAGTTTTCACCTTTAAACCAATTTTTACTTAAAATTGGTTCCTAAATTTCTCAACTCAATATCCTTAATTTCACCACAAAGTCATTTTTTTATCAAATGATGACCGTTTTTCTACCATAAAAAGAAGTTTCTGGTGAAAAATTTTTTTTGGAAAAGAAAAAAAATATAGATTTTGTATTTTTTTTTTTTAATCATTTCACAGTTCAAAATTGGTTTTCAACGCAAATATTTCACAAAATTTTTTGGTGAAAAATAAATATTTTGTTTTTAATAAAATTTTGGTGCTTTTTTATTGAAACATGGTTTTATGTTAAAAAATATATATATTAGCTAAATAACATTTTTTTTTTTTTTTTTTTTTTTTTGGTAAAAAGAAAAAATATTTAAAAAATTGATTTTACACCACGAAATTATTATGGTGAAAAATTTATTTTTGTCTTTTGGTAAAAAATATAAAATTAAAAAAACATTTTACGCCACGAAATATATTATTCACCGCAAATTTAATTTTTTCAAAATGAAATTGATTTTCACGACGAAATCGATTTTTAACCATTAAAATGATTTTTCACCATGAACATTTTTTTTTTTAACCACAAGATCCATTTTTTTTTGCACAAAATTCGGTTTTGCATTACGATGTCAATTTTTCACAACAAAATCGGTTTATCACCACGAATCGCTTTTTCACCACAAAATCAATTTTTCACCGCTAAACAGAGTGTTCACCATAAAATCCATTTTTTACCACAAACGCTGTTTTTCACCATAAAATTGATATTTCACCACGAAATTAATTTTTCAACACAAAATTGGTATTTCATCACTAAATCAAAAAATCTAAAAAAAATCTACCATGAGATTCATTTTTTCATCACCACCTCACCTCAAAACCTTTTTTTACCACAACATTTATATTTCACCACATAATTAATATTTCGCCACAAAATTTATATTTTCACACGGTAACAAGTTTTGGTTCTGTGGTGGGACGCAACAAAACCACAAAAATTATATTTCACCACGTAATTAATTTTAGCCACGAAATAAATTTTTGCAATACAAAATCGTCTTTTACAAAAAACTGAGTTTTGAACAAAAAATAGATATTTTACTACAAAATAAAGTTTTTAACTGAAACCGAGCTTTTGCCACAATTTTTTTGTTTTTTTGATTTTAACAGCGATATTTAACCACTAAATCGAATAATCTGAAAAAAATAAATTTTGTACCATGAGATTCATTTTTAACCAAAAAATACATTTTTCACCACTAAAATGAATTTTCACCACAGAGAATTTTTTCGCTACAAAACTGTTATTTCACCAGAAAAATGTTATTTCACCATGTAATTAATTATTCACCACGAATTTAATTTTTTTAATACAAAATTTGTTTTCAACAAAAAATAGATTTTTTACTACGAAACCACAAAATCCGAATTCTTGTCACAAATTAATTTTTTTTTTTTTTTTTTCTTCATTATAAAATTGATTTTTTTACCACAAAATATATTTTTATTTATATATTTTTCACCAACAAAAACAAAATGATAAATGGTGAAAATTTGAATTTGTGGTAAAATGCTGATTTGGTACCGTAATTTTATTTTAGTTTTATGGTGACAAATAAATGTTTTATGATTTCTTTAAATACTTACTCATCCAAAGAAGCATATTTATAATGTCTGCACAATTCCATGTTGCCCAGCTCACAAGGTGTCGAAATTTTACGGGTTAAAATCGAAGCTTCATAATAGGCCGCAGGTAACAAAACGAAGTAATCCAACATAACATTCTTAGTAGATTTGGTGGTGAAAATATATTTGCCAGGATCCAAAACAACAGCCGAAGGCTTTCTACCCTTTTCACCGGACACGGTAACAAATTGTGGTTCTGTGGTGGGACGCAACAAAACTTTAACGCTTAAAAAAAAAACAGAAAAAAGACAAATTAATATTTATTTGATAATTCTCTATTAAACTAACATACTTTTGATCCACTTCCAAAGGATTTTCCGATTGTATCAAAATACTGGCTGTTACATTGAAATCATTCAAATTAACATAACGTATAACAATACGATAAACCGAAGACTTAAAGACCACCAACTCATAACGTACTTCATTTTGTATATCGTTGAAAACAGCATAACCCTTACCACTGTAACCAGGGAAAACATCTTCATCATATTGATAACGCACTTGGGCTCCTGAAGGCTGTGAACCATCTTCATATTCATATTGGAATTGATGTAAAGTAGGGAAATAGTGAGTGGTCAAAGGTTGCGTACAATCACGGCCCGTTACACGAGGATGGCATTTACATTGGCCTGTAGCTTTATCACATTCACCCTTCCAAGCACCACCAACATCACAATTACAATCCTTGCAACCAAACAGTGAGGCGCCATCCAAATCATAAGTACCATCTTTACAATCGTTACAAGTGCGACCCTGGGTATAAGGCTTACAAGCACACTGGCCCGATTTAGAGTTACATGTATCCAAAGTACCAATAGTACCCTCCGAATAACAATCACACACCTCACAACCATCAGGATTACTGATATTCAGATTCCAATACAAAGGCATACATTCATTACAAATACGACCAGTGACACGTTCCTTACATTTACACAACTCTCCCACGGGCACTGAACCACAACCAGCAAATTTATCTATAACACCAGCAGGATCACAATTGCATTCCTCACAGCTGGGGAAATTATAGAAGCCTTCTTGACAAGAATCACACAATTTTCCATTAAAGTTGGGATGACACAAACACTGACCATCATTGTTGCAGGAAACACCCACCGAACCATGGACATCACAGTTACAGGCTAAGGGATAAGAAAAGGAAATTATGAATAAAAAATTATGAAATTTATTTTCTTAGTTCAAAAACTTACGTAAACAATCGGGATAGTTGTAGTAGCCAGCACTACAGAGAGTACATTGTTTGCCAGCGAAATTCGAGAGACAATTACATTTGCCGGTATTGTCACAGGTGGTAGCTGTACTGCCGGTAGCCGAACAATTACAAGGCTTACAATCAGGATAATTATAATAGCCAGGCAAACATTGATCACAACGTGAACCACCAAAGCCTTCCCGACAAATACATTGACCATTTCCTTTATCACAAATTTCCTCCTCGGTACCTTGTATGTCACAATCACAATCTGGGGAGAAAATATTTTTTAAAAATTTTCATTAAAAATAGAATTTAAAAAAAAAAATTTTTTAGCTCAAGTATAAGAGATTTGATAGAACTTTTATATAAGAAAAAGCTTAAAGCTTTTTCTTGAAAGAAATCACTTTATTTAAGCTAAGCAAAAAATAGTGCAAGCCAAGATGTAAATATAATTTTTATATCACAAACACTGACCATCATGGTTCAAGCTATATATATTTATATATTTAAATTGTAAAGTAAAAAAGCTTAAAGCTTTTCTATATATTTACAAAAATTTCCTTTACGTGCGTTATTTTTACAATGTAGTAGATTCCATTTATATTATCAAAAGCTGTTTAATACTAAAAGCTCAAAAAACTACAATTATGTATAATCATAGTTTTTAAAAAAGTTTAATAGCTTTTTTCCTCCTTTAATCATAAAAAGTGTCACATAGCAAAAATAAATATTAAGAAAAATTAATAAAATCTCTAAACAGCTTTTACAATGAAGGACATAAAGATGTTTAAAGTTAAACACTAGTATTCACAAACCAATTTTACATTTAAACTACATTTTAGACACAAAATTCGTATGAAAAATTTGTTTTAAAAGGCATTTTAAATATAAAGGCTGTTTTTGAATACGGTGGAAAAGCTTTAGCAATATTTTTAACATTAAATGTTAAAAAATGCACTTTATAATAACGACAGTAATATAAAACACACAGAGAAAAAATTTAAAACTTTATAAATAAAAGCTCAAAAAAAGCTTGATAAAAACGCAGAATTTTAAGCATAATAAAGTAATAATTATAAAAATAATTTATATAATTTTTACTAAAAGCTTTAAATAGCTTTTTATATCAAAGCTCCAAAAAAAGCAATAAAGGATTTAAAGAGCTTCTCATAGATAGGAAATATATTTTAAAAGTTTTATATAAATAAAAGCTCCAAAAAAGCATTAATTTATACAAAAGTTTTTCAGGTTCAATAGAGTAGTTTATTCCAATAAAAGTTTAGAAGAAGCTTTTTATAGATTGAAAAAATACATATTTGAAATACAAGAAAAAAACTTTCTATAGTATCTTTGTCATGTAGACTTTTTTTTACAAATAAAGCTTTAAATGCTAAAAAAAAGAGCTTAAAAGATGTTTTTATGATATGTAATATAAATAAAAACTTTGAAATGATTTCTTTTCCACAGGATTTAAGAAGGTTTTTATTGACCGAAAGCTTTATGTTGTGATCTTAGCCACAACAAATAGACAAACAAATAGAAGCTTGAGAAACCTCAAAAAAGCTTTTATGTTTTATAAATAACGGTTTTAAAAACTCCTTTACTCAGGATTTGAGAGTGCTTTTTATTGACAGACAACTTTCTGTTTTTGCTTTAACCATACATTTCTAAGCCTAAAAGTACAAAAAGCTTTTTATTATAGCTACATTCATAGAGTATCACATTTGGAAAACAGTTATTCTTTTATAAATAAAATCTGCAATAAGTTTTTCTTAAGGTATGTGACAGCTTCAATAGAGAAGGTCAGGAAAACATATAATTTTAAAGGATTTTTTTATAAAAAAAAAGATAAAAATTTGTTTATGTTTCAATGAAATCTAAATAGATAAAACACCACATTCTGCTGGTGTCTAAATATAGTACGCAAGCTTTGCTTTGGTACTGCCAAACAGAGACAACAAAGTAATTTCGATTGCAAACTTGTTTGTTTTAATAAAATAGCTTTTTTGTAAATATAAGTTAAATTTTTTAGAAATAAAAGCACAATAAAGCATCTTTTTAAAGTTAAGCATGCATATAGAAAGTCCTGGCTTTTAAAAGCTCTTTATGGTCGATTTTTTTATAATAAATGTTGAAATATTTTAAAGAGCTTTTTGTAAAAGCTCTTGTTTAGTGATAAGCATTCGTAGAGAAACTCTTGACTATTAAAATCTGTTTACACAAAAAAGTTATTAAGAGCCTAAAAAGCCTTCATGTAAAAATATGCTAAAAATAAGCTTTTTTTTAAAAACTATGGCTGCTAACTATTTAACTTCCTATTTTTTCACAAAAAAAATTTTAATCAAACTTACATTGGCATTTGGGATAATTAAAGTAACCATGTTTGCAACGCTCACAACGTTCTCCTCCAAAACTGCTCAAACATTTACATTGACCCGTTATTAAATCACAATCATTGCTAATCGAACCAATTTGATTACATTCGCAGGCTAAAAGATAAATATAAATTCAAATTTATTAAAACAAAAATGTTTTTAAACTATATTTCCACTCAACAACATACCTTTACATTCTGGGAAGGCATAATAACCCTCAGCACACTGTTTACAATAGTGACCAGCAAAATTGATCTTACAAGGACATTCACCATTGACTGCCTCGCAATGATAGCCATCGGTACCATTAAGATTGCACTCACATTCACGACAATTGGGATAACCATAGTAGCCATAGGCGCAAGAATCACAATTTGGAGGTTGGAAGGCTTTGCGGCACTCACAACGTCCGCTGCCCTCTTCACAATGGCCGGTGGAATAGAAGTAATTACACTGACAAGCTGTATGAGAAAAATATTTAATGATTAAGATTTAAAAAAAATAATTAAATTATTTTCATTTAATAATTGAATTAAAAAAATAAATTTTTTTTTTTCAAATAATAAATATTAAAAAAATCATTTAAAAAATTTAATTGTTTTTATTAAATTTTTGTTATAACTTACGTTGACACACATCAGTTTCATTCCAATGCTTCTCATAAGGTCTATAATATTTGGCTTTACATTTGTTACAATTGATTCCTTCCGTATTATGTTGACAATTCAAACAGCGACCTCCTCCCTCATAACGGCCATGAATATCCAAAGACAAACTCTTACGATCGATTTCTTCATCATAAACGCACTCATTGGTATGACCATGGCAATTACAAGCTGAAAATTAAACATTTTTCGATATTATAAAATTATAAAAAAACAACAAAAAAACTTACGTTCACACTCAAACGGCCGGGCATTGGTATTCTGACGCCATTTCTTTTGCTCGAATCCGGGACAACATTCATTACACTGTATACCACAGGTACGATGTTGACAACGACACGCCAATATGCGCACTGGACTCTTCGGATCTTTGACATCACAAGTATCAGCATGACCATTACACATACAACGACCACCAATGGAAATATCCTTAATGGAATAGAAATAACGACGCGTAACAGTGGGATCTTGACGAGCGACTGACATCAAATGACCCAATAAATTTTTAGTACGCAACAAACGTATACGCACATTAGTGGCACGAGTCCATTCTTGTAATATAGTCGAATTAAAATAATTGGTAGAGGAGGGACGATCATTTAGCAACATAACGGGAATTTCACCATTTTCTAGAGGTACAATTTTCGAATATTCGGTGGTACAAATAACATCATCATCCTTAGTAATAGGTTTATAAGTGTCTTTGCCAAAATAGGTTTCACAATCGGCGGGGGTATCGGAAAAATGTTGCCATGCTGACCAGGTTTTACCATAATCGCTAGATTTTTCCAAAGTCCAGAGTCCTGGACGAGGTGAATTACCCATACGTATGAAAAGATAGGCAACATGAAATTCCTGTAAGATACGAGAATGGGAAATGGAATGTTATTAACATTATTGTAGGTTGTTATTATGTAAAGTGTGTATGGTGAAGTTAACAGAATTAATTTAAAAATGTATAGCCTATTTTAAGGTGTTACGAGAAATTGTACAGTACTTATTTTTTTACATTGTATATGCATATGGATATGTATATGTGGAGTAATGTTAACAAAACAGTTTTATAATAAGAACTGAAATTATTAAAATTATAAAATTAATTCAAATGGCTTAAGTTGCTAGAGACAAAATAAATATAAAAAATTACATAAAATTTTACAAGCTTAGTTAAATTCTATAAATATACCATTTAAAACCCAAAATTAGTTTGGCTTATAAATGCGAACAGTTTACTAAACTCATAGCAATCAAAACATGTAGCAGCTATTGAAAACGGAATAAAAAGTAACCAAATAGAGACCAAAACGAGCTGAATTAAAAATATTTTTTTTTTTTTAAATTTAAAAATCAAAAATCATTAACAAAACATACTGATTATTAGCAGTATCTTTCTCTTATACCATAGCTTAACAACTTTATAAAGCTTAAAGTGGAAAATGCAAAAAAAGTCAAGATTTTTTATTTTCAAAAAATTTTTCTCGTTAGTCTGTCGTTGTCACAAAGAAACATAAATAAAAAATTGTTATACTTCATAAAAGTTGTTAAAAAAAATCTAAAAGAAATAGCTTTATTATTTTTTAAAATTTCGCCTATCGCTTTCATTGTGTTTATACTTCAAGACCTTATTTATTTATTAAAGCACATATTTCAACTTTAAATTACAAATGTTTTAATGTTATCAAAACTAAACGGAAATGAACTCATACTAATAAAAATTGTGAAAATATTTTATATGCATGTAAAAATTAATTCATAATTAAAAGAATAATAAATGGTAAAAGCTGTGAGTGACATCTTTAGATAAACTTTTATTCTCATTTCAAGATTTAAAACAAAATGTATAAATTTAAAAAAAAAATGTATAATAATTTTATTTCAAGAAAAATGCTGACGGAAACCTCAAAATGATAGCACTTAGAAATTTTAAATTCCAACAAAGGATAACTCATTTTAGTAGCTTATGCTTATGATCTCTAGAGCGATAACTGTTATCAATTTTCAAAGGTTTTTAAAAGAAAAATTGTTTTTTTTTTAATTTAAAAAAAACTCACCAATACATTTAACTTTTAACATTCAATCTTTGTGTCGCGAGTTGGGGTAAAATGTGTCAAAAGTGGCGATTAACAGAATTTTTTAAATTAACTTTTCATAATAAAATTAAAAATTAAATAAAAGTAGACAAAACTTTGTATCAAGAGCAATAAAAATCATTGGTCTAAGTTGCATTGCTTTTTTATACTGAGCTGTCAAAGTCAATATTTTTTTAGATATTAGAAAAAAAATCTAAAAAAATCTCATTTCATCAACTCTAAAGGTACATTTTTTAAATAAAAAAATTCTTAAAACTAAATTTTGAAATGGAACCATCAAATTCAGGTATTTTGGTATTTGCTTTTTACGTATTTGAAAATTTTATTTTTTCCAAATATTTTTATTATTTTTTTGAAAATTTTCCTAAAATATTAATATTAATGTATTTTGAACTTTGATGGAATGAAACTTAAAATGTTACAGGTTGTTTGTTTTTTCGTCTTTTTATTATTCTGAAAAAAATCGTGAGTATATGTAGTCCGATTTTATAAATTAAAATTTTTGTGAAGAACTCCAGCTGCTTTAAAAAAAATGCCTTAACTGCAGACATTTTTTTTCGAATAACTTCTAATGGACTGGTTGGATTTACACAAAATTTCACATAGAAGTAGCAAAGGAGAGTAGAATTTTAAGATTGGAGGGAAGACCCTACATACATCTCAGGTGCAGAGCTATGGGGTCTCAAAGTAGCGTACCTCTGATATAGAAAATTTTCAACCACTAGTCAAATTTTTCTTCCTTACTCGATTTTAATTTTAATGTACTATTTATCTCATATATTTTTCGAGTCATATGCATTTGAAATTTTAACTCAATTTTGCAATCTTAATTTTACAAGACCTTGGTCAAGTTTTTTCCATATGTAGCCCAACATTTTCGACCGATATTATTAATTTTTTTTTTTAGTTATTTGAACAAAATTATCTATCGAATAAAGGAAATTTGAAATCGGTATCTTTATTGAGTCTAAAAATAAATGATTTTGAATTTGAAAATTTGCAAAATTAATAAACATTCGGACGGAAGGACGGACATCAAAATTCTCTCAAATAAAGCCTAAAATTCCAAAAACCAACTTCTTTACTTATTGATAAATATAAAATTATAATGTAAATGTTAAAATATTGATATCACCTTTCACTGAATTTTCGACCCCTTTTACCCCAATATGTGTAGGTCAATTATTTTGGTTTAATCATGGGTAATGTTTATGACTAAATTATTAATTTAAACAGAACACTTTTTACTTTAATAGTGGATCTATATGACACGTTTTTTGTTTTAAGTGCTAGTCATAATATAGACAGTTTTGGATTTAATCATGGGTCTTTAGGCAGACTAGTTTTTCTTTAATTGTGTGTATTAAGGCACCCATTTTTTTATTTTACTTTTTATGAGCAAGAATTAGTTTAAATAAATAATTCTTGCTTTAGAAACACAAACAGAAAACTATTTTTAAAATTTTGTCTGAAAATTACTGAAAAAGACATTCAAAATCTATATGAATTTCATATAAATTTTTAGAATAAATTTTAAATTTGTATTTCTTTATAGGGACCTTTCCATTGGGTATTTAGTTTAGGTTTTTGCTTCAGTCTCTACTTCTTATATATTCTAATTCATGCGTTAATTGTGGTTCTATAATATAAACTAATTTTGTTAAATTGTGGACCTTCAAATGGACCAGTTTTTGCTTCAAACATGAGACTTTATTTAAACTAATTGATATTAATATAATCCTATTTTTCTTTAATTGTGTTAATTAGAAGGAAAATTTTTATATTTAACTGTATAATAAAAAATATTCATATTCAATCATATTCGATCGTGGGTCTAAATGTTGTTCTTTGTGGAAGAAATTCATTTAGACCCGTTTTTGTTTGGTCTTTAACTAGACCAAGTTTTTCTTTAATTGTAATTGTTCATATAAACTAGTTTTTAATTTTAACAACGATCTTGTTAAGATAAATTTTTTAGATAGATAAATTTCACTACAATATTAGACTATTAGATGGACAATTTGGTTTATTCATTAGTGTAGTAAAAAATTAAAGTTATTTTGTGATTTATATTTTATATAGCAGAAATATATATAAAAATCGCCAAAATACAAAAAAATCGCTACAATACAAAAAAAATATACATTTACTAACAAATTGTTCAAATACAAAAAAACACTGTGAGTAAGTGAGGTAAGCTACCTTTCTTTCTTCAACATTGTTATGGACAATAAAAGGAAATAATATCTCAAATAATAATTATTTAAAATTTAACAGAATATTTTAAAATCATAATAATACATATACCTTAAAGGCTGATATTAAAGTGGCGATAACGTTGGAAAATTCTTTGGAAATACTCCGAGTATCTGGCAAGGCACTTTAATGAAAAATATGACAAGCCCAGAAACAGATAGGAGGATTATTGTATTCGCATTTCTTTGAAGAAATCCACGATAAATTCACAACGATGACAGGGAGGAGGTAACATAAAGGTTTGGGAATGCTTTTAATGGAATACTGTTGCTACTATTTATCGCATTGATAATACAATGAAGGCAGAAACATAATGGCAGAGAATATTCCATTATTTTGGACATTCGAGCCAAATAATGACTCCACAGTTCGAGGTTAGGAAAGAATAAGTTCTCCCAGAATAACGTCCGTGTTTGAAGCTGTCCAAGTCAATCTTATACACGAAGAGAAAAAATATAGTTGTAGTGACCATAATCTAAGAGCAACATAATATGATTAGAATATATGATCATAGTGAAAATTGAAGTGATTATAAGAATAATTATTATGATGCCATTTTGTCAGATTGTGCCCGATTTTATGGTTTACTTTTTCATCTTATGATTCTAGTTTTACATATAATTGAATAATCTTACTACATCTATCAGATTATGATTTGATGTTATTGCATTATTACTCCAATCTTATCATATTATTATTCCATCTTATTATATATTAAAATATAGCGTATTAATAAAAAATTATTTTTATAAATTTTTATTGAAAATAATAAGGAATAATAAGTGTTCATTAGCCCAAAAAAAATACGTATTATTTGTTCACTAATTATATGTGGTTCAAATGCAAGATATGTTCCCTTTTTAACTAAACCCTTTAATGGTAGTTATTCAATATCTTATATTGCTTGAATCACACCGAGTATGACCAAACCTTGTCTATTTATATTTATTCATATATAAACTATGTGAGAAACACAGTGAAGTTGGAAAACAAACATTAAAAACAAAATATATTTAAAAACAAACAAGTTATGACTTTTTCCACTAAGTATTATAGTTATTTGAAACATTTTATTGTCATACGAATAATAATAATTTAATATGGTTTAAAAACAGAATATGGTATAAGAACAAGGAAAAAGACTGCAATTATTTAATGGTTGTAGAAGTAATGATATTTTTCATATCAATAAAATTTTGTTTCTGGTAAAAATATTTAAAAACATATAATTTTTTCAGTCAGCCATATTAAAATTATAAAATTTAATGAGTGCAAACATTAAATGACAAAATTTTAACTAAAATATTGTTATCACGAACATAGATTTATTAAAATTCAAGAAAATTAACAATGTGAACATAATATTGTTGTAGTGATAACGCTATAACCATGTTTTTTCTCTGCGTGTAGAGAACTTTGAAGAAAATACTGTCGAAAGAAATTTTCAAAAATAGAGATAAATTATAGAAAAAAACTATGGTACAGGATTCCATTGGAAACTTGTAAGAATTTGATGTATATTATGTCCAGACAAATGCAGAAAATTATTCAAAATAATATTAGTCCTTGTTTAACATTATCTAACACTTTTTAATAAAAACAACTAGTCTTTAATTTAAGTATTTTTCTTTTAAATGTATATATTATTATTATATATTAAAGAAAAACTAACACATTTTACTTACGAACCCTGTTTTCTAACATTTATTACATTTTATATTAATTTAAACAAAATTAACATCACATAAAGATATAAGCTAAAAAATAGCATCATTCTAAATTAAACAAAATTCATCTAATATTACAAGTATTTTTTTATTTGCAATTTTTTCGGTGTCATTTAAATTAAAGCAAATTTACTTAAAAACAAAAAAACATAAAATATGCATCATTTAACTGCAATTACACTCGAATGCATGTAATAGAATTAATTTCACAAACAAAACACTCCACTATACATATATGTGAAGTGTAATTACTTAGATGTCTACAAAATTTTAAGCGGTAATGAAATGGTTTATCTTTACAGTGTTATTAGATCTTAAAAGCAAAATGTAAAAAATAAATTTCAAGTATTAGTGAAAGTGCATGTCTGAAAGAATTTTGTTGATGTTGGCAAAAAAAAAAATGTTTAAATTACTATGAATAAATTTTTTGCTAGTTTTAGTCTCTAATGGATTTTTTGCTGTATTAAAATATGATCTCATCTTGGATTTAGCAAAAAAAAAAATAGTAATGAAATACTATTTCAAATTAATTATACAAAATAGTGTAGTGTTTATATTAAATTTATTTTGTTTGAAATAAAAATATTATTACTTTTTGAGTACATACACGACGAAAAAAAAAATATAGTTGTAGTGACCATAATCTAAGAGCAACATATTGTGATTGAAATATATGACCACAGCGAAAAATTGAAAATTTCTAGCTTTACATATAATTGAACAATCTTACTATATCGTTACCCCATTCTATCAGATATATTATTCTATTATATTTATATAATACACCACATTGTCATATTACGATTCCATTTTATAATATTATTATACCATTCGTCATATTATTATTGCATTTTATCATATTATTATCCCATGTTATTATATAGTTTAACATATTATTATCGTATCATATATTAATATAAAACGTATTAATAAAAAATTATTCTTATAAATTTTTTATTGAAATATTTACATATTATTCATTAATTATATTTATTTGTACCACCATATGTAGTTCAAGTGCAAGATATGTTTTTTTTTTTAAAATAAACACTTTAATGGTAGTTAATCAATATCTCATATTGCTTGAATCACTTCGAGTATAACCAAACCTTGTCAATTTATATTTATTCATATATAAACTAAATGAGAATTACAATGAAGTTGAAAAACAAACATTAAAAACAAAATGTATTTAAAAACAAACAAGTTATGGAATTTTCCACTAAGCTTGTGAAAAGGATAAGTATTATATTTATTTGAAACATTTTATTGTCATGGGAATGGTCTAAAAACAGAATATGGTTTAAGAACACGGAAAAAGACGTTAGATATTTAAGGGTTGTAGAAGTAACGTTATTTTGCATATTAATAAAATTTTGTTTCTGGTAAAAATATTTAAAAATATATAATTTTTGCAGTCAACCATATTAAAATTTTTATTGAGTGCAAACATTAAATGACAAAATTTTAACTAAAATATTGTTATCATGAACATAGATTTATTAAAATTCACGAAACTTAACAATAAGAATATAAGATTGTAGTAGTGATAATCCTGTAACCAGATTTTTTCTCTGCATATAGAAAAAATGTATGAAATGAGTAAGAAAATATTTGTTAAAATTGGAAAAATTTATGAAATCAATATTATTAAAGAAATAAGAAATCTATAACACGTTATTGTATATTTTATGAGTACTGTATATTTATTGTGTTAATAATTAAAATAGCTAAAAATGCAAATTTCGAAAAGGCACCTTAACTTTCAAAAATTTAAATTTGTTTAGGTTTAAACAGAACTCAAACAGAAATGTCACCACAAATGTTGGTAAAGTCAGTTTCGATAAAAAAAAATCTTTACCCAATTAACAAATGCAACTTGTTTATGGTCCTTCGAACCGGACACTGATTGAGGACGCAAAATTTTTTCAATAACCTATTTATTGAATACACTAGGGTTTCTAACCAGCTATAATTACAAGATTATCCATATAATTATAGTACACCATTTCCAATTGTATTTCTAATTATATTTCAGTAATTTCCATTTATATTTTAGAAATTTCTAATTTTCTATTTGTAGTTTAGAATTTTATATTTGTGGTTTAGAAATTACCATTTGTAGTTTAAAAATTCTAAATGTAATTTAGAAATTTCTATTTGTAGTTCAGAATATTATATTTATAGTTTTGAAAATTCTAATGGCAATTTGTAAATTGCATTTCCGAAATTTCCAATTGTATTTCATTATAATTATACTTGTATTTTCCATAGAAAAATTCTTAAGTACAGTTAGAGATTCCTCAAATAAAAATGAAAATTTCGGAAATACAATTAGAAAATGTTGAAATACAAATGGAAATTTCTAAATTACATTTAGAACTTTTAAACTACAAATGGTAATTTCTAAACCACAAATATAAAATTCTAAACTACAAATAGAAATTTCTGAAATGTAAGTAAAAAATTCTCAAACATAACTAGACATATAATTAGAAATTTGTAAAATAAAACTATAATTAGAAACTTCTGAAATATAATTAGAAATTTCTAAAAAAATAAATGGAATTTTCCAAAATATAAATAGTAAATAGTAGTATTTTTTCTGAAATACAACTGGAAATAGTTTAGTGAAAGTCATTCTCCATATTTAGGTTTAAATGAATCCAAAGTAGAAGAGAACCCATTAATGCTAATAAAATATGTTCATCACATTATACAAAAGCTCTATTTTTGTACCTCTCCACAGATTACATATAGTTTATGGTCCTTCTCACCGGACGCAGCATTAAATACGCAGACTTTTCTGATCTCTCTCTAATGTCTGGTGCAAAGTACTCTATCCTTAATATTGCAATCAGTACAAAGCGGAAGTCATATTTAAGTTTTAAAGTACAACCTAGTAACTGAATTACTGTTTAAATTCAGGACAAGCAAAACTTTGTCAAATTTGACCACTAAACTCGTAAGGATTTTTAGCGTTTTAAATCTAAAAATATAACAAGCATTTAAAAATATCTGTCTGTCCGTCCATTCGTCTATTAAAATCAACTTTCGAAGGGCACTGAGGAAATGTGTTTCGCATCAGCATATTATTTATAAATATTCTTCTGATATAGGGAGTTTTAAAATTCGTATTTGCCTTTAAAAATTAATTTGATGTGTTGATATGCAAATTATTTTTTTTTTTTTTTTTTAATTAAAGTTTATTAACTAGAAAATCAATGCAAATCAAGCAATTCTTTTCAACAAACTTATCACATTGCATGTCTACGATGAAAATACTAAACGTAGGCTTCTTTTCAAACATAGGTACACAACCAGAAAATGCAAACATACAATAATACATACTTATAAACATAATTAACATTATTAAGGCTACGAACAGGTTAGCAGTAGATTAAAAAATAATTCCCATAAAATAAATTATCCATAAACTATATATTTTGCAAAATTGAAAAAAAGCTAAAATAAAGTTTGGTCTAACTAGGCAAATATTTGATGAACATCACTAAATCAAATATAACTGAATTTCTTTCTTAATTCGGGAGATAGCTAATGCTTTATTAATTTTAATTTGATGCTCTTTACTTTTACTAAACACATGAAAGATCAAACACAAATAAACTACATTTTTTTCTAAAACAAGTGGTTGTGCATTTTTATCAAATATTTGTCAAATATGACCGTAGGCTTTGTATTAAAATTATTTTATTTTTGCAACAAAAATTTAATTTATTGATCGAAAAATCTCCGATTAATTTTTGTTTAAAAAATGATTGGGAATATATTGGGTTTGTCATTCCGTGTATAATATGTCGAAGTAATCATCTAAGACCCCACAAAGTATATATATTCTGGATCCTCGTGAGAAATCTACGGCCTAACTATGTCCGTTCTGCCTGTTGAAAGCTGGATAGGTCTCTGGGCGGACATCCTAGGGGAACGAAATTTGGTTCAAACATTTGTCTTACATAAGGTTTGTTTGCTATTGAAAATGAGCGAAATTGGTTCATAAACAAAAAAAGTTGTGGATCAAATACTAGAGAAACAGGGGGTCCATCGTAACTCCAGTTTATACTTTTCAGCCGATATATTTTACAAAAAAGCATGCACACCAACGAAATTTTGCACTAATAGTTCAAGGACCATATAAGGTAAAACATCAGCAAAATTTTGTATAAATAGTCCAAGCACTAATGTAAACTTGGAAACAAAAATGGGCGTGGTCTGCCCACTTTGCCGCCCACCTACCATATAAGGTGAAATTTTAAAAAGTTGCAGATGGTGGGTATATAGATTCGGCCAAGCCGAATATAACATTCTCACTTGTCTTATTATTCTTTAATTTCTTATGTGAACTCCCCATTTTTAATTAGTTTTTTTTTTTTTTGTTTATTCCAACAAATTATTATGTTTCTCAATAATAAACACAATAATTGCTGTAGCAACAACAAAGTATTTGCTGTTATTTTTATTATGAGATCATTGCTCGAAAATTAAATACAAATTGAATTGAAATGAAACCAATATGGTCCATAATACTTAATAATGATCATTATTATAATTATCATTATTATCATTTTTTTTTGCGGAGACTTATAATAGAATTGTTTGTTTTTTATATGTTTGTTGTTGGTGTCTTTATTTAAACAATTTCAATGCTGACTATAATTGAAAAGAGTGTTTTTTTTCTTAGAGTTTTTTTATTAACATTTTTGTCGTCTAAACAAATTTGCGGTCCATAAAAAACACTCACTTCTCAAGTTAGTCTCAAGTCTGACAGTAAATTTCACTTGGTGTATCTTAGTTATGGATTTGTTTTGTGTTCTGTGGCATCAACGTAATAAAGAAAACGGCAACAACGGTAGACAGCAGAATTTATGACAAGACACATAAAAGAACGTTATATTGTTGTTGAATTTTAAGTCATTCATAAAATTGAAGCTATAAATTGCGTTTAAGTACACTGAAAAAGAAAATAATCTTTCCAAATAATATAAAGATTAAAACAAACAATTTCTTACAACTGAGATGAACTTTTAAGTTCTTTAGGGACCTTGTTGTCTTCATGTGAATTTAAAAGAAAATAATCGTTCTACAAAAAAATATACAAATTTAAGAAAAAGATGTTTTAAAGTCTATGAAGCGTTTTAGGGTCTTTTTTATCTTTAACTAAACTGCTTTGTAGTGTATCTTATAAACTGCATTTATCTACATTTACCATTTTTATTTAGTATTATTTTTTTCTCTCCCTCTCTCTCTCTCTCTCTACTGTTTATTTAAAGTTTTATCTGTTATTTTCTTGCCTTCATCGTTTTTATGTGCCATGAATGTGTTAGCAATTAGAATATGATCACATCACCCATATTTGCATATCTAATTCACGCGTCTTATGGGGAACGAAACTATTGCAGATTTAGATAAATGTGGAAATATACACAATAAAAATTGTTTGCTAAAAAAATATAAAAAAATATTTTAATTTGGCAATTTATGGCATAAATTAAAACAGATTAATTATTCACTAAATTCTTTCCTTAGTAAAACAAAAAAGCAAACATATTTTCACACAAATTTAGCAAATAAAGTGCTTCCAAAGAAGAGAAAAAACAACAGAATTTACTTTACTGAAGTATGAATAAAACCTTCCAAACCAAAAATATACCATTTGACATTTTTAGTGTACCACATATAATTGTTTGATATTTATCCCTTTTTGTTGAATTTTAAGAATTTTGGTAGCGCTTTATTAGAGCATATTTCTGCATATTTTAGACTTAGCAGCATATTTTTACATATTTTATTTTCAAAATCATACAGCCTAATCTAAAAAGAAATTTGAAATTTTATTTTTGTTAAAATTGTTTTTATTTTAAAATAGTTCTGATTTTTCCGTACCATAATAAATAATTAAAAATCTATTTTAAAAGCTTTTAAAAACAAATACATTAAAAAATTAAAAAAATCAATTCTATCAACATTTCCTAGATATTTTCCTAGAAGAAATTTACGCAATATCGAAGCAATATTTTTCTAATATTGTATTTTTATCATTTTAAAGAAAATTAGGCAATAAAGAAGAAAATATATATAAAATTTTATTTTTTTTTTTTTTTTTATTATTAGTGTCCTCAAAATAACGCCTCTTCTTCAGTAAGGTTATTATCATCTCCGCGAAAAAATTGATAATATCCCAATGAGATCATCTGGAAGAAATTAATACAATACTTTTATTTTTCAGTCACAATTTTTCCAGTTATCAAAAAATTGTACAAAAATGAAAAAATATAGAAGAAATTTGTTTTTTTTTAGCAAAATAATGGATATTTTATGTAAGCGTTTTAGTTTTTGTGCTTTATGATGTTAAGATTTATGTACATGCTTTACAATATGTAAACATTTTCTTTATTATATTTATTCAAGATTTATTTAGTTTCAAGATTTATTTGTCTATATATTTATTACATCCTCCAGAAGATTATCTGGCGATATCTTCAGTTTTTCACTTGGGCGATTATCTAGCAATATTGCCCATTTTTTTCCAGTCGTATTAATTTCTTATTGCTTACATGTATCGCCTGTGATGCATAATCTCTCACGATGGGGGAAATTTCCGCAAGACGAATATAATTATTGCGGCAATAAAATTTTTATTCTAAGCAATAGGAATTCGAATCACTTTCGTATTATTTTGCTTGTAGGGAATGAACAGAAATAATAAAAAGAGATTTCAAAAAATTACAAAAACAAAATATTTATAAACTTTCAAACTAATAATATACAAAAGGGTTTTTTTTTTTTCTTAAATTTAAAAACAAAATTGTTTTATAGTAAGAAATTTTAAATAATAGTCGACTTTATGGATTTAGAGTCGACATTTTTGTTTTTGTGGTTAGGCTAATAATGTTTTAGATTTTCATATAAAATTCATATTTGAAAGCATATTTCTTTTAAACTGCATGTTTTAACATATTTCAAATTTTTTCATCAAAATATTTCTTTAAGCACATCTTCTGGATCCAAGAAAAATACTTTCCAATTTCTTGCGTATTCGTGTTTTATATTTCTCCAGTGATATAAAATTGGTTCATATCTTCTTAAAACTAATGTGTTATAATTTTTCTATATTGTTGAAATATATTCTGTTTATGTGGGAGACACTTCAAACTAAATTTTCAAAAATAATCTAATTTTTTCAAAACACAAAAATAAAATGTATATGACAATTTTTGACAATTGAATCAAGTTTTTTTTCTCTTAAATAAATATCTAGTTATTAATCTATGATACCTGGGTGTGATTCAAGCAATATAAGATATTAAAGGGTTTAGTTAAAAAAAAAAGAAAAAAAAACAAATCTTACATTTGAACCACACATAGTGGTACGAAAGAATATAGTTAATGAATAAATAATATTTAATTTTTTTTTTTTTTTCTTTGGGTAATGAACCTGTTTTTCTATTATTTCCAGTAAAAAAAATATAAAAATAATTTTATAATTTTTGTATTTCGGCTTAAGTTCATTGAATAATTGTAGAAGAATACATTGTAAAAGTTTTATTGGACAATCGGGAGAATGTAATGTATTTTCTAGTCATCAGCACTCTTCAGCATCCCACCGTGGTGTTCTCTGTAAACATCATCGATTTAACTTACAATTTTTCGTAAAATATTAAACAGTTTTCTTGAAATTATAAAAAATGTTTAAAGCGGTGAAAATTCTAATGAAAAATAACAATTATTTTGTTTAATAAAAAAAATTTATTGAAATTTTATAATTTATAAAAATAAACTTTATTTCTTTCACTTTCTTAGTTATGACAATCTGACTCCTGTAAAGTATGTACTTCTCTCTAGCACCACACTGTGGGGCCGACCACAAAAATTTTGGTAATACATCTATATCTCCTAAACTATTGGATGGAGAGTTGTAGAGAAGGAACTAAGCTTTCAGAAACATCATCTTGTAGATAAGTTTAAAAAATTCATAACTTCCACAAATCAAGTCTGATTTCAAAGAATTAAAAACCTTTGTAAAGAACTTAATAAAATAAAATACGTCTAAAGGACTGAACTGATTTTCACGAAATTTGACACACAGATAGTACCTTTGCCGGAGGTGGTTATGGGCTATGGAGGATCTCGATTTGTTGTAAAGCCCACATTTTACGCCTACTTAAAAAAAAGCAATTTTATACGTTATTAATGAAGTTATTTTCATGAAATTTAACACAGATACTGCTTGTACTGTAAAAAGTTGTAGACTATATTGTACCTTGATTGGATACCACGCCCACATTTTGTAAGCTCTTCTTTAAAACTCTGAAACGGCTGAACCTATTTGCTTAAAATTTTTATTTTTCGATCGGCGCAGAGAGAGCGGTAACCTTAGCGGTAATATTAATTATGGTTCATCTAAGCAGCTATTATTGTGAGAGCCCTTAATTGAATGGATATGTTCAGGGGGAGAGATAGCCCTCATGCAAAGAAAATATTAATTATTACATAAACGAATATTACAGCGAAAGTCTTAAAAGGTTGTAGAAATAATTTCGTACGACATTTTGAATAGGGCGGATAGGTCCAGGGGAAATAGTAGTAGCAGCTTTTAAAATACTTTATAATTTATTGAAAAATTATATTCAGGTGATCATTTATTGTTACACAAACGTATACATTTTTTAATATAATTCACTCTTATTTATATTATAATGATATTGTGATCATGTTGCGCAACTCTTAATTTCCTAACAATATCGATGAATAAATATAAGAAATTCTACATAAATTCTATAAACTTGTATAATAAATTAGTGAAATATACAATTAGTTAGAACCAACTACCTTTTTCCATTTAATAGTTAAATTAATTGCAAATTTAAAATATATAATTCTTTATTACAAATGTATACGTAAGAATTATAATTGGCTACATTTTAAATTAAACAATAATTTTTACCCAAAATGTCCAAAATTTATTTTCTCCTTACTTCCTATTTTTCTTATGCTTAGTAAGAACTACAATATTTTATACACATATTATTTGGACTAATATCAGTTAGGTTGTGAAAGAATTATGAAAATATATTTATTAGTTTCTTGAGTGAAAAGTGAAAATGAAAAAAAGCACTTCGAAGCGCCCTGTACTATAAAAAATAGATATATATTCAATACATACCATTCTATTAATTTTCTAAATCTAATAAAATATCAAAAAAAAATCGACTTGTGGAAAAAGAGTAGGAAAATATTTTTTCCTATTTCTAATACATAAAATAGAAATTATAAATAAATATATTTATCATAATTTCAAGAGTTTAACATATAATATTACTATGACCATTTTCTATCTCAAAATAAACAAATATTTTTTTACGAGTATATTATTAAATATGAACTCTTATATAGTAATCTTAGAAATTTTTGTTTGAACTCAAATAACATATGTATGAATATATACAATTTATACAATATGTCAACTCTTTTCTTTATCAGTATTTATACCCCACACCACCATAGGTGGTTGTGGTATTATGCGTTTGTGCTGATGTTTGTAACGCACAGAAAAAATCATCCAACACCCATCTTAAAGTATACCAATCGATTCAGACTGCCTGTTTTTATAACACGAGCGAAAAAACGACTCATCTAGCTTACATTTAAAACAAAAACATATTTTGAAATTTTGTTTTTGTTTTAAATGTAAGTTAGACGAGTCGTTTTTGCGCTCGTGTTATAGAAACAGGCAGAGAATCACTTTCTGAGTCGATCTAACGATGGCCGTCCGTCCGTCTGTCTGTATGGACGGCTGACTGGCTGTCCATGAAACCTTTTGCACAAAGTACAGGTCGCAATTTTGAAGATAATTCAATGAAATTTTGCACATGGACGAAGCTTATTGAAATTGGTTATAATCGGTCCACTATTTCACCTAGCTTCCATACAAATGTCGTCCCGGAATAGCGGTTTAATGATCATAAATGCCTTAAATATAGCAATATTTTAATGAAGTTCGGTGTAAAGAAGTTTTGTATAAGTATCAATCTTTGTGCCAAATTTCATGAAGATCGGTCTTCCGAAAATCACTTTAAAGTGCATAAATCACATACACATGTTAGTATCAAGTTTATATGCGATACAAATAAGTTTTATATAAATAGAAATCACATTGACAAATCGCTCCATAATTTACCATAGCTCCCATATAAGCCCACTTTCGGGAATCACCCTAAAGTTTATAAATTCACATAAATGCTAGTATTAACGTAATATTCTGTATTCGTATATTTTATTTTACACTTGGTATAAGCATCAGTCCATAATTGTATTTAATATAAGACCCCTCCACGAATTTTTATGGACATACACAATGGTGTGGGGTATCATATGGTCGGGCTTGACCGACTATGCCTTTCTTACTTGTTTTAAGTTATTTTATTTTAAAGTATGCCGCATTAATATAAAAAATCCCGGTTTTAAAAAAAAATAAAAAAAGATAAGCTAAATCATATTCATTCTTTGGTTTATCAACAGCAGTTTCCTTTAAATACTAGAACAACAACTATAGTTTTAAAAATTAATACAAAAAATTCAAAATATAAAAAATATATTTTAAAAATTATGTATAAGATTAACTAATAATATAAGGAAAAAAATACTTATTGTATTTCAAACCAAAACTATATGTATTTCCAAAGACTGATAAGAGTCAGAAGAAACATAAAAAAAACAAAAACAATAAGTGAAGAAAAATATATTCAAACTGAAAACAAAATCCTAAATAGTAATTCAAGCACAAACCCAGCAAACAAAAATAAAACATATATTGAAAACACACCAAGGATTTTTCATATGATATTACTCGTACATATCAAAATCTTCATTAATATTAAAAAACTCAGTTCCAATAATATTATAAGGTTTTAAAATAATTTTTAAAGTTCCAAATATTTAAGAAAGAGTTAATTCTTTAAATGATTTCTTATTTGAGTTGAAATTTAAGTGTTTGCTGTGTATTAAATATATATATTTTTCTTAAAACCCACACTTTTATTATTTAATACTTGTGGGGTTTCTTTCTATTTTTTTTTTTTTTTTTTTTTCTTTTTCTTAAGTTGAATTTTCTTGCCAGAACCAGAAAAAGAAAGTAGTTAATAGTAAATGAAGTGTTGTTAAAGAATTTAAACGAAGCAGGGATAGAGGAAAAACACAAACAGAAAAAAAACTATTTATACTTTGTATGTATGTTGCAAGATAACCCAAAAGGTCTTATGATTTATGATGATTTTAAATATTTTAAATCTGTAATCTTTAGATTTATATTGCTATCTCTTTTCTACGCCTATTTATTGTAGACCTTATTTTAATTTATTTTTAATGCGATACAAGTAGATAAATGCAATAAGAAATAGTTTAAAGAAATTAAATTTTAAGTGATAATTTGAACTTAAAGTTTTTGTTGTATATTTTTCATATTTTAAAGAAATACTTAAATAAGTTAAAAATATATTATAAAATATTTTAATTTTTCTATGTTTTTGAAAAAAAAAAATATGTAAACATATGCCATTTCGAGTAAAATATGTCATATATTTTTAAAATATAGATTTCAAGAAGGGGTGCGCTTCGCTACCTCTTCTGATGCGATAACTAATATTTACTTTATATGGGGGCTCATACTACATCTGGCCCTATCCGCTCTATTCGAAATTTAATATGGAAATCATTTCCACAATTTTTTAAAACTTTTGCTTTAATATTCCCGTATTTTCTAGGTATGGCAGCTACCTCTCTCCCTGGATTTATCCATCCAATTTTCATTTCATCAAAGCGATATGATAAGATAGTAGTTCCCTCAAAGCTTAAGGGCTCTGATAGTAATAGTTGCTTAGATACACCATAATTAATATTTGTTTTGTATGGAGGGTATTGCTCCTTCTGCTCCGATCGAAAAATACCATATTTGAATTTAGAGACACACAGAACGCTGCTGTTTTTAAGCAAATCTGTTCAGCCGTTTGTGGGTTTTGAAAAAAAGGCGCGTAAAATGTGGAAGTGGCGTCCGATCAAGATGCAACATAGTATATAACATTCTCCAGTAAAAGACCTGTCTGTGTATCAACTTTGATGTAAATAGCTTCATTAATACGTAAAAAATTGAGAAAAAAATTTAAGTAGGCGTAAAATGTGGGCATGGCATTCAGTCGAGTACTGGTACTATGTATGAAATTTCGTGAAAATCGCTTCAACCATTTAGACGTGTTTGATACACAAACGTACACCTAATTTTTATAAAATATATATATAAGGATTGTAAAATATTTATACATAGCAGCATATCGAACTCTAAGTGTTTATTTAATATATTTTCGTGTAAAATATTTCAGGAAATATAACTTTGATTACTTTTATCATGATAGTCAGGGAATAATAGCTTTTTTTATTTTTATTATTTTTTTTTTTTTTGTTTTAATTGAAAAATAAGTTTTTTTTTATGAAAGACGAGTCGAATTATATTTAAATCGGTTCTCTGATTATAACGCTTTTTTTAAATTTCAAAAATAATTAGTATTTTCGGTCCCTGAAATCTTTATTTTAAACTATATTTTAAACTTTTTATAACATATACTACTCTTATTACAGCAAATTTTTAAAATTAAAATTTTTTTTAAATTTTTTTTTAAAATTTTTTTAATTAATTTTATTCAACATCTTAGATTACATTTTGAACCTTAAGCAGCATATTTTATAATTCATGGCATATTATATATATATATATATATATATTCCTTATTAAATAAAGTTTTAGTTAGCTTAGTATTCGTGAAAGCATATTTTTTCTTAAAAATATATTTTTAGCATATTTTTATACAGCATATTTTGTACTGAAGAGTAACAGTTCATATTTTACTCTTAAGTGGGTATTACTACTTGCAAAAATTAATTATTCACAATCAATAAAATTCTTTAAATTAAATTAAATATCTGCCTTAAGAATTTTACTTTCTAAAAATATAAAAGATCAAACGCACTACAGCAACAACTGCATAAAAAAAAACAAGTTAAAGTGCTATATTCAGCATTGGCTAATTGTATATACCCTACACTTAAATTGAAGTGAAATACCAGCTTTCAGGCTAACATTTAGATGAAAGACTAAAATATTTTATGATAAAAACAGTTTAAGGAGAAAACTTTTTTGTCAAAATGGTTTTAAGGTAACAAAATGGATATCTGAATTTTTAAGGTTTTGTGGTAAAATAATTTTCAATTAAAAACTTAAGTGAATAATTAACTATTGAAGCGGGAAGCAGATTTTTTTTTTGCCCAAAAAAAGTGATTTTTTTTATAAAATTCGTTTGTGGTTTTGTGGTAAAAAACTGATTTTGTGGTGAAAAATTTATTTGTGATAAAAAATCGGCGCTGAACTGAAAAACAAATTTTGTACTGAAGAATCGATTTTGTGATGAAAAATTTAATTTTTTTTTAAATCCCTTTTATAGAAATAAATCGTTTTGAAATTACACTTTTAGTGATAAAGCGTTTTGGGGTGAAAAATTAAATTTTTGTTAAAAACTTGTTTTTGGAAGAAAAACTACAGAAAACAGTTCTCTGGCGAAAAGTTAACTTTCTAACGTTTCGTTTTTGTGGTGAAAATTTCGGATTAATCAAGATTCTGGTGAAAAATTTAAATGTGGATAAATACTTCACTTCTGCTCGAAAAACTAGATTTTTTTGTAATAAAACACTTTTGTGATAAAAATTGAACTTTTGCTGAAAAACTCAGTTTCTTTTGAAAACTATACATTTTAAAAACAAATAAACATGAGTTTATGATGAAAGAATTTAATTTTTGGTTAAAATTTTTTTTATATTAAAAACTAAATTTTGGGGAAATTCATACTTTCTCGTAAAAATGCGATACTGTGGGGAAAATCTAAATCTTTAGTATAAAATCGGATTTGCGGTCAAACATTGTTTTTTTAATGAGAAACTAGATTGAAAAAAATTAATATTAAACTTTGTGACAAAAACTATGGTAAAGCGTTTACTTTTTTTTTTTTTTTTTGGTAAAGAAAAATTAAATTTTTTTATAAAAATTATTTTTATTGAAATTGAAATATTTTACAAAATAAGAAAATTAACGTTTGGAAAAAAAATTATTTTTGTGGTGATTTTTTTATGATTATTTTAGAAAGAAATCAATTCTTTTACCGAAAATCTGAATTTTTGTTAAAAAATTTGTTGTGTGGTAGAAAAAAAAATTATTTACGAAAATCTTAGTTTTCGTGAAAAATGAGTGATATCGTGAAAAACTTAAATTTTTGGTGAATAACTCAATATATCGTTAATATTTGGTTTTGTTGACGAAGAAGAGAAATTTTTGGTAAAACGTTTAATAAAATAATAATAATAATAATAATAATTTTAACAAATTGATTTTCCCATTTATTTAAAAAAAAAAAAAAAAATCCGTGCTTCATCTGGACCTTCAAAACGCGTTTTTTTAGTTTTGCTTATAAACTGTGGAGACCGATTTTTCTTAATTTTATATCAAAATTCTCTGTAATATTCTGTCTCTCTCCATGACCTCCTAAGTTATCTAAGACCTTCGTTGAATTAAGTTCAGATAAAATAGACAGATGGACATCTATCTATAAGTACCCAAATTATAAAGATTCCAATATATGAATATTTAAATTACAAACAGCATGATAAACTTGTATGTTCAACTTCATATCTATGGTGAAGAGTATAAAAATTACATACACCCATTAATATATTTTTTTGTATAACATCTTGAAAAAAACGTTACTGCACTTCAAAGATGAAAATAAAAAAAATCTATACGCAACACAAAAAGTAATTTATGGTAGAAGTCCATCACGTCATCCAGACATTTAACAAACTGTTTGAGTTTAACCTACACTGAGAGAATAATTTCAATATAAATGAATTTAAAAAAAATGTTTACTTATGATAAGATCTTCTTTATCAAAAAATAAAAAAATCCTTTATTTTCTACTAGTGTAATGAACCTTTCTTTTTAAACAGGTTGTTTTTGGATCATCTTTAAACATGCTACAAAAGTAAGCGATCGTATGATATGTTTAAAGTATTTTTTTTACTTTCATAATAAAAAAAAAATTAAAATACTGTTGAACATTTTGTGTACATTTGTTGGTGTCGAAAAGGTTTTGGGTTTCTTTGTTTCAACTTGTTTCACTGTGTGCACGTTGAACGTTTAAATAGTTTAAGATTTGTTTTTTTTTTTTTGCTTACCTGTCCAAAATCGATGGTTAAATTGACTTCATTAAATTTCATACCACGAGACAATGGAGGACTTTGCCACCATTGTTCAGTACCATCAATGGCATGTTCAGGCGCATGATTCTTTTCGGGTATAGTGGGATCACATTGATCGCAGACCTAAAAAAAAACCAAACAATAAAACGTTATGTATGTTAGACAAAATAAACCATTCAAAATAAAGACCAACACATGTGTTTTTTTTTTTTTTTAATTTTTCATTAAAAAATCAATTTTAAAATTTCTAACACTAAATTCTAAAAAAAAAAATAAACACATGTGTTTTAAAAAAATTTTTAATTAGAAATACACACAACATATTATAAACATATGTGAATGATAAATGCTTATGGGTGTTGAAATAGATTTGAAATCATATTTTAAATTAAATATACAAAATATCTAAATAAAAAATTTAAATCAAACAAAATATAATCAAATATTTATTTTATAAACAAAAACCTCTTTTAAATGAAATTTTTTACTATTAAACACCATAAGCAAAAATATTTAAATCTTAGTTAAATAAATAAAATAATTTAATAAAAAAATGTTAACTCTCTTACCTGACCCTGTATAACAGAATAATCTATGTGATCATTTTCGGTATTCGCTCCTACTAATTTACAATATAATTCAGGTCCATCGGTATCCATACCACAAGTAGCTGTAGCATAAATTTTACGTCCCGTAGCCAAATTAAAATATGGCGGTGTTAGTTCAGCATTTGTGTTTCCTAATAAGAAAACCACGCCCGCTAATAGCAAAAGCAATGGGGTTAGGCGGTTTGACCCCATTGTGATAAAAACACTTATAATTTTTTTTTTTATTTCAAGTCCTTAAAAGTCCTTTTTATTTTATTATTCACTTTCTTTTCTTTTTTTCTTCGTTTTCACTTTTATTTATTATTTATTTTTTTTCTTTTTTATTTATTCTTCTTTTTATTATTTCCTTGAGACCATCCCAACCGCACTGGATGGCTCTTCGCGAGCAACTGATTTAAAAAACCTAAAATGATTTTCCTTAATGCCTAATGCGTCTGGTTTAGGTCAATTCTTATCTGTATTCAATACCAACAGCAAAAAATTCATTCATTTATTTTTTCAACTTCGCTGTAGGCGTCTCTGCCAGCATTCTGTTGGCTTTGCGCCTGGGTAAGAGATCTAATAAAACTGCATTTTTATGCTCTTTTATACTCTTTTTAGTTAGGGAGATCGTAGTTATGCTCAAATGTAAACAAATGTTTAAGAATTCTCAAAACAAAACAAAGAATCGAAAATAATTGCCGGCCGGTTTTTTAGAGTAAAGCAGATAATTAAAAATAATATAAAATAAAAAAAATAATTAATAAAATTTTTTTCTATATAATACACAGTAAAGAACAATTAAATAATGATTTCAAAAAACGTGTTTTTGTTTTTCAATGTATTCCAGAAACTTGATATACAAGTGAGGACTAAGATCAGCAAAACTAGAGATTGAATAACGTAATAACTTTATTTGAACGATTGTAACATTTCACAGAAAACTTAAACTTGAATTAAACTGTTTTTTTAATAGTTAATTTTTTTTTAAATTTTTGACAAAAGTCATTCACTTCAAAAAATTCAAAGAGAAAAATAGAAATATTTGAAAAAAAAATATTTAAGAAGACAAAATATAATTTATTTGGTGAGTACAAGTTTTTAAATGATAGATCTTCTAGTGAAGCGTTCTAGTGTTATTACAGATTATTCCGGAAGTTGATATCTCTAGTATACCAGATTTATATGGAGGCAGTGATGCCAACTATTGCGAATATAAATGCGAAGAAATGTTTTAAAAGAGTGGTATCAAGGGCTTCATTAAAAAAACAAAGGTTTTAAGGTACAATCAAAACAAGTTTTGTGAAAAAGAAACGCAAAAAAGGGGCTAAAAATAAAATTTCTTTGAAAAGTAAAAATTAAACTTTCGGCAACTACATCTCGAAATTCTCATAGCAAACTGTTTAAGTTAAAAAAATAGGGAATAGAGGTTCCATTAATATAAACCTCGATTCCAATTTGTTCACTTCATTCAATACTTTTCCACTCAAACAATTTTATTTGAGAATAGTTTCTTTTTTTTTAATAAAGTTTCTTTACGAATTGTTAACAGTGTTGCCAGTAGACGAGGAAAAAAGAGGCTAAATTGAAAAAAGGTCAAAAAAGGCAAAGGTCCCCAAAAAATAAGATCAGAATTTATTTATTTATTTTTTTTTTTTTTAATCTAGAAACTTATTTTTTCTCGTTCACATTAGTACTTTTTTGGTCTTTTATAAGGATTTTTTTAAATTATATTTAGTTTCTGTGGTTAATGAAGTATACCTATTAAAAAGTGGTTATAATAAACGATTTAGCAAGTCCATAAAATTAGCAAGCTTATTTTTGATTGCCATATTATCAAAAAATTTCAAAAATATAAATCGCCAAATTACAAAGAAATTTTTAAAAATACAAAAAACCAAATTACAAAAAAAAAAGCTAAAATAAAAAAGTTTACCATTTAAATTAGAAATTTCACCAAATTACAAATAATTGTTTGAATACAAAATAACTAAAACGGATACTACAAAATATGGTTATAAAATATGTGTATAAACAATTTTAAAACACCCTAAAATTTTAAAAATCGCCAAATTACAAACAAAAAATCGCTGAAATATATTAAAAACGCTAAAATATAAATACACAAAAAATTACATATAAACCACAAAAAAGTCTCTGAAAGCACAGTCACCAGACTATAGAAAAATGTAAGCGCTATTTAGAAAGAAAAATCCCATTTAATGCAAAAAAAGAGGTCGGCAAATTATAGAAAAAAAATTGAAATAACGAAAAAGGTACAAATTAAAAGAAAATAAAACAAAAATAAAAAACACTAAAATTAGAATATGTTCAAATTTCGAAAAAGATGGCAATTTAAAAAGAAAACAAAAATTCGTCAAATTACAAAAAAGTCAATGCCCCATTTTAAGTAAAAAGTAAAACTCGTCAATTTACAAAAAATCATTAAAATAGAAATAAGACAAATTGTTTAAAAAGTAAAAGAAATCGTCAAATCTTGTAAAAAAATTAAAACACATCAAAATAATCAAATTATTAAAATAACACCAAAAATCGCCAAAAACAAAAAAATATCAAAACATAACAAAAAGAAATCGCTAAAATTGTTTAATTAAAAGTTTAATTTTTTCACTAAATATAAGTTAAGGTATGGACAGATTAAGCAAATGTTTGTTACGAATTTGTTTGCCCGAATGTACACAAAATTTTTCCAAAGTAATTAAATATAGTCAAATGGGAAATAGGAAAACATGTTATCTCACCGATCACATTTGAAAAATGATTGCCTTCAAAAATTATTTCATCAAACTGCCGAAAACAATAAAATATAATAAACAAAAAAAACAAAAACTTTTTGGTTTAATGATATGGAACAGCTTCGATAGCTTTTTTAGAAAAGAAAAAAAGACAGAAAGAGAAAGACAATGGGTTCGGAAGTGGGTTTAAAGACGAAATAATGAAGAGTGTTTTGCAAAATTGTTAAAAAAAAATACGGTTAAAAACGTGATCTTTATATGAATATATTATTGCGCATTTTATATTACATTTAATGTTGCTTAGTATTGTGAGGATAATTATACCAGCCATCTTCAAAAGATACAAATTGTTGAGAAATCTCTTCTTGGTCCATATTACGGTGTTCACAAATATAAAATACTCAATAAGGCTACAGGGTAGTATTTCAATAGCAAAAAAAATCGGGTATCTACATGAGTAATTCAGAGGCCTGTTCCTACAACTTTTTATGAAAATTGCACCACATTTAGGCCTAGCACGCATATAAATAGTCGACTAAAATCATAATTTTCCTGTGTTTTTGTTACACCACTTATATGGGCGCTAATTGAAAATATTGTACGATTTTAACAAAAACTTGTAAAGATAATCTTTTAACTTACTCAGTTATGTGCCCGAAGTCTTTGCTCAGTTATGTGCAAAATTTGCAATTGTAACTTTACATGGACCACAAAAATATTTATCGACAATATGTGCAACAGAAGGTAGGTGCATATTTTTAGAAGATAGTTGGCATAATATCCTTACAATTGATTATATCGTCCTATAATATATCGGATACTAAAAACATTAAAACTAACATAAATTGCGCTATAATCAAAACTAATATACTTTCGCAAAATTGTTAGAAATTTTATATTCTATAAATGTTGAAATATCATCAAAACACGTATGATGCATTATAAGCGAGATATTTGTAAAAAAAACTGATTTTTACATTTTTAACTACGTATAACACGCGCAGCAAATACATGATTATCGATGACTTTTAAGAAAATGTATAAGACACACAGACAATGTTATATCTCCAATAATTCCGATGTTTAATCATTTTTTTCGTATAATTTGCCTGGAGTACCAACTAAGGATATAAAATATAATTACATATCCTGCTTTATAATATTGTTTACTTTTGCTTAAGCAAGTTAATGAAATTATTAAAATGATCAGCAATATTGCATTAGCGGAATTTATTGCTTAAAACTTTTAAGGCCCACAGTAATTTGTTGAAAATAAATATTTAAAATAAAACAAACATTATACTGCATACTTTAAGGAGCCTTTATTATTATTATGAATTTATTCAAAAGAGCCAAGTAAAATATGAATGAAATTCCCATATATATATATATATATATATATATATATATATATTATAAATTTAAATAATTTATATTCAATACAACTTTTATTTGATATTGTTTCCTCGTACAAAAATTTTGTTAGAGATCAAATAAAATGTGGAAAATATTTCCCATTAAGTCGTCACATTAAAAACCTTTTTTGTTTTCTATTAAATAATTTTATTTGCTTAAAAATTTTGTTGTTTGTCACACAAAAATATTTTACGGTCAGTTTCTGTAAAATATTTCCCTAGTCTTACTGAATGGACTGATGTACAACAAAAGTTAAAAAAAATAACAATTTAATTTTGTAAAAAATAAATATTTAAGCTAAATCTTGAGAAACTCAATATTTGCCGCATCTTTCCTGAACAAGTAAAAAATTTGCAAATTTAATTTACTATAATACAATTTCATTTAAAAAACAATAGTTTACATTAAAAGTAAGTAGACATTTGCTATTAAGACCCCCACAGTAATTTGCCTAAAATAAAACAAACATTGTAATGCATACTTTAAGGAGCCCTTATTATTATTAATTTATTCAAAAGAACCAAGTAAATATATGAATAAAATTCCTAGCAATATAAAAAGGCAATTGCAAACAAGTTTACTAAAAATCTTTTTGAGAATTGTTAGACAACATTTTAAATTTAATTGCATTGGTTGAAAAAACAACTTATAAAAAATTTCTTCAATAAAAAATATTAAAAATCAAAGGATATCAAAACAAAAGACTTAAGAAACAAACCAGCAAATAAACTATAACATAACAAATACAAAATTGAAAATTGAAAATGCGTGTTATATTTATTTTTAATTCTTCTTTTTTGTATCGTCTTTTCAAATTTCATACCATGTAATTGTATTAAAACTTGCTTCTATGTAGTATTTATTGTCTAATCGAAACCAAATGCGAAGGTGACTAACATTAACTTGAAAAATAGTTAATTGAAAAATTACCAATACAAAACTGCAACAGAAAATTTTATACGGAAAAAAAATAACAAAAAATAGTTCAGAAACAAAAACAAATAATGTTTATAAAGTAGAAGATAAACAAAAAGAATTGAATGCAAAAATTAAGTTTATTGCTACTAAATAAATAGATTTAACACTACACGCCATTAATTTGCAATCATTAGAGCAGGGCGCGATGATAAATAATAAAAATAATTAATTGTATTATTAAAAATAATATTAAGAGTTAATATTGCAAGGTTTACAATATAAAAAGGATTACATGAAAGAGCGTGTAAAGGTAATTATTTTAAGAGAAGTAATTTAATCGATTTTAAAAAAAATCTTAAATACATACAAGTGTGTGTATTTGTACTACTATTCAGTACTAGTGATCCACATTTTTGAACTTTAACTTTCATAATCACCACCAAGTATATTTAAATTTTTTCTAATTATTATTTATTTATTTTTTGTCTTTTTTTCAATTTTAAGCTTTAAATTTCATGATATTTTAGTAATTTTTTTATACCTCAAATAGTGGTAAAACACCAAAATGACCAAAAAAAATCTCTGCAACTAGTTTGGTTTGTTCATTAGTGGTGTTTAATTAATTTTCAAGCAAATATTTATGTATCTATCTGCAGACCAATGAAGTGTGGCAGTAGTAATTTATATTTTTGTTTATATAAATATCTAAATATTTATTTCAAGAATTTAGCTTGTTAAAGTAAAAATAAAATAAAATAAAATAAAATAATAAATAATAAAATGATAGTTAATTTAAAGTACATGCAATCTAGATATAGTAACGTTACTGTTTGATAAAAAAAAAAAAATATATATATATATATATATATATATATATAATATATTTTAAGGAAAACTAAAGTAAAAACGCGTTAAATATTAAAATATATGGGTATAAGTCGAATTAATATTACTTTAAAATTTTTCTAAACTCTACATTAACATAGTAGAGGGTCTTTGCGATTATGTTTGTATTCCTAAAGATATTGATCCAATAACCATCTAAGAGTTTCTAGCTATCGATTAAAAGATTTCCATCTAACCGTTTTACAATGGGGCTGATCACAAAAAAATGGGAATAAATCTATATCTCCCATACTATTGGTCGGTTCGAATTGTTACGTATAAAAAAGTTGTAGAGGAGAAGTTGAAGAGGAGAGCCTAAGCTTCAAGAAAGATGATGTTTAGTAACCTAGTTGTAATATGGTGTGATCTACAGGGTTTCAAAGTTAACCACATTGAGCATGAAAAAATTTTAACACCTCGTAACATCTAAAAATTAAAACCGATTTCTTCGAGTATTTGCATTTACAAATGAAGAAAAAACTTGACAAGGTATATAAAAAAAAATTCTCACATACTTTATAATTAAAAAGATTTTTACACTTGAATTTTGAATGTTTGATTTTTGAAGCTGTGTAAATAAACTTTTGAAATAAAAAATGCTTAATAACTTTGCCTTTAAGAACAGAAATACATAAGGCTGCTTTTTCAGAAATTACCACAATCTACTTTGCACATTTCAGGCATTACAACAAAACAATTTTTCAAAATATATAACAGTATTTGAATTATTTTTAAAATTAAAAAAAAAAACAAATAATTAAAAAGTGTGAATATACATGACTATGAATGTATACATATATTTCGCGTAAAATTGATAAAAATGAAATTACTATCAAAAGCGAAAATTTAATTTTTGTTTTTATATTTTTTACATAAAGAATAAAAATTTCTCTTTTAAAACGGAAGTCAAAAATCATAAGCTTCACGTATAAAATAATTGAATAAAAAAAAAAAACCTCTTCGAACTGCTTATACATAAATACACACTGATTTAAATGTTCAAAATTTTTGAACATAAGCAATGGACAACAAAATGCCCAAAATATAAAATAACGGCCATAGTACACAACACAACTAATAACAAAACATAGCAATAAATCGCAAAGTTAGAAAAACAATCGTTGAAATCAAAAATTTTAAATCGCCATAACCCCAAGAAAGAAGTAATAATAAAAAATTGTTAAATACAAAATATTAAAAAATTATTTTAAAAATTGCTAAAACAAGAAAATCGCCAAAATGAAAATTACAAAAAATCACTTAAATCCAAAAAAATCGCCAAATTACAAAACACTATACCTCAAATAAGAGAATTTATTTACAACTATTACATAACTTCATAGCTTTAATGAAAAAATTAAAACAACAAACAACAAACAAAAAAAAAACGAATAAAACACGACTTGCTAACAAAAAATATATTAAGCAGTTGTTGGGATTGTTCTTTAAACAATTCTTACGATGTTTTTGTATGGGTTGTTGCTGTTATCCATTTACCATATTTATTAACACCAAAAAAAACCCACAAAAACAAAAAACCAGTCAAAAAATGCATTTAAACCCAACACAACAACCGGCCACCTTGTTGCAGTTCATATTTTGGTGCTTTTTATGATGTTTTTTTTTTTTTAATTTCAGTTTTGTTCATTTAATTTTTTAACATTTAACCAATGCATTTAGATTTTTTGACTACATTTCCGTTCTAACCACGAAACGAGTTACACGCAGTATTTATGAAACTTTTTTTAAATTGTAAATAAAAGTTTAACTTTTAAAAAGTGTTATTAAAAATTTAATTATAAATTTATTAATTGTTTTAAACTTTTCTTCATGGTGTTATTGAAAATTTTAAAATATTTAGTGGGTTAGTATAAAGAAAATAAATTATAATTAAAATTTGAAAAGAAATTAAATCTAATAATTATTTTTTATTTTTATTTTTTTAAAAAAGGCTGTGTGTCACGTGTTTATAGTGAAATTACTCAAAATGTTATTTCGTATAAAATGTTTCATTATCATATTTTGCAAAAGGATTAACCGGAATTTCTGTAAATAAATTATAAAATGTATGTGCCTTAAGTCCTTTTTTTTTAAGTAAAGTATAAATTGTTGAAAAATTTATTCAAAATAATAAATTTGTATATGTTTTTATATAAAATAAAATTGCGTTTTATTTTTCTTAAATATTGCAAAAAGAATTTATAATAAAAAAAATAAATAAATAAAAACACGGTGCTGCAGTGAAAAAACAAACACTTGGAATGTAACATAGTGTAGTTTGTAGGTATGGATGAGTAGATTGTTGTACAATTTTTACAATTTTCAATTATATTCAAAAGCCCGATTTCTCGGACTTCGTGGGTTTAAAAACCAATTGAAGTTTTTTAGACGACATTAAAAACCCTTTGGAAAAAGTATGTATACATTTACATATATTCCTAGCAAAACTATTTTATTTTTTATTCATATTTTTTCGAATTTACAATAATTTTTGACCCACACTTTATTAGAAAACATTTTTTTTTTTTTATTTTATATTTTATTAGGAATAATATGAGCTAACACTTGATAAAATCGTATAAAAATTGTAGAACATATGATTTTTTTTCAAACTAGTAAAACTCATAAAATAACAGGTTTTTATGAGTTTTCCAAAAAAAGTCATATGTTCTACAATTCTAATCCTATTTTATCAACTAATGGCTCATTTTACTCCTAATAAAATAAAAGAGGAATGAGGAAAATATAAGAAAAAATATGTTTCGTTATAAATGGCTGAAAAGTTCAAAAAAAATAAGAATAAAAATTAAAAAAAAAAAATTGTTTGTGCCCTTAATATCTTAAGCAACTTTGCTACCCAGCAAAAACTTTGTCTGCTTGCTGGTAAGCTAGCAGGTATAATTGGAAACAAAAATAAACTACTTATTTTTTGCTTGAATAACTAGTTGTTTTTGTTCAAGTTGTTCACAAATTCATGTAGTTATTTTTAGACTCTAGGGGTACTCAAAAATAAGAACCTAAAAGAAAAAAAAACAAACAAATTTTGCCATCAGTGAGATTTGAACTTGGACACAAATTAACCATTCGTTTTTAATAACGAACGTCTTACATAGTACACCATCTCGTACTTAATTTTTTAAATAACAAAAACTTTTTAGTATAAATATATGTTTTTAGACATTTTGTTATAAAAAACTAACAGCATCAGAGTGGGAGTTGAACCAACAACCTTCTGGTTGTTAATTTGAGTACTTATTTAGGTAATACTGAGTGGGCAAATAATAATGACGTCTCATTACCAATAAACTACTTTAATAAGTAATTGTCATTACCGAAAACTAAAAAGTTTTTGCTGGGTATGAATAAAAATGTGTATATAAATTTTAAAAAAGTGTTGCTGTGAACATTTAATTTTTTTTTTTTTTATTTTAAACATTTTTAAAAATAAAATTTTATTATTAATAAATACTCTTCGTTAAAAACATCATAAAATGTAAAAAAAAATATTATATTCAATAAATTAAATTAAAATATTCAACAAAATATAAACACAATTAAACAAATTGATCCTTCGAACAAAAGCAACAAATATACAAATATGCTAAAGAATTTCGTGGATAAATCCAACATTGAATTAATGCAAAATCTATATTTTCCGTTATTTGGTAACAAATCACGAGAAAATGTTTTTTGAAAATATATCCTAGATTTCACAGGATTTCCATTCGACAATCGTTCTTAGGAGAGAAATAACATTATCAGAGGTTATGGAAATCTTATAAAATTTCGGAATAAATTCAACCCTTGAAGACCCTGTGAACTGCTTATTAGAAAAATTAAACTCCATATATATTAATATCGATAATGGCACTGAAAGTGATATCAACATTCAAATTTACATCGAAAACATTCGCAACTCAATGTCAACAAGTAACGATGTTTCTGTACATCAGACTCCTACATCAACATTACGTTAACAGCCGTTAAATCAGCAGAAAATCAAACATTTTTAAATTAAATTTAAACGAGAACAAAGCTTATTGGATTTAAAACAAACCTTAACTCCTAACATCCAAAAAGAATCTATTAATATATCTACTTTAATTTCAGATAATCCAACGCACCACCAACTAGCACTCGACATTAAAAAGATGCTTTCAAAATAAAGAATTGGTAGGTTTCTAAGAAATTTCGATGGATCTGCAAAACTAGAATGACCAGATTTTCTATCAGAATACAATTTATCAAACAATCTTTGTCAGTTCAGTAATGAAAAAAATATTTTGCGTCTAAATAACAGCTTAAAAGGAAAGGCTTCACAATATGTTAAAATGCTGGTAATAACTTAAAAAAATCCTGCAGATATTTTAGATATACTATCTAGTGTATATGGAAAACAAGATGAAATTGCAAAAGAACTAGTTCTTAAAACTAATCAAATAAAAAGTTTTACAGAATGCTGTTCATTTCAAGAATTCGAAATCAGTACAAGAAATATATTTAGTGTTTTAAATAATATAGATCCACAACATTTTAGAAAAAATTAAATATTGCAAATATTAGTTTAAAAAATACCTCAGCATCTTGTTATACTATGGGGATCTCATCTGATATATGCCATTTACACTAAACAAAAACTATTAGTTTTTGGCTTCAATCAGTTTTTGATTGAAAAACTACATAAATTTCTTTAGTTTTTCCGTACAAATCAAAAACCATTTTCATATAGTTTTTATTGAAAACCAAATAAAAACTACTATAATATTTATGATACAGCCTGTACAGTTGATTTCATAGAAGTGAGCTTTTGAATATGATGAAAAAATAAAATTGTCAAATTTCTTGAATTATCTTGTTTGTATTTTGAATTTTGTGTAAACACTATTTTTTAATTATTGTTTAATATGCGGTTTATACTAAAATAAAAACAAGTTGGTTTTTGAAAAACTAAATTTGGAAAACCAAATCGTTTACATAGTTTTTTTCTCTCGGTGTGTTTTTTTGATGTATTTCCTTTTTCACATTTTTGTTTTTGGATAAAATTAAATTTAATTTTGTTGTTAAAAATGTTTTTAATAACATTTTAAAAATAATTTACGCACAAATTATATGAAACAAATGAAATAACTTAAGAAATTAGACAATTTTCTGTTGTTCATCATATGCAAAAGCTTAATTTTATGAAAACAATCAAACAGACTGTATCATAAATATTTATTTTTATTTGGTTTTTAACAAAACTAATTTTGATTTAAATAAAAAGTAAAAACCACATTGAGAGAAAACAAGGTATGTAAACGATCTGATTTTGTAAATTTAGTTTTCCAAAAAATCCGGTTCGAAAGACCAATTTGGTAAATTGTGTTTGTTTTGTTGAAAATTTTAATTTAATTTATTGAATATAATATGTTTTTTTATTTTTATGATGGTTTTAACAAAGAGTATTTATTACAAACTTTTCTTTCTAATGCCGTTCTAATGACACTCATTTTAATTAAATTAATTTCAATTAAAACTTCTTTAAAGTTTATTGACCAATATAAATGACAATTTTTAACCCAAATTTGTAATAACAAATTTTAATTTTTTGTTTTAATCTTAAAAACACAAACAAGATTTATTCCAAAATATTAATAAAAACAACTTACATTTTTTATCACTTAAAAAAATCTTAATCTTCAAATCACCGATGTTGGCAAACATGCTGCTAACCTTGATTCAATGTATGCATTTCAAACTAACTTTATTCTTTACCAAACAAGCTGTTTTTCCATTGCCTGATCGCTCGCACACTTTGTTTAAACAACACTGCAACTGAAATATCTACTTGTAACACAATACCCTCTAACAATAATAAGTAGTTAGTGGCATGCAACATATAATATTCGTACAACATTTCAAGTTGACTCAAGCTCTATTTTGGCCATTAGTTTATGTAGTTCAAAGAACTTTTACGAATAGTTTGGAAAAAACCACACACACACACACACACACACACGAAAACTAGTCAACAATAGTTAAAATTACGCAATTTTTAAGCTACACTTACCAAGGACGTTGAAATTAATAGCAAATACTAAGCGGTTGTGGTTTTCGATTAAATACAGTTACTTAATTTTATGAAATAATTTTGTTATTTTATTTAAAAAATAGAAGACATTCTATTATCATGATAGTCTTGAAAAAGACGCGTAATATTGGACAAAAATAATAGGTATTTAAAAGTGATTTAATTTTGTTGTATGTATTCATAAAGAAATTATCATATTAAAAATATGATGGACTAAAAACAAATTAAATTTCTTGTAACGTTTTATAGAATAGTTGTACAACTTTTGGGAACAGGACTACCTAATAAATCGGCCGTGCAAGTCGTTAGGGAGCGTGCGTTTTTGTTTTGTTCCCAAAAATTATAATATAATATTGAAATCGTTTATCAGGGACTTTACTTTAGATAGCAATATAAAACAGTTTGACTTACAAAAATAAAAAAAATAAAAAAATTCGGAAATATCAATGTGGTTGATAATGGTGTAGCTTACGATGGATTCCATTACACCTTCCTAATCCATCCTCCTTGCTGACTTATACGAATGTTAGTCGTCAGCCTTAAAATAATAAGAAAACTAAAACCTTATTTTTTACCTACCCCATGCTTATACTATCACCTTTCATAACAAATATTCAAAATTTCATATTCGATGAATAATAATTTAGTTTATTTATAAATAAAACTTATAGCAATAATTCAATAATTTTAAATATAACAATTTATTACAATATGTAATTTGGTTTCCATTTGAATAATCAGAATAATCAGAAATTATTATATTATATATTTAGATATTTATATTTAAGTTTCATTTATGAAGTTTATTCATATAAAAAGAAAATGAATTTAATTCAAAAGAATACTGGTGACTTTTTTATAAAATTTAGCGTATGCCTTAAGATATGCTATGAATATTTAAAATAAAATTATATAAAGATTAATAACATCGCGTAATAGTGATTTAAACATCACTTTTAAGAACGTTTATTTTATTAAATATTCATGGTGTAAATATAGAATATAAATTATCTTACTTTTGCAATATCTTACTTTTGCAGGCGCCGGATGACATTAAAGCAGTGCTTAATTTAATAAGATTATGATTTTTAATTTAAAATATATGAATGAATGTGTGTATAAGTTATTATATCTAACCCTGCCAGCAATTAGGTGATAGTTTTATCCACTATTAGGAAAAAGACTCTTTCTAGTATTCTCAAAATGTTATTTTCCTGTTAATAAACAATTTTACAAAAACAAATAACATTAATTTAAATTTTTGATCTACTTTTTTCTACTTATTTTAACTAAAATGTCGAAAAAGGGCACTTAAAAGTTAATTTTTGGATAAATATAAAGTTACCAAAAACTGTCTCCCATTAGTGTTCTCAAGATGTTATTTTCTTGATGGTAAAAAATTTTACAAAAACAAATAACATTAATTTCGATTTTCGATCTTCTGAAAGTAAAATACCATTACATTTTTTTTAAATTAAAAACAAAAAATGTGGAGAAGTCAATGGTACGAGTACTTAGTTGGCGTGTTACTTTTAAAGGCAAGCAATCGATTTTTTACAAATTTTAAGAAAGCTTATTAAAATTATAATAAAAAAAATAAAAAAGAGTGATAAAGTGAGGTAAAAATAAAAAAGAAATATATACACTGCCTGCGACTTGAATAAGGAATCACATTTTTTCAAAGTGTTGGCTTTAGTTGCCTGAAGAAATAAAAAATATACATATTTTGTTATACTAAAATTATGCATTTATTTAAAGACATGTATTTCTGTGGTACTATTTCGTGTGTCACTTGAATAAGGAATTGTTTTAATATTAATCAGAAAGGCTATGATTTGAATTTCTTTCAATATAAACGGCTAGAGAATTTTTAATTTGATAGTTTTTAAATAGTTTTTTTAAAAAATGGGACGTGGTAAGGCTTTTGATAACTTTGTAAAAGAAAAAATTCTGATTTTGAAATCTCAGGGCCGGTATCCGGTCCAAATAGCCAAAAACATTAATAGAGGAAAGAGAGTTGTGTTCAATAAATAATGTGAAAAGATATGGAAAAAACATGAAAGATCGGAAAAAACGGCAACAACTCCAAAAGAAAGACAAAAAATTCTTAGAATTGCCATGTCGGTATCAAAAATACGTGAAAAAATTGAATATTTAAAGTCAGATTTTCCCGTAAATGACTCTAATTCATCATACAAAAAAGCACTTAATAATGTCATTAAAAAAGGTATCAAAACTGCGATACAGTTTTGCCCGAACGATGACTCTTCTTCGATAGGAAAATAACTTCTTTTTCTTTTACTATTTTACTATTTTAAAATAAATAAAGTTTGGATAGTAAGTATTAAGTTAGAATTTCGACAGAAATAGTGACTTTTTATGTCCCGGCAAAACTTTGCTTTCCTGGTAAGCTAGCAGGTATAATTGGAAACAAAATTAAACTACTTATTTTTTGTCCGAATAACTAGTTATTTTTGTTCGAATTGTCCACAAATTTATGTAGTTATTTTTTTACTCTAGAGATACTCAAGATATGTAAATAAATGAAAATTAAAATAAAAAAACAAAAAAATTTTGCCGTGAGTGAGATTTGAACTTGGACACAAATTAACCATTCGTTTTAAACGACTAACGTCTTACTCAGTACACCATTTCGCACTTAATTTTCCAAGTGAAAAAAAACTGTTTTTAGTATAAATAAATGTTTTAGACATTTTGTTATAAAAAACTAACAGCATCAGAATGGGGTTGAACCAACAACCTTCTGGTTGCTAATTCGGCGCACTAGCCAACTCATACACGTTATTGAAATATTACTGTGCTGTTATACTATTGATAATGACGACTCATTACTGAGAAACTACTTTAATAAGTAGTTGCCATTACTGAAAAACAAAAAGTTTTTGCTGTGGTTACGAACAGTGACCACTATAAGCATCGATGGTATTGTAACTTTATTGTAAAATTTTGGATTTATAGAGGGAATTGAACTACTTTAAAATAACACAAACGATAACGTTTCTTAAATGGTATGAAGATGAGTACTTAACTGAGTTTCTGTCCACTGGTGTAAAGTATATATAATTGTATCCAATGTCCAAGAAATAGAAATTCAACACCAAGGATGTAAGCAATTTCATCAACCTGTTGAGCAACTCAAATCGTCACAACTACATGAAACAAAGGAAATTAACATATATAAGATCAATACCTATAAAAAATCATATTCCTTACCAACAACGATTTCGCTATCAATTCGCAAGCACAAAAATTTTATAGTTTTAATTATAAAACAAAAAAAATTAATTTGTATGTCTGTCTTGCGCAAAAATAATTTTCTAATGAAGAAAATTTTTGAAATTTTAGACATTTCACAATAATTTAAAATCAATGATGACTCAATAAAATTTAAAATAGTAATAGATTTTTTTATCTAAACCGGAAAATTTAGTTTATTCGAAGAAATTTTAAAATTTTTTATTCGATGGAATAAATAATTTCTATTCAAACAACAACTCTAATACATATTTTGAAAATTAATCATTTTATCGAAAAGTGGTAATTTTTTTTTTTTAATTTATACTTCTACTTTTTTGAATCTTTACTTTTTGAAAATTGGTACTTTTTTGAACATTGGAACTTTTTTGAATTTTTTATTTCTTTTTTTTATTTTTTAAATTTATTTTTTTTAATAGACCTTTTTAATTAAAATTTCTTTAATTAAAATTAATTAAAACTTCTACTTTTTTAAACTTGGTTCTTCTTTTTAAAAATTGATGCTTTTTTTTAATTAGTACTTTTTCAAAATTGGTTCTTTTTAAAAAATGTTTCTTTTTTAAAATAATTAAAATTAAGAATTTAACCTTTTATTGAAACTTGGTACTTTTTCATATTTCCACTTTTTTTAAGTAAGTTTTTTTTTTTCTTGAAAAAAGGAATATTTTTTTTTTTTTTTTTTTTTTTTGGAAATTATTTTTTTTTTAATTATTCTTATTTCCTTTTTTTTTGTACTTTTATAAATTGGTTCCTTTTTTTGAAAATTAGTACTTTTTGACAAATTTTTTCTTTTTGTTTTGTAAAATTAGTACTATTATTATAATTAGTACTTTTTTAAAAAATTAGTACTTTTTGAAACAGGTTTTTTCTTTTTTTTTTTGGATTTTTTTTGTTTTTTTTTGAAAATTGATACTTTAAAGATTAAAATGTATACTTTTTTCAACATTTTAACTATTTTTGGAATTGGTCCTTTATTAAAAAATTGTACTGTTTTGGAAATTAGTACTATTATGAGACTTGATCATTTTACTTAAAATTTGTTTTTTTTTTTTTTTTTTGATTGTGTAGGTACACTCAGGCCTCGATTTGGGTCGTTTCGATTTGCGTCGTTATAATTTGGATTTACGTCGCTATATAAGGTGTTTCATAATTATTAATAACAGGTGTAAAAGTATTGAAGAAATTAATTGAAAAAAATAAGTTAGAAAATCAAAATAGAATTTATATATAAGTATTTTAATTAACCTCTTTTTACAAAAAATACTCCTTTTTCATTAAAAATTTACTTCTTTTCTATTCAAATATTTTTATTCTGGAACCAATTATTAAAACAATTTGTGTAAATATATAAAAAAAAATAGTGATTCGATTTGCATCGTACTTCTCCGTTCTCCATTAACGACGCAGACCGGGGCCTCAGTGTATTTGAAAATTTGATATCATATTTTAAAAGTAAATACTTATTTTCCGAGGGTTTTTTATTTAATTGCTTTAAAAATAGTATTTTTTTTTAGAAACTAGTAATTATACTTCATTAAAAAATTTTTAATTTTTTATAAATAATACTTTTTATTGAAACGATTTTTATTCACTGTCGATAAATTTGAAATATAAAAAAAATTATCTGTCAGATATGTGAAAGAACAAAATCCGTAGCTCTTATGTGAACTTGAAAAGGGCGATTTAAAACTTACAGAAAAATTCTCAGAAGCTTACCGAATATGTTGATGAACAAAAAATGAGTGTCAGTTATCAGAAGTCATCGGAAAGTTTATTTCAACAGACAAAAAGGAATAGATATTTCGACTTCCCAGATATCAGATAAATATTCCAAAAAATTACTAAAGAAATGACTACTTATATAAACTTTTACAGTACAGTAAGAAAATATACTTTGGTTTTTAATTATTACAAATTTTTCCAAGAATATCTGTCTTTCTAATTAAAAGTGTAATAGTGTAATTTTACTGAATATTATAAGTTTGAATATTTATCTGAACTTATTCTTTGTTAATAATAAATATTACAAATGTATTTCCTCATCGATCTATATCTATTAATTATACATTTAACTTATTCCCACTCCATAATAACGTTTACTAATATTTATCAAGTAATATTGTAAAACAATAAAAGGTAAAAACCCCATTTAGATTGAGTCTTAACAAGAAAAAAAAATGTAATTCATTAGAAATTTTTGAGATGCAAAAGAACTATATAAACTCAATGAAAACTGTGCTCAACAATCATACTTGTAGTTACATTTAACATTTAAGATATCGTTTAACTTGTATTTCTAAAATTAAAAATGAAATATTTTTCAGTTATAATTTTGGGTAAGTTTTAGGTAAACTAAACCCCTTAATAATATGTCATATTAACATTTTATATAATTTTAGCACTATTTTTCCTGTGCTCGGTACAAGGACAATGTTCTAATATTTGTCCAGAAGTTTTCGACCCCACCTGTGGTTTTAATGGACGTTGTTATAAACAATTTGACAATACTTGTCGTATGAGATTTGAAAATTGCAATAAAAAAGAGAGTAAGTTCTGTTGTATTATGAGCAAAATTATGGTAAGAATATTTACGTTTATTAAATGTAAATTGTAAAACAAGAAAATTACTCCAATATAACGTAAATGTTTTTACTATTTCTTAAGAAACTTCCAAGTAGTATTATATTTTTTTATTTTTTTTTTTCACAGATTTCAGAAGAGTGGACACGGAAAATTGTACCAGAAATGGAGCAATTAAATGTTAAGTTAAATAAAATAATAAATTTATTTTCTGTTAATCCACATTAATATTATAAAATCAAGTGTATATTTGTTTGTTTGTGACGCAATCATGCCTCAACCGCTGAACTGATTTTTACTCCTTTTTTATTAAAAATTAACTTCTTTTCTGTTCAAATATTTTTATTCTGGAACCAATTATTAAAAAAATTTGTGTAAATATATAAAAACTAGTGATTCGATTTGCATCCCACTTCTCCGTTCTCCATTAACGACGCAGAACGGGGCCTCAGTATATTTGAAAAATTGATATCATATTTTAAAAGTAAATACTTATTTTCCGAGAGTTTTTTATTTAATTGCTTTAAAAAATAGCATTTTTTTAAAAACTAGTAATTATACTTCATTAGACAATTTATATATATATATATATATATATATATATATATATATATATATATATATATATATACTGAAATATGTTTTGTCTGTTTGTCTGTTGGCTTATAGACTCCTAAACGACTGAACCGATTTTCCTAAAATTTTTACAGTAACATTACATGAGCCCCGAAAATAAAATAGGCTACTAATTTATTCGGTAGGCGCAGGGAAAGTGGTGCCCCCCATAGGATACCAATAAGTATCGGATATCTTAAGAGCTGCTGCACCCATTTTCTAGAATTTTTTGTAGTAGGATCTTCTGAGCACAGAAATTGAAGTAAAATAACTGCAGGGAGAGTGGTTTAATATCTCATATATTAAGAACTGTTATAGTGAGAATATTCAAACTTGGTAGGAGTTACTCTTATAATAAATAAATTAAAATAAATTAGGTAGGCGCAGGGCGAGTCAATACCCCCATATGATGCACATATTAAATATCGCGTAACTGAATAACATAGCTAAAGTCATTATAATGGAAAACTATAAACTTCAAAATAAAAATGAGTGGGTGGACAGATTATAAAACATTACAGTAATCATTAATAATAAGAATTATTTAATTGAATTAGTTATTATTGATAATATAAATAAATATATATATTAAAATAATTTTTTTGTTAAAAGTGTATATTTACAAAACAAGTTGAAATACAATACGTATGTAAATAAATAAATTAAATCATAAAAAAATATATATTTGTATTTTTTCACACTTGTTTTATTTTAACAGTGCAGCGAAACGCACCGGGTTAAGCTAGTATATATATAAAATTCTCGTGTCACGGTGTTTGTAATTGAACTCCTCCTCCAAAACAGCTTGACCGATTTTTATGAAATTTTGTGTGTATGTATTTGTTAAGTATGAGAATAGGTCGTAAATTATATTTCATATCGCTAGAGGGCGTAAAATAGGGCAAAAGGGGTAGAAACTCCGCCTCCTTAAATCTTCTTAACTAATCAACCGATTTTCTGGGAATTTGGCAGGCAAATAGTGTAACATCTGGAAGAAACTCTAGCCTATAATTTTTATTATTATAGGCTAGAGTAAAATAGGGCAAAAGGAGTAAAAACTCCCCCTTCCTATATCTTTTTAACTAATCAACCGATTTTCTTGAAATTTGGCATGCAGACTCTGTAACATCTGAAAGAAACTTAAAGATACACATTTTTTGGAAATTCCAACATTTAGGGCGTAAAATAGGGCAAAACGGGTAAAAGCTACCCTTACCCCATATCTTCTTAATTAATTATCGGATGATAGTTTGAAGTCTTGAAGGAACTAAAGGTTATAAATTTTAACATTTAGGGAGTAAAATTCAGCGTCGATCATGGTGTAGAGCGCTTCATTCTTTGGAAATTGTAAAGCCAAAAGAATTATAAAAACGATTTAAAAACGTTACATAACAATCATTTAGAAAGTAACATTATACGGAAAAACATTTAAAAATCTGTTTACCTTAATTTTGTTAAAATAAAAATGAAATATATTTCAGTTATAATTTTGGGTAAGTTATTAGAGATCATACCACATTACGGGATTTTTTATGTATTTATTTTTAAATTTTAGCTATATTTTTGCTATGCTCGGTTCAGGCCGAATGTCCTAGAATTTGTCCGGCGGTACTACAACCCACCTGTGGTTTTAATGGACGTTGTTATAAATCATTTGACAATGGCTGTTTTATGGTTGTGGAAAATTGCAATAAAAATGATAGTAAATTTTAATTAAAAATAATATAAAGCTTATTAGGGATATTCATGTAAACCGGTGGTAGGACATTAAATTATTATTATTATTTTTCTTTTTTTATTTTTTATTTTTACAATACATATCATATGAATATCTTTATTAGAGTACAATAGAATTTAAATTATTTTATTTATGCTTTTACTTTTTTCCAGAATTCCAGAACGTGGCTTTAGAAAATTGTAATAAAAAAGGATCTATTAAATGTTAAGTTTAATGTCAATTAATAAAATATTAAAAATAAATATAAACCAGTTAAAAATATTAATAATTTGACACTAATAATATTCTAATTAATTTTTTTGTATTAGTAAATTTAACTGTCTTCTACCTCATTAAAAGTAAAAAGATTAAATTAGATTCAGATTTAGTTATTTAGTTAAATTTATAATTTCTAGAATATTTCTATGGGACCTCATATATTCTGGGTCCTTGTAGGTCGAAGAAGAGAAGAGTCGAATATTGATGTTCATACGTCTGTCTGTTGAAATTCACATCCTCAAGGCCCCTGATAACTGCAGGACTTAATTTATTGCCTGATTTTGTATATTGAAAACAACAAATAAATTCAAATTTATTTTTTGTTTTCAATACAAATTGTAATAGTGAATTTTCGTTTCGTTTTACAAAATCAGACTCTTATACATCAATATATGGGGTGAAGTACTAGGAATTTGACTATTGAAAATCAAGTATAACTTCTTTCAATTTGCATGTATCTAAAAAATATGAACATGGTATAAAAATATATAAATTTATCTATTCACTGATGTATTGTTTACATACCTCTCCAAAAGAAAATATAACAATCTCATTCCAGATAACTCGGACAAAATTGTACTATTTTCTTGTATATGCACATGCACACATGCAGACACTTATTGATACATCCCTGCCATCCACTAAAAAGTGTCTTTTTTGACATTCTTGGATGTTAAAAAATAGAAAGTACATAAATTTGAAATAACAAAACACATTAGTATCGAATTTTGATCTAAAAAAACTTCACTTGGGCGTCTGTTCACATTCCACAGTAAAGAAAAAGAACAAGCACGATATAATAATAATGGATACGCCATATTGTTGTTTTTGTGCAACTGTTGCCACCTTCCAAAAATTCGCGTTAAGTTTGACGTTTTTCTTGTAAAAAATTAACACTATGTTATAGTGTTGAATAAAAAATGTGTTAATATAAAAAATTGTAAAATTTTTATTTATTGATTTTTGTTTTTAAATATTTCACATTAGATTTAAAGTTATAGTGAGTTATTTATTACAGCGTGTTTAAATATAACGTAAACATTTGGTTCAATTATAATTAAAAATATTTACTCTAAATATATCAACTGCATTAAAAAAATATTTATTATACAAAAGCGATTATATTTCAATATTTCTTGATGTACTTTTTTACACTTCTAAGTGAATCAAATAGTGTTATCAAAAAAGTATTAGAACTGCGGCACATTTCTTCCCGAACGGTGACTCTTCTTCGATAAGAAAATGATATCATATTCTAATATTATTAATTACAATTAGGTGTCGCTTTAGTTCAAACTCGACAGAAGATGTTGGAGGAGATATTAGTTAGGGATACCAATGACTAAAAATGTAGTTGTATTAGTGAGCGTGAAAAAAATGTACTCAAAGAAAAAATTGGGTTTAGTAAATGAAAAACATTAGTTACACATGGTGCATTATTATTACATAAAACATGTTTTTAATGAATTTTTGCTTTTTTTACACATAAATTTATTCATATTGTCGTACAAAATATATTTCACATTCCTCCAACTTTATTTTAAGACATTAATATTAAAGAAATTGACGGTGAATAATTACCAAACAATTTTTTCCAATGCATTTTGTACTCTTTACACTCTCAGCAACAGTGATACCAACTTTGGGATAGATTTAGCCCGTGGTCCAAAACGCGAAAAATGTTTTTTAGCCTGAAACTAAAAAAACGCACAAATTTAGCACTTTTAACAATTTTCTTTTAGCTCTTTTTCAAAAATGGAAAATTATTTTAATTTTTTTCAATTTTTACTTTTATTTGGCAATTTTTATGCTAAGTTCTCCCTACAATTGTGAAAAGACTAGTACCCAAATTTATCCAGAGATCCTAACAATTCGTAAAGAAAATTTATTATTAAACAAACTGTCTTCAACAAATAAAATTATTTCAATGGAAAAATATTGAAAGAACTGAATAATTTTGGATCGTGGTTCATAATAATAGAATCTCTATAACCTGCATTTTATTTTACCCTGTTTGCTATTAATGTTTTGAGATGTACGTTCCAAATGTTTAATTAATTTGTGTTTTTTTTTTTATGCTTTTCAAAAGAATTTTTAATTTTAACCCATTTTTGAGCTTTTTGTATTGATTGTACTGCAAAACTGGTGTCTTTTTAAATTTAGCCCTTTTTGCACTTTTTTCAAACATTTTTACGCTTTTATGTTGGTAATAGTTGACATCACTGCTCAGTAACGACTGAATGAAAGAGCGTAAGAATACGTGTGAACTTAAACCGCACAATTGTTCTATGAAATAGACATCCCTAATTTAATTCATTGTGACGAGAGTTTGGGGTTTTTCACAATATTTCTTTTCTCGAGAAACGGAAACAAAGAATTAATTTCCCGGAAATTTTTTAACACTTTAGATATAAGAAAAAAGGTCATGATTTCTTATAAAGAACATTATTATTTTTTTTTTTTATTAAATAAAACAAAATGAAACTTTATAAATCGTACTGAATTAACGAGAAATGAAGTAATATAAACGTATAACGCCATTTCTAAGATTAAGAAACATTTTATATATATAAAAATGGAACATTTCCTAATTTATGTTAAAAACTGTATCTCACTATATCTATTAAAACTTTTTAAATTGGTTCGCAACAACCTTTTTTGGATCAATCGTAGTCAGTGTTGCCACGGCAAAACATTTTTCGTAACCAAAATTTTGAAAAAAAAAGTAACCAAATTAGAAATAAAATAACCAAAATTAAAAATGTTGAAGTTATTTATGTAAAAGTTGATATATATATATATTTTTTTTTTTTTTTATATTCAGGTTTAAAAATATTTTTAATATCGGTTATAAAGTCAAATTAATCTTAACTTTCTTTAAAATGTGTCGAAAATTCTCAAAAGAGAAAAAAATATTTAAAATTTAGAACAACGGTTCCCAGCAAAAAAAAGAATTTAAAAAGTACTTAGTGCTGAAAAAGAGCTGCAGTAGTTCTTTTTTAACCCATGGTTACCATGGTTGTACAATGTTGTGTTTTTATAATTCATGATCGTTGCTTTTGAAATCCTTCTCCTAAAACTATGTTTATAAAATTTTTTAATATAAATATTGTTTTAGCTTTATTAAAAGATAATATAAATCACTTTTAAATTTGTGAAATTTTAATTTTCTTAGAAATTATTAACCTTTTTTCCTGCTAAAAAATACATTTACTTCAAGAACGTCATAACTCAAAAAAAAACTAGTTTTTTAGAGATCGCATTCAAAGTTTTCAAATGTCATTTACCTTAATAGAAAAATCGGTGACCATATGTATGTACATGATATTTTTATAGAAGATAAAGCTTAATATAACGCATATTTCTACATTAATAACACAAAAATCTGATTTTTTGAGTTATGACGTTCATAAAGTAAAGTACAAAATATGCACTTAATTCTACTTTTGAAGTGATAAAAATGTTATTATTTTTTTTGTCAAAAAGATTGAAAGTTAAAGATATTTGATTGGGATTTTTTTTTTGTTTTTGTTAAAAGATTATATCTTCAATAGATATCGTTCATGTACCAAACGAAACTCATGTTAAACAAGTTTCATTCCGAAATTGAAATAATAATTGTGTATTCGCCAGAATAAAACTAAGTTTGTGGAGTGTAATTATACAATGGAATGCGTACTTTCTGTGCCACAACACAATTCATTATCATTTTTCATGTCTTTAAAATTGTGTTTTCTTCGTTTTTATCGACATCTTATCACAAATTTGTTTTCAAGTTTATTTTGTTCTTTGCAAATATATACGTACAGAGTTGGTTGGTTGGTTAGTTTACTTGGTAGCCCATAACCTTACGGGCAATCAATTAGACTCGTTAGAATCCGTTTTGATGGGACCACACTACTCGCCAGGTGAATGAGTTGTATTGAGTCTGTAATGAGATAGAAGTGTAGGGAAGAACAATGAGAACATAAATTAATTAGATCCAGCCTGTAGCATTGAGATATTTAATAATGTCACTGAGTCTAGTGTCAGATATCTCACAGAGGCTGTCTAATTGGTACCTTCCCAGAAATTTATGTCTGATTGCGTTCAAGGCTGGGCATTCACATAGAAGATGATATACTATCTCCTCATTCCCGCGATTGCCACAACTACGACAATATTCATTGTAAGGGAGACTAAGTCTGCTTTCATGTTTTCCGATCGTCCAGTGACCTGTAAACAATACTATTAGTCTCGAGATGTCCTTACGTTTGTAGCCAAAGAGTTACATTGAGCGTTTTCCGTTGTAAGTAGGCCACGTTTCTTTCGCGACTCTACATTTGTCCAGATTTCGCCATCTATTTTTTGCCTTTTCTAGAAAGTGTTTTTGGATTCTGCTTTTGACTGTTCCTAACGGGATTGCGACAGAAACCGATAAGGAGGCATTCATAGCAGAGCCTGCCCGGGCTAATTCGTCTGCCTGTTCATTACCATAGTAGTCCCTATGCGCAGGAACCCAGACTATAGTAATGTCATAGAGTCGACTTAGTCCTAGCAGTTCCTCTCTAAACTGTCTGACTAGAATAGAGGTAGTTTTAGGTGATTTGTGCGATAGTATTGCCGCTTGACTGTCGACAAATAAACCAATATTCCCTTGAATATTTCTATTGCGAATTAATTTACACGCTTCTTTGACCGCTAGTATTTCCGCTTGGAATACGCTTGCCTCATTAGGGAGCCTATATGAGTGTCTAATTCCAAGATCGCTAGAGAAGATACCAGAGCCGACACCGCAGTTCATCTTTGAGCCGTCAGTATATATCCTAGTTCCATATTGTTCAAGAAGATTTCCCCTTCTCCATTCACACCTGGTGGGGAATAGCACTTTAATAGTATTTTCGAAGTGCATCTGGGGAATCATGTAGTCGGTAAATTGATTGAATTGCGGGGGTATAAACTTAATATACTCGCGTGCCCATATGTTCTTGACCTCCAGCTTTCCGTTGCAGATAATCTTATCGCACTATTGACTGATGATTCAATAATGTGTAGGTCTATAGGTGTTAGGTGCAATGTAGTGTTCAGAGCTTCTGATGAACTAGTACGTAATGCACCTGCAATGCCAATGAAAGCAGATCTTTGTATCCTGTAAAGTTGATCCACCATATATCTCTTACTAGTAGCGGTCCACCACACAAGAGATCCATATACAAGAATGGGCCGTACTATTGCAGTGTACAGCCATTTTGTCAATTTTGGACTCAAACCCCATTTCACACTGAACATCTTTCTACAGGTGTAGTATGCTACCGTAGCCTTACTAACCCTATGTTGAATGTTTAGCTTCCATGAAAGCTTGGAGTCCAAAATAATGCCCAAGGACTTTTCACTGTCCGACAAAGTGAGTTCACAGTTTTATAACCGTGGTAGTCTGCAGCTCGAAATCTTGGTCTTTGTGGTGAAAAGTACCAGCTCTGTCTTACCCGGATTCATTCCTAGTCCACATTCTTTGGCCCAGTCGCTGAGTGTAGTCAGAGCAGTTGACATGATATCGCTTATCACGTTCAGAAATAGTCCTGATACTAGTATCACCACATCGTCCGCATAAGCCACGACTTTCACTCCCTTGTCTTCCAATTCGCACAGGATGGTATTAATGACAATAAGCCACAACAGCGGAGAAATCACACCTCCTTGTGGAGTTCCACGCATAACTTGTTTGGTCTTAACACTGTTGCCTAAATTCGCAGTGACGATTCTTGTCTCTAGCATTGACACCAGCCAGTTGGTTATATAATCCTCAACTGCTAGTTCGTGCAGAGCTCTCTGTATCGCCATAGTCGTGATATTGTTAAAGGCACCTTCTAGGTCCAGAAAGGCTGCCATTGCGTATTTCTTAAATTCAATGGATCGCTCGATGATCCTTACGACCTCATGAAGAGCCATCTCCGTGGAACGACCTTTAATGTAGGCATGTTGACTTCCTGAGAGTCGAGTTGTACCCTCTAGACGCTGCCTTATATGTAAATCAATGAGTCTCTCCAGGGTTTTCAGCTCAGAAGATGAGAGACTAATCGGACGGAAGTCCTTTGCATTCTCATGACTTTTTTTTCCGGTTTTTGAAATGAACACTACCGTCACTCTCCTCTAATTCCGGGGAACATAGTTGAGTAACGTAGAGAGTAATCTAAATAGTACTTTCAAATAATTTATAAATTTAGTTTATTTTGATTTAATAAAAAAATAAGCAAAATTCAAAGATTTCACCATCTCAACATTGGAAAATAAAATAACCAAAACGGCAACACTGATCATAGTGTTCAGAAATAATAAATAAATTAAAATATTTGCTAATAAATTTATTAATTTTTAAATAAAAACATTAAGGATTTCTATTTATACTAAATCAAATGAATTTTTATATAATTTTGTATCTGATTGAACAAAATTAATTACAAAAGAAAATATTTTACTTAATCAAAAGTGAAACATATATTTTTTACAAAAAGATAAAAAAAAATTATATGTGAATATTCTAACCTTGAATAATATTAACATGTATTCTTTTTAATATAAAAAAGTTCAACAAGTTTTTAGGATTTTTATTTGAATAGAAAATTTTCAAATAAATATTTTGATATACTTGAAAGATAATAAGAAATGCCTTAGAATGGTAAAATTCCAAGGAAAGTCTGTTAAAAAATAATGTTTAAAAATTTACATAATTTTTTATAAAAAGCGCTTCTGTTCTGTTCCCTTAAAATTTTCCGAAGAAAATTTCAAATATTTTTTTACAAATTGAAAATATAAATGAAAATTTTAGCAATTATTTTAGTCTTCTTGACTTTTGATTCATTTAAAAAAATATAAAAAAAAGTTTTTAAGCTTAACCAATTATCCTTAAATATTATGAACTGAAATCAATGAAAGTAAATTTTTATATTTATGTACAAACTTTTTTCTGTGTAGAAAAATAAATCATATAATTTTTTAAATTAGTTAAGTTTAAAAGAATAACGTAGCGATTGTTTCAGAAGTTTTTTCAGCAAATAATGTTCCTTGTGGTTTCTCCGACTGTTTAAAAAAATCTTTACAGGAGAATCTAATGACTAGAGTCGAGTAAATAACGCGATCATCGAAATAAAGTTATTTAAACGTATTAAATAATTTCAGTATTAAAATCAGTAAGAAAGATATAGTCGGTCAAGGCCGACCATATGATACCCCACATCATTGTGCATGTCCATCAAAATTCGTGGAGGGGTCTTATATTAGACATGTTGACAATTGTGGACCGATACTTTTACTAAGTGTAAAATAAAATATACGAATACAAAATATTACGTTAATACTAACATTTATATGAATTTATGCACTTTATGGTAATTCCCGAAAGTGGCCTTATATGGGAGCTATGGTAAATTATGGAGCGATCCTTATAAAATTTGTCACTATGATGTCGAATATAAACCTGATACTAACATGTGTATGTGATTTATGCAAGTTAAAGTGATTTTCGGAAGAGGGTTTTATATGGGAGCAATGGTCAATTATGGACCGACCTACATGAAATTTGGCAAAAAGATTAATACTTATACAAAACTTCCCTATACCGAATTTTATTAAAATATTCCGGGAGGACATTTTTATGGCGTCTAGGTGAAATAATATACCGATCCTTGTGTCATGAAATTCCTGCGTACAAAATTTCATTGAATTATCTTCAAAATTGCGACCTGTACTTTGTGCACAAGGTTTACATGGACAGCCAGTCAGCCGTCCAGCCAGATAGACGGACGGACATCGTTAGTTCGTCTCAAAAAGTGATTCTGAGTCGATTGGTATACTTTAAGGTGGGTGTTGGATGACTTTTTCTGTGCGTTACAAACAAGCGTATAATAACCCAACCACCTATGATGGTATGGGGTATAAAAAATATTACTTATTTTTCGTTTTGCAAACAAATTTATGTGGAATAAAAATATTCAAAAATTTTCTATGAACAAAAATAAAATAAATAAATATTTCAAATCAGATTTTATTTAATTTCTAAAAAAGGAAAAAAACAAAGAATAATTGTATTCAAGCTAAAGAAATAAAATTTATTTTCAAATTAGTTGAAAACTTTGGAATTTGATTTAAATTTCATAAAAGTATATTCGAATACTTCTGTTGAAATATTTTCTAATCTGACTTGTTAACAAATGTAATACGAGTAATATTTAAATAATTTTATACCAAATTAATTTCAAGTAACTGAAAATTGTATTGTAAAGAGTACGAAATGATTTCCAACTATTTCATTTCAAAAAATTTAAATTGAATATAAAAATAATTTATTTTTTGCAAATATTTTGAATTAAAATATTCACAATGAACAGCTATAATATCTATAATAAAATTAATGTATCTGAAATTTCAACATGACAAAAATAAATTTGATTTAAAATTTTATGAGAAATAACTTGTAAGTATATTCGTCAAAAACCTAATTCATAGTTGTATTATATGCTTTAAACTCTTGCAAGTACCATGTTTAGTAACGACAATCTTTCGTTTATATAAGGTGTTAAAAATAGCAAAATTTTGCTATAGAATTTTGAAAGTACCATACTATTTAATTACCCGTTTTCCAGAAAATTCCCGACAGTGTTTTGATGAGAAACCCTTTGAATTCCCTTACCCCAAACCCTAATTGTAACAGTCTTGTTTTTAGCAATTTTACCCGAGTTGACTGGCTTCAAGCCACTACATTTACTATATTTAATGAGCTATATGAACATTATGCATACCAGTGGATAGGTAAATATGTGGATTTTTATATCATGTTTATATTTTTACATACTTAAAAACTCAAAGAAGTTCTACTTAAAAAATTTTAAATTTTAGTGGTTATAATTTTTTGGGAAAATTTGTTTATATTTGAAAATTTGTTTATATTTGAAAATTTGTAAAAAATTACCCACTAAAGCTATCAAAATTATTTTTTGTACACGGAAAGATCGTTATCTTTCTAATATACTGCATTAAAAAAAATTTTTAAATTAATTTTAATATGTTTTTTGTGCACTTTATAAATATGATTTTAAAAATTTTATTATTTTAATAAAATATGCTCTATATCTACATTTTTGGGCAGACGGGAACTTGTTTAGTGTCAAATCAATCTATATATATGAAATTATTAAGACTATTTATCTTCTAGTCCGATGAGCTTGAAACGTTGTTCAAAATTTCACCATTTTCGAAGTAGGATGCCACTCTTAATAAAAAAAAATATTATCCATTGTTGAGGCCTTGTCTTTTGAAATACACTGCGCACACGGTCTACGTCGATAATGAGGATCTGAAACGACGCAAATCGAATCACTATTTTCTATGTATTTACACTGTTTTATTAATAATTGTTTCCAGAATAAAAATATTTGAACAGAAAAGAAGTTAATTTTTAATAAACGAGGAGTATTTTTTGTAAAAATAGGTGAAATTAAAATACTTATATAAATTCTATTTTAATTTTCTTACATAACACAGAGAATTTAATCCACTTTTTTCATTAAAATATTCTTTAATACCTTTACACCTTATATAGCGACGCAAATCGAAACCATAACGACGCAAATTGAATTATTAAAATTTTAAACAGCCACGCAAATCGAAACCACTCAAATCGAGGCCTGAGTGTATGTGAAAAAAAATATATTGTTTTTTTTTCAATTTAAAGTCTTGACTATGATAATTTTTCACGGCTAGACGAATTGAAATAATTCCAAACAACCTTGAAAATATTATTTTGGATGTATTGGGAATTATAGGATATCTTTAAAAAAAAGTTTGCTCCTATATTACGGAAATTATTTGAGAAAAGCCAATAAAAGTCAATGCAAAAAATCGAAATTTCCAAATTCAAGGATTTTAAATATTTGAAAATGGATTTGATTACGATTTTTTTAAACTTTTTCATGCTCAAGGTGGTCAACTTTGACACCCTGTAACTTATCTCGTATTATTACAGGGTAACTACAAGATGATCTTTATGAAAGCTTATGTCCCTCTCTTCAATTTTCCCTTACATTTGAATTCGGTCCGTTCAGAAGTTTAGGAAATATATTACCCAAATGTTTACTATCGACCCCATTGTGTGTCAGCTACATTTAATTCTTATTATTACAATATAAACTCGACAGTTCAGATAATTGATTGCAGACCCCAATCCGGCTTATCAAATTATACAGATTTCTTACTCGTTTTTGTCAAAAATCTACTAAAGTATATTAGTATTTAATATATGTATAAAACAGTTAAAGAATCAATTTTCTAATAGCATTCAATATTTTAAGTTTTTCAATAATTTATCTAAACAATTTTGGAACAATACTTAATTGAAAATAAAGGAATTCAATTATATTTTTCAAAATATTTTTCAAGCTTTACTAAAATTGAAATAAAAAAAATCTCCTTAACCGGATTACAGAGTTGCAATAAATCCGGATTGTACAGTATATTATGCCGTCCGGATTATCGAGTTTATACTGTATTATATTCAATATTTTTTATATTTTAAAACTAAAAAAATATTTAATGATTTTATATAAACCAGTTTAGTTAAACTACCCTTTTTAACTGCACTAAAGAACTAGGCCTTAATTACATCATTGAAGCTTTAATCAAACACAGACTATTTGACAATGATCTTAAATCAATATTAAATAAATTTCTACGTTCGAATTTATTTTATTTTCAATAAAGCTTAACATTTTTTTTAAATTTGTTTATAAATAAAAAAATGTTGTCTATAAATTAAAAAAAAGAAAAAAGTCTCATCATTTATAGTGAAGTTTTGTGTAAACAATAGCAACATTAAAATTAAATATTAGCATTAATTATTTATGCTAAGTAAATAGCATGAAGTCTGCTATATACAATACGATAATATAAATTTAAACGAAAGATTAAAACAAATGTTTATATACCCTACTAAAAAATTGTTGAAAATTCCAGTAATGATCCAAAATAAAAGCGTGTTATACGTAACATGTAACGTTAACATGATAACTTAGTTTTTTTAAATGTTTTTAAGTCATCAAGCGTTTTTTTTTTTTTTTAATAAACAATTGTTAATTAAACCTTATGTTAAATGGTGCATTAGTTACAAACCTTTTAACAAACATAACATCTTAAAAGAAAATAATATAAGGAACAAAATTCAAATCAAAAAAAAAAAAACAGAAATAAAGATATATATGATACCGTACACCATTGTTTACGAGCATAAAAATTTGGAAAGGGGACTTATATTATACCTGTGGCCAATTTTACTAAATGTAAAATAATATATAGAAATACAGAATAATGCGTTGATACTAACATCTAGATGATTTTATGCACTTTTGGCCGATTCCTCGAAGTGGGTTCATATGGGAGCTATGGTAAATTATGGACCGAGTCTCATAAAATTTGGCAATGTTGTTTCTACTTACATAAAATTTATTTGTGTCAAATACTGATATTCGTATGGGATTTATGCACGTTAAAGTGATTTTCGGAAGAGGGATTTATATGGGAGCTATTGTAGACCGATCTTCATAAAATTTGGTAAAAATATTGATACTTGTACAGAACTTCTTTGCACCTTCACCTTCATTAAAATATTTTTATTTTTACTTTTGAATGTTTAAACTCTATTCCGGGCGGATATTTGTATGGGGACTAAGTGAAATAATGCACCGATCACAACCAATTTCAGTAGGCTTCGTCCTTGTATCATATAAGTCCCATGTACCAAATTTCATTAAATTATCTTTAAAATTGCGATCCGTACTTTGTGCACAAAATTTACAGCCAGCCAGACGTTAGATCGATTTAAAAAGTGATTCTGAGTCGATTGGTATACTTTAAGGTGGGCGTTGGATAAATTTTTCTATGCGTTACAAACATCAACACAAACCCATAATACCCCAAACTCCTATGATGGTGTAGGTTATAAAAATAAATAAATGTACAAATATTTTTTCCCAAAAAAATAGTAAAGTCCCGCTTAATTAACATCTAACTAAGAAAAAACAAAATCAAAGCTTTTGCAAGTGTGTGGTTAGGGATTTAAACAATAAAAGAAAATGATATAAAAAACATAATCAAAAAAAAAAATATATACATAAATAAATAAATATTTTTGCCAAAAAAAAATAGTAAAGCCCCGCTTAATTAACACCTTATTAAGCAAGAACAGAATCACAGTTTTTGCAAGTGTGTGGTTATGGATTTAAACAATAAAATTATACATACAGATTCATTTAAAACACGTTCCCTACACTCAAAGTGAACAAAAAAAATATAAAAGCTTGTTAAATAAGAGAGCCGATGATTATACTAATAACAGCTATTTAAACTAAAACATCAAAATTATTAAAAAAAAAATAATAATAATAAAAAATGAAATTCTTATCCGTAATTATTTTTGGTAAGTATTAATTATAAAACTAACGTTTTTATTCTTAACTAAATAAATAATTTGAAAAATTATTAGCTTTATTGTTCATTTGCGCTGTACAAGTACAAGCCGAAAATTGTCCTGCTATTTGTCCAGCCTTGTTTCAACCCACCTGTGGATTTAACGGACGCTGTTATAAACAATTCAGCAATAACTGTCTAATGCGTTCCAGTAATTGCAACGAAAAAGAAAGTAAGTTACTAAAATTTTTATTAAATAATAATAATTGCTATAAAATCTAGACAGTTTTAATTACTTAAGTGATTTATGATAAATTCTGTTTTTAATTATTTTTATACACGTTATTAAATAATAAAAAATATTATTAGAAATATGCTTAGTCATTTTTTATCTTGAAATTTCATTTTTATTTTTTTCTTTCAGATTTCAATGAGGTAGATTTAGCAAAATGTTCCGAAAAGTCATCCATTAAATGTTAAACTTAATACGTAATTATGAGTTAAATCTTTAATTTTTTATAAAACTATTAAAAAAAAATAATAAAGAAAATATAACAAATTTATGTGGTAATACTTTATTGAATACAATTTATGTCGCACATGAACAAATCAATATATACTTTAAACTAGAGACTATACATAGTAAAACTGCATACTCGGTTTTTCTCCAGGACGTAAAATTTTCTCTCAAAATGACTTCAAAAGAATGTCAAAGAATACACAACTTTAAAAAAAATTATAAAATATTTACAAATATTATGTCAAATTAAAACTACAAATACCTGCTGTATAACAAACTTTTCTATTTAAATTTTGCAGCACAAAAAGTTCAGAAAATATCCTTTATAAAAAAAAGTATTAAAAATATTTGATAATTATTTAAAAATAAATTTGAAGAATAAAACTTTCAAAAACTAACTTTTTGTGCTGCACTATTTAAACAATATGTTTTGAGGGATTCTAAGCTTTCATATGACATCTATATTGTGTCGATGTAATTCTCGTAAATATTTTATAATTTTCTTAAAAATTGTGTATCCTTCGAAACTTTGAAGTCTTCTTGAGAGCAAATTTGACATCATGGAGTATTATGATGTATGACCTCTAGTTTCATGCCTATATCGATGACTGTTATAGGGTGATATATATTTAAGAATTAATGTTAAAGGGTTACATTTTCAGAAGGATATTTTCATAGCTTTCTCTGCGGCAAGATTTAAAAAAAAAATGTTATTATATTGCACGGATTCTTAGCTTTCATTTGATAACGATATTAAATTGATATAACCCTGCACACATTTTTTATCGAAAGCGTAACTATATCGACACACCAGGAAGTTGATATGCGTCGCTTTTACTATCGAATTCTGATCTACTTAGTAACACCGTTCAGGAAGAACTGTGCCACTAAGCGATAGTTCCTTTTAAGTAACCCTTTAGTCAGTATTGAATGTCACGTAAAATGCGTACAATGAAAGGTGCTAATTCGAATCTTCAAATTAACACTAAAGCGTTACTCAAAAGGTACTATCTCTTAGTGGCACATTTCTTTCCGAACGGTGTTACTAAGTAGATCAGAATTTGTAAAGCTTTATTGAATTTTGTACGTCATGTATTAAGATCTACTATAACGCAGTAAAAAGTGTCTAATAAAAGAAATCCTAATTCGAATCTTCCAATCCTCACTGAAGCGTTACTCAAAAGATGCTATCTCTAACTATATCATAACTCGATAGTAAAAGCGATACATATCTACTTCCCAGTGTGCCAATGTAGTTACACTTTCGATAGAAAATATTTGCAGAATTTTAAAACTATTTTGCATAAAATGTTTAAAATAATAATGCCAGTAATAGTTACTTACATTTTAAAATGAATAATTACGAATGAGCAAAACTATCAAAAGTAAAAATATTAAAATTTTTTAAAACACAAAATTAACTCTTTCTCATATTTATTATGGAAAGCGATAAAATTAATTGCACAACAATATTTTCAATTCAAATTAACATTAAAAAAATTAAATTAAAAAAGAATACTAAGAAATATTTTAAGTACAAAATTAGAAAAGAATATTTGTTTCTTTCAAATTTAATAAAGTAGGTATATATAATAAAATAAGAATAATTATTAATATTAATATAATAGAATATTCGTATTCTAATTTATTTTTTAAATACTAAAAATAACTCTTCCTTGCATTTATTACAGAAAACAATGAAATTAACTACATAAAATTCAAATGAACATTTAACATCTATTAGAATATTTGCAAAATATTCTGCAGTTATTAGTATGTTCGGCGACAATGTATGATTTTTAGGAAGGATATGATGTTCGCATTATAATAAGTGTAATTCAATATTTCCACAATGTTTTTCAGTTATATAATACACGATTTCTAAATATTACAATACTACATTTTTATTTATTTTAATTTTGTATTGAATTTTCTATGTAATTAAAATAAATATAATTTTTTAGTTAATCTCTTTCTAAAATCGCCAGTTTTGCTACAGAAAAATAATTAAAAAACAAATGTATAACACCTTTTACAAGGCGAACACCATATACTTTCTTAAAATCATACTTTCTCGCTGTACAAGTAGCTGACTACTAAGAATTTTGGAAATATTTGAAACAATATTTATAACAAATTTTCTTTAATTTCTCTTTCAAATGTTTCCATTTTCATAAAGGGAATTCCTTTTATTAAAGACTATATGGTCTTTTAACCATTTCTATACTCTGTTACAAATTTTAATGATGATGTACTATTTTAAATCATTATTTAAATCTTATCTTGGCCCTGAAAGTTTTTTCAATAATTTTTGCCAATATTTAAGATTTTCGAAACTTAGAAATGAATTCTGCTACTTAACCAGAAATCTACTCTACACATTTCAAGCATTACAACAACAAAACAATTTCTTCAAAATATTTAATAACAAGAACAATGTTTGAATTCTTTTCAAACTTTTAAAAAAATTTAATTTAAAATTTTGAAATTTATAAATAAAATTTTTAATATTATAAATAAAATTTTGAAAATTATAAATAAAATTTTGAAAATTGTAAATTCCTTTTCAAATTTAAAATGCAAAAATTCTGCTCTGCAAAAATATTTCTAGGATACTCTAATGCAATGCATTCCCAAAATTTTGATTGCTGTATATACAAATTTTAATCTTTCACAGAATAGACTTGTAAAATCAAATTTTTAATATATTTCTAATTTTTTGTTCTACAGAAAATTATTCTGAAAATTAGCAACTTTTGCTACGGGCATGGCATACATAAGTCAAACTCCCACACTTTTATAAAATGTTGTTTAAGTTATTAAGAATTTTATATAAAACAAAATTTTCTATCCATGTTCTGGACCTCTAATTGTTAATAACATATTTTAATTTTATAGAAAATTAAAATGTTTTCCTAAATGTATTCGCTTGCCCAGAACTAGTTGAAATATTGATAATTTCTTTTAAATTATGACAAACGCTTACCTTATTTTCTTAATTTTTTTTTTATAAGTAAATTTTTTGTTTCACTGTCAGCTTACATAAATAATTTTAGTTAATGTCAATATTTTTTAATTTCAATCACTTCAAAACTTGTATTTTTACTAAGCAAAATTATATTATTTCCGCTTGTTCTTTTTCCCCATTATGAAATGTAAACAATCGTCAAAATCATGATTTTATGATCAAATTTCGAACCTAATGTGTGTTGTTTTTGTAAAGTTTTTCACGTTCTACTATTAATCATCTTAGAGTGCCAAATTCGTCAGATTGTGTGGATTGATAAAAAACAATCTTCCAAATTCTAGCAAAGGTGTTGAAAAAACTGTTATCCAAACAACTTCTAATAGTGATTAAAGAAGTTACGTTTAGAAGATTTAATTCATATACTAATATATTTTTGTTGTTGGAAAATTAAGAGAAATCTTCTATTGCACTTCTAAGAGTGTCGAAGAAGTGAGCTATGTCGAATAAGACTTCACTAAATGCTTGCGGGGAATGTTCGTAATTAAATTGATATAATGTTCGTAAATATTTTGTATATGTATATATACATATATATACATACGTAGCAAAACTGCGCACTTAGTTTTTCTCCAGGACGTCAAATGTCTTGTCAAAAGGACTTTAAAAATGCAAAGAATTCACCATAAGATATATATATAAGAAATATTCCAATTGATTTTGTAACAAAAAAAATGTAGTTATATTTACTTTCTTATTTTGTAAAACACTTGATCTAAATTTTAAACATTTTTCATATAAATTGTTTTTGTTTTCAACAAATTTTTATGGAAAAATTTTCGGAGTAAGAAAAAGAAAATAATAAGGAAATTAATAAAGATTTTCGTTTTTTAATTTTAATACAAATAACTGTGATTATATCATATTTTGGAATAAACGTTAAAGCTAAACTAGCTCTCCATAATGAAATTCGACTTAAGCTGATATAGGATATTCTAAAGACCTTTGATCTAAGCTAAACTAAAATAATTTAAAGTATTTGAGTTAAGCTAATCTAGAATTCTTTTAAAACGAATATAAAATTATACACCCAAACAATTATGTAAGTAAATTTAACAGAAAAATCAATAAAAACCAATATTTTTTGTAAATGGAGGTGAAATTAAAATACTTATATAAATTCTATTTAAATTCTCTGTGTTAATTTTCTTACTTAACACAGAATTTAATCCATTTTTTTATTAAAATTTTCTTGAATACCTTTACACCTGTTATTAACAGTTATGAAACTCCTTATATAGCAACTCAAATCGAAATCATAATGACGCAAATTGAATTATTAAAATTTTATACAACCACGCAAATCGAAACCACCTGAGTGTATGTGAGAAAAAAAAGATATTTTTTTTTTTTTTTTTTTTTTCAATTTAAAGTCTTGACTATGATAATTTTTCACGGCTAGACGAATTGAAATAATTCCAAACAACCTTGAAAACATTATTTTGGATGCATTGGGATTTATAGGATATCTTTAAAAAAAGTTTGCTCCTATATTACGGAAATTATTTGAGAAAAGTCAATAAGTCATGAAAAAAATCGAAATTTCCAAATTCAAACACAAATATCTTTTTAACCATAAGAGGAATCATAGGTGAGTTTTTGTTTATCTCATCAAGTTCTTTATAAAGGATTTTAAATATTTGAAATTGGATTTGATTACGATTTTTTTTTTAATTTTTTCATTTAAAAAACAGACTGCTCACATTTCATTTGTAACAAATGAAAATTGTATTTATTTTTGAATGTTAATTTTTTAACCAACAAAAACATTAAAAATTACTGATTTTTCTGTTATTTTTATTAACATTATACAACATACCAAATTAATAAAATTTACTGTTTTTTTCATTTGTTTTCAACCATAAAAAATTACCTAATAAATTATTAAAAGCTACTGTTTTTAGTGATTTTACTACAAAAAAAAAGTAAACAACCAAATATTTTTATTTCTTCTTTATTTCTAAATACATTGCGATATAACTTACATTTACTTGTAATAACCTGCTCTTAATTCTAAGCCAAAAAATTATAAATAGTCGTTTCGTAATGCTTGCCCGAGGTATATGTCATTGGCTAATTTCTGGCGTTTTAAAATTTATTGAAATATATGAAATTTTAAAGTTAGTTAATACTTAAGATAATTTTTTTTGGATTCAGAACTTACCACTTTCTTGAAATAATGCAAAGAATTTTTTGCCAACTTTTCTTCTTCTGAGCAACATCTCTGACCAAGCAACATCAACTGAAAAGGATCTTTATATTTATTTAGAACAATTTGGTGAAATTACTTACCAGATTATATTCTTTTTATTTTTAATTTTTTTTATCTTTTTATTTTATTTTATTTTATTTTTTTTACAATAAAGCCTTTGAATATATACTTATAATTAAGTATTTCTGTTTTGGTTTGGGACGAGAAAATTGCTGAAAATATTAACTGTAACTAAAAATACTTTTTTTGGTAGTTTCCCAGCAAAAACTTTTTGGTTTTCGGTAATAACAACTACTTATTAAAGTAGTTTCTTGGTAATGAGGCGTCATTATTATTTGCCTACTCTGTATTACATTAATAAGTACTCAATAGTATAATAGCCCAGTAATACTGCAATCACGTGGATGAGTTGGCTAGAGCGCCGGATTAACAACCAGAAGGTTGTTGGTTGATAAAGAAGATGTTAGTTTTTTATAATTAAATGTCTAAAAAGATATTTTAAACTAAATAGAGTTTTTGTCGCTTAGTATGCTATGTGCGAGATGGTGTACTGAGTAAGACGTTAGTCAGTTAGTGTGTCCAAGTTCGAGTCTCAGTGAAGGCAAAATTTTTTGTTTTTTTTTATTTTTATTTTCGTATGTGTACCTAATATTTTTGAGTACCCCTAGAGTCAAAAAATAACTACATGAATTTGTGGACAAGTCGAACAAAAATAACTAGTTATTCAGGCAAAAAATAAGTAGTTTATTTTTGTTTCCAATTATACCTGCTAGCTTTCCAGGAAAGCAAAGTTTTTGCTGGGTTGTTTTACGAACAACGTATATAAAAAGCTTAAAAATAATTTTCTTTGTGAAAACTTTTTAAATAAACTACAGTCAGTAAATGTATATTTTGAGTATATAAAGAATTACGGCTAAAATATGATTATATGAAGAACTTCGTTTATAGCTAAATTAGGACTATTTAAAAAAAATTGCCAAAATTAAAGCTAATCTGAATCTAATCTAGTATTAAATTAAACTTCGATTATTAAAGCTAATCTTGGTTAATGTCAAGGCCTTTAGTTTAAGTTTATTTATTGCATATATTACGAAAGTATTTTGGTACAGTCTCAGACAAAAGTTAATATCTATGAAAAAAAAAAATCTATAAAAAAGTTTACCATTTGTAGCTATGTTAGCCTTCTAAATGTATTCAAATATTTTTTTTTTTTTTTTTACTTTTAACGTTCAATTGAAGATTAAATTCTAAAATGCCAACAAATGTGAATGATTTTTTTTTCAGAGAAATCATTCTACATAAAAGCAAAAAATTAGTAAAAATCACAGAAGAGTTACACAAAATTTTAGCAGTATTTTGTAGAAACAGGAAAAAGATATGAAAATAAACAATACAGCAAAATCTTACTTCAATGAAATATGATAACGAATCTAAGAGCCTTTATAACGCATATTTAAAAAGGTCTCAAAATTTCCCATAAAGTATTAAAAATTTACTAACTTCATAAACAATAAATGATGTTTATTTTATGAATTTTTATAAATTTAAGGCAAAAAAATGATTTCATTTAACAAAGACAGTAAGTTTTCAAGTGCCCATGAACTTGTGTTCACTACTGTACATATGGATGTTTATTCCAAAAAAATATTCATAACAACTCGCAGTGAAACAGAATGTAAATAGGTATCCTGCAGTTTTTTATTAGTATCAGCTACAGGATAAAATTTATAAAAAGCTACAATAACACTTAAAATTAAGTTTATTACAAAGTGGAAGTTATCAAATTTTGACCTCTGAGATAAAGTTGCAATAATACTAATAAAGTATGATTTATCATGAAAACGATTTGAATTATGTCTTGATAAAAAAATTGTAAAGTATCCTTGATAATAAAATTTCAAATTTATTAAAGTTTTAAAAAACTATAAACTTGTTATTAGTTTCAAATTGCTTTATTTTGTATTCTTTTGATAAACGAGGGTTTAAGTTTTACTTCTAAAAAACAAACACTTCATTAAAACAATATTTGAACATTCAATTCAAATAATAATAATATACAAGTAAAAAAAAAAGCAAATATACTTATGTCTGGCATTAAACAGCAAATAATAAATAGAAATCTTCAATGCGAAGCAAATAATTACGATATTATACGTTCAAATGTTATACTACTTACACTAAAAATATATCGAGACTTAAACCAACGGTTCTCAACGAGGGGTCCGTACAAACATTTTAAAACAAAAGTAAACAAAATTATAATTATGTATATCCGTATGAATGATTAAACCAATTATGGTCCTATTAAATCAACCTTTTACCATTTACTTAAACACAAAATTGAATGCATTTTAATAATTATTAAATTTCTTGAAATTTATGAATAATTTCATCGAATTGATCAACTTGTATAGGGGTCGAAAGTAAACAAAATTATAATTGTGTATATCCGTAAGAGTGATTAAGTCAATTATGATAATATTAAATCAATCTATTATTAGTTCCAAATTTGTGTATTTTATACATATATATTTTTTAATACGAAAATATGACGAAATTAAACATTTTTTCAGATTTCAAATAATAACTTCTCCAATAAAAATAGGAATTCACAAATTGAGAAATTGTATTAGTTATCAAACTGATTGAAAATTAATTCTGGAATATAATGTAAAATATACACTTGTGCATATTCCTATAAACGCACTTCAATTTCCTTAATCAACTTAACAAAAATGGGACTAAAAAATAATTAAGGTGCTATAAATTAATTTTTTTGACTTCACTTAAAAAAATTAATAAAAAAAATACTTAAAGTGTACATTAATTTTTTTCATTCTAATTTTAGTAGTTTAATGTCATTCTTTATAGCATTTTCCTATATACGCACTTAAACTAATGAATCAATTTAACATTATTAATGATGTGTTGATGAACCTTTGTTTCGTATAACTTCAAAAATTCGGACTAATTTTTAAAGAAAATCACTGTTAATTTCTTCCCAGGCTTCTTTAATTTTTAGTTTTAACTCCGTTATTGTAAACTTTACGGGTCATGTACCCTCACAGATTCTCCATTGGATTTAAATCTGGACTATAAGCTGGCCAGTTCAATAGTAGAATTCTATATTCATTAAACCACGATTTGGATTGGTTCGAAACAAATGAGAGAAGAGCATCTTCCAACAGTTCATTATAAATTGCACTATTCATTTTAGTTGGAACGATTTTCCTTGTGATATCATTTTAACATTGGCTTACATTTTGGTTTCTTCCATTTTTTGTTACCTGTGTTCTGTTTGCAAAATGTGTGCAACATGTTTGGAAGTCACAGGAAGTTCAAGTTTATTTTTTATTTGAATAGCATTTAATTTATTGCGGTGGCTTCTTCGTTTATTTCCGCACTCCGTATTTCTGACCTTTCATACGAAAGCCTTGAATAACTCTTTCCGAACGGTTAATTTTTTCGTTCAATTTCTCTGTTGGATCATGAAAAAATTGAATTTGAATTTTTTTTTCCTGGTCTGTAAGAAAAGTTCCTTTGAGCATCCTTAAAGCTGATGAAATTTCCCAATTAAAAATATTTGCAGTAAACAGAGATGTTGTCATCAGAAACTTACCTTAAGTGAAACAAACAACTAAAACTGTTAAAATTTTTTAATATTTTTTTTTTTGCAATAACTTTTTAAACCAACTTTTCGCGATTGCGTTTATAGGAATATTCCATTAAAATGATCACCAATATGTTCTGATTGCTAAATTAAAGAAAACAACAAAAGCAAGAAACAAATATTTCTTACATAAAAGAAACGAATATAACTTAAAAGAAAAACAAACATTTTAAATGCGTTTATAGGAATATGCACCAGTGTATGTAAGATCTAAAAATATAATTTATATTTCTATTCCAGAAAAATTGTGACAAAAATAAAAAAGTTTATAAATTTTTTTATGTATGTAATACCAACAACAAATTGTTCATTTTAATTTAAAAATTAAACCGGATCTCCTGCATTTTTTAAATTATTTATTAATAAGGCCTCAACAAATGAAAATTCTGACATAAGCTTAAAATTTAAGAATAATATGAGATTCAAGTATCAAATATTTTCTCTTGGAAGATTATTTATTTTTAGATTTAAGAATGTTTTAAAAATGTTTGGTATCAATTTGAGAAATCATTATTTTTTTTTAAATATTGACTCTTGCATAAAAATGTATGGACGAAATGATTTCAATCTCAATTAGAAAAGAATCTTAAAATTTAAACCTATGCTTGAACAAAATTTGTTTGGTATCAAACATTAAAATCATATTGCAAACCTTTGATTTAATGTTAACTTATTAAATAAAAATTTTAGTGGCTCGTTCCCGAGTTGCAATGTCTCAAGGGGGTCGTTGAATCTGTTGCTTGTAAGAACCCCTGCTATAGACAAAGAACATACATGAGACTTTTAATAACTAACACAATACAGGTAACCCTCGATTTACGCGGTTCATTGGGACCGATTAAATTACATGCAAATTGAAAACACGTAAAACAAGTTACAGAATAAGTAGAAAATTTTATTTTGAGACCATCATTTTTATATATCGCCTAAATTGAAACACTAATTAAATGAGAAATGTTAGTTTGGGACCTAAAAATCGAGTTAAATTAAAACACATAAAAATATTATTTTTTTATTTAATATTTCTTACTAATAAAAAAAAATGCATCATATGCTGCCAAATATTCTGTATTTTAATCATTTTTCTAACGCATAACCCCTTTTGGTATCAGTCAGCCTTAAATATTTTTTGAAGATGATACCCAGCATTAATTTAAACTAAAATAATATGGAAATTATTCAGTGGATTTTTGTCCTTGAATTAATAAATTTCGTGAAAATGTCATTGCTAGCCAATAATTTATTTTGACAGATTCGTCTTCATCATATTTATATTTCGTTTATATATTTTGCTTACCCGGTTTTTTTTTTAAATTATACGCGCATTTTCAATTTTCTTATATTAAATTGTCTCGAATTAGTGTCTCATATATTTTGGTTTGTTCTTGTTGAAGATTCATTTAAATTTTATAATTTTGTTACATATATTGCTTTTTTCCCTCTTTTTAATCGATCCAAAACATTGCTTTTTTCCAGTAATTATAAAGCATTCTCTTTTGCTTTGGCACCATTTTTCAAACATTTTCCTAAAATAATTAAATTTTTTCATCACAGTTCAGTATTGCACTCTATTCAAGATTTTTTCATAATTGTTTATATTGTTATATCGAATTCGCGTAAAATAAAATCGCGTATCTCATAAAAAATTGTCATTATTATTGAATTGTGTTATAAAGAAATCGCGTAAATGAAGTATCGCATAAATTGAGGGTTACCTGTAGTTTTAAGTTTATTTATCATAATTAATCATTTTATGAAAAGTCATACTTTAGTAAGTTTGTACACGTTTTACTTACCCAAGTCACAAAGTATATTATTTGAGTTATTATTTGAAAAAACGCATTATTTAAAATTTTTTTAAAATGTATATGGAAATTTAAGAAAACAATATAACATTGTGAAACCTATATTTATGAAGTCTTTTAAAAATTATTTTGTTAAAAATTTTGTTAATTTTTTACAACGAATTTAATTTTTCATTCAAATTTGTTTTTACAAAAATTTTCACCAAAATTTACACCAAAAAAATCGGATTTTTCGTTAAGGCTCCAAATTTTTACTAAAATATTCGAATTTTCACTATATATTGTAATTTTCACCAAAAATTCGATTTTTTACTAAAAATTCGATTTTTTACTAAAAATTCGATTTTTTACTAAAAATTCGATTTTTTACTAAAAATTCGATTTTTTACTAAAAATTCGATTTTTTACAAAAAATTCGATTTTTTACAAAAAATTCGATTTTTTACAAAAAATTCGATTTTTTACTAAAAATTCTATTTTTTAACTAAAAATTCGATTTTTTACTAAAAATTCGATCTTTTACTGAAAAATTCGATTTTTTACTAAAAATTCGATTTTTCACAAAAAAAAAAAATAAAAAAATACCAATTTATTAATAACAAGAAAGAAAGATATAGTAGGTCAAGACCGACTATATGATACCCTACACAATTGTATACGAGCAAAAATTCGGGAAGGTGACTTACATTACACCTGTGGTCAATTTTACTAAATGTAAAATAATATATATAAATACAGAATAATGCGTTGATACTAACATCTAGATGATTTTATGCACTTTAGGGCGATTCCTGGAAGTGGATTTATATGGGAGCTATGGTAAATTATGGGCCGATTCTCATAAAATTTGGCAATGTTGTTCCTACTTATATAAAACTTGTTTGTATCGAATATTAACTTGATACTAACATTCGTATGGGATTTATGCACATTGAAGTGATTTTCGGAAAAGGGATTTATGTGAGAACTATGGACAATTGTGGACCAATCTTCATAAAATTTGGTACAGAGAATGATTTCATTAAAATTTTTAAGGCATTTTTGAGTGTTTAAACTCTACCCCGGGGGAAACAACCAATTTTAGTACGCTTCGTCCTTGTATCATAAAAGTCCCACGTGCCAAATTTCATTGAATTATCTTTAAAATTGCGACCCGTACTTTGTTCATAAGGTTTATATGGACAGGTAGCCAGACGAATGAACGGACATCATTAGATCGTTTTCGAAAGTGATTCTGAGTCGATTGGTATACTTTAAGATGGGTGTTGGATAACTTTTTATATGCGTTACAAACATTAGCACAAACGCATAATACCTCAACCACCTATAATGGTGTAGGGTATAAAAACAAGTAAAAAGTTAAAGCCGGTCAAGCCCGACAATATGATATTCTACACCATTGCGTTGAATAATCAAAACGATTTTCAAGATTTTCGGAAATGGCCTCAAATGAGACCTAGGGCCAACTATGGACCGATCCTTATGAATCCTTGGTACTATGATTTCTGCTGATATAAAACTTGTGTCAAATATTATATTGAAAATATCATTTATGTGGTATTTATGTGAGTGAAAGTGATTTTCAGGTCTTATATGGTTAAAAAAACTCAGAAAGCGATTCTGAGTCGATTGGTAAAAAATAAGATTTTCACCAACACTTTTCATTAAAAATCCATTTGGAAAAAAACAAAAAATCAATAAAATAAAATAAAAAAAAATTGAAATTTTTTCGAAAATAATATATTTTACACGTTTATTCACAAAGTGTATTATTTTTTCAAAAATGTTATTTTTCTTCATATAATACTTCAACAAATAATCCAATAATAAAGTTGTGAATTGGGTAACTTTTTCAAATAATTTACAAACCAAGTTCCTAGCTAAAGTCTATTTTTATTTTAAATAAAAAATTAGTAACAAACATAATCCGCTTTAAAAATCCCCTTTAAGAGGAAAACCAGTTAAAAATATTAACCCTTAAATGCTCAGAACTAAGTTTTTGAAGAAAATGAGAAGAATTTTAAAATTAAATTAAAAAAAGGAAAATAAAGTCATCTATGTATTATTGATTTTATTTAAAAAGTTGTGAACTTTTCTCTATTATGATCTAGGGAGTTATTTTATATTTCGATCCGAAAAGGAAGTCATTCGAAATTATATAAATATATGTAAAATACATTAATTTTTGAAAACGTCTTGTTACGAATTGAATGACCGACCTGTTTTTAGCCTTACAGGAAGTCTAGACTTGATAAATTTAGTTCAAGTCAAACTTCAAGTCCTTATTAAGATAAAAATTTATATAAACTTCATTTTAATTGTTAAACTATTCCCCCTATAATCGATATTAGTAAAAAGTTATAAATATTTTTCAGGAATAGGCATAAATTTATAACCCTAATACATATATTGTAAAGATATAAAGATAGTAGAAAATAAATATCCCTTTTTAGGGTTAATTTTTAATTATATATATAAAAGCTTCAAACAAAACCAAATGTTTATCATATAGAAAGTAGCATCACTACGATCAATAACTTAAGATTATAAAAACATGAAATTCTTCTCAGCTATTGTTTTTGGTAAGTTATTAAATAAAATAGTAAACATTTTTAATTTATTAAATTTAACTGCTATTTGTCTAGCCTTGTTCTTTATTTGCGCTGTTCAAGCTCAAAGAGGTTTTGGTGGCAATCGTCGTGGTCCACGACCAGTTCAAGGTGGCGGAGCTAATTGTCCCAGTTTTTGCCCCCTAAACTATGAACCGACCTGTGGTTTCAATGGACGTTGTTATAAACAATTCAGTAATTCTTGTGCCTTAAATGTAGCAGCTTGTAATGGTGAAGGAAGTAAGTTTATTATTAAATTTTTACTAGGATTTATATCCGTTCAAAAAAAAAAACGGGCAGTTAATGTTAACTAAGGTCTTAATTTTAAAAATTCTGTGTTATCATTTTTATAGTTTTATAAATATTCCTTTGTTTTAATGAAGTTTAAAGGAACAAATTTAATCGCTTAATATTTTTTAACTGAGATAATTTAATATTTGATTTTTACCAAGAATTTTATAGTTATTTAAAATTTATAAAACTTATTTGATAGAGACATTTTATTCCATAAAAATTAAGATTTAGATTTATTAAAATTTGAATTAAATTTTAATAAATTGCTAAATTACAAATTTTATTAGCAAGAAATTTAAATGTTTAATTAAAAGAATTTTTTATGAATTTTTTTCTAATATTTTAATAAATATTAATATATTTAATTAATGTTTATTTTTTATTATTTTATTTACAGATTTCAGACAAGTTAATATGCAAGAATGCTTTAAGCGCGGAGTTCTCACTTGTTAATTTGCAGCTTTCTTTTAAATTTTCTAAAATATATGTTATTTCTTTTATAATTAATTATAAATTTAAATAAAAAACATTAGTTTAACATAAATTAATATATTTAATTTAATACATATTACTTATTTAAAAAGCTGCTTCTTTAAAAACCACTAAATCCAGTTTATTTGTTAAAACAAGATTTTTAAATACCTTGTTTAATAGTTTTGATGGGGATATTATTAAATTAATTATAAATATTTGCATTAAATATATTTTGAAGCAATTTTATTACGGTTTTCTCCACAAATGTATAAATCTTGAAACAATCGAACTCAAACGTTCTATACCTCCAATAACTGAGGGTGATTTTTGTTTTGATGTTGTTGAACTTGTTACTGATCCTAATGTAGCCTGTGTAGAGATTGCTGTTGTTGAGCTAGACTCTGTTGTTGTTGTCGTTGTTGTTGTTGTTGTTGCGAAGGATGGCTTTATTTCTTCCGAAAGATTACTAGCACCTGCAGGATTTTTTTCTAATCTATTTAATAAGTCATAGAATCTTTCTTCGGATAAAGAGTCATATAATTTATGTTCTTTTAAAAGCATTCCTTGCATTTGACGTGGTCTAACTATTTCATTTTTTAGTTCATCATATTCGGAATCTCTGAGAAGACGTTCTAATTTTTTTCGAAGATCTGGAGTAGGTTTAGAGTAGGCTATGGATAGGAGAGCTAAAAGAAATAAGATAATTATTAAAACCTAAACTTGTTTTCAACATATTTTTGCAAAAGTTGTGGAAGAGAATGTCACAATTATGACTAAATGCTTTTTGCATGTAAAAATTATCAGTGATTGTGCCAAAGTTCACAAACAAATTCTTCATCAAGACAAACATCAAAATTTTATCAGAACAAAAATTTCTCTAGTGTAGACAGAATTTATTAGTATTATTGCAGAATCAATAAATAATTGTCAAAGCTCAAGCGCTGACAACTTTGTCTTGACGTTGTTTTATAAAAGTCTAGTTCAAAATGACGTTTTTTATCATGAGAAAATTATCAGAACTATGCCTGATTTACCATTAATAAATGGAGTCCACGTTTGATAAATTTTTGTCGTGAGTTTAAGATAAGACTGTTGCCCTAATAAAAATTATCACGTCTAGACTTACTGTTAAATATTGTATCTTGAACAATTTAATGTAATAAGAAGACTAGATTAGATAGTTTTTTATCAAATCTTTATCAAGATACAATTTTAGCTCGTTTAGACACAATTTATTAGTATTAATGCATTGTCAAGACAAAGTGATAAGCTTTCGAGATTTGATAAATCCTGCTAATAATTAAATGACATTTTGATCGTTTTTTTTTTTTTTTATATAGGATATTATGACATAAGTTTTAAGCGTAAGAGATTTAAAAAATTTTTACTAATAATTAAATCGTTGTTTTCTCTTTTTTTATATAAGATATTATGACATAAGTGTTTTGTATATTAGTCAACATTTTGTGACAAGTTAAGATAAATATATAACTAATATATTTCATATTATTGCCATGAAAAATTTGTCAGTGTTCGAGTGCTGTAAATTAAATGAAGTTTATAATTAATATATTTTTGTTGTAATAAGAATATGACTTTTGTCTTAATAAAAATTTTTCATGTCATGAATCACTGTTAACAATTGTAACTTAATTTAAAGTAACAAGGCGTCTAGAATGGATAATTTTTTATCAAGGCACACTTCATATCTTTATCAAGATAAAAGTTTATCTCGATGTACACAATTTACTAGTATTATTACAGTGTCAAAACAAAGTGGTCAGCTTTCAAGATCTTACAATATTTGCTAATAATTAAGTGATATTTTAATATAAATTAGACGACACTTTATTACAAGTTACGATAAATAATTGTCAGAGTAAGAACAAAAATAGACATATATATAATATATAATATTGTCTACAATATTTTTACATTAATCCATTTTTCTTCTTTTATCTGGGGCACTTTTGTTTACAAACAGGAAAAAAAATTTTTTTTTTTTTTTGTTTAATTGCAAATCAATGAAATCAAAGGCAGTCAAATTTGAATCATAAATTACTTACCCAACAAAAAAACACAGCTTACAAATTTAATTCGTATATAAATCATTTTCTTTTAATTTATTAATAAAAAAAAAATTTATAACAATCAAAAAAACACTTCACGTCTGAAATAATAAATCTCTACTAAATAATATTGAAATTAAACATCAAATATTTATAAATAAAAATAAGCCAACATTTTGTACGTGTCATGAAGAAATGCCTCAAATTTATAAAAAAAAAATACATTTCATCTTAAAATCACGTTTAACAATAAATAAATATAAATAATACATATTCTCAAAATATTAACTACCGGCAATAAAAACCCCCCTTTCCCCCAAAAGAAAAAATTTTAAACTACTGTATAAAAATCTTAATATTACAACGTTTAAATAATGGTTTTAAAAAAATGAAGAAGGTAACATATAATGGGAAGCTAAATTAAGAATATAATAAAAAAGAAATTACAAAATGTTTAACTAATACAAATCTTATTATTTATTAACAATACACTTACTACACAGAAAAAATTATGGCTAAAATTTTTCTAAATAAATCATTATTTGGATTTAAATTAAATTTAATAAAAAATAATATTTGGTTTTAATATTTTATTTTATTGCACAGAAAAAAAAAAATATGACTAGAATTTTTTAAATAAATCATTATTTAACTTTAAATAAAATTTTATATAAAAATTTGTTTGATTTTAATATATTATTTTATTGCTTTTAAATTCATTGTAAACTAATACGAAAAACAATAACAATTTCTTGTTTTTTTTGACAATTAAAAATATAAAAATATGAGTAAATAAAATGATAAAAATGTTGACACAAAAAGAATATAAAATCCATAATTTGCAGGATTGCAGAGCTAAGTTACCTTAATTTTCGTATATATTTCATTACTAAATATGTATAGTGATTTATTTTTGTGTATCTTCTAGATGAATCAAAAGCATATAAAATATGCATGTATGTAGCAATATATCGCATAAATGATGGGGTCTATTGTATATTGCTGTATAATCCTCAAGTCGATTAAACTATGTCCTTTCAATTGTGTGCCTGAACATGTAGCTCCCTCTCTTGATATAATTATGAGAAAGTAACTGGACTTCTTGAAGATAATTTAATGTGTTTTAATTTTTCTATTTCAAATCATTTAAAAGTATTTTGCGGAAATGGTCTTTAGCGGAAGTGGTCCTTAACAAAATGATACATGTTTACAATCGTAAATTGCCCTGTTGTACGGTTTTGGCGGTACCAAAGCAGAGTTTGTTTGCCCATTTGTTATATCCTATATATTTTGGTTTCATTGAAACTTAGATATTTCACTCCGTTAAAAGTTATGTAAGTTGAATCCATTTAGAAAATGCTTCAATTGATAACGATTGCGTTTCCGTTTTAGATGGTTTTGACCACTAATGAAATTTGGATTTTTATTCATATATATATATATTTTATATACTACTATACATGAATACATAAACAGCATTATTTTTCACCAGCATAATTAAACATTATCTACATACTTACTATACGCTGTGTATTACCGTTAAACTATATTTCATATAAAAAAGTCTCCATTAATTAGTTACTATTACATAAAACTTTCGCTTCTCTACCACAATTTTTCATACATGCATTTACATGATAAAATACAATACTAACAACATTCAATTCGAACTATTGCATATATTATAGAAAATGTAAAAAAATATTAAATAAAAATTGTTTGAAAATCTGCAAACATTTAATATTATTTTTATTGGTTTTAATAAACCATATTATTAAATTTCTTAAGAATTTTCAAATATTCAGATTTAAAAATAATAAAAATATTTTAATAAGAAATAAATTTTAAAGTCTGTCAATAAAATATTTACGAATTTGAATATTTGATTTTACTAATTCAGTAATAGGTCCGATTTTAATAAAAAATATAATTGGTTTTATGAATCTAGTAATAGAATACGAAATTTAATTTTTTCTGTGTACATTTACAATTCAATTTGTCTAGTACCCTACAAGCAAAATATTACGAAAGTTTTTCGAATTCGTATTGCTTAGAAGAAAGACTTCTCCCATCGGGAGATATTGTGCGTCACAGGCAATACATCTAAACAATAAGAAATCAATACGCCTTGAAGAAAAATAGGCAATATTGCTAGATAATCGTCTAGGTGAAAAAAAGATGATGTCGCCAGATAATCTTCTGGAAGATGTTATAAATATATAGAAGAATTATCACTAAATAAATCTTGAAATAATGTAATAATCTTGTAAAGCATGCATGCACATAAATCTTAATATCATAAAGCATGAAAACTGAAACGCTCGCATAAAGTATCCATGTTTTGCTAAAAGGCAAAAAAATTTCTTTAATATTTTTTCACTTTTGAACAATTTTTCGACAACTGAAAAAAATGTGACTGAAAAATTAAAGTATTGCGTTAATTTCTTCCAGATGATTTCAATGGGATATCGTAGATTTTAAGAAAAACCTTGCTGAGGATAAACTAATAAAAATTTTAAATTTCATATATATTTGTTGTTGGCCTAATTTTTTTTTAAACCTATAAAAATGCAATATTATTGAAATATTGCTTTGATGGCTTTCGTCCAAATAATAAAAAGAAGATAATTGTGTAAACTTCTTACAGGTAGATTTCTTCCATATGTTTATCGGTGACACATACAGGTTCATAACTATCCGAGCACTGTATATTATCCAACCATTTATAAAGTATATTGTCCTGTTCTTCATAATCATAAACAAAATTATGTTGATGAAGTGAAGAGAAAGTATTTAAAATCATATCGTCTCATATAAAGAATTTTTATCATATAATTCTTTAAAATCTTTTTTAAAGTTTTAATGGAATTTAAAAAGGTTTGAAAACTGTTGGGATATTTATAAGGACCCTGCAAAAAAAAAAAGAATATCCAAAGAAGCCAATAAGATCCTATAATTGTGTTTGGAAGATGTTCTCTTTTTTGATACCTATTCACTAAGTAAGGAGTCGTGTTTACGATGTCATATAAAATTGATTTCTTTGATGTTCTTTATTATCAATTTAAGAAAATTACTTTTAAATTTTGTATAAACCAAATAATTTTTATTAAAAACAGATATGCATAACGATACTTTTCATTTCATTAAAACAGCTATTATTAAATTCTCAACGTTTTATATCAGAAAAATTTATATGAATTACTTTTTAATAACATTTTTGGATGAAGTTTATATAACTTCTTAAGCACAAGAAACCGTACACTTATTGAAACTTTGAAAGTAATGAAAAAGTACTTTCTGAAAAATGACTTCTATTTATTTTCGTTGGAGAAGAATAGCTGGGAAAAAATATTTGGAAGTTTACAACTAAATATACAAATTTTAGAAAAATTTTTTGTTATTTTATAAATTTAAATAAGTTAAATAAGCATCATTTATTTATTATGAAGTTATAATTTGTAGAATTTTTTAATAAACCCTACTATTCTATATGCTGGTATTTTTATAGAAAAAATATATTTTGAGACGGTACAACTTAAAAAAATCAAGTGGAAGTGCTATATTAGGCTGAACCGAAACTTTTATACCCTTCACAAAATCTATATTGCATAAATATACAAATTCATTAAAGCTTTAATTTTTATAAATTACATTTTTATTGAATTTACAAATATAGTGAATTTATTAAACTACATGTATTTATAAAAGAAATGTTTTTTTTCTGATGGATTCATATATCTCTTATTAAAATTTTTGGTTTAGTGGAATTCATTTGTGGAACTATACTTCATAGACGTTAACCATGACATTGTAAACTCGTAATATAAAGAGTCTCCGAAAACTGTTTTCTTGAGAAATTGACTTTGAAAGATCGCTCAGACCGTCTCTGCTAAATAGCCGAATAAGGAAGAAATATAAAAAAGTTTTAAATTCCTCTTTCAGTTTTCTATCAACAATCTTTTACGAAACAATGAAAATTTTCGGAATTTTTAACTTTGGGTTCGAGCCCTAATAAGGACTGTTAAATAATTTCGTTGAAGAATTGGAAAAACTTTTTAGTTGTAAAAATGAAAATTATTTGATAGCTTTGATACTTTTTTGCCAAGTATTTCAAAAGCGCATATTTCTCTTTTACTTAAAAGTAAAATAAATTTCTTCAAAACTCCTCTCTAAAATGATCCCAGAAGCGTCTGGCTCTTAGACATAAATTCACCAAACATGCTACATAATAAAATGATTTGCCTTAATATCTATATTTATATTAAGAAAAAATATTTCACATACTCGAATTTCATATCAAATATGCTAATCTTAAAAAATAATAATCATAGAATACAACTAGAAGTTTATGTGAGAGAAAAAACCTGATTCAATTTTCAAAAACCTAATTCCTTCAACAACGAAGTGCATGTAGTCACATAAATTTCTGTGTTTTGAAAAAAATGAGTAGATTTTTTGAATATTTCATTTGAACTATCTCTCACATAAACTTCTAATTGTATTCTATGCAGGAAAGTTTCATTGAAAAAAATATTAAAAACGTTCAAATATGCTGAAAAATAAAATTACATTTACATACGAAACAGTTTAATTTTTTTATTTCTGGTTAAACAATTTGGATTTTTGTGTTTCTGTAGTTTTGTACGTTGTTGTATTTTTGTGGAAGAAAAATAAACTTTTTCTCATTTTACCGCACTTGTTATTATTAATTATGCAATAACATTTTTATTAATATACATTTAAAATTATTTTTTTAGATTTATTAACAGGAATCCCGCAATTCTCAAAAAACTTTCAAACATTTCAAACAAATTAGATTTTTTTACTTTTTTGCCATATCTTCCCAAGCGATATCAGGGAGCAAAATCACCGAAAAATAAAAAACACATTAAACTATGTAAAAAATATAATTGCAGCTTTGCGATTTCAGAAATTAAAATAAAAATTGGAAAATCATGAAAAAGTGTGTCGAATTTGGGAGACCCTGGCTCTCGCAAGATTAAAGTTTTTACATTTTTTTTCCTTCACACAATTTTCTATAAAGTTATCTTTTAGAACAGTATAACTATTATATATGTTACTTAAGACATTTTTTTATAACTGAAAAAGAATGTAACTACTTAAAAAAAAAAGAAAAACGGCAAAAAATCTACTTTTTTCAAAATCAAAATTGAAATGCACATAACTTTTGATTACGAAAAGGTTTTTTTACACAGTTTTTTATCCGTTGTTAATAAAATATTAAATATTTCGAAAAAATCGGGTGAAATTCGGACCCCCCATAGCAAAAAAATTTCACCAAGATAGGTCAAAAAGCAAAAATTTAATTTTTGAAGCTCAATATCTCTTAAACAAAAAGAGATAAGATATGTAGATCTCGTCCACCAGAATCCTCTCACTATATAAAAATCTTCAAATCGGTTCAGATATAAGAAATCAGAATCGTTTTCAAAAAAATGTATACCCGAGGCGTCCAACTTTGTAACCCTGTGGACCCAGTCCCTGTACGTCTACTATCACTGTGTGAAATTTCAATGAAATCGGAACAGACGTTCCGAAATTCCGTAATTATTTCCATTTAATTTTTTTAAATCGCACACTTGCGCTGTTTTATAATAAAAAAGGGATGTTGCTATTTAAATAAAAATATGTAAATAATATCATATCAAATTGTACCAAATGTTCATGGTAGTACCACGGTACCAACAGATATAAAAATATATCATATACCATGTTTACCATTCGGGCTTCAGATTCATTCTTTTAACATGTGAGAACTCGAAAAAATCTTCGAACCCCACATCATCCCGTCTGGCTGGATGTCTGTCTGTCAATGTAAACCTTGTGAACACAGTACAAAGCCGATTAAAATTGGTTAAGAGCAGTCCATTATTTCAACAAGCGCTCATGCAAATGTACTCCCGAAATATGGGCTTAACAAACATAAATACTTTAAATAGAGTAAGTTTTATGTAAATATAAATCTTAGTGTAAGATTTCATGAAGATCCATCAATAATTCACCATGGCTCCCATGTAAGTCCCTCTTCCGGGAATCACCCATAAATAAATAAATTCCACATAAATGTAAATATCAATATAATATAATGCATAATACAAGTATCCATAATTGGCCACAGTTCCAATATAAGACCCCTCCCAAAATTTTGATACACATACACAATATTATAGGCTATCATATGGTCGGGCTTGATCGATTATATCTTTCTTACTTATTTTTGACTAGATATTTTAATAATATAAAAAATATCCTAACAATTTCAATTTATTAAATCTTTATAGAAAAAATTCGCATACAGTTTTGATCGTTAAAACTTTTATAAATGTAAAATAAGGCTTTTAATTTGTATTTTAAATTTCTTTGCATTTTCTCTATTAAAAGCTAAATTATTTGTAAAAGTATTTAAAATGAAACACATTTAACATTCTAATTTATTTTAATAACAGATATAATAATTTAAACACTTTGCTCTTAAAACTACATGTATTAATAATAAAATATTAACAATTTTTAAAAATATTTAACACCATTTACATATATTTAAATAAATCAACAAAAACAAAAAAAGCCTTATAAAAATTTAACGTTGAAACTCCAATTTTAAGTTAAATTTAAAATTAAAAAAACTAAGACTTTTGTACAAAATTCTAATCTTTTAAAATTCAAACGATCATGTAATGAAAGTGAATATTTAAAACCTTTGGTTAAATTTCTTTATAAGTATTTTAATATTATGTCCAGTGTTGCCAGTTTAACCTTTTAAGGATAAATCTAGCCTTTTTATTTTGTTTCTAGCTTCAAAATTTTCGTTTAGCTTCTAGTTTTTTTCTAGCCTTTTTTGATTTTTAAAATTGTATTAAAAATGCCAAAATTTTCAAATTTCAACCACGGAGAAATTAATTTCTTATTTGATATTAATTTCTTATTTGATATTTGCGGCGCTTCAGTCACCAAATCGAAAATAAATTTAATATTTTTGTGGACTTACTTTATCGATTAGTACATTATCGTAAAATCTATTTATGAATATATTTATAAAAGCGAAAAACACCCAAAAATTTAAAAATACTGGATCAAAAAAAAAAGATTCTTAATTACTAAAAAATCACTTCAAAACATTGGGTCGTTTTACATATGAAAATTTGTATGGTATGAGAATTTTTAGGCAATTCTTTATTGAAACCTTTCTATGTTTAATTCAAAAAAATTAATTAAAAGATCTTTAAAAAATATAAAAAAAAACTAATAAGAACGATAAAAGTAAGATTTTTAAAATAAAAAAAAAAAAAATTAACTCTTTTCTGGCCTTATTTTTTTCTGGAAATTTTAGCCTCTTCTGACCTTTTTCAGAGTTCAATTTAGTCTCTTTTTTTTCTCACCTCCTGGCAACACTGAATATGTCTTATATGAATAAGGATTGATTCGTTTTAAAATACGTTTCGTATAATTATTTAATTAAATTTTCATGACCAAAAAATATAGTCCAGCGTTCATAGCCCTCTTCGCATATATAAGTATCCATAGTACAATAAATTGCACTATAATCGGTAAAATCTAGAAAATATTATTAAAAAATTTTAAAAATAATAATATATTTTAACTAAATATTTACTTTTTCTCTGTTTACAAGCCGCTATATCCAGATGACATTTACTGGGATATTTACGTATACAAACATCATCTTTGATGTCTTCTAAAATACAAATTTCACTATCTTGCGTTACAGTGCAGTTGGATTCCAAACCACATTGTATAGGCACAGCCGCAATATTTTGATTTAATGTCACTAAAATTGTTTAGATACGAGTATTTTGTTGGTAAATATTTTTCGTTATTTCTGGTTGAAATTAAAATTATTATTTACCGGCCATCAGACCTAAAAGTAAACATTTTATAAATATTTGAAAAATCATAATTCTTTTTTTTCTTGTATTTTTATTTGCAAAAATGAGTAGAAGAGTATAATGTTGCCCTTTATCAGTTGAACAGAAAACTAATAGAAACAATTTTATTAACAATGAAATTTAGGTACAAGTACTTTTGAAATGAGGCTCAAATGGGTTTACATACACACAAAGTAAATAAAAGAATAGAGTAGCTACACTGAAAAAAAAAAGTAATAATAATTATAAAATTTAAACAGCTGTTTTGTTTTTATAAATTAATTAAATTTTTTGGTAACTATCATGTTGTAGTTTGTGTTTTTTAAGCTATAGAACATTTTTTCTAAATTATTTCTTATGTTATTTTTCGCATTAGCATTTTTTCTGAAATTTCTGTTATGACATAAAATAATAATATTGTTTTTGAGAGTTTAAGAGAGGTTTTGTATCAAAATGGAAAATGTAAGAAATTCCCTTTTAAATATTATTTTTTCTTTAAGTGTTTAATAACAACAATAATTTTAAATATACGCAGGTGATAATTTGTTTTTATCTTTTATTTATTTAATTATGAGTGTTTTTTTTTATTCTCTTCATGCAGCTTTTTTATTCACTCGATATTTTGTTATATATATCGCTATCAGCCGGATACAGGATTATAAAAGAACTATATCAATTTAAAATTTAATTAAACACTCCTTAACATATAATTTTTATAAATGAACGGGAAATTAAAAAAAATTTAACTCATTGAGCTACCTAACGCACAAAACAATAAAAATTTTCTTATTGTTTATCCGATTGCAAAAATTTAAGTATCAATTGAAATCTCTTGAATGGGCATTTACAAAAACACAAATAATTTTTTATAAAATATATATATATAAAATTTTCCAAAATAAAAATAAAATTTTATTTTGGCGAAACTTTTTTTCTTTATAAGATTTTTGCATGTTCGGCTTAAGTTCATTGAATCATTGCAGAAGAAAGTTTTATTGGACACACGGCAGAATGTAATGCATTTTCTGGTCTACCACGACCTTCATGAGCACTCCTCACTACTTACAACTTTTTGGGAAATAGAATCTGTAACTTATTTTTCCCTATAAGTTATTAAATAAGACGAATGGTTTACGATAAAGCTTTTTACAATTATTTTGTATTCTCCTTTTTCAATTATTGTTTATATGCTTAAAGCTACCAGTTCTTATGTAGTAAATCAGCATCAGTAAATCAATGTATGATTTGTTATTGTTTAGCCACTTATTAAAAAAAAAAAAAACTATAAACTAATTAACCTTAAACACAAGGCACGGTGTAAAGTGTTACTTGATGACTGCCCCTGTTAAGTGTTTCTAAAAAATAGAAAACAAACAGAAGGGACAAATCAAAAGTAACAACAACAATATTGTTCATTGCTACTTAATAAATGGCTAAACAATAATTGGTTATGATCGGTCCATTATTTCACCTAGCCCCCATACAAATGTCCCCCCGGAATAGAGTTTAAACACTCAATAGTGTCTTAAAAATAAGAAAATGTTTATGAAATTCCGTGCAAAGAAGTTCTGTACAAGTATCAATCTTTGTACCAAATTTTATGAAGTTCGGTCCACAATTGACCGTAGCTCCCATATAAACCCCTCTTCCGAAAATCACTTTAACGTGCATAAATCCCATACGAATGTTAGTATCAAATTAATATTCGACACAAATAAGTTTTATGTGAGTAGAAACAACATTACCAAATTTTATGACAATCGGTCCATAATTTACAATAGCTCCCATATAAACCCACTTTCTGGAATTGCCCCAAAGTGCATAAAATCATCTAGATGTTAGTATTAACGCATTATTTTATATTTGTATATTTTATTTTACATTTAGTGCAACAGGTCTAATATAAGTTCCTTCCCGAATTTTTATGCCCGTACATAATGGTGTAGGGTATCATTTAGTCAGTCTTAACTGACTATATCTTTCTTTCTCATCTTATTTTGGAGTGTTGTATTTGTTAACTTATCTTGAAAACTCTCACTTTTTCGAAAATTTGTAAGTAGAGTAAGTTCGGACACTGTGGTATAGGTATAGCTATAGGTAGTATAGCTGTTTTTTTTTTTTTATTATTATAAACATATGAATAACGGTACCAACCTTAATAATTTTGTGTTCTCCAAAAATTAAGAAAGCGTGAGTGTATTTAATTTTTGCAAGTCATACATTGAGTCAATTGCCAAAAATCAGATGGGTCGTGTGATCTACTTCTTTCTTTTCAGTTAAAACTTTCCGATTTTGTAAAAACAAGTATTTTAAACTTTATTTAGTTATTTTAAAGTAAATGGTGAGTATTTTATTAGTGAAGAATATATGCAAAAAATGTATATTTATTATATATTTTTAAATTTATATACACTGCCTGCCATTTGAATAAGGAATCACATTTTTTTTAACTTTAATTAAGTATATCTCCTAAACTAAAATTCAGAAAAAAATAATTTTTTGCGCAACCAAATTTCAAAGTGTTGGCTTTAGTTTCCTGAAGAAATAAAAAATATACATATTTTGTTATACTAAAATTATGCATTTATTTAAAGACATGTATTTCTGTGATACTTTTTCTTGTGTCACTTGAATAAGGAATATTTTAAAACTAAGCAAACTGTAATTTATTTTTAAATTTTTGGTTATAAAAATGAAAGTTATTGTTTTCTAGCATTCAATTAGTAATGAGTACTGCCATCATTTTTATAAATAATCTCAAAAATGCGATTTGGCATCGACTTGTATAATGACTCTAAGTAATTTAGCGAAATTGAACTCCATGCTTCCGTTATTGTATCCTTTAAGGATTCTATCGTCTCAAATTGTTTTCCTCCTTCATAAACTTTTCTTGCAAGCCAACCCCAGACATTTTCTATTAGATTCAGGTCCGGTGAATATGGGGGCCAATCTAAAAGTTGAGCACCTTTTTGATTAATCCATTGTTTTACTGCTCTGGCTGTATGAATCGGAGCGTTGTCGTGTTGGTACGTCCAAGGTATGGGTCCAAAGAAATCATTAAATTTTGGAAACGCTTCCTCCAGAATGTTTTTGTAAGTCGTTGCAGTCATTTTGTTGGATACAAAGACCAATTCTATGGTACCATAATACGAAATGGCACCCCATACCATTATTCTGCGTTCTCGGCTGTGTCTGCGGCTCAAAAATAATTCCTCCTTATCAATATTAAACTTTTTTTCATCGGAAAATATAACTTTAAACCATTTGTCGGACCATGTCATTATATTTTTGGCAAACTGAGGACGTTGTGATTTGCGTTTTTCATTAAGTGGTGTTTTTTTTTTTTTGTAGTTTTCGTCGGACTATGTATGGGCACGACTTTAAGATACGGTGCACTGTTCTTAGACTGGCACTAACTCCACTTTTTGCACGTATTTTTGATACCGATATTGCAATTCTAAGAATTTTTCGTCTTTCTTTTCGAGTTGTTGGCATTTTCTTCTGCCCTTTCATGTTTTTTCAATATCTTTCCACGTTATTTAAATAATTGTACACAACTGTCTTTCTTCTATTAATGTTTTTGGCTATTTGGACCGGATTTTGATCCTGAGATTTCAAAATCAGAATTTTTTATTTTCCAGAGTTATTAAGAGCCTTACCATGTCCCATTTTGAATAAAAACTATTTAAAAACTATCAAATTTAAAATTTTCTAGCCGTTTATATTGAAAGAAATTCAAATCATAGCCTTCCTGATTAATATTAAAAGAATTCCTTATTCAAGTGATACACGAAATAGTACCACAGAAATACATGTCTTTAAATAAATGCATAATTTTAGTATATATTTTTTATTTCTTCATTAAACTAAAGCCAACACTTTGAAATTTGGTTGCGCAAAAAATTATTTTTTTTTTCTGAACTTTAGTTTAGGAGATATAATTAATTAAAGTTAAAAAAATGCGATTCCTTATTCAAGTGGCAGGCAGTGTACATACGTATATTTAAATCAAAAAATTATAGCATCACTTATAGACCAAATTTATTTATATTATTGCAGCGTTATGTTATAATTGTTAGAGCTCAAATGAAGATAATTTTTTTTTTTTTGCTGTCAAACGTCATTTTAATTGTAATTTTTTGTTTTTTAGGTTTATTTTTTCTTAAGAAAAAGCCCAATTCTTCACGGAAATCTCAATTAATAAATTTTTTGGAGTAGAAATAAAACAAAAGACAATGAAAAAAGGAAAAGATTACCTTCAATTTTTACAACACCCCTAACGAAAAACAAAAATATTGGTGTCTATTCTTGAAAACGCGTCGAAGAAGTGAAAATTTCCATTAAAACAAAAACAAAGTTTAAAAAATCGCAACTTTTTAAAAATTTTTCGAAAAATGCGGGTCGTATGTAAGTTATTTCTTAATATATTATACGAAAATATATTTTATTAGAGTTTATTACAAAGAAACGCTATTTAATATTGTGCTTCTTTTTTTTTTTTTTTTTTTTTTTTGTTTTATAAAATTGTTATTTTTCGAAATATTTTTATAGGCTTCTTATTTCCATTAAGCTTTATAAACACCAACTTATTATGGTCTATTTCCTGCTGTCCATGAGATATGCCTTAGCAAAATCTGCTTTTAGGAAAGTTTCGTATTCAGCTATTAACTTTGACTTAAATTTATGGTCCTGATCAATTATATATATCGTCGTTTCTATATCTATATACGCAAGATTTGTACAAATTGCAATTTGCTATTCAAAAATACAAAAACAAAAAGTGAATTTTTTGAGTAATTTTAAAAAAGTCCATAAAATGCTTTTATTAAATTTATTTTTAATGCTCTTTTTTAGTGTGTAAAATAACAAAGAACTAAGTTCACGCAGTAATCCATGCTATTCCATTAGAAACTGTGAATGTGCCTAGCGAAAAACTGACTAAATATTCGCTCTTGTTTTCCAAACTATAAGACTAGCTACTGCGTTGACTATTTCGGGCACATCAATAATATATAGCGCAAAATACGCATAATTACGAAATTTGTATTTCATTGAGGACCCTCAGACCCCGCCCAAAAACCGAAAAATTAAAAGAAATGTTGTCCTCAAAATTGATCTACCCTGTATGTAACTGTTAAAAGTCTGAACATTAGCAGAGAAGATGTAGAATTTATCCACAAGGTCCGATTAGTTTATATAAGATCGAATGGAATCAAAAAGTATAAACGCGCAAACAAAAAATGTAGAAGTATGGGAAAAAGTAAAGTAATTTTTAATCCCTTTTTCCAAGTTTTTGAACTTTGAACAACATTCATGTTTATGAAATGGTGCTCACATTTTGCACTCTATTAGTTTCAAGTCTTGTGAGTTCAAATCTGTTACCCGTTTTTGTAAATAGTATTACCACAAAACTTATTAAAGATTAAAATCAGGTTCAGCCAGGTTAAAAATTTTTGATAATAGCCCATATTATTTTATATTATTTTCTAAATTAAAATTTTTCCCAACAATGAAAAAAATTCTTCAAAAAAATATTATATTTTTAACAAATTTTCCAAGAAAATAGTAACTTTACTTTAAAAAATAAATTTTTTTTTAATGGATTTTTTTTTAAATTATACTTTTTTTTAAATGTTTACTATATTTAATATTTAATATTAGTAATTTTGACATTCTGTATTTTTTCCAGGCGATGAAAAGAGAAAATAATTAATGTGAAAAGTTAATTTTTGAGTTTCGATTGTTTGATTTCCTTAACGAAATGTAGATAAATTTTCTTACAGATCTGTGAAAAGACGAATTCAAGCTATGTTTAAAAAATTGTTTCTACTATTCAATACGGCTCATTCAAAATCAAAATTTAATATATTATATATAAAACAAGCCCCTTTGTTAAAACAGGTTTTCGGATGGTTGACTTAAACAAACGACGGACCTTAGCCCAGAATATACTTTATTAATTTATTATTATTATTATTATTATTATTATTATTATTATTATTATTAAATATATACTACAATATTTTTGTTTGTTTATAGAGCGCAAATAAATACACCAAAAAGAGTATTCTGTTACAAATCTATTTCATTCTAAATCATTATATGTAGATACAAAAACAATTGAGCAAATATTTAATTTAATTAAATTTAATTTAAAATAAATAAAACAACAGCTACGAAATAAAAACATTAGTTGTTTTCATTTTGACTGGTATTGAGAAAATAATTAGACGGAAGTTGTACAGAAGACCCTCTTGATATAATTTTCTTGTCGGCTAAGGTTTTCTAAAACATTGAAAAATTTAAGATTTAATAACTGATATTAATAGATGCAATAACTGATATATAAAAAATAACACAATGTTTAAAAACTCCTCAAAGATCTTTAAAATTGTCTTAATTTCTATCTAATAAAATGGATTCCAAAATTATTACGATTATGAAAAATATGTTATATTGGGGATTTCTGTTTAAACAGTTTCCCTACAGACAAGAGATAAAAAATCAATAATAACAAATATTTATATTATTCCTCATTAAAAATTTCTTCATAACAAATTTTAAATGTGACAAACAAAAAAAACAAATTGATAACAATTTAACATGATACGCATTTGCTTACATACTATTATACGAAAAAAAAAACAACATAAAGACAAACAATTTTCTTTTATAATTAAAATTATTTAAAAATTAAAAAAAGTAATAACAAAAGTTATTTTGTTAAAGGTAACAACTAATAAATTTGAACAAAAAATGAAACGTTTTAAAGGCAAAAAAAAAAATAATAATAACACAAACAAAATACAATTTTTAGTTTTTTTTTTTCATAAAATTGTAGCAATTTTTATGAAATTAATTTAGTTCATGTAAAACATTGGCAATAACAATATGTTTGACTTTAAAAAGCTGATGATAACAATATTTTTAATAACATTTTTTAATGGTAAGTGATAAACAAAAAAAAGAAATTATATAGAAAAAACTTAGTTTTTTTTTTTTAATATTCAAGTTATTTTAACTGCCAGTGAAGAGGATTGTGATTTCCTGTGTGAAGTAAATGATACTGAACCGGTTTGTGTTTTGGATAAAGATGAAATTTGTTTCCTACAATTCCCTACAAAATGTGTAATGGAACGCATGCAATGCATATTTGAAAGAAGTAAATAATTTATATTTAAATTATTAAATTCTGAGATAAATTTGTAATTTAAATTTATTTATTTATTTATTTTCTTTTAAGATTATACAATTTATATTGATATATATTGTGAATTGGAAAGCTTCTTGTGCAAAAATCAACCAATAATTCAATCACCGCCTGAAAGCAGTAAACCACAAGGTATTAGTTATAATGAAAATCAAGAGGAAAATATTGAAATCTTTTTCAAATCCGACAGTAGAGATATAAAGAAACTGAAATCCAAAGAAAGTGAGGAAAGTAGTAGTGATGAAAATAGTCGCGAAAAGTAAAAAAACTGTAAAATGAAATTTAAATCAAATGCATATATAAAAACTAACCATATAATGGCTATTTTATATGTTGGTCAAAGATTCCTTCACAATTTAGCAACATAAAAAATAAATCACTGAAGCAATTATTTATTTTATGGACAATTATTATTGTCAACTTTATTTTTTATATTATGTATTATATTAATAATAAATACAATGATTTGTAAGTTAGAACATGAACATCATGTATTTTAACACAAAATATGTAGATAATAAAAATTAAAAACTATTGCATTAAAATTATATTAAAAATACATATAATTTATACTTAGTAATAGAAATTTAATAAATTACAGTAAAAAAAATAATAACAACTGTTAACAGCAAAACAAAGTTTAAGAAAATTTATGAGATTTTTATAAGAATCAAAATCCTGGTTAAATCCTGGCTACTGTTAACAGTTCTTTCGAGTATTGGAATCACACTAATGGAATGTTAAATTAACTTGGTTGTTTTCTTAACGTCTTTTCTTTTTCTCCTGTTTACGCAATTTATGTAAACGACGATTGTTGGGTTGTGCATCACCACCACTAACCTTTGATTCCTAAAAATTACAAAAATGTATTTATTTATTAATTTTTTTATTCAAATATTTATATACATAATAAATTATGAATATAAATAATATAGGTATTAGGTACTAACAACTGAGGATTTCGACCTATATTTTAACAAAAAAAAAGGCGTAAATCAAGATTACCATCACACTTGATTTTTAAATAATTTTGATAATGATTCATTAGCATTTTTATTTGTGATTAAAGCAATGTAAAAAATTTTGCCCGCTCTCTCTTAGTTTTCGAGTTATGGGTACTTGAAGTTATAATATAAAAATGCAATTTTCTCCTTCCTCCTGTAATGAAAATGAACAATATGGGTATCATTGGAAAGGTCTTGAGAAGACCTTTCAATTGATATATAAAACGTTATACAACATTAACCCATTGCGAGCCAAAATGATATTTTATTATTTTATGTACTGACTTTTTTTTACAAAAGTACCGTTATCTCAAAAATATATCGATATAACGGTACTCTCCTATACATCAAATCATTTAGAGAACATTTCAAGCTTTCATATGATCCCCATGTCACACTCCTAGCCCATTAAATAACAAAAGTATAACACTTTAAAAATTAATATTTAGAAAAATTAATCGATTTTTGCTAGTAATATATTTGTTAATATCATAATTTAAAAATATATAATAAGTCTTATCATTTTTACAACTTTGTTAAAAATTAAAAATTATTTAAAAAGAATACCGGTACTTACAAAAATTGTTTGATTTCCAAAAAAAAGTTTATTCAGCGAAGCCGGTGTTCGACATACATAGAGGAGAAAGCCCTTTAGCCCGGCCGAAGGCCGGCTACGCAGAAAAACCTTTATTAACATTAAAAAAATACATTTTAATTCCAACTGTGCTGGTAACCTTGATTTGTTCCATATGACTATAGGTTTTTTCAACACCTTTCTAATGATATCCATATTACATATGTAGTCATAAATTATGGTATTAACAAATATATTATGAGTAAAAATCGATTCATTTCTCTGAATATTAATTTTTAAAGTGCTATATTTTTGTTATTTAATGGGCTAGGAGTGTAATATGGGGATCATATGAAAGCTTGAAATGTTCTCTAAATGATTTGATGTATAGAAAAGTACCGTTATATCGATATATTTTTGAGATAACGGTACTTTTGTAAAAAAAGTCAGTACATAAAATAATAAAATATCATTTTGGCTCGCAATGGGTTAATGTTGTATAACGTTTTATATATCAATTGAAAGGTCTTCTCAAGACCTTTCCAATGATACCCATATTGTTCATTTTCATTACAGGAGGAAGGAGAAAATTGCATTTTTATATTATAACTTCAAGTACCCATAACTCGAAAACTAAGAGAGAGCGGAGAAAAATTTTTATGTAACTTTTTTTAACCAAAAATAGTGCTTTTGTCGAAAATAAAATTTGTTAAAAAATCAACTGTGACGGTAATCTTGATTTGTTCCAAAAAAAATTTACATTTTTTTAATAAAACAAATCAACTTTACCTCCAAAGTATCACCATCATCTTTGTCACTTGAGCTCATAAATATTGAAGCCATAATGCAGGCCAACTGAAAGAATGCACCAAAATATAAACTCCATCTTAGTATGGTACTAAATATGTCATCATCTGCATATTTATCCAAAGGATTTGATGACGTTGTCATTGTTTATAAATTTTCTTTTTAATTAATTTCTCTAAGCGGCTTAATTGTTTAGATATGTATTAGTTTTTGTTTACAACTCCCTTGTAATCTAGGCAAATTAATTAGATGGCTTCTTTTATTTACAAAAACAACAATGTAAAAACATAAAGCTATTTGTTTTTGTCAAGTGCTTCTTAGATGCCAAAGCGTTCTTGTTGTTTTTGAAGAAAATGATTTAGTTGTATTTGTTGATACAAAATATATATGTAAATTTAATAGTTTTCATACACCAGAAAAAAAAGGAAAAAAAATATATTGTCTAATAACACTAGCATTCACTTGGTCGTACTATTTATGTATCTCAGAATTAGTAACAGATTAAACAGCATGTAGCTTTTGTATAGCACATAAAAGATTATAGAGAGTTGCCAGATTTTGCAATGTGCACATATTATCTTTTAACAGTCCATCTATACGTAATGTAGTGTCTATACTAGACAAACCTTTATCAAGCCAAGCGTCATAATCAGTGCGAATCTATACAAGATAACCTCAGTTAAACAGCTGATTACTATTTTTGCTTGTTACAGCTGTCAAACTGTATGTATAAATAACATTAATTAATACGCCTTATTTTTTTGTGCAACTGTTTCCACCTTGAATAAATTCGCGTTGATTTTGACGTTCGTCTTGATAAAAAAGTTTTCTAATATAGACACAATGTAACAGAATATGAAAGATTTTTCTATCAGAATGTCAAATTCGTTCTCTGAGAGAATTATCTCGCGTGTAGATTCAAATATTAGTATTATAAGAAGTATTATGAGACTTTGTAATGAGATTTCTCTACACAACTATCTTACATAGTGTCTACATTAGAGATTTTTTTATCATGACAAACGTCAAACTTAACGCGAATTTGTGTGAGGTGGCAACAGTTGCAAAAAACAACAATATGGCGTATTCATAATTGTTTTTTATTTATGCAGTTTGACAACTGTAACAACCAATATAATAATCAGCTGTTTAACTAAGGTTACCTTGTATATATTCGCATTGATTTTGACGTTTGTTTTGATAAAAATTTGCCTAATGTAGACACTAAGTAAATAAAAGCCGAAACAAATATTACATACGAATACAAAATCAGCTTTGCTTACGTGGTCACTTTCTTTCCTCGATCTAAGAGGAGTACCAGACGGCCTATATCTTCATATAGGAATTTGGACCGCCTAGATCTTTTTATTTAGGGGGTTGATAATCAGAGTCCCACACGACCTATATCTTCATATAGGAAGTTGTAACACTCAAATAAAAGAACGTGGTTAATATAAACGACGCACAACAAACAAAAACCCGCTTGACTATACTTAAGAGATAATTGCAGTGACTTAAGAAATAATTGCAGAGCTACTTTACGATCGCTCACGTAGTGATAATACTAGACAAATTTTTATCAAGGCAAACGTCAAAATCAGTGCGAATCTATACAAAGTAACCCAGATACGCGTTATAATAATGTCACAGCTGTCAAACTGCACATATATAAAAAACATTAATGAATTCGCCTTATGTTATTTTTGACCAACTGTTGCCGCTTTCCATAAACTCGCATTAATTCTTCCGTTTGTCTTGATAAAATTTTGTCTAATATAGACACTATGTAAGAGAATACTTAATACATCATAGCATAGTATAATAAGAATGTGACCTCGTAAGCACATCAAATTTACAATTTCTAATGTACATACCGCTTGAAACTATCAAATTAATTTTGTATTCGCATGTAATATAAATTTCCGCGTTTATTTATTTCCGTTCATTTTCTCATTTTTTTGTTCATAGCATTTTGACATTATGTGCAGTTGTATTACACTAACAAAATACAAGCAATTGTTGTTTTTTATTTTATTTTATTTTTTTTTTTTTTTTTTTTTTTTTTTTTGATTGCGGTCACTATAAGTATTCGTACACAAAATTTTTTGTCACGTTTACCTAGTGTCTACATTAGGCAAATTTATATCAAAACGAACGTCAAAATCAGTGCGAATATATACAAGGTAACCTTAGTTAAACTGTTGATTATTATTTTGGTTGTTACAGTTGTCAAACTGCATATATAAAAAACACTAATGAATACGTCATATTGTCGTTTTTGTACAACTGTTGCCACCTTCCACAAATTCGCGTTAAGTTTGACGTTTGTCTTGATAAAAAAATCTCTAATGTAGACACTATGTTATGTTCTCTTCTTTTCATTTTTTGTTCATAGCATTTCGACATTACGTGTAGACCCTACGTTGTATGCAGTGGTTTTGTACTAACGAATTACGATAAAGTTCCTTTTTTTAGTTCAACAGTTTCGTTCGAAATTACAGCAATTGAAATTATTGAATATCTCTGCAGAAATTTTCATAATTAGTTACTAATAGCGCTTAACATTGTGGGCATTTCACCTTCAATATGTTCACGAATTAAATTACCACGATTTCGTTGTATCAATTACTTAACACCATAAAACCATTCACCTAAAAAAACATTTCTTATTAACTTGCTAATTTTTGTAATTTCCACACAATCCTTGAAAGCCTGACAACCCTCTATACATCTTAAAACACTATAAATCAGCCAAATTGGGTTGATTACCACCTAAAAATTTTGTTTTACAGCATCATAAATGTGGGAGTGGACATCATCCGATAAGTTATGACTTTTTTCAAGATCTTAACAGCGCCCCACATGGCAGTACGTCTTGCATATACCATAAGATCTCTTTTTCAATTAGGAAAGTGTATATCTCATGCACCAGCTTTACATATATATATGTATATATATATATATATATATATATATATATATATATATATATATACATATATATATATAGATCTATATATATATATATATATATATAGATCTTTAGTAATCATACCATACCAATAATTTTTAAAGAAAATGAGTATGTGAAAATAAAATCTGTACGTTTTCATTTTAATTATTATCATTATTATTATTATTATTATTACTATTATTGTTGTTATTTATTGTTTAAAATAGGCAAATTCAAGATTCACAGCTTGAATTGTTAGAAATAATATTTCCCTGTAATCTTTCCCGTTTTTTTTTTTCAAATTACCAAATAACATTTTCGAAACACTGTCACTTTGAAATAGCAACTTTCATTTGCCAATGAAACAGCTGATTAGATAAAAAATTACATTTGTTTTGGAAAAAAAATCAAAAGAAAATTTTTTCAAAATACTACAAAAAAGGGTTAAAAAGTTCTAAAATTCTACCTAAAAATTCCGTATTAACTAAGTTTATCACCTTACCAGTCATGACTTCTTATCGCAGCATCGGCAATTGCATGCGTCAGGTGTATTTCAGAAATTCTCGACAATTCGCCGAATTATCACGTAACCTTGATCATAAACGTTTGCTATCTAAAGCCGCCTCTCAACCAAAACCCTCCAATGAGGCAAGTACCCTCAAATTGGCCGTATTAGGGACAACTTTAGGTGCTACCGGTGGCACCATTTATTCGCTGTATTTAAATTGGAATGATAAAAATTCTCATATGGAACATGAGCGTACACCACCAGCTATTATTAAAGAATTTCCAGCAAGTGTTAAAATTACCAAACGTTTTGTTAATCCCAAAGACAATTCGGGACTCGATATAACACTCTTCCAGTTTCAAACATGTCCATTTTGTTGTAAAGTGAGAGCTTTTCTTGATTTTATGGGTATTTCCTACAAAGTGGTGGAAGTTGATGCCGTCTTAAGGCAGGACATTAAGTGGTCGGAAGTGAAGAAAGTGCCCATGATATTAATACGACAACGCGATGGATGTTATGTGCAAATGAGTGATTCAAGTGCAATTATCTCTTTGATTGCCACCTATTTGAATGATAAGAAAATTGATATAGGAGAATTGGCCCAATATTACCCGGCTATTTCATTTTTTGATGACAATCAAAAGAAAAAAAATGATGTTATGAATAAATATTTCTTAATGTACCAAGATCACACACCCAAGGGTCATACTAAGGAATTAGAGGAGTAAATATACATATTTCTTTTATTTATGCATAATTTATTATCTTAATTTTTAATAGATTAGAACGCAAATGGCGTACTTGGGCCGATTCTCATTTGGTACATTTAATTTCCCCTAATTGCTATCAATCTTTAGGAGAAGCTTTTGAGACATTTGAATGGTTCTCTCAAGCTGGTGAATGGGATATACACTTCCCTAAATGGGAAAGAGATCTTATGGTATATGTAGGAGCTACTGCCATGTGGGGCATTGCGAAGATCTTGAAAAAACGCCATAACTTGTCAGATGATGTCCGCTCCCACATTTACGATGCTTGCAATAAGTGGACAAAGGAGTTGGAAAAACGTAAAACAAAGTTTTTAGGTGGTAATCAACCTAATTTGGCTGATTTATCCATATATGGCGTTTTAAGCAGTATGGAGGGTTGTCAGGCTTTTAAGGATTGTGTGGAAAATACAAAAATTGGCAAGTTAATAAGAAATGTTTATATAACAATGAATTTTAATGTATTGTTTTTTTAGGTGAATGGTTTTATGGTGTTAAGCAATTAATACAACAAAATCGTGGTAATTTAATTCGTGAACGTATTGAAGGTGAAATGCCCACAATGTTAAGCGCTATTAGTAACTAATTATGAAAATTTCTACAAAGAGATATATTTATTAATAATTTTAATTGATGTAATTTCAAACGAAATTGTTGAACTACAAAAAAAAAAATCGTAAAAACGAAATAGTTTTAATTAATTATTTAAATGTTACCCACATTATACACAAATAATGTTCTGAAAATTGCTATTGTGTGCAGTACATCTTTCAATCTTCTAAAATTTACAACGTTAATTAAAAGTTTAAAATTTTTATCCGCTTTCAATTTATGTCTAGTCTATGCTGGAAAAATTTTTATCCAGACAAACGTCAAATTTTTATCATGATAAAAATTTAGCTAATGTTAATTGAATTTGACAACATTATTGCAGCGTTTAAACAAAATTGTCAGCGCTCGAGCAGTGACATATTTGTCTTGACGTTGCTTGAGAAAAGACGCCATTTTGCTTTTAGTTGGTACTTTTTTCATGGTTTATTATATATAATCGATAGAAATAAAGAATTATCTGTAATTCAGGCAAAAATTTCACATTTGTCTTAATAAAAATGTATCTAGTATAGACTCGACGTTACGTAGAATCTATATTAGACATTTTTTTTATCAAGACAAATGTCAAAATTAACCGAATTTATGAAAGGTGGCAACAGTTGCACAAAAACAACGTTAAGGTAAATTTATTAATATTTTTCGAATTTTTTTAAAAATTTGTCTAGTGTAGACACTACGTTATAATCGATTTATCCAAAATTATTTGGCATATCTGTTAAATTAAGACTATATGGCAACGGTAAATTAAATAAAACAATACTACCATACTAAAATGACAATATCCGAGTGATAAACATGACAGCTGTCAAAATTTAAATATTGCCAGCTTTTTATAAGCCTCACATATCTATATTCGAATTTGATTTTCTCTCACATTTTCAACAAAATATTAGCAAAAATATAAAAGCAAATAAATTTCATTCTTTCTAAACCAGTTGAAATAATAATTTACTTTATTCAATAATATTTTTTAACAATGTTATTTACCCAAAAACATATGGCATCTTTATGTGTTATGTATTACGTAGTGTCTACATTAGACAAATTTTTATCAAGACAAACGTCAAAATCAGTGCGAATCTAGACCAGGTAACCTCAGTTAGACCACTGATTATTATTTTTAGTTATTACAGCTAATTTAATATACTATATTATGTAGTGTTTATATTAGACAAATTTTTATCAAGATAAACGTCAAAGTTATCCCGAATTTATGGAAGGTTGGAAAAAACCAAAATAAGGCGAATTCATTAATGTTTTTTTATATATGCAGTTTAATAGTTGTAACAACTAATAATAATAAACAGTTGTTTTACTAAGGTTGGCGTGTATAGATTGGCACTGATTTTGACTTTTGTCTTGATAAAAATTTGTGTAGTATAGACACTATGTTATTACTATCTTCTGTCTTCTTGTGAATTTGTCAATTGTGTGAGAGTGTGTATGTGAAATAGTGTTGGTGATTTTTTCGTAATACTTTCCTAGTTTCGAATTTTCTTTCATTCCTCTGAAAAGTTGTGTTGTACCTTCTCTGGCCAAGACGATGGCGGCTACATTAGGAAGAATTTGTGGCTCTAAATTGCTAAAATCAGTGCCTGCATTAAATTTGCAGCAGGTACGAAATTCAAACTAAAATCTTGTATAAAAAATGTGTTAAATCATCAAAAAATTCAACAAAAAATATGAGATCTCAAGAGGGCCTCCCTAAAAAGAGAAAAATTATAAAAATGTGTTCAAATTCGTGTATGAAAAAATTAATTAAAACTTTATAAATTAAAATATAAAGAAAGAAATTAGTATGGTTTTAATTAAACTGTAAAAATATTTGGATAAAGTGTTGGTGCAATTAAGTAAAATTACGATTTTATTAGGAGGAAAATTTTTCCTAAATTTGACATTATGTAATCCAGCATTGAGGTTTTGTTTTATTTTTTTCTTGGGTGTTATCCGAGAATTGAAAATGGAACATTTTTAAATAATTTATTAATAATTGTTTTTATTAATTTAGGCTAACAACTTGTCCACTGCCAAAACCTGGACTAATGGTCAAAAGAAGGTGAGTTATTTTCCCCATCGTACATACAAATACACGAACGTATTCATGTATGAACTAACATAATATCAAACGTCAACTTCGGTGTACTTTTTTAACATACATAACCTCAATCATTTTTTTCTTTTTTTTTTGTGTTAAAAATTATTTAAGTGCAATAAATAGTTTATTATATTATTTTTAATATGTGTGTAAAAATAATTTTAATTAATATTTCTTATATTATTTTAGTTTATTGCCACTATCGGCGCCTTAACCGGTGGTGTTGGTGCCTTGATCTACGCTATGGAGCAATCCGTTGACGCCTCTGGCACTGAAGTCCACCCACCAGCTATGCCCTGGAGCCATAATGGTTTGATTTCAGCTTTGGATCATGCCAGGTGGGTAAAAATATTTTAATATTCTTTGTTAAATTTAATTGTGTTTTTAAGTACCTTCGTTACATTTTTCAACAAACAGAAAATTTTTATCTCAATGAAATTAAAAAAAAATTAATTTTAAAAGAAAGTTTTAATTAGCCTGATTTAAATTATTTATCCCTAATTTTAATTTGTTTCTTTTAGTGTACGTCGTGGTTACGAAGTGTACAAACAGGTATGCTCTGCCTGCCACTCCATGAAATACATTGCCTATCGTAATTTAATTGGTGTAACTCACACTGAAGCGGAGGCCAAGGCCGAAGCTGAGAGTATTATGGTCTGTAATATTTCTTTTCGTGGATTTGTTTCAATATTTTTAAAAATAAAAAATTATTTTGTAGGTACGTGATGGCCCAGATGATAATGGTAACTACTATGATCGTCCTGGTAAGTTGTCGGATTATTTCCCAGCACCCTACCCCAACGAAGAGGCTGCCCGTGCTGCCAACAATGGTTCTTATCCACCAGATTTGAGCTACATTGTTTCTGCACGTAAAGGTGGTGAAGATTATATCTTCTCTCTTCTCACTGGCTACTTTGATGCTCCCGCTGGTGTACAATTGCGTGAGGGCCAATACTTCAACCCCTATTTCCCAGGTGGTGCTATTGGCATGGCTCAAGTCTTGTACAATGAAGTAATTATTATTTATAAATTATAATAACTTATACGAAATGATTACGTACATAATTAAAATTTTTTATTTATATTTAGGTTATTGAATATCAAGATGGTACTCCAGCCACTCAAAGTCAATTGGCCAAGGATGTGGCCACTTTCCTTAAATGGACCTCAGAGCCTGAACATGATGTACGCAAGAGTATGATTATTAAGGTTATTGGCATTATGACTTTCTTGACTATCATCTCCTACTACATTAAGAGACACAAGTGGTCCTCTTTGAAATCACGAAAGATTTTCTATGTACCCAAGAAAGATTAAACAATATTACGATAAAATATTAATAACAAATAATAAAAAACGCCACACATTTCTATTTAAAGAAAAATATGTAATTAGGTTCATTTAAAAACCAGGAACTAAAAACTATCATCTGTCGATAATGAATGGAAAAATCAATAATTATGTTATTAGAAAAAATTTTAAAACCAAATGCTAAACTTAAATCCAAGAAAAAGTCAAACAAAATAAAAACAAAATTGCTATTAAACGTAATTTAAAAACCAAAAATATGAAAAAATAATTTTATTCGATCGTTTTTTGTAAGAAAAAAAGTGTTTAATTTCATTATTTTTTTAACTATATATTACCTGCCGGAATACTTTTGCTAAACTTCTAACTATACTGCTTTGTTTTTTATTGAATAAGGTTTAAGTTGAATTTTCTATAAAAAAAAAAAAAAAAATGAAAACATTCAACGAATTAAAACAATTTTGCAACCTGTCTTATTTTCAGTCGATTTTTAGTATTAGTTCAGTTTAAGTTTACACGCATACATATAAACTGTGTGATTAAGATGAGAATCACTTCTCAAAACAAATTTAAATTGTTTGTTGTCATTTCAAAGATCTAAACAGCTAATAAAATGTTAATATCTTCATTAGTTGTTGCCTTTTATTACAAAGTTTTATATGTTGGATGAATTGATTATATTAACTTTTCGCTTCTTTTCAACTAAATTTATTAAATGGGAAAGTTTTGGGGTTGCTTTTCTATGGTTTGTAATACTTTTCGGTCACATTTTCATTCCTTGTTATATGGTACTGAAATAAAAAAACATTCTAAAAATTAATTTTGTCAATATTTGGGGTTAGAAATTTAAAGCGGATGGTACCGTAAAATAATCTAGAATTTATGAGTATATATATTGAATCTGTGTGGGTAGTGCTTATTTTTATGACAAAAAGGCTAAACATCGCTGAATCGACGACGGTAATTTTAAAAATGTTAATACAGATTTACTCTTGAAAAATCGGGAATATTTAAATAGTACTTTTCTCTGTATTAACATTTTAAAAATGTTAATACAGATTTACTCTTGATAAATCGGGAATATTTAAATAGTACTTTTCTCACCCTCAAAGTTGTAAAAAATTATGTTTTTCATATTAATATTTTATTTTAAAAAATATTGCTTAAATATCGCTTTTACACCAATGTTAATTGGTTTTGTCATTAACAAGAAATGTTCAATTAAGTTTATTTGGACGATTTTTCAATTCGATCTTACAACCTTTTCTGAAGGAGGGTGTTACCATGTAGCATTTCTTAAAAATTACCGGCACAATCACGAAGTGATACATTTTTATACCTTACACCATCATAGGTGAGGAGGAAATTACACGTTTCGGCATATATTATGTATATCTCTCGGCATAAAATCACTTTAGGAGTCAATTTAACGTTGACCGTCCGACTGTCTGTCCATGTAAACTTTTATTCAAACTGCAGGTCGCAATTTTGATGATTTGACAAAATTTGGTACATAGGACTTATATAGTCAGAGGAGGAACTCTATTGAAATTGTCTGAAATCACTAACAGGGAATTGTCCCACAAAAATTGTTTAAATATTCCGCGCAAATAAACCTTTTGGAGTACTTACACACTCTACAAGATTTCAGTAGGATCGGTCCATGATCCAAAAATATTATCATGTAGAAAAACTGCAAATTTCAAACGGATCGGTCCATAATAGACCTTGGCTCCCATAAAAGGCCCTTCTCAAAAATAGCTTACACGAATAGATCACACACAAATGTCAGAGTTTACAATATACATATAAAATTTGACACAGGTGAGTTTTATACAAACAGAAGAAATTTTACGAAATTCGGGCCATAATTTGTAGGATTATAAATCACATTTTCGAAAATCACTTTGACGAACACAATAGTGTAGGATATCATGTTATAATATTATGCCCATTTCAAACATATTTATGAAAAATATGTTTGAAATGGGCATAATTGCACTTTTGACTAAATTTAAAACTTTTGATGAAATTTCGGACTTTTTGTGAATTTTTTTTTGTAAAATATCCAATTATGGTGATGATTTTTGATGAAATTTCTCATTTTTAATGAAATTTTGATTTTTTTACGTAAAATTTCGAGTTTTTGGTAAAATTTAAAATTTTTAGTAAAATTTCATTTTTTTGGTAAAATTTCGAAACATTGAATTTTAAAACACTAAACATGAATTTAAATTCTTGTAATAAAATATTTGAGTCTGCTGTTAATAAAGAAAAGCATTTCCACTCTCTGTTCAGTATGAGGGTAAAAATTTAATACATTTTTTAATTTAAGGGCAACACCATTAGAAAAGAACATCTTACTTTACTCATTATAATTTTTCAGAATAGAGCACAAAAAATATGAAAGAGCATAATGAATGCAACATTTTAGCCAGAAAAGAAAACGCTTTAAGTCATAAGGCATGGAATCTCGTAAGCGAAGGGTAATTCATTAAAACATGTTTACAATACTTTATCGAAATCGATTTCTATCTCATACCTGTATATATATTTATTGGACTTTGAAGGTCTTCCTCATATTATTCGATATAAATAAATAAGTTGTAAGAGCGTATTAACCATAAAGATTACAAAAGACGATACAAACTTCATAAAATAATAAAATTCGGACCAAATGAGCTGTATATATGCATAAATAAGTGTGCCAAATTTCACGTAGATAGAAAAATTACCATAGCTCATCTTCTTAAATTTACTTTAAAGTGCTTAAGACCACTATAATTGCTAGCCTTTATGTGAGTAGAAAACCTAGTGCAAAGTTTTATCACAGTTTTATTTTTTAAATTTTACTTGTTCTTACTTTGATGCACAAGATAATACATTTTTTGCAATATGAGTAAATATGACATACATTTTAAGTGTCTTCTACATATTCTGAAGTTTATATATCAGTCTAATACTGGATTGTACTCTAAAAGTCCAAGAAAACAATTAGTATGAAAAAAAATCCATAAAATCGTGTCTTTACAGTAATTTTTTGGTTGACAGATTTTTCAAATTATTTTTGTATCAATAGACGTAAATTGGTTATTAAAGCCCTTGTACATTGTTTTTTAACTAACTTCCAAAGATTTTGTACAATTTGTTAATTTATTTTAAAAACTTACATGAATTGTCCCACATAATGTGAAACTGGACAATAACTTCGGAATATCAAAGTAATACGAAACTACGGTACTTTTTAATATCGAGTAGTGTCTAAAAAGATCGTATCAACTTTCCCATCTCTAGTGAAAACGCATTTTAAATTTTTCGACAATTGGAGAAAACAATTTTAAATCTGTCAGAGAATTTCCCAATTTGTTTTTTCCCAAATTTTAAATAAAAAAACTTAAATTTCAAAATACAATAATAATAAAGTATCTTCAAATAAAATATCTTCAAAAAAGTAAACATTTCAGAGAAACGTACCAATTAAAACAAAAGTCGAGATACCAAACCAAAAATCATCAATTAAAAAAATAAAAAACAAAAAGTGTTATTAAAATACTAATTTTAAACAAAATACTGAATTTTTAAAGAAAAAATAACCAGAAAAAATTTTAATTCTTGAAAAACAAAAAATATAATTTTTTATAGTGTACTTACAGTCATAGTCATATATACTTGCACTTGTTTATTTCTATTTATTTATTTTAAAAAGAATTCAAATATTGTGAAAAATTGTTTTGTTGTTGTAAGGCCTGAATGTCTGATGCAGATTGTGGTAATTTTTAAAAAAGTAGTGGTATTTATTTCTGATATTAAAAGAAAAGTAATTAGGCATTTTTTATTTCAAAAGTATTTATTTATACACGTCTTTTATATTTCAAATTTATTTACACTTAAAATCGTAAAATCTTGTCTTTAAGATAATATGAAATCTAGTGATACAAACTCAACTTTAATAAGTCGCAAAAAGCAAAAAATATTGTAAAAAATGACGGAAAAAACCTTTTAAAGCCAAAATGAGGTTTAAAATGGTACATCATCATTGAAATTTATGAAAATAAAAGCATTTAAAAGAGAAGTTAGCGAAAATCTGTCATAGAAATTTATTATTCTTTAAAATATTTGCAAAATTCTCAGTAGTTATATATTTCCTCAGCGTGAAAATATAATTTTTATAAAGGTTAAGATGTTTTCATTATAAAAAGTGTAATTCAGTAATTCTACAATTAGTTTTTTGTAGCGAAACTCGTAATTTTAGGAAAAAAAAAATTGATCACAAAAATTTGATTTATTTTAATTACATAGAAAATTCAAAACGAAAGTAAAATTAATAATAATGTAGTCTGGTAATATTTAGAAATCGCATATAATAATGTAGAAAAATGACTGAAAATATTGATTTACATTTTCTAAAAATCATACTTTCTCGCTGAAGTAATACATATTGAGAATTCTCAAATACTTTAAAGGATATTAAATGTTTTTGACAGATTTTCGCATATTTCTCTTTTAAATATTTTTATTTTAATATAAGCGAATCTTTTTATTAAAGAATACAAATAAAAAAACGTGTGTAGTTTTGAAGTAAAAAATGCGTAATACATTTTCCTTTAATATCAGAAATAAATACCTCTTCTTTTTCAGAAATTACCACAATATACTCTACACATTTCAGGCATTACAAAAGCAAAGCAATTTTTTCAAAATATTTTATTACAACAATATACGATATCTTTTAAAATTAAAAAAAAGTTTAAATATATATGACTGTATGTTTTACTTTTGAAGTCCACAAAGCTTACAATTAATAAAAACTGACTGATGAACACTTAAAACATGTCGAATATTTATAAACATATATACATATTATAAATTTACAAACATATTCAGGTATGTGATGAAAAATTATCGTTTTCAAATCGAATCGGTTTGAAAGGTTGTGATAAATTTCAGGAATTATTTTTGCAACAGTGCGTTATTTTATTTTAGAATGTAAAGCCCATGTGAAAAATAACCAAATAATTTAAGAGAAATATAAAAAATAATAAAAACTACTAGAAATAATTTAAATCTAATTTTCATTAATAAAGAAAACGACAAAATAAACACAGCACACATTTTTTATCGATTTCAAATCGATTCGTTTCCGAAATCGTTTTCTATCACATATATGATTGAAATTTTTAGCAAACCAGTTACTTTGCCTATGTATTATATTTACTTCAAAACCCCAAATTTAATTTACTTAATATTCATATTTAAATAGATCTCACCATTTTATATTTAGTTAGTTGTATTTAAAAGCTTTTAATTTTATTTAAAATACACTTTTGTTCTTGTTAATTAAGACTTCTTTGGAAGTGTGATGAAATTATAGTATCTTTGGGTTTTTAGTGTTTATATTTTAACTTTATTTCATTAGATGTTAAGTTTTTAGAGTTTTTTGTTTTAAGTTCTTTTATTTATATTACTATTTCCTTTTTTATTTAATTTAAGATAATTATTTTAATTAATTAATAATTCACGTACTTTTCAAGCTAAATACGCTACAAAAGAAATAGGTTTTATTTAAGGGGGTTTTGGATTTTGTATTCTTTGTTTTTTGTTTAATGTTTGCAGTTGTTATATTATAGTGTGTGTGAGTGTTTTATTAAATATTTTGTTGCTGTTGTTAAAATTTGCTGTAGTAAATTAACAACAGAAAAGACGGCTCAATATGACAACGCACTAATATTTAACAATAAAATATAGAATAATAACTTTAAAGTAGTATTTATTAAATAATAAAAATGTTGATGATGACTTTTACGTTTCTTACTTATTTTTTATTATTATCATTTTTTTTTTCTTCTTCTTTGTGACGTCGTCTTTAACCTCCTTTCTGCTCATTTTAGTTTCACAACGAAAATGATAAGTTAATTAATTTCTTTCTCTATCTCTCAATTCACTCCTGTTAAAGCTTAAAGACTTTAATTAAAAGGGAGCCAACATTTAAAATCTACTTAATGATTTTTTTTCTATTTTCGTTACGCTTACAGTGGATTGTTTTTGTTTTAAGGAGTAGTAAGTATTTAATCTAAAGCAGCAGCATTAGGTAGATATAGATTTGTTAGATGATGTTTTGCAAGTTTGAAAAAAAAAAAAAAAAAAAATAAAAATATTTTATAAATAACACTACATCATCCTTTGCCAGCAACATATTTCAAAGTAATTTAAAAAATCAATATTTGTTTATAAAGTTATTTTAGCAGCAACATTATTTAATAATTTTAAAGCTGTTAAATATTTCTTGTTTTTGTTGATTTTAAAAATGATGCTTTTTCGGTTGTAGTTGTTGCTTCTTAGTTATCATTAGGCAACTCTTAATTATTTCAAATAATAATTGTTGCTGTTTGATAGTGCAGTTTATTTGTTTGTTTGTTCTTTTTAAGTTATTGTTGTTGTTGACGTCATTTTAAATGCTTTGCTGTGATTGATCAACTAAAAACAGCTACCTTCTGGTGGTTGCGCCAATTTAAGATTTTCCTTACAGGTCATAATTCGACGTATCTCCTGTAATAAGGACTTAATAGTATATTCACGGTTCCATCGTGACAACATGGGTACTAGTCTTGAATCAACCTAAAATTCAGAAAAAAGAAGAATAATGTTATAAAAAGGTAATTAATTATTTATTTGTTAAGTATGTATTTTTTTTTTTTTTTTTTTTTTTTGTCATATTATTAACTTACCACACCATTTTGATTAATACAATTAATATTAATTTTTGTTAAAAACTTTATCGTAGGAGGTTCATCAGGATAACGTTCACCGCAATCAATTTTCAACGAATACATTCTATTTTCAAAGGGTGTCTATAAAGAAAAAAAATATATAGTTGTATAAAATAAAGGCTACAAAATTTTTTAATCACAAATTTCAAAACAACATCATAGCAACTTAAAGCATGTATACAAAATGATAACATAGAAAATATAACTGACGGATGTTCATTATCAAAAATATTTTTTTTATTTAAATTAAATGAAATATAAATTTATTTTAATATAACAAATAAGTCCTCAAGCAATTAATGCGTGGCAAAAATATAACATTTTGGATTTGGAGTTGATATTGAATTTGCACGTATTTTAATCAATTCTATTTCCGATAGACTTCAAGAAGTTATTGACACTAAGGGTGATGTAACATCCTATTAACTCAAAAACATTGCAAACTTGCAAATTCTTGCTTAAATCAAATTTGTTAAAATGTGTAAATAATTTTGACATGGAAAATAAGGCTTATATATGTTTTGTGTTTTTTTCCAACGACCATTATAGTTGATTAAATAAATTTAATGCTAATTAAATCTAGACATTTCAGAGATTTTGTTAGTGAAACATTTTTGGTAAAAAAGTTGCTTAAAGCAAAAAATTTCGTGCTTTTTCTGAAACATATCCAAATTTCTAAAAAGTTTAAATATATATGACTATGGCTATATTTTAAAGAAAATTTAACATTGTATTACAGTTTTTGTCAAAAGTGTTCCAAAATTTAAACAGTTTATTTTTAAACTAAGTCAAATGTTAAAATCTTTCAGATTATAAATATTGCCTTAAGTTAATCTAAAATTTTTGGTTAGAGTACAACAGTTATAGGAATTATAAAAGTTTATTTCAATACTTTATTCAAAATTAAACGCTTTCAGATTATAGATATTACTTCAAGTTAAACTAAAATTATTAGTTAGAGTATAATAATTATTGGTTAGTGTTCAAAATTTATAAGTTTATTTAAAATTTTAACACTTTCATATGATTTATGTTGACTTAAGATAAACTAAAATTATTGATTACTGTACAACAGCTATAGGTAAATGTATTAAAAAATTATAACAGTTTATTTTAAAACGATATTCAAAGTAAAACGCTTTCAGATGATAGATATAACCCCAATTTAAACTAAAATTTTTGGTTAGAGCAGGTTCTGTGAATTTACCGAATAAATTTAAGATTTTAATCTCAAAAACAATTGTAAACAAAAACGTACACGAACGGAAAATTTGTAAAAACCAGTAAATCCAATAATAAAAAAATACAAACAAAAGAACAAGAATTTTTATCGAAATATATGTGAATAAAACTTAATTTTTCCTTTTGTTATAAATATATTTACTGTTCTTAAATGTACTTTTAATAAAATTAGAATGAAAAAATATTATTTTTTTAATTTACAAACATTTTTCTTTCATTGTTTATTTTTTGTTTTGTTATAACATATAGTCATACTGGATTTTCAAACAAAAACAAAACTAGTAAAATTTTGGAATACTCAGTTTATAAACTGTCATTTTTCTCTCTCAATTTTTTCGCCCTTTACTAGATTCTGGGTGCATTCGAACGCAAATTTTTGGGTGTTCGAATGCACTTAGTATAACAGTTATAAATGTAAACCGCTCTAAAATTATAAAACTTTCAGATGATAAATACAAACTTCAGTAAAATTATTGGTTACATTATAACAGTTATATGTGAAAGTGTTTGAAAATTATAACAATTTACTTTTAAACCGTGCTAAAATTAAAAAACTTTCAGATGATCTTAAGAAACTAAAATTATTGGTTACGGTATAGCGGTTATTGGTTAGACTGTTCAAATTTTATAACAGTTTATTTAAAAACTGTGCTAAAATTTTAACACCTTAAATTTTCCTTAAATTAAACCAAAACAGTTTATTTGAATATGTTCGAAAATTATAACAGACTATATCAAAATTGTGCTCAGTTATACAATTTCAGGTGTGATAAACGTTACCTAAAATTAAACAACAATTGTTGGTTACAGTATAACAGTTTTTACTGAATGTATATGAACATTCTTAAACTTGTACAATATTTTTTATATATTTTTCTCAAAGTATAAAAGTTTTCGTAAGTGTTTGAAGATTATAACAATTTACTTTTAATGATTGCCATAATTATAATACTTATATATTTACTAAAGAAAAGTAGTATAAAGTTTTATTTTAAAATTTTTATCTACACAATTGAAAATTAAATTGATTATTTTTTTCTAGTATAAATGTTTGAAAATTATCACTTTTAGAGAAATACTCACACGAGGAGGGCCAATGATCATACCGATCCAATATGTTAGAGTCATGTCATCATCATTTTCAAGGCCCCATGATATAGTACCATCGCCCACTCCTTTTTGGCCTTGATCTAATTCTTCCAACAAACGGAAATTTCTGGGGACCACTGAAATATATTAAAAATATATATAAATTAATATAAATAAAAACAGAACAAATAATTGCAGTGATGCTTTTCAAATGAATCATGATATAAAATAATTGGATATGTAATTATAAAAGAAATCCAGTAATTATTGGTTTATAAATATAGTTAATTATTTTTTTCAAACATTTAATTGTTGTTGGTATTTTATAATGCAAAAAATGTTAAAGAACATTAAACGGAGGAAAATATAATATCTATGTGTACACATATTTTTTTTTTTTTACTGCTTTGCTAATCTAATTAAACAACATTTTGTATTTAAAATAACTACGACCTGTGGAAGGAGTAAACACCTCCTAAATTTACACTGAAAGAAATTAGACATAGATTTTTTGGGAAAAACTAGAAAACTTTTCTGAAAAAGCAAATGGCCCTATCAGAATGAAATTATATACATATGTACATTAGGTTGGCCTCATTTGTATGGAGAGAAAATAAGGTATCGATGTTCCCAACTCAAATGAAAATTTTCTTTATTCTAAAATACCATTTCTAAAAATTTTCGTCCTAACATTATCGTTTCTTGAGCTGGAACAAAATGAAAAAAGGTCCTTTATTCGTGTTTTTCCTATTTTTTCGTATTTTTGCCAAAGGACCAATATGAAAATTTGATATCTCCAGAAAGGCCTTTGGGACGCGCATTTAATGACTTAAGAAATATTTGGGACCAGGTCCAAATGAATCCAAAAGTTTGCAATTTATCACAAAAAAATTGGATATTTGAATTTTTGTAAAAAAAAAAAAAAAAATAAGACCAAAGTTATAAAATATAATTTTCTAGCAGTTATACCGAAACGGTTTTTCCGCTTATTAAAATGTGAACATCTTCGAATTTTTTTCGACTTTTAAATGAATTTAGCTTTTTAATAATATATAACACTTTACACTCCTATTAACATACAACGGAATAAATAAAGTTTAACTGAAATACTCCCAAAATGTACACTAATAAGGGTACTTCTTTACAATTATACCAGTAAAGTAACATACAGTGAGCGATTTTTCTTGTGACTCGCAAGAAGAAATTACTCTGTGTGTAACAAGCTGTTTGAATTGTTATATATCATTAAAAAGCTTATAGAAATACGCAGATTTTGATACTAAATTTCGTTTAATTCCTTCGCTTATAGAAACATTACTTTTTTAAAAAAATCAAATTAAAACTCTTGATGATTCTCAATGATTTAGGACCACATATATTTAAGTTCATATTTTAGGTTCAATATAAAAGAAGCTCAAAAAGAAGAACGAAAAAGTACCAAAAAGTCTCTTCATATAGGATTTGATTCACTCAGAGCTGTTTGAATTTATTTCCATGCATTTACGTTAATATTATAAAATATTAAAAAAGTACCATCAGAAGATCGAAAAAGTACCAGAATTCCCTTGTTCTGAATTCTAAATCACTTACGCTTAAGTTCATATTTCTGGGTTTAATATATTAGAATAGAAATTGTTTGAATAAAATGTAATTTTCCCTTTTACCACCCTTTTTGGTACTTTTCTACCTCCATAAATGTAGCTAAAATTGCATTCCAATGAATTTCAAAATTATAGTGGAATCCCATAATTATATACGTATATGTCAATAAAAAAATGTTTTATGAAGAAGGTACCAAAAACATATGTGTTTTTTACCCCTTCAAAATTCGAATTTCCTAAAAGTACCAAATTAATAGTTGACATTTTTTTTTTTATATGTTTGGCCCATATAGATATTTATTTACGGAATGAATAAATAAAATAAAAATATATACTTCTGATAATAAACGTAGTGATTTGAAGTTGCTATTAAAATCAAAGTCCTTTTAAATTTAAATCGTATAAAAGTATGAAATTAGTCTTTCTCAATACTTTATTTGTTCTAGCTTCAAATCAGGCCTTTCCAAATTAAAAATAAGTCAAATTAATATGAATGGCATAGAATATTAAAAATATAAAAAATATATACACATTATAAAACGAAAAACGACTCCTTTCATTGTGGTAACATACAAAAAAAAATGTTTACCCATCTATATTGCTGAATTTATTAGAATCTTATTCAAATCTCTATGCTAGACTCTTATTTGAATATATAACTAATAATAAATACAAACAAATGTTAGTCAAATTTGGTCAAATAGTCGAAACAATCAAATAAAACGAGATATATTTTGAACATCGCCTATTTATTTTCCAAATATTGACTAAAGGTTTTCTGCAAGTTTATAAGCTTTGAAATAATCGATCTTGTAGCCAATTGCAACATGATGATTTATGACAATAATTAAGGGTCAATATTTGATTCTCCAATTAGGCTGATAGCAACTTCAGTATAAAACCTTTAATCTCCCAATATAAGCTGATACAAACTTCTGCATAAACAAACTCCCTCCCTGAAATGCAACTTTATTCTAGAAAAAAAAAATATTTATTGATTAGCCACAAAATAACAATTCAATATAAAAATTATTTGCCACATTTATTTGCTAATGTGAATCGAGGGCACTTTATAGAAAGAAGAAAATATTTAACTATTAGCAGGACGCCTAAATGGTAATAAATAGGAAAATGACTAGTCAGTTTTATTCTGTTTTGTCAAGACTCAGGCGCATATGCAGTTTTAACGATAACGGAAAAATATAAAATATTTTTCACACAGTAGCAAAAAAATAATTTTTCCAATTTCTTGAACAATAATAAAGCATAATTTAGTTTTATAACATTCCATTATAAAATTTTTATTTTTAATTGTATTTCTTTTTAAACATTTCCCATTCTTTATGCTCCTCCTTATACATATATCAATTATACTGCAGTGACTATACTTTTTTTAACACTCTCACGTTTTTTCATTTGCAAAAAAAAAAACTATTTTCTTTAAAATTAATCAAACATAGTTTAAATTGCATCAGTAACTTTTTGTTGAAAAACAAAATTCATTAGCATGTTTTGGATTTTATGATTTTTTCTAGTAAATTATAAAATTATTTTAAATGAAATTTCTTACCAACACCGGTGGATTGATTCGCCATTTTTCACTCTTCACAGCAATCTACACACATTTACAAGATAACTTTAATTTTGTTCTTACTTATTATTATTCGTGTTAAATATATATCGATCTCTTTTATGCCCCTCAATTTCACTTATAGGGCGTTTTTGGTTGCTACCTCTTTTGTTCCTTTCTTGTCGTATTATTTTTTCCGGTCTTCTTCTTTATTCTTTGCTTTTTTTAGCTGTCCGATTTTTCTATAAGAATTTAATAAGTTTTTACATTAAAACTTTTTATTAATATAATATTAATATAACTTTCTTTCAGGAAGTTTTATTTATAATTTGTTGGAATTACTGAATATTAGTTCCACAAATTTTTTAGTAGCTAAGAAAAGTGCTTGTTAAATTTGTTTTTTCAATTGTAATTTCCCATAATGGAATATTCTAATAAAAAACAGGGAAATTATTGCGAATATGCTGGCAGCATATAGAGTTGTATTTAATATGAAATTACAACTATGTTTCACAGGCAGTCTTCACGTGACAAACAATATTGTTTCATTTAAAATTATCTCAAATGTATTGGCAAACATAAAATTTTTATCTGTATTACAGATAATTTTTTATCTTTATCAATTATAGGGAAAGACGTTAGCACTCAAGCTCTGATAATTTTTCAAGTTTTGTTCTACTATTTTGAAGTCTGTCTTGATAAAAATTTGTATAGTATAGACTCCACGTAAGAAATGTCGCTCTGAAAAAAATAAATAAATTCTATTCCACAGCAGCAGTGAACAGTTAAATTTTTACGTAGTGTCTATACTAGAAAAATTTTTATCAAGACAAACTTCAAAATCAGTGCGAATCTATACAAGGTAACCTCAATTGAACAGCAGATTATTTTTGGTTGTTATAGCTGCTAAACAGCATATATAAAAGAACCTTAATGAAATCGCCTTATTACTGTTTTTGTGCTACTGTTGCCAGCTTCCATAAATTGGGATTAATTTTGATGTTTTTCTTAATAATAAATTGTCTAGTATAGACACGACGTTACGAAAATTAGCATTTCGCTGTTCATCAAAAATTATTTGAATAAAAAATACAGACATGACTGGTTCGTGCTGAATAAAAAGCTAAGATAAAGATTATTTAAAAATCGTCATAGCCAAATAGTGTCCTCACTTGTTTGCATTGTGGAAGCAATTTTAGCAAAAACGAACAAATCAATAATAAGTACATCTATGTTAGGAAACCATAATAGCAACCATTTTTCTCCTTGACAATACGTTATATATTTTTTATAAAATACATACCTTTACATTTTTTTATTTTACTTAGAAAATTCTGTTACCCATTTACGTATAGTTTTTCACATCAAATACAAACATACAATTATTTTTCGGACAACTTTTTTCTAAAATTGTACTTAATAACTTTTGAATTCACAAATAACATTAAAATGGCTTTTAAATCTTTATTAGTATTGGAAAAGCCTTTACAACATTTAGCCTTATCGGACTGGCACAATCGTGTAAATAGTTTGCGGAATGTCGCCGATGCTAGACGCGATGATGCCTTCCAAATACGCCATAGCTCCAGAACTTTAAGAAACGAAACACGCATAGAAGGGGATTGGACTAATTATGAAACTAATGAAGCTTTAGATAATAGGTAAATTAAAGATATATTTTATAGATTTAGGAATTAAACAATAATTTTATTATTTTTATACTTAAGAATATCTGAATTAAATCGTTGGCGCGAAGTTATTGCAAAAACTCTTGAACGAATTGAACGTGAAATGAAATTGCTCACCGAAGAGAAAGCTTCTACCGAACGAGAACTTGAAGCAATGCAAACACCTCTTTCGGTTATAGGCGAATGTTTAACCATGCGTGACTGTCGTTTAGGATCAGAAATAACCTATGATGATGCTGATACTGAAATTAAAAATGAACTAATAGTTGTGGAGAACAATCAACGTTTATTGACCGATCAGTGTCAGAGAGCTTGGGAAAAATTGTGTCGCTTAGATGAGGTCAAATTCAAACTAAACTTGGAAATAGACAATAAAAGCGAAGCCGAAGGCATAGATTTATCGCAATCATCTCTTAATAAATTTGCCGCTAATATTAGTTATAAAACAGATGCCACTAGAAATCCTAAAAAGTAAATAAAAACTATTTTAAATACAGTATTTATTTTTAAACCATTTTACTGCATTATAGCTCGTGTTCGTATCAGTCATGGTTGGATCATACAAAAAATATGAAGCAATTAGCTGAAAATGAATTAGCCGATACATATGCCATAAGAGAAGCCCTATTTGTATGTAGAGAAAAAGCTCACAATATGTTGATTTCTCAGCAAGAAAGGACGGAGCATACTATACGAAAACGTATATTTGAGACACAAAAATCTCGCAATGAATTAGAGTGGCAACAGTTAAAGGTAAGTTGTTTGAAAAGATATAGAATTATAAAAAAAAGTATTATTTTCCCAGATGAAAGAAGAAATGGAAAAAGCCATATGTGAAATAAAGACACTAGAGCAGTCTTTGCGAGATAAAACCGACGGTTTAAAATTAGCAGAAACTCGTTTAGAGAATCGTACTCAACGTTCCGGCATGGAGCTTTGTTTGGATGAAGCCCACGATCAGCTTTGTTTTGAGGTGCAAAAAATTCGTGAAATACGTCGTCGTTTGATCGATAAAATCGAAGAAGCTAAAACTAATTATAACTTACTGGAAGAACATGCACAAAAGATTGATGTTGACTTGGAAAATAAACAACACTCTTTAATGACCGACATAAGAGCATTAGATTTGCGCCAACGATTGAAGGCCGGTGAATTTAGGCAAAACAGTTCATCAACATCTGCACAAACCGAACGTAATATTGTTTTGACTAAAATGGAAAAGGAAATTCCTAAAAATTAATAACGTAAAATTGTATTATCAATTGTGACAGTGCAAAATAAACCATAAATTGTTATTGAGCTTCTTTCTTCTATTTTTTAATTAAAGACAGATAGGTAGATTAATAGATAGATAGACAAATTAAATCAATTCCTCGTTTTATTATACCATGAAGACGTATGTACACATGCCCGTAAAATTACAAAACATTATTGAGCAACAAAAATTAATTATGCTGTATTTTAAATTCCTGAGAAAATGTAAGTCTTATTTTAGAAGAAGTTAAGTTTTAGATTAAACCTTAACTTGAAAGTTAAAATCTATTTGACCAAATTTGGGTTTAAAACCTACATTCCATTCAATTATACTTTTACCTTTCTCCACACTTTGGGCTTTGCTTAATAAATGTACGCCTTGTCTTACAAACATATCCCATTTTATAAAGTTACCCGTTTCTATGGGGTCAGAAGGTCCAGAACTAATAATGAAATTTGATTTAGCAGTATTGTCTAGCATCCAATCTACCCATAAAGCAATTCCATTACAACTTGCCGAACTAACAAAATATAATTTTAGGTAATTTTCTGAAATAGTTCATCTATAACTTACAATTCAATCGAAATAAGTCCATTAGTTGATTGGTCTTTGTTAAAATTGCTAAATTCAACTTGAAGCAATTGTTGAGGTGGAGCTAATGCACGACATGGATATTCCCATAATGGCTGGGCTTCCACTTTTGACTGGGCTATAGTGGTAGAAATCTGAAATTATATGATATAAATTGTATGTGAGATAAAACTATTGAAAGTTTTTATATTTACCTCCACCATTTTATCAAAATATCTCAGATCAAAACCTTCACATTCTTTAAGAGGAGTTCGAATTTTATGCAGGTCTAAAAACTCAACAGGTACACAATAAATTCGTGCACCGAATGGTACTATTTGTGCAGATTCTGCTAGTTTTTCTTTAAATTTCATTAGCAGAGTACCAAAGTAAAAATTATCCCAAGGTAATATGGAAGTCAGGAAATATGGCTCTGCAAAAACATGAGTTATGCTTTTCAAATCCGTTTCACTTAAATTCTCCAACTTATCCACAAATTCAACATTGGTAATTTCATTAAATTTTGCTACTGTATCGATAAAATGCCTTGAATAGCGATGAGGTTCATGGCACCATACCTTAGAAGCATTTAAACGGGCACATGACAAACCCAAAAGGCAACCATCACCTAAAACTAAAACCTTTGAATAATTTTTTATACGCTCTTCTAAATATTTTAAATAACGCTTATTTCGCGAACTTTGATTCATTTGACCAATGCGCGATCGGCAGTAGGTCATATGCAAAGAGCATGTACAACTATGACGAGGGACAGATTTTTTAAGATTTTCCCCGGATTTCGGAAAAGCATCAAACCATAAGGAATATTCATCATGGTTACAATTTAAAATAAATTCCTCTCCAACCTTTGAAATATGTAACGGTTTCGGTATATAATATATTGCTTGCATCCAATGATCGCGCCATGGTATAACGTTGGCTAAAGGTTTTGCAGGGTATTTTTCAGCAACCAACTGCTTAAATTCGGGATGTGCCCAAAATGGTGCACAACTAAGTTTTATTTTTTCTTCGATGTCCATAGAAATATCCCACCAATAGAAAACTAAATCAGTGGAACCAACAATAGACGATTTTAAAATGTGATTTTTTTCCCTTGCCAGCTCTCTAAATTGTTTACGATTAAAATCGAACTCAAAAATTTCAAAAGGCTCAGTAATGGGTCGAAATTGTTCTAAAGGCAATTGGGAAAGTTGGACGTCATGCAAGTTAGCTTCTCCTTTACAATTCGCTATATCGTTAGGAGGTTTCAAAAGCACATTACCATCCAAATTGGCTAAAATCTTCATAGAATTCCACTGTGCGGCCAAGGGTGATTGCACAACCTGAGCATAACATCTTGCCTTAGACGGTATGCATATAACATCTTCAGTCAATAAATTTTCGTGAGCATGATTATATATACCAATAGCACCTTCTCCGATTAATTCTGTATCCAATAATTCTGCAACTAAAACATTAGCTTTCCTCTCCATATCTTCGCCAACAATTATGTTAGTAGATCTCTTCTTGATTAAAGTGATTTTATCCCTAACTTTATTAGCTTCCAAAATCTTCTCAGCACAATTTGCCATAGGCAAAAAAGCCTCGCACGCGGTTACCGAATCGGCACCAGAGGCTACAGCCATCATTGAAAGTATTCCCGTACCAGTTCCAATATCTAAAACATGCGCTTCTTTACCTTGTTTATGAAGATTTTCGATAGTTTTCCGCAGAGTAGCATAATACTTTTGATTTCTTTCCCTGTCGTGAAGCATATCACCAAATCCAGCATTAGCCATTTCTTGGTGATAGTCATATGAATCTTCTTTCGACTCCCAATTATTTTGACCCGTTATAGGATTAAGTACTTGTATAAATACCGCCATTTGCCTTTTTGATTGAAAGACTTTTAATTTATAAGATTTTAATAATTTTACAATCATAAAACACGAACTTTATACAAATAGTCAATAAAAACGCGTTTTTTCTATAATTTAATTTCAAAATAAACAATTTACAATAGTAGCTTAAGCTACCGTATTTTTCAAAAATTGTCCGCGTTGTATTTGCGAATTAATTTGACGGCCATCTGGCATCACTGTTTTTCGAATCTACAACAAGTGCTTGTCTATATTGCAACCCATCTACACATAGCAGCCCATTACACGCAACAGAATATGTAAGATTTTTATGTCAGTGAGTGTCAAATTCGCGCTCTGAGAGAATTACCACGTATAGATGCAGATATTAGTATTATAAGAGGTATTATGAGACTGTTGTGATGAGATTTCTCTACACAACTATCTTATAAGATGAACTGTCAAAAAAATACACATATGCGAAAGTTTGTGGGTGTGGATGTATTTTTTGGAAATTACTAGAAAAAATGTTTCTTATAAAATTTTTTCCTTTTAATGATTGTGTTACATTTAGAAAAAAACTTTCTTAAATAAAAAGGACATGATTACTCTGTGGCTGATTTAAAATAATGATATCTTATAGGATTTATTAGAATACGTGTACCCCTTATTTAAGATTTAACATAACATAAACAAAATGGTTACTCTCTTCTGTCGATGTTATTTCACATATTATATCATCGTTACATAGCGTATATATTATACAATTTTTTATCAAGACTCAACTCGAATTTATGAAAGGTGATAACAGTTACACAAAAAGAACAATAAGGCTAATTCATTATTATTTTTTTATATATGCAGTTTGGCAGCTGTAACAGTCAAAAAATTAAAATCAGCTGTTTAACTAAGGTTACCTTGTATAGATTGCATTGATTTTGAGGTTTCTCTTAATAAAATTTGTCTGGTATATACGCTATGGCTGAGATTAACGCTGATATAATACATGAGATAACGTCGGCAGAAGAGAGTAACCATTTTGTTTATATTATGTTAAATCTTAAATAAGAGGTACACGTATTCTAATAAATCCTATAAGATATCATTATTTTCAATTAGTCATAAAGTAAACATGTCCTTTTTATTGAAGAAATTCTCACTTTTTAGCACAATATTTACAAAAATCTTTTTTTAAATGTAAAACAATAATTAAAAGGAAACAATTTTACAAGAAACATTGTTTTTTATTAATTTCCAAAATACACATGCACATACATAAACAAACTTTCGCATATGTGTATTTTTTTGACAGTTCATCTTATAAGATAATTGTGTAGAGAATTTGACACCCTCTGACAAAAAAATCTTACATATTCTGTTACCTAGTGTCTACATTAGGCAAATTTTTATCAAAACAAACGTCAAAATCAGTGCGAATATATACAAAGTAACCTTTGTTAAACAGCTGATTATTATTTTGGTTGTTATCGCTATCAAACTGCATATATAAAAAACAATAATGAATTCGCCATATTGTTGGTTTTGGGCAACTATTGCCACCTTTCATAAATTGGCGTTAAGTTTGACGTTTGTCTTGATAAAAATTTTTCTAATGTAGACACTATGTTACGTGTAGATGGGCTGTAACAGAATATGGAAGATTTTTTTGTCAGGGTGTCAATTACATAGTGTCTACATTAGAGATTTTTTTATCATGACAAATGTCAAACTTGATGCGAATTTGTGTGAGGTGGCAACAGTTGCAAAAAACAACAATATGGCGTATTCATAATTGTTTTTTATTTATGCAGTTTGACAACTGTAACAGCCAAAATAATAATCAGCTGTTTAACTAAGGTTACCTTGTATATATTCGCATTGATTTTGACGTTTGCTTTGATAAAAAGTTGCCTAATGTACACTAAGTTAGTTCTCTGAGAGAAAAATAGTATATATTTTGTTACGTATAGATGGACTGTTAGTTAACATAATGTCCACATTAGACAATTTTTTATCGAGACAAACTTAACACGTATTTGTGGAAGGTGACAACAGTTGCACAAAAACAACAATATTGTATGCAGTTTGACAATTGTAACAACCAAAATAATAATCAGCTGTTTAGTTAAGGTTAGCTTGCATATATTCGCACTGATTTTGACGTTTGTTTTGATAAAAATTTTATCAGCGATAACATCAGGTGTATTCTTAGGGTAAGACAAATTTTTATCAGTATATATAGGAAAATTAAGTAGTTATCTCATAATATAGTTGTGTCTTGATTTCATATAACAATTCTCTGGTTATATTTCTTATAACACTTCGGTAACACCTTATATTTTCTTTGTGAGATCGTGTGTAAAGCTTTTTTTTTTGTCCGAAAGTGACAAAAAATGTAAACAAAAGAAAAAAAAAATCAATGATAAATTTTCACGACGAAAACACAACAAACATTAATATTTCCTTTGATACATAGAAAATGAGTAATGAAACCTCTTTCCAACAATCGGAAACAATAAACAATGACGTCACACAAGATGTAACTCCTGAGAGTGAATTTAGCATGGATGGATTTAACAACTACACAGCGGGTGAAGCCTTTATCCAAGGTTTGGCTGGATTAGTAAATCAAAGTGATGTGGAAACAATGATAAGAGCTCAAAAACAAATGTGGGTTTATATTTTTTATAAAATATATTCCATTTTTAATTAATTTTGTTTACAGGTTGCAGCGTTTTGAAAAAACCAATGAAATGCTTTTGAATTGTAATGCCTTGTCTCAAAGTCGTCTAAAACAAGCCAATGATGATTTTAAAAGACACTGCAAGGTATTGACCGATATGAAAAAGGATTTAGATTATATATTTAAAAAAATTCGTTCCATTAAACAAAAACTAAGTCATCAATATCCTTTAGCGTATGCTGAGGCCCAACCACAGAGAAGCAGTTTAGCCGAGGAGGCTGAAGATGAAACTGAAGTTAGAAGACACACAGGAATAGTTACGAAAACCAAAGATATAGAACAAAAAGATGATCTCAATGTGCCATCATGTTCAAAAAAAGTTAACGAGACCAATAAACCTTGTTCTTCTACAACAGTCGAATATGTGCAAATGGAGGAAGCTGTCGACAATGGCAAACCCATAGAAAATGAATTAATTAAAAGGGTGTGTTCTATAGAAACCGCAAATCCAAATGATTCCTCTGATTGTACCTCAGAAGATACCGGTTAAATAAAATATATATAGATACATTTAGCATTTAAGTAATATGTATATAATTGGGCGTATGTACCTCTTAAATAGAAAATAATTACTATTTATTTTAAAATATAAAAAATTACAAAATGATTTGATATTTATATTGCTTGGGTACTTTTGAAATCAATAAACGACCATCATAGCTGAGCGAGGCGAATATCCAAGGATCAACATTACTCCATTCAACACAATATACGGAATCTTCATGTTGATCAAATGTCTGCAATAAACCATCTCCTAAAAACTTTCGTGGTACTTCTTCCTTAGAGTTATTTGCGGTTACCTCTTCTACAGCTTCAGAACTTACTGAACCTGCACATGTTAGTAATACCTTACAATCGCTAGAACTACTTAAAACTAATTGATCGTGGAATGTATTAAAGCGTACCGACCAAACCCAATGGGCATGATCGTTACGAACAAAAACCGGTTCTTTTGGCATGCGACAATCCCATATTTTAATAAAGCCATCATCACCGCCCGTAACAAAATGACATTGTTTATTCGGGTTACAATCAATATCTCGCACCAGCTGACCATGTGCATCATCTATGGACCAGGTTACATGTAGAGGATCGCGTATATCATAGGCTTTAATATTTGTATCATGTAAAACTACAAATTGTTGTCCTTGATGATGATAGGACCATTTACCCACATTAAAAGGATTAATATGTTTTGAAGCTGAACCCGTAGCGGCTGCTTCCGCAATTTGTCGTGTAGCGGATTCTCCACGATTAAATAAAACAATTTTATTATCGACTACACAAGCCAAAGTGTCGGCCTGATTTGGATGAAATTCTATTGTTTTCACTTTTTCGCCATGTTTTTCAGTATCCAATATTTCCATTTTGTGCCATGATAAAAATTCCGATTTAGCCCCAATTTCTGCATTATCCTCTTCCTTGTAGGATAGTAGAGCTGCTTTGGTCTTAAAACTATTTCCATTTTGTTCATTATAACAAGTAGCAATTTCGTGTAAATCATGAGGATTTGCATTTAATTTCCATACCTCTCCCATTTTGTGCTCAAATATTTTCGACGTTATAGTAGATTCTTCCTCATTATACTCTACCAGATGGACTTGGTTTGTAGGCTTTAAGGAATTTGTGGCTATAAAGTATCTAACTTCATTACTTTCAGCCAGTTGCGGGGCTAAAGATCGAGCCTATAATTAAAAAAACAGTTAATGGTTAAGAAACATTAAGCAGCATTGAATTTTTACAAAATATTTATAATTTACCTGTAATTCGAGGCCATATATTAAACCATTTGAATCGTCCATTATATAAGAATAATTTTTATTATTATTATTTTTTTTTTTTTTTTTTTGTTTACAACTTAAAAAATTTATTGTAATATTTTATAACTTTTGTTTAAAATTTGCAAAACTCCGAACAGCTGTTTAATTTTCATTTTTTTTTTTGTAGGGTGTCTAATAAGGTATTTTAATATACCGAATAAGCCTTGGTGTCTAGACTAGAAAATTTTTAATCAATACCAATATCAAATCTTCATCTTTTAGAGCTCGAATGCTCTGCTAAAAATTATGTTGAAACAATAACAAACCATGTACGAACAAATCTATTTCTCCTTTTAAAATGTAATATTAAATATCCCTAAAAAAATTCTTAATACCCAAACCAAATCCCTTTCAGAGCCATAACGTCTCCAGATCTGGCAGCACTACTTCTATGTGACGTTTGTTGCAAATAAAAAACAATTTGTAAACAGAAACAGAACAGAAAAACTAATTCTTGTTAAATTTTATTATTTTCAATCTAATATTTTACAGATTTTTAAACTTAATTAATTTGGAAGCAATGGAGGTATCGTGTGGTAGTGATGAAACATATATAATAGAACAATCTAAAAAATTAAGAACAACAGATCCTTGTTCAGCCAAATCTTGGATTATCACAGCAAAAACTTTGTTCCCTAATAATTTTAATGTTCAAGTAAGTTTTATACAACATACATACATACATTCATACATGTTATTTTACATTCATTTGAATTACTCTAAAACACCAGAAACCAATATCAACTTCAGAATGCGGCCAAAACCTTACGTCCTAACCTAAATAAAATAACTATATTACATTTTTTTAAATAATCTGCCTAATATTTGCATATATATCGATTTAACATTCTCTTTTTGTTAATAAATTTAGTTCGAGGCATATCGTTTGGAAAAAGAGGCAAATAATTGTGAGGAGGCCGCAAAATGTTTCAGTTACATGTAGGTTATTATACACTTATGTTATCAAAAATGTATTAATTAAAAATTTCTCTTTTTAAGTATTTTAACATTTCAAAATCAAAATGTTGAACTATGGGAGGAAGTTAATGAACTAACAAATGCTTTAAGAGCTCCGGAAAATGAAATAACTCCACAACAAGAATTTTATGTAAAAATGTTTCAACATGTTTCCTATGATGTCCAGCACAAGATATTAATGTTAACTGTTAACCATACAGAAAATAGTTTGAATCAATGTAAATTACTATTATTGGTTTTAAAAAGATTTCCACAAGCAGCCCTAACACATTCGGTAAGATTTTCTTTTAAACTAAAAGCTTGTTATATTCTTATATGTATGTACATTTTTGTAGCCTCGTCTTTTAGAAATGATAGCTGATGGCATGAAACAGAATCCTCAAAAATACCAAGAAATGTTGGTAGAAGAAGCCTTGCCTTTAATATATCATAAAACACCAGAATTACCGGCTGGTTTAGTATGTCGTTTGTTTACAATTTCTTTGGAATATTACATAAGACAAATTATAGATGAAACGAAATGTGATATTACCGAGATATGGAAAAAAATATTTCAAGTTTTAATGCTATGCGGCAAGATACAACGTTGGGAAACGTTTTTGCCATTTAATAAAACCTGGTGAGCTCTAAAATATTAAATATTTATATATTTTTTATACGATTTTCATTGAATGTTTTTATCAGGGGTCAAAATGTTTATTGGGATAAACTTATAGAAATAGTTTCAACTAGCGCCGCCGGCAGCACTCAAGTATTATTTTATGCCACAACACTTTTTATTTATTCCCTACACTGTTACATAAAAAACTGTAATACCCGTCCGGAAGATCAGGAAATTAATCATGTCCTAGTCGAGGGATTCACAGATTGGAAAATGGAACGTACAGATGCCCAAAGTATGGAACCGCCACGCATATCATTGACCACACCAACAAGTAAAGAAATTTCGAAAGCTTTTGTGCATGCCGCCCAATGTTGGCAACTGCTTAATACAGAGCAATTTCAAAGGGATTTTAGTAAACTTCTTTTAACATTGCCTTTGTCACCTTGGATTTCCAGATTTTTATTCGATTTGGCAATTTATTTTGGCCACCAAGAAGAAGCCAAAAAACTTATGACGGAAATGACTATAAAAAGTAGTTTAGTACATCATATTCTAAAACTAAGTTTAAATTTGTTACAGGGTAAATTAACAGTAAGTTCAACATGAAAAACTAAACAGTTTGCTATAAATTAAAAGAAATTTTTCAGTACGAAGGCTTTGAGTGCATATTAAAAATTTTAAGCGATTTACCAGCAAGTCAAGGACAAGTTTTGGAGCAATTAACTTTAAAAGTACCCCGTCATATGATTTTTATACCTTTAACCCAAAAGGCTTTAGTGCAATATTGCACCAAGGCTATAGTAACAAGTTTAAGTGTAAGTATGATCATACGCTATGATTATATTTTGTATACTCTTCACCGATTTCCATAAATATCTTGGATCCGCTACACAACGTAACGGGGATTTCATTATGCCTTTGCATCAGTTGAATAATAAAGAAATGTATGCACTAAAGTGAAGGGAATGCAAAATTCATTACCGCCAATTATACCGGTATTTCTTATTATTTCTTTTAAACATTTAACTTTTAGCGTAAGATCTATGAACCCAATTGTCCCGATGATATATTAGGCGATCTCTTAATCCTACTACAATTGGGATATCCACGAGAAAAAGAAATTGCTGAGCAAATATTTTCCATAATAACTAGTCGTCGATCTTTTACATTTCGTAATTTTTGCTCATTTTTAATAAACATTGACTTTATTGAAGAATTTATGTACATTTGGCACACGCACAATGAAGAATTCAATTTCGATTTTACTTCCAACAATGCTGGCCCAGCAGGCTCACGTCGCACCCGTGGTTCTGATAAGGGTGTAAAAGAAGATTTTCGTTTGATTATAAAACAGCAAATAACACGTTCAAATGAGAATGTTACAACGCTGATTGCAAATTTCATTAGTCAGGAACATTTACGTTTAATGCATTATCTGTTTGATGTAGAGGTGGGTCAATTTTAAAGTTGTTATATATATATATATATATATATATATATATATATATATATATATATATATATATATATATATATTCTATTATAAATAAAAGTAATTAAGTAATGTACACATTTAAAAATTAATATTTTATTTTAAATATATACAAACATGAGAATTACCCCTACGAGGTAGCTTGAACCTGGAAATGGTAAGAATCGTCCTCCTTGCCATAAAATACATCACATTCAAGTCAGCACAACAAATTTTAAAGAAAAAGTAGAATTTAAAATCATAAATACTGTTTGGACAAAATTATGGATCAAAAGAGCAAAAAAATGTTTTTCTTTTAATAAAAAACAATGAAAAAAATTCGTTTTGATTGATTTGCAGTTTTTTTTTTTTTTAAAATAAAAAAAATTAAAATAACTTGCGTAATTTGTTTTAGCAGATTTGAACCGGGGCACACTGAATAGATATACTGGAACTATCAAACTTCACACATAAAAAAATAAAAATTATGCATCTCGCTCCGGTGTGCGTATACCTTATGAATATGCCTTGGACTTCAGCCCATTGAACATTGGTAGATATTTATGTGAGAGGAAAAAACCTGATTCAATTGTCAAAAGCCTAATTCACGCAATAAGAAAATACATGTAGTCACATATATTTTATTTTTGTGTTTTGAAAAAATAGTATTTTTTTAGTGCCTCTCACATAAACTTCTAGTTAGTAGTATTCATTCTATGCCAATGAATATAAGAAAACAATTTCACAAAAAAATGCAAAAAAGTAAGTTTTGTTCTGTGGCAGGGCTGACAGATACTTTTTTTGACTAACCACAAAATTTTTAAAAAATCTCCATTCAAAAAAAAAAAAACGTTTTTTCGTTCAAAATAGTAAATTTTTGCTTTCCCTTTAGAGATAATTTTTGGATGAATATTTTTACATAAATACATACGTTTTTCAAAACTTTAGACTAAACATTACATTTTAGACTAAAAATCTAATAAATCAAAGGAGTTGGTACTATACGTAACTTTAGGATTAAATTCTTGTGACAGATTTTATTAATATTAACATATTAATGGCCAAGGTAATATTTATGTAATACCTTTGTTTTACTATTATTTATACTTGATGTATAAAAATGAAGGTTTTTTTTTTGCAAAAATAAGTAAGGAAAACTTTATGCAATATATATTTTACAAATAAAGCATCATATTACCAAAAAAGTACAATTCGAAACGAATATTGAGAAAAACGAAACTTTAAGAAATTGCCAAATGACATATTTTCCTTTTTTCCTGAAAAAGTAAAAATTCACAATCAACTCTAATATTAATCATTAATTTCTTCCAAATTCTTTATTACTTTTAAATCGCTTTTTGACACTTATTTAAATAAGAAAAAAACGCAACTCTTTAAACTTCAAAAATAACAGCCGATAATCAGATGCATTCATATTGCATGCTATATTCAAGTTTAGTTTTTTTTTTTAACTCAACCGAAAATATGCATTTTACACATGCTTTGCTTGTACACATATTATGTGTACATAATATGTATTGTAACTTTAAAAATAACTGCTAAAACTTTTATTTTTTGCATTTGTATTGCAAGAATATAGTTTATGACTAAACACCATAAATCAACTAAAATAAAATCAGATACATATATACTTTTGATGTTCCTCGTTTGATAACAATCTAATAATGACTAACCCCCGTATACATTTTAGAGACAGAAATATATGAAAAATTTTATTTAAAGCATTTAAATGTAAAAGTTGTTTATAAATACGGGGGTAAAAATTATTTATTTTGTCTGTTTAATTATACACAATGATAAGCATTTAAAACACCATTACAATTGTTCACTGTAATCATGTTTTACATATGACATAAAAATATTATACAATGCTGTACATACATTTACAAATGTAACACGATATTTGGTTTCCAAATAACGAAAATTAATGTACTGGGCTCCTGGCCACAATAACCAATCAATAAAGTAAATAAAAAGAAATTTCTCTTTAAGCTCATCATTGGTTTCTTTAAAGGTTTTACGTTCAAGAAAGCAAGCCGAATAGAAAAATATAAATATACAAGCCGGTGACATTAACAATTCATCTATTAAGATTTTCTTTATGACATTTTTAAAATTCGCTACAGGCATCACCTTATCCATCCAATTATATACATAATGATGAAGAGGTCCTTGTAAAGCTCCCACTATGAACATACGACCTATTCTTTTCCAATCATAGCGTTGTGCATTTGGTACACCTCGACGATATTCAATCTCTTGGGCCATTACATCGCCGAAAACCATTAGAACACCAGATCCCACAATATTGGTGATTAGTAAATATTTTCCAAATATGTTCATCCATATTCTTCTGGTAGTTGCAAATTTAGATGTAGTCGTAATTGAGGAGTTGTTGCTGCTACTATTGTGTTTAATTCTATAGATTGACAACTGAAAATTCTTAGGGGTTGGTGATTTCAATGTTGTCGTTGTTGTAGGTTTTAATAGGGGTTGTTGTATCCACAGCTGATTTCTTATACATCTCGTCTTATTCAACTGACTATAATTTCTTATTAAAGTTGTGTAACTTAAAGGACTTTTGGTGAACATTTTATCACATTTATTATAAAACTGTTTAATTACATTTACTTTAAATTATTTTGTTAACTTAATACTAATTGTACGTTTTTAATCTTTCACTGAAATGTTACAATATGATCAGAGGCGAGGTCGATCGGCTCCAAGTCGGCGTTTAGCCGCCGGCGATCTTAATTTTGTTGCAAGCGCCGACCTCAACTCATGCGACTTATCGGCTAATATTTATAGCCGACTGTTTTCTTTTAATTTAAATTTTTCGCATATTTCTTAATGAATATTAACCTAGTGTCTACATTAGGCAAATTTTTATCAAAACAAACGTCAAAATCAGTGCGAATATATACAAGGTAACCATAGTTAAAAGGATGATTATTATTTTGGTTGTTATAGTTGTCAAACTGCATATATAAAAAACAATAATGAATACGCCATATTGTTGTTTTTGTGCAACTGTTCCCACCTTCCACAAATACGCGTTAAGTTTGACGTTTGTCTTGATAAAAAATTGTGTAATGTAGACACTATGTAACAAAAACATGCCACAAAATATTAAAAACGGTTGTTTTAATTATTTTATATTATTTATTAAAACTTACGCGTAATTATTTAAAAAAAATTGGCAAGCCACATGAAATTAGTGTTGATTGGATTTTTTATTTACTGGAATTTGTATTAATGAAAAGAGAAGTGGACTAAACCTAACCACCATAAAATAATTGTTAGAAGCGAAATAAACACTAATATTTGTATTTATTTATTCCAATTGCCAATAAACTTATATTTCAAAAGTGAATTCCTGAATAAAAATCTGAATTTAATATAGACAATTATTATATTTTGTTTAACCTACAAACAGAATTCAATTCATTTACTTTTCTTAACTTTATTCTTAAATAAAAATAATAATCACTACTAAAATGAAAAATGATTTCATTTGTATTAAAGCTAAAGGACTGAAGTCGTTTTATTTTGTTTTTTGTTAAATGTATTGTTAAAGAGAAATTTAATGAAATATATAAAAGAGTAACGTGACTGACTGATTCATCATCCCACAGTTCAAACGCTTCAAGCTAGAGAGATGAAATTTTGGCCATAGGTTGGTCTTCCGCCAAGACGGGATTTTCGGAGATTCGAATGTTTAAGAGGTAAAAACGGGTAAAATCGGTAACTTTATATCTTTTAACTAATATAGATAAAAAAATTAATACCTATCGTTATTCATTAAACAAAAGCGGACAAGTGTCTCGTACATTTTTGAAAATGGGCCCTTTTGGGGGTAAAACCGGTAAAAACTGTATTTAGGTACTTTTCTGGCACCATTCGTATCTTTTAGGGCAATAAACATACAAATAAAATTTATATCGTATTCGTAACTTGTCGAAAAATAAGAAACACAAATTTATTACTTTTTGAAATTTGAACGTTGAAAGGGGTGAAAATTGCACCTATTTTTGGTACTTTTTTCATAAAACATTTGTTTCTCTTTACTAATATATGCGTATTTTAATATTACATTACAATTTATAAATTCATTGGAATAAAATTTTTGTTACTTCCATGGGGGAATAACAAGTAGCAAAAAGGGGTAAAAGCAGGAAATTACGTTTTATTCAATCTCAATAATGAATTTTCTATTATAGAAACATTAACTTTCGTATATGTATTCCTAACTAAGTGAGAATTCACAAGAGGGGAATTTGTGGTACTTTTTTGTTCTTCCAATGGTAATTTTTGAATTTTTATGAAATCTGATTTTTAATTGGATGATATAGTATATACTTTAGTAGGCTTTAGTAGTTTTTGAATGATGAACTCATAAAAAAAGGACTCCTTGGATGTTTCTCATTCATATAATGGATGCGTGAAATTGGAATCATTAGAAGGTGCAATTGAGATGTGTGTTATTCAGTTTCTGAAGACACCAATATTACAACTGTTCCCATGGGAGTTAGGAGTCATAGTTTAATTTTTCAGGTTTTTTACTTTTGGTATTACATTATATTTTTCCTAAATAAAAAAGTTTATATCTGGACTATAATATAAAATAAAAAAGAAAGCCGCCGCTGAACTATTTTCGCTAAGCTATCGCCGCCGACAATTTTAATTCGAATTCGCCCTCTGAATGTGATATTATTATCACCTGCGTTTTTGTTTTTGCAATACGATATTGCCATATTTTTATGTTACATATCTTTTATTGGCACCGTTTTAGAAAAGAATATAACGCTAATTTTTATATTAAATAAATGACATATGAAAACTTTGAATACGATTTCTGCAAAACTACTTTTTTGAGATATAACACTCTGAAAGTAAATGATCGATATAATGATAATTAAAAACAAAATAATACCACAAAATAAAATATCGGCATAAATCAATATTACTGGAACTATTGATTGTTAAATAAATTTAATAATGATTCAGTAGTAGTTTTTGTACCCTACACCACTATAGGTGGTGGGATATTATGTGTTTGTGCAGAAGTTGTAACGGACAGAAAAATTTTTCGGACCCCCACCTTAAAGTATACGATTTAACAATAGCCATTCATCCGTCCGGTCGGCTGGCTGGTTGTCCATGTAAAACTTGTGCGCAGTATAAATCTGCTTGACAAATTTCATGACGATCGGTCCATAATTCATTATAGTTCCCATATGAACCTCTCTTCCGAAAATCACTTTAACGTGTATAAATCGCACAGAAATGTTAGTAGTACGTTTATATTTAATACAAATACGGTTTATATAAGTAGAAAATGCATTGCAGTGCAGTAATTGACCAAAGCTGTCATATAACGGGGAAAAAACCGAACTCTGTTTTAGTAAAACTCTTCTGAACTAATTTATGTGTGGTTTTTCTTTTTTTTTTTTTTTGCTGAGCGAATTAAGAGTTGGACTTCTAGTTCTTTTCTATGGTAGGAACATAGTATATACAAGCTCTATACAAGCTATATACACTGCCTGCCACTTCAATAAGGAATCACATATTTTTATCTTTAATTAAGTATATCTCCTAAACTAAAGTTCAGAAAAAAATAATTTTTTGCGCAACCAAATTTCCTGAAGAAATAAAATATATATATATTTTGTTATACTAAAATTATGCATTTATTTAAAGACATGTATTTCTGTGGGATTATTTCGTGTGTCACTTGAACAAGGAATTCTTTTAATATTAATCAAGAAGGCTATGATTTGAATTTCGTTCAATATAAACGGCTAGAGAAGTTTTAATTTGAATAAATAGTTTTTATTCAAAATTAGACGTGGTAAGGCTCTTAATAAATCTGAAAAAGAAAAAATTCTGATTTTGAAATCTCAGGGTCAGAATCCGGTCCAAATAGCCAAAAACATTAAGAGAGGAAAGAAAGTTGTGTACAAAAAAATGTAGGGACGGAAGAAAATGGCAACAACTCCAAAAGAAAGACGAAAAATTCTCAGAATTCCATCAAATTCTGCCATGTCGGTATCAGAAATACGTGAAAAAAGTGGAGTCAGTGCCAGTCTAAGAACAGTGCACCGTATTTTAAAGTCGTGCCCATCACAACGTCTACAGTTTGCCAAAAACACAATGACATGGTCCGACAAATGGTTTAAAGATGTATTTTCCGGTTAAAAAAGTTTAATATTGATGGTCCCGACGGGTATAACTATTGCTTCCATGACCTAAATAAGGAGGAATTATTTTTGAGCTGCAGACACAGCCGAGAGGGCGGAATAATGGGGTGCCATTTCGTATTATGGTACTATAGAATTGATTTTTGTAACCAACAAAATGACTGCAACGACTTACAAAAACATTCTGGAGGAAGCATTTCCAAAATTTAATGATTTCTTTGAACGAATACCTTGGACGTAACAACCCGACAACGCTACGACTCATACCGCCAGAGCAGTAAGATAATGAATTAGTCAACAAGGTGTTCAACTTTTGGATTGGCAACCATATTCACCAGACCTGAATCCAATGGAAAATGTCTGGACTTGGCTTGCAAGAAAAATTTATAAAGGAGGAAAACAATTTGATATGATAGAATCCTTAAAGGATGCAATAACGGAAGCATGGAGTTCAATTTCGCTAAATTACTTGGAGTCATTATACAAGTTATATAACCTAAAATTTAAAAATAAATTAGTTTGCTTAGTTTTAAAATATTCCTTATTCAAGTGACAAACGAAAAAGTACCACAGAAATACATGTCTTTAAATAAATGCATAATTTTAGTATAACAAAATATGTATATTTTTTATTTCTTCAGGCAACTAAAGCCAACACTTTGAAATATGGTTTCACAAAAAATTATTTTTTTCTGAACTTTAGTTTAGGAGATATACTTAATTAAAGTTAAAAAAATGTGATTCCTTATTCAAGTGGCAGGCAGTGTACAAGCTTAGTCCGGAAATTTCCATACAAATTTGTATGAAAAATGCGCAATGCATCTCGGTTAAAAAATAAATTTTATTTCAAATTACCTCCGGCTTTTTTGTTGCTTTTATTTTCTCATAAAAAACATTACCATATTTTTTTTAAATTTATATGAATTTCGTAAACAAAATTAAGTTTTTTTTTTTTGGATTTAAGTTTGATGCCGATAAATATCAGTTGTTGTGTAGTACACAGAAGATTCCGGTAGTTTCCAAAAACGACCTATAACTTCGTACAGGAAGTGGATTCCATGAATCTAGTAACAATCTTGAATATTGTCTCCACCACGTAACGACAGTTTAAGGTTGAAAACGATTGCATGTACCAATGCTAAAAACCCCGAAAACACAGCTAATTTATATTTATGTATAACGTAGAGTCTACACGAGAGATTTTTCTATCACTCAGCGAAGGGATCCACACTGGAAGGGTGCTGCCGGCTAGCGTTTTGACATCCGAAATACCAACTGCGACGATCCTAGGATCGTCTAGCTGAACCAGATTGGTAATTAAGGACAAACTTAAGCAACTTGAGTACAGGAGTTGATAAGTTTTGGTTAACAGTTTGGTATCTCTCCAACCCGAAGAAGAAGGATGATGTCGCGAATAAATTTACCGACACCACCATTAACCGACCCCAATTAATGATCGCGTGCTTTTTGCCGACAATTTATTGAGCATCCAGAGAGAGACAAGGCGAAACAAAGTGTTGTTCGCAAACTTAACAAACTTCTAGTCACGGACATACTACAATTTTTCATACTAACTGTAGTTGCAGAGGCCATCAACAACACCAAGTCTTCAAAGACGATTGGCCCAGATGGAATTTCTATGCTGTAGCCACCAAAATTGCACATGGCTTAAACCAGCAGAAGACATGTGAACGGACTATTTTTGTGGCACTTGACCGTCAGTCGCGCCACTCTCTTCCAGGACATCCTACAGCCCACAATGCCAAACAACTTAAAGAGATGGACATTTAATTATTTTTACCTCTCGAAAGTCCCAGCGCCTCCACCAGGAGTTGACGTAATATCCCATGCGAACGACTGCACCATTACGGCGATAGGCCATAACGTTAATGAGCTATGCGGTTTGGTAAATGGTTATCTCAGCGAACCTAGGCATCGTAGTCGATAGAGTCCAAATTCCGACTGTGAACCACCCGAAGATCCTGGAGGTCACTTTCGATAGCCTTTTTTTAAATTCCGATCTAGAAATAAAATTCTCAAAGCACTAGCCGGCAGAACCCCTCCAGTATGGACCCCTTCGCTGAGTGATATCCAGTGGAGAAATATTTAAAGCTGCCAAAATGCAGCTTAAGAACCGTAACAGGCTGTCTACAAATCATCTCACCACACCATCTGCATGTGGAAACGAACGTTCTGCCGGTTAAAGAACACAAAATACTGCTCAATCAGCAGTTCCTCCTGGGATGTCATCGGAGGGATCATCCAAACTTCAACATTATACAGTTGGAGACCCCCCAAGGCATGTCAAGAAAACCTTCGCACATACGATGAGAGCATACAGAGGTATGTGTATGGGCAGTATCCTTTCGACCGCAGCTCTTATATGGCAGATTTGAACCAAATTTATATAGATGCCACAAATTCCGCGGTTTCAAAGCGCGACAAAGTACGACAAATGTTGCATATCGTTCACAACGAGAAGAACCTATCGCAGAAAACGAGAGTAGTTCTGGCACAACTAAGGTCGGAGCAATAGGCGAGACCAGTAGGCATTGGTCTCGCATAGGCCGTGCTGTCCCCGATATAAATTAAATGCCAATCTTGGTAACAATGATTATGAATGTACATAGCGAATATAATCAATGGCACTACATTGTTTACGTTTGTTTATATAACAAACAATAATTGTTTGGAAATCATTTGTTTTATTTAATTGCGATGTACATACATAAAGAATTTGCTTGAACTTTTTATGGGTTTTGTGTATTTAACTAACATAGCATTTAATGGAAAAGAAATATCTTACTGAATAAAGAGATGATTTTTAATTTGCAGTTTCGCAAGCGTCAACCCAATCATTGTACACGTCCAAGGGCTCAGACAGAAAATTAATTGTTGTTTGATAATCTTCCAGACAAACACGACAACTTATTCTTGCGGCATTGTGACTTTTGTCCATTTTCACTTCACACGATTTTTCATGATTACAAAACGGGCAATTAAACTGTTGATCTAAAGGTTCGATATTTTTACGTTTTGGCGGTGGTTTTCTTTTCGATTTACGTCTTCCCATTGTTGTGAAACTACAATAAAAAAAAATACTAATTAAAAAGCGGCTTTGCAACACATATTAATTATTGCACTTATTGAAAAAGTATGGTTTTTATATTTCATAGCAAGAGTATTTTGTTATATTTCTAGACTTTATTCATTAATTAAATTCTTACGTTCAATATTAACAATTTCTGCAGAATATTTTATACTTTGTGACAGAATATCAATCAAATGTTTTTTTCACAGTGGTTTTTTTTCTGGAATTTTTGTTTTAATAACATAGTGTCTATATTAGACAATTTTTTATCAAGACTAACGTCAAACTTAACTCGAATTTATGTAAGGTGGCAACAGTTGCATAAAAACAACAATATGGCGTATTCATTATTGTTTTTTATATATGCAGTATGACAACTGTAATAACCAAAATAATAATCAGCTGTTAAACTAAGGTTACCTTGTATATATTCGCACTGATTTTGACGTTTGTTTTGATAAAAATTTGCCTAATGTAGACACTAGGTAATACATCTTTTAATACTAATATTTGAAACATCTTATTATACTAATATTTGAATCTACACGTGAAATAATTCTCTCAGAGAGCGAATTTGATACTCTCTGATAGAAAAATCTTACATATTATGTTACGTCTAGACGGGCTGTTAAGGTTAAAAACGATTGCATGTGCCAACTGATTGCATATGTAGATTGAATTCATCAGTATTATTGCAGCGTTAAAACAAAATTGTCAGCGCTCGAACACTGAAAACTTTGTCTTGCCGTTGCTTAAGTAGTTGGTACTTTTTACATGGTTTATTATGATATACGTTTTTCCCTATAATTAATAGATAAAAAATTCTCTGAAATTCAGGCAAAAATTTGACATTTGTCTTGGTAAAAATTTCTCTAGTATAGACTCGACGTCAAAATTTACGCGAACTTATTTTGTTCGCTCATGTATTTGGATAGTGTGGACTAACTAAACTTGCTCATTTTTTGTTCTTGTTCACACAGTTGGTCGACTATGTCTGCCATCAAACATCATTTAGTGCACGGAAGAAGATATGCTGCATGTAAAGCGACAATGACGGCAAACAAAGACTAACAATTTGTTCGACAAATGCTTTGCCCACTTAACATAGTGTCTACATTAGACAATTTTTTATCAAGACAAACGTCAAACTTAACACGAATTTGTGGAAGGCGGCAACAGTTGCACAAAAACAACAATATGGCGTATTCATTATTGTTTTTTATATATGCAGTTTGGCAACTGTAACAACCAAAATAATAATCAGCTGTTTAACTAAGATTACCTTGTACATATTCGCACTGATTTTGACGTTTGTTTTGATAAAAATTTGCCTAATGTAGACACTAGGTAAAACAAAGTGAAAAAAATGTGTATGTTGCTTTGCCGATGTTTTGTTCTTTTGCCATCAAGAAAATGACTAGTATAAACGTGGTATATACATTTAGTAAAAAATGGTGCCAAGTTTTTCGACGATGTAACATAGTGTCTATATTAGACAATTTTTTATCCAGACAAACTAAAAATCAATGAGAATTTATGTAACAGCCCGTCTAGACGTAACATAATATGTAAGATTTTTGTGTTAGAGAGTGTTAAATTCGCTCTCTGAGAGAATTATTTCACGCGTATATTTAAAAATTAGTATTATAAGATGTATTATGAGACTGTTGTGATGAGATTTCTCTACACAACCATCTTATTAGATGAACTGTCAAAAAAATACACATACACGAAAGTTTGCTTGTATATGTGCATACGTATTTTGGAAATTATTGAAAAACAATGTTATTTTGTAAAATTTTTTCCTTTTAGTGTTTGTTTTACATGTTAAAAATCATTTTTATAAAATTTGTGTTAAAAAAGTGCGAATTGCTTAAATAAAAAGGACATGTTTACTCTGTAACTGATTGAGAATACTAATATTTGAAACATCTTATTATACTAATATTTGAATCTACACGTGAAATAATTCTCTCAGAGAGCGAATTTGATACTCTCTGATAGAAAAATCTTACATATTATGTTACGTCTAGACGGGCTGTTAAGGTTAAAAACGATTGCATGTGCCAACTGATTGCATATGTAGATTGAATTCATCAGTATTATTGCAGCGTTAAAACAAAATTGTCAGCGCTCGAACACTGAAAACTTTGTCTTGCCGTTGCTTAAGTAGTTGGTACTTTTTACATGGTTTATTATGATATACGTTTTTCCCTATAATTAATAGATAAAAAATTCTCTGAAATTCAGGCAAAAATTTGACATTTGTCTTGGTAAAAATTTCTCTAGTATAGACTCGACGTCAAAATTTACGCGAACTTATTTTGTTCGCTCATGTATTTGGATAGTGTGGACTAACTAAACTTGCTCATTTTTTGTTCTTGTTCACACAGTTGGTCGACTATGTCTGCCATCAAACATCATTTAGTGCACGGAAGAAGATATGCTGCATGTAAAGCGACAATGACGGCAAACAAAGACTAACAATTTGTTCGACAAATGCTTTGCCCACTTAACATAGTGTCTACATTAGACAATTTTTTATCAAGACAAACGTCAAACTTAACACGAATTTGTGGAAGGCGGCAACAGTTGCACAAAAACAACAATATGGCGTATTCATTATTGTTTTTTATATATGCAGTTTGGCAACTGTAACAACCAAAATAATAATCAGCTGTTTAACTAAGATTACCTTGTACATATTCGCACTGATTTTGACGTTTGTTTTGATAAAAATTTGCCTAATGTAGACACTAGGTAAAACAAAGTGAAAAAAATGTGTATGTTGCTTTGCCGATGTTTTGTTCTTTTGCCATCAAGAAAATGACTAGTATAAACGTGGTATATACATTTAGTAAAAAATGGTGCCAAGTTTTTCGACGATGTAACATAGTGTCTATATTAGACAATTTTTTATCCAGACAAACTAAAAATCAATGAGAATTTATGTAACAGCCCGTCTAGACGTAACATAATATGTAAGATTTTTGTGTTAGAGAGTGTTAAATTCGCTCTCTGAGAGAATTATTTCACGCGTATATTTAAAAATTAGTATTATAAGATGTATTATGAGACTGTTGTGATGAGATTTCTCTACATAACCATCTTATTAGATGAACTGTCAAAAAAATACACATACACGAAAGTTTGCTTGTATATGTGCATACGTATTTTGGAAATTATTGAAAAACAATGTTATTTTGTAAAATTTTTTCCTTTTAGTGTTTGTTTTACATGTTAAAAATCATTTTTATAAAATTTGTGTTAAAAAAGTGCGAATTGCTTAAATAAAAAGGACATGTTTACTCTGTAACTGATTGAGAATAATAATATCTTATAGGATTTATTAGAATACGTGTACCCCTTATTTAAGATTTAACATAATATAAACAAAATGGTTACTCTCTTCTGCCGACGTTATCTCACATATAATATCAGCGTTAATCTCAGTTGTAGACCTGGGGTAAGGTGAAAACAGTTGCATAAAAACAACAATAAGACGAATTCATAAATGTTTTTTATATATATGTAGCTATTGAACTGAGGTTACCTTATATAGATTCGCACTGACGTTTGTCTTGATAAAGATTTGTTTAGTATAGACACTATGTAAGCGTCATTTTATTGATGACGTCATATAAATAATAGTACAACAACAAACCGGCCAGTTTTTTATTTTGTTTTTTTTTAGTTCACAATTAATAGAAGAAAATATTTTACTTATATTTTGTTTATTTTTAGCTTTTTGTGACCAAAGCATTAACGCATAACATATATTATTTTAAGGCAATTTTGAAGAATATAAGTGAATTTATTTTTTTTTGGCAAAAAAACGTGGCGCTTTTTAAAGTAAATTAATTTTCTTATAAAAAATTAATCCACGGCCTAGCTTTCTTAAAAATACCTTTTCATAGAGTTTAAAATTTAAGCAAATCTATTATATTTATTAAATAATATAAAAATCTTGAATATTTGTATGAAAAAAGAGGTAAAAAGATGAATTTATTATTGGTATTTCTGCTGTTGTTTGCTGTACGTTTGTCTTCAGTGTTTGTAGTGAAAACGTTTTATGTGCCAGATGAATACTGGCAGAGCTTAGAAGTAGCCCATAAACTAACCTTTGGGTAAGTTCAATAACTTTTCACTAGTTTTGCAATGTGATAATTATTATAAAAAAAATTCTAGTTATGGTTATTTAACTTGGGAATGGGCGCAAGGTATACGCAGTTATGTGTATCCACTTATTATAGCTGGTGTCTATAAATTATTAGCTTTATTAAGCTTGGATTCTGCACAGTTGTTGGTGTTGTTACCTCGCATTTTACAAGCCACTTTGTCTGCCTATTCGGATTATCGTTTCTTCGTTTGGTCTGGTAGAAAGAAATGGGCACTTTTCTTAATAATTGTTCCCTGGTTTTGGTTCTATACCGGTTCGCGTACTTTGTCAAACACTTTGGAGACCTCATTAACGACAATAGCCTTAAGTTATTTCCCTTGGTATGGAGAAGGTGTTGCCTATTTGTGGCCGGCCGCATTATGTTGTTTCCTAAGACCATCAGCTGCTTTAATATGGTTGCCTTTAGTGTTTTACCATTTACGTAAATCGAAGTTATCATGGGCTGATTTAATTTTTAAACGCTTCTTGGTAATTGGGTAAGAGTCAATGTTTCATTATTTTTAATAAATAATATTTAATGTATGTAATTATATCTTTTAAGTTTAATTATTGGTGCAATTTGTGTTGGCATTGATTCTTGGATGCATGGACAACTTTTGATAACACCTTATGAATTTTTAAAATATAACATTTTCCATAATATTGGCAGTTTTTATGGTTCTCATCCATGGTTAGTATAAAAATTCATATGCATATTAGTGAAATAAAATAAATAATTCACTTAAAATTCATAGGTATTGGTACTTTACCGTTGGTTTACCTACAGTTTTGGGTATTACGTTCCTACCCTTCCTTCTTGGGGTCATGGAGACTGTACGTCATAGCGAGATATATCCTGTACGAATGCAATTACTAATCACAATTTTACTATCACTTTGTGCGTTGAGTGCAATTGAACATAAAGAATTTAGATTTGTAAGTGCTTTACTGCCATTGTGCTTGTACATTACTGCCGATACCTTAACAAGATGGAGTTATAAAGCTTCAAGGTTTGTGAAAAATACAGAAAATTGATTTTTTTTGCATGCAAATTTAAATGTTTCTTTTGTTTATTTTAAGATTATCATTATGGTTTATAGCCGCCATTATTGTACTTGGCAATATACTGCCAGCTTGGTATTTAAGCACAGTCCACCAAAAAGGTCCTTTGGAGGTAATGGATAAACTACAAAACATAGCCAAGGAATATCGTGATGAACAACAGCATCCGGCTAGTATAATATTTTTAATGCCTTGCCATTCTACACCCTACTACAGGTAAAGTTTTAACATTTCAAAACTTATCTTTAAAATTAAATTTGCACTTTTTTTTAATATAGTCATATACATCAAAATGTAACCATGCGTTTCTTGACCTGCGAGCCTAACCTAAAGCAAAAGAACAACTACAAGGACGAAGCTGATCAATTCTTTGATTCACCTGTTCACTGGTTGCGTTCACATATCCCTTCATATCCACGCACAGCGAAACCCTCGCATGTAGTTTTGTACGAACCTTTGGCCAAACAGATCAATGAATTTCTGGTTGACTATAAACTGTTGTTTAGGATTGCCAATGCGGAGGTAAACAATAATGTTAACCCCCAATTAATCCTTAATGAATGGTCCACTCTCATTAAGGAGAAACAGTTAAATGTTGACTCTCTTTTACAGCATGTACAAACAAGAAGTGGCAAAAATATTCTAGTCTACCAACGTTTACGTACCGGAGAAGAAAATACATTTAATCGAGAAGAGTTTGAAAATCCAAAATTGGCTGAATCTAATGAAGATATTCTTTATGGCCAAGATGAATTTGCTGCCGAAACTAATGCTTTCAATTGACTACCTGCACTTTAATACATTTAAGAAACTAGTTGCTTTCTTTTTCTAATACCACCAAAAGGCTCCCTATCATTAATCTGGTACAAAAAGTAAGAATATTTAATTATAATTTTTTAGGCTATTAATTTTAGATACATATAAATAGTTTACTAATAATTTTAAATGTGTACGTTTTAATTTTATGTTTATTTATTTTTGAAGATAAATGATTCTTTAAAAATTATGTTTTAAATTTCAATACTCTTAAAATTTGTATTTAAATACTTACAAATCTTTAAAAAAAAGCAAGTGCAAATTTAATTTTTTAATTTAAGAAAACACATGTTTATTTTTTGAATAAAAATCAAAACCTATTGAAATAAAATTTGTTATTTTTAACGTGTTATATTTTAAAATTAAAAAAGGTACCCATTTCACAAAGTATATATATATATATATATATATATTTTTTTTTTTTTTTTTTGAGTTATTATGTTATATATTATTTGAAATAACACATTATTTAACATTTTTTAAAAATGTATATGAAAAAACATAACATTGTGAAACTTATCCCAGCAAAAATTTTTTGAAGTAGTTCAAAGATATGTAATATTTTCATGATTTCTTTAGAACTAATGTATTCAAATGTATTCTTAATTTTTTCCTTAAACATAATAAATTTATCATTTGTGAACTCATGAAAACAACGTTCAATACATGCATTCAACTCTAGTTATGGAATTGCAATATTTGACTTTAACTCGATTGTACTTGTGAATTACTTACGATTATGGATTTTTTAAACTTAAATTAAAAATAAACTCCAAATCACCAAACTTTCATTCGTTTTAAGCACTCATTTTAATGACGAGTTGTTTCTCTAAAATGAACCCGTGCACTCCAATGACGCCAATTATATACATTATATTATATTATATTATATTAATATTATATTATATTATATTATATTATATTATATTATATTATATTATATTATATTATATTATATTAATATTATATTATATATTATATTTTATTTTATTATATAATAAAGAGGTCTACCTGCAAAATCGATTTCGAAAAACTGAGACACGCTTATTGCATATTTAGCCATAGTCTGTATATTAGTCGCGTTGAAATAAATTGTAGGAAGACCACTCAATCGATGCGTATTAATGAACTGACTATGGAAAATGTTTTAAGATTGATCTTCAGTTCCTTACCAGCGATTGAATGTCGCAAATCTAAATCATTTTGCCCAAAAAAGTTTTCAATTTCAAATTGGGTATCAAAAACTCATAATTTTGAAAAAAATATTAAAATTTGTTGCATAATTTTGGTCCATAAATCGTCGTTTTAGTGCATGAATTTTATTTTCTTTGCAAAAGTACAAAAATCATAATTTTGTTCCTTTTATGGGTAAAATATTGAAAAGTTTCATTGTAGCAAGTATGGCCCATAATAAATTATTCTCAAAAAATGTGTTCATCAAAATGCACTAAAAAGTCATCTAGCGGAGCAAAATCCCATGAGGAAAAATTTAAAAATATTTTTTGGAGACATATTTTGCGAAAAATATCGGAACATTTTTTGGCTAAAATGTACCAGTCTTGAGAATTTCAATCGCTGGAAGGGAACTGTAGATGAATTTATTTATTTTTATTTTGTTTTCATATTCAGCTCATCAATACTGTTATTAGTTTGAAAGTTGTTTACTCTTATTCTTCAATAAATACGCATTGTTTGAGGGGTCCTCCTAAGTCGAAAATGCAAAAATGTGTTTCCTCGGGACACTACCGTACATACTATATAAAACTTAGTTTCATTTTTGATGACAGAATCGAAATATGGCGTAAATATTTTTCAAACTAAACTTTTGAAAGCAAAAACAAATTAATGTAAAAATTTTACGATATATATATAAAAAAAATAAGAGTTTGTGAATTGACCAAATTTGCTTCTTAAAATAATTATAATTAATAAATTTTAACTTGAATATTATGTGATTTTGATGGAATATTTGCTTGTAAGTTAGCTTATTCTTTGCTTATGTCTCAGATTTTGTATGGACTTGAAGTTATTTCAGGAACAATTTCTACAAACTAATTAATCGCATTAACACGATTTGTTCGTTTTGTCTATAACAAACATCAAGCGTATGGAACATATATCTCGATACATATTATTATTATATCTCGATACATATTATTTATTATTTTATCTTGTGCGTGCTATATTTAAATGAGAGAAAGACAGAAGAAGAGAGTAAAAGACAGAAATAGATGCAAAGAGAACACTAGCAGACACAAAAAATAGACGGAAACGGATGTTTAGATTCTTGAACGACTGTGTGTTGATAGTAACACAGAAGAATTCCCCTCCCTACCATGATCATACTTACCCCAGGTCTACAACTGAGATTAACGCTGATATAATATGTGAGATAACGCCGGCAGAGGAGAGTAAACATTTTGTTTATATTATGTTAAATCTTACATAAGGGGTACACGTATTCTAATAAATCCTATAAGATATTATTTTCAATCAGTTACACAGCAAACATGTCGTTTTTATTTAACCCATTTACGCCCGCTGTGCCAATTTGGGAACACTAACTTATCGCGGGTGTTCGAAAAAAGTATTAATATTTATTAAAAAATTTATGCATTAATAATTGCTGGGAATACCTATGGTTATAAAAAATGTAGATCAAATTAAATTTATTTAGTTTTTGTAACATAATAACCTAATTAGTTTGATCAATAACACAGATGTGTATTTAAAGTTTAAAGTCATAAATTCTTTTATTTAATCAAATTGAATATGTATCGAATCACACAAAAAGATTTTAGTTTAATATTTTGTATATATATGATTTTATAACGCGTAAAATAGTGGTGTGCCAATTTGGGTACAATGGCTACAAGTATAATATTATAATATACGCAAAGACAGAAATGAGTAAACGACTCGAAAACGTCAGATGATGTATTACTGACTATGTAGTCTTCTTAAACGCTGGCAGCACCTTATAGTGCAACTTAAATAGGGAAATCCCCAAGTAAACTGTAAGTAGTCTTCTTAAACGCTGGCAGCACTTCATAGTGCAACTTAAATAGGGAAATCCCCAAGTAAAATGTAAGTATACTTTATTGTAAGTATTACATTTATTAGTTGCTGAAACATTGGACTAGTATATTCGAGTTTTTAACACGCGTAGTAACTTTACTAAGATGAACCGACATTTTACCTTTAGTAATCGCTTCCACGGTTTAGAAGAAGCTGTGAATATAATTACAGAGGATAGCAACGATGGCTTAGAGTATGATTTGACTATACTTCCACCAGAGCCTAGTGTTGTTACTGATGAAGAAGAGGGGTTTGACGACAATATAAATTTATCAATCTTGCCAAATGACGTTCCTGGGGAAGTTTAGGTTTTTGTACGCAATGCTGACACTCTTTTGGTTGATGAAGATTGCAGTGATGATGAGCCATTAGCTGCTAAAAGGGCTCGGATTAGAAAAAAAAACGCCACGGTGTGGAGAGCATGAAATTTCATCAGCATTTAAAGTACCACCTTGGCGAAAATCAGCTCCAATTTATTCGAAGATTTATGAGGAAACTGCTGAGCGGTTACTAAGTGAAAGACGCAGTAAAGGAATTGTCACCAGTTCAAATATTTGAAATGTTTTTCGACGAAGAAGTTTTTGAAATGATCGCTAATCTTAGTCGATTGTACGCGAGTCAAAATAATCGACACAACTTTATAGTCACCGTTGCAGATCTGAAAGTTTTCTTTGGAATACTAATTCTATCTGGATACCACACACTTCCAAGGGAAAGCCTGTATTGGTCTTTAGATGAAGATATAGGAGTAGAAGTTGTTTCAAATGCTATGTCCAGAAATAGGTTTAAAGAAATGAAGAAAAATTTGCACCTTGTTGATAATAATGAAGGTTCAAACACCACTGACAAAATGTTCAAGTTACGTAAACTTTCAGATGTTCTTATCAAAAACTTCAACCAATTTGGCGTTTTCCACGAAAATATTTCTATCGACGAATCTATGGTTAAATATTATGGTCGTCATTCAGCAAAGCAGTTCATTAGAGGCAAACCAGTTCGATTTGGCTATAAAAATTGGGTTGTAGCAAGTTCCTCTGGATACTGCTACTCTTTTGATATTTACTGTGGTAAATCACTTAACTCTGTTTCTGAGGCATTGGGTAGTAGGGTTGTCAAAATGCTGCTTGATAAATTATCGACGAACCCCGCGAATCACAAAGTTTATTTTGATAATTTTTTTACAAGTGTTGACTTGCTGAATGATTTGCGTAATTTAGGTTACCGTGTTACAGGAACAATAAGAGATAATCGCACTAAGAAATGCCCTCTGACACATGTAAAGGAGATGATGAAAAAAGCAAGATCAGAGTTTGATTATAGATTTGATAAAAATAACGAAATATTATTGGTCCGTTGGAAGGATAACAGTATTTGCACAATGGCTACTAATCATGACTCGTATGAACCAGTAGGATTTGTTAAAAGATGGTGTTCTCAAAAAAAGCAAAAAACTGATATGCAGATCCCCTACATGTTTCAAAATTATAACAAAGGTATGGGCGGAGTTGATGAAATGGATCAATCCATATCATTATATAGAATCGGCATTCATGGTAAAAAATGGTGGTGGGGTTTATTTATCTACATGCTAGATATGGCTATGTCAAATGCTTGGCGCTTGCATGAGAACAGCATGGACCAGTTACTATTTCGACGAACTATAGCCAGATTTTACCTAAAGCAATTACCAAAAAAAACGCACTGCGGCTCGTCTTTCGACTTCAAATATTGAAGGCTTACAGCTAGACGGCGCCGATTACGTTCCGGAAAAGCTTCCAAATCGTGTACGTTGTGTCGTCTGTCACAACAGAAGCCGTGCTTTTCAAATTTTCACTCATAAGTGGCCACTGTGCCAATTTGGGTACACCCCTTTTATGTCCTGAAACACATTTTTTTTTTAACTTTTTTTTACTTTCCTGTTTTTTTTATTACTAATTTTATATAAATAAAGAATTTTTTAAAATTTTTCTTGTCGTTTTGGTTTGGCTTTAAATGGGTTAAGCAATTCGCACTTTTTTAACACAATTTTTATAAAAATGATTTTTAACATGTAAAACAAACACTAAAAGGAAAAAATTTTACAAAATAACATTGTTTTTCAATAATTTCCAAAATACACATGCACACACACAAGCAAACTTTCGTGTATGTGTATTTTTTTGACAGTTCATCTTATAAGATGGTTGTGTAGAGAAATCTCATCACAACAGCCTCATAATACATCTTATAATGCTAATATTTGAATCTACACGTGAAATAATTCTCTCAGAGAGCGAATTTGACACTCTCTGACACAAAAATCTTACATATTATGTTACGTCTAGACGGGCTGCTAGGAAAAGCGAAAATGAAGTTGTGTATGATCCCAAAAAAACACTACCCTATCCGATTCAGTTCACCAGGAACCAATAAAAAGGACGCTTAAAACTTCATTTTAATATTCAAATTGTTTATTAACGAAATTAAATCAAAAAAAAAAAAATAAGGTTTAAAAAAATATATCAACTAATTTTAAACATATTACTAATAGTATCAAAATAAAAATTTAAAAAAAAATATCGATAAAAATAAATATTTGCAAAAATCAATTTTTAAAATTTCATTTTTAAAATTAAAAAAATTAAATAAAAATAAAATAAAAAGCGGGTTCAACTGAGGATCGAACTCGGGTTCATAAAAAAAAATGTTAATTTATTTCTTTTTTTAATGCATAACGAAATAAAAATGTGCAAATTACAAGAAATAGGTTCAAGGTTAAAATAATTGAAAATAAAAAAATAATAAATATAAAAAATTTATATATTTAATGAAAAAATATAAAAAAATAAAAAAATGTTTCTCCTCAAGTGGGATTTGATAAAAAAAACAAATAAAAATAATTTCGGATCAAGCGAGTTTTGAACATAGGGTACATGGGACGGTAGGTAATCGGTCACACCACTAGACCATTGTAGTTATCAAATACGACAGGGTTAATAAATTAATTAAAGTCTAATGAAATAACATAAACCATTTCTTGTCAATTGCAATGTTAAAATTACAAAACAAAAAATATATATATATATAAATATAACTGATTTTCTTCTCTTTTCTTTTCTCCATAAAATAATTAAATAGTTTTATAACAATAATTTAATTATTTTATGATTAAATTTAATTAATTTACCTCTTATTTTAAAGCATTTTTAATTTTAAATTTTAAAATTTCTAAAATTACTAATTTAAAAAATCTCGTAGAAACTCACATACACTTTTTTTCTTTTTTTTTTAATTTAACAATTTAACATTTTCACTCATGTTGTTAACTCTGAGTGTAGTAATCATAAGATATAATCTTATGTAAAAGTTACAGTGTATGCAATCTTCAATAAGATATTTTTAATTTCTTTAAAAGAAAATCAACGTAATAATAAAAAATAAGGAAGGAATAGAAATGAAAAAAATTGATTTACATTTTCAGGATTCCACGTCGAAAGATCTTTCGCTGCTTTCCTGTCGACGTATTGGTGTTCTCTTTTGTTGTTAGGTGTTTAATTAATAAGGGTTATTAGCACTGTTAATTGATTTTCTTTTACTTATTATGTTATTAAAAGATTTCAATATATTATTGATTTTATTGAATTTATAAAAATATTTACTCAAACTTTTTTCTTATTTTTGCACATTTTTGACACTTGTTTTAATTAGAATTTTAATGTTTTTGCATTTTACCACTAACTTTTTTGTTTTAATATTTATTTTTGCATTACATTTTAGTTTTCTTTTAAGTGAATAGCGGAAAAGAGTGAAAAATTAATTAAATAAAAATTTAAATTAAAAAAAAAAAAAAAAAAACAGTGAACAAAAAGTGGATTTTAGATTTAAGTACAAAATAAATTTGCATAGTTTTAAGTGATATTGTCAAGTTATTCAAATTTTATGAAAAAATAAAAATAAAAAAATAAACTGTATTTCTTTTGTGTTTCATTTGTTCTTTTTCAGTTTTTTTTTTGTTTGTTCTTATCGGTTTTTTTTTTGTGTTTTTATATAGATTTTCATTTAAGTGCAATTTTTATGTTTAAATAAATGTTTAATAAGTCTTCTATTTCTAATCTATTTAATTTTTTTTCCCCGGGAAATTTACAATGTGAATTTCTTTGATTGCCAAAATTTTTTTGTAGCACTTTTACACTTTCACTTACTTTTTCTTTTCGGAAATTTTTCACCCAAGATGGTTTTTGTGAGGAATTTGTTCTGGTGTTTCCTTCGGGAATATTTCTGTTGTACTTGTTCAGGCACCGCTGGATCCTTCCTAGTTTGGAATTTTAAGGCTGGCGGGTTTATGCTCAGGCTTGCCCGTTCCCGTGAAAAATATATAGTTTTTGATGAAGAAAAATGATTTTGATTTTGTAGATGAAAGTGTAGGGTGTGTGCTGTAAGGAAATTGTTTTTTGTAAATTTTTATACGTGTGTGCGTGTGGTTTTTGCTTTTTGTTCGTTACCTTTTTGTTATTGTACAAAGCTATCGTTCGCTGATTTCTCTGATAAAACTATATATATATATATATATATATATATATATATATATATATATATATATATATATATATATATATATATACACTCTGCCGAAATAAATTGGATGGTAATAAACATGCTAAGTATTTGCAAAAATAATTTTTATAAAATGGGAAGTGCGCTTAGGATATAAAAAAATTAAAATAAAATTAAAAACATTATTAAATTTTTCTTCCGGGCAGAGTAACGACTTTTAAAATAAACTTGATGACAGCTTTCAGCGAAAAAGGAATGATTTAGTGTAATGGCCGCTTTTTATACCATAGTTTTCATGAAAACATTTGGAAAATTTCAGTTTTTTCAGCATAATACAAACACACACATAATAAAATTTACTAATACCAAAATCTTGATCGAAAATGTCGTCCTTTTATGTTTTTGACATTTGAACTTCATTACCATAAAAACAGGGTGTCTTTGCGATCAAATGTCAATATGAAAATTTGAACGAAAAACCGTTAAATTCAAAAATAACTCTTCTCACGGTGATGAATAAGAATAAATAAAATTAAAAAAGGTAAAAACATAAACATTATTAAAAAAAATGCTTTTCGAGCTACAAGCGCCCCTACATGCTGGTTTTTAATTTCCTTTGCTCAAAACTTTTACGTTTAGCTGATCAAAAAGAAATTTTTATTCCTAGGACTGTTAATTCCTTCTATAAGAGATCTTTTTTAATTCGTGTTGCTCGATGTTGGAACCAATCACCAATTGAATTGCTCTTAAATAATGCTTTTCGTATAAAACTTTTAAGATTTCTTTCCAATGATGATCTTTATAATAACTTCATTATAATGTTACAAACAAATGTAAAATCGAAAAAACAATAATATTTAATTTTTTTCTTCATTTTGAAAATATTTAACTGATTTCAAATATCGCTCTGTATTATCTCCAGGTCTACAACTGAGATTAACGCTGATATAATATGTGAAAAAACGCCGGCAGAAGAAGTAAACATTATGTTAAATAAGGGAGCACACATATTCTAATAAATCCTATAAGATATCATTATTTTTAATCAGTCAAAGAGTAAACATGTCCTTCTTATTTAAGAAATTCTCACTTTTTAGCACAATTTTTATAAAAATGTTTTTTTAATGTAAAAGAAATATTAAAAGGAAATAATTTTACAAAAAAACATTGTTTTTTAGTAATTTCCAAAATATACATGCACACACACATACAAACTTTCGTATATGTGTATATTTTTTTGACTGTTCATCTTATAAGATAGTTTTGTAGAGAAATCTGATTGCAACAGTCTCATAGTACTTCATATAATACTAATACCCCAGGTCTACAACTGAGATTAACGCTGATATAATATGTGAAATAACCCCTTAAATAAGGGGTACCTAGTGTTTACATTAGGCAAATTTTTATCAAAACAAACGTCATAATCAGTGCGAATATATACAAGTAACCTTAGTAAAACATCAGATTATTATTTTGGTTGTTATAGACTGCATATATAAAAAACAATAAGGAATACGCCATATTGTTGTTTTTGTGCAACTGTTTCCACCTTCCATAAATTCGCGTTAAGTTTGACGTTTGTCTTGATAAAAAAAATTTTCTAATGTAGACACTATGGTACGCGTATTCTAATAAATCCTATAAGATATCATTATTTTCAGTCAGTCGCAGAGTATTTTAGACAATTCACACTTTTTCAGTACAATTTTTATAAAAATGTTTTTTTAACATGTAAAACAAACACTAAAAGGAAACAATTTTACAAAAATTACTGTTTTTTTTTTTTTAGTAATTTCCAAAATACACATGCACGAACACAAACAAACTTACCCAAATGGACACACTCGCTTTGGACAAAATATCAACCCCGTGCAACCGTCCACAGTAGACAGTCTTTTATCTAACTCGTGTCTCCATTTTTCAAACCTTGAGACACATCCAAATGTTGCACAGTCGATCCATGTACCTATATCTTGCGTTATTTCTGGACAATTTCAAAACATGACATATTCAGTTGCCTTGTATTATCGCGCAGACTGGTCAGCAATCAGAAACTGGGTGGAAAATGAAATTAGGTGCCAGAACATTGACCAACCCGTTACTAATTCAGATAATCTAGATTTTTATTTTAACAAATTAATATTTATAGTTAAAGAAGCGTTCAATAAAATACCTGTCGGTCTAAAAAATTCGTGGCAACGAGAAATCTCTGAAATTAGTAAAATGTTAATTAGTCAGAGAAATAAATACAAACGTAAATTTCAAAGATGTAGCGATTTTAATTATAAATATCAATGGAAAAGCATTATGAAGCTATTAAATAAACTTATTAATTTTCACCTTAATAAAGACCGTAATGAATCCTGGTCAAAATTTATTTCGAATTTGCCCTCGGGCTCTAAAAAGTTTTGGAAAGTAAAAAAGCACTTAAAGGAAACAAAATGTCTTTTACTGATCTTCATGTAAACGGTAAAGTTTTAAAAACTGGCAATGAAAAGGCTAATTCAATAGCAGATCTGTTTGGTAATTCGCATACCATTACTTTAAATAATTATTCACCTGTGGACACAGCCGTCTCAAGATTCATTCATGATCTTAACGACACAATTCTTGACAGATCTAACGTAGAGCTTACCAATTTAGATGAAGTTAAATCGTTTGTACTTTTATTGAAAAATAATAAAGCCCCCGGTTTAGATGGCATTAATACTTTTTTGAAACTCTATGTAAACTTTTCAACTCTTGTTTAATAGAAGGCTATTTTCCAACTATTTTTAAGAAGGCAAAAGTTATCCCAATTCCTAAGCCAGGAAAGGATCCTAAATTACCGTCTAGCTATAGACCAATCAGCATCCTAAGCCTATTTTATAAAGTATTTGAAAAAATATTTAATAAGAGAATTTTAGATTTTTCCAACCAAAATAATATTATTAACCCTCAACAGTTTGGATTCCGCAAGGAGCACTCCACAGTACATCTACTAAAAAGAGTCGTTAATTTTATTTAATCAAACAAAAGAAATCGTAAGAGCACTGGAGTTATTTTTCTTGACATTGAAAAAGCCTTCTATTCAATATGGCATGAAAGCCTGGTTTTTAAATTAAATTCCTTCAATTATCCAACGTACTTGCAAAAGATAATAAAGAGTTTTTTAGATCAGCGCTCATTTGCTGTATCTATAGATAACACCCTTTCTAGTGATAGACAAATCCCTGCGGGTCTGCCGCAAGGATCGTTATTATCACCTACTTTGTATTCAATATATATTTCCGATTATACTATTCGCAAAAATTAAGAGGTAGCTTTTTACGCTGACGACAGTGCTTTTATTTGCTGCGGTAAGATGTCAAACGCAATAATCAAAAAATGGAAGATAGTTTAAAATCTACCAAAAAATATTTTGATAAATGGAAGATAAAAGTTAATGTTAGTAAAACACAAGCTATTATATTTCCATATAATAGATCACAGAAAAGTATTCCTACAAAACATTTATACTCCAGGGGAGTTTTTATTCCTCTGCAGGATAGTATCAAATATCTAGGTATTATCTTAGATAAAAAATTATCATTTAAACAACACATACAGTATATTTGTGATAAAGCAATCAAATGTGGCGTGCACTTTACCCCTTACTTAACATAAGATCTAAACTTAATTTAAAAAACAAGATCATTATTTACAAAATGTGTATTCGACCAATTATGACCTACAGATGCCAAGTCTGGTTTAATAAAGCTGCTAAAACTTACACAAGAAAATTACAGATAATACAAAATAAAAATCTGAAAATAATTCATAACCTACACCCCAGATATTCTACTGATCTACTGCATAGAAACTTTAAGCATAAAATGTTTAATTCATTTGCAAGGGAACTGACTCTATCATTTAATGGAAAATGTAGAACGTCTACATATGAAATAATAAGAAATTTGCTAAACAATCACTAAGACTCTTTTTTACTTAAAGTTATAATTGATGGTTGTTTTTAAAATTTCTTATAACTTTTAAGTATGTACAAGGTTTTTTTGACAACTTTTCCTTAACACTGTGATATTAGTAGTTTCCTTATTTAATTATTTAGATGTTAATTGTTGTAATACTTTTAAGTAAATTCTCATAACAATGTAATTATTTTATAAAGGTTTCAATAAAGTCAATAAAAGAAGAATGATCTACTGCATAGAAACTTTAAGCATAAAATGTTTAATTCATTTGCAAGGGAACTGACTCTGTCACTTAATGAAAAATGCAGAACGTCTACATATGAAATAATAAGAAATTTGCTAAACAATCACTAAGATTCTTTTTTACTTAAAGAGTAATAATTAAATTTTTAAAATTTCATATAACTTTTAAGTACGTAGAGGGTTCCTTATTTTTTGACAACTTTTCCTTAATATTGTGATACTAGTAGTTTCCTTATTTAATTATTTAGATGTTAATTGTTGTAATAGTTTTAAGTAAATCCTTATAACAATTATAAAGGTTTTAATAAAGTCAATAATAAAAAAAAAGATATGACATAAATCAAGATTACCAGCACACTTTATTTTTAAATAATTTTGATAATGATTCAGTAGCATTTTTATTCGTGATTATAGTAATGTAAAAAATTTTGTCCGCTCACTCTTAGTTTTCGAGTTATAGGTACTTGAAGTTATGATGTTATGATGCATTTTTCTCCTTCCTCCTTTAATAAAAATGAACATTATGGGTATCATTGGAGAGGTCTTGAGAAGGCCTTTCAATTTATATATAAAATGTATTTTTGAGATAACGGTACTTTTGTAAAAAAATAAAATGTAATAAAATATCATATTGTCTCACCATGGATTAATGGTTTGACACATTTTATATATCAATCGAAAGTAATTATCAAGGAAGTAGAAAATTGCATTCTTAAATCATAACTTAAACTCGTAACTCGAAAACTAACAGAGAGCGGAGAAAAATTTTTATGTAACTTTTTTTAACCAAAAATAAAAGCACCGAAAAAAATTTGTTAAAAAATCAACAGCTCCGCTAATCTTGATCTGATCCATATTTTGTGTTCGTGTTTTGAAAAAAATTAGTAATTTTTTTGAAAATTTAGTTTGAAGTGCTTCTCACATAAACTTCTAGTATATATAGTATATTCTATGATTTGTATATTCATCGTATGTTTAGGTATGGTTAATTAGTACTATGTAATATGTAGCTTTTGGCCTTGAATGCTTTATATTACTTGAATAAATGAATAAAATAAATAAAACCGGTAACGTTTGTTTCTTTTGAAACTAAAAAAAAACAATCGGTTTGTTCAAAATTTCAACTAGTGCTGGGAAATTTTTTTGAATACTCGATACTACTCATACTTTTCATTTAGTTACACGATACTTAACGGATTTTTTAATTTGAAATATAATTTTTAATTAAGATTCTTTTATTTAAAAATAAGACAAATATACAAGTATGTGATGGAAATCGCTTTCGAAAACGAAACGATTTGAAATCGAAAAAATGTGTAATGTATTTTTTCGTTTTGTTTATTGACGAAAATTAAATTAAACTTACCTTTTATTATAAAATTTAAAGAGTTTCTCGAAAATTATTGCCTTGATTTTCAAAATGATGAAGCTCGTAAAGGAAAAACAAAGGACTGTTCCAAAAATCGATCGAAATTTATCACAACTTTTCAAACCGTTCGATTTCCATCACATACCTGATATTTATCCGATTAGCGTGAAATTTTATAAATTTATATAAAACATAAAATAAACAAAAACGTTAACTTTAAATTCAAAATTAACTAAAATCAATATTATTTTCATACATTTAAAAATGAATTTGTATGTCTATACAAAGTTGTATTTTGGCCGTTATATTTTTAAAACGATATCATTAAAAAATTAAACTCAGAACGTATTGAGTCACTACTTTACAGTATTGAGTACCCAAAAAAGAGGCAAATACTCGGCATTCGATATTTAATACTTGCACAGCACTAGTTCCTACTATTCGAAAACCGGGTTCCCTAAAAAGTCGAATAATTGGTCACCCTACTAAATACAAAGATTTTTTGTTCTATTTTAAATTCAACAATTAATTTTTATTTTGCCATGCATTTAATTAAAGATTTGTGTTATACACTTTAAGTATACATACTACTTAAAAAAGAGATAAAGAGCACTAAATCTATTATTTATATTTGTTACTAAATTCTAATGATATCACATTATTATTAAAAAATTAAAGTAATTTGAAGCTTTTTACAAAAGTATTTTTAGGATAAGTTTTTAAAATAGTAATAAAACTATGGAAGTAAAGATTTTTAAAAAAAATTCAAAAATATTATTATTTTTATTGGAAAGATAGTCCATATAGATTTTTTATAGTGAGCTATTTTTTTTTCTCTGATTTTACAATAATTTTATATGTGTTTTCGTTTTCGTTTTTTTTTTTTTTTACTATCACAAATGTTACTAGTTTCTTCTGTTTAATGGTTTTCATGATTAAAAATCTAATAAAGCTTTTTTCTATGGATTCAAAATAAAGACTTTTAAAATTAAACCTGCATATATCTATAACCTCTGACATCTTTGTGATGATGATAGTTATCATTTAATTTAATATATTGGCCTATAAATTGTTGTACAAATGTACTGCGGCACAAGGCATGCATATAGCCAATTGCATATGGTGTTACAATTGTTATGAGTATATAAGCTAAATTAGGTATTTTATCGGTATGACCCCAGGGATAGAACCAATAGCCACGTCTGATGGCATCACGAGTATGATGTGTAATAAAGGCACACAATAATACACCAAAAAACAGGCTCCACTTAAAGTAATTCAGACAAGCAGTAGAGATATAAATGAATAACAAGCCAAAAATTAACGTTGAGCAATGGAGAAATGGACGCCGTAATAGATTTGTGGCATCCTGAAAATAAATTAATTAAATTACCAACAATATGGAAGATTAACTACATTTTTACTTACTTCCAAGTTCCAGCTTCTAGCCGCTATAAAATGATCCACGTCTATTAATGAAGAACAGGCAAAACAGGTAAATATCAAAAACCAACCAAAGAAATGACTAGTCTTTTCGTAAAATTGTACAGCAAAGGCAATGCCCGATAGTGCACCAATTGCGGCATGTGTAGCATTATCAGCTAAGGCTTTTAATATAGGATGCTGAGTTAATTCAACGAAATTATCACCCAACAGACACGTAATGCTCACCAAAGTGGTGAGTATAATTCGCATATAAACCATTAAATGACAGTGCATTCAATACTAATTTAATAAAATGTCAATAATATAATAAATTTATAAAATGGGACGGCTTGGTGCGTTCTGTTGTATAAAGAAATGCTATACGATATTTATAACAGAGACATTTATTTCAACTTTTTTCCTTTTTTGTTTAAAAAATAAAATAAACGTATTTTATAAAAATATATTAAATTCGTTATATTACACTTTTTTATTAATTCATTAAATTTTTTTAGTCTTTTTTATTTAATTTCATTTATTTTATAAAAGTACTATAATTTCACCATAAATTCTTACTATTTGCTTTGTTTATTTCCTTCAAACCCAAATTACATTAGCGCGTAGTCAACACCTGTGTGTTCTGTCACAATCAGCTGATAATTTACTTAGTGTACATTAGGCAAATTTATATCAAAACAAACGTCAAAATCAGTGCGAATATATATAAGGTAACCTTAGTTAAACAGTTGAATATTATTTTGGTTGTTACAGTTGTCAAACTGCATATATAAAAAACAATAATAAATACACCATATTGTTGTTGTTGTGCAACTGTTGCCACCTTCCACAAATTCGCGTTAAGTTTGACGTCTGTCTTGATAAAAAAATCTCTAATGTAGACTCTATGTTAGAATGCACTGTTTGTTAAGAGCCCATCTACACGTAACTCTACGTCTCCACGAAGACATTTTTATTTCCTAACATAAGAAATAACGTCGGTAGAATAACGGAAACAAATTTGTATTTCCAACTTTATGTTTAGGGGTGAAGGAAACGCACGTGAGAAATTTAGATGTTATATTTATTTTTTTATTGAAAATTTTATTTTTTTTTGCATTTTTATTCTTTATTTTTCTTTTTAAACAAAATTAATTCATTTTGCACCTTTTTCTGTTATATTATGTTCACACACATTAGTTTTTGACTTGTTTTTATTTTTAAAACACAAAGAATTTAAACATGACTGTTCACATATCATTTTATTGTGTTTTTCCTTTTATTCTATTTTTCGTTTGCCAAACTATTTTCACAAATTTTTGATTTAAATAAAAAATTTGCATACAAGCACTTTAGATAGATGGACTGATAGATAGATAAACGAAGTACTTGGTGCTTTACCAACCTTCTTCGCCGAAGGTATCTTCTGGTCATCCCCAGACCTTACTCTTTTTATGACTCCCTTAGCAGGGCTTTTAAAAGAGTCATGTGGTACATGACCAGCTTTCCCGGACGTTGAGGTTATTTCATGCTCTTCATCAGAACCAAGAGTTAGGTCGTCCAACGTCTCCGTCGCACTAGTTCCGACAAGATCCTTCGACGAGTCCAGCAGACTGTCCTCTTCCGTCTGTTTTGTCAGTATTAGTCCGTGCTGCATGAGAAGGTCGTTATTCAGTCTCATCAAGTCCGATTCGTCTTCCGAATTCTCATGCACCTCCCTTTTCAAAACGTCGTCCTTCTCTTTCCCTAGCTCGTCCCTATCATTTTCACCTAAGTCAGCGTCCGTACCTTCCTCTACCCTAACTAAATCCTTATCGTCAACTCTTCTCTTGTCCTTTTTCCCCTTAACCTAATTATCTCTATGTAACTTTTACTTTCAATTTTGGTCCCACGAGTAAGCACGTAATAAATAGATGCTGTCGCGCAGTGATTAAGCTGTGATACAACTGACCCTTGCCATCAGCATTAGAGGGGAGCTGTTCTCGATTAGTTTCCTTTTGCACTAACTAATCATTCAGATCCTTAATATTAATATTATAAGATGTATTATGAGGCTGCTGTGATGAGATTTCTCTACACAATAATCTCATAAAAAATACACGTATACGAAAATTTGTATACATATGTGCATTCAAGTGTATTTTAGAAATTAATAAAAAACAATGTTTTTTGTAAAATGGTTTTGTTTTAGTGGTTATTTTATTATTAAAAAATTAATTTTTATAAAAATTGTGAAAAAAGTGCGAATTTCTTAAATGAAAAAGACATGTTTACTCCGTGACTGATTAAAAATAATGATATCTTATAAGATCTATTAGAATACTTGTACCCCTTTCTTAAGATTTAACATAATATAAACAAAATTGTTACCATCTTCTGAAGGCGTTATCTCATATATTATATCAGCGTTAATTTCAGTTATAGACCTGGAGTTACAACCCATCTACACGTAACATAAAATAATACGATTTTTCTGTCAGAGTGTCAGAAAGATAAACTGACGAAAAAATACACATGTACGAAAGTTTGTGTGTGTGCATTTGAATTTTAGAAATTAAAAATTTTTGTTTTATAAATGTTTCCTTTTAATGATTGTTTTATATTGCAAAAAACATTTTTATAAAAATTATGCTAAAAAAAGCGTGAATAATGTTAAATAAAAAGGACATGACATGTGACTGATTGAAAATAATGATGTCTTCTTTAAGATTTAACATAATATAAACAAAATGTTTACTCTCTTCTGACGGCGTTATCTCACATTTTATATAAGTGTTAATCTCAGATGTAGACCTGTGATTACATAGTGTCTATATTCGACAATTTTGTATCAAGCCAATTGACAAAATTAACGCGAATTTATTCAAGTTGGAAAAAACAATAAGGCGAATGTTTTTATATATGCAGTTTGACTGCTGTAATAATAAAAAATAGTAATAAGCTGTTTAACTGAAGTCACCTTATATAGATTCGCTCTGATTTTAACGTTTGTCTTGATAAAAATTTATCTAGTATAGACACTATTTTATAAAAAGGTATATGACGCAATTATTGTTTCAAATTTATAAGCTTTTATATACAACAAATATTTTTGTCGTAATTGTTTCCCTTATTTGTTTTGTTTGATATTTTAATTAATTTTCGGTGCACAAATTAATTATGTATAACTCGAAAATAAAGAAAATGCGTATACCCGTTGAACTTCAAGAATTACAAAAGACACAAAATAAACATGGTAATTATTTTAAATATAAAATTTAAAAATTTCAGTAACATTTCACTTCAGGCATAAAATGCTCAACGTTGACCTCCTCACCTGGTGATTACTCCAGTTTAGAAGCTTATATACCCGGTCCTAAAGGTTCACCGTATGAAGAGGGAACTTTTAAACTTACTATAAATTTTGGTGAACAATATCCTTTTCGCCCGCCCACATTTAAATTTGTCACACCCGTGTATCATCCTAACATAGATAACTGTAAGTGTTGAATTGTAAACTAAAATAACTAAATTTAACAAAAAAAAAAAAAAAAAAATCATAATTACGAAAAGCGGGAAAAATTTGTTTGGATCTTTTACGTATGCCTCCTACTGGTTCTTATAATCCTGCCATTACCTTGGAATCTATATTATTATCGATACAACTTTTATTGGCAAATCCGAATCCTGATGATCCCCTACAAGGCGACGCAGCCGATTTGTATAAATCAAATAAAGAATTATTTAATAAAAAAGCTAAAGACCTCGTTAAAAACCATTGTCTGAAGGAGGAAGAAAAAGGAGTAGATAACGGAGATGCTAAAGAAAATGTTGAACATGCAAAGGAAGAGGTGAAAAAGAAAAGGCTTAAACTTAGTTGTAAATAAAAAAAAGTATTGTTCATTAATAAATTAAATTGAAAAAAGCTGCCAGTCATATTTTTAGAATACATATTATTTTTCTCTCAGTAATACGAATTTTTGCTAATTTGTTTGATTTTTATGGATCTCTTTTGAAGTCTTATGCAAAAAAAAAAAAAAAAAAAAAAAAAACAGTTCGCTAAAAAAATTAAAATTCTTGGTCTGAGTAAAAAATTTAACTTCTAAAATAATATTTTACATACATATATATTATTTAATTAAAAGACAATTTTATTAACATAAACTTAAAAGATGTTACAATATTTTATTGGTATGTATTTAGTTTTAAATCTCAGACAATAAAATTTCGAAAAAGACTTAAGATTAAAAATTCAAATTAATACTTAAAAAGATCAATGGTTTTAAAATTTTGAATGAAATGCGTGATATAAACTATAAGAAATAAAAGGCTTTCTAATAAAGATTTAAATGTGTTCTAATGTAATATACAAAAAATTATTTAAAATAAAGAATGTAAAGAGAGATTCATCTAAATTTTGCTTAAACAAAATATAATATTTAACGTGTTATGAGGCATCTGTTTTTTTGTTGCTGTAACTAACTTTTTGTTCTCTTCTAAATATCAATAATTGTTTTTAATCGGATGCATAATAGATGGATGGTTAAAAATTAGATGTCATAAAATTAAAAATTCCAATAGACACAAACATTTACTAAAATCAATTAAAAGAATGGCATGTGTTTGGTTAAAGTTTTCGTAGGGGAAACATTTTCTTTAATGTAACAAAATTTATGTATCTTGATGTTTTTCATAAAACGCATCAAGATATTTTTTGTACTCCGTCTGATCGGCCCACATCATAGCTGCCTGCGCGTTCAAAGGACTATCGTTGTTGGGCTCTCCTAGCAGAGATTGTATAGACAATAAAATAGTGCGAACATCGTATAAAGCCGACCATTTATCCTTTAATATGTCCAAACAAATAGCACCTTGTAGATCAACATTGGGATGAAAGCAGGGTGTTAAAAATTTTACTATCGGAGGTGCGTAAGGATACGAATTGGGAAATTCTAAGGATAAACGATATTTCTGTGTAGCGTAAACTGTATTAACAGGTCCAGCTATGGTGCCAATCCACTTGAAAATGTTTTCACCGTCAGGAAAGGCCGAAATTCCCTTTTCGGTGGTCATCATTAAACTCATTAATTCTTTTTGCAGTCTAAAAATAATAAATCATTATTTTATTCAATATCTTAATATAAAACATGTTTTATTTTTTTACCTTTTACTAACAGCATGATTATCCTTTATAGGTACTGAATCATCATTATGCTTAACACCCTGAGAACCGCCTGAGAGTCCACTATGTTCAGGACTTATATTTTGTGCCATTATTATATATTTTTTTTCTTGGGTTTGTTATAAAAATTATGAATAATTTTCTTTTTTTATTTTCGAACGATTTTTTCTTGTTTGTATACTTTTCTGTTTTGTGCAATTTTATAGATTTTTTCCAAAGAAGAAGCAAATTCCGTATGGGTTTTCTGTTGTCTATATTCGCTTTTATTTTTGTTTTACGCTTTGTGTTTTAAATTTCTCTTTTTTGACAGATTTTAACGTTATCAACAAAATGGAGACTTCAAAACATGATGACTGATTTCAAATCTCGACAGTCATGAGAGTTAGAGTTTTTAAGAAAGAGATGTAAAGAAGAAAGCGTGGTACCCGAACGACACGAAACGTAATTTGAGGGGTGTTTTTAACGTTCCTTTTCAAAGCATTCGATTTTTTTATGTTGTTTATCAGTATTCCGCCATAGTGTAGTAAGAAAGTGATCTCGTAAGCCCAGCTGATTTACAATTTTTTCATGTACATCCGCGGGAAACTGTCAAATTGTTTCTTAAAATATATTTTGCCGCATTCATTTACTCTTCTTCATTTTCTCATTTTTATGTTTATAGCATTTTGACCTTACAAGCCCGTCTAGACGTAACATATGTAAGATTTTTGTGTCAGAAAGTTTCAAATTCGCTCTCTGAGAAAATTATTTCACGTGTATATTCAAATATTAGTATTATAAAATGTATTATGAGACTGTGTGATGAGATTTCTCTACACAACCATCTTATAAGATGAACTGCCAAAAAAATACACATATACGAAAGTTTGTCTGTGTATGTGCATATGTATTTTGGAAATTACTAAAAAAACAATGTTTTTTGTAAAATTGTTTCCTTTTAGGGTTTGTTTTAGATGTTAAAATGCGAAATGCTTAAATGAAAAGGATATGTTTACTCTGTGACTGATTGAAGATAATGATTTTTTATAGGATTTATTAGAATACGTGTCCCCTTATTTAAGATTTAACATAATGTAAACAAAATGGTTACTCTCCTCTGCCGACGTTATCTCACATATATCAGCGTTAATCTCAGTTAGACCTGGGGTAAGCATACACATACTTGTAACTATGTTTTACAATTACTACTATAAACTACTACTATAAACAAATTTAACGAATATTTCATTTATAGGAACTCAATATTTTTTAAATTGTCCGTTAAGTTAGGTTCTTAGAAACTCATATCTTTTTTATATTTTATGAAGATCTCTTTTTATTTTTAATGATAGCAAGTATTGATAATATTATTTGTTATACATTAATATGATTTCTTTTTTTTATTAATTGTTTATAGAGTTTTATAGTTGCAGATTTTAGGGTTTTATAGTCAGATTTTTTTACTTTTTCCAACTTTTCGACTTTTTTCGATTTTATACGATATTTTCGAGATTTTTCGCTTCCTTTGACTATTTTTTTATCGCCATATGTAGCGATAAAGTGGTGGCGATTTATTTGGCTAGTTTTAAAAATTTTATGAAATAGATATTTGTGGAGAAATACGATCACGTGTTCTTACTAGCAATCGACTATTTCCAGTATTTGCCTATGTAATAAAACGAAGGACCTTAATTTATAAATTCAACTTCAGCTTAGATTGAGAAATGTTAGGATTTATCTTGAAAAGGCAATGCAAAAAGAAGTCACGACATCGGAAGTGCTTTTAGGAATTTTGCTCAAAAAATAGTATAAGAGCACAAATACATAATGTTAGAATATTTTTTTTTTTTTTTTTAAATAAATGTCAATACATTTTTAAAGATGTTACCCTAAAATGGAGATATATCTATGTATGTCGGAAAAATGCATTTTAAATTATAATTTAATTTTCTGTTCGATCTATTCAATTGTTGAAGCTGAATTAACATATATAAATTATACCAAATTTGAATTACTAAAAATTATACGACACTAAAATTTTTCGTTAACTTTTTCTTTTTTCTTAAATAAAAACAAATAAAATTTATATTTAGCGATTTCTGATTAGCAATTTGTCGACAGAGGCTGAAAAAAATCTGACAGCCCTCACTAACAAAATACAAGCAATTGTTGTTTTTGTAGATGTGCGGTTACTTATTAATTACATTATGCGCAAAACCAAGTAAAAGTTTTTACTGGACAGTACAAATTTTTGGGTAAACGAACGAAATTTTGTTATGATATGTAGTTTGGAAAAAAGCATATTTCGTGAGAAATCCGAATTTTAAACTGTTAATATTATACTGTTTTCCATTTTCGGTTACAATGTATACATTTATAATATTATTATTAATTTTAATTATTATTCAAATTTTATAATTTTGTTTGTCAGTTAATACTATAGATTAAAATAAGTAAATTCTACATTTGTATTAAAAATTAATACAACTGGATTGTATTTTAAATCAATTGAAAATGAGCGTTACGACGAGAATAGTTACTGAAAAGTCTGACGAACCTGAAGAGTTACTAAATGTTAAAGTTCAATCATATACAATGCTTTCGCTTCAATTACAACAATCAATCTATTTTCATTTCAATCTATTTTCATTTCAATCTTTTTGAAATATCTGGATTGTTTCCGAAGTTATCAAAATAATTAATACGTAATTTTGCATGGCTTTCATACAGAAAACAATTTGTTTTTTCGCTTTTCTGAAAAGTTGTTCAAAAACACATAGGTCTGCGCACCGATGCTATTAACCCACTCGTTGCATTTTTTTTATTATTTTTTAATTCTTATATTTACAAAATATAAAAATCATATTATATAATTATTTCTACATGAAATAAAGAATTACAAATTCAATTTTCCGACTCAATAAAAAAAAAAAGGAAAAACAACTGTCAATTATATTTACGTACTTCCTTTGTACTTCAAAGTTAAACATATTTTACCCTTACAATACATACTTTACGTACCTTACCGGTAAAACAACCTATTTAACTTGACTACCGCTACCTATAATATGCCGTTACCGAATTGGAATTATCGTTAATGCTAAAATACCTTTACCCCTAAAATACCATTACCGTTATTACACAGTTTAAGAAAAATAATTACTTTGAATAAAATGAATTGTAAGAATTTTATGGTTATCACAACCCGACCTTCTTACACTTGACTCCATTTTATATTTTATGATTGTGAAGCGATAATTGCGAAACTTATGAAACAATCGTCATCCTAAAATATTTTTACCGAAATAACTACGAATACCGTTACTAAAATAGCTCGAAATACCGTTAACGCTAAAATGCCATTTGTAACGTGGTTTTGACGTCGGCTGAGGTAGTTCAGTTGTGTCCAGGGTCGACTTACGGGATCCACGAACCTTAAGTGAGAACACAATTTGTTTACCCTTTCCGGGGTTCGAATATACAGTATATCTTTATTTAATAATTCAATGTTTCGGTTATCGGTAGTATTTATAAATATTTTGTGTTAGATAAATTACTAGCAGCACGATGATACGCAGGAATTCAGTCGGGTACTTCTCAGGTGAATCGGGTTTATTACTGGTAGATGCTGGATCGGAGATTCGGCGACACGATGATACGCAGGAATTCAGTCGGGTGCTTCTCAGGTGAATCGGGTTCTATTACTGGTGGATGCTGGATTGGAGATTCGGCGGCACGATGATACGCAGGGATTCAGTCGGGTACTTCTCGGGTGAATCGGGTTCTATTACTGGTAGATGCTGGATCGAAGATTCGGTTCCCTCGGGTATTATGCAGCACGCCGGATCGTTTATGATACTTAAAGATATCTTACGAATACTAATTTAAATAATACAATTCCTTAAATCTAGGTTACAAATTCATACTTAATCTAAGAGAAACAGTCAGCCGAAGCCGCTGTGCCAAAACAGTCAACTGAGGTTGCCGTGCCGAAACAGTTAACTGAAGTTGCTGTGCCGAACCCGACAACTGCAGTCGCTGTGCCAAAACAGTCAGCCGAAGCCGCTGTGACCGAAACAGTCAACCGAAGTCGCTGTGCAAGGTATCGCCCTGACGCTCGGAAATTGCCCCGAGTATCAGAGAGATAGTGACTGATTTCACAATATCAGATGTCTTGGGCGCAAGGCAGATTATATTCTAGAGCGCTCGAATCGCAACTACTTCAACCAACCTTAGAATACTTATATGAAAAATCAAACAAACTAAATGAGAATTATTAATTCCCTCTAACATATGATGGTTGGTAGCTAAAGTAAATACGTTAATGTATTGGTGTAAACAAATGTAGTTACAGACGAGCAAAGGAGTGAAATGTTAATGGGGTGCAGATATATAAAAGAACATAATAATAAATATAAATATTATGGGTATGTAACAAAGTTTAAATAGCTGTTACTATTAACTTTGTTACACATTACCTAAATAAATGAAAATACCGTTAACACTAAATAAACTTCAAATACCATTACCGAAATAACTATGAATACCGTTACCGAAATAGCTCAAAATACCGATAACGTTAAAATTCCTTTACAGAAATAACTGAAAATACCTTACCTAGTGTCTACATTAGGCAAATTTTTATCAAAACAAACGTCAAAATCAGTGCGAATATACACAAGGTAACCTTAATTAAACAGCTGATTATTATTTTGGTTGTTACAGTTATCAAACTGCATATATAAAACACAATAATGAATACGCCATATTGTTGTTTTTGTGCAACTGTTGCCACCTTCCACAAATTCGCGTTAAATTTGACGTTTGTCTTGATAAAAAATTGTCTAATGTAGACACTATGTTAACCGCTAAAATATCTTCCTTACCCCAGGTCTACAACTGAGATTAACGCTGATATAATATGTGAGATAACGTCGGCAGAGGAGAGTAACCATTTTGTTTATATTATGGTAAATCTTAAATAAGGGGTACACGTATTCTAATAAATCCTATAAGATATCACTATTTTTCAATCAGTCACAGAGTAAACAGGTACTTTTTATTTAAGTAATTCGCGCTTTTTTAGCACAATTTTTATAAAAATGTTTTTTAACATGTAAAACAAACACTAAAAAGAAACAATTTTACAAAAAACATTGTTTTTCAGTAATTTCCAAAATACACATGCACACACACAAACAAACTTTCCTATATGTGTATTTTTTTGACATTTTATCTTATAAGATGGTTGTGTAGAGAAATCTTACCCCAGGTCTACAACTGAGATTAATGCTGATATAATATGTGAGACAACGCCGGCAGAGGAGAGTAACCATTTTGTTTATATTATGTTAAATCTTAAGTAAGAGGTACACGTATTCTCATAAATCCCATAAGAAATCGTTATTTTTGATCAGTCGGAGAGTAAACATGTCCTCTTTATTTAAGCAATTAGCACTTTTTAGCACAATTTTTATAAAAATGTTTTTTAACATGTAACTAGAAGAAACAATTTTACAAAAAAACATTGACTTCAAGACAATTTCCAAAATACACATGCACACACACAAACAAAATTTCGTATATGTGTATTTTTTTGACAGTTCATCTTATAAGATGGTTGTGTAGAGAAATCTCATCACAACAGTCTCATAATACATCTTATAATACTAATATTTGAATCTATACGTGAAATAATTCTCTCAGAGAGCGAATTTGACACTCTCTGACACAAAAATCTTACATATTATGTTACGTCTAGACGGGCTGTTATCACAACAGTCTCATAATACATCTTATAATACTAATATTTGAATCTATACGTGAAATAATTCTCTCAGAGAGCGAATTTGACACTCTCTGACACAAAAATCTTACATATTATGTTACGTCTAGACGGGCTGTTATCACAACAGTCTCATAATACATCTTATAATACTAATATTTGAATCTACACGTGAAATAATTCTCTCAGAGAGCGAATTTGACACTCTCTGACACAAAAATCTTGCATATTATGTTACGTATAGACGGGCTGTTACCTTTTTACCTTTCTGAAAAATAATACAGTTGTGAAATTGTTTTTTTTTTTTTTTTTTTTTTTTTTGGAAGTGAGAAAATCAATTATTTATATAACAGAATTTTCAAAACATAGGGTTTTCATTGTATTGTGTTATTTATTTTTTAAATTCAAACAACTAACGTCATAAAATATTCAATAAATATAATAAATATATATAATTCAATACTAAGAAAGCAAAAATAAATACTAATTATTTTTTAATAAACCATAAAAATTTTATCCAAAATTAGAAAAAAAACAAGAATTAATCACAATTTATAGGATACATAATTTTATTGCGACTGAGCAGAAAAGATTCGTAAGCCGATGGAAAATCGGCGAGCAGCTTATTAGACGCCGCCGATTTAAATGCTCCTTAAGCCGCCGCAGATAAATTATAGTCGGCTTGCTTCTATGCTCTGTTGGCGTGTTTATTCATTTTTTAAATTTCATCAACGACGCTTTGTTTTCTCCGCCATTCTTTGCATCTGCAATCTGAATTTTAAAAGTTAAAATGTTTTAATTTATTATAAGTGCATAAAATCACAAACATATCAATAAAATATTGAAGAAAAAACAAAATGGAACAAATGTCTGATGCTATAAGTGTGAGAATCACACGTTTGAACAACGTTTTACTAGGTAAGAAGGAAAATTCAAAAATGCAGACTTAAGAAATCGGGGAACTTATTAATTAACATCTATAAAATTATTAAGGTGGCGGTAGAAGCTATGGTGTAAGTGCTGCTTTAGCAGAAACTATGACCCGTGAGGGTCTATTTGATGCTTTTAATTTGTTGTACCAGGAATGTGATAAAGAAACCCTGCGCAAGCGTGATAAAAATATTGCAGAATTTATAAACAAATGTAAATCAAAAATACAACAGTTTTATCTTTTGTGTTAGTTTTAAATTAAAGGAATTATTTTTAGACCGTAGTATTATGGAAGAAACCAACCGTTTGCGTGTGAATATTCAAGATTTTAGTGTACGTACTTTGATTGGTAAGGGTTATTTTGGAAATGTCCATTTAGTAGTGGAACGTTATACTGGAGACGTCTATGCCATGAAAAAAATTAAAAAATCGGTTGTTACAACTTCACAAGTTAAGGAAGAACGAGATATCATGTCGAAAAGATGTTCAGATTGGATAACAAATTTACAATATGCCTTTCAGGTAAGAAATTTATTGTATCAAAATTCGCATTGTAATTGTGATTTATAATGTTTTAATTTTTAGGATAATGAACACTTGTACTTAATTATGGAATATATACCTGGTGGCGATTTGTTAGGTTTAATGTCCCGTCATGGTCCTTTCGATGAACCTTGGACACGTTTCTATTTAGCCGAATTAACCTTAGCCATACATGCTCTCCATGAAATGGGCTATGTACATCGTGATATTAAGCCGGAAAATATTCTCATTGATCGTTTTGGTCACATTAAATTGGCAGATTTTGGTAATGCTGCTGCTTTAGATCGTGATGGTCATGTGTTTAGTTTGTCTCCCGTTGGTACGCCGGATTATATAGCGCCCGAATTGTTGCAAACAATTTCATCATATAAATTGAATAAAAGTATGCACGATGTAAGTAAAATAAATTATGACTTTTTTAAACTAAGTAAATAAAATTATGACTCTGTTAAAGTGGTTCTCAGAATTTAAACGTAACCAAAGATAAATAAAATGTAACAATTACAAAAAAAAAAAAAAAAAAAAAAAAATCATACTTATAAAAATTAAAAAAGGTACCGATGTACCTTTTTTAATTTTTTAAGTAAATAAAATTATGACTCTGTTAAAGTGGTTCTCAGAATTTAAACGTAACCAAAGATAAATAAAATGTAACAATTACAAAAAAAAAAAAAAAAAAAAAAAAATCATACTTATAAAAATTAAAAAAGGTTCATCGGTACCTTTTTTATCCAAAAGTAAAAATTTGCAAATAAAAAAGTAAATAAAAAAAAAATAAATAATAATACCAACTTTCTAACAAAGCGCAATTACATAATACATACTGTTAAAAAAAAGTATAATTTGAAAAAATCAAAAATTTTAAAAAGTATTTTAAAAGTCATTTTTTTTTTAAGTAAATTAAAATGTACAAAAAATTGAACGCTTTTGAAAAAATTACCATTTTTTAAAAAATAAACATTTTTTAAACAAAGTAGTACAAATTTTCCAATAAAAGCAGAATTACAAAATACATACTATAAAAAAGTGAAATTTGAAAAAATTAGCTATTTTCAAGAAAGTAACTATTTTGCAAGAAAAAAAAAAAAAAAAAACGGAATTACAAATTTTTTAAGCAAAAACCACCAAAAAGTACATATTTTGCAAAATATAATTTATTAATATTATTTTTTAAGTAAAATTTGTTTAATTTTTATTATAAAGTGCCTTTAAAAAAAGTACGAATTTTTGAAAAAAGTACCATTTTTTTTTTCAAAAGAAAGTATAAATTAGCAAAACAATTTTTTAAGTATTGATTTTAGTCGGATCTAATTTACAAAAAGTACCAAAAAACTATTTTTTAATAAAAAAAATATTTTAAATTACAATTTTTTCCCAAAAATTCATTTTTACAATGCAACTAATTTTTTACAATACCCAATAATTTTTTTTTATTTAATCAGGTCAGTTGCGATTATTGGTCCATGGGTATAATTGGCTACGAATTAATGTGTGAAATAACACCTTTTCACGAAGATAATGTACATGAAACCTATTCAAAAATTCTTAGTCATTGCGAGGAGAGTCGTCTTAAAGAGTTAATATCTTTTCCCGTCGACCTAAAGTTTTCCAATAACTATAAAAATTTAATTGAATCTCTTGTTACTAATCCCTCGAAACGTCTGAACTATGAGGCCATACGAAAACATCCATTCTTTGAAAATATTAAGTGGGAAACTTTACGTTCAGAGGTACCTCCAATTATACCCAAGTTGCAAGGCAACGACGATACGTCCAATTTTGAAGATGTACAGCGTAAAAAAATTAAAGCGGCTGGTCCAAACGCTAAGAAATCTTTAAGTACAATGATGGGTTCAAATGAGTTTTGTGGCAAAGATTTGCCCTTTATTGGTTATAGTTTTGTACATATGGAAAGAAACGAAGTTGAGGCTGGAGCTATAGAGGATGCAAGATATGTTAAAGTAAATAATAAGCTTAAGGAACTGCAACAAAAGCACAAAGAACGTTTAGGGGAAATAACGAAATTAAAACAAGAACTGTTAAGAGCTGAACTGACTGCAAAACAATCGAATACTCAGTCGAAAGTACTGAATGATGCTAAAGATGAAATAACAAAAATGAAAAATATTATTAAAGAAAAAAACAATGAACTGGCCAATTGCCGTACCCAAATTAAAACATTACAGAGTTCTCTGAAGATTGAACAGGAAATGTGGGAAAAGAAAGAGGCCACCATAACAGATCTCTTGCGTATGAATCGTCAAAAGTATGAAGATGCCAAAAATGCCACGGAAGCGCGTTATGAAAAACGCCTCTCCGAAAAGAAGTTTGAATTAAATACCATTAATAAGAAACTTGATGAACGTGAATCGGAACTTTCGGCCAAGATTGAGGAGTGTGCCCATTTACAAGAGAAAATGGAAAACTATAAAGAAATGCTCAAGCAGCAAAAGGAACAGGCCCAACGGGAACTGGAAGAGTTTGAAAAGAATAAAACCCACTTAATTGATGTCTATGAGCAGAAATTAGCTGAATTGCGTAATAAACTTCGACATGAAAAGGATCACAAATCACGTTTAACTATGGAATTGAGAGATGTCAGAAGTGAATTGGATAATAGTATTATTTGCACCAAATCTAGTGAGGAGGCTAAACAAGCTACTGCAAAAACTACAGAGGATATATTAAAACGTTTGAATGTAGAAATTAAAGCCAACAATGATTTGCATAAACAAATTACAGAATATCAACAAAAGTATTCAGAAGCTCAGAAACAAATTGAGACATTGCAACAGGAAATACATCGTTTGGAAAGAGACATACAAGTAAGTTATAGTAGGCAGGTTTTTTTTTTTTAGCAGATTAATACATCACTTTTTATATTTTTTATATATATTATATATATATAAAAGGTGACTGAATGCAGTAAAAAATTAGCTGAAACCAATTTGGGTACACAAACTACACCTTATGAAACAGCACCTGGTTCGCTGACGGATATACGCGTTATTGAAGAACAATTACGGGCTGATTTAGAAATGGCCAAAGAAAACGAAAACACCCAAAAAGCCAGAGCTGATAAGCTACAAGATATAGTGGCAAAAATGGAAGAAATGTTAGAGCGATTTAATGAACATAGTCTATCGCCTAGCAAACCACTGCCAGCTCCCCGAAATGGTCACGGTGGTGGTGGTCACGGCCATGGACAATCTGTGGGTGATATGTTGGAAAAACAAAATGAAAAGCTTGAAGATAAACTAGCAGCTGTGCGTGAACAAATGATTGTCGAAAGACAATCAGCTCGATCGGCCAATTTAGCTCTATGGAAGGCGGAAAAGCAATTGGAAGAATTATTATCGGAAAAGAAAATGACTCAGAGAAGAATGGAATTAACGGAAGAACGTATAAAAAAGATACAAGCCGAAAAAGAAGATGCACTGCGTATGTGTAAACTAAGCGAAGAAGCTAAAAAACAAAAAGAAGAAAGAATTGAAGAGTTGAAACAAGAGATTAAAATATTGAAAGCTGATGTTCTGAAAGAGCATCGTATGTGGGAGAGTGCTGAACAAGAGCGTATGAAATGTAAATCAGAGGTAAGTGCTTTTCTTACTTATGGTGTTTTCTGCCTAAAATTTTGCGTTTATTCTACCATTGCCTTTTTTGTGCTTTATTCTGATGTTCTTTTTGAATAATGTTGGTCTTTAATTTAAAAAAATATTAAACTATTTTACCCTCAAATTAAACAGAGGGTGAAAGTTCAGCATCTTTATTAACAGAAAACTCAAAATTTTTTGCGAGAATAATTTACTTTTAATATTTAGTGCTTTATAATTGATGTTTCACCAAGTTATCAAAATTACATAAAAATCGGAAATTTTACCAAAAATCCGAAAATTTTCAAAAAATCGACATTTCGCCAAAAATTTGAAATTTCACCAAAAATCCGAAATTTCATAAAAAAATTCGAAATTTCACCAAAAATTTGACGTTAAATGTGTTCACTTTAACATAGTGTCTACATTAGAGATTTTTTTATCAAGACAAACGTCAAACTTAACGCGAAAAAAAATCTGAAATTTGTCAAAAATTCGAAATTTCACAAAAAATTTGAAAGTTTTAACCAAAAATCAGATTTCTTTCAATTAAATTTGAAAATTTTTCTTCATAAATACTTTAAAAATTAACCATTTTTTGTTCTATTATAATCATAACAAATTAACATATTTCTTCAGAAAAAAAGCTATTATTTATTCTTATTATTTCCATTACATATTTTGAAGAATTTAATTTTTAACTAAAATGTTCTTTTTTAATTTTATTAAATCATTTTCTCTGGTAGATTATTGAACACATTTCGAATTGCAAAAAATTGGAGGAACTATTAAATGAGGCTCGACATAAACAACAACAATGTCAACAGAAATGTGATAAACTAGATTTTGAAAATAAATCCCTTATCGAAGAGATTAACGATGAGAAAGATCGTCATTCTAACACAAGTGATCAGTGTTCGGGACTACAAATTAAATTGAAAACTCTCCAAGACAACTACGAACGCTTGAAGTATGCTTGCACAGTTACAGATACACAACTAACGGAGGTGGAGTCCATGTTGGAGAAAGAACAAAAATGCAACAAGTTGCAAAAAGAAAAACTGGATCAATTGTATGCTGCCGCTCGTAAAAAGAATGAGTTAGAAGCCCAATTAAAGAAACAACTGGATGAAGAACAATTACAAAAACATGCAGCTGAGTCTAAAATAAAAGCTTTAACAAATGAATTGCAAGAGTGTCGCTCGGCTTTAGAGGAACTACAAAAGAAATTCGCTAATCAACAAGAACACATAATGGAACAAACTACCAGTCTGTTTTTAACACAAGAAAAAGTTGAAGTCTTACAAAATGAAAATCAAAATATGCAAGCAGCAAATGAAAATATTCAGCGTGAGCTGTTGCAATTGAAAGAAGAAAATGCTCGTATATTATCCGATCTCTTTATAGCCAAAGAGGAGTCACAACAATTACAACAAAATCTTAAAGACGTTTATGGTCAGAATGAAGATTTACAAAATGAAATACAAGATTTGAAGAGAGTACTGGAAGAGAAAGAAAATTTCTATTTACAAAGAGACATAAAATCTGAAGCCACATTGGCACAACATAAGAAATTAATTGATTATTTGCAACTAAAGATAGAGGATTTAACTCAAAAGAAAAAGAAAACTTTGGCGGATAAAATATTTGGCACAAATAATTCCTCGAATACGAGCAAAAAAGAAAACATGGGACCTTCTAGCATAGAAACCTCAATTCTATATCGTACTTTGCAAGAAGAATTGAAAAGAGAAAAATTAAAATCAAAGTCGCTGCAAGAACAATTGGATAAATTACAGGAAAAAGAAATTAATGTTATTGCAAGATCACCCTTAAAGAGTAAAGAGAATAAAGTCGACGATCAAAGAGATCACAATACATCAACATTACGATCACAAACGAAATCTAATAGAAAGCAACAAGAAAATCGGACATCTGCTGCAATAGCTTCATCACCAAAGAAACAAAGCTCTGATAACGATGAATGTGGCACCGCGAAACATTTACAATCCCATCATCGTTTTGAATTAGCTTTACAAGAAACAAATATTGAAGAAGTTATTTGTTTAGCTTGCAAAAATCCCATTGTATCAGGTGCAGCATATTGGAAATGTAGAGAGTGTAAGAACTCAGCACATCGAAAATGTCGCAGCGATGTGAAACAGGCCTGTGGTGATGTAGGTGACATCATGGCAGCATTTGGTGCTGAACAAGCAGCCGAGTGTTTAGAAACAATGGCTATCGAAGCATCTGCCCCTCCCCTAGAAATCCATTTAGATGCTGATGCCGACTCTATAGGAAAATATTCGTACGAGGGCAAATTAGATGACAACGAAGGCACGAGTTGTGATGATGCATTAACGATCGGTAACAAAAAATACCATGGAACTTTAGTATTTTCTGTACCACAAAATTACCCTGAAAATACCCTAGAGGTAGCTTGTGCGTATGAAATGGAAGAGAATAAAATTCTTCTGCTTGGTTGTAATACAGGATTATTTGCTTTGCATATTAAGCAACAAAAATTAGTTCATATTGCTGGGGTAGATGCCATCAGTTGTATAGCCATTTCACAGCCATTGGCCAAGGTTATAATGGTGGGAGCGAATGGTGAATCGTTGTATCAATGTGATCTAAGACATTTGCAATCCCGTGGTCAAGCAAGTGCTTGCTTAAGACCAGCCTTAGAAGCTTCTGCTTTAGATCTTCCTTTTGCGAATAGAACTTCCACAGAGAAATGGAAGTTGGTACAAATTTCCCAAGAAACTGAACAACCTTTGGATACTGTTGCTATTGCTGCCACCTCCACACGCATTGTTATTCTTAAGTATGATGTTAAACAACAGAAATTCAAGCCTGTGCGAGCTTTAGATACTGCTACTCCAGTATCCTCAATATTCTTTACACGCCATACCGCAATTGTTAGTTCGGATAAATTCTTCGAAATTGATCTTTCAACTTATGGAGCGGAAGAATTTGTGGACGTTGCAGATCAGTCTCTTTCGCATACACAAAATTGTCAACCTGTTATTGCACTGCGCATATCGAAACAAGAATTTCTTCTGTGTTTCATGGAATGTGGTGTTTTTGTTGATGAATACGGCTGCCGCTCTAGACCCTATGACATTAATTGGGAATATACACCATGTGGTTTTATGTATCGCGCCCCATTCCTATATGTTGCTCATTTCCAGTCTATTCAAATAATACGTTTACATCGTTCATACACTAACGAAATGTTGAACGCTCAAAAAGATTTAGATGCAGATGTTGATGATACCAATAGTGGCCCACAATTTAAGCGCTCCTATATTCCTTTCTACATGCCAACACTTTTAACCGAAAGTGGCAAATTAAATGCGTTCATGCTGGCTGTGCAAAAAAATACCGGACTTCAGGAGGTCTATCACCTTGATGCTCTACTAACGTTTAAGCAACAACACAATGAGTCAATAAATACAATATCATCTATTGCAACTTCGGTCACATTGGATTCAAAGACAAACATTGGTGCTGACAGTGCTACCGCGACCACGATCGAATAGAAGAAGTAAAATGCATATTTTTCAGTTTTGTTTTTTTTCGGTTGCATGTATTTCGATGTTACATGTTTTTTTACGATTCTTTAGTTAAGGCATTTTGTAAGTATTTTACTTCATGTATTATTTTAAAACGATTTTTTTTATATATTATTTATGTACAAAATTTTTAATACAGTTGATACATTTTATTATATAATAAACGTAATATGTTTAATTAATGCACTTTAGTTGTAAAAACACTTGTGTATTACTTTAAAATTATTATTAAATTGTATTTTTTTATGAAGACAAATTTTTTAAAAATAACTTATATTATGCAATAATTCAAAAAGTCAAATTTTAAGTACGATCATATAGAGTGCAACTGAGTATTTAATAAAAAAATTAAAACAATTGCCTCCGTCACAATCTGGTTCAAATTTCATTTAGATTAATAGGTCAATAAGCATATTTTGCCGAAATGTGAATAATTTGAGCTATTAGTAGATTCTCAAAATAATATTTTCGATAAGAAAGTAAATTGGCATTTCTAATATAAATTTACTTGTAGATTGTTTTGCCAGTAAGCAACACAACTAAAGTTCGGTTGCCTCACATAAACGACCTATAATTTATCTTTCTGTTTTTGTTAATAAAATTTGTTTTGTGAATTTATGTGTAAAATGGCGAAAAGGTATTAAATTTATTCGTTTTATGAAAATGCCCTAAATTTTGAAAAATTGGTGTACTTTTTTGTGTTGTCCTTACTGTACACAATCGATCAAAAAGCTGACTGTTATGGAATTACATTGATACTAGACGTTTCCATAGAAATGACCTTTTAGACAACTCCCTCCAAAAATTCATTCCTTATTATTTGTTAGCACATTACTTTTAATATATTTTTTTTAACAAAAAAATTAAAGGAATATAATTTCATAAATTGCTAAACAATTCGTCGCAACAATTTGTTTAATATTAGTGTTGGTAAATTATATTTAAATTACGCGCCATAAAAAAAAACTCGGCCATCTTTTTGTCTATATTATTGCAAAAAATCTATATATAACGGCACTTCTTTTTCATAGTAGTTCTAATACTAGCTGTCGAAGTTATCTCTTTTTGTTTGCCGTGTTTGCATAATAACGAATATGAGCGCAAAGGAAAACAACAAAAAAAATAATTTCATTCCAGTGCTGACAACCTATAAGAAATTTTGTATTTTGAATATTTGTATAGTTGAATGTGTTCTATTATGTTACGTTTTAGAGATTGCATAGCTCTAGTTGTCTCTTTTATATCTTAAAGTATAACGAATGTCGCCATATTGCGTATTAAAATGTAACACTGTTTCTTCCACTTTTGACGAGGCAAGTAGGCAAGCAAGGCGAACAACTGTCGTTCAAAAAGGCAGCTAAAAAAGTGGAAAGTTTAATTTTTCCTTTAGGAAAATTAACGCAATTTCGGCCTAGAATAGAAAAAAATACTATTAATAGATTTTGTGATTAAAAGTTATAAACTTTTGTTGAAAATAAATTGATTGTTTGGCCGCTAAAAAACGAATGAAAGTGAGAAAGTGATTTTCAGAGTAAAAGCCATCTTGCGACCGAGTCGTTTTTTCGTTTTGCGAAAAAGCAGTGAAAGATAGTGACTGAGCAAATAAAGACAAATAAAAAAAGGCCAATTTCTTCGGTTCACAATATTTCATAAATAATTTAATTGAAAAAAACTTCAATATTATTCTGTGTTGCAAATTGTAAGATTGCCGGAAAATACTTAAAAAAAAGTGTAAACGTGTATTCTCGCGTCTTTAGTTAAAATTTAAGTAAAAACATTGTAAAAAAGGCTATTGTTGTTGTACATACAATTTATTTCATTTTTTTTTTTTTTTAATTTTCGTTAGTTTCCATTGTTTAAAATATCACAGATAGAGTTTTTCTTTGTACAAATTAAAAAAGCCACTAAAACAAAATGAGTGGCGGTATGCCGGAGTTGGGTTCGAAAATCAGCCTTATATCAAAGGCTGATATTCGATACGAGGGTCGTCTTTATACAGTGGATCCTCAAGAATGTACAATTGCTTTGTCTAGTGGTAAGTACAATCAATCTTGGACGCATTTTTATACATTAAATAAGTTTTTACATAGGACTATAAAGGAGTAACGGTGCTGCAAACGGTAAAATAGTGTTTTATATTAAAAAAAAAATCGTCGTTTTCTCTTAAGTTTTTTCTCTTTTGTTTTTTAATGCACATTTTCTTTTAAAATACCTTTCTTATTTTTGGATTTTCTTTGTTGTTCATTTTCATGATTGTCAAGCTGGCATCGGTTCTTTTTTTACACAGCCATTCTTTTTTATATTTTTTTTTTTTATTACTGCCTCCTTTTTTTTTTTTCTAATATATCACCTTTATGCGAACCCAATTATATGCATACATTTAAATACATATCTTTTTTTTGTGTAAATGTGTATGTGAATATGATTTCGTTTACATGTATTACTTTTCCTTAATTCTAATTAGATTTCTGTTGCTTTTTAATTTTCTTACTTTTTGTTTTACATATTTGTTTACCTTGTCTTCATTTGTTTACTCTGATACTTTAAGTCCGTTATAATTATGTATAACGGTTTTAGTTACAGTTAATAAATTTATTACTCCATTACAAAGTAATACAAAAGTATTTTACGGAAATATATTTTAATATGATTGAAAATATTTGCTTTATGTGTGTATATTGAAAAAAAGAATTACATTTTTTGATACAGAAAAAAAAAATTGAGACATCATATAAGGTTTTTGTCCCTGCGACATGAGTTTATTAATGATGGATGAAAGAAACTTGTAGGGTGACCAATTTTGCATGAAAAAAAAAAAAAAAGAAAAAAAAAAAAATCAAGGGACATTATGACATTTTTCTTCTATATTTCTTTACAAATTAGTGTTGTCAATTGTTTGGAACAAATCAAGATTACTGGCACTGTTGATTTTTGTCGAAATTTTTTTTTTCGACAAAAGCACTATTTTTGGTTAAAAAAAGTTACATAAAAATTTTTCTCCGCTCTCTGTTAGTTTTCGTGTTATAGGTACTTTAAGTTATGATGTAAGAATGCAATTTTCTCCTTCCTCCTTTAGGAGAAAATTAACAATATGGGTATCATTGGAGAGGTCTTGAGAAGGCCTTTCGATTGATGTATAAATTGTGCCAAATAATTAACCCAAGGTGAGACAATATTCTTCATTACTTTTTATTTTGACTTTTTTTTACAAAAGTACCGTTATCTCAAATATATATCGATATATCCTATACATCAAATCATTTAGAGAACATTTCAAGCTTTCATATGATCCCCATATTACACTCTTGGCCCATTAAATAATAAAAATATAGCACTTTAAAAATTAATATTCAGAGAAATGAATCGATTTTTACTCATAATATATTTGTTATTATAATTTATGACTATATATGTAATATGGATATCATTAGAGAGGTCTTGAAAAAGCATATAGCCATATATATAATAATTGGAAAGGTCTTTAAATCTCAAAAATAAAAAAAATGAATAAAAAATACTTAGTAAATATTATTTAATTTCCATTTTTATTTGAATTATATATAAAAAAATTAAAACAAACTTTAAAAAAAATGTTTGGAACAAATCAAGGTTACCAGTACAGTTGAAATTAAAATATATTTTTTAATGTTAATAAAGGTTTTTCTGTGTAGCCGGCCTACGGCCGGGCTAAAAAACTTTCTCCTTTATGTATGTCGAACACCGGCTTCGCTGAATAAACTTTTTTTTTTTTTTTTTTTTTTTTGGAAATCAAAAATTTTTTGTAAGTACCGGCATTCTTTTAAATAATTTTTAATTTTTATTTATTTTTTCATAAAATTGTAAAAATGATAAAGAAATAAGACTTATTATATATTTTTAAATTATGATATAAACAAATATATTACTAGTAAAAATCGACTAATTTTTCTAAATATTAATTTTTAAAGTGCTATATTTTTGTTATTTAATGGGCTAGGGGTGTGACATGGGGATTATATGAAAGCTTGAATTGTTCTCTAAATAATTTTATGTATAGGAGAGTACCGTTATATCGATATATTTTAGAGAATGGTACTTTTGAAAAAAAAGTCATAATAAAATATATTGTCTCGCCATGGGTTAATGATTTTGCACATTTTATATATCTATCGAAAGGCCTCTTTGAGACCTTTCCTATGATACCCATATTGTTCAAATTCATTATAGGAGGAAATATATTACTAGTAAAAATCGATTAATTTTTAAAGTCCTATATTTTTGTTATTTAATGGGCTAGGGGTGTGACACGGAGACCATATGAAAACTTGAAATGTTCTCTAAATAATTCGATGTAAAGAAGAGTACCATTATATCGATATATTTTTGAGATAACGGTACTTTTGTAAAAAAAGTCAAAATAAAAAGTAATAAAATATCATATTGTCTCACTATGGGATAATGATTTGGCACATTTTATATATCAATCGAAAGGCTTCTTCAAGACCTTTCCTGATACCCATATTGTTCATATTCATTACAGGAGGAAGGAGAAAATTGCATTTTAATATTATAACTTCAAGTATCCATAACTCGTAAACTAAGAGTGAGCGCAAAATTTTTTACATTGCTTTAATCACAAATAAAAATGCTACTGAATTATTATCAAAATTATTTAAAAATCAAGTGTGCTGGTATTTTTTATAAAAGTTCCTTCAACATAATTTTTTTAACATTTTGACAGGTGAAATGTCATTTTGTTTTCTGATTTTTTTTTTTTTTTTTGTTCTTATTAGCCGGCTTTCGGTCTGGCGAAAATGTTTTTCACTCTGTGGTATGTCTAAAAGCGGCTTCGCTTACATAACTTTCCCTTTTACCTAATTTTTTAATAACAAATTTTTTAATATGAGTTTCCTAGGAATGTAAGTTTTTCAATGGTACTATCAATGATGATTTAAGCCAAAAAAAGTAACTCAGACTGATATTTTATTAAAATTTTTCTTTTTTAAGTTGTTAAAAAACGTTCATAGAATTTGAATCAGTTATAATTTGAATTCCTGCGAACAGCGCATTTTGACAAATACAATAGGAAAGCTTTGAAGATTTCCGAAGAGGTAGAAGCTTTCTGTGACAGCTGCTGACTACATTAGACCTAATATTACATTTTTTTGTGCCTTGATATCAGCATGTCTATCAATGAAGAAGCAATGTCACACTTGTATATTATTTATAACATTGAGAATTGTTTGCTGTCATGGCTATCGCGTAAACTTGGGTTGGAAGATACTGCAAACTGTTCTCAAACGATAAAGAAATTTGGAAGTAGTATTTAATTCTCTTTCTATTACATCGTACGGAGTAAAATAGTATGTTATACAAACTCTGGTCATATCTCTATCATACAGTGACTACCATTATTGTTTTCAATGGATATGTTTGCTTTGTCCTGCTAAGAGTTATACTTGATGACAGAGTAACGTATATATCTAAAGATGTAACATTTATATAATCTACAAAGCTGCTGCCAGCGTGGACTCAGCAGTTTTATCCTATTAGGTTTGTTCAGTGCATCAGTGTGAAGTATGCGTACCTTTTTGGTACGCATGGTATATATATGCAACAGGTCTTACAAAATCTGTATATAGCCAGTAGAATAATTTTCTTTTTATTCCTGCTTTTCTGGCAATAAGTTTTTGACACGTACATATATAGTGCAGCATATGCTTTCTTAATTCGTTCCCCCAGGTTAACTTTCCAATTTAATCTGTTATCTAGATGTAAAAACACAAAATTCGTAGAACGCTAGATAACGCAAGACTGAATTGCGGATTTCGATTTTCACAGGATTCACATTGAGACCACTTTTTAAAGCCCAGTATTGCTATGTCATAAACAGGAGACCACAAATATGCACTAAAAAGTGTTTTATGCACATTAAATATGCAGTAAAGAATTAAAACTATGCTCTAAAAACGCGAAAACATGCTCTTCTTAAATTGCAGAAAAAAAATTATATATGTATGATCCGTTTTTTTTAAAGAAAAAAAACACAGAAAATTCAAATTTAATGGGGAATGTTTATTATCATTTGAAAGAACATTCTTTGGCATTTATTTTTTTGAAGATTATGTCTATCAAATGTTGGCCGTTGCTACGTCGCAGATGGTCCATCCGTTGAGTCCAAATTTTCGATGTGTGGGAAGCGGCGTCGTCTTGCTGAAACCAAATGTCGCCGAGATCACGAGCTTCAATTTCAGGCATCAAATAGTCGGTTATCATGGACCGATAACGGTCGCCATTGACGGTTACGTTCGCACCGGCATCATTTTTAAAGAAATATACACCAAACCGTTGTTTTTTCTGGATGAAGTGGCAGTTCTTGAATCTCTTAGGTTGTTGTTCGTCCCAAATGTGGCAATTTTATTTGTTTACATACCCATTGAGCCAGAAATGGGCCTCATCGCTGAACAAAATTTGCCTCGAAAACCTCGGATCTTCTTGGAACTTTTCAAGAGCCCACAGAGCGAAGCGATGTCGCTTGGGAAGGTCGAGCGGCTTCAGTTGTCGCACAAGCTGTATTTTGTACGCTTTCAATTTAAGATCTCAACGTAAAATGCGCCAAGTCGTTCCATACGTCAGTCCGAGTTGCTGCAAACGGCGCCGAATCGACTCTCCACGGTCTTCGTGTACACTCTCAGCTACGGTCGCTATATTTTCTTCACAGCGTGTTGGACGTGGTCTATTCGGTCGAATATTTTCCAACAATGAATGCTGGGTCTCAAAATGGGTGATGGTGTTGCGAATAGTACGCTCAGTAGGCCGATTATGTTGACCATAAGTTGAGCGAAGAGAACGAAACACATTTCTCACAGAACGTGAATTTTCGTAATAAAGTTGAACGATTTGTATACGTCGTTCAGGCGTAAATTATGAAATGCCAAACAATACTAAACAAAAATAACGTGACAGCATGACACGACTCACACGTGATCTGTCAATCACCCATTATATATATATAATTATATATGTATATATATAATTTTATGTCTTATTTAAAATTCCTCAATCTTTTATTACTCCATTTTAATTTTAAACATTAGTATGGCATAAATCAAGATTATCAGCACACTTGATTTTAAATAATAATTCAATAGCATTTTTATTCGTGATTAAAGTTCGGTTTCTAGTTCTGATGTAAGAATGCAGTTTTTTCTTCTTCCGATTAGTGAATATACGTGTTTCACTTTAATTTGATTAATTTACATTTCTTAATGGTACATTTTGAAAAATTTGGAACTTGCTTATTAAAAGTAAGTACCTTTTTTAAATAACCAGATCCTGGAGGTATGTATATAAGGTTTGGTTGGGTTAGGTTATGTTAGATGGGGAGCTGTAAATGTAACTATACAGCTAACTTGGTCCCGTTGTGTTATCCTAATGGATCATGTGAATCTGTTTCTACATGTCAAAGAATAGGTTCGAACCGAATCTACCTGGCGCACGATTTTAAGATTTGATCCGTCTAACATCAATTACAAGGAGAACAGATAGTCCGTGCATATACGGTCTACCAAATTCAGAAGTCCTTATATTCGCAATAGTAGGAATGTGACAAAGAAAATGTTCTACTGCCTCTTCCTCCTCCTCGTTAAAGCAACTTCTACAATAGTCGTTAAAAGGGAGTCCTAGTCTCCTAACATGTGAACTAATGCAGTATATTAGCCAATTTACAATTTAAATTAGATGTTCCTCCTATATGCGGGAATAAAGACACCTTAACCAACCCCTTCAGAAGAAGATTTGGATCTATCAGTGTAAACCTCAATCGATCCGTCTTTTATAGTGGGATCGGCTGAGATTGAAACTTAGAAGCCTCTGTCCAGAAAGGGTTTGGGAATACCAACAATCAATATTGTCAGGATGTCATCCGAGATTCCCAAAATGGTCGCATTGCCGTAGCTTCTACCGCATTTGTAGCGCTGAGCTACGCAGGACCTTTTTGAAGATTCCGCAAATGGTGGCTTTTTCCAAAAGGTGGGTTTCCATTATACTATCGCTCCATACATAAGTATATGCTTGATCACCATGTCGAAGAGCCATTTTGCACTCTTAGGATTTAATTCCCAAGATTTCCCTATGGCCTTCCTTCTCATATAAAGGGCAATGTTTGCCTTTGGAGCACTAGCCTGGGTGTTGTGGAGCCAGGGCAGTTTGTAGTCCAGTCCAGATACTTCGCACTGTCTGACACCTTTAGTTCAACTCCTTGAAAAGAGGACTAGTTCCGTCTTTCCAGGATTCACGCTAAGGCCACTAATTGCACTCAATTTACTGAGTAGGCCCAGCGCAAATGTATATAATGTTGTCACATAAAAAAAACTTCAAAATTTTATATTTTTTAAATTGTTACTTTTTGAAAAATTCGTAATTTTTTATGAAAATTTACAATTTTTGGAGAATTCGTATTTTTTTTTTTAATTTGTAATTTTTCCCACAATAAGTATTTTTCTTTTAAAATTTGTATATTTTTGTTTTGAAAAATTTTTAATTTTTGGATGATTTTTTAATTTTTGGAAAATTTATAATTTTATAGATTTGTGAATTCTATGGGAGTATACAGTTATATTCTCAGAAGAAATGCTCTCAAGAGTTTTATTTTAATTGAAAATAAAATTATTATCGATTTCGATACTTAGCATCTGCTTGGACCTAATATTTTCCACATATTTTTGAAGTCCTTAATTTATAGATCCTTTTTGATACGAATAGTTCACGGAATCAAAGATCATCAATAATTCTTTTGAAAAAAAGAAAATTTTACTACAATTTTGACGAATTTATTGCTGATCCTATATTTGTCCGCACTGAATAAGGATTGTTTGCGTTTGAAATAATATTAAAGATAATATTTTGTATAGGTTTTATAATTCAATGTATTTACAACGATTTAGCATTGCAAATTTACTGCTTTGTGCAAGATTTTGAAAACAATTCAAAGTATTTTATATATTTTATATATATTTTTTTACGTCAAATATGTACATATATTTCACGTTTTATATGTTTATTTGTTCATTTATTTTAGTACGTTCATTCGGTACCGAAGATCGTGAAACACAATTTCAAATTGCACCTCAAAGCCAAATCTATGATTATATTTTGTTCCGCGGTTCTGATATTAAGGATATACGCGTAATCAACAATAGTCTACCACATCCAAATGATCCGGCTATTATGCAAGTACAATTACCTAATGGGCAACACGTGATGCCACATTTTTCAATGCCAAGCATCAATCCTCAACAAGTACCTCCCATGGGAACAACTGGTACATATGGTAATCCCTTTGGTACTATGAGTGGTTTAGGAGCTATCGGAGGTACCGGTGGAACTGGTGCTGTTCCATCTTTAGCACCTGGATCTGGTGCACCAGGACCATTTATGATGACTGGTGGTAATCAACAACCTGTGCCGCCACAACAAAAACCACCACAAGGACAGCAACCACAAACACAACAGAAACAACCAAGTAAGTATCATATTACATGGGTGGTGCAAATAAAAATTACAGCTGAACAATCTTTAGATAATGGACGAAAATCTATCAAAATTATAGATTTTAGGCCCATTTTATTTCCACCACCCAGACATTTTGTAGATAGAAAATAAATGTATATATGACTTAAGTAATTTAGAATAAAATTAAATTACTAAGAAAAGGAAATTTTAGTGAGCTCTACATGTTTTATATACATATGAACATATATTTTTTGCAATTTCTAAATTAATTTATTTCCTTGTAAATAATATGCGTCTGAGATCAAGATACATGTATAAAATTCCCACTTGCTTCCTAACATTGTTTTATTCTATTTCGTACAGGCTGTAATAATACGGATACTAACAATTTGGGTACATCCTCCTTACTAACCACCGTCGATAGTATTGGCTCTAATCTTAACAACAGTAGTAGTGCTCATAACAATAATAGTAACAGTAATAATACAAACTCCAATACTAATAATAATAACAGTAGTAACAACATCAACAGCAATCATAACAACAATGGCATTAACAACGTTGGTTTACTGGGCATCGGTCTTGGCATTGGTGGTTCAGGTGGTCTTCTTAGTAACATAGGCTTAGGTATTGGTGGAGGTGTTGTTGGTAACAATTCATCTACAGCTTCTGTTACAACTTCTACAACCAAGAAATTATCTGTAACAAATGCATCGGCACTAAATAATCACAAAGACCAAGGTGTGAGGATAATCTATTCTAAAAAAAAAAAATTAAACCAATATTTTTGTTTTTTTTTTAATACATATTTTTTGTTCTTTTTAATTATTTTCATTATTGTATTTTTTATCTATGTTTTTGTTGTCATTTTTGAGTTTAAAATCATAATCTGCACACTTAATTTTTGCCCTGCTTACACAAGAAAATGTATATATAAATATTGTTTTGTATACATATTTTTAAATTCTGAAGAGTCCTATTGCTAGCAAATAAGATTTATTTTTTCTTGATCCAGAACGATGAATTAGAAGTTTTTAGTATTTTTTCAATTTAAATTCAAAAAATTCACTTATTATAAATAATAAAAATCAATACGAAAACTAACAAATAGCAAAATACCATTCGCACGTTACTTAAGTTTGTTTATAAACCTTCCCTCATCTTATCACACATATGATCACCAGAACAACCAAAAATATATAAAATCATATTTTTTTCTTTGGCTTCAAATGAACCAAACTGTTAGTTATTTAACCATTCAGACAATTTTAAGAATTTTGGCATCGATTGGTTACAGCATATTTTTTCATATTTTGGTCTTAGCAGCATAATTGTAAAATTTTCATAAAAAATTCTTTATTTTTAGCAATTTAAATGGCATATTCTTGAATACTTTATACTTAAGAGCATTATTTTGCATATATTAAAGAGCATAATGTTCCATATTTTGCACTTAATAAAAAAATTTTGCGTATTTTGCACACAGTAGAATTTTTTACAGAATTTTCCATTAGTGAAATTTTCGTTTTTCAAACTCTATTCCTAATAATTTTTAACGTATAAATTGATAAAAAATTTTAATTTCCTTATGCAATGCATTTTAAATATTTTTAAGTGCAAAAATAAAATATTTTTTAGCAATTGCTAAAAAAAATTAATTTATTTTCAACACGAATAGTTGGTAATTTAAAATTTAGGCAGAAAAAATTGTATTTTTTATTTTATTTTTTAATTTTAAGCGCATATATTTATATATTTTTAGGATATTTACGCGCATAAAGCACTTATTTTAGAGCATATTTTTGATTGCCCCGGTCACCTTCATCCCGAATAAAATTCAAAATATCGTCCTATATCCACTGGTCGGCAAACATTTTTTTCTTAAAATAAAAATTGATAACTGTAAAAACTTTGAAGTGTTAAACAAGAATGTGCTTTCACTTTTTTTCACGTACTGATCTCTAATATTTTCCTATTAATAAGGAGGTTCTCGAGTTTCACCATAACTCGTGTATATGGTGAAACTCGAGAAGGGTACATTAGACTTCGATAAATGAAATACCAAAAAATTGTGGAACAAAATCTTAACATTGTGGTTTACAAGTTATTCGGAAATAAGTGTCGGATTTTTTCCAATGCGAAGTTGAAGATTTTCGTTCCTTTAATTGAAAACGTTAAAAATGCTTCTTTTATTTTATAATTATTCATAAAGTTAGTAATTCATTAAAATTTTATTCAAAATTGGAATGAATATAAATATTACTTATACGTACACAATTAGAATAGACTTTTTATTTCTCATTTAATTATGAAGAAAATCATTGTTTTTATCATATATGTTTTATTTTATTCGTAGTATACACTGCCTGCCACTTGAATAAGGAATCACATTTTTTTTTTAACTTTGATTAAGTATATCTCCTAAACTAAAGTTCTGAAAAAAATTATTTTTTGCGCAACCAAATTTCAAAGTGTTGGCTTTAGTTTCCTGAAGAAATAAAAAATATACATATTTTGTTATACTAAAATTTATGCATTTATTTCTGTGGTACTTTTTCGTTATTTTAAAACTAAGCAAACTGTAATTTATCTTTAAATTTTAGGTTATAAAAATGAAAGTTATTATCTTCTAGCATTCAATTAGTAATGAGTACTGCCACCATTTTTAGGAATAACCTCAAAAATGCGATTTGGCATCGACTTGAATAATGACTCTTAAGTAATTTAACAAAATTGAACTCCATGCTTCCGTTATTGCATCCTTTAAGGATTCTATCGTCTCAAATTGTCTTCCTCCTTCCTTTTTCCTCCTTTTCTTGCAAGGAAACCCCAGACATTTTCCATTGGATTCAGGTCTGGTGAATATGGGGGCCAATCCAAAAGTTGAACACCATGTTGATTAATCCATTGTTTTACTGCTCTGGCGGTATGAATCGGAGCGTTGTCGTGTTGGTACGTCCAAGGTATGTGTCCAAAGAAATCATTAAATTTTGGAAATGCTTCTTCCAGAATGTTTTTGTAAGTTGCAGTCATTTTGTTGGATATAAAAACCAATTCTATGGTACCATAATACGAAATGGCACCCATACCATTATTCCGCCCACTCGGCTGTGTCTGCGGCTCAAAAATAATTCCTGCTTATTTAGGTCATGGAAGTAATAATTATACCCGTCGGGACCATCAATGTTAATAATTTTTTCATCGGAAAATACAACTTTAAACCATTTTTTTTTGCAGTTTTCGTGGGACTATGTATGGGCACGACTTTAAAATACGGAGCACTGTTCTTAGACTGGCACTGACTCCACTTTTTTCACGCATTTTTGATACCGACATGGCAGAATTTGTTGCAATTCTAAGAATTTTTCGCCTTTCCACGTTATTTAAATAATTGTACACAACTGTCTTTCTTCTATTAATGTTTTTGGCGATTTGGACCGGATTCTGACCCTGAGATTTCAAAATTAGAATTTTTTCTTTTTCAGAGTTATTAAGAGCCTCACCACGTCCCATTTTGAATAAAAACAATTTAAAAACTATAAAATTAAAAATTCTCTAGCCGTTTATATTGAAAGAAATTCAAATCATAGCCTTCCTGATTAATATTAAAAGAATTCCTTATTCAAGTGACATACGAAATAGTACCACAGAAATAGATGTCTTTAAAGAAATGCATAATTTTAGTATAAAAAAATATGTATATTTTTTATTTCTTCAGGAAACTGAAGTCAACACTTTGAAATTTGGTTGCACAAAAAATTATTTTTTTCTGAACTTTAGTTTAGGAGATATATATACTTAATTAAAGTTAAAAAAATGTGATTCCTTATTCAAGTGGCAGACAGTATATCTAGCTTTATGATAAAAGATTAAAAGTCGAAAATGTACTTTTTTTTAATATTTATTTATTTATTATTCTTCAATAGCATAACAGAGCATAATGGGTCTATAGAGTTAACAAATTTTAAACTTTTTAATAACATTTAAGGAGCAAATTTAGTTGTATAAATAAAAAAAAAGTAATTGAAAATTGTCCATAAAGATAAAATATATCAAAAATTAAATAAATAGAAAATTTATCGAATTTCTTATAGATAGAAAATTAGTCGAAAATTTCTTTCCAAATTGTTGTTCCTTAGTTTGACGACAAATCCCTTTTTCAAGGTTACATTTATAAAAGTCACTAAAATATATCCCATATACTAAATAGAAATGCACAAAGTCCACCCACCACTTTAATTTGAATATCAGCATCATTTTTAATTTTGCTTAAAATAAATTAGATCCTTGGTCTATTGTGGCTTATGTGTCCAAGCATTTAAAGTAGTATAGAAACCAGTTTGATTTACTTCAGTTTTTTTTTTTGTCGCAGTTTTGTTCTGTGTGTTATCGTACTTTAAATAATTTTTTAGTAACTCTAAATTGAAATTCCAATATGTACGGGAACACTTAGATATTTGAAATTTATTATTTTGAATAGATTTTGAGTTAGTTTGGTTCGTCATTTTAGCAGATTATAAATTTTTATTCGGTTTGATTTTTATTATTGTTAAATTTACGAACTTTTTATTTACTATTTAATTTAAAAACATTTTATATTTATATTTTATTATATCTTTAAATCATAATACACATTACATATCGAATAAAAAAAGCAAGAACACTTCACAAAACACTCCAAATACATTTCTATTTTCTTCTTTTATTAAATGTTAATTTAATAAAGTTTCCGTCATAGACATGCTAGCTGGTGCTTCACGTTCAACAACGCCCATAAGTCTTATATCTCGAAAAAGTCCTTCTGCTGATATTGGTGTGCAAGTAAATCAACAGCAACAACAGCAAACCCATCAACAACAGCAGCACCAACCACAACAACATCATCATAACAATCAAAATCAACATCATCAGCAACCACAACAACATCATCCGAATCATCAAAATAATGCCGGCCACGGCGGTGGTGGTCAATCGCGTGATGCTGGTCATAAGCGACAAAATCATCAAAATCAACGTGGCGGTAATCAACAGCGTAATAATGATAGCAACTATCGTTCGGGTCGTATGATGGACAATTACAACAACATGAATCACTACAATCAACGCAATAATCAGGGGGCCAATCAAAATCGCAACAATTGGAATACACATCGTGGTAACATGCCCAACAATAATAACATGCGTAATCGTGGCGGTGGACCACGTGTGAACATGCGTAATATAATGGTAACAATTGTTAAATAATGTTAATAATAAGTTAGTAAATATCTAAATATTTTTATATTTCTTTTTCTCTTTGATTTAATTTCTAAAGCAGGGCTTTAGATCGGCAAATGGTCCCGGTGGCATTCAGAAGCCTTCACGCAACCCCATTAAATTTGAACAAGATTTTGATTTCGAACAAGCGAACACTAAATTCGAAGAACTTCGCTCTCAATTATCAAAACTTAAGGTGGGCGATGAACCCAAATCTGAACAGGTATCCTTTTTGAGTTTTCATTTATTATTGATTTTTTTTAGAATATAATTTGTGAATTTGTTCAGTTGTATTTGTTGTCAATTTGTTTTTCTTTTATTTCTATTTCAACTTAAATGGTTTTGATCTTAGTAAAAAAAAAGTAAACAGAGAAAGTTGCTTTTGAAATTGTTATATAAAAAAAGGATACCACCGCCTGTTTTTTTTAATTTAATTTTTTTTTTTTCTTATTTTGTAATTTATATAAATTAAACATTTTAACAACTAAAAGATCTTTACACATTTCATTTAAAATCACATACAAACTTTAAACTTTAAAGAATTTGACAATAATAAAAATATACATGTCTGTAAAGTAGTTGTGACAAATCTTTACAAAATAGCTCCCTAAGATTTCTGAGAACTTGCTGAACGTGATTTTTGAAAACTAATCATAGAAACACATAAACTGAATTAGCATTAAATTATAAATTATAACAACTACATAGTTTAATTAATTAATAACAACACAACTATAGTATATATATATATACAACTATTTTAAATTATTTATTTTGAAATCTAAACAACATTTAATCAAATAATCTTTTTGTTCTCCTATTTTTGTTTCCATTAATTTTTCTACACTATTACCACAACTTTGCAACCAACTACCAACCCAACGCTATCGTCCAATTAAAAATTATCTAAACTAAAAACAAAATAAAAACAATTGGCAATAATAATAATATAAATAAAATCCTCCTAATTCTCTAAAATGCATGGCTCGCTGTTATCCACAAACTCCTATATCACCCTTGTTACTACTCTACACTACTGCACTACTACCCAAATGCTCTATTTACAAACACACTTACTATACAATATTTCTCCCAAAATTATTTCGGTTTGATTTTTTTATTTAAAATAATTATGATTTTTATTACTTGCAGTCCTTTATTTCTTCTTTCACATGTTTATTATTATATGCATAACATTTTAACACAAACGTCCCAACAATTAAAAAAAAAACACGTATCTTTGTGTGTGTTGAAATGTGCATTTAATTTTACACATAAAAAAACGCAAAATTAAAGTGTTCTTCGTCTACTCATACTACTTCACAGATGAATGGTGAAACTGATAAAAAAGATGATTCGGGTAATGAGACAGGAGCTGGTGAGCATGAACCTGAAGAGGAGGAAATTACTGTAGGTTACGATAAGACCAAATCATTCTTTGATAATATCTCATGTGAAACTGCACAAGATCGTGCAAAGAATAAGAATTACGATTGGCGTCAGGAACGAAAATTGAATAGTGAAACATTTGGTGTTTCATCTACAAGGCGTGGAGGGTAAGTTTGTTAAAATCTTTTTTGGTTTTCTGGATTTTGAGGTTAAACATGAAAAATGTTGTCCTTTTAGTTATCGTGGTCGAGGCAACTATTACAATAATCGTAATATGGGAAATTATAATAATGGCGGTGGTTACAACAATCGCGGCTATCGTGGCAATAACTATCGTAATCGCAGCAACAACCGCAGTAAAATGCATAATAATCGTGATGGTAGCTCTTCGAATGGTGGCGGAAATACCAATAACATTACAAATAATCCTACAGCCAATAATAATTCTGCCACAAATTTAAAAAATCAAACGCAACAACCTTCAACTCTAGGTTCAGCTACAAATCATACTGCTAATACAACTCCAGCGACCACATCAAAAACGGTGACTTCAGGTTTACAAGAGACTAACAATCAACCACAAATGGCTGCAGTTGGTGCAGGTGGGTAGAAAATTTGATTATATTTTAAATACTATTAGAAAAGTTTTCAAGTTAGCAAGAATTATTTCATATATTATAAATTTTAGAACTTGTTCAAAAATCATTATTTCCTGATCTGGTGTAATCAGAACCTCTTTAGATTCTTTAATAAAATCTTTAGAAGTAGTGGTGTTACAACCAATTCTGGAGCGTGTTGTGATTATAAATTAGTTTTAAATACTTTTTTGAGATATACTTCTACATTACATCTGAACAAATTACTAGTTCTCAAATGGTTCCCGAGAACTGTTTAAGAAACTAAACAATTTAAAAAAAAAAAAACGAGAGTTTACCAAAATTTAAAAAACGGCTTTTAAGGAAACTGGTTCTTGAACATTTTTTCCTGGGAAGTATCAGTTTATAATTGCCAAAATTTATAAAAAAATTTTATAAATTTATAATTTTTAAAATAAAATTTGTAATTACACTGGTCGATTGAATACGAGTATATTTCACCATAACACGAGAACGGTTCGTCTGATTTAAATAAAAGAAACTCCAAAAGATGCGGACTAAAATGACCCAGTTTTATCTAATCAATAGTTTCGGATTTATTCTGAGATTTGTGTCGAACATTTTTTATTGCAAAATTGAAGAATTTTTTTCTTTAAAAGTTCTTTAAAAAAATGAACATGGTAAAAATATACTTATAGCACACCTCTTCTTAAGAAAGATGTTACTTTGTCAACGTGTAACATTATTTAATGATTACCGACCCTTCCTTCATAAAATGGTACTATTTAGAACAAAAATTATGTGACCAATTTTGTAATTTTACAAATTTATTCGAAGAAAATTGGATTTTTGAAAAAAATTTCATATTTTTGTTGAAATGTTGACTTTTTTATGAAATTAAAAATTTCACCAAAAGTTTGAAAGCTTTGATTAAATTTTTGATAAAATTTCGGTTTTCAGGTAAATTTTTAAAATTTTTGGTAAAATGTTGAATTTTTGATGAATTTTCAACTTTTTGTTTAATTTGGATTTATTTTTGTAATTTTTAGGATTTTTGGTGAACCTTTTGGATTTTTTTGTGAAATTTATGACAAATATTGAAATACTTTTTTTTTTGATTTGTTTGCCATTCATTTCTTAATAACTTTGAAACTATTGAACGGACAAAAAATTTCTTAATTAACAACTTATGTTGGTTTTAGATTATAAGGCAGATATAATAGTCCTTGTTTGTCACAAATACTAGTAATATTATGTCCCTTTTTAAGTTACAATATATTTTTTTTGAGATTTTATGACATTTATATTTTACATTATATTTTTAGGTCAATAATCTTTTGTGTTGGTATCTACATGAGATAAGTTCAAAAAAATTCATTAAAAAAATCATCAAAAGGAATTTTTATAACAAACATTAAAAAATACATTTTGGGTATCAAAAGTATTTTTTAAACTGCTGACGTCCTTCGCTCCCATCTACGAAAAATTAAAAAAGAATATATATATATAAAATAAAGAAAAAAATAAAAATAAAAATTATATATGTGAATCTTCAAGTTAAATTAAGAAGAAGAACAACAACTCTGAAAATGATATAAATAATTAACATTTTAGCATAAATATATTACTAAATACTTTATACACAATAACTAATCATTACAACTGGAGAATGTCAAAAGAAAAAACAAACAATAATTATAAATTATGGGTTAAAAAAGGCGGCACATAAAGAAATAATCATTTATATATTGAACACAAACAAAACAAAAAAAAAAAAAAAAAAAAAAAAAACATTTTAAAGATGTTAGTATAAAATAGATTTAGAGAAAAAATAATAATAAACAAAATGAAAGGATAATAAGCAACAATTTATATATGAAAAAGAAAAAACAAAAACAAAAATGAAATGAAAATAAAATATACAAGAAAAAAAAAATGGAAATTTATATCCCCACATAATACTGAAGAAAAATTATTTAGAAAAAAATTGTTAAAAAAATAACTTATCAAAAAAATATAAAATAAAAAGGCGCTTTAAAAAACTAAAGAGTATAATTTTTTTAATAAAATAACAAAAAGAGGAGATCCACAAAAGTATATGGAAAAAAGAGAGAAAGAGAAACAAGAAGTTTTGTTTTTTAGAATTAAAAATAATACAAAATTATTATTTTTTTGTTGTGGAAGTGGTTGAGAGTTGCATTTATTGGAATTATATAAAAATAAACTTGTAATGCTGAATATGTACGAATATTTATAAAATTAAACTAATAAGAGTGTATAAAAAACCAACACTTCAACATTTTTTTTTTTTTTTTCAATGAACAAAAACTAAAACTAGAAATTGTAAAATTGAAATCAGTTTTTTTATAAATAGTAAATTAACATTAAAAAGAGTATGTTGGTTTTGAAAAAGAAAATATAAAATGAAAGCAGAGAGTGAGCTTTTTGGAGTTTTACAAAAACTACAACTTATTGATTATCGTATTAAATGGCGTTAATTTAATAATTAATTAGAAATATTTATTATTTTAAATTATATTATAAACATGTAGTTTAAGTTTATCGTGTCGAAACGACTTATGATTTTTTCCTAAACAAGAAAAACACAAACATTGGACCTCAATATTAAAGTACTAAAGAAACGAAATAATTAAAAACGAATTCGCCAAAAAACGATATTCCAAAATTCAGCAGAAAAAAAAATTAATAAAAGTTCTAATAAAATTCAAAGAATTTTGTTAAAACCTTTTTTTATGATAGTAAACAATTTTTTATTAAATTATAATAATTTTAAAACATATACATTTATACATATATATTTTTTTAATTTAATACAAATTGTCTAATTATGTTAAAAATTTATTATTAATTAAATTAAGCTTTATTATTTCTTTTACTACTTCTATATACATACAAATAAAAAAGTCACTAAAACTTGTAAAATTGTAAGCCCAAACCAAGACTTTATTATTTTATTTTGCATAAAAACACCACATCACCTCATTTTTTGCCCCCGGTCTCTTTGATTTAAAATCATTCTATGTTAAATTCTCAACTAAAAGTTAAGGTTTTTAAATGCTTAAAGAACGTAAAAAGGTATATTTGCTAAAATAACAAGCGCCAGTGTTATTTTTTTTTTTGTTATTTATATATATTATTAATATTTTTATTTACTTCTCTTTTTGAACCCCTCTCTCTATCTCTCTTATCCACAACTTATGTATACTAAAACAAAAATATAAAGAAAAACCACATTTTTTATATACTCATCTTTTAGAAAAAAGTAATTTGTATTATTCACCAAGCAAAGCTCACTCTCTCTGTTATAAATTATTAAAAACAAAAGTAAATAACAAGAAACCACAAAAATATATTAAAATTTTATTATATAAATTTTAAAGAAAATCATTCAAAAACAAGAAAAATATATATACAAAGAAATATGTATTTTGAAATTATCATTAAAATCTATTAAATAAAACAAAAATTAAATTCAAATCATTGTCAAAAAAAAAAAATAATAATAAAATAAAATAATATATATAAAACAAACAAAAACAAATTATTAAATAATAAATTTGTGTAGTATATAAAAGGTTTATAAAAGTTTTATCCTTATTATTAAAATTAAAGAGAATTAAAAAATTAAAACGTGTATATTTTTTTTCCAACAGTAATAAAAACTATTTACTTTGAGTTTTTATTTCTGTTCTATATTGTAATAGAATACAACTTTTAAAGATTTAATTACATTAACAATATTATTTGTAACAAAACACAGCTCTATGCTAAAGTGTTATACAACTTTGTCAATTTGTCTGAAAAAGATTAAATTAGAGAACAATTTAGTCGAATAAATTGGAAAAAAAAAATTAAAGTGAAAACGCAAAAATTTTTCTTGTAGGTTAACTGGGTTTTGAAAATTACTGAATTAAACTGTGTTAAACATTACAATTTTGAAATTTATTCGAAAAATAACCTGTAAATCACAGATGATCTTGAGGACTTCACGTAACGTTTTTTTTTATTCCGAGACATTCTATAAATTTTGACATATTAAAAATCATGGTTAGAGTTTTGATCATGAAGATGTCTAAATTTTAAAGAAAATTCGCATTTTCAAATTATTTTAGAAAGCAGTTATTAAAATGTTATGTATGTATTCGGTGTGTGCACTAATTTGCATCGTTTTTTGTTTTAATGAAAAAATGTTATTTTCAACATAATCTCCACTTGAATCAATCATGTTCCATCCAAATTCAATACATCCGATTTTCCTGGTTGTCACGGCTTTAAATACGATTTTTTTGCAATTTGGATTATCATAATAGATTCACTTGTTATTGCACGTAGCAATTCGATGCAGAAACTATATCGTTTTGTGGTGTAGAAGCAGCATGCAAAAGTGGCTTTGGTCGTCCCTTGTGTGACACATCTGGCAATTGTTGCTTAATCTATTTCCAATGATTCTAAAAGCACTTCTTGTGTTTGGTATTATAAGTCATCTTCAAACTTTTTCGTCTCGCCGGGATGCTCCTTATCATGCACATGGAAATCGCTCGTTTTAAATCATTTAAATCTCTCACGACAATATACCTCAGCTAAAGCATAATTCCCATAAACTTCCACCAAAGTACGATGGCTTTCCACAGCGACTTTTTTAAATTATGAAGTAAAACCTCCCGCAAATGCCCTTTTTTTGATACGAAACTCTTCATTTTCAAAGCATCTAAAAAACTGCGTTATTATATTTCAACAGAATGACGCATACTGAATAAGAAAGCCTAATGACAGCCCAACAAAAAAAAAAAAAAAAAAAAAAAAATGAAAAAGTTTAATAGTGTTGTTTTTTTATGTTTCTTATTCACAGCTTTTGAAGTTCTCTTAAAGCTATGTTTATATATTTTTTTAGTAAAAATATTTTAATAAAATATTTAATAAAGCTTTGTTAAACGATAATGAAAATACGTTAAAATTGGTGAATTTATTTTTTTACTTTTTTGAGAGAAATTATTAATGACACCCAAAAACGTGCAAAATATGTATGTACTAGGGATGTGTCAATAAAAGGTTACTCAAAATTTTGATTAATCTGTATACAGATTAATCAACAACTCTTAATCTAAATTGTGATTAATTGATTACTTTAAAATTATGTTTGTTTGATTTTAAATTACCCTACATGGGATTTAGTTGGCCACGAAAAATTCCAGAGCGCCAACACTAATTACGGCAATGAGCTTAGGAAAGTCCTCGACCTACACCTTCGTATAGGAAGCTGATGCCTCAAAGTTGACTCCTGATTTGAAATCCAATCTTATAACAAGTTAGGTTATCAAAATCGAATACATGTGACAAATGCAAGCCTCTAGAAATCGTAACGCGGTACAGTTATACAACGCCAAACATTCGGTCAATGCGGGTTGAGACGCAAAATTCTCGAAGACCAGTTGCTCCCTAACCCAGAGCTACTTTGCGAATGTACTTTAAAATTAGATTAATCAAATTTGAACAATTTTATTCAAAGTACTTAAATTTATTTTACAATTAATCAAATAAAACAAAAAATGCTAAAAATTATGTATAGTGTAAAATATATGTTGTATGGTATTTTAAGGAGCCATATTTTAAATTTTCTAATGACATTTTCTAACAACATAATTTTTAAATTATTTAAATCATAAAGAAAATAAAAAAATGGAAAAGAAAGTCAAATAAATTATAAATTATTCAAGATTTTAACTATTCGAAATTGTGATTAATTAATTAATCATATTTTTTTTTTATTTATCTATCATCATTTAGAAGTTAAAAATGTAAAAAATCTTTATATATTTACAATGTTTGAGGTATTACTAAATAGTATTGCAGCAAATTAAAAAGTTTTGTTAAATAATAATATATACATTTATAATTAAATTACCTCCGTGGAAAATTATATATAATTCTTAAATTTTTATTTTGTATTATTTGTAGTTTCTTTAAATAAGTTTTTGCACATTTTGTCGTCCATATTTGGCATCCATAGGTCATTATCGGTCTAATGCACATTTTATAAAGTAATATTTTGTTTTTATTATTTAGAGTTGATTTACGAATTAATAACGTTAATAGAGCTCTGCCACATTTAATTGCTTTTGTACAGGTTTGTAATATATGCTATTAATCATAATTTTGAATAATTGAAATCAGAATAAATCGATTAATCATATATATAATTAATCAAATTGATGAATTAATGTAATAACTTATTAATCTGAAATTTGATTATTCAGAATACTTGATTATTAGAATAATCGCACATTCGTAGTACTTGGTTTTAATTTTGAGGTTTTGGAAATGTTTTTTCGATCTTGCTCGTTTTTTTTTTGCTGGGAGTACTTTCACGTGTAACAGCTGTAAAAATCTTATGTAAAATGATGGGAATTAATGCGTACAACCAATATATTAAAAATTAGTTGTGATTTTCTTAAATTTACTTTCCTCTTTTTCGAAATATATAGACTTTAAGCAAGTTTTTTTTTTATAACAAAACGCATTTGTTTATATAGAAGAAATTATTTAAATAAGTTTTTAAGATAAGAATATTCTTGGTCTGCTAGTAAATAATTTCAAGAGTTCATAAAACATTAAAATATATACATATATCTATATATTAATAGGTAAGTCGATTTTTTTGTGACTCCATTTATACTCACAGAAAACATCCGACTATGAAGAAATATATCACTTGAAAGACCTTTTTACAGATGTGCACAAAATATATTCTAATTAAATCGGTTTATTATTTTTGGGGGTTATATGAATAAAACATAAAATAAAGTAACGTGGTTTTACAATTGTTTTTTTGTAAAGAAATTAAAACAACAACAATTATACAATTTTTTCTGCTTAAAATAATAATTTGAATACGTTTTTTGTATCTGCATTGCACACTGGGGTACAAAAATAAAAACTTGGTGCCCTGAACAAAATTTGGCATTAACTAAACTAGCAAGTTTTATTATGAGCACTTGGGATCGTTGAAAAGAGAAAGTCTTTTATATATCAAATTATGAAAAGTTTGCGTTTGAGGTAAATTTTTGTTGCAAATTTGAAAAAGAAAATATTTTATATTTTATAACTTAATAATCTACAGGTGTTTTTAAGGTCAAAAATTCTTTAAATAAATCATGATTAAAATAAAATCAAGCGAAAATAAGTTTTTTATATAATATAGATAATAAATAAGTGTGCAAATTTCACAAAGATCGGTTAATAATTTACCATAGCTCCCATATAAGTTCACTTCTGAAAATCACTTTAACGAAAGTCGAAAGCTTATTTGCAAATTTAATGATTTTCGGTCTTTAATTGACCATCGCCTCCAAGTAATACCACCATCTGAGAGTCACAATAACATGCATAAAAGCCATATAAGATTTAGAAAAATAATTGTATACTCTCGTGGGGCAAAAAAGAGGTAAAAATTTAAATGCGCTTAGACTTAGAAAATGTCAGCACATCAAATGCACATAAATGACACGCTATGATATTTTTTTTTTAACTCTAAAAATGAAGATGTTAAATAAAAAAAATACAAACATAATGTTAAAAAAGTATCTAACATTGATACCTCTAAACGGCCCAATAAAAAAAACCTAATTATGCCGTTATATGAAGAAAAGTCTTCGCTTTCCGGGAATGTTAACTTTTTTTTTGTTGCAAATTTTTCAATATGGACTTTTTGACAAGTTTTATTAAAGCCCACCCCTCTGTGCATTGCTTTTGTATTTTGTATATTTTCAAAGAGAATTAACTTAAACCCGATATAAGCTAATATGTTCCAATAAGCGCAACAATAAAAAAAAACAAGTATTCGAAAATTCAGCTGGAATCCTCTGACTTGAATGCAATATGTATAAAAAGAAATTTTACTTGAATTTAAATTTTTTATTACTGGAGAATGTTATTTAATTAAAGTGTAATACATGGTTATATAGAATACACATTTTGTAATTTCAAATATGATATGCGAAACAGGGACAATACACATAATTCCGAAAATTATACGAAAAGAAATATTAAGTAACCTTCCAGAATAAAACGGTTCCAATTTTATATCATTCTCCCTTAGCATATTAGGTAACCAGAATTGTTAAGGTTTTCTAAAGAAGATGCAAATTTGTATTAGTATTTTTGTAAAATATTACATTAAAAAATTCAGGTATCTAACTTATTGCGATAATTCAATTTCGATCTTTTTTTTGCTACCAGTTAAATATTAAAGTGATGGTGTTTCTTGTGTTTTATCATAAAAATGAAACATGTGTTTAAATTAAATAATTATATTCTTTAATTGTTTAATAGTAGTAAAGTAATGTTTTACCAAATGATTTAGTTATATAACTTTTTAAAATTAAAGAATATATATATATATATATATATATATATTAAAACAGTAATAAAAAGAGAATGTTTTACTAAATGATTTAATTATATAACTTCTAAAATTAAAGAAAAATAAAGTATATATATATATATATATATATATATATATATATATATATATATATATATATATATATATATATATATATATATATATATATATATTAAACAAATTATACAAGTGTATATATAAAACAGTAAATAAGAAAAAATCTTATAAAAGCAAATAAAATAAATTAATGCAAAATTTAAATAATTTTTTTATTTTAAAGAAAAAATACAAAGACCCATCATAAGGCAAAATATTGCAATTTTAATCTGGGACATTTATTATATTGTTTTTATTTATCATTTTTTTTTTTTGCTATTACAACTTAAAATATTGAAGATGATATATATCAATTTTTAAGTAATTTTTAAAAATCTAAATTATTTATATACATATATCTTCATATTTTTTTACCAGTACACCCTGCGCCACGATCACGGATTTTTGGCCATAATTAGAATACTTGGCTTACGTAAAAAGTAAATATCAAATATAAGGTTTTTTGGGACGATGATTACGATTCTATAATAAAAAATTAAATATAGCGAATCCAACATGGCGAACAAAAATTTTCTTTATTATTTGACGAAATTTTTAATAAATGCATTTGACAGATTTGTAGTCACTTAATTGTGAATTTGTTTTTTGATTTTTCAAATTCGGAAAGGCGAAAGCATTAGATCAGTTCTTTTACTTTTCCAGTAAAATCCTGTAAACTGAGTATTTACTGATTAAATTTAAGATTTTACTTTCAAAAACATTTGTAAAGAAAAAAGTATGCGAACGCAAAATTTGTAAAAACCAGACAGCTGGTAGCAAACAAATAAATATAAAACAAAAAAAAAAAAAAAAAAAAAAACAACATTTAGTGAAATTTGAATGCAAAAATGCTAGTTTCCTAATTTTTTTTAACATTTTTCTAACATTGTTTACATTTGTTTACTTTATGCAACCATATAGTCGCACTGGATTTTTAAGCAAAAATAAAACTAGTACATCATTCGCACAGTAGCTCTGGATTGGGGAAATAAATCCCCTGCATGGGGTAATTTAAAATCAAACAAAACTAGTAAAATTTGTAAATACTCAGTTTATAAATTGTCATTTTTCTGCCTCAATTTTTTCTCTCTTTACTGGGTTTTGGGTACGCGAACGCAAATCCAGTAAAAGTTTTTACTGGACAGTACAAATCATGACATCGTTAGATAGATAGATAGATAGATAGATAGATAGATAGATAGATAAGGTTGAGGTGATACCACAAAGTACCACATCTCCACCCTGAGTCCGATCTCGGTATATTGTGAGTCCCTTCATTGTAAAGCTGTGAAAAAGACAAAAAAGAAAAAAAAAAGAGCATAGGGATGGAAGAGAAAAAAATAGGAATGAAAACGAATCATATAGGAGGATTAGGAATGTTACCAATCCCCCTGGGGTTGTACCCCTGATTCTCCCTTAAACAGTCGATTCCCATGACGAAGCCTATGACGTCTACAAGTTCTACGTCCCGAACTTCACTTAGCCCGCCGAGGAATTGGCTGCCCAGCCATTTCATCCTACGATGCTGCAATCGTGGACAATGGTATATAATGTGCTCAATAGACTCGGTCTCGTCGACGTCTCCACACATTCTACAAAAATCGGAATTGCCAGCGTCCCATCTAGACCTCATCTTCCCTATCAAACAGTGACCTGTTATGGCCCTTATCATGATTCTTAAGCTTCTCTTATTCAAGCTCAGAAGAGTGCTAGTGCCTGCTTTGTCTAGTGCTGGCCATATCACCCTCGACACCTTACAGTACTCTCTACTCTCCCAAGACGAATTGGTTCTCCCACATATTTCGCTGAGTCGGAGAGCCTCAGTTCGGTTCCACACAGTATCGGTAATCTGAAATTCTCTACCTTGTACCTTCTAGTAAACAGAACTAACTCTGTCTTTTCCGAATTCACTCTCAGTCCCCTGTTAGCGGCCCAAGAGGACAGCTCACCCAGCGCGGACTGCATGATCTCACTGATTGTGGGAAGAAATTTTCCCTTTACCAGTATGACCACTGCCACGATCTTCCGTCCCCTGCTGTCAAACTGACGCAAAATCACGTCGACAACCACTAGCCACAGCAGGGGTGACAGTACTCCACCTTGCGGTGTCCCCCTAGTCACTAGTTTCCTTAAGCATACTCTACCCAAGCTCGAATTGACAATCCTGTTGCTTAGCATGAGGATTATCCATACGATCAAGAAGTCATGTACTTTAAGATCCACCAGTGCCTGCTTGATATTGTTGAACGCTACCTCAATATCCAAGAATGCGGCCATGGTAAATTCCCTATACCGAAGTCCTTGTTCTATATATCCCACCACATCATTCAGCGCACTCTCAACAGATTTACCCTTCAGATAAGCATGCTGAGCACTACTCATGCCTATCAGTCTCTCTAATGTCTTCAAAAGGAAAGACGATAGGCTGATAGGTCTATAATCCTTGGGTTTCGAGTGACAAGTCCTACCACCTTTAGGTATGAATATGACCTTTACCTCTCTCCAAACCCTCGGTATGAGTCTATGTATCAGACACCCTTTAAAAATCTCAACCAGTAGTAGACGAACCACCAACGGTGCATTCTGTAACATGGCCGGAAAAATACCATCCGGGCCAGGTGACTTATAAGGCTCGAATGAATTCACCGCCCATGTAACTTTCTCAACCGTAATCAGGTCTCTCACCACTGATTCAATTATCCCACTGGCGGACTCTATAAAGAAGTGCTCTTCCTTACCTGATCCCTCCACCAATGGATCCCTACAACCCGGAAAATGGGTTTCCAAAAGCACATTAAGTTACTCAGAGCTAGACTCTATCCATGAACCATCGGATCTCTAGCTGCTCCCAGGGTCCTTTGACAGTATCTTCCTGAATCTGGATAGTTCATTGACAGAGTCAATGGCGTCGCTGTACTTAATCCACGAGGCTCCTTTAGCTCTTCTAATGTCCTTTTTGTACTTATTAAAAGACACTCTATAGGTGCTCCAATCTTCGTCCTTACCAGTTCTATGGGTTCTGTTATACAGCCTGCCAACTGTGGTCCGTTGAACTTTAAATTCCTCTGACCACCAGACTGGCTGTTTCCTTCTGCCCGGACAACTCACCGGGCAGTTTAGCTCATAGCTTCTGTTAATAGACACCGTTACTTTTTCCACCACTTCGTCAAGATTATCCCTCGACATGAACTCCCTCGGAGTTCCAGTCAATCTTGACTCCAGATCCCGCCCGAAAGCGTCCCAATCCGTCCTTCTAGGATTCCTAAAAGGTTTCCCTTCAGAACCCAGAAGGTTCAGATTAAAGGCTATCCTGCCATGGTCAGAAAAAGTGCATCCCATAGCCACCCTCCAATCCTCAACTAGGACCCTAGAGTTAGTCATTGTGATATCTATTACCGAGTTCCTATCCTTCATCATGAACGTAGGGGTATTACCCCTATTACAGATTAAAAGATCGTTCGTAATAATGAAATCAAATATTGACTCACCTCTCTTATTAGTATCCCTGCTATCCCATTGACTGTGGTGTTCATTAGCATCGCAACCGAGCAATAGAAGTACTCCATTTCGTCTTGCGTACTCGGCTTAGGCCCACACCCTGTCATCCGGTTGTCCCAGCTCCTCGTAGGGCATGTATACCGAGGCCAAGGCCAGTTTACTGCCTCCTAACGCCTCTCCTTGAACGACCGGCAGGTCTCCATAACTGAAAGAATTAAGAATAATTAGCTGAAGTTCATTCTTCACTAGAATACAAGTCCTCACCTTGTCCTCAGTGGACGGTCAGAACAATTTGTATCCTTTAGCCCTTAGTTCACAGACCTGGTTGTTATTTAACCAAGGCTCTTGGATTAGGGCCATGTTCACATTGGTCTCACTGAGATAGGTTATTAATTCGGTCGAGGCCGCTGTGCCATTTTTCGTGTAACGAAATTTGACATAGCCAAGCCCGAACGTAACAACCCCCCATGAGTCCAATTTCTTAATGGATTCCCGATCTACTGCGAATCGGATATCTTTTCCCTGGTTCTCTTTACAAGTCAATGAAGAGACAAGTTTCCATTGACTTGTATTGTATTCCCAGTATGACTTCCACCGGCTTAATGGGTGGTGGAATCCAGTTTCTCGTCCGATTTCAAATATATATATATTGTTGTAGGCCCTGATAAGACCTATAAAAAACATGCTTACATGTCCTATTTATCTCTTATAGTTTTCGAGTTATTTGCGTTTGAATTTTTAAGCACCATAATTTTACATGTTCTTGGTCCAGTTTTTTTTTAACTAGTTAAAAAACAAAATTATCTATTGAATAAAAAAAATTTGAAGTCGATATCTTTACCGAGTCCAAAAATAAACGATTTTGAATTTGAAAATTGCAAAAAAGACGACTTTTTGTGTTTTTTTTTAGCCGAAAAAGTATCTACACTCTTTTTTATCTAAAATAAAATTTTCTTTAGCAACATATAATAATTTTACACTTTTCTGAAAGGCAACTTCACAGAGATGACTTTAAGATAAAAAACAAGCCCAATAACTCAATTGGACATGGTACATATCCTCCAAAATTCGACCCATTTTATATGAAAGTTTTGATTTTAGACCATATTTTCTCAAATCTCAAAGCACGAATCGACAAGCGGAATATATTTTAAGGATCTTCATTATGTTGTTAAAAGTTTCAAATCAAAATCTACGGGACTTCGGAAAAATGTGGATTCTCTAGTCAAAAATGTAAAAAATCCCATTTTTGGGGATTTTCATTAGTTTTTTTGGGAATTCAAGAAAACCCTACCCCTGATTAAAATTTGGTTAACGCACTTTTATTTATACTAATAAGATCCACATTTCCTGCAAATTTCATTAAGATATCTTTATAAACAAATATGTTATTACAATTAAAAAATTCGTATTTTCTCCAAAAACCCCAAATTGGTACTTTTGTTTGGTTTATTTTTAAATAGCGAAAGAAATTTTAAAAATATGTATTCCAAATCCTTATCCTTTAGCATATATAATTTCCGATCTTTTGCAAAAAGATTCAAGTCAATATCATACTTCATTTCAGAAATATGCGCCATTAAACTTTTATATTTCCAATTTATTGTATATATGACTACATTTTTACAAACTTGCACTTTTGCCTTTACATTTAATAATATCTATACACAAAATATTTTTATAAAAATAATTAATAAATATTTTTTATTTTTAATAGTTGCCACATTTCCCAAATTTAAGTAAATCTTTATCCTTTCCTAAGCATTCATATATTTCTATTAACGAATTTAAAATAACAAAACAAACAAAAAATATCTATTTTAACTTAATCAATATTATTATTCTTGGTATTTATCATCTTGCTTAATAAATATTCTATTTCTAATACGATTTAAACTTTAAACTTATACTACTTATTTACTGTAAAATTATCTGTTGTATCTGTATACATATCTAAAAGATAATAAAGGTCCTTCAAGTCTTCAGTATTTTGAGTTGATAAAAGCTCGTAATAAATCCAATGTTTTCTCATTGAAGATAGTACAGGGTCTGATGATAACAATAGTCTATTAAAAATATCTTCGTTTTGTGACGTTCTGGAGCATTTCCTGGAGCTGAATAATTGAACGTGCTTAAAATCTCTGCTTCTTGCTTCTTGAGCCTTCTCTGTAAACTCTCCAAATGGAAGAATATTTCGTTCAATTATAATTTCACCATGGCACAATACTTTATGTACTGTTGGTGTCATTTCTTTCCATGGATATAGAGAAACAAGTAGTTTAGATATTTCTGTTGCATATTCTAAAAATCGAGCAGAGTTAATTTTGTGCTTACAATTAATTGCCATTAATAGTATGTTAGTCCTTTGAATCATTTATTTCATCTTTAATATATTCCACTAAATCCTTTGTTGTTGTCTTCGACACCCTTGTGTATTCGAACCAAATAGGTCTGCAAAAATGTTTTGATCCTGGAGTGGTGTTAAGCCATATATCTTCAAATGAGTTTTTACACTTTGATGAAGATTGCTTTAAAGAATAAGATCGCATTCTTAATGGCACCAAAGATGCTATAAATACGCTTTTATAATCCGACATTTTCTTACTTCCACTAGCATGCTTGTATTGAGGACGGGCTGATAGTCCTTCATATCCTCCCTACAACGTCGCTGTTATTTACTTTTTCCAACTGATCTACAAAAAAATCTGCAACTATCCTAATTATGTAAATAAAATATTCTCCCATAGTTTGTTATTAGAATATTCAAGTTAATCATTTCAAATTGAGAAAACATTATAAATACATAAATAATGAGCATTAAACTAATTTTAAACATATTCCAGATATGAAAAATGTTTAATGTGAATAAAAAATACTCCCCTTAATTTGTTATTAGAATATTTAATATTAATCATGACCATACTCAACAACATAAAATATATCTTCATTAATGTCAAAGAACCTTACACAAAGTTATTTTTTTTCATATAAACAAAACAATTCTCAAGTTTCCACTTTACAAAAACAAAAATAATCATATAAAAATATGTAGATGAATAAACCAAAAATACTCAAACGCTATTTATACAAGTCATCAGTTTTTAATTTCATCACAATTAAAAGTGCAAAAAAAAAAAAAATAAATAAAAATTGTCTCCCCTGTTAAATTGTTTGTATGTACTTTTAACATAATTACATAAATACATACATACATATATACATACATACATTGGTTTTCAATTTCATAAAATGCAAAACAATTTTTCCTCCTATTAATGCACTCACAAGAAAAAATTACAAAAACAAATTCATTGGTTTTCAATTTCATACAAACAATTTCCTCTTCAAAATTCCTCTTACTCCTCATTAAAAACAAAAACAACTATTGCCTTCCCATTTCCCTACTACTGCTGTGTTCTCAAGCAAAGAAGATAGCTCTACACATGCTTCCTTTTCGGTAACCGAAATAGATGGTAAAATAGTTTGCTCTTTTTCTTGAATATCCTTGTGTAATGGTAGAATTGGGTGTCCCTTTTCAAGCAGAGCTTTTATTAAAAATTGATATTTGTTTCGGCTGAGGTCCAGTTCAAGCATTAAAGCAATTGCTTCTTCCTCTTTAAAATTTGATTGTGATGTTGGAGTAGGTACACTTTCGGCAAATCCGTTTAAGACGTGTTGGTGATGCAGTTGGCAGTATTTCAGCAATATTAATTGCTTATGGGCCAGTCTTTTCTTCTTAAATCTTGTACTTAAATCATCATATATCTTGCAGGGTCCTCCAGTTCATATTTTGCACGCCGATATTTCTATATCAGTATCCATCCAATCGGAATTTTTAATTTTTAATATGTTAGTACGCTGATTCAAGGACTTCATTTTTACGTCATACAACTTTAAAAAGCTCTCTATCTGAGATTTACCAATGACGTCGCCTTTTGCATGATATGTAGTTTTTATGAATTCCACTATAGCTTCTAAAAAATTAAGATCATTTTTAGATAAACTCCACAGAACACAACACAATTGTTCATGTGTCATTGTAATCACCATGGTAATCAACTTCCTTATGATGTTGATAAGGATTAGCATTATTATTATATCTATTATATATATCTATTAGGTATATCGCACAGGTATATATATTGTTACGTTTTTACCTTTTAAAAACGGTTGTTTATTTTTTTTAAATAAACTTGTACTTTGATTGCAAATAACAGCAGTTTAGTAGTTTAAAAATTGTAACGACTCTTTATTTTATTTAAAAATTTATAACAATACAGTTTAAATATTCACTTTGTGTTCTAATATAAACACACACTTAAATTACACGCTTTATACAGCACACTTTAATAATGTACAAGATGATACAGCCAAGGCAGTTAATATGTCTTTACTTAACGACGCTTCCAATTAGACTGACTCAATGGTGTTCTCACGGCCAATTTATATACGCTGTATTACCTACTAGATGCTTCTTGAAAGCTCTATTTCTTTCTACAATGTTCTTAACGGACAAACTAGAGCTTTTGATGTTAATGTTAGTAGCTTAAACATTTAGTGTTGCCATACTTAAAAACAATGGTGAAAGCTTTTTATTCAATGTTGTATGTTTAGAACTATGTTAATAATTTTTACAGATATGTTAACTGCTGTTAACATAAACGGAAATGTCTGGAAGCATTGAGAAAGATTTAAACCGGCCGTTAAAACCGTTATATTTGAATTCAAGTACAATTTCGTAACAATATTTACAGGTATTCCGTGAATTTTCATTAGGTAAAATATCTGAATGAGTCAATTTGGAAGAGTACCTATACCGAATTCATTGATATTATATTAAAAAATTGATATTATTTTTTTGCTGTTAGGTATCACCGGAGCTCATAAAAATATAGATTTTGAACCATCAGTAATATATAAATGCTGCAGCTAGGTATCACCGGAAAGGATATTACCTGTGCATTGTCACTAGCTCATAAAAATATAGATTTTGAACCATCAGTAATAGATAAATGCTGCAGCTAGGTATCACCGGAAAGTATACCTGTACATTACCACTAGATCATAAATATATAAATTTTTAAACATCAACAATAGATAAATACATTTGTTAAATTTAAGTAAACACCATAAATGTAAACTAATAAAATACTTATTGATTAAGTTAAAATAGACATTTTTTGTTTCCTTTGTTATTTTAAATTCATTAATAGAAATATATGAATGCTTAGAAAAGGATAAAGATTTACTTAAATTTGGGAAATGTGGTAACCCTATTAAAAATAAAAAATATTTATTAATTATTTTTATAAAAATATTTTGTGTATAGATATTACTAAAAGTATACAGAAATATTCATTATTTTCTAAATAATTATTCACGCAAAGCTAAAGGCAAAAGTTGCAAGTTTATAAAAATATAGTCATATATAAAATAAATTGCAAGTATAAAAGTTTAAAGGCGAATATTTCTGAAATGAGGCATGATATTGACTTGAATCTTTTTGCAAAAGATCTGAAATTATATATGCTAAAGGATAAGCTTAAATTGGAATACATATTTTTAAAATTCTTTAGCTATTTAGAAATAAACCAAACAATAGGCCCAATTTGGGGTTTTTGGAGAAAATACAAATTTTTTAATTGTAATAACATATTTGTTTATAAAGATATCTTAATGAAATTTGCAGGAAATGTGAATCTTCTTAATATAAATAAAAGCGCGTTAACCAAATTTCAATCAGGGGTAGGGTTTTCCTGAATTCCAAAAAAAAAAAAACTAATGAAAATTCCCAAAAAATGGGAGTTTTTACATTTTTGGCTATGGAATCTACATTTTTCCGAAGTCCCGTAGATTTTGATTTAAAATTTTGAACAACATTTTGAAGATTCTTAAAATATATTCCGCTTGTCGATTCGTGTTTTGGGATTTGAGAAAATATGGTCTAAAATAAAACTTTCATATAAAATGGGTCGAATTCGGGAGGGTGTGTACCATGACCAATTGAGTTATTGGGCTTGTTTTTTATCTTAAAGTCATCTCTGTGAAGTTACCTTTCAGAAAAGTGCAAAATTATTATATATTGCTAAAGAACATTTTATTTTAGATAAAAAAGAGTGTAGATACTTTTTCGGCTAAAAAAAGGCAAAAGTCGTCTTTTTTGCAATTTTCAAATTCAAAATCGTTTATTTTTGGACTCGGTAAAGATATCGAATTAAATTTTTTTTTATTCAATACATAATTTTGTACTTTAACTAGTTAAGAAAAAAGCTAATAAAATCGGTGGGAAATATGATATATATATATATATATATATATATGTATATATATATATATATATATATATGGATATATATGAAAAAAAAAAAATTGGACCAAGAACATGCAGAATTATGGTGCTTAAAAATTCAAACGCAAATAACTCGAAAACTATAAGAGATAAATAGGATATGTAAGCACCGAAAATTTAAACTTTTTTGAGTAGTTTTCATGCAAATTTTATTTTTAAAGAATTCGCTTGTTGTACTGAATCAGGCCCTAATTATTTGAAAGTATTTTTCATTTTCATTATAAATTAATAAAACTTTAAGGCTAATTTTTTTAATTCGCAATTTGAACTGAGATTTGTATATTTTTTAATAGATTTAAATTATTTTTTTTAACAAAATCTAGGTAAGAAGTATGGTGAATTTTAATAAATAAGTGCATAGGTCGAGTTGGATCAGAAGAATCATTATCAGAATTCAATTCAAAAAATATAAAATTTTAGCATTATCCTTTAGCTGCAAATGATATGTATTATAGTGTATTTTCCTTAGTAAAATTAATAATTTTTTATATATTTGTATTTTTAATAAACACCAGTTAGCCGTTTTTTTTTTTAAGGCTATCATTTATCGAATAATTCGAAAAATGGTTTTCTGAAAATGTCGGTTTTTTGACGCAAAATGTAAAGAGTAGATTACAATTCCCTCTATATGAAATGGACTTCTTGCAACAAAATCGAACTTGTGGCCTAGAGTGCAGTATGTAATTGTATATTTCGAAAAGGTAATTGTTCGAATTTTCAAAACAAATTACGAAATAATACCCATTATATAAAAATATCAAAATCTAAAAGCAATATTAAAAATATTTATTAATTTTGTTTCAAAAACCTTAACAAAGAACTGACTAAAACAAGAATATATTAAATTACTAATTATAAATAAAATATAAGTATATATTAAACAATTACCTTTGTTTTCTAATATAATTCTTAAAATATTAATAAAAAAATAATTTAAATATCTTTAGGTCAAACTTTACTGACAATTTAAAAGCTTATCACCCAAATGCATACCTTAAAATGCATCTTCAAAATTTAGGAATCAAAAGCTATAAAAGCCTAGGTTTTTCGATTTTTAAACAACAGTTTCACTTTAGAGATTCTAAGAAAACCATTTGAGCTAATTAACAAACGAAAAACAATATTCTGCAAAATGTTCGATTGGACTAATAAAAATGTTGTCTATGTTGGAGGTTTCAGTGGCATCGGTTATCAAGTCTGTCAAATGATTATGAAGAAACCAATTAAAGTGAGTCTAAAAACAAGGCAAAAATTATCTTAAAAGAAAATAATAAACTGATTTTATTTATTGACTATTTACAGTATTTAGTTGTATGTGGTCGCATGGAAAATGTTGAAATGTTAAAAAAAATTCAGGCTATAAATAGCTCCGTAAAGGTAATATTTGTCCAAATGAATATTGCAGAATGTTCGAGTATTGTTAAGGCGGTGAAACAAGTTGTTGAAAATGTTGTACATGTTGATGTTTTGATCAACGGTGCTGGTGTTTTAGCTGATAAGGATATTGAAACAACGGTGGCTGTTAATTTGGTAAATATTTTTTGTTGTTTTTATTTAATTAATCTAAAGTAGAACATTTAGAACATATCGTTGGTTAGCAAACGAAGAGTATTATGTGTAATTTTTAAAATTTTTTATTATTATCGCATTTTGTATCGTTATTAGTCAGTCATACATTCACCCACTGAAGCGTTTTCATTACCTCAACGGGTTTCGAAGTTAGAATGAGAAAGAAGAACAAAAAACAAAAATATTAAACAAAAAATTAAAAGTTTCTATATAAAAAGCCCATGTATATGTTTTTTTAACTTCTTTTGCCATACGCGGACGAAAAAAGGTATAGATTTTTTTAAACATAACGAAAAATAGCAAAATCCAAAATTAAAAAAAGATTGCAAATTTACAAAGTTGTTTTTTTTGTTCTGAAAAGTAGTAGGACTTTTTCATCAGTGCACCGACGATATACATAAATGATGTAGAATATAAATTAATGTCGATAGATGAATATTTTAAGTATAGATGAATAATTCTTGAAACTTATAATCCGTTCAGTTTTTCTCTACCAGCTGATTACTTTAACGAGGGGGAATCAATAAGACCCCGAATTTTGAAACTTTTCTCGTAGCTAATTACGAATCAACACTACTCTCTTTAAGCTCCGCTTGTATTTTTGTAAAAGTAGAAAAATTTGAATTTGGTTGCTAACAAGTATCACTACTTTTTGGGTTAAGAAATCAAGCAAAAGCGTATTTTTCACTACTAATTTCAATTATAAAAAAGTGGTTTACTAATTTTATTTGTTGTCCTACGAACATTATTTACGGCAAACCTTTTAGACGGCCAATTGAAGAAAAAATGTTGAAGTATTCACGACCTATACTAGGATTATAAAATTACACTTGTCGGCAAAAAAAAAAAAAAAAATATGTGGACTAGTTGGATTTTGACCTGCTAAACAAGAATTTGCTTTAATATTTCTCCTTTAATAAGGCGAATACACGAGTATATTTTACCATAACTCGAGAACTCTGATTCAGATTTAGACAATAAAACACCAAAAAAAAAAAAAAAAAAATTGCAAACGAAAATTTTCTTTAAATCACTTAAACATTATTTTTTAGAAAATAGTATCGAAATAGAAAATAGTATCAGAAAAAACACTTTTTCATGCAAATTTGAAGATATTTTTTATTCTGAAAATTTCTTTTAAAAAATGAAACTCGAAAAATGTGCAGTTTTTAATCCTTTATCATAAAGTTAGTTCTACTGTGAATAAAAGAAGCCATATATTATTAAAATTGATTTAAAAATCTTGATTTTAATCACAATTGGATGAAAATACCTACAATTAATTGGAGACATACTGGTGGAAAAAAAAAAAAATAGTTTTTTATTCTTTAAACAAAAATAGGTGGAATTTGAGTTGCTGCTTCTGCTTTCAGTTTTTTTTTCTATCAGATCTTGATTTTTTATAGGCATGTCTAATATTTCCTTATTAATAAGGCAATTTAATGATTATATTTCACTGAAACTGGAAGAATTTTGGTTATTAGCTCCGAAAATATTGAGAGGAAAAAAAAATTATATAAGTGTGACCGCTGAATAAGGTAGTCATATTAGTCATGCCCATAAAAAATCAGTACATGATAGGAAACAAAAATTGAAAGCAGATTTTTGTTTAGCTCGTCAAATTCCATCTATTTTTGTTTAAAGAAGAATATATATATTGCTAGTGTATCTAAACTTAATTTTAGGTATACATGAATTTTCACTTAGCTGTGAATAAAATAAAGATATGTGCATCAATTTTGATGATACCTTTTATTCGTACCACTACCAGCCTTATTTTACTCGTAGTACTACCAGCTTCATGTCAAAGCTTAAAAAATCTTAAATTTTGAAAGAGCAAATTTATTTTCGGTTTATTATTTATATAAATCGTACACACCGTTCTTGAGTTATGGTAAAATATATTCGTGTAATGGCCTTAATATGGACGAAATATTAATCAAGCCTATAAAAAATACAGACTTGGTGGGAAAAACTTAAAAAAGATTCGTATTTAACACATATTTAACACTATTCTTGTTTAAGGGATGATTTTTTTGCCGACCAGTGTTTTTCGAGTTCAATTTTCATCGAATAAAATTTCATAATTTTTTAGTGTTATTCTAGTGATAGATTCATTTTTAAAAGTTCTACAAATATTCGAACGAATAACGAGTGAAAGTTATTATTCTAATAATTTAATAAAGCATATTAAAACAGACTATTAAGATAAAATGTTGAAATATAGAAATTAATAATGTTTCAAGAAATAAACATCTTTTTGTTTCCAGTTTGCTATTTCCAAAACCTAAGGAAAAAGATTGATCTCCAAATATAAAATTGTTAAAGACATTTTTTTCAGGACCTTAACAGATCCTATAATTTGAAATTGATAAAATAATTACAAAAACCTTGGAGAAAGAAGAAGTTATATAAATTTTTTTTTAGTAAAATACTGCCCTTTAGTTAAAAACGGACTTGTTGATTTGCAAATTTAATTTGTAAATTTAAATAATTGCAAGATTTTATTTTTATTTTCACCCTTAATTTATTGAATAAAATACACAGGAAAATTTTCACAATTTGTGCTAAAATTATTAGATCTAGAACTGGGGTAATTAGAACCTCTTCAGATCCTTTAATAACATCCTTAGAACTAATAGAACTAATGGTGTCGCAACCTATTCTGGAACTCATGGAGTAGAACGGTATTGTGATTCTAAATAAGATTTTAAGAATGATTTTGAGAACCAGTGGTTTAAAACTAGTTTTATATTACTTCTATTCACTTCTCAAAATAAATTACTTTCTAGAACTCATCGAAAGAAATGAAAGACAACAGACTTAAAAAATTTAAGTTCATTTAAAAGTGCCCTTAAGAAAGTAGTTCGTTAAAATGAAAAGTAAAATCAAAGCAAAATATTGATTTTAATAACTGGTTCTTGAAACGTTCCCTAGCGCTTCTATAGAACTAGTTCTGAGGGTGACAATTTCGAACAGAAATTAAAGAACTAGTTTTAGAACCGTTCCATAGAATGGGTACTGGCTAAGTAACACTTCCACAAAACTAGTTCTGAAGGTGACAATTTCGAACAAAAAATCATTGTTGTAACGCCAAACTAGAACAGGCTATTTTCATGCATTGTGGAAGTAGTTGTAGAACTAATATTTATAATTATAAAGAGAATCGTAGGATTGATTGTTTTTATAAATTTTTTTTTGGCAACTAAACTATCTTTAGAAAATAAAATTTTTCTTGAAACAATGAAATCGCTCTGAATGTTATAAAATACAGTAGGTGTATTTTTGACAAATATATATATATATATATATATATATATATGGAACGTAATCGATTTGTATATATATATATATATATATATATATATATATATACTATATATATATATATATATATATATATATATATACTATATATATATATATATATATATATATATATACTATATATATACACAGCATACTTTAGGGATTCTAAAAGTATTTGAGTTATGCTGTTGTCAAAAAACGTGAACTGTGTGACTCATATATTTTTTAAAAATGCCCCTTAAAGTATGTGAATAATTTTTATTTTTTTTTACCTCTACTATAATTTATGAGTTTCTTCTGGAAGCTTGTAATTAAAAATTAATTTTAAAATTTCAACAAAAGACACATGCATGGGATACTACACGATGAGTGAAAATAAATAAAATTATTAAAAAGGTTTTAAAAATTGGGAGAAAAAAACTTTTTTGTTATATACTCTTAATACATATTAAGTTTGAAAATTACAAAAGTTTAATGGAAATTAATTATAATTGTTGGTATTAATGTTATGATTTCAACAATCTTTTATATGGTTAGGTTAAAATTGTTGGAATGAATTTAACTTATTACGACTTTCTTTGTTCAGTACAAGATTTCCTCAACCTTTTCATTAAATTTTATTCGTCCTATGGGATCTGTAAATGAACAATAACTTTACTTTTAATAATAATAAAATAACAATAATCAATATTAATTATTTTATTGAGAAAAATATTTTCTAACATTTTAGACTGGTTTAATTAATACCACCCTAATGTTTATGCCTTATATGGACAAAACACAATCAGGTCATGGTGGTATGGTAGTAAATATTTCATCTGTCTATGGTTTAGAACCCGGACCAGCTTTTAGTGTTTATTCCGCAGCTAAACATGGTGTGATAGGATTTACACGATCAATGGCGGTAAGATTAATACATATAGAGTTTAATTCCGAAAAAAAAAACGATTAAATGTGCGGCATTTATTTTTACCATCTTAGCATGATCATTACTACCAAAAGACCGGCATTGCTTTCCTGTGCATTTGTCCAGGCATGACCTCTACCGAATTGATGATGAATAAACGTGATGTGAATTGGATGAAATGGGTACCACACAATGAAGAAATTTGGAAAGTTGTTATGGATGCAAAAATGCAAACTCCCCAAGAATGTGCTGTAAATATAATGAGTGTTATGGAACAGCCTAAAAATGCTGGAATTTATATGTGCAGTGTTGGGGGTATGAAAGAAATTACTCCTACGGTTTATATGAATTATTGAAGGGATAAAAAATTTCAAAAATCGAAAACTTTGTAATAGATCTGATTGCTTACTGTTTTTTGTGTGGTAAAATGATTTGAAATAATAAGAAATTAAAATAAAAATGTTAATATTTAATTCTGAATAAACATCGGTAAGCCCTTTAGCCATAGATTAATAAGTAGATATTTATATGAGAAAAAAAAACTGATTTAATTATCAAAAACCTAATTCATGCAACAACAAAATACATGTAGTCACATATATTTTGTTTTTGTGGTTTGAAAAAATGAGTAATTTTTTTGAAAATTTAGTTAGAAGTGCCTCTCATATAGACTTCTAGTTCTATTTTATACCTTTAGATTTAATTTAAAAAACTATTAAAAATGTTTTTGAGGATACTGAATCAGAAGAATTTAGTTTTTTTTTTTCGAAAATTTGGTATTTTTATGAAAACCCGGGGGATAATTATGTATTAAAATCATTCATGGATGAATTTATTTAAAATATATATAATTTTCTCAAAAGTTTTCTTTCAAATCGAGATACGCAATAACTTCCCCGGGTTAATTTTGAATTAAATATTACTTTTATTAGCTTTTTGCTCATAGTTTAGTCATTCCTAAACGGATTTCGTGATTTTTAATAAAAAATTTCTGAAGACTTTACCCAATATATTGATGTACCATACTTAGCATTCAGATATCGGGGACCTTCGGCAAGTTGATTACCACAGACAGATTATGCCGATATTTTTATTTCCTTACCCATGAATGTTTTCAACAAATATGAAAGGCAGGTTAAAAAATTATTTAAAACTCGAATCCAAATTATTAATTCATAATTAAAATAATAATAATAATTATAATAATAAAACAGTTTATTTGAAATAGTGCCAAAATGAATTTGTTTATATTGTGTCAATGACTTTTGAACACACTGTATTCATCTCTTTTATCATTGCAAATAAAATAATTTGTTGTTATTTCTTCTGTATAATTGCTGACATAAAATAAATTGTGCTAAAAGTAGATCATTTGTTTTCTTTTATTTATCGAATAAACTTTTTTTGTTAACAACAGCTGGCAGTAATACCTTATCAGTTTTGTAGAGCAGTGATGCCAGAGAAGGGAGAAGAAATATATTTTTTTTTCGTAAAAAATGGATTTGTTTAAATAATTTTATATAACATCTAAGCTAGATCTGTGATCATTCATTTTTCCATTAAAAATATTTTTTTTTTAGAAAAAAAAATCGTTTCTAAATTGTAAACTAGAAGGTTTAGAGTCAAAATAATGAAAATCTATGGCCACTCATATTTCTCGCAAAAATTTCTTAATTGCAAGCTGAAGAGTTTCAAGCGAAAAATAATGAAAATCTTATGTTTTTGTAAGTAATCTAAAATCGTTTCTAATTCGTAGAGAGAAAATAATAGTGTTTCCCACTAAAATCGATTTTCGTACTTTGTAAATTAACAGCGAAAATATGGAACATAATCGATTTGTGTGGAAAATCTAAAATTGCTTTTAATTCGCAAACTGAAAGATTTACAGCAAAAAAAACATGAAATATTATAATAACTATTTTTCTTCGCTAGAAAATTTTTGGAATCAAATTTCTGGCAACTCTGATTTCATTTTGCTCTTATCAACTCGAGGGGTTCCTTAGATTGTTTTTTCTTTATTTTTTAATTTTGTAACGTCAGTTGTCGAAGTAAAAGTTTTATAAATTCAGTTTAAAAAAAACCTTACTTCTTGAAACAAGTTCATCAAGCTATTTTTATTTAAATTAATATTAAAAATGGAGTTGGAAAATAAAAATCTAATTTATCTTGGTGGTTTTGGAGGCATTGGCCAAAAATGTGTGAAAGAGTTTTTAGAAAGAAATATTAAAAATCTTATTATATTCGATTTAAAAGAAAATACAGAACTTTTGAAACACTTGCAGAGTACATATAAATCTAGTGAAATTCACTATATTCCAGTAGATGTAACAAAATCGGAAAGTATTGAAACTGCCTACAAAAAAGCCAATGAAATATTGGATAATATTGATATAGTAGTAAATGGTTGTGGTCTAATGAATGATAAATATTTGGACTTGACAATAGATATTAATTTGGTAAGTGTAAATGTGTTAAATGAACTGGGGTAAATATAATGTGTATGATAAAAAAGAAAATAAATAGGCAATGTAAATAAATTGAAATAACGAGATTTTTTATAAGAGATTTTATATAAAATTATAATTAATATCGTAGATATCGAAAATTTGATAAATTATATAAAAATATGTCACAAGAAATTAATAACACAGGTCAACACTAAACAAAAAGCATGAAAAATATGTTGCTGATATTATAGGTGTTGTCATTCCAATCACCAGAAACATTTCGGTTTCTCTCCATCACGTCACACTTTTAACCCATTGACGAGCAAAGAAAATATGCTTCCCTAAAGAGTTTTTAGTTTATATAATTTTCTAGGTAATAGATCCTACTCTGTAAATAATGAATCACTAATTTGCTTTACCTATTACCTAGAAAGTTATATAACCTAAAACTCCTCAGAGAAGCATATTTTCTTTGCTCGTTAATGGGTTAAAAGTGTGACGTGATGGAAATATTTTATTTAACTTTCTACACCAGGGGTTCTCATATGATCTTGTTTCGCGACCCCCTTTTGACATTGCAATGGAAGCGCGACTCACGACAACTGTGACTAGTTTAAAAATTAGATAAAATGTTATTTAAAGAATAATAATAATAATAATAATAATAATAACAATATTAATAATAATAATAATAATAATAATAATAATAATAATAATTGCGATATTCTTTTTGCTTCATGAGATCTTCAATATTAAGAGCCTTTTTCTGATATTGGATACCTAATATCATTCTATGTGTCTAAAAAAGATCGATTCTTTGTTTTGATGGAGAAAAGAGCAAAAAAGATAGTTCCACATAAAAATGTATGTTGATGAACATGGTTCTAATATTTTTAGGGCTTCGGAGCCAACAAGCGGATAAACTTTGGAATATTAGAGCTAAAATGCTTTTAAATCAGTTGATTCAAAATAAAATTTAATATATGAGTTACATTTTAACTCTTTTGGAAATGAAGGGATTTTTCCGTCTTTACATTATAAAGCTGTTTCAGCAAATTTTCTTTGTAAAATATAAATTTTGTGTACTCAGCATTGAGAAGTCGCATCAATCGAGCAAATTTTAATAATTTTATTCCACAGGATGTTATTCTACAGTTAAAATTTGGAAAGAACATTGAAACGATTTTATAAAAAAAGTTCTTGACATAATATATTTACAAAAAATAATAATAGGGTTTCATGTTAAAATTCTATAGTTTCATCAAATTAAAGTGAACTATATTTATCTTATTTATTAATTGTTTTCCCTGCTACATTGTAAAGTTTTCATTATATTGTTCTATTGTTTAGCATAATTTTCTTTATTTGATTGAAAATATAATGATCATTCATTATATTTTAAATCGAAACATTCATTCATTGTTTTTTTTGCAGCTGGTGCTAGTTGATTCTTCAAATAACTTATTTTAGAAAAAAAAAAAAAAAACTTTTGTCTTTAATTTGGGGATGTTTTTCCATTTTTAGATTGTTACATGCTTTGGATTTTTTATTTAAAAAGAATATTTTTCGAGATCACTTCGTGACCCCGACGAATGTACTCGCGCACTCCCATTTGAGTACCTTTGTTCTTCACTACATCTAGTCCAAGGAAGATGAATTACGTGGAATTATTAGTGATAGAATTCGTTTCTACTCTTTTTTTGTTATTTAAATTTGGATTTCTATTTTTTTCGAACATTTGATGCCCGCACATTTTTTGTCAGCGTGATTTCAATAATTTTACCACTTTTGAGGTCTACGGTCATTTATTACGAGGGCGGATCAATATTTCCGCGTTTCGAACTTCCCTCGTAGTTATATGAAATGCAATACTATTCCTATCAAGTACCACCTGTTAATTGACTACTGTCAAATTTTGAGCAAGTGTCGTCATTTACTTTGCGTTTAACAGCTGTTCAAAACATACAACCTCGTGTATTTTTCTAAAAATGGGAAAAGGCGAATTTCGAGTACTCATTAAACATTATTTTTTGCGAAAAACCTAAAGAAATGGCCCGGTGGAAAGAGATTCAGCTCCGACGATGAAATTATTGACCAAACAAATATCTATTTTAAGGACCTCGAAAAATCCTATTTTTTGGAAGAGATACAAAAACTGGAGAAACGTTGGACTAAGTGTATTGAGTTAAAAGGAGATTATCACTAGTAGTTATATCAAATATAAATTTCTAATCTACGCCCACACATTTTTCCATGGTTTAATGAGGGTTAATTGAGAAATTTTCGATTTTGACAATTTTAAAAAATTGTAATTGTGTGGCAAGTTGGAAACTTGACTTGTAAAACATTTTTATAGCACAATTTCTTGTCTATAAAACATGAATCACTAATTTGCTTTATCTATTACCTAGATAATTATATAACCTAAAAACTCCTCCGAGAAACATATTTTCTGGAAATGTTTCATCTAAGTTTCTGATCTGAGGAATAAGAATTTCGCAGAATTATTTGCGGTATAATTTTTTTATGCTCCTTTGTTGATCTGTGTAATTGTTTTGAAAATATATTTTTTTAGAGTCTAATTATAATAAAAAATTAAACAAAGTTTACTAAATGTTCTTTAATAAAAACTTAAAAATTCATTTCACATAAGATGAAAAAAAGTGTAATTACTTCAAATTAATTTGATTTTTTTTTAGCGAGGCGTTATACAAAGTTCCATGATTGCCCTAAATTACATGGACAAATCGAAAGGTGGTCGTGGTGGTACAATTGTTAATATTTCCTCGGTAGCAGGAATAGAAACTACTGGCATGTTTGCCATTTATTCAGCAGCCAAACATGGTGTTACAGCCTTTAGTAGATCCATGGCGGTAAAATTTTTATTCAATATTTTTCTTTTTTATTCTTCATATTTATTTTTTATTAAATAATTCTCCAGAATCCTCTTTATTATCATCATACACAAGTCAACTTTATAACTATTTGCCCTGGCCTTACCGAAACGGCCCTCTTAGATAGTGTACAAGATAAAACTACATTACGTGAATATACTGGTCCTATGGTTCAAAGATTTGCCAATATTAAACGTCAAAGTGCCGAAGCTTGTGCACAAAATTTAGTCAAAGTTGTGGAAATTAATAAACTTGGTTCGGTTTGGTTACTGGATTTGGGCGAAATGTCAGAAGTTGAAATGCCCATAATGTGGAAACCAACTACGAATAGTAATTAATGCAAAAATGAAAAAAATATATATTTTGAAAATATGTAACTTAAGTCTTTTTAAACAAGTTCATATATTATAGTTTAAAATAAAAAGTAAAAAATGTATATCTTTATTTGATTTAAACAATTTTTGTATTAAATCAACTCGTACATTAAAAGTGTATTATATCTTATTTTTAACTAAAGGTGAAAGTAATAAGTGTGTTAAAATAATATAATAAAAATATATAAGATAAGATTTTTTATTAAGTGTTATTTAATGTGTTGAAAAGAGTAAATAATCTATTGTTCAAAAATAACCTAAATTTTAAATAAAATGACTTGATTTTTAAATTTTAATTGGGTTGTTGTTATGGACTTTGAAATTGAATGTAATAATTTAATATAAATAAAATCTTTATGGTAAACTTTTTATATTAAAAAAAGACCTAATTAGAAAACACATAAACAAGATATTTTCGTATAAGTTTCAATTAAATTATTAATCAGAAAAAATAAAATTATTCCAAGTATTTTTATAATTAAATAAATTACTCAAAAGCAAAGTATTTTAATAAATTAACTTCAAATTTTACATAGAAAAATCCAAAATCCTATTTCAATGACGAATAATACATCACAATTATTTTATTAATTGAAATTCAAACTAAGAAAAAAATTGTATATTCAATTATTCAAATTATTAGTTATTTTAATTTAGTATATTTGACTAATTTATTAATTGATATAATAAGAAAAATAATTGAAAGTGGATAAATTGTTTTCTTTTTGGTCAAAAATATTAGAAAATTTGAATTTTGATTACTTGAGAATTGATACAATTAAAAAAAAAAAATAATTGGAATAAAGTATAATTAAAAAATATATTGATTTTGAAACAAAAACAGTTGTCAAGAATCACAATTTTTCCAAACAGAAAAAAATGGCCAATTAACGATTTGTCAAAAATTTGTTTTTGTTTTAATAACTTTTTTAATTATATATCAACAACTCGAGTGTATTAATTAATTGATTAATTAAAAATAAATAAAAACTAGGTGATCATTTGAGTGATTGTATATATTGTACACTTTTTTAATAGGTTGAATTTCAATTAATAAAATAATCGAATGTGTATCATTCATTTTCTTAGATTTTTATAACTAAAATTTGAATTTAATTTGTTGTAATACATTGATTTGAGTAATTTATTTAATTATATAAATATTATTTATATCATTTTAAAATTCTGATTAATAATTTAATAGAATTTTTTTCGTGGAGACAATATCAAAATAAATGGTAAGTAATATGGATCTTTTAAACTACTGAACCGACCTTCATCAAATTTGGGCTTTCAGAATATTGTTAACTGAAAAATTGACCACCTAGAGAGTGAAAAACATATCGGGGCTTGTAACTTTTACAAATATTAATTGATGTTAACTATTAAAATATGCAAGCAATAAAGTAAGACAAAGAAAAGTTTTACTTACATTACAGTACTACATTATATTTCTCTTCAAAAATTGATTTGATATTGACTTTTTTGTGTTTTTGCCCTATAACACTTTTAAAAATATATATAAGTTTTTGAAAAGTATAGTGCAATTCCTGATAATTTTCTAAAAGAAAACAAATAAGAATTTTATATTCGGCTTGGTCGAATCTTTAATACTCACCATCTTTACGTGGTCAAAATTGTTCGTCAATTAAAAATTTCACCTTCTAGAATTATCCTACAATTATATATGCACATATTTTTGTTTCGTTTTTATGGCTTCAAGTCTCTAAAATTATTCCGGCCCACTCCAAGAGCAGCAATCTTTTCAAATTTTTTTTTCGGAGTAACGACTTTTTTTAAATTTTTTGATTGCATTTTCGACTAATAAAAAAACCGTTGTACCAAACTTATTCTTTCCAAAAATATCAGTTCATGATATATCAGCGGAAAAATATTAGCCGGAGTTAAGACGGATATCGACTTTTTCTGTTTTTTGGCGCATAACTATTTTGTTTATAACCGACACACAGACGGACATGCTTAAATCGTTTTAGAATTTCATAAGAACCCACAATAAATATATTTTATGGGGTCTCAGACGAATATTTTGATATGTTATAAACGGAGTGACAAACATGTGGATGGTGGGTAAAAAATTTTACCCACCATTTTTTATTTAAATTTTTTAAATTTTTTATTTAAATTTGAAAAGTCGAAAAAATTGTTATAGTTAAAATTTTGAAATAGGTATTAAAAAGAGCTATTTTTGGTTACAAAAGTTATTTCAATAATTATAATAATAATAATAATAATAATAATAGTAAGATTTGTTTTTTCGATATATTTCGAAAGGCTGCAAAATTTTGAATGTACACGCTACACCTAGCAGTGGTTGAAAATTATAAAAATTTTGAACAAAACTTTAACTTTTCTTTACCTCGGAACTTTTTCGAATCAAATTAAATAGAACAATAAGATTTAAAGGTTTTTGGAAAAATTGTGACTGCTGAATTTTGCCACATAAGCTGATTTAGTGAAAAAAAAATTTGCAATCATATTGGGTATATATGTTGTTTCCCATCGTTAAAAAAAAAACAAATCAAGCCAATTTTTGATACATTGTTCCGAAGTAAAGTGTATTATCCCAGCAAAAAAACAATCAAGTTTACTCAAAAAAAAATATTTTCACCACTTCAAAAGTAGAACAAAGTGCATATTTTTGGAAGTTATTAATAATTACTTCCAAAGAAAGTTAAAATAAATGTATTTTTAGCAGGAAAAAATGTTAACAACTTCTGAGAAAATTAAAATTTCATGAATTTAAAAGCATTTTTATTATACTTTAATAAGTGAGAATTTTTATAAAAAAATTTTATAAACATAGTTTTGAGAAGTGCTTCAAAAGCAGTGAACAGGAAGCCTTAAAGAAGAACATCCTTCCAATGACACACGGTTTTAGCAGCCTATAATAGATGACACCCCTCAGATCCCTCCGAATACAGAGCATAACCGTGGCAAGAGGGATATATGACTTTGATGATTTTCCTGGTTTTCCGGGCTTCAAGTACGATTTTTTGCGCTTATCGTTATCCGTAACAATTTATTTGTGGAACGCAATTTCCATCCTTTTGAATGAATCCAAATGCTTTTAAACGTCTGGAAAATGTTACTTCATCTAATCCCAAGGATTTTGCAAACATTTTTTGCGTATGTCACTAGTCTTGACCGAGTAAGGCCTTTAATTCTTCATTTTCAAAATTTTTCTTTTCGGCTGGACGGGATGCTCCTTATCATGCATATCGAAATAACCAGTTTTAAATCATCTAAACTACTCACGTAAAATTGCCTCACCTAAAGCATAATCACCAAAATACAATGGCTTTTCTTATATATATATATACTAGCTGACCCGGTCCGCGGTGCTGGCCTTATTAATGTTGTATTACAACACGATTTAAATGATGTATGACAAACTGATATAACATTTACATCTTCGATGAAGGGTATAAAAATATATTAAAAAAAATTCCGTTTATAAATTTTTCATAATTTATTTCATAACGTGCGCAAAAATTATCTTGATACCAATGACTGTTCATAGACAAAAGTCTTCTTAAAATTATGCACTGCTACAAAATTGCATTTTTTATTTTCACTCAAAAAACGATCTAGATCTTTATGAGGAGACTACATAAAAAATTTTCAAAAATTGCGAAACACCCTCTAAATTTTGAGACATCATGAAAAAGAGAGTAGTTCCCATGCTAAAAATATCGTTGCTACATGAATTTTAAGTCAATTTTAGATTTTCAAATAGATTTATAAAGCGAAGGGACGCGCATTAGGATAGAAATGCCAAAAATGGCGCTTAATTCAGGGAAGGGGTATAGCTAATTATTTATAATTTTGTGGTAATAATAAGGTCATTAGTACGTAAAATAGTTTCTGAATTAACAAATATATTTTTTTAGCCTAAACCACTGTCCGTCTGGCTGTCTGTGCATCAATACCCAACATTTGAGATAATCTGTAGTTGTCCGTTTTAAAGATAACCTAATGAAATTTGCTACATGAACTCTTCTTGGGCCAATAATATAACATATTAAAATTGGTTGTAATCTAACCATTATTTCACTGAGCCCTCATATAATGGGTCAAAACGTTATAAAAGTCTTAAATATCATTCCTGCGCTGACTTGATTATCTATATAAAGATTTTCGTTTTTCTTTTTATTGGTGCATTTAGATCACCTACTAGTCATACATAAGATCACCAAAGTATTTATAAAATTACCTATATAATACCATATATAAGATGCTCCAATAAAATTACGTATGTAAATAATTTTTCATATTAGTTAATATTATTAATTTTCTTAGAGAAAATAGTAATATTAAAATTTAAATATAAAATATTTAATATTTTATGTTCATGATATGACGCCTTAAGGTAAATATCCCTAGGCTAGTTACACTGAAATTAACTGACACAGATTTACGTCACCTGAAGCTTTAATAATGTCTGTCCGTCCGTCTGTCTTTCAGTTTCAGATTATTGTTTAATATTTAATATGAATATGTGTTTTTTCTTAAGAACGAACTCTGTATAATGGTTTAAAATTATGAGGATTTAAACTATTGGTAGACACAAAGAGAGGACACACAAATGCATTGGTTGGTCTGCTTGGAACTGAATTTGAAAATTTTTATTTTCTTATAAACTTGTTTGTGATATTTTTCCATTTATTTTGAATTTTTGTATTTTTTTGTTGATGTTCGTATTGTGTATATGAAAAGAGCGAATATGTATTAATTTGTTTATTTATAATTTTCTACAAAATTTAAAAAACAACACTATTTAATATTAGAATAATTGTGAAATCCTAACAAAAATAATTGAAATTGAACAATTAATTTCGGAAAGAGGTATATAATGATGGAAGTGGATAGTGTCCATTCCAAAATGATATTTCAGCCGCCAATATATTCTCTAAACGCTTATATAGGTCGTGTTAGTCGAGTTAGGCTATCACAACCATACGTAATAAACTTCTTGTGATTTAATTTTTTTTTTTTTTTTTTAATTAAATCAGACCAGGCAAAAAGTCGGGAGATCATACTATCAATGACATCCGAGCGTTACTTTTTATATGTTGTAATTGTTGTGATCAAAAATGAAAAGTTGTGTACAGTGTTGATTGAAAATAATATTTTTAGAGGTATTTTAAAAAGCGCACGAAAGCGAAATAATTGATCATAAATATTTTGCTGATTAGCTTATGACACATAAATCTTTAATTTTAGAGGGGTACATTTGCAACATTTTTTGTCTTCACACAAATCGATGCACTTTAATTAACTTTTATTTTTTTGTAGATCATTAAAAATTTACCGTTTAGTAGCACGTTCCAATATCTTAGGAGGTTGAAATTTAAGCAAGATATTATAAATAATAGCACAAACAAACGCCCCAAAATTTTGGTTATTTTTCATAACATTAATTGCGTTACTCTAAGCTTATTAATAAACGGAATAGCTTTGTAAAAAAATTGCGAAGTAATAAAAAAAAAAAAAAAAACAGCGAAATTAAACAGTTTTTTTTAGCCTTTCTGAAAAATTACATAGGTAATTCAGTCATAACTCCCTAATAAATCTTTATATAAAGATAAAATTAATTAAAATCTATTTAAGTCTATTATTCGACTTTTGGAGAAATATTTTGAATATTTTGAATAGTTGGAATTTTGAAAAAACGGGTTGATGTTTTTAAAATTCCGAAAAACCCGGTTAAACGTTTTTTTTTCAGAAGTAAAATCTTATAATATTGAGGTTAAAAATTATTAAATGTAACTATTTTAAGAAACAAATTTTATTTAAGGTGAAAAAATATTCATCAAAAATGAGAAAAATGAGAGAGAAAAGTGAGTTTTATATAATATATACTGAAACTATGCACAATGTGAGTGAAAGTCAATTTTTTATCACTATCTTTAAAACATCAGATCATTCTTTGAAACATCAAAATATTTTATTGGAACATAATTTTTCAATAATTCTTTTTCTGTGACATGACAATAATTTGTAAAATGGTTTTGTGATACCTAAAATTTATTTTCTTTAAGTTTCATTTCCATACCAAGAAATTCAAGAATTTAGGACCTCTAAAGTGATTCTGAGGGCAATGATTTATAAAGGCTATAGGCTAAAATATGACCTAATCTTAGTTCCACTCAATATATTGATTTCAATGTATTAAATATATTTTAGATTTTCAGTTTTTACCAAAAGTTCTATAACTTTGAAGGCACACTACACGGAGAGTGAAAAAATTAGATTTTTTTTTTTTTTTTAACAAATAATGATGTTTTATTTTATCAATTATCCCTATAAATATTTGGAAGATATCTTCCTGGAAGAAATTTACGCAATATCTTCTTTTTATTATTTGGACGAAAATCATCAAAGCAATATTTTCCTAATATTGCCCTTTTTTAAGTAAGGTGATTATCACCTCCGCAATAAATTGGTGATATCTCATTGAGATCATCTGGAAGAAATTAATGCAATACTCTTATTTTTCATATACAAAAAATTGTTCAAAAAGGAAAAAAATATTGAAGAAATTTGTTTGTCTTTTAGCAAAAAAAAATAATATTTTAATGTAAGCGTTTCAGTTTTCGTGCTTTATGATGTTAAGATTTATGTACATAAATGCTTTACAAGATGTAAAAGAATTTTTTATTATATTATTTGAAGATCTATTTAGTGATAATTTTTCTATATATTTATTACATTTTCCAGAAGATTATCTGGCGGTATCTTCTTTTTTTCACCTAGATGATTATCTAGAAATATTGCCTATTTTTCTTTCAGGCGTAATGATTTCTTATTGCTTAGATGTATCGTCTGTGACACACAATCTCTCCCGATGGAGGAAAATTCCGCAAGACGAATATGATTATTGCGGCAACAAAATTACTTTTCTATGCAATACGAATTCGCATCACTTTTGTATTATTTTGCTTGTAGGGATTTTTTTCAAAATATTATTTTTCAACTTTCAATTAACCCCTCTATGAGATATTAACTGCATTAAAATCTTTTATATAAATTTCATTAACAAATTCTTCATACATTTTAAGACAAATTATTTTATTTTATATTTTATTTGCTGCAAATTTTGTGGAAATTTTTTATTGCTCTTTAAAAATTTGCTTTTAATATTTGACCAAAACATACAAAAATGTATGAGCCGAAAAGACTGATTCTCCTAAAAAATACGTAAATATATTTTTAATACCTATTCTCCTAAAAAGTTAAAAAAAAAAATCAGTAAAAGAATAAATGTATTAGGGATACTTCTATACAGGCCTCTATCCGAAAACAATTTTTTGAGATTATGTAATACAATTTTGAGAATATGTAATACAATTTATTTTTTATTAAAAGATATAATTAAATTATTTCTTTTAATAAAAAATTCATTAATTAACAAAAACATTTACCGAACACAAGAAATTTTGAATATTCCTAATATAAAATCTAACAAAGCTTTAAACCGCACAAATATTATCAAATTTCTAAAATAAAGCTTAAAACCTGTATTTTAAAATTCAAATACTCAACTAATAGTTGTAAAGTGTTTTACAAAAATATCTTCAAAAATAAAATAAAAAACTTTAATATTGCAAAATTTTATTAAAACTGCACTTGTTAAACAATCATTCAACTATTAAGTACTACTTTAAAGCTGTTAAGTTCTTTAAAATTTAAAATTATTTTATTTTTATTTTTAAAATAATAAAAACAATTTGACTTCTACAACAAAAAAAAAAAAAAAAAAAAGTAATAAAATGAATTTAAAGGGTAAAAATATTATTTACATTGGTGGTTTTGGTGGCATAGGGCAAAAATGCTTGGAAGCATTTTTAAAAAAGCAAGTCAAGGTAAGTAATAGTGTCTACAATACAGATTGTGAAATGTTAACTATTTATTACTGACTGCAATTTATAAATTTTGTTGCACGCATACTTATTTTTGTTTACTTATGAACATATGCGTTAATGTGCATGCTCATCTGCAGCATTTGGTGATATGTGATCTTAATGAAAATACGGACGTTTTAAAACGTCTCGAAAGCAAATACACTGATACTTGTCTAATATATATTCCCATCGATATAACAAAACGCCAGACAATTGAGGAGGCTTTTAAATTAGCCGCCACAAAATTAGACAATACTTCAATAGATGTTGTTGTCAATGGTTGTGGTTTAATGGATGATCGTTATATTGATCGTACCATTGATATTAATTTGGTAAGTTGTTTTTGTTGTTGTAGTGTTATTTAATATCGCACAATTTCTATGTCATACATGTTCTTTGGTTATATTTTTATTATTAATATTTTATTTTTCTTCTGTTCTATTCTATTCTGCTTTGCTGCTCCATTACTGTTTGCAGACTGGTGTTATTCATAGTACTCTTATTGCATTGGATTACATGGATAAATCTAAAGGTGGTCAGGGTGGTTTAATTGTGAATATATCATCAGTGGCTGGTTTGGAACCAAGTGGCATGTTTGCCATATATTCAGCTGCTAAATGTGGTTTGACAGCTTTTACTAGAGCTTTAGCTGTATGTCTGCATTAAGCATACTGTATTTATTAAACTAATTGTAATTAAATATTTTATTCTTTTAGAATCCTTTATATTTCTCTCATACTGGCGTTAGTTTGGTTACTATGTGCCCTGGTTTTACCGACACAGCTTTACTAAATTCAATACGTGGCAAAGAAACTTTAACTGATTATGCTGGACCTATGGCCCAACGTTTCAACATAGTCAAGAAACAAAGTGCCGAAATATGTGCTGAAAATTTGGTAGACACTTTGTCTAAAGCAAAAAATGGCACAGTTTGGATGCTAGATTTGGGTAAGGTTAAAGAAATGGAATTTAATGTTTTATGGAAACCAGCCATGAACGAATAAATTTATTTTTAAAAATAATTCTTATAAATTGAGTTAAAGAAAAAAAATTTTATTCAAATGTTTATTGTAAATATTACTACAATAAAATACATACTACACTCTGCTACAAAATAATACCATTTATTTTTACTCGAAAAGTTATCTAATGCAGACTCTAGATTAGGGTTATAACTATTTTTGGACTTTAAAAACCCATAGCACTACCTTATATCAATAATGTCCTAATAATAAAAACCAGTTTTTTAAAGTAATTCGGAGAAAAAACTTCACGTACTGGTAGCGATTTCTAAAACGCTTTTGAACATTTTTTTAATATTTTTATTTTTATATCTTTTATATACAGTTCAAAATATTTAAATGGCATAACTTAATTTGTTTATTTAAATATGAAAAACATTGTCAATTAAGTAGAAAAAAATTACCTGAAGATTTATCGATTATCGAATTACACAAATTTATTGCATTTTTGAAGCTATTCTGCTACAAATTGGTTCGAAATGATTTTCCATTTCAATTTGCTTCATAAAATGTCGTAATGTTTAATGACTGGAGGAAAATACCGTTAAAAATTAACAAAAATTAAATTAATTACTTTGTTTATAAATTTTATATTTATAACGCGGTTTAACAGAGACTGCACAGGCAAACGATTTTATATCAAAGACGACACAGCAAAGCGGCCAAAAATTATGTAATTTAGTGGAAATCCTTATATATATTATAAAAATGAGGTGTAAGTTTCTTTGTTTGCTTGTTTGTGTATCAATCACGTCTAAACGGTTAAATCGATTTCCATGAAATTTGACACAGTGTTAGTACCAGTGCCGGAGGATTTTATAGGTTTGATTGAATTGGATTAATTTTGGACGTCATTAATAAAGCTATTTATATGAAATTTGACACACAGCTAGTGCTTGTAATGGAGAATATTACAGGCTATGTTGGATCTTGATCGGATGCCACGACTATTTTTTTATCTCTCAAACGGTTGAACCGATTTGCTTAATATTTTACAGCATCATTCTGTGTGTCCCTTAATTTAAATATGAATTTTATGGTAAATTTTGATTGAGAATTTGACCATTAGACTCCCAAGAAAATCATAGTATCGAATTAATGATTTAACAGTAACACTAACAAATAATTTTTTTTATTTGCTAAACTAAGGCCTGAGCTTTGTAATATTAAATTTAAAAGGGTGACCCATTTTCTAACATTATTTTTGTTTCCAATGTAATTACACGAAATATATTTTATAATACTATAAAAAACAAAAAAAAAAAAAAAAACATATTCTTAAACACTAGTACGAGTAAGTGTAGGAGAAACTGGGGTATTGTGGCATATGGGGTAATGAAGAAAAAAAAAAACTACTGGAAAAAGTTTGCCGTATTTCACAGAAAAAATATGGCTAAAATATTTTTTAATAAATCATTATTTGGTTGTTAATAAAATTTTATAAAAAAAAAAAATTAAATTTTAACATTATGTTTTATTAACTGAAAAATGATTTTAAAATTAATACACAAAACAAAAACAATTTAATGTATTTTGACAATTTCAGTAAAATAAAAAATAAAATTATATAAATTAGGAAATTAAAATATATGAAATCCAACATTTGAAAACAAAAAGTAAGTTATCCCTATTTCCTTACAGATTTTCCTAATAACGATTAAAATTTATGTATCTTTCAGATGATAAATGTATTCTATCTCATAAAATAACTATACCTAAGTAATCCATCCATTTTATCTTATGAGTTAATTTAGAAATGTCTATTCTTATATATAGCTGCACGAAAAGTTTTTCGTTCTATGCTCTCTTCAATTGCATCGATACAGATCTCATGTGATCGTTTCATACGAATTTTCCTGGTTGTCCGTGCTTCATAAACGCTTTTTGCGCTTTTAATTATCATACTGGATCCTCTTTTCATCGGCCATAATAATTCGATGCAAAACCGATTTGGTTTTGTGGCATATTTCAGCCATGCAAAGTTTCCTTACGAAGTCTCTTGGCTTCTGCTCCCGTGGCACCTAATTTCATTGCTTATGGATGAACCCAGTGCTTTCATATGTCTGGAGGCTTGATTTAAATACAACAATTTTGCAAGCACTTCTTGCAGACTTGGAGAGTTTGTGTCAATCTCCAATTCTTCATTTTTAAATATTTTTGACTGGACGGAACGCTCCTTATTATGCATATAGAAATCACTACTTTTAGATGTCAAAGCCACATCTAAAACAAGTAAGTTGTTGTCAATTGGAACTAATGTTAAATTTGAATAACTATTGGATTTCTATTTTTTTTAGGTCGATTAGGTAATTTATATTAAAGCACCCTATTACCTCTCCATCATTTTTTACTAACTGTATACTTTCATGAATCCTACAGCAAATGTACACAAACATTTTTAGATTATTTTTTTTTTTTGCAAAATATGCAATTTAAAAAAAAGATTATAAATTTTTATTAAAAATTTTATTGATTCAATATCTACTAAAAACTAAATATTATTTTTATTGTTTTACTTAAAAAAATCTATAAATCATACGAAAATTTTCAAATACTCAAATTTGTAAATAGTAAAAATATTTAATAAGAAAAAAATTAAATTTCTTTCAATAAAACATTTACAAATTTCAATATTTGATTTTACAAATTTAGTGATAGGTCCGGTTTTACTAAAAAATATAACTGATTTTATAAATTTAGTATTAGAATATGAAATTTTATTTTTTTCTGTGCAGATTTTATTGTTTCTTTATCGCAAGCAAATAAAATATACTTAAAAGTTTTTTTTTTTAAGTGTGGATATTTATGAGAAAGATATACGAAATGAGAGCATTTTTAAAGCAGTGAACAGGGTTGTCAGATTTTTTTGAGTCTCTGTCGCCAAATCGTTAATCAGAAATCGCCAAAAATCGCCAAATTTCAAATTTATTTGGTTCTTCAAAGAAACAATATTTATTAAATATAAATTAAGATTTAATAAATCCAATGATAATTGCAATATCTAATAGTAATTGAATAAAAAATAATATTATAACTTAAAATAGGGTGATTCCCTGTCCAAACGGACAGCAATTATAACACCTTGAAATTTTGCACATGTTCGGATTATACATCTTTTTAAGAATTTTTAAAGTACCTTTTTTTGAGATATAATGTTTTGATTGTAATGTGTGTAAGTTTTCATTTCGAAGTTTTGATATAAATAAACTTTATACATATCGTTATAATCTTTGGTTTTAATGTGAAACTAAAACAGAGATCTACCATGTATAGTTTATTAGCAATTAAACAAGTACGCCTTTGTGAAGTTTTTAGCTTTTTTAATTTTTTTAAACGTCATATTTTTGAACCAGAAAAGTTTGTGATTTAAAAAATATTTCCAATAGCCAAAATCTGAAATCGGAGATGCCATATCCTTTTCCTTCCTGTTTTGATATGAAATCACCCAATAAGCCTTTTTGACATATAGCTTCATTGGTCAATAATGCTAAAAAATTTATTGAAATTTATTATATATTTTTCGTGGGTAGAATTTCTTAAACTAAGTTGAAGCTATTTATAAATTCGGGCCCCTAATTTTGTTGGATAGGCAAATACAAAAGAAAAGTCGATTTCTTGCTAGCAATCGATTTCTTCAACAAATCGTCATGTGATTATTTATATACCCCATAGATGTAAATTAAGGTTCTCATGTGTGCTTCAGCTGGTATCTCTTAGGAGTAATTCTATTTTGTTTCTATTTTATATTAATTAAAAAATACACTTTTTTGACTCACTTGAAAGAACATAAGAAATGTTTGTGCTTTGGTATAGGATATGCGGCATAAATAAAATTTGTATTCATTTGGTTAAATTTTAATAAATGTTCAAATTCAATTCCAAAAGTGTTAAAAAATATAGGTTTTGTTTTTAACTTGTGCAGCAATCAATACTTGTATTTAACCTCGATGTGTGGTTTTTATAAAAAATACAAGCGAACTTTCTTTTTCGCTTTTCTCAAAAACTTGTTCTTGTTCTATGCGACATATATATAATACTATCTTTATGTATAAGAGTTTTTAAAAAAAACATTGATTTTATAATTAAACACACAAATTTGAATTCATTTTTCATAATTTGAATACGTAAAAACTTCTCAATTTGAAATGTTTCATTAATTAAGTGACAAAACAATTTAAAATAAAAATTATAAAATTTTAAGTAACATTTATGTTTTTCTTAAGTAACACACTTTTAAATGTATAGTTTTGGGAAATAAAGGGCGTCCGCGTGCATAATTTTCATTTTATTTTAAGGTTTGTGAAAAAATGTTATAATTGAAAAACATCTCATCAACCGAGATGTCCCTAAAAAGAGTGATATGTGAACAGTAATGTTTAAACATATTGTGTTTTTCAAAAACCACCTAAAAAACACTTCTATATGAATGTAGTACAGTAGTTATTTATATATATTTTAATAAAATTTTTAAAATTAGCAAAAAAAAAAAAAAATCGCCACTTTGTTTATAATCGCCAAACGCAAATTTCTGTTGCCATGTTTGGCGAAAAATCGCCACATCTGACAGCATTGCCAGTAAATATAAAATTTAGTACTCTACTTTGCACATATTTATACTGCAAAAAAAGTTTTGTCCCAAAAACATAACGAATTTTCAGATCTCCACTGAAATTGGAATATTGTGGTAAAAATATATTGGGGTAAAATTTAGTGTAAAAATTACAAAATTTTCCATAAATTTTTATTTGCTGAAAATATAGTGAATGATATGAAAATATTGAAGAAAATTGAATAAAACAGATCAAAAATGTGACACTTTAGTAAGAGCAATAAAACATAGGCAAATTAGAAATAATTCAATAAACCCTACAGTGGTAAGACTAAAAATACCTAGAACTAACTTGTACCATTACACAGAAAAAAATTAAATTTCGCATTCTCTTACTAAATTCATAAAACCAATTATATTTTTTACTGAAATCTGAAATCAATAATATGGTTTATTAAAATCAATAAAAATAATATTAATTTTTTTTTTTTGCAGATTTTCAAACAATTTTTATTTATTGTGCCATAACTAATAGTTTATGTATTTATGTATAGTAGTATACAAAATATACATATATGAATAAAATGATATATATGAAATAAAAGAAGACATGACACTATTTCCAAATTTAATTAGCGGCCAAACTATATAAAACAGAAACGCAATCGTTATCAATTGAAGCATTTTCTAAATGAATTCAACTTACGTACCTTTTAACGGAGTGAATTACCTGAGTTTCAATGAAACCAAAATGAAAGGATATAACAAATACGCAAACAAATTCTGCTTTGGTACCGCCAAAACCATACAATAGGGCAATTTACGATTGCAAATATGTATCATTTTGTTAAGGACCGCTTCCGCTAAAGACTATTTCCCCAAAATACTTTTAAATGATTTGAAATACAAAAATTAAAACACATTAAATTATCTCCAAGAAGTCCAGTTACTTTCGTATAATTATATTACGATATAGAACTACATGTTTAGGCACACAATTGAAAGGACCTAGTTTAATCGACTTGAGGATTATACAGCAATATACAATAGACCCCATCACTTATGCGATATATTGCTGCATATATGAATATTTCATATGCTTTTGATTCATCTAGAAGATACATTTATATTTTATAGATTTTATATTTTTTTGTGTCAACATTTTTATAATTGTATTTATTTTTATATTTTTAATTGTCAAAAAATAAAAAATTGTTATTGTTTTTCCTATTAGTTTAGAATAAATTTACAAGCAATGAAATAATATATTAAAATCAAACAAAATTTTCATAAAATTTTATTTAAAGTTAAATAATTATTTATTTAAAGGAAGACAATCTGGATTTAAAAATCGCGGAAATAGTGGATGACGTAAAAATACCTATTTGGTATATTAAAACCATGTGAATGGTCTGCGCAACAAAAATTATGCAAAATTATAGCAATTTATTACACTTATGAACTAATGTATTCTAAATACGAGAAACAACTGTCTATTTTAAAAAATTTTGTTTTATTATTTTCTATTAGTAATTATTATCAGTTGTTTATCACTTATTGAAGCCTGGGAAGTGCAAAAATCATTTAAACATATTCGATAAACATTAAATATCTTTAAAATTTGTAATTTTTAATACTTTCCACTTCACCTCACATTTCCCTTTTAACCCAAATATAGTTGATTATAATAAACGCCGAAAAATAATATCAAAAGATAAAATAATATTTATGAAAAACGTTAGACAATAATCCATTCTATATAAAAGTTCCATCAAAATGTTCAAAAGATTGTTGGTTGGTATTTTATTATAGTTAGATTAAAGTATGCTCCACTTTACCCCAATCTCCCTTAATAATAACACAATAAAATTAGAAAAAAAAATCAACAAAAAAACAACATGAAATTTGATACATTTAAACAAAAGATTACAAACTGAAAACACAAATAAATAAAAACGAAATAAATAACTGTATGACGAAAAGTTGCAAGATGACAACTAATACAACACATACTTGCCACACTTTAAGCCGAGGCAATAGTGTGGATTACTTTAAGATGGTTTTATATTAGGGCGCCAAATTTCGAGGTCAAAAAAGAAGACTTTTAAATTAAAGATCTTTTAGTAGTTTATGTCAAAATATACTGTCCACTGGCCACACTACAAAGATTTTCATAAACGAAAATAACAAACCGTTGCAATAAATATTTCTAGACTATAAATTGTCAGTGCAACGAAGAAACAGCATTAGAAGCATCTCATAGCTTCAACTATTAACTTGCAACTATTATTGTGTCTACGTCTATAAAGTGTGTGTGTGTGATTTAATAGCGCTTCAATAAATATATAAAACTACAAATTATAAAAAAGAAATAAATAAAAAACAAATAAAATTAAACTATCAATAATGAGATTTATATTCTTGTGTGCCTTTGTGACATTGGCTGCCGCCTCAAGCAATCATCAGATTATTGTTTTGAAAAGTGAAAATCCTACAACTGAATACAGAGAAGAGGATTCGAAAGGATTTTATTCATACGGTTATAGTAGTGATGATTCTGCCAAAGCTGAATATAAAACTAGAGATGGTTCATCAAAAGGATTTTACTCCTATATAGATTCCGAAGGAAAATTACAAACTGTCAAATATGAAGCTGGACGCAGACAGGGATTTACAGCTTCTGCCACAAATTTGCCTACACCACCCATGGATAATAATCGTGCACCTGAACCAGTGCAAGACACACCCGAGGTTGAAATGGCTAAACAAGCCCATTTTGAGGCCTATCGTGAGGCTGCTATTAAAGCTGCCATGCAACCAGACACTGGTGATGATGGTAGCAATAATGGTGAAGAAGGTGGTAGCAATGCTGAGCAATTGGCTAGTGTCGATAATGGTTCTAATGGTCCCGAGGCCTCACATGATTTAAATGGCTTAAATGGTTCCAATGGCTCTCCCGCTTCTTCTGAAAGTAATTTAAGTGCCGAACAAGCAGCTCAGCTTGAAACAGAATTACAACAAAATACCCGTCAATTAATAATGAATCGTCAAAACTCACGAGAACAGTTATTGCATATTTTGAGAGAACAACATAAATCAGCCTCACAAGAAATTCAAAATGGCGAATTAGTCGCTCAACAACAACAGCAGCAACAACTACAACAGATTAGCCAACATCCTCAACTTATGACAACATACGTCTTAAACGCTGAAGCTCGTGTTGAACAACCTACACTCTCAGAATTGAAAACTATTTATCGCTTGGATAGTACCGACTCTAATGTCGAATTAAAACTTGGTAGTTTAAATTTAGACAATAGCCAACAAAGATCGTTGGATTTACTGCAGCAGCAACATCAACAGCAACAGCAACAAGAACTAAATGCTCATGCATCTCAACTCTCAGCTGAAAATACTGTAGGTACCATTGAAGCCATACGAGTTCCCTCCAATTCCTATTACACAGTCAATAATCCCGATACCCATTATACTGTTGAAACACCCACTGTATTAACCACTCTACCACGCCTTGTCTCTGTTAGTTTGGGTAATCATCACCTACCCATCTCTTTGAGCACAGCCTTCTCCTCCCAACGTTTGAGCGGCAAATCATCAAGTCATTAAAAATTGTTTTTTTTGTGTTGATTTTTTTTAAACAAGATTAAAATTGAATTTGTTTGTATTAAAAAGAACAAAGCAAAAGAAAAAAAATGGCAAAATATTATAATACTTATATGTATGTTGTAAACCAAATGTAGATAAATTTTAGAAGGATAATAAAAAAAGCAATGACATTAACTGATTACAAAAATTTTATTATTACTATTTATTATTTTTTGAAATGTGTTGGAGTGAAATTTTTTCAGGTTTTTTCTCCCTCATTTTCTCGCTTAAGGAAAAAGGAAAAAAATATATATATATTAATTCTTTTGGAAAAATTAAAATTTATTCTATAAAAAATAGGCAAAGGCAGAATGATTTTATATGATTTTATACAGTAGCGCTAAGCTATGTTTAGAAAAAAATTGTTTTTTTTCCTGGGAAAATTTTAGTTAATAAATGGGTTTTAAAATTTGGCGCTTGCTTTATAAAAGATGTAGGAATTACAAGTTTTTAAGTAATTTTTAAAATGGTTTTAAATAACTACATAATATATTTATGAAATTTATTTATTTATTTATTATTTATTTCAATTTTCTCATTAGGGAATAATTTTTCAATTTCATTTGTTTTTCCTGGGTTTTCAAAATTATTTCTTTAAATTTAAATTTTACGGACGTTTAAAAATGCATTTTGTCTAAGTGCCAGTTTTATCAGTTATATTAAAATTAAACTAAAAAATGTTCTAATACTACTTAAAAATTTCGCCTTCATGAAAATATTTTTATTGTATAAAAATCCTAAGCTATACAAAACTTTTTACGAAAAAATGTTTTAATATTTAATAAAAACACAGAAACAAATTTCGTAAATATTAAAAATTGTTTAATAAATAACCTGACTTTTCCTCTAACTTTTTCATACAAATATTATATAATATTTTTCCTAGATATTGTTAAATTATTGATGATGATAGTTTTGCGTATTTTGCGAAAATTTTGGTTTACTATTCAGATTTCATTTTATTAAAATATAAACGATAAATGCTTTAAAATGGTAATTTTTCTTACAAAAGGTTTATTGAAAATATCAATAATTTTGCGTTAGGAAAAGAAAAAAAATTTAACTAAAAATCATTAAAAATTTAACATTTTCCCAAGAAAATTGTAACCATTTCCTTGATCGCATATTTTAAATTTTAAACTGTTTTCAAATAAGAAAATAATTACGAAATCAGGGATACATTTATCAAGAATGCCTATAACGTATGATATGTCATTTCTCGAGTGATTTTTTAAAATTCTACAAAATTATTTCCTAAATAAGAAAAATGTATATCGCCACCTAAAATATAAAAGGCCGTAACCACAATATTTAATTTTTTTATTTTTACTTTAAAATTAAACGATTAAGCACAATTTTTAATTCACTAAAAATAAAAACTCTTTGAACCAAATTTTGCTTAAATGGAAAAAATTTTATGAATGTTTCGTTTATAAAGTTGGTTTTACGGCCTTTTGACTTTTGTTAATATTGATGATATGAATATGAAATTTTTTGTGTAGATGTACTTTAGGTCAGTATATTATAATCCAGTAAAAAACCAACATTTTATTTTTCAGTGGTTACGGCCTTTTGCATTTTAGGTGACAATATATTTCTCTAAATAGAGTAAAATCAATAGGTCTTCAATTTAAAATTTTTATTTATATTTCGCTAGTGTGCGGAAGAAAAGTCTTATGATTTTTAACAACTTTTTCAACAGAGCAATTAATTTTTTGTATGAAAGTCATATCAATTCAAAAACTTCGCTTTCCTAGCAAGCTAGAAAATATAATTGGAAGTTAATATATACTGTTTATTTTTTGCCTGATTAACTATTTACTTTTGTCCACAAATCCATGTAGTTATTTTTCTACTTTTGAGGGTACTTAAAGATATGTAACAATTGATTGTCCCAGTCAAATCACTCTTAGGGAGCGTTCTACGCCTGGACGAGTCGTTACTTCCACAGTTGTTCGCCGTTTTCAATATCCAGTTCTATGTGAATCCAATAATGAGCAACATCATAGAAATTTGTGCTCCGAAGACGCCGACTCTGTAATCGTCCAGGTGCTGATCGCTCGCCAGCGTCGCTCCCGCATGTTGCAGCGTCAATTGCAGCAACAAGCTGCTGGCCAGGCGACGACGTACCAGCTACTTCGGCAGATGGTAGCCACTATGGACCGCCTCAGCGAGAAACGTGGACGATGACTACCTGTGAATGCCAATCAGGAAGTTGATAGTTGATATTCTCACGAAGCCATGTCAATCTGCCTAAGTGCCATCACAGTTTTACAAAAGCTACAACAGCAGCAACTAACCAACGTCAAAACATTATTAAATAAATACGTTTTATAATGTTTGAGAATTCTTTACCATCTTTTAATTTCATCCCTTTGGACTCCACAAGTAACCTTCTTCCAAAATTATTTCCTTGATAAATAATTTTGGTTTCTTTTCAATCCCTGTTGAAGAGAACAAAATCAACACAACGAATTTCTAGCCATCAGCCAGAAATTTGATTACATGTTGTCGGTCAGATCCGATTATTTGCGTACCGTACCATGCGTTTTTAATATTTGTGGAGGGGGTTTTCCATGGGACCGGTTATTATAAGATTTATTGGTTTAAATTATATTTCTGTCAAATATATGTAATATCGTGATATATATTTAAATAAAAATTAAAATAGGTTTTCTACTTATATAAAACTTATTCGCATTAAGTATTATTGTCATGCTAGCAATTATATTGGACTTATGCACTTTAAAGTGATTTTAGGAAGATGGAATTATATGAAAGCCATGTTGAGTTTTCTATCTATCTTCATGAAATTTGGCATATTGATTTATGAATATATACTTAGCCCGAATTTTAATGAAATAATGATTAATATAAAGCATTTATAAACATTAATTATATATATATATATATATATATATATATATATATTTTAATAAAAAATATTAAATGATTATTATAATGAACTTTCGCAAAAAGGAATTTGTAACAAATATTCTGATTCCAAAACAAATATTTGTCACATAATAAATAGTAGGTACACAATTACACGGGAAGATCGAATAATCAATATTTTTTTTTTTATCAAATATTAATAAAGTCTTTTAATTATAAAAAGACGATGTAGGATACGTGGACACAAGTTCACAAAAAACGTCCTAATTTTACTCGAATTAAATTGAACTGGACTACACGAAAATGGAAATATACATATGTCATAGTTTGATGATAGAAGACAATAAACTTCACATAAAATTAAATCTTCCAACAAGCGCTGGCTAATAGCAATCAATCTCAATACAGTCATCCTATATAAGACTATTTTAAAACCAATTTGAACATATGATATCCAAAGACTTGGAAGTGACACAAATAAAAGAAGAAACGTGAGAGAAATACTCCTTAAAATTACAACATCCCATTTGCAAGTTTGTTTACAAGAACTCAATCTTGAACACGGCAAAATTACCAACCTGTTGAGGATCACCTGCTTCCATGGATCTCAACTGAGAATAAATAGATTTAAGCTTTGGATACAAGATTTCAATACTTATTGTTAGGTCTAAGAAGTAAAGACATATACAATAAATAAAAAGCAAGTTAAAAAATGAGATCAGATGAAAGTCAATGTTTAAAGTCCTATAGACGAAAAGTTTAATCCAAAGTAAACAACTACAACCGTGAAGCACGAATGTCGAAATATAATGGTGTGAGAGTGTTTTACAGGATATGGAATTGGTCTAATTTATTGTTTCACTTCTTAACTCGATAAAGCTTCGATACGCTGAATTGAAAATGCCACTTTCATGAACATTCCAGCACGATATCGATCCCAAAAATTTGCCCAGTATTATAAAAGCTTGACTGGAAAAATCTTAACTCGATTTATATTATGTGATTACAAAACGTAATATCCATAGTAAAGAATTTCGAAATGTATATGAATTTATCGTAGATTTGGAGAAGCAGGGGAGTGCTATCACCAACGACTATATAGAAAAGCTTATAGTCTAGGTGCCCAAGATCTGTTTGGAAGAGATAAATATCATAATTATGAAACTAAATACCCAAGATTTAATGTATTTTTTTTTTTTATATATTCCGTTAATGAATTTGGAAGTTGCAAATGTTTTGAACGCTTCTATTTTTACTTGCATTTAATTAAATATTAAAATAATTATTTCAGATTATGAAAATAAGAGAAAGTTATTGCTTAATGTTTTTACTACTACTGGGTATAAATTTGTCATTACGCGGATAATACTATGAAAATGTTTTTTCAAACTCCAAAAAAAAATATATATATAAATAAATAAAAATATAAAAAATTTTGAGTCGATTCCTCTATATCCGACCGTCTGTCGGAAACATTTTCTCTTGCAAATTAAAAACCGGATTGAATAAAATTGAACTAGTATCTTCAAATCGAATCCCGATTTAACCGTTAATTACAGTTTTTACTCCATAAAATACCCTTTAAATAGCTAACGATCATCATAAAGCAATTAATCAATCACTCTCCTCAATTTTATTTTAAGAATTTTATTTTGACGCCAAAAGATGTGAAACTTAAATGACAATTGAGATTGTAAGCTAAACATTAACACATTCAGTAAACGAAAGATACAAAAGCGACAGAATGACGGAAGAAACAGACGCTTAAACGAGTAAGACATGATAACAAATTACAATGTTGTAACGATGAAACAGCAGCAACGACAGTTTAACGATACGAATAAACAAAACGTGTGGATAACTGAACAACAATAAACAAAACATCTCACGTGCTGCACCACATGATGTTGTTGATGATTGTGAGGATCCTCCAAAGGCAGCAAAATAAAATGTGAATACCTAAGGAAGTACCGCAATGTTTATACAAATACATATATTTTGGTAGGTTTTTATTGGAATAAAATAAAGCTTATGTACAAACAGGGATTTTAAAATTGAAAACTGTAAATTGTAAGTGTAACATAATACAAACACACACTATGTATTGTAGTGGCATGTAGCAGCAACTAACCTCAGAAGAAAACATATGGAGTATTTCATGCTTTATTATTATTATATTTTTTTACAAAAGCGGTAAGATAGAAATATTTAGAAATCATAAAAGGCAGTAAAATAAGAGATTTCAAAAAGTGATTTCAATACCTTAACAATAACTTTAGAGCCTAAAATAAAATAAGTTTCAGAGCTAAGATTTTAAACAAAGATATTTGATTCGAAGGACCATAAACAATAGGTAATTTTCTTTGATGTCTCCTTCTGCGGAATCATACGTATTATTTGTGCTGCAAAACACTTCATCAGGATTCATGGTATGTTTTCTACTTGTTATAGCTGTGATCAACAACCAGCATCCGTTTCGAAGGATCATAAACAAGATGCTATTGGGAATTGTGCTATTGAAAGGAATACATAAGTAGTGAACTAGTTTTAATAGATTTATAAAAGATCTTAAAACAAATATTTACCTTTATATACGAAAATTATTTTCCTATGGAATCACCCATATCTAGTTATGTTGAAAATAATATGTCCAATCCAATAAGGAAATATCATCATGATCATTTTTATAAACAGAACAACAGATTTTTGACCAAAAAGTCTTACTTACATATGAATATGTATGTAATATGGAGTAAAAGTAAACTGGATGACCTTCCTTGAAATATGTTTTGAACTTTAATAGTACACATAAGCATGCAATGGTATTGTCACTAGTGGTGATATTCATATAATCATTCTATACGGAATTTGGTAAATGTTTTGCTTCTTCTTCTGCTTGTGTCACCTTAAAGTTCATACACAAGAGAAAAACAATATGTTCTTCAAGTCCTGTTCAATTTAATTTTCATATAAAAGGAAGAACGATTGTGTAATCAAAACACAAACCAATTCAACAGTTCTCAAGAGCGAGTACTAGTCCAAAAAAACTAGCAGCGCTAATAATAAAATTAAACTATTATTCAATAATCAAATAATATCAAAAAAACATTTTAAATAAAATGAAATTTTTAATTTTTGTTAATTGTTTAATTGTCTGCACTTTTGCTGAATCGTATTTATATCCAGTACCTTTGCAACAATTACAAACACCCTTGTTTGTGGTAAAAACAAAACAGCAGCCAAAATTACAATATCAGCAACAAGGACAGTTGCAACAATATTTTACCCAAGATACTTTAGGTCAATATTCTTACGGTTATAGTGAACCATTATCAACCAAACAAGAAATTCGTACTTTGGATGGTGTAACTTCAGGATCCTATTCTTATATCGATGCTAATGGTTTCGTGCAAACAGTTGATTATACAGCTGATGAGGAAGGTTTCCATGTGGTAGCCACCAATTTACCAAAGGATACAAAGATCGTTCCCGAACCAGTTAAAGAAACTCCAGAAGTTGCGGCAGCCCGAGAACAACATTTAGCTGCTCATAGAGCCATACTAAAAGGTAATCGTGCGGCTTCTTCAATACTACCTAAACCAGTAGAGGATACTACAGAAGTTGCTCAAGCTAAAAAGGAATTTTTTGCCCGTTATGCTGCTGAAGAGGAAAAACAAAAATTGCTACAGAGATCAGCTTTATTGAGAAATCAAAATTATATTGAGGCAGCTCCTCTACCCTTGGTAAAACCTACATTGACTGTCTTTAAATCGCAACCCACATTTGCTGCTCACAGGGAAGTATCCAGAAGACCCAGCTCAAAAACAATTCTTACACCCGGCATTGGTGGTTTTACATACGGTTATGAAATTGGTGGCGCCATTAAACCTACACGTTTTTATTTGCCTTTGGCCTAAAGTTGCAAAAATGTAACATTTTTAATTGAGTTGACTATTTGTATGTTATGATATAAAAATAAATGTTATAAAAACTAAAAAAATCGTATTTTTAAAAGCAAAACTTTGTAATTCGTTAAACAGAAGATTTAGAGCCAAAATATTTCTCACTAAAAATCAATTTTTTTTATATAAAATTCTAAGGTTTAGAACGAAAATAATGAAAATATCTTATATTTTCCACTAAAAATCGACTTTTTAATGAAGATCTAAAGTCGATTCTAATTCTTTAAATAGAAAGTTTAGACTGAAAATAGTGAAAATCTATGATCACTCATATGTCTCACTAAAAATCATCCAGTTCGTAAAATAGAAGATTTAGACGGAAAATATAATGAAAAATATAATGATCATTCACATTTCTCACTAAAAATAGATTTTTTATGAAAAATATACAATTTATTCTAGTTCATTAAATAGAAGGTTCTGCGATCTCTAAGGACCAGAAGTTTATGCAAATGTATGCTTTTGCCTTTACTCCTAGAACAGTGAAACTAAATATCTTTTCGAATCAGAGAGTTTGCTTTAAAATGGCATCGATTTGGTAATGCATATTTCTGTATATTTTATAGAAAATTTATGTTTTTGCATATTTTGCCATAAGAGCATATTTTTGTTTAATATTTTGTGAAAAATTGCAATTTAAAATACTTTTTGTGTAGAAAAAAATAATAATTCTGTGATAAAGCGATTTAAATCTATTTTTCAAAATTTTAAAATATTGAAAAATATTATAGAAGAGTTAATTTTTGGCAAGCTATATGTCGAAAATTAACAATCACAGAAGGACGTTGATTATTGTAAGAGATACGTCATCAATGTTGTCGAGTTAAGATGTAAAAATTCCACAAAATAAATAATTACCTTTTCTCTTATATGTTAAATTTTTTGGTATAAGTTTATTACAATTTTAACATTGAAGGTGATATACACATAATTGTCAATTAAGAAAATATTTATTTTTAATAAAAATGTCAAATACGTTCATATATGCATATGAAACATTTTTTTCTGAGGTCTGTTTTTACAAAACAACCATGCCTTGATTAATTTTTTAAAGAAGTTACCAATGAGAATATTATGTCTGAGAGAAGAATAAGCTGTATAGAACTTAATATTATTTTAGAAAATCAATCTATCATGGAGACAACAGTCGTTGAAATAAGTTTGTTGCCATTGCAGTTGATGCAATCTTAGATTTAGATGAAGACAAAATAAATATTTCCACAATATAATCAAAATCATTTGAAAATGCACTCATCACATCTGTTAATGTCGAATAGGTTAAATTTTAAATTTCAAAATAAAGAGCAAACTCTCTCTATCGATGTATGTAAATAAAAATGTTTATTAATAGACAGCAAAAAAAAAAAAAAAAAGAAATGAAAAAGAGATGAAAAAGTCATAATTTTAACTTTGTGTTGTCATTGGAAGGAAGTACTTAGCGCTGAAAAAGAGCTGCAGAAATTCTTTTCTTAATCCATGGTTCTCATTGGCAGGATATTATTCTTTTATGCTTCTTGTTCATTGCTTTTGAAGTACTTTTCTTAAAACTATGTTTTTAAAATTTTTTAATAAAAATTCTGTTTTAACCTTATTTAAAGATATTAAAAATACTTTTAAATTTGTGCAATTAACATTTTCTTAAAAATCTTTTCTCTTGCTAAAAATATATTGTTTTTTTCACTTTTCTGGAAGCAATTATTACTAACTTCCAAGAAAGCACAAAATACTAGTCACTGAATTGAAAATTTTTGTTTTTTTTTACTTAAAATTTTCACTTAAAATTGATTTTTTTTTTTTTTGTAAAAAATATAAAATTGCTTTTAATTCGTTAAATAGAAGGTTTAAAGGGAAAAATAGATAAAAGCTGTGATTACTCATATTTCCCATTAAAAATTGATTTTTTTTTTTGTAAGAAATTTTAAATCGCTTCCAATTCGTTAATGCAAATCTGTAATCACTCCTCTAAAAATCAAAAATCGCTTCTAATTTGTAAACTAGAAGGTCTATCTGTGATCACCAGGGCAACAAAAAATATGTAAAATCATATTTCTTCCTGGGCTTCCATTGAACCGTCTCAGATAATTTTAATAATTTCGGCATCGCTTTGTTACAGCATATTTTGATCGAAACAGCATATTATTGTATATTTATGTTATACTTTCATACAAAATCATTATTCAGAGCATATTTTAGCAAATTAAATGACATATTTTTCATATTTTATACTTAAGAGTATAAATTTGCATATGCTATACTAAAAACAAAATCTGGCATATTTTGCACCCTTTATAATTTTTTTCATAATTTGCCATTAGTGAAATTTCCTTTTAACTATCACATACGATTTTCTAATAATTTTCATCTTATAAATTGATAGAATTTTTGTAATTTTCTGATACAATGTATTAGCATTATATGCTTTGAAGTGCAAAAAGAAAATATTTTTTTAGCAATTTCCAATAATTCCATTAAAATTCAAGTTATTTTTAACATGAATAGTAGAAATTTTGCCAGAAAATAATATTTTTAGAGCATATTTTTAAGGCATATTTTCCGATTTTAAGAGTATTTTTTGGAACGTATTTTTGGTTTTCCTTATGATCTCTCATATTTCCCCTAAAAACCGTTTTGCTTTTAATAAAATCGCTTCCAATTCGTTAAATATAAAGTTTATAGCGATAATAATAAAAATTTGTGATCACTCATATTTCCCACTCAAAATCAACTTTTTAAGAAAAATTTAAACTCGCTACTAATTCGTTATAGAAGTTTACGGGGAAATCAATGAGGTATTAAAAAAAAACAATTTCATTTAATGATATTCATTATATTTATATTAAAGAATTGCAATTTTTAATTAGTAATAAAAACCATGAGAGTAAACATGTTTAGTTAGTGGATAACCATAAGTATATATTTTGGGCACTAAGGCTTTTGCAACTGGTACACTGGCAACGGCAATTGGTGAAGTGACGATAACTTTTTGAGGCTTTTCGTTTATGTAAACAGCGTTGGCTGGGCTAAGGGCAACCTTAAAGGAATCCGCCAAGGGCTGAGACAATTCCATAGAGCGAACATTGGCTGTATCTGTAATAGATTTTGAGTGAGCGGCTGAAGACTCTGCCAAACGCAACCCGCCTGACGAATGAACTGTCTCACCAAACGCACGAGTTGAGGTAATCGATTCAGTATCGGAATCTGAGGAAACGAGGGAATTTGTGGTATCGGCAGCTGAGGAAATTGTATGGGAAACTGACGGCTCTGCTGAAAGACGAAATGTTTCTTGTTGTACAGGTTTTGGCAAGTTGGTGGCCGCCACATGAAAACCACTATCATCTGCTCTATAGTCTACAGTTTGCAAGATATCATTTGCATCACGATAAGAATAGGAGCCGCGGGTAACACCATCTAAAGAACGCACCTCTTGTTTTGTAGACAAAGGATCACTGTATCCATAAGCATATTGACCTAATTCATCCTGTGTATGATATTGACGTTGTACGGGTGTTATAATGGATGATGTTTGACTGCCATAGACTATGGGATAAGAACGTAATGCTGGTGCCACCAAATAAGATACACTGGCAGCTTGTGTTGCACCAACAAATATTAAAGCCAAGAATGTAAAAGAAATATTCATTTTGTCAACTGAATTTTTTAATTTTATATAAGTAATATTTTTTTGTAATTCACTAAAAGCGCTGCTAGATAAAATTGTAGTTAACTAGTACTCGCCCAAAGAAGGTATGATACCAGTGAAAAGAATTCTTAATCCTTTTATACTTCTTCTTGATAGGTGTTGATCTCTGCCAACCTCTTAACACTATTTGCTTTTTGTGTTGCTCTTATTATTATGTGTATTGTTCCTTTTCTTTAGATTTTCTTTTCTAGAACTTGAATTAAAAAGATGTTGATTGCATATTCTTATGTTGCAGTACGAGTAGTTGAATAATCATTATGTTGGTTGGATTACTTGTAGGCATGTTGCAGTTGATCACACACTTTTTTTTTTTGTATAAAGTATAGTATATGACACAGTCTGTAACTTAATTGATTTTTCAAAGTCATTATTCACTTTGTTACCTTTGTATATTTGCTGTTTTACTTTTTTTAAATTTGATTTCAACAACAGATTTTTCTTGGATGATTTGAAGTCATATTTCAATGTAGCATTAGCTGTCAACAACCACATCTTGGTGGTAAAGACTGGAGATATTTCAATATTTCCAATAACGAATAATTGATTTCTTTGCTGCTGTTGTATTTGTTTTTTATTCTGTAGTAGTTGATGATTTGTGATATTAGAAAAAGAACTTAAGTATATTTGATATAGTTATATGGTCCTGAGTAACGTAAAATGTGAGTTCGTTAGTGTAAACGTTAATCATATTGCGTCCTTTTTACGCTGACATTTCAAAGTTGAATCTCTATTTTTTGGTGGACAAATTCGATACGGCCTTTTCGGTAAACAATTAACCAACACCCGTACGTCAAAGAAAAGTTAGGTCTGCCAAGAATATGACTGTGCTGCAGAAGAACACAAGCCAAGACTTTAACTTGGGGTATTTCGCGGCGGGGATTTTGGCCCCGTGCAAGATTCAGCTAAGGCAAAGCTCAAATCTTATGACCATAAATAATGCCTTTTGTGCGCTAACTGAAGTTTGGAGCATTTGGATTTGTAGCAATGGTAACAAGCAGAATTATCGTATACGGACAACGTTAACCTACATGAGGTTCAACAGGTGCCAATACATAAAAAAAGTTACTGTTAAGTGCGGACTGTGGTCCATTATTTTGTGAAAACCAATAAACAATTTCTTTTTTCCGAATTGAAAGATGTGGACTGCATGTGGTTTCAATAGAACACTAGGTGTATTTTTGGCATGAATGATTGTCAAGGAGGTGACATGAATTGGACACCTTGATAATGATTTGAGGTGTTTTTTTAATTGGCAATTTTATGCCAATGATCGATGCCCTCAAAGTCATTATATCATTGACGTTGTAAGCCCCGAGTCATGTAATGTGCAAGTCCAAGTCCTCGAAAATTAATACAGTAAAACAAGTGAACTTGACAAATGCGCAATACTGGTGGAATATAAGCGTTCGATATAGTATTATATTTGGAAAATGAGGACGAAGTATTACATATATTATGTATTACATTAGATTTTATGACACCATATAAAGAACGCACCTCTTGTTTTGTAGACAAAGGATCACTGTATCCATAGGCATATTGACCTAATTCATCCTGTGTATGATATTGACGTTGTACGGGTGTTATAATGGATGATGTTTGACTGCCATAGACTATGGGATAAGAACGTAATGCTGGTGCCACAAAATAAGATACATTGGCTGATTCTTTAAGTTGGAAAAAATTCTCCAGACTCTTTGAGACTATAAGCAAAAATCACTTTAAGCAAATACTAGGGTATCCAATCAATTAACCGTGCGAATAATTTAAAATGGTATATCTTCGAATAATGAATAAACCGAATAATTTGTGTCGAATAACGAATAAATTTAAATTTTTTTTATTTTAAAGATAAATTTATGTCAATTACATATTTTTTAAAATGTCTGTGATATCCCAACAAACACAATGCTTAAGAAGTAATACAAAGAGCATTCAAAGATTAAGGTAGATTCAAATGACTTCCTTCTCATTTAATAGGTATCAAAAACGAAAACAACTTCCAACTTGAATCACAAGTTCGGGATCTTATTGACTTATTTGGATGTTATCTTTTTTTTGCTCGGATAGAATGTACGTAAAAACATTAATATTAATTTGGACTTTTATGACAAAAAAGTTATTCTCAGACAGAAAATAAAGAGAATTGCATTAATTAGTTTATTAAGTAAAACAGACTTAGAATACTTTGCAGTACTAGGTCAAAAAAAAAAAAAAAAAAAAAAAAATGCAATTTTTTCATACAAATGAGCGAAAGAACTGATAAGAATATCCCTTTGTGAAAGAATTTTATATTATTCCTTTGTTTAAATCCGGAAGCATATCCAACATTTCCAATTATGTTGGTATTGCTAAATTAAGTGTTATACCAAAACTCTTCGAAAAGATTGTTACTGAAATCCTTTCGCATCAAGTTGTTTGTTATCTTCCCCATTTCAGCATGGATTAAAAAAAGGATGTTCCACTACAACTAACCTTTTGGAGTTCACAACTTCAGTTATAACTGCATTTGATTCCGGTTTGCAGACAGACAATATATACAGGTTTGAGTAAAGCTTTCGATAAAGTAAATCTCAATCTCCTATTGTTCAAATTGGATAAACTCGGATTTTCTTCTGTTTTCCTTAAATGGATTTCTACATATCTTAAAAATAGATACTAATGTGTATTATTTAGAGGATGTACATCGAAAACAATTCCTGTTTTATCTGGTGTTCCGCAAGGTAGTCATCTCGGTGTCTTATTATTCCTAATATTTATAAATGATTTACCAACGTGCATTAAGAATTCTAGAATATTAATGTATGCTGATGATGTAAAGCTGTTCCATAGCTTTAACTATTCCTATCAATTTTCCTTACTCCAATCAGATCTTGACAATCTTTATGATTGGTGTATTATGAATCTAATGGATCTGAATTTAAAAAAGTGTAAACACATGATGTCCAGTACTCTGTAGATACACAATAAATGAATATCAACTTGATCTAGTCGATAAATATCTTGTGCTGCTTGATTGTAAACTATCCTTTAATTCCCACGTTTCGCAAATCGTTAATAAAGCAAAAGGAGTTCTAGGTTTTCTCAAGCGCTGAGGAAGAGAGTTTAATACTCCTTACGTTTCCATGCAATTATTCACATCTCTCGTAAGGCCAATCCTTGAATATGCTTCCGTGGTTGGGATCCTCAATATGAAGTTCATATAAAGAAAATCTGCATTAAGATTAGTATTTTTAACTTAGTTAAATAATAACACTTTATTATTGAATGATTATGAAAAACATTTCGTTGTAAATAGCTTTAAGAATAATATGTATGCTAGCCTCTAAGAAATTGTAATTTCATTGACTATTAAATAAATAAATAAATAAACATAATGTTTAAAAAATAACTGTTTTAATAGTTTAAATACAATAATTAGTGTTAATTATATATTTTACATATATTATTAAGACTATTCGATTAATTGAATAATTTGCCATTAATCGATTATTAGCCGATCAACTTTTAACCTCGACTAATTATTTGTCGAATTAACCGATTAAGATGAAGGCCCGAATAGTTGGATGCCATAGCAAATACCAAATAAACTAAACATTTGCATTTCTTTTGAAAAAAAAAAAATAATAATAATGATAAAATAGGTACTCTTTTTATTATACATCCAGATTTTATAAAATATTTGCCCAATGTGACCACAACTTAAAAGCTAAAAAAAGTGTTTATAAATACTATATTTCCTTTATCTTTTATCAAGGATCAATGTGAGCTATTGTTTCAAAAGAATACAATAAATTTAAGTACAAACAAATTACATTTCAAATCTCTTAATGGCATCTCTGAATCGAAAATCAATTTAACCATAAATAAAACATTCTTTAAAATCATCAAGATCTTGCTCCAACACAAAAAAAATATCAAATTAAAGCAAAACAAAACAAAAAACAACAATACCTTTCGCTTTGTATTGTTAAGTACTTTTAAAATTATTACAGGTCAGATCATTTAAGTTGAAGAGGCAAAAAATATCAAAAACAAAAAAAATCAAAAACAATAAAATAAATTACACAATTGAAAATGCAACTTAGTGTGGTTAAAGTTGCACGTACTCTGCATAAGTATTGGGTATTGAAATGATGATCTTTTATAATTGTAGCATTATAAACTTTTTTCTTATGCCAACAATTGAAGTTATCCCTGCCAGCAATTAGATGATAATTGTATCCACTATCAGAAAAATTACTCTTTCTAGTATTCTCAAGATGTTATTTTCCTATTAGTAAACAATTTTACAAAAACAAATAACATTAATTTCGATTTTTGATTTACTTATTCTACATTTATTACTAACTAAAGTGTAGAAAAAGTCACTTAAAAGTTAGTTTTTGGATAAATATAAAGTTACCAAAAACTGTCTCTCATTAGTGTTCTCAAGATGTTATTTTCCTGATAGTAAAAAAATTATACGAAAACAAATAACATTAATTTCGATTTTCGATCAAGCAATCGATTTTTTAAAAATTTTAAGAAAGCTTCGTAAAATTAAAATAAAAAAAAAAGTGATAAAGTGAGGTAGAAATAAAATATAAATATATATATATATATATATATATATATATATATAAGTGAAATAAAATGAAAACAAAATTAAATATTGTGAAAAAATTTTTGAAAGAAATTTTAAATTAAATTAATTAAAAAATAAATTAAAATTTTAAATTAAATTAATTAAAAAATAAATTAAATTAATTAAAAAATAAATTTCGAAATAATATAGATTTGTTGTGGTAAATTTCCTATACCACCCCTACCCCCGTGGATTCGCGCCTGATTTCAATACTTATTTTTTTTATCATCAATTTGGTGTAATTTTATATTTAAAAATTCTTCTCTTAAATTGAATATTTAAAGTCAGATTTTCCTAAGCACAAATAAAACCGATTTTTAATAACCCTAAATTCGTCACACAAAAAAAAAAAAAAAAAAAAAAAACATTTAATATTGTCATTAAAAAATTATCAAAACTGCGATACAGTTTTGCCCGAACGATGACTCTTCTTCGATAGGAAAATAACTTCTTTTTCTTTTACAATTTTAAAATAAATATGGATACTATTTAGTCAACGTTTGGATAGTAATGTTGATAGTTTAAGTTAGAATTTCGACAGAAATAGTGACTTTTTCTGTTCCTCAAAATGACTCCAATTTCACACATAAAAAAGCACTTAATAGTGCCATTAAAAAAGTATTAGAACTGCTGCACACTTCTTCCCACACGGTGACTCTTCTTGGATAAGAAAATGATATCATATTCGACTGTTAAAAACAACTTGAGGTTACTCTTTAGTGCAAATTTGGATAGAAAATGTTGGCAGGGATGGAGCTCAAGGGAGCCGGTCAAAGTGTGTGTGTGTGTATGGGTAACGGTTTATTTGTTTGTTTTGGAGCTGACGGTAAAAGTGTGTGTGGCAGTTTATATGGTTGATTGGATGGCACGTACTTATTAAAAAGATGTGACACCAAAATAGCTTATGAACCATATACTCCGACTATATATGTACATGAACATGACAACACAATTCAAGGTAAGTGAAGGCCAAGGTCTAAATGCCTGATTTGAACTGGAGTTTTTTTTTTTTTTTTTTTTTTTTTTTTTGTTAAACAAAATACGCGTCATCGATTGTGTATGCTGTTGTGTCATGAACAATTTGCAATTGCATTCAACATTTTATTTTTGGACATATTGAAGGTGTTATTTTTACAACATACTTTAGTTATACAAAGCTAAATTAAATTTACCGTAAATGCTGACTGAACATTTAAGTAAATAGTTAATTTTGTTGTGTTTGTACTTTAGTGTGGATGGTTAAGTGGATTTTTTTTCTAGATCTTATGGAATTTGAAAAAAAAAAAATTAAAACAAAATGGAAAACTATTTGATTCTTAGATATAATAGTTTGGGACTTAAAGCTATTTTGTTGTTAACAATGATGTTGTTAAAATTCTTTAAGAGGATTTTATATAAATGAACTGAAGACATTTTTCTCTTTGGAATTTTATAAGGGACAGTGGTGTTGCAAAAAAAAAAATATATATATTGCAACAGGTATACAGTTCAGGAAATAATGGAAGACGATATAATGGATAACAACTGAACTAGAATTGAATCATAACCAGTGTTGCCAAAACCTAAGTAGGAAAAAGTGCTAGAATTTACAAAGAAAAACGATAGAAAATGATAAAATTAAAAAAGATGCTAGAAAAAAGTGCTAAGATATATTATTTATTTTTAGCGCTAAAGCTAAAAGAACATAAAGAAATTAATAAAAACACATTCTGAAACTGATTCTTTAGAAATTAAACAAAATTTATGAGTGGATTTTTCAAAATTCTTATTTTATCATAAGTTATCCAAATATGTGTTATCTGAATTATAGGTTAACATTTTGATGAACTAAAATCTTCTTTCTTTAACCGAAAATTTGATTTTTAAAATCTTATTTATTAATAAAAACCAGATAGAGTATAAACTCGGGAATCTGGATAATTATTGCAGACCCCAATCAGGATTGTCGAATTATTCGGATTATCGAAACTATTAAAATACACAGAAAAAAGTTTGTACATAAATATAAAAATTTACTTTTATTGATTTCAGTTTATAACATTTAAGCATACTTTCGAAAGCATTAAACTTTTTTATATTTTTTATATTTTTCAAATGAATCAAAAGTCAAGAAGACTGAAAAAATTGTTTAAATTTTCATTTATATTTTCAGTTTGTGAAAAAATGTTTGAAATTTTCTTCGGAAAATTTTAAGTTCTTAATGATTTTTAGTTATATTTTAGGAACAGAACAGAAGCACTTTTTACCAAAATGATGCGTTGCAGAATACGAGCAAAATTATGCAAATTTCTAAACATTATTTTTTAACATATTTCCTTGGAATTTTGCCATTTTAAGGCACTTTTTGTTAATATTTTCATGTATAACTATTTTTATTTACCATTTAGAATCAAATCTAACAAAATCAAAGCAAAGATTTAACAAAATGTTTGCAAATTTCCAAAAATTTTCATTATGAACAATTAAGTAATATCTATCAACAAAATTTTATTTTTAATGAAAAAAGTTTGGGAAAAAAAGTCATGTTTGATTCATATTTTTATGAAAAAAAATTTCAAATATATGCATTTTTTCTTTGTGTATATCTTTAATATAAACAACATTTCATATTTTAAGCTTTTTATCTAAAAAAAAAAAAAATTTGTTTGTACTCTTTTTACTGAAGACTTGTTGGAACAAACACTGAAAATGAAGAAATTCAGCTAGAATCAACTCTTACATTATAATTATATCATTTCTTATTGTATTTTCCAAGTTATACTAAAATTTTCATAAGGAAGGACTTTTAATTATTTAATACGTATTATAGAGTTATGGAATGGAAAGTTAAATTAAATTAAATTTTTATTATAATTCGAATTTCACAAAATTTTCAAAAAAGTTTTTCATAAAAAAATTATTTAAAAGTGTTACAAAATACAGATAATATTTCATAAAATAAAATAAAATATCATAGCATAATCATATATAAAATGACATTCTTTTCACAAACACTAATCATTTTGTCTACCATTAGGCTTTAATTTTGGTTATTATGATGTTTTAAATTGGGCAAAATTTTCAAGAAGATTCGAAATTAATAAAAATTCTGTTTTATTCTAATTTACGAAATTGATTCAGTTACGTTCACAACTAAATTGCGAACAATATTTAAAAATTAATAAGTTATTTTACCATAATTATTTCTTGTAATTTTATTGGCTTTTACAAAGTTTACTTTGTTAAACAGACTACTAAAAGATCGCATTAGTTACCATCGCTAAAAAAACACCAAATTCTATTTGCAGTTTTAATTTTTAGAAAAAAAAAAAATAAATAAATAACTGAGAATGTTTTTATCCTACAAAACTACAAATTAATAAAAAAATTTACAAAGTGTTAAAAAATGACAAAAATAATTCGAAAAGTGATAGAAAAAGTGTGAGGTGCTAGATTCATTTTCTTCCGTGCTAAATGAGTTTAAAAAGTGCTAGATCTAGCACTAAAAGTGCTGATCTAGCTGAATTAGAACTGAACTAGAAATGAAATAGAACTCAACTAGAACTGAACTAGAATTAAGCTAGAATTGAATTAGAACTGAACTATAACTGAACCAGAAAAGAACTATAACTGAACTAGAATTGAACTAGAAAAGAACTATAACTGAACTAGAACTGTACTAGAACTAAACTAGAACTGAACTAGAACAAAACTAGAACTAAACTAAAACTGAACTAGAACTGAACTGAAACCGAAGTAGAACAGAACTGAACTAGCACTAAAAGTGCTAAATTGGCAGCACTGATCACAACTGAAAACTGAGCTAGAACTAAACTAGAATTCAACTAGAACTGGACTATAATTGAGCTAGAATTGAAATAGAACTGAACTAGAACTGAACCAGAACCGAACTATAACTGAACTAGAATTGAACTTGAACTGAATTAGAACTGTACTAGAACGGAACTAGAACTGAATTAGAACTGAACTAGAACAAAACTAGAACTAAACTAAAACTGAACTAGAACTGAACTAAAACTGAAGTAGAACAGAACTGAACTAGAACCTAATTAGAACCAAACTAAAACTGAACACGAACTGAACTAGAACAGAAAAATATCTGCACAGTGTTCTTAGCATATACTGAAAACCAAACAAGAGACCGTCATGAAATCGAAGAAATAATATCTATCGATCGATTTCTGACATAATGTTTACTAAAAATTATATTATTTGAATCACAGTGCTCTTATAGTTGTTTAATTTGCCTTGACGTAATGATTTCGTTACTTTTTCTTTGTTCAGTACCTATGATCCTTCTTATTATGTGGTAGCGTTCTTATTATTGCTGCTGGCTCTTTTTTTCTTTTTTTTTTGTTTCCTCTTTTTTTATTTAGCATTGCAAAGTATTTAATCTTTTTTTAGTTTTTGTGCGAAATATGTACATAACTAAGGAGTGCATTTAAAATGAAACATACATATTTTTAAATAACACACAAAACATTTCTACGTTTCTGGAATGTATTTTAACATAAACTGTATGAAATGAACATACAAACTTTTTTCGTATGAAATAAAATTTTTTTCATAAATATTATAAAATTTTACATAACGTTAATTTTAGAAAATTTTCGAAAATGTTAGCTCTTTTTTATTGAATTTAATTGCAGAATCTAAATAAAAATAGTTATAAACACAAATATCAACGGTAAATACATTAAAATGTTAATTTTCCAGATTAAATCTGTAAAAAATAATGTGAAATTATGCGTAATTTTGAAACCATTGTACAGCACATACATCATTTTCATAAAAAAAGCTAAAAAATCATTATTTAAAATATAAATGAAATGTGAAATAATTTTGTTCAAGCCTTCTTGATTATATTTCACCAATAAGCATTTTTGTTGGAATTCAAGTTGAAAGCAAATTATTTCAAGCCTTGAATCCAGTGCCAAGTATTGTATTACACTTTAATTCAAGTCAATAAAAAGAAAATTTAAATTCAAGTTAAACTTTTCCAAGGCTGGAATTTTTGAAATTTGTATGCTTATTTAGTTCACTTGAAAAAAAAAAAAAAAATATGAAAACGTTTTTAATAATTAGGAAATTAGTTTTAAATATTATGAACAAAAATTAATGAAACGAAATAATTTTATTTATTTACTAAATGGGACCTGTGAAGAGATGTAGGGTATAATCTAGGAATAAAAATATATCAATATAGCTGATTTTTCTTATGTGTCATTTTATATGTAAATTAATTCGTAACTAGATTGTTTTTAAACTTTTTTGGTCTATCTTCAGAAAAAAAGAAATTAAGTAATTTCACCAAATTTTGGACTCCATCTATCTATTAAAATTCAAAATTTATAGTCGGAATTGATTACTTCTGGGCTCACTTTTCACAATTCTGGACTATTAAAGAACTAATACTTTGTAAGACAGAAATAAGATTATCCATAATGTACCATGGGTGCTTCTACTGTAACGGCATAGTTCTAAATCAGGACAGAAAGTGCTAAATATGATTATTGCAGGATTATTGTCTTTTCATTACACTCTTTGACAAAATTATTTGAGTTTATACAGACTAAAGTTGCAAAACAATAGCACATCTTGTTGCATTTAGCGTAAACTTGTCACATGACAATTTGTTTTGAAAATTTTGATTAATTTTCAACACGATACTATTCAGGACTGTTTTCTCGAATATGTTATTGTTAAAAATTATGCCTAGGAAGATGAGAGAAGTCAGCAATAACGTATGTTTTGTAGTCTAATGCTAAAGACTGAAAAATTATAATTTGATTATTATCACTATTATTCAAAACTTTCTTAGGTTCTTTTGATAAAAGCCCTTGTTTAACTTTTATTTGACCCATAATTGGCTTTAAAAAAAGTATACAATTAGCCATTACACGACCGAACATGTCTGACATAGCTGTAAGGAGCTTCTCCACTTTTTGAGTGACTTTTGTGGCTTTTTATTTTTCTAAACCAAGTTTCGTCTCATTTGCCAATTCTTGTTATCTCTTTTGGATAACCTGAAATCCAATTCCTTGATATAAAGCCACACAATTGAGATTTTTTAGTAAAAAATATTTAAATTAACGTCAGTAGGAGATATTACGAAAATTGTATGTTAAATTTTATTTGAACGCACATCTTATACTTGACAATATTACATACATGCATTGGATTCGATGGCTTACCTCAACATCATCACGGGCCCATGGATTTTGTAGATTGTATTTTGTTATTGTTGTTGTTCATCTTAAGTATTTGCCTGCCATGTTGATCTATAATAAATTTAAAAGAAACATTTTTTTTCAAACCTCCATACAATGTTTTCGAATATCTATGGCTGCTTTCGAAGGAGGTTTACAAAATTGAAGAAAAGGTCTAAATAAAAAATAAAGAAAGGCGTTGTAATATATAACATTAACACATTTGATAAAATCAAAAAAACTCGCCTCTATGTGAGAGAATGTAGGCTAAAGATTTTTATTTCATGCTTAACTGACAAAAGAAAGAGAAACATATTTATTTACAAAGTACATCTAGTACTTTTCCAGTCTGGTCCTAATCTAATGGATTTTTGTGGTTGCAAAAATGCTGTAGTCTTAAAATTCAAATGACATCTTTATTAGGGAATAAAGACAACAAAATAAAGAAACCAATACGAATAGCAGAAAGGAGAGCTACAACAACCTGACTTAATGTTAAAAAGGATCATAAATATATTGGTAATTAACATATTTTTAAAATTTCATACAAAGAAGAATAATTCCTTGTCTAAAGAATTAAATAACTAACACACTAAAAGTAAATATTATCTAACATAAATTTTTTTAATTAACAATATGATTTTAACTTTTAATTTTGTTCCCACTTGAACTTATTAAAAATATATTTTTATACGAATTACTATACTACGAGTAAATGCATGATCTAGATGTAACAGAACTCATGTAAATATAAATAAAGTTGCGTGTGGAATTCATACAAGAATCACACCTCCTCTGCGAGTTCGTAATAATCCTATGACAACCTTATTTATATTGTTTACGTAAAAAATGAAAAAAGTGAAAATAATGCTAAAATGCTTTGTTAATCATTAAAAAAAAGAACTTATGAGAAGTTATGACGCCATACGTAATCGAGGGAAACCAAAAAAAACATTTTTTTTTTTTGTTAAATTAACTCTGTTAAAAGATGAAAATGAAGAGACTTAATCATTCGTTTAAGGCAGAATAAGTGACTTTAAGAACTTGCAACTGAAGTGAGATGGAAAAAATAGAGAATAAAATATATGAACATTTCAGTTGTAAACACCGAGTTCAGTGTCAATTATTTCGATAACTGTTAAGGCTATAAGCAAAACTAAAGCATTTATAGTCGAATGAATATCTGACAGAATAATTGATTCTTAATTCTTCAATCACAAAAGTTTTGTTTTAGTTCAGTTTTAGTTTAGTTCAGTTATAGTTTAGTTCTAGCTCAGTTCCAGGACTAATTCATTTCTAGTTCAGTTCCAGTTTTAGTTCAGTTCTACTTCATTCCAGTTCAGCTCTAGTAAAGTTATAGTTCAGTTCTATTTCAGTTTTAGTTCAGTTCTAGTTCAGTTCTAGTTCAGTTTTGGTTCACTTCTAGTTAAGTTCTAATTCAGTTCTAATTCAATTTTAGTTCTGTTCTACTTTAGTTCTAGTTCAGCTCTAGTTCAGTTCTAGTTCAGTTCTAGTTTTGTTCTAGTTCAGTTTTAGTTCAGTTCTAGTTTTGTCCTAGTTCAATTCTAGTCAAATTCTAGTTCAGTTTTAATTCAATTCCAGTTATGTTTTATTTCAGTTCTAATTCCGTCTTAGTTCAGTTCTAGTTCTAGTTATGTTCTAGTTCAGCTCTAGTCCAGTTCTATTTCAGTTTTAACCAATTCTAGTTCAGTGTTATTTCAGTTCTAGTTATGTTCTACCTCAGCTCTAGCCCAGTTCTATTTCAGTTCTAGTTCTAGTTATGTTATAGTTCAGCACTAGTTCAGTTTTATTTCAGTTCTAACCAATTCTAGTTCAATCCTATTTCAGTTTTAGTATAGTTCTAGTTTAAGTCTATTTGAAGCAATATAGAACACATAAGCATTTCTCTATAAATAAAGTTCAATTTGTTTATTTTAAAAATATCAAACTATGATCATGTGCTCCCTTCTTCCCCTTCTATATAGAAACACAAGCAATGACAGCATTAATAAATCATTCAACATTTAGTCGTACGCAAAAATCGCTGGTGTGATGATTATAAACTATAACTAATTTATTTCTTTATTTTTGTTTTGACTGAAACTTATTTACATTAAAATCAAATTTTAGGAGGGTTTTGTAGAAGAAATTTTCAAGCAAACACATATAACCATTAATATGAGTTCATCATTAAAGTTGTTTGAGAAAAAAAATGTAAATTTGAGTTTGAAATAAACAATAGTTAGTTATTAAAACTTAAATATAAATTTAAATGATTTAAATTCCAGTTTTTTTTTTTTGAAAATTACATAGAAAATATTTATGGCGCCCTTAATACATACATTTTCGTACACTCATCACTCTTGTAAATACAAATGAAACTTCCCCCTTAAATAAGAACCCAATTTTCTACCCAAAACACAATTGGGGTTACATTATTATGATTGTTTTGATAAAAACCATAAAAAATACAATGTTTTGACGGGAAATACATACATTTATATATACATACGGTATATGTATGTAATATTCAAAAATTTGGCAGGGGATTCTGTTTACTATTCAAAATATCTACATCTGTCTGTCGGAGTTTTTGAGTGTATTTATATTTTAAACTCATAACAAAACATTGTTTATATTTTGAGTATAACTTTGAAATGACTAAATCGTAGTATAATTATAAATTACCCTTTGTGATAAGAAACGCTGAAAAAAAAGCTTAATTCTGAGTTTGTTTTTATTAAAATTTCTCACAATTTGACTTGTTACTGTGGATTTTTATGTCTGTGTTTGTTTTTCTATTGTTTGGGAATATTAGTTTTTTGCATTTGTTCGAATTTTGAAACAGTAACCAACATATGAAGTCATCGTTATTAAAATATTTTATAATAAATTTATTATAATTTAAGTTTATTGTAGTAGTTGTAGTTGTTGTAGCCATAATAATATTTCATTAATTATAATGTCAGATTTTTAGTTAAAGTTCATTAAATATTGGCAATTTCATAAAGCAAACAAAGTCTAATTAATGTTCTACAGTAATAATTTTGCAAATAAAAATTATGTTTTATTTGTATTAGAGGAAGGATATTTCAATTAATGGCAATAAGAATTAAAATAGACTAAAATGATATCTTTGGAAAATTGTAAAACATCTTAAATTGACTTGAATTAAATTACGCTTGGCTTGGAATATTTGATTGTTATCGATAGATTTTCGTTTAAAATTTTGATTATTTGGAAATAGATTTTTATAGGAAATTCCATAAATTTTAAAACATTCCAGCAAAAACTGTTGTTGTCATATAATGAGTTAATATGCTAATATAATAGCTTTTCACTACTTACACATTAGCTGAATAACCCATTATTTTAACACGGCGATAACATTAGACCTCATTTTAGAATGTCATTACAAGAACTAATAAATTTCAAGCTATTCACTGACTCATTGATTTTAATTTTTTTTACGATTTCGTAAACTAAATTAAAAAATTATTAAAAAGTAGTATTTTCAAAAATCTGATCATATGTATGCAGATGGTATGTTATTGTCATTGAAAAGTAATTATATCCGTAACTACTGCCATTACCAAGTTTTAGTTGATATGTTTTTGTTCTTGAAAATTTTAAATATAATATTTTTTGTTATAGAGTATTTGTTTGAGAAATTTTCTTTAACGATAATTTTATCGATCATTTTTTATAGAAAATTTGTTATCGATAATTTTTTTATAAAACTTATATGTAATCGACAATTTTTACATAAAAATTTTTATTGTCGATAATTCTTAAGAAAACACTTTTTATCAATAATTTATAAAAGAACATTTTTGTTATCAATGATGTTTTGTTGTCTTTAATTTAAAAAAAATCTTATGTTATCGATAATTTAAAAAAATAACAATTCTTTTGCTATCTACGATTTTCTAAAGATCATTTTTTGTTATCGATTACTGTCTTAGAGCATAATTTTCCAAAATACATTATTTATTATCGAGAAATTTCTCTGGACAATTTTATGTTCATTCATTATTTTCCTCTAAATTGTTTTGTAAATTTTTTTGTTATGGTTAATTTTTATGTCGGTAACAAAAAATTTTTTGTAATAAATAATTTTCAAGAAAATATTTGTTGCTATTGATAATTTTACAGAGAAATATTTTGTTATCGATAATTTTATATAGATAACTTTTGTTATGCATAACATTACAGACAAAATTTTTATTATCAATAATTTTCAAGTACAATTTTTCAACGATACTTTTCTAGACAATTTTTTTCTAATGAAACATTTTTGTTTGTTTCTATACATAATTTTTTTTATCGATAATTTTCTGTAGAAAATTTTCTATAAAAAATTATCGATTTGAAACGTTTTCCATAGATAATTTTAGAAAAAATTTCGGAGAAAATATTTTCTTATCGAAAATTTTTCAAAAATGTTTGTCTTTTAATACGAAATATTTTCCAAGTTGTTTTTTTATCTAAAATTTTCTAAAAAATGTTTTGTTATCCATAATTTTTTATAAATGATTTTGTGTTATAAATTATTTTCTATAAAAAATTTTATAAAATCGACAATTCTTTAGTTTTTATAATTTTCTATAGAAAATTTTTTGTTATCTATAATAATTTTCTATAGAAATGTTTGTTATCAATATTAATTTTCTATACAAAATTTTTTGTTATTGATATTAATTTCAATCGACAATTTTTTGTTATCGATGATAATTTTATACAGAAAATTTCTTATTATCAATCAATAATTTTCTATAGAAATTTATTTTTATCGTTAACAATTTGTATAATTATTGATAACACAAGCTTTCTTTAAATTATATTAAAAACTTTTTGCTTTTCGATCATTTTATAAAGAATTACTTATGTTATTGACACCTTTTTACCGAATACATTTTACTAAATATTTTAATTATAAATTTCTGTAAAATTAAAAACTATCACAAAAATTCTAATTTAAAATTTTATTCTTTTAGTTTTATTCATTGTAAAACTTATGCAATTCGAAAATGTCATTCATACTTGTGTGTTGTTTCTTAATGAGTTATTAATATTTTACTTTTTATAGATCTACTGAAATTTTTGTTATAGTAATAAAAATTTATATATTTATATTTTAAACAAAATAAAATGACTCAAAATCTATAAATTCATAAAAGTCGCATACCATAGAAATGTTTATTAAGGTCTCACTAAGAAAAGCTCACTCACTGTCATAGAGAAAATAAACTTTAAATTTTATACTCATTCTAATGTTTTCATTTTGCTGTAGGAACTTTAGAAAGCTTTTAGCGCCTTTCAACAATTTAGTTGTGTTACAACAATATTTCCGTAAAGTTATAAATTTGTAAAATATTAAAAATAAAACGGTCAACGTAAAATATAAAATTAAAGAGAAAAAAAAAATATTTTAAAAATAAATAAAAAAATAAGCAATTTTATTAATTGACAAATAAATTAAAAAATATGTGAGTTTTTTTTATACAAATAAAATAAATATATTTTTAAATTGGGCACGATTTGAATTAAAATTTTTGTTAAATATACCAAAAATATATAGTTAGATTCCTGACCTAAATTAACATATTTTACTTTAAGTTTTAAACAAAAGAGAAAAAATATATACTAAGTATATGAAATACATACATATCGTCGATGCGCTGACGAAAAGTCCTATGTGTTTTTTTTACTACTTTTCAGGATAACAAAAAAAAAAAAAAAAAAAAAAACTAGTTTATTTTGTAAATTCGTAACCTTTTTTTAAATTTTGTATTTTTCGTTAAGATATTTATTAATTTTATGTTTTGAAAAGAAATTTAAAAAAATCTACACATAGGATTTTTTATTTTTGTTTTTTTTTTTTGTATTTCAGAAAGTCCTATATGTAGCAAAAAACAATAAGAGTTTTTCTTTTCTCAAGGAAATCGAGACATGGACTTTTTGTAACTTCGAAACCGCTTTGGTATTTAAATGTATGACTAATAACGATACAAAATGCGATATTAAGAAAAATTTATAAAATTATACATAGGACTCTTCAAGGCAAAATATTGAGAACTGTAACTACCTCTATAAATCTATGGCTATTTGTTCTCTTTTTACAAGAAAAAAAAAGAAAACTTAATCAGATTTTCAAGTATTACTTATAATATGGAAAGCATTGTTTTCATTTCATCAAAGGTCTATTGTTTGAAATTGCAATTAATAATAGTAGTCCTCTTAAAAGTAAAAAAAAAAGTAAAAGAAACAACTAACGCATCCTCTTCATATATTTATGGCGCAAAAAGAAGACATATAATGGAAATGTAATAATGATTAATACAATTTTGGTTAGGTATGTACATCATATCACATATAACAATTATAATGATGATGACGCTGACTGGTGATGTACATACTTACAAATATATAAGTTTAGCATCCACCATCTGAGCACTCTTCACTCGAAAACATCCTCATTTATGTTGCTGATTTCTGGTCAAAACATGCGCACTATATTAGTTTTTGTTCTATTTGCAAGGGGTATGATGTCATGTTGTTTTCATATAGCTTAAGGAAGTGGGAGTTATCTCCCTATTTGAGTTTAAACTATATATGCACTTACATTCCCGCGCCCTTTTCTTTTCATGGTAGGAAGTGAAGTTACGTTAGAAGTTTTCCCTATGGAGTTTTTGTAGAAACTGTGAAGTGAAAGTTCATGATGTGATAGCTTTAAAAGATTAACAGTTTTTTGAACTTTCTATTATTGTTTTGTTTAAATAAATGGAATGATTTAAAAAAAAAATAAAGAAAATACAGAAAATAAGGGTGAAAAAAGAACAGTTCTTAAAGGTTTAATTTGAATTTAAACTAAAAAAAGATTTCTTCAACAGAGTACTGAAAAGTTCTTAAACAATTTTCAATAGTTTTGATTTAAATTCAAATACTTTTGGGCAAATACTTGCAAGGAACATTTTATATTATCGATGATAATTTTCTAAAGAAAATGTTTAATATCGATTACAGATATCTATTATATCGATGATAATTTTCCAGAGAAAATTTTCGGTGACAATTTTCTAAAAAGAATTTGAATAGAAAATTTTTTGTTATTGAGCGATAATTTCCATAGAAAATTTTAATCAATTTTCTTCAGAAAATTTTCTGTTATCGGTTAATAATTTATTTTCTGTATAAAATTTTTTGTAAAGATATATAATTTTCTATACATAATTTGTTTGTGTTGAATGATAACTTTTTATAAAAAAAAAAAAATCGTTATTATCGAACGATAATTTTCTATAGAAAATTTTCTGTAGAAAAATTTTTGTTATCGACCAATGATTTTCTATAGAAAATTTTTTGTTATCCAACGATAATTGTTTATAGAAATTTTTTGTTATCGTCGGATAATTTTGTAGATAATTTTTTTGTTATCGATAGATAATTTTCCATAGAAATTTTTTTTATTAGGCTGTAATTCACATTAGAAAAATTTTTGTTATTGACCGATAATTTTCCATAGAAAATTTTTTGTTATTGACCGACAAATTGCTATAACAAATTTTTTGTTATCAACCGATAATTTTCTTTAAAAAGTTGTTTGTTATTGACTGATAATTTTCTATAGCAAATTTTTTGTTATCGACCAATAATTTTCTATAGAAATTTTTTTTATTATCGACCGAAAAATTTCTATACAAACTTTTTTGTTATCGACCGATAATTTTCTATAGCAAATTTTTTGTTATCGATCGATAATTTTCTATAGCAAGTTTTTTGTTATCGATCGATAATTTTCTATAGCAAATTTTTTGTTATCGACCAATAATTTTCTATAGAAAATTTGTTTGTTATCGACCGATAATTTTCTCTACAAACTTATACAATCGAAGTTTCTATAAAAAATTATTTTTATCGAACTATTCTATAGAACATTTTTTGTTACCGGTATTTTTCACAAGAAAACTTTTGTTATCGACAATTTTCACAAGAAAAATTTTTGTTATCGATCATTTTCCAGAGAGAAATTTTTATTATCGATCATTTTCACAAGAAAAATGTTTATTATCAAAATTTTTTATTATCAATAATCTTCGGAAGATAATTAATAATTATCGATAGTTTTTAGTAGAAAAATTTTTGCTATCGATAACTTTCTTTAGATTTTCGTTTTCATCATTATCATTTTCCTTTTAAATTAGGAGAACTAGTTTCATTATTTTGGAACTAAAAATACTAATAACCTAAAAGAAATATAGAGATAATTCAGAACTTCTAAACTATACATCACCTAAAACACAAAAGGATATAACCACAATTTTTATTTTTTTTTCCATTCAATTTAGGCAATTAAGTAAAAAAATTGATCATTCACTTAAAAAAAAAACAGATAAAGCATAAAACACTCTTCAAACCAAATTTTGTTTTTGAGTGTAACTAATTTTACGGTTTAGTTTATGAAGTTCATGTTGCAGTTTTTTAAATTTTGCTCTAATATTGATGTAATTTTTCAAAATATGTATTTTGGATTAGTACATCCAATGAAAAACAACTTTCGATTTTTGAGTGGTTACGGTCTTTTGAATTTTAGGTAACGATATGTAGGTTTAATAAATTCACTCGATTATTAATACTAATTTGCAATGTAAAGGCAGCTTTAATTTCGCCCTATGCAACCCGAGTAAATAATTTGTTCATGAATGATTTCTTTTAAATATCTGCTATAACTTCCTCACATTCATACCATTTCAATTGATTTAATTAAACATTCAAACATTTTCCCTCTTTTTTCATCTAGCAAAACTAAACAAATTTGTGTCGCAATTTTTATACTTAAAAAGAATATTAATCATTAGATTAACGTCAACATTAAAACTTTCCAAATTTAGAAATTCTTTAAATAAAATTTATATTTATACCAAACAATTTCAAATAATAAAACAAATAATAATTTTTAATGGATGTAGCTCTAGCTGAATTTGAACAATGTCTTGTTATAAAGAAAAAATACAAAATAGGAACGAATCAAATTAAATTGACCAAAACATTTTTAAATATCATAATTGAACTCTTAAAAATCATGATGAATAATAACCGAAAGTAATCGTAAATAGGAAACTACGAAGCATGTAATTAATATGGAATAAATAATTTTTTCTAAAAATATGAATTTTATATCATTATGTTTAAGGCCGATCAAAAGTATTTACAGCGTATGACATAATTATAAGTACGATAAAAAAGTAAAATAACCTTGTAAATTGGATATTAATAAAAAAAAAATATAAAATAGAAGTTTAATAACAAATTATTTACAAATGGTTTAAAATAATAATTAATGTGAAAATCAAAATTTGAAAACTCATTACTTGAAACTCGTTATGCATCAGTTCTAGAGCAGTTCTAACAAAAACCGAAAAACTTCAAGAAACGGATTTTAATAAGATCCTTTTAACAAAATTTAATAAAATGAAGCTTAGGAAAGGCATATTTCATTTAACAATTTTACTTATATATAAAATCCTTTTAACCTTAACCTATTTCTGTAAATATGTACGAAACACTCCCTACTTTCACATTCATATGTACTTGTTTCTCCCAACATGATGTCAAACACACAAAATGACATAATTTCTGTATTCGCTGCTCTATTTTTCTATAATGATGTGCACAATTTTTTTTAAATATATATTTTACAAATACTTTTGTGTACATAGCTGTTGTACGAGTATTAAAAAGTTTGTTTTCTTATTTTTCAATATTTTTTTGTTTACAAAAGTTGATGTCAGCGGGTTGAAAATGGAAAGATTGTGTTTATTTTTTATATTTACAAATGTACTTTATTTATGGGTGGTTTTGGATGGTGGCTGGCGAAAAAGAATTGTTGTTATTGCACAACGCATCATTCTACGGATGTTATTTTGATAATATTTTAAAGGTTGATTTAGCCAACCTTGACCTACCCAGATATGGGGGAAGATGTTACATTTTTCTTTTGCATTTTGAATATATTTTTTATTTTTATTATTTTAGGAACAGCAATAGATTTAAATGGTTTTGGATAAATAGGAAGTGAGAAATTGCATCGACTGATCTTAAAGGTATGACTGTATGTATTTTATGGCGTTTTCTGTATAATTTTTTAAAGATTACCCTCAACCTCATAAAATGCTACTCTTTTTATGATTACAATAGAACTGTTGTGCTACTTCTTAAAGTATTTATGAGAAAAACTTTTTAAATTTAATCGAAGGAAATTGGATTTTGGGTTAAATTTGGTGAAACTTAAAATTTTTAGTGAAATTTCGTATTTTTGGCGAAATTTCAAATTTTTGGCAAATTTGTAGTTTTTTTTTAAATTCTTGGTTTTTGGTAAAAACTTTGGTTTTTTGCTTAAATTTCCGATTTTTTGTAAAATTTTAATTTTTTAGTGAAATTTCCGATTTTTGTTGAAATTTTAAGTTTTTGATCAAATTTCAAATATTTTGTAAAATTTTGGGTTTTCGGTGAAATTTTGAAATTTAGAATTTTTGGAGAAATTTTAAATTTGCAGTGAATTTTCTTTTGAAGTTTCGAATGTTTGGTGAAATGTTGTATTTGTTTGTCAAACTTTGAATTTTTGGTAATACTTTGGATTTGTTGTAAAATTTTGAATTTTTAGTGAATTTTCGGATTTTCTGTGAAAATTCAAATTTTGCTGAAATTTCGGAATTTTTGTGAAATTTTCATAATTTACTGAAACATCAATTTTTAAGCACTAAATATTAAAAATAAATTCTTCTCACAAAAAATTTTCTGTTAATAAAGTGCAGCATTTTAAGGCCAAAACAAGTAACAACATACTTTTTTAAATTTAAAGGCAACACTATTAGAAAAGAGCATCAGACCCATTTATGTGATTGCATTTTTATCAGAATAGAAGAGGGCATAGGACAAAATAAAGGCAACATTTTAGCCAGAAAAGATAATGCCATTAGAAAGATCTATCACCTTAAACGATTTGTGGATTTTAATATGAATGTTGTTTGTAATTTCTTTAAATGTCGTTGTGCTTCATTTTAAATAATATAAGTTACAGTCATTTTCCGTCTATACTGACTTCTCTCAGCCTATGAAATGTAAGAATTTGTTTAAAATATTTAATGGAAAATTTGATCCTTTTTTGGAATTTTTTACGATTAAGAAAAAAAAAAAAACAACAAAGACAAATGACGTTATTACCACTGCCATGATCAGTTATGGTCATCATGCGAATAATTTAAAAATAAAAATAAATCAAAACTTAATTAACAAGATAATGTAATATGACTTTTAAAATAAAATATAGCCTAAAGCTATAAAGTAAAAAACAAATTAAAACATATCAGAAAACATTAAACATAAGTTTAGTCATGAGGAAAAAAATACAATTTAATAAAAACAAAACTAAAGAAAAGCAACTAAAAAATAATTTTTGTTTTTAATATAAACAAGTCTTAAATTAATGATTTTGCCACAATTGTTCGATGTAAATTATGAATTCGTTTATAGGGAACTGTATAAACGACACTAGTGTATAAATTACTCCAAACGTGTGTATATATTTTGTGTGGATATTGTTGTTTAAATAATTTTGTTAATCATCATTGTAATAATAAATGTAATTTGTATAGACAATTTTAGGTATGTGTAAAATTTATATTTTTTTGTTTTTATTAAAACTTTTTTTAGCTTTAGGCTGGTCAATTATTTCCAAATGATTTATTTAAAAAAATTGATAGTCATACATGGATAGAGAGAGGTAGGCAATTATTTATTAATAAAAATTCAATTAATGGAAATTTTGGGTTTTAAAGGAGGTGTTTTTTAGTTTGTGTGTGCAAAGGTTATTTAAGGACATTGCCGACTTAAAATTTGGACATATTTAATTTGTTTTAATTTTTAAATATTGACAAATTGGAAGATTAATTGAAAAAGTTTGTTTTTTAATTTTAGATAAAAAATCGATGTCTATTAAATTAAAATTATGAGAGTTTTTTTATTTTAGAAAAAAATCGATGTCTATTAAATCAAAATAAAATCCAGTAAGTGCGTTGACCCCAACTGTAATGGAGGGTTTAATTAGACTTTTTTACGGTAAATATCAATGCCAGGCATTCAGTTAAAATTGTACAAAATTTCATCGAAGTCTAACGAAAAATAAATACTTCATTTTTTTGTTTTAATAATAAATTCCAAAATTTTGAAGGTTAATTTTATTAAAAATTTCGCAATGTATTTTCTAAGAACTAAATTTTGTTTGGAATCCCTATCTGTTATATATTAGAAGACCCACGAAGTAAAAAAAATTCCTAATAGAAACGCTACAAAAAATGTGAAGGTAATAGAGCAGACGAATATTACTGAGACTATTTTTTTAAAAACATATAAATGCCGCATAAAGGGTGATAAGTACGTGCTGGTGGACTTTTTCAAAGCATTTCGGTCATGAATTCTATATAACAGGTTTTATGGGATAAATATCGTGTAAAAAATCGAAATTGTCGAATAAATTTTTGGTCTGGCAAAACATTTGTACATGTGGGAAAAAAAAACTTCATTCATAACAAATGAAAATGTGCTTCCTATCATTAGAAAACACAACGAATTTTAATTTATTTGGCCTTATCTACATTATCATTATTGCAACAAAATATTAACTGAGTGATATCAAACAAATGATGCTGTTATGTACCAAAGGAGTCAAATTCATTAAACTGTCCAGAACTCTGTTCATTTTAAATGTATTGGATCATAATAAAAAAAATAAATAAATAAATAAAGTAGAGAATGCTTAAAGCTGCCCAAAAAATAAAATACAGTTTAAAAGGGAGTGGACCCATTTCAACAAAAAAGTAACCGAAAACACATTAAAAACGCATTAAAAACTAATAAAAAATGAATTTTTCTTTTAAATTTAAAACTTAAATATAACAGCCTTTAACAAAATCAAAATTTTAAAGAATTTAATCCATTAGTTTCATTTCTATAAGATGAATTGAATGCACTAAATTTTTCACGTGCAGTCCTTATTTACATTTTTACCGACCTGTTAATACGGAGGCCAATCTCGAAATGAATATCCAATTACGATTTAATAGTTGTGTAGAACATCTCCGATTGTGGGTCACATTTTTTTCAAAGAAAAAAATATTGTGAGAACCCACATTGTAACTAAGATATCTTGAGCTTTTGGAAAGTCGATTTCAACATATAGAAAAATTCTGAAGTTCTCGGAGAAATAAACATTCCTAAAAGATTCCGAGACGGAAAAAATGGTACAAACATCCATTACAACAGATAGCTTATTCGAAGTAGAAACTACAAACGAAATGACAAACTTTAAAATGCCCAAGGCGAAAAAAAAAGATTCTGATGTGGGAAAACTATATTATCTTTACGACTGTGGACAATGAAATTTGACATGCATATTTTGGATACGTTTTTACAATAGAGGAAGTTCTCTTTATTTCAGTATTTTTTTTTTTTTTTTTTTTTCAATAAACTCCTTTCATTTTGCTAATATTTCCATGTCTTAAATAAGATTTTTTGTTATGGTAATTTATAATGAATTTTATAGAAAAGTACGAATGATTCAATCGATTCCACATATGTAATTAATTTAATAAGAAAATTAAGCTTGTGAAAATGAATTCTCCTGAATAATAATTATGAAATTAATTTGTGAATAAAAGTAATTAGTAATATTAAACTTTTGAAAACTACTATTATATAAAAAAAAATAATAATGATTTGAAAAAAGAAAATAAATAAATAAAAAAATAAACAGTAATTTCATAAATCTTGTATTAATTTTTACATATCGATTTAAAATAATGTAGAAGTATGCATTTCACATATCATGAATTCCATGAGACATCACATATAAAAAAATATCAGATTTTGTTCATATTTGGTAATTGCATGCTTTGTAATACTACATTGATGTATCTATTTTAATTTTTTGAAATTTTAAAAAATTTCCGATTTTATTCACTTTTTTCATTTCGTAAAAATGAAAATATTTCACTTTGTATGTAATTTTAATTATACATATCTTTTGAAGTTTAGGTCCGATTTCATTAATTTAAAAGTCATTAGAAAGGTAATTAATTGTAATTCCTCTTTTATAAACAAAATTAGAGAAAGAAATACATTAAAAAAATGCATTTATAATGCAAATGCATTTCTTGGATGCATTTTTGAAAACGTTCTCCCCCTTAGATTTTTAACTATCTTAATTAAGCTTAATATAAACTTAACAATTCAGTTTAAGTTTTTTTATAACGAGAAGCTATATAACATTTTTAATATTTTTTTTTTTTTTTTTCTAAAAAACAGCAACAAATTTTCCCATACAAAAACTCATTTATTTAAATACTTTTGTGTTTTGGATTAAAAATATAAAATTTTTTTAACCAAATTTTTTGGTTTATTTATAAAAAAAATAATAATAAAATATGTATCCAAATAAAGTTATATTTGAATACTTGATATAATTGTCAAATTTTAATAAAATATCTTATTAACAAATTTTTGTTGAAGAAATTGGGCAAAAAATCTAGTTAAAAAATTGCAAATATATTTACGCATCTAATGAAATATATAACTAAAATGTTATTTTTGAATTATTTAACTTAAAGCTTAAAGGCCGTTAAAATATGTTTAAATCAATTAAATATGACTCTTTGCGTCAAACGTACAAAACACTAAAATACGAGAATTAAAAAATTTTTTTGTATGAAAAAAGTGTTGGTATTTTTTTTTTTTTCTAAAAATTATTAAAAATAGTAAATATTTCCGCCACAAAAAGCTCTAAATTGAATTGTTTAAGCAATAAAACACTTTTTAATATGAATTAAAATCGTAGGTGGAGAAAAATTTCAAAAATGCATCTGAAAATGCATTTAGTAAAAAATTAAAATTATTTAATAAATTTATTATAAAAGAGGGAAAATTTAGAAATCTAATGAATTTTAAATAATGAAAATCCGATAATAAATGTGTGAAATATAGTCTCTTAAAGTAACTTTAAAGTAATTTTTTAACAATTTCAAACCGCGAAAAAAAATTGGATACGTTTTGTTAGCTTCACAGAGAACTTATTTAGTTAATATGAAGAAAATTGAAGGACATGAGGTTAAAATTGTACTTTTTTATGTGTTATTTCGTGGAATTCATGATATACACTTCTGGATGTTTATTATTTATTTATTATTTAATATGATGTTAACAAAAAATACTTTTGTTACACACAAATAAAAATTCAATATTTAAGTTATTTTATTAAAAACTTTTAAATGGTATAATATAGAAATGTCATAATTTAATTGTAGTTTTTTTTTCTTTTTTTGTTAGGTTAATTTTTTAACACACAACTGATAAGATTTTTTTTATTTTATTTTGTGGTGGAAAGCAATACATAATTAACTTTAAATTTCTAATACGCCATTATAAAAATTGGTATATTTAGAGCATTAAGACGTTTGTAACATTGACATTAAATTAATATAGTTAACATGATCCTAAAACTGATCTTCCATAATTGGCATATAGTAAGATATATTTCTTCATATATTAATTACATTTTATAAAACAACATTATTAGTGTTTTAGTTAAACATGTTAACTAATTTATATAACTGTATTAATATTAACATAAAATCTAAAGCTCATTATGATCGACTTAAGCTGTTATTGAAAAGAAAAATAACAAAAAATACAGAATAAAAAAATTGTTAACACAACAGTGTGATTTACCGGTGCCTTTTATTTATACCTTTATTTTCTATTATATCTCTACATTGTTTTTTATACCAAAACATTTTGCTATGATATCATGTTCACTAAACAAATTTTAAGGACTGCGCACGCAACAATTAGTGCTTACAATGCAGCCGATAAAAATGAAACCAATGAGTCAATATTTTTGAAATTTTGTCTTTTTAAAGACAATTATATTAAAGTTTTAAATTTGAAAGAAAAATTATTTTTTTATTCGTTTTAAATAAAATATTTAATATTTTTTGGAATATTCTAAATAAGAGTTTTATTTTGTTTTCCATTAATTTTTTTGAAGTAATTAGTCTATTTCATTTTTACTCTATTAAATTTTTTACTCAGCTTTAAGTGTTCCTTAAATATTATTTTACTATGATCCAATACACTTCGAATGGACTGAGCTTTGAACAGTTTAGTGGATTAGACTATTTTGGTACATAGCAGTACTATTTGTTTGATATCACTCAGTTGTAATAATGAGAAGATAGATGAGGCTAAACAAATTAGAATTCATTGTGATTTCTAATGATAGGAAGGGATCTTTTCTGACGGCACTCATTTGTGTACATTTTCCTGTTAAAAGAGTCATTTTTTTTCCCACATGTACAAATGTCTTATCAGACCAAAAGTTGATTCAACAGTTTCGATTTTTTTACACGATATTTATCTGATACATTTCCCATTACATTAGTGGTAAGGAATTCCAGTAATATGCATCCTCTCTTTTGCCTTCACAACTTTTCCTATTAGGAACTTTTTCCTATTAGGAACTTTTTTACTTCATAAGTTTTTAGGTTAGCATTTTTTAAATTTTTTGATAAAAGATACAGATTAATTTAAAGAATGAGTTACGTTCCATACAGAGATTTAGAAATTTTCTCATAAAATTCGTATAATTTTGTCTGCGATCCTACAGTCTGTAAATAAATTTTTTATTCTGTTATAAGTGTTCCTTTCGGTGATCATGTACTCTTTGTATTTTTTTTAATGACTCAAAAAACTGAATTTTCCAACTCACCTGCAATTGTTTTATGTGGTTGAAATGTGCTTTGATTATAAATTTATATTATTCGTTTGCATAAATCTTGTTAAACTTTAATTTTAAGAAAAACTAATTATGATTTACAATAAAATTCTGCACATAGTTACTGACTAATTTTTTTCTAGGTATAATAAAAGTTATAAACCTTAAAGTGTGCACGGATTTCTTCGTGCGCAGTCCTTATGTGTGAATATATAGAATAAAACTACAAAATAAACTCAATGAGCTGAAAGACCATAAAAATGCTGCTAATAAAATATTTAAAATTTTATTTAACAATCAGTTGGAATTCACTTTAAAAGACGAGAGAAGTTTAATGTTATAAAGTTTTTAGACTAAAATAAAAATAAAGACCTAATTGAACTATATATAAATTATAATTTATTAATTGTAAATTGTGCTATAATTATAAGTTGATAGGAATATATTTCTTTTGAAAAAACTTTGCTTTTGGATCAGATAAAAAAACATAGCTGTGTATTTAAAGACTTGAAATACTTGAATTTGTGACAGCAGTGTATAATTATTTTGTTTTTTGTCTTTGGTTAATTTGTCTCTAATTTATGATAAGAATTATTTATTTATCAGAGTTTGAATTGTTAAAGACAACAAATGTCAATCTGACATTTTGTTTATAAAAACAATAAAAAACAAGTGTGTTAATAAAAAAAATAAAAGAATATTCAGCGAATAATATTAATAAACATTACATAAATATTTTATAATAAAGTATGTTTAAGAAATAATTTATTGAAGAAGTACATATATTTTAGTAATTAAGAGTTAAAGATTTATGAAATGCCTATGACTTGGTTGCCATCCTTTGGAATTGCTTTTCGTTATTATACAGTACTGTGCCGAATCTTCTATACACATAACTTTATTATAATCTTATTTTAACACTATTTTTCGATAGTTGACTTTTTTAAAATATATTTTTTTCCAATAATTATAATTTTTTAAATTAAAATTTTTTGAAAATCGTGATTTTTTTTAAATTGGTATTTTGTACCTTTACACAGAAAATTTATTATCTTATATTTTTTAATTAACACAGTTGTTTCATTTTACATCAAAATTTAATTAATGTATTCAAGCAAAAATTAAATAAAATTCTAGTAAATTGTTTGTCATTTAAATTTTTAATTCATTTAATCATCTACTTGATTCATTTCATAAATTTTTTAATTTGAAAATTTTTTCTGTTTTTCACTTTTTAGAGTTATTAGTAATTGATATAATAATTTTGGTGAGAGGTGATAATTTAAAAATTTTTATTTAATTGATTGAATTGTTTTGGTGATTGGTGACTTTTTTCCGGTGTAATAAACTTTTTTTTAATTGTTCTTTTTTTTAATTTTTGTTCTTTTTAAAACATGTTAAAACTTTTTTTTTTTAAATTCACAATTGATATTTTTATGTTCGTCTGACTGTTGAAAGCGGGATATAGTTCGAGGAGAAACCATTTTAGCTCATGTATTCTGCGTAAGATTTGTTTAGTTTAAAAAATAGTCAAAATCGGTTAATAAAAACAGAATATATATATACAAATTCAAAATTATTGAAACAAATTTATGTTGAATAAAAATATTCAACAATTTTCTATGAATAAAAAAAATTAAATGTTTCAAAACATATTTTATTTAAATTTTAAAATAGGAAATAAAATAAAATTAAATTTTATTCAAATTAGTTGAAAACCTTATAATCTGATTTAAATTTTATTAATATACACTGCCTGCCACTTGAATAAGGAATCACATTTTTTAACTCTAATTAAGTATATCTCCTAAACTAAAGTTCAGAAAAAAAATTTTTTTGCGCAACCAAATTTCAAAGTGTTGGTTTTAGTTTCCTGAAGAAATAAAAAATATACATATTTTGTTATACTAAAATTATGCATTTATTTAAAGACATGTATTTCTGTGATACTTTTTCTTGTGTCACTTGAATAAGGAATATTTTAAAACTAAGCAAACTGTAATTTATTTTTAAATTTTAGATTATAAAAATGAAAGTTATTATATTCTAGCATTCAATTAGTAATGAGTACTGCCACCATTTTTAGAAATAACCTCAAAAATGCGATTTGGCATCGACTAGTATAATGAATCTAAGTAATTTAGCGAAATTGAACTCCATGCTTTCGTTTTACATACTTTAAGGATTCTATCGTCTCAAATTATTTTCTTCCTTCATAAACTTTTCTTGCAAGCCAACCCCAGACATTTTCCATTGGATTCAGGTCTGGTGAATATGGGGGCCAATCCAAAAGTTGAACACTTTGTTGATTAATACATTGTTTTACTGCTCTGGCGGTATGAATCGGAGCGTTGTCGTGTTGGTACGTACAAGGTATAGGTCCAAAGAAATCATTTAATTTTGGAAATGCTTCCTCCAGAATATTTTTGTAAGTCGTTGCAGTGATTTTGTTGGATAAAATACCAATTCTATGGTACCATAATACGAAATAGCACCCCACACCATTATTCCACCCTCTCGGCTGTGTCTGCGGCTCAAAAATAATTCCTCCTTATTTAGGTCATGGAAGTAATAGTTATACCCGTCGGGACCATCAATATTAAACTTTTTTTCATCGGAAAATACAACTTTAAACCATTTGTCGAACCATGTCATTGTATTTTTGGCAAACTGTAGACGTTGTGATTTGCGTTTTTCATTAAGTGGTGTTTTTTTTTGCAGTTTTCGTCGGACTATGTATGGGCACGACTTTAAAATACGGTGCACTGTTCTTAGACTGGCACTGACTCCACTTTTTTCATGTATTTTTGATACTGACATGGCAGAATTTGATGCAATTCTAAGAATTTTTCGTCTTTCTTTTGGAGTTGTTGCCATTTTCTTTCGCCCTTTCATGTTTTTTCCATATCTTTCCACGTTATTTAAATAATTGTACACAACTGTCTTTCCTCTATTAATTTTTTTTTGGCTATTTGGACAGGATTCTGACCCTGAGATTTCAAAATCAGAATTTTTTGTATTAAGATCCTTACCACGTCCCATTTTCAATAAAAACTATTTAAAAACTATCAAATTAAAAATTCTCTAGCCGTCTATATTGAAAGAAATTCAAATCATAGCCTTCCCGATCAATATTAAAAGAATTTCTTATTCAAGTGACACACGAAAAAGTACCACAGAAATAAATGTCTTTAAACAAATGCATAATTTTAGTATAACAAAATATGTATATTTTTTATTTCTTCAGGAAACTAAAGCCAACACTTTGAAATTTGGTTGCGGAAAAAATTATTTTTTTCTGAACTTTAATTTAGGAGATATGTTTAATTAAAGTTTAAAAAATGTGATTCCTTATTCAAGTGGCAGGCAGTGTATATTCGAATACTTTCGTTGAAATTTTTTTTAATTTCAAGTAACTGACAATTTTATTCTAAAGGATACAAAATGATTTGAAACTATTTTATTTCCAAAAATATAAACTGAATATAAAAATAATTTATGTTTAACAAATATTTTGAAATAAAATGTTCACAATGAACAGCTGTGTTAAATATGTATTTGAAAATGGTACATTTAAATTGACTCCGAGGTTTTTATAATGGGATTTTTCGCTTGATATTTTTTTTCTGAACCGATTTTGGTTGATATATTCTGGTAGACCTGTGAAATAACACAGTTCATAACATATATTGGATTTTCAAAAAGTAGAAATATAGGTAAAGATACTTTTTTTCTAACACCTTTTTGAAATTCAACGGAGCCTTCAAAAAGTTGATTTCAATCAACAGAAAAACGTACACATAGGCAGACAGACATCGTTATTTTAATACTCCTGCCTATATAAAACAGAATTTTATTTTATGAATATTGAGGAAATTATTTCGGAACTTTTTTTTCACATTTTCCATTTGATGCTACCTAGTATCCTCTAAAAATTGCAGGCAAACTATTACTTAGTCTAAATATAATAATGAATAGTTCGTATATAAAAGAGAATACTGTATTCGCTTTATTTGATTTACATTATTAAATTATTTGAATTACATTATCAAATTATTTCTTATACATATTTTATAAAATTTTTATTTGATTGAAAAAATATAATTCTAAAATAATCACTTTTTAGATTATAAAATATAAAAAGTTGGATTAAAAAAATTTAAATCATGCATAGTATGATTGCTAGAACTGCTGCCTATAGGTGAGTGAGACAAATATTATGAAACATTGATTTGAAATACTTCAAACTAAAAAATCTAAATTTCCGTAACAAATCAAGTATTTAAAACTTTACTCTAGTGGTTGAATTGTGAAAATAATTTAAATGTGTGGACAGACCAGGCAAATAGTTGACAAAATTAAAATAATAATAATAATAATAATAATAAAGAATAACAATAACTTGTTTTAAACTAGAAAATATCTTCAAATGAAAATAATTAACAGCTGATATTTCATTTTATTTACAAAATCTAACAACGTCAAACTATTTTATTCTAAAAGAAGTAGTCACATATTTTGAATCAAATATTTGCCAAGTGTGACCATAGATTTAGATTTAAAATATTTTTGCCATCTTTGCCTTTTTAAATATTAATAAATATTTGAATTAATTTTTAAATAACCAACACTTTTTTATTTCTCTTCATTTTTAGAAACACCATGTCTGATGAAGCTACCAATGGCAATACCTCTAAAGCACCACCTACCGCTGAATTAGCCGAGATGGCCTTGGAAGAACCAAAAGTATCATTTCAAGATCAATTTAAATCCTTTTCTAAATTTGGTGATACAAAATCCGATGGAAAATTAATTACGCTTTCACAAAGTGATAAATGGATGAAACAAGCCAAAGTAATCGATAAGAAAATTACTACCACCGATACTGGTATACACTTTAAGAAATTCAAGGCCATGAAAATTTCCTATGCGGATTACAATAAATTTTTGGAAGATTTGGCCAAAACCAAAAAAGTGGATTTAGCAGAAATTAAAAATAAAATGGCTTCATGTGGAGCACCAGGAGTATTGCAAGTATCGGTAAGTTATTTCCTATTAAATAATATTCTAAAAAAATAATACATTTATATTTAAATTTTAGGCTGGTAAAGCTGCTTCTGCTGTAGAACGTTTGACTGATACTAGCAAGTATACCGGATCTCATAAGGAACGTTTTGATGCCTCTGGCAAGGGTAAGGGTATAGCTGGACGAAAAAATATTGTTGATGATTCGGGTTATGTATCTGGATATCAAAATAAGGATACCTATGCTGCTGGTGGCAATTAAATTTTGTATAAAATGATAAAAAAAAACAATTTTACTAATTTATTAAATAATAGCAAAAAAAAAAAAAAAATAATAATATATTTAAGCCTCAACAATTTAGTTAAGTAAGTTTAATGTAAATTCCTTTCCTTAAAGGCACATTTTGATTTAATTTCTTTAAAATCATAGCAATTTTATTTGTTTATTTTTTTGATTTTATTGTGTAATTTTTTGCGTTTTTCTTTTAATAAATTGTGATATATTTTTTGAGTCAAATCTATGTTTTCGTTATTGTTTACTTAATACTTATAATTTATAGCAGAACAAACCCTTCCCTCCATGTTTTTTGGAAAACCTTTGTACCCAAAAAGCACATAACAGTTCAAATTTTTCCTATAGCCTGTCTTGAAAAAAAATACACGTACAATATATTTTAAACATTTTTCAGATTTAAAATATATATATTAATATTTATAAAATTTAATAAAGTTTATTAAACTGTATTTAAAAATAAAAAACTTTATGATTTATAAAAATTTTATTTTAGCGGATTTATATCTTTTGTGGAAGGTGAAGTCTACAATTATTTAAATTGGATCCTTTTTATAAAAAGCTAGTCTTAATTTTTTTTTTCAATTTGAAATATTTTGAAAATTGACATCTTAAAAACTATATTGGAGAACCTATATGTCCACAAAATTTTGTAAATTTAAATTTTAAAACAATTATAATTTTTTGAAAATTTTAAAATTTGGGAAGAATTGGCATTTATTTTGACAATGGGCTGTTTTAATTGATACTAATAGTACTTTTTTAATTAGTACTTTTTTTAACTAGTACAAACCGCAATTTGTTTATTTTTAATGTTTTTTCTTTCAAGACTATTTTATTAAAAATTTTTAAGTATTAGAACTTTTTAGTAAATTTCTACTCTTTTATAAGAACCATAATCGTTCCAGATTTTTATGAAATTGGGTTTATAAATTGATACTTTTATCAAGTGGCCATTATTTTAAAATCTGAAGGCTTTTTTTGAAAATAGGTAGGTCTTTTTTCAAAAATAGATTTTTTCCGAAATGAAATTCTCAGTTTTTTATAGATCGACCTATTTACCTGATTTATTCATATAAAGACAATTTACAAGGAAGATGTCGAAAACAATATTGATGTATAAATTATGTCTATCAGTTATTGGGAGTCTTCAGACAGTTGATTTCAATCGATAGACGGACAAACTTTGTTTTTTAAATTATAAATAAATGAAAATAAAGTGAATACAGGCGGACGGTATTCGTTTAAAAAGATCATTATCATATGCATATAAAGATCTTTGTTAAACAAAATATAGTATTCCATTTACGACCAAATCATTTTTATAAATTAGTTTAGTAAATTAATATTTATTAAAATAACCTCTTAAAACACTAATACTTAAAAAATTAGTTTACAAATTTTTAAGTACCAATTCAATTCCAAAACAAAATGCATTTAACATTACAAAAAATAAAGTGGCAAAGATTTTAATATGATTCTCTTTCTTACAAGCCTGCAAAATATTTCTTTCGATACTACAATTCTGAGCTTTAAAATTTTCCAAAAAATAAATAAATAAAACAAAAACAAATAAATAAAACATAAACAAAGATCAACTAAATTGATATAACTATATACAATAAGTAAAACCAAACAAATGTTTTATTTTTCTTCTTATAAAATAAATTTGAAAAAATTCAACAGCTCATTGATTGAGGAGAGTAGTGACTAGATTTTGAAATTAATACCTACAACTACACCTGCAATGTATTGTTACATGTTATAAAAGTTGGGTAATCTGAACAAATATGAAAAAACCAATATGGAAATATCATATAACAATCTTCGTACAAGGTGTATAAAATCGACCTCAATTGCATGAAGTAATAGCATTTTCATTTGAAAACCAAGAAACACAGATCAAACTGGATTGCTATTTAAACATTTGTGAGAAAACAAGCCAAAAGGAGGAAAAGGATATACATTTGAAAATTGTAGAAAATAATATAAGATACAAAATGGCTTTTAATGGAAAACATGCTATAGTTACAGGAGGAGCTAGTGGCATAGGTTTACAGGTGGTTAAACAATTGTTAATGCATGATGTTCATGTAAGTTTTTATTGTTCTCTGCAATTGGGGAAAAATAATAAATAAAAATTCATTTTAGAAAGTTGCCATTATAGATTTACAAGATAATTTGGAAGAAATTGTTATTTTGAGAGCTGCCTTTCCAGCTCAACATTTACTGCTCATCAAAATGGATGTGGCTAATGCCAAGGGTATGGAGGCTACATATGAGGAAATTTTAAAAACTTTTGGTCACTTGGATATTGTGGTGAACGTGGCTGGTCTTTTTAATGATCAAGATGTACAGCGTACTTTAATGGTTAATTTGGGTGGCATGATTAATTCTACTTTAAACGCCAATAAAGTTATGAGCAAAGAAAATGGTGGCAAAGGAGGCTTAATTTGCAATATGTCATCCGTGGTAGGATTAGATCCCATGTTTTTAGTTCCCATATATGCGGCTACTAAAGCAGGAATTATTAACTTTACACGCTGCATGGGAGTAAGTATTTTTAATTTAATTTTTTATTGAGTACGAAAATTAATTATTTTTATTTTACTAAATTATATAGAAAGAAATTTATTATAAACGTAGTGGTGTTAAGTTTATTACCGTATGCCCAGGCGCAACAATTACCGATATGTTTACTAACTTTACCGAAAAAATGCTATTTCCTGATATGAGTGATGAATCATATTTGGTGTTAGATCGTTTAAATAAACAAAGTGCTGCAGATGTATCACGTTGTATTATAAGTGCTTTAGAAAAACAAGAAAATGGAGCTGTTTATATAATTGAAGGAAAACGTTTGTTTCCCATTGATATGAAACGTTATTGGACGGGTATAGAGAAAGAGTTAAACGAATAGAGAGAATAGCATGCGATAAAAAGCAGCTATTTAAAATGTGATAGCAATTAAGATGTTTAATAATATTATATAATAACTAAAGAAATAAATATTTACATACCTGTTACAGTTTTCTTTAAAGTATTTTAATTTCATTTTTCTTGCTTTAATAGTTTTCTTGAAAAGTCCTTTATTTATAAAAAGAAATTGGTAAGATTTTGCTTATTTAATCCTCACGCCACGTTACCAACACCTCATCGGTGCGATATCTTTGGGTAATAAATGAATCTTCAAATTCCATACGAGTGCCAGCTTTAAACATTTCGGCACCAGCATGAGCTATCATCAGACCATTATCTATACAATAACGTTCATCGGTGGCAAACAATTTTCCACCTCTTTCTTCACACATAATACGCATCATATCCTGTAAACGTTCATTACAGCCAACACCGCCCACAATAAGAACCTGTTGAATTAGAGAGATAAAAAAAATGGAAATATATTTTTACATACGTTACTAAGCTGCAATCAACATTTTTTTAATGTTCATATTAATAAAAATTTCAATTAAATGAAAATTATGAAATAAGGTAAATATAATCTATGACTTTCGAAAATCATATTGTTGACCAGGTGGTGAAAATATAGTTGTGAAAAAATAATTTAGTGTTGAAAAAATGATGCAAAAATAATTTTGCGGTAGAAAAACAACTTAGTGGTTAAAAAAATAGTTTCGTGGCGGAAAAATAATTTAGTGATCAAAAAATATCTTAGTGGTGAAAAACTAGTTTAATGGCGAAAAAATAATTTAGTGTTTAAAAAATAATTTTATGATGAAAACTATTTTTATATTGGAAAAATAGCTTAATGCTGAAAATATAGTTTGGTGGCGGAAAAATAATTTGGTAGTGAAAAATATCTTAGTGGTAAAAAATAAAACAATGGGGAAAAATAGTTTGGTGGTAAAAAAATAGTTTGGTGGTAAAAAAAATAGTTTGGTGGCGAAAAAATAAGTTAGTGTTGAAAAAATAATTTTATGGTGACAAAAATATTTTGTAGTGGAAAAATAGTTTTATGGTGGAAAAATGGTTTTGTGGTTAAAAATAGTTTAGTGGTGAAACACTAGTTTTATTTATTTATTTAGGGCCTGCTTTTATAAAACGAAACGAAAATTCGTCTCGAAATTTTATACTGAAAACAACAAATAAATTAAAAAATTTTTTGAGTTTTTTCAAACAAAATATTGAAACGAATTTGCGTCTCGTTTTATAAAATTCGGCTCTTAGTTTTATGGTAAAAAAATCATTAGTGCAGTTTTTCAGCACTTTTTTTTGTCAAAAAGTAGTTTAGAAGTGAAAAAATAGTTCTGAAGTGAAAAATTACGGTAAAAAACAGTTTTATTGTAAAAAATCTGTTTTGTGATAAGAACTAGCTCCATGGCAAAAAAAAAAAAAAATAATAAATTAAAAATATCTTTTCTAATATTCACTCAAAACTCTTACCTCATTTGATCCACAATGAGCCATGGCTCTTTCTGTTATTTCCACTAACATGGCAAATATGGTCTCTTGCAAGGAATAACAAAGATCTGCTTTAGTATATTCTGGTTCTTCAGGTTCATCAGCCTTTTTACGTTTATTACGTCTCTTTGAGGGATCGGCAATCTCTTCAATGTGTGACAATATACCAGAAAAACTAACATCCATACCTAAAAGAAAAAATTGTATTTTATATAACCAGTTGGCAGCAATAATATGACAAAAAATAAAATTGCATTAATAAACAAGCTCCTTTTATCCTAACTTACCTTTCACCACATATGGCAACTTAACAAATTGTTTACCCTCCTTGGCCAATTGCTCAATATTGTAACCTGGACTGGGGTCATTAGACAATTTAATTATTCTGGCAAAACGATCCAAACAGTTGCCAACTGCTATATCAATGGTTTCCCCAAAAATACGATAACGTTTATTGGAATAAGCAATAACTTGAGTATTGCCGCCACTAACATACAAGACAATAGGATTTTTGGCGCCAGTTATAAAACGACCCATTTCTATATGGCCAATGCAATGGTTGACACCTAACAAAGGCTTTTGCCACAATAATGACAAAGTACGAGCCACTATGGCTCCAACTAATAAAGGAGGCGCCATACCAGGTCCCTTAGTATAACAAATGACATCTAAATCTTGTGGAGATAACTGGGCCTCTTTTAAAGCGGCCTTAACTAAACCCAAAATTTGTTCGCGATGATGTTTAGCGGTTTCTTTGGGAAGAAATCCTAAAAATTGGAAAAAATATTTAATTAAAATAATTAAAAATATAAACTAAAATACCTTCTCCCGGCGGTGTTATGTAGGTTTTTCTTACGTTTGCCAAAACTTCCCCATCTTTGGTAATGCCTATACCAATTTTATTAGCACTACCTTCTATGCCTAAAGCACATACCATTTTTTAGATTTATTTAGTTGTTAAATGATTAAAAATTCCAACTTTTGCATCAATTTGTTAAATTTTTCAAAACAATTCGCATTTGTTTAACAGCTGTTTTTTTACACTTTACAACACTATGACACAGATGTCTGAAAGCCGTGTTTACACCCTTGTTATTTTTTAAAAGCAATAAATTAAATTCGAAAATAATAGTTACTAATAAAATAATAAATAATAAACTGTTTATGAAATATTTTATGTTTGTGAAAAAATTTATTAAAAAGGTTTATTTTTTATTATTTTTTAATTAATTCTTATTAAAAGTTAATCAAAATTGACATTTCAGTTTTATTATTTTTTTTTATAAATAAATCTGAAGAACTAATTTTTAAATTCAATAATTTAGCATAAAAAAAAAAACTATTTGTTATCAACAAATCAATATATATATATATATATATATTCATATATATATATATATATATATATATATATATATAAATATATATATATATATATATATATAAATTTTTAACATTTTTCGCTATATCGAAGCAAAATGTATTTAGTCATGCTATACATATATCATTAATGAGCTTGTAGGAGCTTTTAGATGTTATCAATATAATTTAGATTGCACATGAATTAATAAAGATATTCAGAAAAATATATCGAATTTTCAAAAACCTATAACTCAGTAACTAAGAACGCGCGGACAAAAATTTTTATATTTATGCCTTTGTAGTACTCCATCTTTTTTTTTTTGTAGAAATCGATTTTTTGCAACATTATATTTGCTACTAAAGGACTAAATGAATTAATAGTATTGTATGAGGCCTTTCCAGTGATGTCCTAAAATCTGAATTACGATGGAAAATGTCTGAAATATTCAAACTTCATTATAATACTATTTAAAAAAAAATCAGAAAATTTTACTAAAATCTTAATTTCGTTGTTGTTCTAATTTTTTTTTTTTTTTTTGAAAAAATTAAAAAATTGAAATTTGTTTTTAAAATTAATATAAAACGAAATAAATGAAATATTTCTATACATTACTTATTTCTAATAAAAAATACAAATTTCACCACCAAAAAAATTTTTTTCCAGTAATTTTAAAAATACACATGCCCATACACAAACAAACTTTCGTATACATATATTTTTTGACAGTTCATCTTATAAGATGGTTGTATAAATAAATCTCATCACAACAGTCTCATAATACATCTTATAATACTAATATTTGAATATACACGTGAAATAATTCTCTCAGAGAGCGAATTTGACACTATCTGACACAAAAATCTACATATTATGTTACGTCTAGACGAGCTGTGAAATGTTAAATGTGTTTTTATTTTTGTGAACAAACATATGAAATGTCAAAATTAAGTTAACATAAGAGATTTCAAAACAGAGATGGAAAATATTTACTATTGCCTATCATTCTGACGAAGTTATCCACGACGTTTTTGTTTTGATTATTAATTTTTATTTCCCCTTTTAATCATATAGCGTGCTACTTCAACACTCGTTTTTATTATATATACAATTACATTTTCTTTTTCTTCTGCGATTTTGCAAACATGCTGATTTTGGCAATTTTGAAGAGTCCAAATGATGTGGTTAAGACCACACCAGGTGTTTCAACCTGCTTTGTGCAGATGTGTGGAAGTAGCTATTGGTACAAAAATTCTAGGTAGCGTATCCCAGAAATCTATAAAAAGTAGATTGTTACCTAGTGTCTACATTAGGCAAATTTTTATCAAAACAAACGTCAAAATCAGTGCGAATATATACAAGGTAATCTTAGTTAAACAGCTGATTATTATTTTGGTTGTTATAGTTGCCAAACTGCATACATAAAAAACAATAATGAATACGCCATATTGTTGTTTTTGTGCAACTGTTCCCACCTTCTACAAATACGCGTTAAGTTTGACGTTTGTCTTGATAAAAAAAAAGTGTAATGTAGACACTATGTTACGTTGCTGCTTAACTTTTTAACAATTCTGTAGCCTATTTTATTTACAAAATAACCAAAGAACAGAGTTGTTTATACAATGAATTTTCAATAACATATGATACGTTTACTTTTATTGACTGTTTGTACAAAATGCTCCATGATACCTTTCTTCACTTAGTGTCTACATTAGGCAAATTTTTATCAAAACAAACGTCAAAATCAATGCGAATATATACAAGGTAACCTTAGTTAAACAGCTGATTAATATTTTGGTTGTTACAATTCTCAAACTGCATAAATAAAAAACAATTATGAATACGCCATATTGTTGTTTTTTGCAACTGTTGCAACCTCACACAAATTCGCATTAAATTTGACTTTTGTCATGATAAAAAAATCTCTAATGTAGACACTATGTCATTTTACGTTGTGTCGCAAAGTTGCCTGGTTGGGCCTTTATGCAGGGAATCCAGACTTGGGGTTTTAACCTCAAATTTGGGGAATTTTTGTAGCATAAAAGGATGAAAATTTTAATTTGGCGATTGGGGAATTTGTTGGTGATTTTTTTCGGGGAAATTATGTAATAATTTTATAAAAATTTAATTTTGAAGAAAAATATATCGAGGGCCTGTATTCTAAACCCTCTATATCAGGATTTCACGAAACTGCGCTTTTGGTGCCATTATATCCCCTATAACAGTGCTCATTTATGATATAAATTAATCATAGTTTTTTAAATTTTATTAACGGTTTTGTATCCCTATATCTTACAAAATAAATATTTAATTTTTATTTTTTAGTGCAAAAATCTTTGAGTACTTATTTTATTTTTTGAAAATTTAAATATAATATATATCAATTCTGACTACTTTATACATGCAGAATAAGAATCTGACCAAAAAATTAAATCGGTTAAATAATTTTTTACATATACAATAATAAATATTCACTTTGTATGGCGCCTACTATTTTCATATCAATTATGGAACTTTCATTGTAATAATTAAACAGATATGTGATAAGTGAGATTTATCTCTAACACTTCCCCTGGAGATGCTATAAATAATTTGTACTTCAATAATAATTGTTTTTTTTTTGTTTGCATGGGGGTACCATTCCTCTACTCCGGCCCCAAAATAAAGTAAAATATATGAATTATGATGGTTTTTTAAATTACTAAGTAGTTTACAAACTTTAAAAATCATACATTAAATGGTAATTAAATGTACTTTTTACATTGCAAAACCATATAAATCGTTTTTTATTTATACACCTTTAAAATTGCAAATATTGTAAAATATTAAAAACAAATTATATGTAAGATTTAATCATAGTTTTAAATAAATATTCTGAAATAAATTTTTCGAAATAGAGGGTTACGAATATAGATTTTCAATATAATTTTAAAGATGCTATATTTACATGTCATTATACAGAACTTGCACAATCAGTCCTTAATATATTAACGATCCTTACAAGCAACACATGTGCAGAATGCATATTTTCACTTACAGCCCATCTACACGTAATAGAAAATGTAAGAATTTTCTGTCAGATAGTGTCAAATCCGCTCACATGTAATTTCAAATATTAGTATTATAAGAAGTATTATGAGACTGTTGTTATGAGATTTTTCTACACAACTATCTTATAAGATGAGCTGTCAAAAAATACGATTATATGAAAGTTTGTTCGTATGTGTGCATGTGTATTTTAGAAATTACTAAAAAAACAATATTTTTTGTAAAATTGTTTCCTTTTAATGATCGCTTTACATTTTACAAAACATTTTTTTTATGTGATAATAAAAGGGATATGCTTATTCTGTGACTGATTGAAAATAATGATGTCTTATAGGATTTATTAGAATACGTGTACCCCTTATATAAGATTAAACATAATATAAACAAAATGGTGACTCTCTTCTCACATATTATATTATCGTTAATCTCAGTTGTAGACGTAGTGTTATGAGTTTAACAAAAACCAAATTTCAAGATAGCATGCAATACGAAATTCTTTCACCCAAATATAATATATCAAGAAATTACAAAATTTCTATAAATTACTGAAATCATATTATTGGGGAATTGAAAAACGTATGTGACAGTAAAAAGAAAATTTTATTAATGGCAAAATATGCAAACATATTTCTTCTAAATATGCTGTAACTAATCGATTCCAAAATGTTTAAAATTGTCTGAATCGAATAAATAATTAAAAGTATGGATCATTTGAAGCTCAGAAAAATGTGATTGGTGGATATTAATGATAAATATTAGAAAGTTGATTGTGAATTTCCACTTTTTCAGGAAAAAAAAGCAAAACATATCATTTGACAATTTCTTAAAGTTTCGTTTTTCTTAATGTTCGTTTTGAATTTGACTTTTTTGGTAATATGATACTTTATTTAAAAAACCTTTTAACTATGTATAAATGTTTCCTTACTTATTTTTGTAAAATAAAAAAAAAAATAATAATAATATTGGAAAATTTCATAATACTGCTCCAAATTAAATGTCCTCTCAACAAAGAATTTCTCATTTTTATACATCAAGTATTAACAATAATAATACAAATATGTTATGATTTAAAAGATGGTGAATCCGAAGTTTAATACCTATATCATGTACACATTTTTTAAATACATATGGAGTTATGTAAAAGTATTCATCCAAAAATTAACTCTATAAAGAGTAAGCACAAGTACTTGTTAAAGAGTGGGATTTTTTTATGATTTTTTTTTTTTAAGATTTTGCGGTTGGCCAAAAAAAGTATCTGGCAGCCCTGCCTTTAGGTACAAAATGAGAGAGTTTCTTTACTAGTTCCTTATACTATTGTAGCATAGAAGAATTATTTGGTGAAATTTTTTAGTATAAACAAACACGTAAAAGAAAAAAATTAAGAAAATGCAATTAGTTAAACAAATACATATTTAAATCTTAAATTTAAAAGTAAACAATAGATAAAACTCCCAACAATCATGGAAAATGAAGAATTGATAAAAAATGTCACAAATTGTGATGAAAATGTAGAAAAACAACATTCCATTGTAAGTGACCAGAAAAAGCAATTAACGCCAGCAGATATTGATGCAACAGACCAGCTGTGTGGGGAACAAGAGCAGGTAATGGAAGAAGAAAAAACACAAGTAACAATGACAATAATGGAAAGTGTTAATGATAACAGTACAACAAATTTTGAAGTTTTAAACACCATATTGTGTGCTGAAAATTCCACACAAATTTCCGCAAATATCGAAGAATTACAAAAATCAATAACAATGTCTACTAATCATAATACAATAGTTAACGGTGTAGAAGAGGGCAATGAAGTGGTCACAAAAACTACAAATTCACAAGAGAATGTCTCAAAGATTAATAGCAACGTAGACAAAGATGTGGGTGAAGGCGATGTTATTAGTTTAAGCCAAAAAATTAAACCAACAAGTGATTCTTGTACTTCTTCGCTAAACAATTCTCCCTCTGTTCGTTACTCTGATTTGGCTGACAAACATCAAGAAGCTGTTGTTGAGGTAATGAATGAAAAAATTCAACATGAAAATTGTGATTTAAAATTGCAAGAACAAATGTTACATTACGAAAAACAATTGGAACAGCTTAAAGCTGCTTTACAGCAAAAAGATAACATGATTACTTTGTTCCAAAGAGAAAATGCCATTTTAGAGAAAGAAAAAGAAGCGGTAAGTAAATGAAGAAATGAAATTTCTAATTATTATTTAAATGGGTTATAACAGTTTGCTGGGGAGATTTATGTATATTCAATATTTAACGGTTTTTAAATATAAATTAAAGTGGCTCTTACATTGTAAACAATTTAACTAATTTAATTGTACACTAAATGTTTAGTGAAAAATATTTTTACATAAATATGTATATTATTTAATAATATTAGCCTATAATTTACAGAAATATAAAATACAGCAATTTATTTTTAAAAATATGATTTTTGTGACCTTTAACTATTAAAAATTTTAAAAGCTGATAGGCGTATTCTTTCAATAAGCAACATTCTTGAAAAAAATATATTATTTGTTTATTTTATTAATTTATATTAACAATTTTTCAGTTTCGGAAAGAAAAAGATTTTGCCAATAAAGAAAAGGAATGCACTGTCATCAAATTTGCCATGAAAGAAAAATCCGTTATAGATGCCAAAAAAGAAAAGGAAGTAATAGAAAAACAACTGGCCGAAGCTAGAAAAGAAATAAAAAATTATACTACAAAATTCCAGGCATTAAATGAAGAAAAATCTCGGGTTTCCTATCTAATGGATGAAAAGGTAGTAAAATACATTAAAAAAAATATATATATTTATTATCATTTTAAACCAATAGTGCAACGAAGTGCGAAAATACCAAAGAGAATGTGAAAAACTTAAAACAGATTATGGTCACTTGGAATCGAAACTAAAGTATCATATGAACAAATTAAATATGGAAACAGAAGCTAAATTGGTAAAAATTTACATACATTTTACAAAAGAAAATTTTATTATGTATTATTAAATTATGGCTTATATTGTTGTTTTTTGCTTTAAAAGGCTTTGGAAAAGAAATTGGAAGAAGAAAGAAATGCTCCAAATAAAATGGAAGAGAAAGCTAATGGTTTGTTTCACTAATATAAATTTGTATTTTTTTTATTTTATTAATATAATTTTGGATTATTTTTTAGAAAAACTAAAAATAGAATTTGAGGCTCAAACAATTTTATTAAAACATGAAATTACTAGTAAAACTGAACAATTGGATAAACTTTGTAAAGAATCCGAACAACAAAAAGAAATTATCAAACAATTGCATGAGCAATTGAATAAAGAAACACAAGAGGTAGGCAAATTATTATTAGCAGTCAATGAAATTTAAAGAAAACACATGTTTCTATGCGAACTGCAAGTTTTTTTTGTTGGAAAACGAATACCATTTTGTTAAAGATTTGTAAAAAGTTTTTTTGTTGGAAAACGAATACCATTTTGTTAAAGATTTGTAAAAAGCGCTTTAAAATAAGAGAAATTCATGTAATGCTTCTGTGTATTCTATAATTTACTATCATTTCACACTTTTGAAACCTTCATGCCACTGTCTCAATCAATTAAAATTTTTTTTATTTTATTTTTGTCATTATTTTTTTTTTTACTAGAAATCCCAGTTACTAACAAGCTTTAATAGTTTACAAGAGGAGCACAATCATATACAAAATTCTTACAGTGAAGAAATGTTAAATTCCGCCAAACTGCGTGGCCAATTGGAAGAATTACAAGTTTTAAAAACGCAAAATACTCTGTGAGTTGAAAAGAAAATTGTATTCAAGATTTTAAATTAAATAATCATCTATAAAACTTTTTTTTAGAAACGAGGAAAAAATCTTCACTCTAACTCAGGAACTTAACGAAGCTATACAAAAAGTACAAGATAATGAACAGGATTTGCAGCAGTTGCATGCTAAGGAAAAGGATTTGTTAAGTTTTAACAAAGAAATGAGTGAAAGTATAGTAGACTTACAAAATCAAATATGTTTGTTAAAATCAAAGGTAAGTTTGGAAATTATTTTCTATTGTTTATTTATTATTTTCTATATTATTTTACCTTATTATTTTTAATTGAAAATTATATCATTTAAAAATATCAAAATTAAATAAAAAAAAAAATATTAAAAAAATGCAAAAAGCTTATGCCCCGGGTGAGGCTCGAACTCACGACCTTAAGATTATGAGACTTACGCGCTGCCTACTGCGCCACCGAGGCTATGAATCGCATAGTCATTAATAACCTTTATCTATATAACAACTTTAATTCTGTTCAAGCTAATCCTTGTGCAAAACTAATAATTAAACTGAGTGTATTTTTAGATTTTGCAAAAAGTTGCCACGTAGAAATCTACACAAGATTTTAGGGGATTTTCTTCTATATAAAAGGATTCATTTTTACAATAATAAAAGGATTAAATTTTACAATAATTATGCGAATTTGTTTCTAAAATATTCCAAAATTTTTTCTAATTTTTCTTTCTCAAACTTCCCAGGCTCAAGGCATAGCTGCCGAAAATGACTTGCTGAAAAAGGAACGCTTGGAGTATGATGAAAAATATGCCACTTTAGAAAATCAACTGAAAAAAGAACAAAATCAAAAGAATGAAGAACGTTTGCTATTGGCCAAACATCTATCGGAAAAAACTAAACTCTATGAAAATACCAAAATTAAATTAGAAAATGTTTTGGGTGATTTTGAAGCCACCAAACATAAACATGCCACAATAGTTAAGGAATTGCAAAGAGAAATTGTTAAATTTAAAAGAACAGCTGAACAAAATGCCGATAATCATCGTAGTTTTATATGCTCCAGATGTCAAAATCCTACACAAAATAATGGCTATCATCATAAGGAAAATGAAGATAAAGTAACAGCCATAGAAACATTAGATATTAAAAGATCACACAGCCGGCAAAGCTGTATTAGTACAACAGGAGGACAAAGTGCAGCGGGCAGTAGAAGAGGCAGTGAATCTTCTGAATCGGATACTGTGACCGTGGGAAGAGAAATGGATTTTAAAGATGATAATAAGGTAATTAATTCTTATGATTTGGGTTGGTTCAAAGTAAATTTATTAATATTTCTTATTCGTCTTTGGTAAAGGGTCCCTCCAAAAAACATTTAGTAGAACGTATTTTACGTTTACAACAAGCTTCCGCCAGACAAACTGAAAAAATTGATTTTCTCGAACAACATACCCTTTCCCTTGTATCAGAGCTTCAAAAGAAATCCAAAGTAGTACAATATTATATGTTACGTGATCAGGCAGGTGCCTTGACTTCTTCGAAAAGTGATCAGAATAAAAGTGAACTGGCCAAATATGGCAATGGAGTTATGTCAGCCATTTATGGTGGCATTAAAGGAGTTGAAAATAAAAGCATGTCTTTGGAATTATCTTTGGAAATTAATAAAAAGTTACAAGCTGTTTTAGAAGATACCCTACTTAAGAATATTACTTTAAAGGTGAAAGCAAAACTTAATAAAAATTGTGCGTTCTTTTGTAACATTTTTTTTTGTTTTGTTTTCTAGGAGAATTTGGATGTTTTAGGTTTAGAAGTGGACAACTTAACAAGAAAAATAAGACAACTTGAGGCAAGACAATGAGGCCAGTAGTTAAATACATATAATAGAAAATGTTTTGTGTAAATTATAAAAATTCATTCCAATATTTTGTATGTTATTTTAAATTATATATAAAAATTTAATTCATGTGGAGGATATGAGGGTCGCAACAGGTTTGCCAGTTAGGAACAAATTTATATAAAAAAAAAAATTAATATTTCTTAATGTATATAATAGAGTAATTAAAGAAAAAATGTAGTAAATAAGTTATTTAGTTATTTACTAATAAATATAAACGAAATTGTTTTATTTGAGAACTCTAAAACGAAAAAAAGCAAATTACAAAATCGGTGTAATATATTAAAAAATGAGCAAAACTGTAAAAAAAAGCTAAAAAAAATCAATTATATTAATAAAAAATTGCCTAATTTCCCAAAAAATTATTTAAAATAAAAGTTCGTCTAATCGGTCAAATCCCGCACTATGTTTTTATTTAACTTTATTTTATAAAAAATCCCGCTCTGAATATAACAAAAAATTTTAATACCATTCTTAATGGATCTGAGGGGATGGAATATCATTCACAAATAATTTTGTTGTTTGAACTTATTTTAAATTTTTATTTATTATTCTTCATTTACACGCAATTTCAACAACACATTATTTATTTAACTATAAGCATTTATAAAACACCCTCGTATAACTTTTGACCGGCGACGGAAGGTTGCCCCAAACCCATAACCATTTGTATGGTGGGTTTTTCACCATCCTTAGCTAGACGCACAAATTTGTTGTATTTCTTTTTAAAATGGACTTTCATTTTAGGATTCTGTTGGCCCGTCTCCTCCGAAATGAATTCTTTTAGAAGAGGAGGGAACTCTACTTCATTTGATAGGATTTTTTCACTAACTTTTTTGGTATTTTGTAAAAATTTATGTTCATCTTCCTTATCTACCAATTCGTAATCAGCCTTGTAACTAGTGCTATAGATTTCAATGGGTTTGGGTAAAGTAACACCACGCCAGGTTTTTTCCACGGTCACCTTAACTTTGCGTACGGAATTGGGGTCCTAGGAAATTTAACAAATTAAAGTATATTTGAAAATTTGTATAATTAAACCTTGTCCAAGAATTTTACCTGATGATCCACTGTTTGAACTTTTAATATTTTAAAATAGCAAGGCTCTGGATAACGCTGGAACATGTTGCGTATAACTAAGCGGCCAACACCATAATCTTTCAAGTCTCCCACTATTTCCCATAGAGTTTTACCTTTGAAATCAGTTTTGCGGCCCACATATTTTATAACATTGGTAGCCATTTTATTAATATAAAGCAAAAATGCAGATTTAATTCACCAAATTGTAATTAAAAAATCTCTTATGATTACGTTAATAATCACGCAGTTTGTGCTTATTAAAAAAAGAAAAAGGAAAAACAAATGCCAACAGCTGTTTCAACGTTATTACACCGTAGTTACGTTTCTACATTACTTATAGTAGTGTAAAATAGCCAACGGTTTCGCGCGTATTGTTTTTTTTTATTCGTTCGTAGTTTTCGTTAAGTATTTTTAATAATTAATAAAAAAATACTGTTAAATAATTAAATTTAGTGAAATGAAAGTATAGAAATATAAGGCGCTTAAAAAATAAAAGTGCTAAAAGCACTGGTAAAGTGTTAAAATATCCTTAGCAAAAGTTAGCGCCCGCTAATATTTTGAGTTGTAGTTTTTTTTCTTGCAAAAAAAAAGTTAATTATATTAATTTTTTTCTTAACATAATTTTTTAATTTAATAAAGCAAAGGGTTTTTATGTAAAAGTAATAAAGCAAATGTTGTTAGGTTTTCTTTATGTGTGCTTAATGTTATGTGTTTGTTAGTAAAAAGTGGCCACATAAAATGTCCTGAAGTGGCCACATAAAGTGTCTCATCTTCGATGTCAGAAGCCAATGGTCCGGAAGGTAAGTTTTTGTCGGAATATAATAATTTTACTTCAATTCAATGAAAATAAGGGGAATTTCTTGAAATTGTCTTAAAAATGTATGATTTAAAAGTAAATGAAAATTATGGATTTGGAAATGGGTTAAACTTTTAAAACATTGTGGATAAAATCGTTTTGGTTTTTATTTAATTAGCTGGAAATAAGTTTATTTTAAAGATTAGTTTAGCAAATAGTAGATTTTTAGTGTAATTAGAAGATTAATTGACAAAAATATCGATAATTGTACGATTTTTCCAATTTTATTTACAAAATCTCTAATGCCTTTAGTTAAGATTCGTTCAATAAAATAAATGAAGACATCTTTTCTCTTGCTTTGTGCTGTTTCAGATTTCTAAGAATGTTCATGAAAATTATGATATTTGGAATTAGAATTTAGAATTTGAATGCGAAAATATTAAACAATAATTCCAGACTTTTACTTTTCCTCGTATTATCCTTTCGCAACTGGGTCAAACTATAATAGTGTCCTTTTTTAAATATTATTTGTATAAAAGGAACAAATTTTGGTATAATATAAGAGGCTTTTGAAAGGCGCATTTGAAGGCTAAATAAATTATAATTTTGAGAAACTATATCAAAGTAAAGTAAAAACATATCGAAACCGTATTTTTCCTACATACAAACGGTGACACTATTAGGTTATATAGTTATTTTGCTATATAATCTAATAGTGCTCAGCATACGTTAACAGTGGTTTGCATTGTAAAATTCTTTAATATATATTTATACTAAAAACCCTTTACCACAAAAAATAGAAGTTTTCAGGAGAGAAAAAAAAAAACTGTATATTTCACGTATTTTTCAAGTATATAAAAAATTTTCTCTTACAATCTTTATTTAAAACCACGACTAAATCATACATATAATTTGTTTTCAATATTTTACAATATTGACAATTTTAAATAGAGATAGAGGGTTTTGCACTTTTAAAATATTCATTGTGTATAAATAAAATAACTATATAAAGGGTTTTTCATTGTAAAAAGTACATTTAATTATCATATAATGTTTGATTTTAAAATTTTTAAAACAAGTTTGTATTTTATTTAAAAAGCAACATAATTTGAAATAGACTGCTTTATTTTGCGATCGGACATTGAAAGTCATACAATTTTGTGGTGCTAACTTTCTCATCAACTCCAACAATTGAGATGAAAATATTATGGGTAGGTACAGAGGGGATGGTAGTTCCCATACAAAGTAAAAATTAATTATCGCTCATATAAAGAACTATTAGAGCAAAAGTTTTAAAATTGTGTGAAATAATTACCTCATCAAGATTCATAACTTAGATGAAAACAGGATGGGAAGCTCTAGAAGAAGTGTTAGATCCATAGAAGACAAATCTTAATTTTACATATCTAGGGAATTATTATAGGGAAAGTCTTGAGATCTTGCAGGAATAATTTTCTTGTCAATTTACACAAATGCGGTAAAAATAGGTAGGGTAGGTTTACAGGGGATAGTAGCCCCAAACAAAGTGATATTTATTATTGTATATCTAAACCATTTGCAAGCGATTTTTCATGGAAATACGATATCAAAAAGAAAGGTACACTTTAGTCCGTAAAAACAACCGTTTTCGATTCGAAAACGACTATCACTAGTGATAATTTTTTTCACCTATATGACATCTTTTCGATATCGTTATAACACCGTTTGGTTTATTGAGAATAAAGAACTCGTAAAATAAGAGCGATCGGTCAAAATTTTTTACATTTCGTTAATCACAATAAAAAGTATTACCGAATCATTATAAAAATTTTAAAAAAATCAAGTGGGCCTGGGTGATCCTAATTTATGACAAAATAAAACTAGTATAAACAAATTATTCAAAAAATCATATGTATTGATTTTATTTTCAGTTAAATTTTTTACTACTTAACACATTCTTAAACTTTTTTTATCTATGATCAAAACTATTTCACTTACATATGTAAGCACATAAAATAATATTTTTTTCACACAAAAATTTTGTTTCCCCAATACTGCTTAAAATGTAAACAAACACAGCTGTTATGTTTCTTTCTGCCGTATTTACATATAAGCGTATTTACATAATATCGAGTTTATACTAAGAAGTTTGGGAAAAATAATACTCCTGTATTTTCTAGCCGTATTTACACTTAAGAATACTTCCTAGTCGTATTTACAAGGAGGCAAGTCACAGCTAAGTCACAGGAAATCCTCATAAAATTTAAATTTTGTTTCCTTTTCTAGTATTTACACAGCGGATATTCGATACTTATTGCGGATTTCCTGTTTTAAACAGGAAATTGTTATTAGAGAGTGCTTGAATTGATGTTTTAAATGGAATTAATAAAATAGGTTTATTGGAGATTTTTATAAAATATAAAGTAGGAAAAAAACAGTAAAAAATGTTATAATTTTCTCTTTGCAAACATTTTTAGTTAATTTTCTCTAAATAAATTTTTTTGCATATATTTTATACGAAATTTTCAGTAAATGTTCTTATCGATATTTTTTTATGTGTAAGTTTTTTAAAATTTTTAACAAGTTTTTTTATACAAAATTTTCAATAAATTTTTATACGTATGATATTTTCAATAATTTTTCTTTTATAGAAAATTTTTGATAAATTTTCTTTTTATAGGAAATGTTCGATAAATTTTCTTTTTGTAGGTAATTTTCGATGAATTTTCTTTTTGTAGGTAATTTTCGATTTTTTTTTTTTTTGTTGGTAATTTTCGATAAATTTATTTTTATTTTTAATTTTATATAATTTTTTTCTCGGTTTATAGAAAATTTTCTGTTTATAGAAAATTTTCGATAAATTTTCTGTTTACAGAAAATCTTCGATAAATTTTCTGTTTACAGAAAATCTTCGATAAATTTTCTGTTTACAGAAAATGTTCGATAAATTTTCTGTTTACAGAAAATGTTCGATAAATTTTCTGTTTATAGAAAATTTTCGATAAATTTTTTGTTTATAGAAAATTTTCGATAAATTTTCTGTTTATAGAAAATTTTCGATAAATTTTCTGTTTATAGAAAATTTTCGATAAATTTTCTGTTTATTGAAAATTTTCAACAAATATTCTGTTTACTGAAAATTGTCGATAAATTTTCTGTTTATAGAAAATTGTCGATAAATTTTCTGTTTATAGAAAATTTTCGATAAATTTTCAGTTTATAGAAAATTTTCGATAAATTTTCAGTTTATAGAAAATTTTCGATAAATTTTCAGTTTATAGAAAATTTTCGATAAATTTCTGTTTATAGAAAATTTTTGGTAAATTTACTGTTTATAGAAAATTTTCGATAAATTTTCGATAAATTTTCTGTTTGTAGAAAATTTTCGATAAATTTTCTGTTTATAGAAAATTTTCAATAAAATTTTTCTTTAGAGAAAATTTTCGATAAAATTTTTGTTTATAGAAAATTTTCGATAAAATTTTTGTTTATAGAAAATTTTTTAATTTGTACAAAACTTTTCTCTTAATGGAACATTTTTGTTTATATAAAATAAGTATTTTAATTTAATTTTATTTAATCAATTTCATTAATTTAATTTTAAAAATAACATATCATTACAATACATTCTTTATCCAGGTGAGAATATTAACATTAATAGGGAACATAAAAAATACCGTTCACGAAAAACATTTCCATTATTTTCACTCAATGTTGACCATTTCCATATGAAAGTTTCGATTTTTTGTGACGTCTATCGTAAGAAGACGCATGACTCGACTGATCGTGGTGTTGTGAATGCTCAAAAGGCTGTGCATCTTCGTAGGAATCATCATCACCTCCATTATTTTGCGTACTTTCATGTAGTTCCAATGTAGCATGAGCTGCTGCTTTTGAAGCATTTACTTGAGCTTCTGCTGCAGCAGAAGAAGCCTTAAGTGTAGCCTCTTTTGTGGCTTCATAATCTATGCTGGCTTGTTTCAGTTGTTCCTCGACCTGTTCTAAATTTGTTTTAGCCTGACCTACCATAGAAGATTGCGAAGCCAATTGATTAGCTACTTCCTGGGAGGCTTGATCCGCATGTTCAGCTACAGCTTTAGCATTGTTGAGGGCAGCTGTTAGTACGGAAATATGATTGCGGGCAGATTGTGCTGTTTGCTGAGCTAATCTAGCTGCTACTTTTGCAGCCTGTAATTGTTCCAATTCACGAGAGAGTGCCTTTTGAGCATTTGCTGCTTGATGTTGTAGCTCTAGTAAGAGAACTTGTTTACCTTCTAAGGCTGCTTGAGCGGTAGCAGCCGCTTGAGAAGCAGCCTGAGCTAAACTATTTTTGGCTAAAAAGGCAGCCTGTTTGGCAGCAGCATGTTGTGAGGCTACAGCAGTAAATGCTTGATTGGCAGAACCTTGAGCTATAGAACGTAAACCACTGCCAATACTATAACCCGATTTGTGACCACTTGAAGGTGGTTCACTGGCTAGATGATACGAAGGTGAGTTACCACCATGTGTTGCCGATGCACTTGATGAGGTTATTTTGTATTCATAGTAACTATTGTCATACTTGTTGTCCACCGTACCGCCACCACCACCACCTCCACCACTTCCACTGGGAGCTTCATGATCTGGAGCTGTGTGTTGTGGCTCTTGAGGCTTAAATAACGCCACACCACTATTTGAGTGACCCAACTGTGTTTGGTATGTACTATAGCCATTACGTTTTGTCAGACGTCCCACTGTTTCTTGAGAACAGTGCAGTGCTAAAATATTAAATATTTGTATTATTATTATTATTATTATTATTAATATTAAAACAAGAGTTCTTAACTTACCTAAAATAACGCAGGCTATTATATGTATTTTAATCCCGTTATACATAACTTACTATTCAACAATAATTTATGGAATGTCCACTATTTGCTTGTTATACATCAATTTTATACCACGTAATGGAAACATGCATACCTCAAGTTAGTCAACCGTTAATTTTTCCATGTTCAATATTTTGTTAGCATGTTGCTATAACTTTTAAGCAAAATTAAATGCTTAATGTTTGCTGAAAAATGTTTGAAAGAAAAAAACTTTTTACTTGTTGTTTTACGTTCATCTATTGTATCTTTAACTATTCATCTATTTTTCATTTTAATTTAATTGATTATTTGCGGAAGTTTTAAATAATATTATGGTTTATAGGTGTTTGGCACGTATGTATTTTATTATAAAAGTAGGTGTTAGTGCTTACAAGACGATTTTGTTATTGTTAACATGGGGAAAGACGTTATAAGATATTGAAAATCATAATACTTTGGAATTTTGTCTAAACACTGTCCTGGCGAAAAGGATTACAGTTTTATCTTGGATATTATATTGTACCAACTTTCAAGGCAATTTTATTAACTTTGAACATTATTATAAGAGCAAAGGATTTATTTTAAAAGTATAAATACTTTCTAGAACTCGCAGGCTTTATCAACATGTTATTTTATTGGTGTTGTAATTTGCAGAACAAATCTGTAGATGTAGTTAAATTTATAGAGAATCTTAAGAAAATATAATTACGATAAAGTAATTAATGTAAGGCTGAGGAAAAGTTTACGAATTTATTACAGAAAAAATCTACTTGCTTCGACTTTGAGGTTTGTTTTAAAGGATGATACCAGTTCTTATTTCTTAGTACGTTATATTTGTTCTATAAACTAAATTACAATATTTTGATATATTCCAGTAAATTCCCTTAGTTGATACTTCTATAATCTTTAAAGTTCTAACAGAACTTGGGACTCCAGTATATGAAATCTTCTATTAGCTATTACAGATCACAATCGCTCCATTAGATCCCACAGTAGGGTAAAATCGAAATTTTTTGGAAATAAATTTGTAAGTTCTAATCTGCTAGTTGGATTTACATAAAAATTCACACAGTCGTAGCAGAGGAGTACACAATTTTAAGTTTAGAAGGGCGGGGGCCTCACATACCACACAGGAGCGGAAATATTGTGGTTCAAAACTGGGTACATGTGGCAAAGAAAAATTTTAACCGCGAATTCTTGTTATATTTTTCTCTATTTTGAATATTTTTATCTTTGAAAAACATGCTTGCATGTACTATTTATCTCTTATGGAAGTCGATATCTCTTACGAGTTACAAAAAACCGATTTTGAATTTGAAAATTTAAAAAATTATGATTTTTTTTTATTTTTTTTATGGCCGAAAAAGTGTCTACACTCTTTATTCTCTAAAACTGAATATTCTTTAAGAAAACAAGTTGGAAATCGGTACCGTTATAAATGCCAATACCGAGAACGAAATTCTTAAAATTTTGTTGTGCTAACTCTCATCAACTGCAATAATTGACATGAAAACATGATGGGTAGGTATAGAGGGAATGGTAGTTCCCATACAAAGTAAAAATTAATTATCGCTAAAATAAAGAACTATTAGAGCAAAAATTTTAAAATTGTGTGAAATAATTACCTCATCAAGATTCATAACTTAGATGAAAATAGGATGGAAAGCTCTAGAAGAAGTGTTAGATCCATAGAAGACAAATCTTAATTTGTGCATATTTAGGGAACTATTATAGGGAAATTCTCGAGATCTTGCAGGAATAATTTTCTTGTCAATTCACAGAAATGCAGTGAAAATAGGTAGGGTAGGTTTACAGGTGGTAGTAGTCCCTAAACAAAGTGAATATTTATTATTGTATATCTAAACAACTATTCAACCGATATAATTTTTTTGGTCAAATTCATGTTCAGCATATATAACTTAGTCAGAAATTATATAATTTTTATTTAAATTCTCAAAATATAAAATAATCACTCAGATATATATAAACTTTTTCAATGTTTTTGTATTCCTCTATTTTACTAAATAAATACTTTAGTCCAAATATATTTCTTGAAATTATTTCATTTAAGAAAACGTAATTGTTGCTTTTGCCTTTTGTATTTACGTTTTTTATACTGTTTTATTTATTATTTAATATGTTCCTTCCAATTTAAAAACTTCTCTAAAGGACCATAAATCTCTTTTAGCTATTAGAAATAATAAAAAATGTAAACAAACACAGCTGTTATGTTTTCTTTTTGCCGTTTTTACATATAAGCGCATTTACATAATATCGAGTTTACACTAAGTAGTTTGGTCAATATAATGTTCCTCTCTTTCTTAGCCGTATTTACACTTAAGAATGCTTACTTGTCGTATTTACAAAGAGGAGATTCTGCTAAGTGACAGGAAATACTCATAAAATTTAAATTTTGTCTTCGTTGCTCGTATTTACACAACGGATATTCGATATTTATTGCGGATTTCCTGTTTTAAACAAGAAATTGTTATTAGAAAGTGCTTGAATTGATCTTTTTAAATGGAATTAATAAAATAGGTTAATTAGAGGTTTTTATGAAATATAAAGTAAAGAATGTTATAATTTTCTCTTTTTTTTACAGAAAATTTTCCTTTTGCAAAAATTTTTAGTTAATTTTCTCTAAATAAATTTCTTTTACATATAACTTACGAAATTTTCAGTAAGTGTTTTTATCGATATTTCTTTAAAATTAAATACCATTTAAAATTGGTTACCATAACCCATATTCATACCGGAATTATCGTTTTGATTGCGGACAGGTTGTGCTGTTTGTTGAACTAATCTAGCTGCTAATTTTGCAGCCTGTAATTGTTTCAATTCACGAGAGAGAGAGCTTTTTGAGCATTTGCTGCTTGATGTTGTCGTTCGAGTAAGAGAACTTGAGAGATACCCGTACCGAAATTATTGTTTTCCAAAAATACCGGTATTAAAATACCATTTTCCTCTGTACCGATATATACCGGTATTTTAGTTTCGTTATTTTAAAAATACTATTTCTATGTTATGTATATGGTATTGTAAAAATTTTGTTTAATAATAAGAATTTATTCAATGTAATATTTAGAATTAAATAACAAATTTCCATCACGTCATAATTTTATGGGATAACGATATTTAATTTTGACCTCTTTAAAAAATTTATTTTTATTTTCAATTTTATTTATTATTTTTGCCGGAAATAGTCAGGCAATATAATTAGGCTTGATATCATCTCTCAATAATCTTTCCAGCTGGGATATACTTAGTCTGTCCAGTTTCTTCAAAGGTCTGTTTCCTTTGACTGTTACCACATAGCTTCCTTGTTCCTTCGAGACACGAACAACGACGAAATGGTACCCAGTTACGATAGAAAATGACAGTGTTGATAAAGTTAATTCTCAGAATGTGTTAGTTAACAACAATAAGTCCGACGAGACAAATTCTTCTGCTCTCGACTGAATGTCTAAGATTATATGACTAACTGGGTTTACAAATGCTTTTGCTAAATCTAACTATTTGGATGCAATCCGCTGAGATAAATTCTTCGGATCTCAGTCGCTAACTATAGGCTTCTGTCAGTAAAATATAATTCGATGAATTAGGTGCTTCAACTAGCTAACTACGACCGTATGAGCTACGCTAATACCAAATACCATATGGCAAGATAAATGCTTCGGCTCTCGTTTGGTTAGATGCAGGTTTTTCTCTCAAAATACAATCCGATGAGGTAAATGTTTCGGTTGTCAGCCGGCTACCGTTATTTGTTTCGGTTTCCAATCTTGTTCAAAACATATAACAATTTCATACTTTTCTGAAAGGTATCTTCATGTAGATGATTTTAGAATTAAAAATAAACTTAAACATCCAACATCACTATATATAGATCATCCTGAATTTGACCTATTTCAAATTAAAATTTTGACTTGAGCCTATATGTTCAAAAGTCCCAAAAGCTAGTTCTCCAAACCGTATGCAGTTTCAAAAACTCCATAAAAGTGGAATTTATGGGCAAAATTAAAAAAAAAAAGAAATTATGTCAGCTAAAAAAATTAAGTTCATAGTTTTTCTGAATTTTGGAATTAAAGCAACATTTTTGAAAAAAGTTGATGTTTGGAGAAACTATAAATATTTGATCTCAAATAGAATTTTGGTTTGTTAAGACATTTTAACGAAGTTTTTAACGTTTGTTGACCTTATCATTTGAAATGATAAAGTGAAGAAAATTTTTAAGATTTATATAAAAGGAATCCCACAATTACCAAAAAACCAACGAAAATTCCAAAAATGGATTTTTTTTTTAATTTTGCCCATAAAGTTCACATTTATTGTAGATTTTAAAAAATCCATTTTCATTGGAGTTTTCGAAATTGCATTCCGTTTGCAGAACTAGCCTTTGGGGTTTTAGAACATATAGGCTAAAGTAAAAATTCTGATTTAAAATAGGTCAAATTCATGATGGTCTATACATAGAAAAGTTGAGTGTTTGGGCATCTATTTAATTCTACAATCATCTCTATAAAGATTCGTTTCAAAAAAGTATAAAATTATTATATTTGCTTAAAGAAATTTTTATTTTATAGTAGAAAGAGTGTAGACAATTTTTCGCCAAAAAAAAAAAAAAAAAAAAAAAAAACATTTTTAATTTTTAAATTCAGAATCGATTATTTTTGAACTCGTAAGAGATATCGGTCTATAATTCTTTTTTTTAGGTAGATAATTTTGTTCTTTAACTAAAGGGATGCAAATTTTACGAAATCGGATAAAAATATTGGGCTATATATTTAAAAAACTGGAATAAGATTTGGCAAAATTGAGATAGTTGAAATTTCAAATGCAAATAACTTGAAAACTATAATAAATAAATAGCATACGAGATAATACCACAAGAACTCATCGAGGACTTTAAGAAGATGTAAAAATATTTGAAATCGGATAAGAAAGAAAAATTTGACAAGCGTTTAAAAATGTTCTATATAAGAGGTACCCTATTTTGAGCCACAATAGCTCCGTTCCTGAGGGATGTATGGGGCCACCGTTCTAAACTTAAAATTGTACACTCCTCTGCTACATTATTGCAAATTACAAATTTATTTTTAAAAAAACTTCGATTCTACCCCACTGTTGAGCCCTCGATTGGTAGGTAGGTTGAGAGAAAGAGACCCAAACGATCTCATGTCATAGCGGTATACACCTAAGCCAACACCGCGGTATATTACTCGCTTTCTTATCAAGGTAATAATCATCCAATCGGTATCATGTACGACATTTTTTAAGGTTTTTAATTCCACTCCTTGAAGATAAGCTAGGTGTGATAGCGTGACATTCGCAAAAAATTGGGATCTTAATCGTGCGAAAGCTGGACATTGACATATAAAGTGTTTCATCGATTCGATGTCCTCTCTACATTTTCGTATTCGTTGCCGTTTGGCGCACAAATGCGGTTTAAATACACATATAGGTTTGAGTGTCTTATTAGGACGCTCATTATCTTGATTAGAAATGTTTTGCTCAGTCTTAACCGCACAGTGACTCGTTCCCAAACAAAAATAGAAGGAGTAATTCTAGGCCTATGAAATTTCGTGCACAGTTATATATTGGGATAATTAAGAAATAATTATAGTTTGGAAAAAAATCGGTGCAAGGATTCCGTAGGTTCTAAATTTTAAAATTGCGATATTTTGTACAAATTTCGGATACAAATTCTAAAGGTTAGCCAACGTTCCACATATATTATTGTGTTTATATATTCTATATGTTTTTGGAAACTGAGCAACGGCACTTCTACTTGTCATAAATCTGCCAAAATTAATCTCATATTAAAATTATTTTGTATATTAATGTCTTTTAATAGCGTGAATATTAGCACCAAATTTTACCGAAATTAGTTATAAAAATATAAAATATTTTAAGCAGAGTTAGTTATTAAGACATATACATTAAAGAGCCTTACGAAAAAAAGTTGCAAATATACCCCTCTAGAATCGAAGATTTATCTGTTCTTATATGATTCCCAAAATATTATATCTGAATGTTTAAATTTATGTAAGCTTAACCATTTTCAAAACACCTCTAAGAATACGTATTTCTTTCAATATCATTATAAAAATTTTCGTTAACAGAAAATTAACTAACAAATTCTAATAGAGAATTCTGAGTAATATTTATTCAAATAATTGTTGTGTTTCTTTTAAGTACCGCAATATTACGATTTTTTTACTAACGTTTTTTTTTCATATTTTCTTTGTTCTAATATATAATTTTATGTATTTCGGAAATTTTTCAACATATATTGGATTTTAAAGTACGATTGGAATGGTCTATTCTGATACTATTGAAGATTACACGTAATTAACCCTTTAACAGCAAGAGGTTAATTTTACGCATTTTGTTCCCAAAAGGTTAAATTAGCAATTCTTGCAAATAAGTCACATGGAAGTATTTATCATAATTAAATATAGATGAATTTATGAAAGATGTAATAAGTTCCTTTAAAGAGATTTTTGTAATTCAGTCACTATTTTTTTATATTTTTTTTGATGACATTTATTTTTGTAACTAATCACTAATTTGACATAAAAATTAACTTAACCAATTATGGACCGGAAATCTCAAAATATTACTTGTGCAAGTAATGAGTTAAATGAATACATAACTCAATAGTATTCAATGCGACCTTCCCAATGATGGCCCAAGAAATATATATTGCAATGGAAAATGTCCAAAATATTCAAATTTTAATATAACAGTGTTTAAAATAAAATCATAGAAAATTTTACTAAAATATTAATTACGCGAGAATGAAAACTAATTTAAAAAATTTTTTACTCATCTACATTAAACGTCATTTGTCTATAATATGTTGTAATTTTTTTGACAAAAAGTTTGAAATTATGTACACTGTTTAACAAAAATTATATTTTTGGATGTATTTTAAAAATGTTCCAGCTCAAGTGGACGCAATAAATAAAGCTAAAATATTTTGTCTCTATACACATTAATGCATTTTGATATTTATTTTATTTTTATTTATTTAATAGCAAATGAAAAATGTATGTGACTACATGTATTTTATTGTTGCATGAATTAGGTTTTTAACAACTGAATCAGGTTTTTTCTCTCACGTAAATATCTAATTATTAATCTATGTTAGAATTTATCATATTATTCTTACAATAAAATGTTCTTCATCATCATTAAATAATAGTCTTATTATTTAACTAAATTAAAAATATTCCTCTTAATGCGGATTGAATTTACTGAGAAATCAATATATGGTTAAAAACTGTTGAATTGGCTGTTGAATTGTTATCATTATTAATATTTATTTTTTTAATAATACTATGTTCATGAAAACAATGTTTTTGTTTAAGTTTTATCATTCAATATTTACATTCAATAAAAATTTTAATATAGTTGACTACAATAGTTTTATGTTTTTGAAAATTTTTATCAGAAACAAAATCTTATTAATATAAAAATATCATTATTTCTGCAACCATTAAATATTGCCATTATTTTTCCATGTTTTGAAATCATATTTTGTTTTCAAACCAAATTAATATTATTATTCCTATAATAATAAAATGTTACAAACAAATATGCAGTATGGTTGGAAAAATTTTACAAATGTGATTGAAAGAATATCATAATATGATAAGATGGGATAATAATATGATAAGACGGAATAATAATATAATAAAATGAAATCGAAATCTGACAGAATGGGATAATAATGTTACTACATTATTATTCTATTGATGATATAATGATATGAAAAACTCGAATCATAACATGAAAAAACGAATCATAAAATCGGACATAATATGATAAAATGGTATCATAACAATTATTATTTATAATTATATATATTTTTATCAGTGATCATATATTTCAATCATAATAAGTTGCTCTTAGATTATGGTCATTACAAAAATATTTTAATATTTTTTCTCTGCGTGTACTCATAAAAATATAAAATGTTTTATTTACATATGTAATTTGAAATGCTTCCTGAAAGGCAGAACTCCATTTTGGAGACGTTTCATGAACATTTATTGTTTAAAAATGTATTCATAATCATTTTGTGTTTTAAGTTAATTTTTTTTCTGTATTTGAATTTTTGTTTTAAAAATCAAAAAGGTAAAAATTTCTTGAAATTGCATCTGAAAATTGCATTCTTGTCGTGAGCGCATTTTTAGCGAAAAACATTATTTTAGAGTTTTACAATATAATTTACAATATTTATTGAAATAAACTTTATACTAGTTTTCAAATCAGTAAAATCCGACGTAGAGTAAAAGAGAATAACAAAAAAAAAAAAAAATCAAGAAAAATTATATTTGTAAACTGCATATTTATTTGTAACATTTCATTGTTATGGGAATAATAATATTAATTTGGTTTGAAAACAAAATATGGTTTCAAAACATGGAAAAAGATTGGTAATATTTAATGGTTGTAGAAATAGTGATATTTTTATATTATTAAGATTTTGTTTCTGGTAAAAATTTTCAAAAACATAAAGCTTTTGTAGTCAACTATAATAAAATTTTGATTAAATGTAAATATTGAATGATAAAAATTAAACAAAAACATTGTTATCATAACCGTAGTATTATTAAAATAAATAAAAATTAATAATGATAACAATTCCTTATTGTTTTTTACATTAAAACACACTTTTAATTTAATTTTAAATATAAAAGTATTTTATTTAAATATAATTTAATAGTTAAATAAAAAATAAATTAAATACATTATATAAAAAACTATTAAATAATAAAATCTATTCGATTTTCTAACCTGCTAAACACTTAAATCTCCATTAACCAACTTTCCAAATGCAGAAAGTTTGATCAAGAAAATCTTATTTAGTTCACGTTAACAAATCTCAATTGATAACAAAATGTGTAAAAAGAAAACAATAAATAGTTGAGAGCACGCTCGCTTACAACACTAACAATAAATTAAAAGATGTTTTTTTTCAAAAAGTTGTGAAAATAAAAAAATACAAAAAATGGCGATTTAGAAATGAAATTCAAATATGTCACGTGAAGAGCAACAATTGTTGCGTCTTGAAGTTGTATGTGATGGTAAAGCATCTAATCATTTGTAATATTGTGTTATTTGACGAATCCAATCCAAGTAGTGAGCTACCTTAACATAAACACCGGGAACATTCACTTGACCACAGCCAATACCCCAGGAAACAACACCAACAACATTCCAGACACCACCACGTTCGCAAACTAAAGGACCGCCACCATCACCTTTGCAGGCATCTTTACCTTCTTCACCACCAGCGCACACAAAACCAGGATTCAATTTATAACTATAACCGAGACGGGTTTGACGCAATTGAGTTTCACATTGATGGTGGGAAAGAATTGGCACGTCGACTTCTTTGAGGATATTTTGGTATTTGCCTTGATCGCCAAAAGCATCCTTACCCCAACCAGTAGTCCAGCAACGAGCACCAGTGAAATCAGAGAATTTATCGGGTAAACAGGCAGGACTAATGTGGGGATTCTTAGTGAAGTCAACAGGGTGATCCAATTTCAAAACAGCCAAATCATTATCCAAAGTACCAGCATAGTATTCAGGATGAATGTGTACAGAAACAACATCACGTTCAATGTAGGGGAAGAATTCAACATCGTGATTAACATCCCATTCACCCAAGCGAGCTCTTAAATCGAAACCATTTTGTCTAAAAATTAAAGAAAAGAAAAGTAAATTAGTTAAAGTGATTGCAACGTTAAAATAAATCTTAAACTTACGATTTAATACAATGAGCAGCTGTAATAATATGTTGGGCATCAATGAGGGTACCACCACAGGCATAAATCGACTCTTTGGGATCCTTTTTCAAAATAGCTACATGCCAGGGATATTCACCAAATTCACTGTCACCATCTACATAAACAGGATTCTTAATACGTCCAGTAATGCCAGCTGCATTGCGTACACCACAACGGCCAAATTGTTGTTGGGGTGGTTGAGGTGGACGCAAAGGACGACGGCAACAAACTTCATTAACACGGCAAGTCTTTTGTACTGGTCGATTACCATAGTAGGCACGCTAAAAGATGGATGGAAATAAATGATTAGTTTTGAATTTATTTGCAATTGGATTTAAATAACTATTTATCCTGCATAAAATTTCTTAAACACTTTATACCTCTTGTAGTTTTACAGTTTCTGCTAAAACACTACTATGATGATCTGCCATTTCTTCATGTTCTTCAATACTACGTCTTTTGCGATCTTTAGGGAATGTAATATAAGGACTACCATCTGCGGCTCCAGGAGCTTGTGTTGGAATGGAGTGGGTATAATCTGTATTACCAAAACTCAATTCCTTACCTTTTCGATAACGTTCTGATTCAGAAAACGTTAAAGATTGATTTACTTGAGCACTTCGATCGTAGAGGTTTTCAAAGCCTCCATTACCATCAAAACCACTTGTACCAAAGCCAGTTAAATAGCCTTGAGGTGGGAACTTTTCATGGTTTTCAAAACCTTGGTTACCATTAAAACCGTTAGTGCCAAAGACAGGGGAGTGACTTTGTAGTGGAAATTCATTTCCTGCAGAGCTATATGGAGGCAAAGAAGATCCCAAACTTGCACCTCCTGTTGGAAAATGACTGGAAGTGTGTTCATAACCAGCACCGGTTGTGGGATAAGAATGATAATTGGACTCAACACCAGTAGCTGTTGATGGATAAGATGAGTGACTTCCAAAGGAAGAGTCACCATGACCTGTGTGGCCAAATGAAGTTGTATGACTAGACACATGTTCATAATGTTCTTTATGATGATCCTTATAATGATTTATAGAACTTGGTTCTGTGTATATTTGGGGACCTGAATGATATTCAAATATTGGTTTACTGTGTATCATTTCAATCTCATATTTATGAAAATTGGGTCCCGTTGCAGGGAAATAATGGGAAATTGGTCCCGGACTAGTAAAAACATGGCCATCGTGATGATGATCAGATTCAGTATAATGTTCATGATGATGATAATGACTATTGTGCACCACATTTGGCTTGGATTTGAAGAGATTTCCTACAGCTTCAAAAATGTTGGCACTTGGTGTGATATGAAGGTTTACCAAGGGTTTTACCACATTTTCACCAAATTCGGTTTTCTTTACTTGTACAGATACCAACGGATTGACATTAATCAATCCCAAATTAAGACCGTTTGGTCCAATAGCACCAAAGTGAGGATTTTGTGCGGGATAATTATCACCCAAAACATTGGTGGGATAGCCGCTAGGATGATTGGGATAGGGCAGACCAAAAGACACACCATAAGTTGGTAAAATTTTACGTTGTATCAATTCGATGGCCTGGAAAGCCGGTAGTCCTTGACGCTAAATATGGAAAAGGTTTTCAAGGGTTATAAAGATTGTAAGATGCTTTGCTTAATAATAGCAACATGCCACATTAAAAAGTGCGTGCAATAATGTAATTCCATGAAAGTGCGGTTAGCTTACGATGAGTTTTTAGTTTAGATTAGTTACGTAAAGCACATACGCTACCGCACATAAACTAAATACACGCACTTTCTTTTTTGGCATCTTAAGAATCTTTGCTTGGGAGATCATAACCTTGTAAGAACATGATGACGTTTAAGTTTAGGCAGCGTAGTGTGCAGCGTTATTAGAATAAAAACCGCTAAAACTGCAGGGATACTAAATTGTTAAATGCTTTAGTTTTTTGTTTAATTTGATTAGAAAAAAGGCTGGATTTTTGGTTAAAAAATTAAAAAAAGCTAACATTAGTTAATTAATTATGAAATTAAAAACTTACGCCTTGAAAATCTTGAGACAAATCATCTTGGGGTTTATTTTCATCATTTAAGTCAGCTTCACGCTTGCTGCGTTTCTTATCCTCCGACTTGTCATCATCAGTTTTAGCATCATCAGATTTTTTCTCGGCTGTGGCAGAGACGGTTATGTTGGCAGCAGCTTCATCACTTAAGGCTTCAATATCTTTACCCAAATTACGAGGATCAATAGGTAAAATTAAATCTTCTTTACGTCCAATACGATCAGCAGCAGGACATTGATTGAAGGGTACACATTGGCAGTCGACAAATTGATTGCGTGCAGTATCATAAATACCATTGAATTGTTCATTGCCATAGCCTGAAGTTAAACTATTGAAATTGTTGTTGGAAGAAGCAGCAATACCACCAAGATTATGCAATTCCTTTTTGTAGTAATCGGGATTTTGACTGTGATAGCTAGAGCCAGGAGTGCTGGATTGACCAAAGCCAGATTGACCAAAACTAGATTGTCCGAAACCAGTTGATGAAGAGGAAATGCCACCAAATGAAGATAAACCACCGGCTGGTTTTGAATACAAATCTCCATTGGGTTTGAAACTATTAACACCTTGACCGAAGCCAGTAGCTCCTTGAGTTAAGAGACCACCTTGGGAGGCACCATTGAAGCCAGCATTAAAAGCAGAATTCTGGAATGATGCTTGAGTTTGAGGAGTAAAAGCGGTAGAAGATTGGGCTAAAGCAGAGAAATCAGTATTAATGGTTTGACCGGCACCTATTGGTATGGGTACACTGGGAACTTTAGTAGAATCACCACCTTCTACATGATGGTAATGGTGATGGACATGTTGTTGTAAACCAGCAGCACTTGAAGAGACAGCAGCACCTGTGGGTACGCCACTACTCACTACAACTTTAGTACTGGAAGAAGCAGCAGAGGCCGAAGATTGATGGCTATAAAAGTTACTTTGTTGAGAACCAGCTACTTGAATCTTTTCGGGATTTTCGAAGGCATAAGGAGGTGGAGAAGGGCCATGACCAGAATAAATGGGGCCAGGAGGTTTGCTACCATAAATAACAGCACCGGGAGGAGGACGGCTAAAAGTGGCTGATGAGGAGGAACCAATAGCTGAAGGAGGAGGAGATTCTAAATAGGGGCCATTGTAGTTAGGTCCGGCTCCTAAGGGTCTATAGCCAGGCTTGTAAGAACTTTCATAGCCTACTTTACGTGGAGGACCGAAAGAATTGATGGAAGAGGGTGGTGAGCCCATAGGAGGACGACCATTGAAATATCCGGGAGGAGGCATAGGCTTAGGAGCACCATAAGGACCACCACCATATTTTGGAGGACCTTGAGCATATATGTTAGAGTAGTAAGGGCGTTTGGCTTCCTCACAACTCATTAAACCCAGAGCACACAATTTATCACGCACCAAATTACGAGCTTGCATATCATTACCTTGCATTAAAGCCTGATCAACATTGCCATCTTCATATACACGATCATATTCATTCAAAATTCTACCCTCACGTCGCGAATTGATAATTTGATCTATGAGTTGATTAATATCGGTTTCATTGCTATAGATGGGCTCATGAACAGCATAATTACGACCTTGTACATCTTCTTCTCCTTGCTTGGGTTCGGTATCAGCATCTGCAGCACGTTTAGTTAACATTGAATCCTGAGCTGACACTGACCAGCTACCACTCCAGGATAATTGATCCTCAGCTTGTGTATATAAAATGCCAGCTAATACAACTGTGGCCAAAAGGGCCCAATTTAACGTAATTCCCATGCTGTAAAAAGAAATAAAAAGAGAAAAAAAACTATCAATATTTTGTTGACCTTCAAAATATTAATAATGTTCGAATCAATTTGTTAAACGACTTATGAATATTAAGTAATATTTTACTTTTTTTCTGTGAAGACACCTCCATCATGGCCTTAATACTCAAACACTCTAGTGGTCATTGTGCTACTTTTGGATTTATTGTTGTTGTTGGTAAACATTTCAAAACAAATCGTAAAAAAAAACAAAAAAGCTATCTTCCATTAACACTCACTCTAAATAAATATGTAGTAAACTACTGTGTGCTTATCCACAACCGGTTTAAAAGATTCATTTACGATGATTGACTCATGAAGTTGGTAAAGAAAATAATTTGTAGATGTTTGAAAACACACAAATAAAAGAAAAAAACAATATACTTTTACTTTCGTTTTAAGGTCATTAGCTTAAAGCCGGCATAAACAATAAAAAACAAACTCAAGCTTGCATTGCTGGCTTAGCTTGGCGGATTCATGGATTGGTTGCTCACATACCAGGGATGGAAAAGTTGATACTATAATACTTTTTTGATACTATTTAACATTCAAAAGCACCGAAGTACTTCCTTGGGTCATTTGATATTGTCAAACGATTAGCTTGATATTGCATAATTCGAATTAAAAACTTTTAAATGAAAATGTATTTTAGAGATATATAATATTCGAATAGAAACCTATAATTTTCTTAAGGAAGACTTTTTTCTCCGAAAGTTTATTTCACTAACAGGGCCACATCTTATTATTATTTTATTCATATTTTACTATAATATTTAACCTAAATAAAATCATTTGACGTATTTAAGCCTACGCTTTAGATATACAAATTACATTCTTTGAGTTTTGCACTAAATAAAAATAAATCTGTTAAAAATTTGAATTCTAGTACACCGAGGGTGAAAAAAGTACTGTTTAAAATTTATTTTGATATCGAAAAATATTTTAATTTTCCATCCCTGTTACATATTATTTATCTAGTGAAGTTGTGCAAGATCATTTTGTTTTTATTTCTTAAGCTGACGTTGATATTTGTGCAAAGATAATTTTTTTAAGCATCTCTTTATTTTTCCTTATTTTTGGTAACGTATGAAGTAATTTTTATTAACGTTTCCTTCCCCCTATTTTTTGGGATTTTTAATAAAATTGAAATAATTTTGCAACATTTGCTTTAACTAAGCGTTGAGAGCAGTTTTTTTTTGTAAAATAAAACTACAATATTTAGCATTTAGCTTTTGACAGCTGACAAGACATGAAAAAGTCATTTAGATGTGTCTTCATGTTGATAAAACTTTTTAATTTTTAGGGAAGTTGTAAATAAAATAAAACTACAAACAAAAATTTTAACGCCCTATGACTTTAACGAGTCGTTTGCCTGTTTTTTTTTTATTACCTTTTAACTTTTTTTGGTAACTATTTTGTTATGTCATGGCTTGTCTGGTTTTGGATTTTTGTTATATTTCTTCTTACAGTGTGTGGGACTATGTTTTAGGTAATTATTTGTGCTTTTTTCTGGAGCGCAAATGTTATGCAAAAACAAAAAAAAAAAAAAAAAAGATTGGAGTAAAATATACCTTAAAATATAAATAAATTTTATTTATTTGTCTGTTTGTATTTTGTAAAGTAACGGTTTTTAATCCGGATATGGTGGCTGAATATATTAAAATCTTTGTTAATTGAAATAAAATGTGCAATGCTGCATTTGTTGCAGACAATGGTTAAAGAAATTAACAATAGCTTTATTGAAATGTTAATTTTAAATAATTTGTAAAAAATTTCTCATTCAATTGAAGAGATTTTACATGTATTACACTGAGAGAAAAATTTCAAAGCATAATCCACAACAGTTGTTGTTCGGTTACAATTTTTGAACGCACATAATAAAATATTTCGTCAACTTGATACCAATGAGATACCAACTAATCGTTAATGAACACATACAGAGTGGATTTGTTATTGACACTGAATGGTGTCATTTCGTAACCGTATGTGGTCAATATTCCTCTGGGTGTAGCTCCAAATTGCCCTTTTTTTTCTAAAATTGCAAAACATTTGATAAAATTTCATAAGAGTTTAGCATAAAATTAATTTTAATCTTCAATAAAAAGAGTTAGTGTCTTAATTTTGAATATTCAATATTTTAGAAGTGATTACAGAGGATTTATTCTACAGAAGTTCCCTTTAACTTTACACTTTCCTAGGCTAAGATTTTGCCGAAATTAAAGTCATTAATTTAAGCTATTTTACGAAATATAAGTCGTAAATTATACGAAATAGAATTCTGATTTGACTCCAATTTATTATTAGGAACTAGATTACATTTATATTAAACATTTTATGATTTCCATTTGAATAGTTCAACTTTGATCTTTCAAATCAAGTTTAAATACGATTTATTTTTGGACTTTGAAGTTGTAGGAATAATGAGGAAATCAAAGCCTCCACGATCGGCTCAATTAGCTGAATTAGCTGAGAAAGTTAATGACAGTTTCAGCTATATAAATTTATTTGAAGCTGAGATTCAACTGAAAATTATGGAAACTGAATATAAAATTGAGTTAAAATCCGATACATCGTTAGAGGAAAAATGTGCAAACTAATTACTAGACTTATTTCCTTAATTATAATGGTACGAGATATTGAGGGAAATGGTTTTGCTATTACCAAAGTGTTTTATTTAAAAATGCTACAAACTAAATGTAAATAAAATTTGAGATCATTAAAACAATAAAAAATTTTATTTTTTTTTTTTGTACATTTTGCTAATTGGAATAATAAGTTTTTTTAAGGAAAATAGTTTGCAATTTTCAACGTATTTTATTTAGGAAATTTTGCAATTTATATAAAATGTATATAAATCATTAAAACAATTAAAAATTTAATTAATTTAACCATTTGTTTTATTTACATTGATGCTAACTAAAATTGGAAAAATTAAAATTGCAAAATTTAATTCCAATTATTTTTAATTAATTGGCAAATTACAAAGGACATTTTATAAATTTAAGCCTAAAAACAGTTTTCACCATAATAATCAATCACCCCAAAAAATTGCCATAAATTTTAAAATTAATATGCAGAAAATGCAATTTTTGTTTGCACAAAATTATCATAATTTAAATATCAATAAATATCTTACTTCTATTTCACTTTTTAATAAATAAAATCTATTAAAAAAATTTTTTTGTTACACATGAAATTGAAAACCATTAAAAATCATTTTAATTTTCAATTGCTTACTTTCAATAATATTATTTCATTAACCGAATAAATTTATTTATCCCCTCAGTTTAATAATTGCTTTTTACAAAATTTCTTTTACTTTTTTTGGTTTTATTTGGAATTTCATAACCATCAAGGTCTTTTAATTTTTTTTCTTTCATTTGTTATGGTTTAATCAAGTTTCATAATAATTTTTTTCAAAACTTCACTTGCATTTTTTTAGTTTTATATGATATTTTTGTCTTTTATGTTTCTTTTTAAAACTCACTTTTTATTTTTTGCTTTTTGTAATCCTTATGTAATAAATAAAATAAATATCCTTAAAATTTGTATTCACACTACTTCTGATCCACTTCGTTTGTTGTCTGTACGTTGACTGTGCTGTATTGACCAGATTCGCTAGGTTTTATACTAAAAAAAAACTACATTAAAAGTCAATTTCATTATTGTCTCAGCTTTTTTTGTTTTTCTGTTCAGTTTAGGCTTTAGCTAAAAATGCAAACAATATGAAAAAAAGATCTCTGCAAAGTCTTAGCAGTTAGAGTTGTGTTTAAGCGTGTCTCATTCATGAACAAATAATATTACTTCTTCTCTTTAAGCCCATGAAAAAACAGGGTTGGTTATTTATTTGACGTCATTTACAATTTTTGGTTTTTTGGTCTCTAGAGTTTTGGCTCAAATCTTTTAATTTTGTTTATTTCTGCGAATGAATGGAGGACGTTTAAGTTAAGTTTTTGTTAAATGTTTGTACTACTTGTAGTATATATTCAAAGAAAAAAATTGTTGGTATTATTTATTTAGAATTAATAACTTAAAATGTAATTCCAATTTTAAAGTCAAAAATAATAGTCAAAAGGAAGCCTCGAAAAGCCCCAGTATAAGTTATAATTACAGTTTTTCTTTTCTCGGTCTTTTTGCGCTCCCGGAAAATTGGGACTGATTTTTAAATTTCCCGGGATCGCGGGAGTTCCCATTCAAAATAAATAATTAAAAATTTTTAAATATTTATAACAATAATTCAGTTAAATGAAAGATAAAAAATGTTAAAATAAACTAATTAATCATAAAACGATTAACTAATTCAGTTGTTTTTGAAATATTGACATTTTGGAAATTAAATTAACACTTATTATTATATAACAACTTATCCGAAAGTTGAATCGTTCCTTTGGTTTTTATCGAATTTTACTTCCGTAAAATTATTGAGTTTCCTCGATAAATTTACGGAAGTAAGCTTGTTGTTAGGAGAACCCCAAAAAATTTTACAGATATCTGATGCCAGGTTTATAACTCATTTCTAAAGATAATGGATTTTCTCCTACAAAAATATAATTAAGTTCTTTATATTTTTTGCTACACTATTAATCTATAGCTAAGGAAAACCTATTTTTTATATATTGAATATACCTTCTTTTAAGGCTTCATAATATGTATTTAATTCTTAAAGCTAAACACTAAAAACTAATTGATCTCTAACGAGAGCATAGCGTTACTAGGAGGACAATAATTTGTCCTTCTAGTAATGGGCTTAAAAATCGGCTCTACGAAGCCTTGAAGTCTTGCAAGAGTGTTGGAGAGAGTCTGCAGTTTTATAATGTATTTTTCACTGTGCTTTTCAAACTCCTCTTTTACCAATGGAACCTTTAAGTCTCTATGTATGTTTTCATTTCTTATATACCATGGTGCTCCCGTCATGGTTCTAAGAATTTTTGATTGGGCCCTCTGTATAATATCGATACTCGTATTACTGGTTGTTCCCCATAATTGGATGTCATATGTCCAAATTAGTTTTAAAACGGTTTTATACGGGATGACTTTATTGTCAAGGTTTAGTTTTGATTGACTGTTTATTAACCAGTGAATGCTAGAAGCTTTTAACTTCATCCGAAGTCTCTTGGTTTATATATGACGACGCCAAGTTAATACCAAGGTATGTAGCATGATCCGACTGAGGTATAATTATGCCATAAAGTGTAACAGGAGGACAATTTCCTCTTCTGAGGAAATTCATTTACTCGTATACGCCAGTTTTTCAAACATGTCTCCACACGTCAGAGGTAAATATCAAGTTGGTTAGATGTTATATGCGGGTTTTCGTGAGAACTGAGTATTGCCGTATCATCAGTAAACGTAGAAACTGTCAGTTCATCGCATACTAGTCGGAAGTGTAAAGTGTAGGTCCAAGAACACTTCCCTGTTGAACATCTGCTTTTATTTCAAATTCTTCTGTCACAAATTCGCTATATTTTACTCTAAACAAACGTTCAAATAAATAGGACCCCAGCAATTTGTGGTTATATGGTGGTAATAACATTTAATTTTATATATTAAACCTTTGTGCCATACTTCATCGAAAGCCTGCGCGACATCTAAAAAAAAAAAAAAAAAAAATAGCTGAACAACTCTTCTTTAATTTTTGGTTCCATGTTTTTCACGAAAACCAAACTGGTGAACTGGGACGATATTTCTATCGTTCTAGAATGGTATAATTTTCTTTTGAAATACTTTCTCGAACAGCTTCGATAAACAAGATAGTAGGCTAATAGATCTATAAGAAGATGGTATAGTAGAATCCTTTCCAAACTTTGGTATCCTTTTAATCTGAGAAGTTTTTCATATTTTTGGAAAAACTCCTAGTTTTAAGATCGCATTGAAAATTATTGACAGCACGATTATTGCCACATTCGGTAGGTTTTTAATCATAGATGATGTTATTTAATAATATCCAGCTGCTTTTCTAATATTTATATTTTCTTTGATAACTGTATAAATGTCCTCTGCGCTATCAAAATTATTTATTTGGGGATTAGGTTGAAAAAATGAGCTTAAATAGCATGCAAATAAATTGGCTTTATCTTCTGAACTACGGGTCCAGGTAGCGCCAGCTTTCTTTAAACGACTTTGTGTCTCTTGTGTAATTTCTACTCTGGCGATTCTTTTCTATTTGAAGAGCTTTTCTCAGCTTTTTTATTTGCTGTGGGCAGCCCCAGATTTGCAGCTGGTGATCTGATTTGTTGCCATTCTCTTCTAAGTTTTCTTTTTTCAAGAAGAAGTTTCTTAATGTCATAATTGAAAATATGCTTATTATCCTTTTTAAAAGTTTGACTTTTTGAATGATCCAAGGCTGAATTAATTAACAACATAAAGTTGTTGACTCATTTGTTTTGTGTGGATGTGACTACTGATATATTTTCTATATTTTAACCAATTTGTCCTATAGAAAGTATTCTTAGGATAGTTTGGTATGTTAGTCCTCCATAATATGTTACTATTATTGGAGAATTTTCACAAGTTAAGTCATATGAAATTTATGTAGTTATTGAATTTCGGTTTATATTTTTATATATAACGAAATGTATGAGATTTGGAATTTTTCTAGAATCAGCCCAGGGGAAACGGAATTTATGCCATTTTTGCGATCAACTAGTACCTTATAAAGCTGTCTAACTCTGGGATTTATCAATATAGAACCCCAGTAAGTGTGTTTGGCATTATAGTCAAGAGTTTTTCAAATTTCTCATTGCTCATTGTAATTCGTGGTGTTCAATACACCGAGCTTAGCGTTAAATCACCAGCGAAACACCCAAGGTGAATACAAGTTGCCTGCGGGTATTCCTTTCAGTGCATAATGTCACATGCACGCAAATTACATCTTTAAATCAACATATCAAATAAATATATTTTTTTCAAATGTAGAATTTTACTTCTTACTAGTTCTTTTACAACATGTTATTTTTGACCACAAAGCAGAATGCAATTTTTTTCTTTTTAAAAAATTCCCATAAATAGGTTTTTTTTTATTTTTTTTTATTTTCCATCAAAAATGCATGAACGACTCCGAAACTATCAAATATATTTGGATATTTCCTTAAAGATATTTAAACTCGAAAAAAATCAAATAAAATACATACAAATAAATGTAAAAATACATTATATACTAAAATAACCATACATGAGTTAGAAAATATAAGCATTTTGCATATACAAGAAATCCCGGGAATTCCCGCATGATTTCCCTAGATTACGGGACTTCCCGGGAATTTACGTCCCGGGATTTCGCGTGAAAAACTCTAGTTATAATATAAATTCTACAGTAACAGTCCATCCTTTCGAATACCAGGAAATTTGTTAAAAATTTCTAATTTAATAAAAATTTATAATTTTTTTCAGATAAAGCTCTCTTTGCCAATAGTCATGGGATATTGTATAATTTCTATGCTACACGCAATTGATTTTTTTGGATCTTCACCGAAAAAGTAAAATTTGACACATTATTTCATTTCCTTATCCATCCCTGCTACATTATCAATCTGATCGTTGGTTAGTTAATTTTAATATTTTGCAACAATATGTTTTTTTTTTTTTTTTTTTTTTTGTTTGTTTTGGTGCCTCAGAATACAAGTTGGTATTGTACTAGTCTACAACGGGAATATGGTCTTCGTTAATACGCTCGGTTAAAGTTAGAATATAATTTGTAATTGTATTGTAATTAATAAATAAAATGTTTGATTTTTGTGTTCCAAACATCTATGACTAATTACATCGATTACTACCACACTGAGATTTTAAAGATATAGTCCAATTTCGATATAGAGATCTGTGATCGAGTCAGCTGGTAGTGACATTTAGCCATTTCTAAAAAGATATTACGATAACTACAAACAAATTGCTTAAAACAAAAAGTGTTGAATAGAAATGTGAAAAAATAAATTTTCTACATTTGCAGGCCATTTTAACATTCTAAAGGGAATCGAAGTTCTTTACATCACTGTGGTGACAAAACAAATTTCTTCATTCAAATTAAAACACCTTGTGAGTCTCCTTATCATATGCATCTAAGAAAAGATATCTATGTGTACGAGAGATGTGAGTGATATCATTCATCATCTTTATCAGAGCTCTCATAATTAACATCCACGTTTTTAGCAGTCTATTTTTTTTCTTCTTACGACCGATTTAATCCGTGGCATTATAAAATAACCTGTTTCAAAAATCTGTTAACGGGCTTCTTTTGCACCATGTAAATGTTATCTTATTTTGGATTATAAATATAACTGATATAATTTAGAATTGGCAACCGTAAATAGCATAAAACTAAATCCCAAAGGCTTATAGGCAAGAGGACTGATACAAAGAAGGGACCGGTTCTAGTTCTAACACTTTTTACGAAAATGAACTATTTTTTTGCTTGGGCTTGCCACTGGAGGAGATTGACATATTTTATCTAACATTAGATAGCTCACAGATCTAGTCTAAAATAACCTGTTCAATGTTAGTCATTATTAAAGCGTGCGTTAGAATAATAGATAACACAGAATTTTCGTAACAACTCTTACTGCCGTTAATTTTAAATATCTTTCTTGATATAATATCTTCTAGAGACATGTCATATATGTCACAGCAGATCGAATTCTTGATTTCCGGTCGTTTGACCGTATGTAGATAGCAGTCAAAGAAAAATGTACAGAATAAAACTTCATTTTTTTTTTAAGTTTTTTTGAACTTACTAGAAAATTTTTATTGAGTAAATTTCGACAAAAGTATTAAATTTCAGAGTAGTAAAAAAGCTTAACACAAGAATGAATTCCAAGCCCAAAAAATAGAGAAGCTCCTAAGAGCTATGTGCGGTCGAGTAATGGCACGTTGTGTTCATTTCGTCAAAATAAAATCAGAGCCATGTCGAAGCTGTGCCTAAGCTTTAGTCGATGAAAGCAAAAAAATTAAATAACAAAGCTGAGAAGAACTCTGAGGCAAAGAATGATCAAAGCTCCTCAATAATAAGAAATAAAAACATAATCAATATTTTGTATTAACCTGGAAAACATACATTATTGCAGACTTTTGTCATGTTCTAAGATAAAAGTTTTGTATACCGGATAATGTAGAAAATGGCTCTGAATAGTATCGAAATAAAAACAATAAAAATTTACAAAACAATTTGTCGTATGACAATTTTACTCAAAATGCGACAAGATATGTGATTAATTTGCTTCTTTAATCTGAATAAATTCGAATAATCATAACAAAGAGTGTTATAAAAAGGCAATGATAACACTCGTGACATGCAACAGTATTTTTAACATTTTCTGGTAAGATTTAGAATTTTGGCATTACAGTAGAAACACTCAGAACTGGGAATGTTATTTTAATCCAGAGTATTAGTTATTTAAACTACCCATAATTGGTATTTTGGTAATTGGATTAAAATTAAAAGCAAATTCCAAAAGGCCCCAGCAGTGATCAGTTGTGAATATTAATTTTCAATTCTTATAGAGAGATACTGCAAAAAAAAAATTCGGAAAAGAAAAAAAAAAAAAAAATAAATAAAAAATAATCCATTTAGCAATTAATTTTTATATACTTAAAATGATATATCAGAAAAATCTGAAGAATAAATGTCACATGTGGTTGATTTAGTCTTAATCCTAACTTTTTCCGTTTATCTTTTATTTAAAAAACATGTTATGTTTTATTTGAACGCACACCTGATAATACTGGTCCTGGTTATTATACCAATAAAACATTTTTTTAAAAATTCTTTCATAATAATTTCTACTTTTTTGCAATTTTATACTAGTTTAATGATTTATTTCCTTTTCAAAGTCACAAATTCTATCTTTTTGTAATTTTTCTTGTTTTCACAATTCTCAGGATCAGTACGATTAATTATGAAAAAAATCATAAGATATATTAATGGCTTTGATAGCATTGCGTGATGACAAGCTCATCATTAAACAGATAATGAAAACAAGGTCTCAGAAGTCGTAAGGACTTTGTTGAACTATTCTATAAAGAATGTCAGAGATCAAGAAATAAAGAAGTGTAATAACCCTAGATAAGTAATTTCATGATAAAATCATCGGTAATCTTGTTAAAATGTCACAATTTATTACCATGATACCATAATGTTTTTTGTTATGGAAAAAGGAACAAAGTTAGCAGTAAATCTGAAGCATCATGAAATAATCATAGAAAATGTTTTTAAAAGTTATCTAAGTGGTAATATAAACGGTACAAATTGGGGTAGAAACGCCAAAAACGGAGTTTAATTCAGGGAAAGGGAAAAGCGTATTTTTTATAATTTTATTGTAATAATTAGGTCATTAGTACGCCAAACAAATATTTTCTGAATTTATAAATATTTTTTTTTTTTTGCCTAAACCACTCTCCATTAATAACCAACATTTAAGATAATCTGTAGTTCTCCGTTTTAAAGACACCCTAATGAAATTCGATACGTAAGCTTTTCTTGGGCCAATGCTAAAACATGTTACTGATCCCCATATAAAATTTTATCTGGAATTGAATCAAACGCTTATAAATGTCTTAAATATGTCTTTATTTCTAAAATTTTTTTAACAGGTGAGAACAGGTCGAAGCAAAAATCATATCAATAAATTTTATGAGGATCGGTTCAAAATTGATTATAGTTTCCGTATAAGACTCCCTCCCGAAAATCACTTTCTCGCGCATAATTTCTTTATAAATTTTCGTATAAAAATAAAATTAAGTACAAATAAAATATATTAGTATTAGTCTTAGAGTCAAATTTTACAAGGACCTATCACGCCAATGCCAATTCAAAATTATTTTTGTGCATTAAAATGATTTAATAAAACAAAACTTGCACGGCTGCAACTTTCAATATCTTTTCAATATCTTTGCAAAATTATATATAGATCTCTTTTTAAATAAAGCAAATAAATAAGCTAAATAAACATTATTTTATATATGTAATAATTTCATTTTTGTTCAGAAAACAAGCATATTTTCATTGGTTTTTTTTTGGAAAAATATTTTGTTCTTCGAAATCGCAAAAAATCCTCAAAATGTTTGTTTTTGTATTTCCATTCTACACATATTACGTAAAAATACAAAATTTTTATTTTCATCCAAAATTCGTATAAAAGCATTTTGAATTTCTATATAAAAGTAAAAATGCCTGTTTTTAAGCTGATTAAAAAAAAAAAAAAAATATTAAAAATATTTCTAAAAAAATTTTAACAATAAATACGGAATTATGTTTAACAACTTCATTGTAAAAAACTACTTTTTATCAAATAAAACGCAAAAATAAATCTGCCAAAAATCTGCTAACTTGACGGCGCACTACCTGGAGAGCGAAAAAAATTAAAGAATTCCATTAACATATAAATATTGTATCTATTTTTACCTAGAATCAATTGCTTTTCCAAAGCATTAATTTTCAGTTTTCAATTAATAGCAATTTTTCTCAATTTCACCCCTCTGTGCTGTAGGACATATCTATGGAATGCTTAGAGTTTTGGGGACTACACATTACCTTAAACCATTTAAAATTATAATTATATTAGCGAAAATTACCCGATGCCAACAGATATTGTGTATCGGTTATACTAGGGCGATTTAAGAAGTCCATGACTAATATTTCCCTGAAGGAAAAACTGATTGAATGCCACACTAACTCCTTCTTTAAAATTTAAAACGTTACACATGTGTTTCACGTGAGTTACGCCGATTTTGGTACAAATCTATTTCGACTTACATCAAATTTGCCACACATGGTGTAGAAAGAATTTCATCCAATAATATGTAGTATTAGAGAAAACTTTTGTCAAAACAGACTTTGTTCAGGCATATCAAAAAGTTTCGAAAAAAAACAATTTATGGACCAGAAAAAAAAGAAAACAAATTCACTTGGGTTAAAAAAGGATCACAATATTAAAAACCATTTCTTTGCAATAAACTCTAATAAAATATATTTTCATATAATATATGGAGAGATAACATAGATTTGATCGAGATTTTTCGAAAAAATTTCAGTATTTTTAGTATAGAGATATTTTTTAATTTTACTAGCAAACCTTAAAATATGATACACTAATAGCATTAAACATTGAAAATATCATAAATTTTATTTAATTAAAGCAATAGGTTTCGATATTACATATATTTTATACGAGAATTATACATAAACTTCTAAGTTGTAAAAATGATTATATGTTCGATTTAAAACCGCTATAACTTTCGCGCCCCCTGCTCGAAATGATCAGCGAGAACTGATTCCACATGCATTTTTTTATTTATACAGATGGATTTTAATGGATTTTAATATATATACATTTTTTTCTTTTTTTATTTTTTTTGAAGGCCAAAAAGCAAAAATTTTTGATAATGGCCCATATATGTGTAACTTTATTTGGATATATATTTTCTCAATTTTTATTAAACAAATTTTTATGTCTTTAGTCCAAAACACAAAAATATTTAAATAAGTTTTTGCATAAGAAAATTCGTTGGTGTAAAAAAAATAAAATAAATAAAAATACTACAGCTTCTCGTCACAAAAAAAAAAACTTAAATTGAATTGTTTACGTTTATTTAAGACAATAAAAAATTGAAGTATTGAGAAAATATTCAAATAAGCATCCAAAAAATGCATTTGCATTATACATATATTTTTTTTAATTATTTCGTTTTCCAATAATGATATTAAAAGTTAAATTAATTACCTTTCTAATGTCATTTAAATCAATGAAATTGGACTTAAATTTCAAAAGATATGTATAAATAAAATTATATACAAAGTGAAATATTTTCGAAATTAAAAACTTGAATAAAATTGCAATTTTTTTTAAATTTCAAAAAAATTAAAATAGACACGTCAATGTGGTTTCACAAAGCATGCAAGTGCCAAATACGAACCAATTCTAAAACCTAAGGTATTTTTCATATGTGATGTTTCATGGAATTCATGATTTCTGAAAATGAATTATTACGTTTATACACACGTTTATTGCAAATAAAATTAACTTGCAAATAAATAACTCACTGTTTATTCGCAAAGGAAGTGGCAACGCCGTATGTTTTATTTGCAATTACAAATAAAATATTAACTCACCGTTTATACGGCAAAATTTTTGTATCATAATATAAATGCTATATATATTGGCTTAAAATGCGGAGTAACTTAAGATTTGTCAATACTCTTAAAATACTGTTACCCAATTTAGGAAAATTCTTAAGAGTAAGGAATTTATTATAACATATCAAAGTTTATCTATGTCATTATTTAAATATCTCTTTCAGTCCAATGTTTAAGTACATCTTTCATTAATATCATAGCAAACTTCTTTAAATATAAAATGATTTACTAAAATTTCTTTATATACTTTAATTTTATTAAAAAAGAGGATATCCAAGACTGAAAATTAAAAAAATATAGGTCATATTTAATGGAGATAAATTAGTGTTTCAAATTTCTCAGCATTAAAATAAACAGTTTTCAAACTAGTTATTTTTCATTGTCAACACTTTAATCGTATTGTTGCCTATGGAGTGTTTTATTTAGTTTCTGTTTCAATTTTGCTTTTCGTCCAACCAGGATGATGACGATGATTCATTATTAATGTTTTATTTTTGTCAGAATATGAATTGAAATGATTTTTTTATTTTTTTATTTTTGGTTTCATTTTGATTTTAACCAAGTCGTTTATAAACAACATGTCCAGAAAATATTACGTGCAATGAATAATAATTGCTTAAAATATGACAATGTAAAATTATAGTTAAGTTTAACTGTTTAATTGCATTAATATTTCAAATAAACTGCGATTTAAATATATTCATGAAGGCAAAAGTTAACCTAATGATAACAATAAATACCTATCAATCAATTTCAAATCACATGCTTTAGTTTAAATTTCCAATTCTTTATTTAGTCGCTTATTTCTATTTAAAAGACCTTAACAAGTTCATAGAACTAACGTTAAGAAATTCCCACGAATCATAAAACTAGTTTTGTATTAATATGATTTTTATTATTTTAACTTTATCTAATTTCTTTTTGGCACACTTCTGTATGATTAATAAGATTTTGTATTTTTTCTTCTTCTTAACCTAGTGTCTACATTAGGTAAATTTTTATCAAAACAAACGTCAAAATCAGTACGAATATATAGAAGGCAATCTTTGTTAAACAGCCGACTATTAATTTGGTTGTTGCAGTTGCCAAACTGCATATATAAAAAACAATAATGGATACACCATATTGTTGTTTTTGTGCAACACCTTCCACAAATTCGCGTTAAGTTTGAAGTTTGTCTTGATAAAAAATTGTCTAATGTAGACACTATGTAATAAAAAGATAAATAAAATATTGACAGTATAATTCAGTGTTGCCAGGGGTAGCTTATAAAAAGTTAGAGGTTTTTGTCGCTAAAGTTAAAATTTTTTCTGAAAAGTACCGTTTTCTGAACTAAAAATAAAAAAAAAATAAATAAATTTTCAATAAATATGTATTTTCGATTCAAAATTTCGAAGAATAAAATAACACAAAAATATACTTTTGAACTGGGATTCCCACAACAACGCACCTCGTGGGCTCTTTCGGGAATTTTTATTTTAATAATACTAATTCAAAAAAAGTAAAACAAATGTTTCCAGGGTCGCCACGAAAATATATTGGCAATGCATTAATGCCCATCGTTTTTAATGAAAGCAATATATTGTGCCTTGTCCATGGGAAGCTATGACTTTTACCATCTTTCTAGCAATTTATGGATTCCAATTTACTTTTTGTGTAATTTTAAAGACCGAAAATGTATTATAACAATTTCATTCGCCACAGAGATCAGAAGATTGTTACATGCAAGGAAAGAGCATAATATTTAAAATTTAGTTTTCTTCAACAGCGTGATGTGGTAGGATATAATACATAATATAATTTTATTGAAGGGATCAAAAAACACGAAAATAAACAAAAAATGTGCATGTTACGTGGAGCGTTAAAAGATGTTACCAAATGTAACCAAACGGCAACACTGGTATGATTGTTGTTGTACAAATAAATATATTTTCCAAAATAAACAACAAAAAAATTCAAACACAAAATTTTTAAATTTGTACAATTAATTTAATATGAAGAGTAAATAAATAATATTCGGTAATTCCGAATGACAATTTAACCCTTTGGGGAAATTAAAAATATATATTAACATTAAACTTTACAAAAACATATGAGTGGACTCTCCTTTGACCACATCAGTTATGCTAATTGAAAAAAAAAATTTTTTTTTTCTGCAACAAATCAATGAGAATATAAACTATATACTTTGACTATATACTTAACTATAGATTTCAGCAGTAGATTTTAGCTATAAACTTTGACTATAGATGTTGACTATAGTCACTATAGTCTTTGACTATAGAGTTTGATTAAAGACTTTATAGATTTAAATTAAAGACATAGACTATAGACTTTGACTATAGACTATAGCTATAGATTTTAGCAATAGATTTTAGCTATAGACTTTGACTATAGACATTGACTATAGTCTTTGACAATATACTTTGACTATAGATTTTAACTATATACTGACTAAATACTTTGCCTACAGACTTTGACCATAGATTTTGACTATACTTGACTTGGACTATAGACTTTGAGTAAAGATTTCGACTATAGACTTTACTACAGATATAGAGTTTAACTAAAGACATAGACTCTGAATATAGACTTCAGCTAGAGATTTTAGCAATAAATTTTAGCTATAGACAACATACTTTGCCTATAGATTTTAGCTATAGACTGACTAAAGACTTTGATTACAGACTTTGACTATAGACTTTGACTATAGGCTTTAACTATAGATTTTAACTAAATACATAAACTATAGACTTTAGCTATCGATTTTAGCAATAGATTTCAGCTATAGACTTTTTTTTACAATAGACTTTGACTATAGATTTTAACTATAGACTGATTAAGGACTTTGGCTACAGACTTTGACTATAGACTTAAGCAATAAATTTTAGCTATAGATTTATGCTATAGATTTTATCCATAGACTACATATTTTAACATATTTTAACTACAGACTTTAACTATAAACTTTGATTATAGACTTTGGCTTTATACTTTGACTATATATTTTGATTATAGGTTTTGACTGTAGCCCTTGATTATAGACTTTAGCTATAGTCTTTGACTATATATTTTAGTTGTATATTTTGACTAAAGATTGATTCACTTTTTTTTATACTCAACCTACTTCTTTAGGTGATTCTTCAATACAAACTTGTACATAGTGGAGATAATTTGTTTGTTGCCTTCTTAAGTACCCATTTAACTTAAAGGGTTAAACCAAATAACAACCGGCAAATTTATGTATAATAAATTAAAGTGTGAGTACTAAAACATGCAACAAATATTGTCTGTAATTCAATTTTTTTTTTTTGATTTTAAATTCAAATAAAAATTAAGTTATTGATGACGTATTTACTGGCATTGGGGGCTTTTATAAAATTATGATTGTTTTTAAAATTTTATTCAGTTTTTTACTTGAATTATTAATACAACTAATGAATAAAGTTAAAGGGTCATACATAAAAAAGAGAAAAAAGTTGTAGGTACAACTGATTAGTCATATACAAGTTATTTCTAGCATTAAATTAATTAATTTTAATGCATGAATTGAGTACCCAAGTGTTAAATGTTAGTGTAGGAATATGTACGAATATAAATTATGTTTGTAACCATATGTAATCTACGACTCTATGGGCAAACTGTTTTTCTTGCTTTGTGACGTCATATAATTGTTATTGTTTTTTTTTTTTTTTGGTATATTTCCCTTGTTGTAATTTTTAATTAAAAATATAAAATTGTTTAGATTTGAGTGTGCGTTTTTTAAAATTTAGTTTTCATAAATCATCTTGTAATTTTACTCTAGTTTTGGTTTGCTTTTGTAACAAATCTTTTATATTTTAGTTCATATTTTGGCAAATAACCGAGTTTTGACATATTTTTTGTTTTGTTTTGTTTTATTTTTTTTTGTGTTGACGAGCTGTATTCATGCTTATCGTTCACACATCTTACATAATTCGTCTGCTTTAGGATTTTCATTAAAAAAAAAAAAAAAATCATTGTGTGTAGTATTTTTAATATATTTTGAAATTTCTTTTATCTTATTATAATTATTTTTATTTTGTTTCTTGTTGTAATTTGGTTGCAATATGATAGCTTAGAAATAATAAAAACTCAAATGATTTATTATTTAGATATAAATTAAATAGTTTCTAATTTATTTAGTCTAACACAGCTTAAAAATATATGTATGTAAGTTAAAGCTGTATAGAGTATACTATAATGAGGAATACAAAGACCTAGAGAAGAACGTATGGGAGAATGATCTGTTGCATGATTAAAGAAGTTAATCGAGAACCTTATATATAATGCGAGCACTACACGATAATTATTCGCGGGGACCACAAGGCATCATTTGTAGACTGCGATCCCAAAATACGAATAACCGAAGACGAGTACTCTTTGGGGCTTTTTGTCTACTCGAATTTGTGCTACTGAACATGGGAAATTCGAAAATATTGAACAGTTAAAAAGTAATGTCAAGGCGACTTAAAAAAATTTTGGTCCGCATTTTCTGGTGTTTCAGCTATCTAAATCGGGCAAACCGTTATAGAGTTATGATAAAATATACTCGCGTAATAACCTTATTAAGGGCGAAATATTAGGCATGTCCATTAAAAAATTTACGATCTGATAAAAAAAAAAAGAAAATGAAAACAGATTCATGTTTAGCTCATCAAAGTCAATGTAGTCCATTTATTCTTCTTTAAGGCAGGATTTTTTTTTTTCGACCAGTGTCGATAACCGCTTAAACTTTTAACGGCAGTAGTAAACTTATTACCTAGGACTATGCCAAATATGGGTGATTCAGCATAGAGCGGTACGATAATACTTTCACAAGTGGCAAAATCGATTATGGGTCACCCATCTGGGAAGGTTCATTAAGATGTACATCCAGAACGAATATGATGTCCACTTCCCGAAGAGTTTGCCTTAGTTTTAGTGCGGATATCGCACTGTAAATAGCTCCAATAGTCCTTACAGATCAAGTATATTTGAAAACACAGAAAAAACAAGAACCTAGAGACACATTACAGATTCATTAGATCAGAACGAAAATGTAGAATATGTAATGTTCATATGCCAGAGATTCGAAGAGACCAGTTTATAGACTAGACTATAAACTAGACTTGACTAAAGATTAGATCAGTAGCTGTACACAGACTTACCCCACAAAATGGTTCAGTTGTTTTCTTGAATAAATCTGGCCTGACGACAGACTGTGATGACCCGGAACTAAAGACTAGACTTGACTAAAGACTAGACTATAGTCCAGTCTATAGTCTAGTCTATAGTCCAGTCTATAGTCTAGTCTATAGTCTAGTCTATAGTCTAGTCTATAGTCTAGTCTATAGTCTAGTCTATAGTCTAGTCTATAGTGTCTAGTCTATAGTCTAGTCTATAGTGTCTAGTCTATAGTCTAGTCTATAGTGTCTAGTCTATAGTCTAGTCTATAGTCTAGTCTATATTCTAGTCTATAGTCTAGTCTATAGTCTAGTCTATAGTGTCTAGTCTATAGTCTAGTCTATAGTCTAGTCTATAGTGTCTAGTCTATAGTGTCTAGTCTATAGTGTCTAGTCTATAGTGTCTAGTCTATAGTCTAGTCTATAGTCTAGTCTATAGTCTAGTCTATAGTCTAATCTATAGTCTAGTCTATAGTCTAGTCTATAGTCTAGTCTATACTAGGCTACAGACTAGACTATAGACTAGACTATATTTAAACTTGGTTTAAAATAATTTCCTTATTAGGTTATTTTCAAGCTTATGATAATACAGCAGGACATTTTGCCGTTATTTTTAGATAAATAAAACTATTTATAATTACCACATTTTCTTTAAATAAAACCAGTCAATATTTTGTTTCATTTTTCTCATTTTTACCAAAAATCCAGTCGGAAAGTCATTACTTCATTCAGCCTGCATAGACAAATTGCATATGAAACCAAAATTTGTGTGAAACCTGATTTGTGCCAAAACCAAAGTGTGTTAGTGAACAAATTGTTGTCTTTATATTATGAACATAAAAGCAAAATAAATAAACAGCAACAAAAGTAATGCAAAATTGTGCAGCAAAATTATACTTGTTATATCTTTTTGTAAATGTGGGGAATTCCCCACAAGGTTTTGGGTAAAAACCATAACACAATTATCGAAGCACTAAACTAAGAATCTATACTCAAAATAAAGAAATAAAAAAACAAGTTTTAAACAAAATTAAGGAAATAAGTTTGGGGGCAAATAATAAACAAAACGAAAAATAAATCTCGTATAATTTCAGTAAAATATCAAATAACATTATTAAGTGCAAAAGTGTGTAGAAAATTAAATTTTGTTAAAATAACAATCTCTTGTATTTTTTCTTGATTTTGTTGATTTTATGTTTGATTGTTATTCAAGTGGGATTTTCCAGTTGAAGTATTGCATGAATGGGTTTTCTTTAAAATTTTCTTTATATTGTTTTTAAGCTGATTTCCTTTTATTGCATCAATTCCTTTGTTTCTCATTTACAATTGTTGCATGTTTGATATCCGCATTTAAACAGCAAACGTTGATAGTTTTGTTATAATTTTTTTTTGGGTTTTTTTCTTCTTAATTTGGTAATATTGCTCAGAGACAAATATTACAACATAGTTAATGAATCTTCAAGTGTCTCTAAACCAAACACCGACACCCATAGCTCTCCGGAGCCGATTGTTTTAGGCATTTTCATATAAACAACACGAAGGTTAATGAAGCTAAACAATTGGGAACGAATAAAAAACAATCAAGAAAGAAAGATATAGTCAATCAAGACAGACTATATGATACCCTACACCATTGTGTACGAAAAATACGGGAAGGGGACTTATATTACACCTGTGGCCAATTTTACTAAAAGTAAAATTAAATATATAATTACACAATAATACGTTGATACTAACATCTAGATGATTTTATGCACTTTAGGGCGATTGCTGGAAGTAGGTTTATATTTAAGTTATGGTAAATTATGAACCGGTTCTTATAAAATTTGGCAATGCTGTTTCTACTTACATAAAACTTATTTGTGTTGAATATTAACTAAATACTAACAATTGTATGGAAGCTATGGTCAATTGTGGACCGATCTTCATAAAATTTGATACAATTGACACTTGTACAGAAATTCTTTGTACCGAATTTCAAAAAATATATTCTTATTTTTAAGGCATTTTTGAGTGTTTAAACTCTATTTCGGGGGGACATTGTATGGGGATTAGGTGAAATAATAGACGAATCACAACCAATTTCAATAGGCTTCGTCCTTGTATCATAAAAGTCACACGTGTTTTTTATGCGCTACAAACATCAGCAAAAACGCATAATACCTTAACCACCTATGGTGGTGTAGGGTATAAAAATCATTTTGTTTTGTTATAGCTTTCAACAAGGCAGGTTTCATGTCACATGGTTAAGCAAAAACAATAACAAAATACATAAATAAGAGCGAAATAAAATATTAAGTTTTTGTATAATAGACATAACAAACACATACAAAGAATGTAAACAAACCAAATACACTCACACATTAAAATTTATACGTCCTCTCTTTGTGCCTATCGCTGCTCTAAACTCTAGGCCCAATGAAGCGTAGGTGTTCTTTGCTATTTTTGTTTCTTTTTATATTGAAATGTTTGTAAAATTTTAAATTTCAATGTTAAATTTTGTTAACAATTTGATTGTTAAATATTTGATATTTTGTGCAAATATCTTATTACAAAATATAACTAAGTGATAATAACAACAAAATGTTAACCTTGTTTTTTTTTTCTTTTTTAGTTGATCTTAAAGTCTAGTGTATGTTTTAGTGGTTATTGCCTTTTTGGTTAAAGAGAAAAAACAAATATTTATTACTGGCGATATGTATTATATTTGTGTACTCTACTTAGATTAAAATCTGTAGGATGGATTAAATTTTCGATTACACGATTTGAATTTTCAAAGAGTCCTGAAATCATAGTCTAAAGCTGAATTTTAAAATAATTTTAATGTCCTTTTCTGAAGTACATTTTTATAAGATCTAGATGAAATCATAAAATGATTTTTAACAATTTTAGTCCTATCAAAATTAATGCATATTCATTGGTATCTGAATAATCGTATTAATGTTTATACAATGATTAAACCTGACAGACAGGCGAACATTGTTAGGATATTTTATATTCGTTAACAAATTTTATTTATTTTGTTACTTTTGCTTTTTTTTACTAAATAGATTAGCATTAATTTTCAACAAAACATATTATGAAATTGACAACAACCACTCAAATTCACACGCTTTTTGGCTACATTTTATCAGCAAAAATCAATATTAATTAACATTTGAATATTAAAAATATCAAATAAAGATGTTTTGAATGTCATTAAATATGATTCATTCATAAATTGCCACACTTTTGAGTAGAAGATGATTTAGTAGCAGTGCTCTTTTTTTGTTTAAGTTAATTAATAACAAAAAAATATTTGCAATTCCCTCTTTTCTTTCAATTTTAAATGAAATGTTTTAACATAATAAAAAAAAAAAGAAATAAAAATATCATACGAGTATTAAATAAAAATGAACTCAAGTGTAAAATTATTAAAACAATATACATACATAGTAACTATAGTATTTTAAATTTATTTTTTATGTAAATCTTTTTTTCTGTAGTTTAATTATTTCAGCATATTTAAAAAATTTTCTTTAAAATGGAATGTGAGGTATGTTTAAATAAAACACGGGTAGTATGTTTAAATTCTTAGGTGGTTAGTAACGAAAGCAATATACCACTAAAGTTAAAATTTAAAATTTTTTTAATTTTCAGCCTAAACAAGTAGTAATTAGTAAATGCCCTTCTAGTCTCTGTTTAGAGGTAATAAAGCAAAATGTGTTCCTTCTTATTTTTGGAGTCTTTTCATTTTGAGAAGCACAATTTTCATTATCAGGCTTTTGCTGTTCTAGATTAAATATATAGTTGCATAAATATAATAAGTTGCGATCGTTAATTATGGTAAAGTGTTAATAAAATGGAATGTTTTGTTCCTTTTTTTTAAAAATACCAATTTGAAAATCGTTTGTTTAGGAAAACTTTTAAAACTACGTAGTGGTTCTTTAAGTCTTAGTGTATCTATCACTCATTTCATTTAAAATAATTTTAAAATGTTTTACATTTTATCTTCCAGCAATCTATCTGTGCAATCTTGATGTAAAACACCCCATATGCAGATTATTTAAAATTCATTTGTTTTTATAACTATTTTCATATTTGTTATTTCATATTTTCAGTTTTTTATTTTGTTGGCATTTTAAAAACAAAAACAAGAGAAAGTGAAAAATTTTGCAAGTTTTATTTTGTTGTTTTTTTTTATATTTTCTTTAAAAGTTTTGTTTATTATTTTTTTTATTGTAATTGAAATTATCTCTGTCGTTGTTGTGTTGAAAACAACACGACCAAAGTAGCAACAACTAAATAAATTGTACGAGGGTAACTATTTGTATTGTAAGTTAAAAAGTCTATTTTTACAGAGAAAAGCCCAGATCTTATCGATGAGAAATGCTGGCGTAGCGTTTTAACACACGTTAGTTCTTTCTTTAAGAACAAATTTCATAAAAATTATTCAAAAGTTATTATACCAGAAAATATTAAAAAGCGTAAAAGAATTACAATCTAATGTTAGATAATGTTACAAAAGCAGTGAATTTATTACAGTTTTGTCATAGAAAATATTTGGTTAAACGTCAAAAACTGTTTTAATTTGAAACTTAAATAGCGAGGGCTCAATGTATACTACCTATGGAAATACAGGTGAAATATAAAGTAGGTTTGGCTGTTTCTAAATTGTTGGAAATGGGGAATATCACCATGATAGCGTTTGAGAAAACCCAAACAAGATATGTAAATACTTATAAACTGTATTACCACAATCCAGGAAAGGGAATAGACTTCTGTAAAATTAGCCGAAATATATCCCGGATAATAATACCAGACTGAGGCCATGGTGTTTACGGAAGGCATTAAATAGTCTAAGGAAGGTTCTACTCGTATATTTAGGATCAGTCAAGCGATTGTTAAAACCCTAAGAAATAACAAAGGCACATCTCGAAGTGTTTTACAATGTAAGAGTGAAATAAACTCTTACCTTGGTTGTGAAATAATATGAGATCTAGGATTCCATAACATTGTCAAGAACGAGAGAGTTGATAAGCTATTCAAGATGGTCTCAAAATTTAATACCATCACCCCGAAAAACGCAACACCTTTCAAAAATTTAAGAATAAACTAAAGGAAAAGGCTACGGAACACATCAGAAACTGATCGAATTCCACCTTCGGAATAATGACTGACATATTTTGGGGAAAACCCAAAACTTGAGAAAACAAGGGAGATCCTTAAACTACCACAGGCCAATACTCAGAATACTGATTAATATAAGAACTGAACGCAGCTTAAGGCTCACCAAGCATGCATTGGAAGAACAATCTGTTTTGCCTGCGAAGAGGAGGACGAAACATTGGAATATTATCTATATCAATGTCCTGAGTTTGACTGCATGAGGAGTGACAAATTTTAAAGGAATAAAATACCAAATCTTTAATATCTCAGGGATCTCAGTTGGAACTCTCTGAGAAGTTACATTGAAGTTAATAAGTTTTTAACCTAACCAAACTAGTAATTCTTATGAGTAGCCAGTCGTATATGTATACTTGGAACAAGTTTGGGGCATAATTAATGACCCTGTTTATTGTGGCATTAAAAATACATATTATATTCTGCTTAGTGTATCTAAAAACTCGATTTTTTTGAATAACCGTTTTTTGGTTTAACCGAAAAATCTCATTTTAGAAAAAAACCGGTTGACCGGATTGGACTCTTGAAAAAACCAGTTAAATGGCTTTCAACAAGAAAATATTATTTTTTTGTAATTTTTTTTTTAAATGAAAGCCTAAATTTATACTGCAAAGATAATAAACTTATTCACGTTATAACATAAGAGAAATTATTTTTTTTAATTATAAATTGTTCTTATTCATTTGATTTGATCTTATTTAATACTTTCTTTAATATTTTATTCCTAATCGTGGTATTTGAAATTATGTGTTTCCAAAATAAAACATATTTTGTGATTGTAATACTTATAAGTGGGCACAAAAAAAAACTAGTGCATAAAGTTCTGGTTATAAAACTTATACCAATAGAACGATCTTTTGGTATGTTTTTTATGAAAGAAAGTTTTCAAGTTTGAATAATTTCTTATTGTTTTAATAAAACTAGTAAGCTTTTCTGCCAAAACTTTTACTGTGTATTTGACAACTTTTTTGCTGTAATGTGTGTACTTCTAAGCTTTTAGTATCCTTAAATATTTGTTGTATAGATCTTAAATCTATATAATTTATTTCAATTTTATTTTTATAGGAATTTCATTTTTATATAATTTACAAAATATATTTTAGGTCTTAAAAATTTTTGACTCAAAATTGAATGAGAAAAATTTGATTTGACGAAAATAAAATTTTTTTAAGTAGAGTTTTGTCACAAGTAGAATGTGGAAGTCTTCACATTACCCCTTCTTTAGTAATGTTATATAATTAAAAATATATTTTCATTAATATTTTGATTGTTAATTATTTCAAGCATACGATTGATCACCAAGAATATACCGTTTCCGCCACTTTTTAAAATTAGGTTTATCATGATTTTGTTTGATGAAAATTTCAAACAACATTTGCCTTTTCTTTTGAGGGTTCAATGTCATTGAAATGTGCCCAAGATCTCAAATTTAATTTTTAATTCACATATCTTGGAAATTCTTTGCCAAGTTTTTGAATCGTTTAGAGATTTGAGCAGGATTATGCGGATCTCGCTGACGTATCAATGCTTTTTTTTATTGTAAGTAAACCAAAGCATTGTGCAACGCTTAGTGGTTGATAGTTTATTGTCTTGATTTCAGGAGGATTACAGGCTAGGATTAAGACACCTTATTATATATGTAAATACCTCCAATAATTGAAAACTGTCTGCACCGATAATAAAATCCCGAAATTTTTACTTAGTTTCAGAATGTCAAAATTAGAGATTTTGTGTCAAAAATGATGAAAATTAGATTTTGTCTGATAACTGATTATTGATTAACTCTAAATCTTGGGATATTTTTTACTGTTGATTGTTTGCTATGACGTCATTAAAAATTCATAATTTGCAGTTCCTTTTATTATTGAGCCATCAGATAATAAGTGCCGCATCACGTCGGGGTCACCAATTATAGATGTTAAATCTATATAATTTATTTTAATTTTTTTTCTTTTAATAATTTTATTTTTATATAATTTACAGAATATATTTTAGGTCTTAACAATTCAATTGAATATTTTTGACTCAAAAATAAAATATAGGTTTGATGAGAAAAATACAATTTTTTTCAGTAGAGTTTTGTCACAAGTAAAATGTGGAAGTCTCCATAGTTGAATAAGGTCCAATACATTTTAACTGATTGTAATTTGAGGTAATTTGGTTGATGGGGGGGCTCATCTGGTACCTCATGATTAATAATGATAAATATATTTCATTTTTAATGTATAAATATACTCGTACATACAAACCAAAAATTTAAACGTTTAAATTCTTTTTTGCTCAATGAATAGTTTGATTTATTTTAATTATTAAAGATAATTTTCCAAGCTAAATAAGCTATCTGTCATTTTTAACCTATTGTCTACATTAGGCAAATTTTTATCAAAACAAACGTCAAAATCAGTGGGAATATATACAAGGTAACCTTAATTAAACAGCTGATTATTATTTTGGTTATTACAGTTGTCAAGCTGCATATATGAAAATCAATAACTAATACGCAATATTGTTGTTTTTGTGCAACTGTTGCCACCTTCCATAAATTCGCGTTAAGTTTGACGTTTGTCTTGATAAAAGATTGTCTAATGTAGACACTATGTATTGCATTTAGCAAGTTACATGAAACTTCTTACTTTTTGTCATGTAATTTTTCTTTTTGAACTCTTTTTTTTGACTAAAATTACATAAACAGTTAAATAAAATGCTATTAAAAAAATATGCTGTAACAAAATCTTAAAATTATTTTACACGGATAAATAACTAACAGTTTGGTTCATTTGAAGCACAGAGAAAATATATGATTTTGCATATCTTTGGTTGTCCTAGTAATTACTTAAGAAGAAATTGACTTGCTTTCGCATAAAAACGAGAGTGGTAAAAATATGGTTTCTAGAAAAATAAACCTTGTTTTTTTGACTGGGTTTAAATATAAATAGTTACCCTCATATTAATATTTTTTGTTGTGCAAACAATCTCCATTCAAACCAACAGTTTTTATTTGTTTACAATTTTATGCTGTTTAATCTTAAGATTATTTTTTTTACTAACTATTATGATTATTATGTCATAAGGTACTCTCTGTTAAATCATATAGTTAAAAAATGATTTTATTACTTTATTATGTTCGGGGAATTTGACTAAACATACTCATAAGGGTATAAATAATTGAAATAAAATAAAGCATTAAAAGCACAATGGGTCATAAATGCTATAAAATAAATAATAGCGTTGTTTTTAAGAAAATATTTCTTAATGTTGGAAAAGAAATTATTTTCTCCACAGAAAACTTAAATCAAATAAATAAAAAATGTGACTGCAATCTGACACGATAAATATTACAGGCCTTAAATTAATAAATTGAAATATTTCAAGTATTAAAATAAAAATTACAAATTTATTCTTTCAAAATCTAATAATCTTTACAAATAGAAATAAATTAAGTTCCAATTATCTTAGTCCAACATTTTAAACTGCTATCATTTCAACAACTCCAAGCCATAGTGTTAATTTTCCTTTTTTGAATTTCTTTGAAAATTGCAAATGATGTAACTTGTTAAGATACTTTACTTTATATATAGATTGGTAAAATCACCAACAATTTTCCAAGTATAAATTTTTAATAATATAAGCAGGGTTGGTGAAAATTTACCGACTAGACATAAGGATTTTTTTTCTTATAATCATATAAAAACTACAAAAAAAAATAAATAACATCAATAAAGAATTTTTGTAAACAAAATTCTTTGAATGTATTCGGACAAAGTACTTTATTAAGTGTATAAGATTTATAATGAAATATAATACCAAACACAAGCGGGAGGTAAGTTAAAATAAAATAAATCGTTGAACTTTTTTGGTAAAAAAAAGGACTCTGCACACTCAAGCAGAGCTGACAATCTTTTTGTTTTTATTTTTCTTTTGATCTTATTAAATTGTGAATAGAATGACCTTTGCTCTGGGGGGGGGGCAAAAATTTCACCATGATTAACTACCAGACATGATTTTATTGTTTAATAATTTTTCTATAACATTTTTCTTAAAATTCGATAAGATTTATATAAATTTTGATTTTGAGAAGATTTTTATTTGAGTAAAGTATTATGTTTTTTTTACAATTGTTTTTGTGAAGTAATTTTAAGGAAGTAATATGAAGTTAGATATTATTACAAAAAAAAAAAAAAAAAAAAAAACAGAATTTTGTAAGTTTTTAACATTTTTTTTTTTATTTCATGTGGTAATCCCTTGGGTAATAAAAAAAATTGTGATTCAATTTGAGATTTTGTGAAATCTTTTTTTTTTTTTTTTTATTAATATAGGAGGATTGTGTTCTATAAGTAAGGATTTTATAAGTAACACTTACTTAATAAAAATTATATTAAAAATATTTAAACAAACTGAACAAATAATAAAAAAAACTAATTTTACATTTTTGCGCATTTTGGTTTTTTTTAACAGCGATATAGAACCTTAAAGAAAATTACGCTTTAAATACCTATAATTTATATTTTTTATGCCAGACCTATGTGAAATGAATAATTAAATAATAAAATCTTGACAAAGTTTCATAATTTATTTATTATTTTTGTTTCAAAATATATTAATTTTAACACTTCAGTTGTGGTTTTACATAATTTTTTTTTAAATAAAATTGCTTAAAACTTTAAATTCATCGTATTATTTTCCAAATTAAAATCGTATTGTGTGCTTTTGCAATATAAATATGAAACCAAATTGTTCACAGAAATTACGGTATTTACAAAGAAAAAAAAAAAAAGAACAGAACAGAAAAGAGGCGTTCCATATGAAAATTGGTACACTTTTGGAAATTAGTCCATTTTTTACAGTTTTTTTTTTCGAAAATTCGTACTTTTAATTTTATACATTATATTTTTCCTATTGTAAATAGATACTTTTTGGGAAATTTATAATTTTTTTATAATTATGTATATATATATATATATATATATATATATATATATATATATATATATACATATATTTTTTTTTAAAGCCAACGATTTCTCAAAAATTAGAGATCTTAAAAAAATTTTAAAGTTGAGATTCTATAAATACAATTTGCGTTGCATAAGTCCTCGGTTTATCGCATTATAAAGCAAGAAAATTCCTTTAAAATACTTCGTACGTACAACAAAAAGTGGCCCTGACAAACGTTGCACCTTAAAGAAAGCTGAGTACCCAAGAATGAAAAAATGCTTTATAAGTGATTTGTAAAACAAAGGAAAAGAAATGTTTACGATCAAAAGCCAGTCATTTGTGAACTGAAGGATGGTTGAAGAAATTTAAGCGTCGACATGGATTTAGATTTTTAAAAATTACGGGCGAGAAATTGTCTTTGAAACCTCATCTTATTGATCCATTTGTGATAGAGTATAAAGATTACGTTGATCAGCTTGTAAATCTACAATGGCGACGAATCCGGTTTATATTATAGGATGCTTTGAAATCACACTCTTGTCGCATGTAGTGAGAAAATGGCTCACGGAAGAAAAATATGTAAAGAGCGAATAACTTTTTTGCTCTGTCCAAATGCGAATGGCACAGACAAATTGAAATTGTTGGTTATTGGAAAATCGAAAAACCCACGCGTCTTTAAATGATTTTTTAATAATTCTGTGATATACAACTCCAGTAATAAAACCTGGGTAACATCATTAATATTCAAGGACTGGTTCCATCACGAATTTGTTTCCCACGTAAGTTAATTTTCACCAATTAGTCAAAGTAAGTTGTTCATAAGTACAAATTTTTTAGGTTCGAGAATTTTTGACTACAAAAGGTCTGCCGCAAAAAGCAGTTTTGTTTTTAGACAACGACGTGTCACCCAGTTGAGTTACTAAAAAGTGATGACGGTTTAATTATAGCAATGAAACTACCAACCAACTGCGCTGCGTTTATTCAATTGTTAGATCAAAACGTTATCAACTTGGTCAAATTAAATTATAAAAAACAACTACTTAACCACTTACTTGGCGAAAAGGGAACAAATTTGGAGCTCAAACTAAACAACTTCAATCTCAAACATGCAGTTCAGATTCCAGCTACGTTCTGGGGTAAAATAGCAGTGTCCAATATCCGAAAATCTTGGAACGCCTTGCTCGAATTCGGCAGTGCATGGAGTAAAGAGGATAGCATGCCCTTAAATATTTTACAAAATATAATTCAGGAATAAAACGAAGATCTTTCAACTATTTGTACACTTGTAGCTCAAATTGGTACGGAACATCTTTTCACGAATGCTCACATAAACAGCTGGATTCAAGAAGAATTTCATGTGGAAAGTAATGAGGAGTAAATGGAATTGTCAGATACGGAATCGGAGGATTTATACGATAGTGATCATGAAGAAAACAAAATGAAAGTAGACAATTGTATAACATCGATAGACATATGCATACAATGGGCTTTGGAAAATGATCAGTCGACAACAGCACTATATGAACTACGTGATTCAGCTGTCTGCAATTCAAAATCTCCAATTTCTTTAAAAATGTTTAAAATATAAATATATCAATAAAAACAAGTCTAATTTTGAAAATTACCTAAAATTGTAAAAATTCGGTTTTCGCGACAGGTCTGGTTTTTAATTAGTCGCGAAAATTGTATTTTTTTTTAAATTATTAAATTAAATAATTTTATAGGTAGATTATGTATAGTAATCGAACTTTAGTGTTGTTGTCTACAACTAAATTAAATTTATGTTATGAATAGAAACTCCATTTCAGTTCCCAAAAAGTTATCGAAAATACTATTTTGAAAGTTCAATAACTGAAATAAATGTAAATAAACAAATAATGTAAAACAAAATAAAGGGAATTTGTGTATTTTTTCCAACGCTCTCTTTAAATGAATCAATTGTGTTTGTCACAGATGTTCCGCGATAATTTCACCAGGTTTAAACAGCTTACAATAGATGACACTTTTCAGAACTCACCATACAAATCGCACAGAGGGGTCACTTTTAATAAAACTTGGCAAAAAGTCGATATTGAAATATTATTTTTTTGCAAAAAAAATTAATATGACTGGAAAGCTAAGACTTTTCTCTCTATAACTTCATAATTACTTTTTTAGTTTATGCTCTAGTGACCCGTGTGCGAGGCATCAAAGTTAAACATTTTTTGTTATGTTTTGTTTGTATTTTTTTTATTTAACTATAAATATATTGTAAAAATATAACATTGCATGTAATTTCTCTGAAAATTTTTATTTTTTGTATTAAACTTACGACTGTTTTAAATGCAATTACATTATTTTAAGTCTCGATTACTTTCAAAATCTTAATAATTAGCGAAATTTTATTGCACTGTTTTATAATAAATTTCAAAAAACTTATTGTACTTTGAAAGAGAAAAAGTCTCTTTTCGCCTCTTAGCGACCATACGCATTTTGTGAGTTTAACTGTCTGTTTTTATAACACGAGCGCAAAAACGACTCGTCTAACTTACAAACAACAAAATTTCAAATTACATTTAAAACAAAATTTCAAAATTTGTTTTAAATGCAAGTTAGACAAGTCGTTTTTGTGATTGTGTTATAAAAACAGAGGCAGTAAGAGCATTTATGTGTTTTACCTCTTTTTGCTCCACGGTAGCACTCACATGTTTTTCTTATACTCTTTTTAACAATATGCATTTTTTTTACTATTTTTTATGAATTTATAAAATTTTTATGCATAATATTCCCAGCAAAAAAAGAACATCCAAATAAGTCGATAAGATCCTGAACTTGTGATCCAGAAGTAGTGCAAATTCGGATCATTTTCAATGAATTAAACAGATGTTCAATGAATGGGTATCAACATTCATTGAGTAGAAAGTCATGTTCACGATGTCCTGTAAAGTTGATTTTTTATGTACTTTTTTTATCAATTCAAGGAAATTACTTTTAAGTTTTATATAAACCAAATATTTTTTATGAAAAAAGTATGCATAACAATATTTTTCATTTAATTAAAACAGTTATTATTAAGTAACAAGTATTTGTAAATTCTTAACGTTTTATATCAGAAAAATGTATATGAATCGCTTTTTAATGAAACTTTGGAAGTAGTGTAAAAGTACTTCCTTAGAAATTACTTCGATTTATTTTTGTTGGGATTATCATGATAGTAGCATTTACATAGCTATGATACATGTTATTGTGATGGAATTATTACATGAAGGCGATGGTCACCGATCACTATTAAATTTGTCAATAGGCTTTTAACTTTCGTTACAATTAAAACAATATTCAAAAGTGAGCTTATATGGGAGCTATGCTGAATTATGGGCCGATCTTTTTGAAATTTGACACATTTATATTTTCTTATAAAAAACTTAGTTTTGCTGAATTTTATTTAAATCATAATTAATTTAAGTCATTTGACATTTGTATTGTGGATAGGGAAAATAATCGACAGATCCTAACAAATTTCCCACTTTATCCTTTTATACCAAAATAAATAAATGTGTAAAATTGTATCACGAGGTTTTGTAATTTTAAGTTGAACATTACACTTTGAGTTGGGTATTGCACTAATTTATTTCTGCGTTATTAACATTAGCATAAATACATATAACCCGAACCTCTTATGGTGTAGTAAGTTATAAAAATTCCCATTCATACAATATAAAATATTTTATTTTTCAAATTTGCAAAAAAGAGTATTGAATTAAGCGCAAACTTCTTTTTCTTAATTTGATATATAAAATAATTCCTCTTTTCGAAGACGATACCAAAAAGTAATACTAAAACTTTCTAATTTGGTTAATGCTAACTTTTGTTCAGGACGATCCCAATGTTTATAGCTTTGGTATGGATTTTCCTGGATGGAGGAGATTATCATAATGTATCCTATCACAGAAACCACATTGTTTGTGATATTGAATCTGCATTTTAGATATGCAAAATCACTTTAAGATGCCTCTTGGATTAATGTTCATCCAATTTCCTGCTTTTGAGTGAATCTAAGTGCTTTTGAATTTATGAAATAGGTACTTTTTCTACAAATTTCACAAAATATTAACACATTTAAAAAAAAAAAAAAAAAAAAAATATTTAGTTTAAAATTTTTTGTTTTAAAAAATTTTTAGTAACCAGAAATTTATAGTTGCCTGTGTGCCACTGAAGTTGAGAGTCATAGATTAATAACTAGATATTTATGTGAGAGGAAAAAAAACTGATTCAATTGTCAAAAACCTAATTCATGCAACAACAATATACATGTAGTCACATATTAGTCACATTTAGTAATTTTTATTAAAAAATTAGTTTGAAGTGCCACTCACATAAACTTCTAGTTGTATTTTATGCTGAGACCTTTCAGTTGCCAGGCAACACAACTTTAGTTCCCTTGCCATACATAATCGACCTATTAAATTTTTTTTAACAGATTTTGTTTTTAACTTGCGTTATTATTGAAAAAAAGCACTTCTTTAAATTTGTATTTTCGTGAAAATTGGTGCTTTTTGGATTTTTGAACAATATACATATACATATATTTTTTTTGTTTGAAATTTGTTATATTGTTTTCAATTATTTGCATTCTTTAAAGGTTGGCGCATTTTTTTACAAATTTTTTAATATATTGTCACCTAAAATGCAAAAGGTCGTAACCACACTTTTTAATTTTTTACAGCTGAAGCAAAAAATATTGTGAAAATGCAAAAGGCCGTAACCACAATTTTTATTTTTTTTTTTTTGCTTCAAAATCAAGCAATAAAATACAATTTTTTAATCGTTCACTTAAAGCAAAAAATAGATAAAGCATTAAACATTTTTAAAACCAAATTTTTCTTAAATGGAACAAATTTTACGACTGTTTCGTTTATGAAGTTGATGTAACGTCTTTTGACTTTTGTTAATATTGATGTCATTTTTGAAGATATGAATATGAAATTTTTGGTGTAGATGTAGTTTGGGTCAGTACATTATAATCCAGTAAAAAATTCAACATTTTTTTTTAACTTTAACTTAAAATTAAAATACAAAATTTTTCAAATTGTGTATTTTATTGAACATTTTTTGAAAATTGGTATTTTTAGATTTTTGAAAATTAATACTTTTTTCTGGATATTTAAAAAAAAAATCAGCAAATCTTATAAAATTTGTAAAATTAGTATTTTTTGAAAATAAATACATTTTTGTTTAAAAACATATCTTTTTGAGAAATACTCCTTTTTTTGAAAATTGTTAAATCTTCGAAAAGTAGTAAAATCTCTGACAATTGACGTACTTTTCAAAAAAAGTTCCTTTTCTTAAATTGTATATTTCCAAAAATTTCTAGTTTTTTTTATTTAATATTTTTTTAGTATTTTTTTATTTAATATTTTTTAGTATTTTTTTATTTTTTTTTTTCAAAATTAGTACTTTTAAAAGTTTCAGAAATGTGTCACTTTTGGCAAAGTTGGACCACATATAATAAAGAAAAGAGTTATGGCCCAAATACTAAAAAAAATTAGTGTTCGTTTTTATTATAGTTCATACTTTTCCGCCGATATCTCTTAAACAAAACCGAAAAGATAGTTCGAGGATCGATATACACTCGGAAATTAAAAATGGGCGTGATCTGCCTATTTTACTGCCCACCTTCGACATAAGATGAAATTTTAAATTAACACAAAAAGTTGCAAATGGTGCGTTTAATAGATTCGGCCAACCGAATATAACGTGTTAACGTTTTAATTTGTATGTACTTTTTTATAGTGGGTACTTTTGGAAAATTATTCCTTAAATAGAATTTTTGTTTATTTCTGAGCAAACATTATTTTTGAGCTTTTTCGGAAAAATTCAAAGTGGCCTAATAAAAATTTAGTAGTTTTTGGAAAATAATACTATTTTTGGAAATTGATATTTTTTTTAATGTTTTTTCTTTCATATGTTTAAAATTGGTATTTAATTCTTTTATATTAAATAAAATATTTAAATTTGAAACAATTCCATTTTTTTTTTGACATAATTTTATTTGCAAAATGGTAATTCGACAGGAAATTTCTAACTGATTGAGATAAAATTTTTCCTGCAGGGTTTTTGGGGACCTGAAAAATTTATTTTCCAGACATATAGTGTTTGTTTCGGGATCAATTTCGCATTATTATGTATCTAAGTTCACAAGACACTATTTAAACATATTGAAGGAAGTACGGAAATCGATATTTGGAATCCCTTACCTATAAGGATACAAAATTTATATTTTTGGATTCTAAAACAAAAATTTTCTAATGTACATTTAGAATAACATCCTTAGTCACGTTTGGTGAATTAAATGAATTATAAAAGAGCTAAGCTTTTATTGAAATTTTAATATAAAAATTGAGTTTGGGTAAAGAATATAAGTGACTTCAGATTTTATTTTCTAAAAAAAAAAAAAAAAAAAAAAACGAAAACAGTAATCAGCCTAACCACAAAAGAAATTTAAAATTTAATTTTTGTTTTCCATTTTTTTTTTCACCATAAGAAATATTTTAAAAACTGTTTTAAAAGCTTTTTAAAACTCATACAATAAACAATTTTTAAATAATTTCAATGAATAAAAATAACAAAAAGAAATTTCAGAAAATTATAAAAAGAAAATACTCAAAAGCTTTCAAAGCGATAAAAAACAAAAGACTTTTTTTTAATTTAATACGAAATTTTAAAATTTAGTTTAAAAAATCTTTTATGGTAGGAAATTGAAAATAATAGTAAACTTTATGGGTTTAAAATCGACTGTTTAGCTTTTGTCGTTAGGCTGAATGTCTTTCAATTTTAATCGAGTTTTTACATAAAAATATACTAACTTAACCTGGTATGCTTCGCTACCCCCACTATTGCGATAACTAATATTTACTTTTTATGGACCTACCGTCCCATTCTCATCTCAGCTGTGAAATTTAATAATAAAAATATTCCTACAAAATGATAAAACCTTCACTGTAATAGAATATGCTATAATTAATATTTATTTTGTATGAGAACTACCACTCCCCCTAGACTTATCCGGCCTATCTTCATTTCAATTGCGGAGCTTGATAAAAAAAAATTATTCCCGCAAACTTTTAAGACTTTCACAGTTATAGTTCCTTAGTTATGCTACAATTGAGATTAATTTCGTATGTGGCCTACCACTCCCCCTAGACCTATCCGTCTATTATAATTACGGAGCTTAGTAAGAAAACTATTTTCGTAAACCTTTAAGGCTTTCACAGCTATAGTAACTTAGTTATGCTATAATTAAGATTGATATGGTATGAGGACTGCCGCTGTCCCTAGACCTATCCACACTATCTTCATTCCAATTGCGGAGACTTTAGTTGAAACAGTTCCCTAGATAAGTGATAATTATTATTTTATTTGTATGAGGGGTACCACTCCCCTTGTTCTTATCGAAAAATTAAATAGTCTATTTTAATACTGGGGTCTATAGCGGTTTAGTTGTCTATAAGGTTTAGCTGTATATAAGGTACATACAAATAAAAAAAACAAAGAAACAGACAAACAAACACAGCAACTAAAAATAGGCTCCAAAAAAAGTGTTTTATACACATAAAAAATGCTTTTAAATTCGGAAAGTATGAACTTAAACTTAAAAAAATATACACTTTTAAAATATAATCTTTTTTTGGCTTAATTTTAAATTATCTGGTATTCATGCCAGAAAATTACTTCATTTATATTTTCAATTTTAATCGCATAAAATTATTATGGAATCTTATTTGAAAAAGTATGTGATAGTAAATAGAAAATTTCACTAATAGTAAATTATGTAAAAATTTTGTTGGATGCAAAATATGAAAAATTATGTTCTTTAGTATAAATTATACTCTTATGTAAAAAATATGCAAAATGTGCAATTTAAATTGCTAAAATATCCTATAAAATAATGAGAATATGACAAAATATGCTGATATGTTCAAAATATGCAAAATTATGCTGTAACAAATCGATTCCAAAATTTTTAAAATTGCCTAAAGCGAATAAATAACTAAAAATTTGTTTTATTTAAATTCCAAGCAAAAATATGATTTTGCATATTTTTGGTTGCCTTAATGATCACGTATTAAGTTTCATTTCTGAAAAAAGTATTATTTACCGAGTTAAAAAAGCTTTCTTACAATATGAAACTCCCCTAAAATCAACCTATTTCTATGACTACAAACCACAGTATGCAAATAAAAGTATAAAGTAAATTCGCATATTGTTCACATAATTTGCAAAAAACATTATTATTTCTAATATAAATTAGAAAAACTCCTGTTGTGAAAAATACTTGTAAAAAAATCTAAAATGAAAACATTATCAAGGAGGTCGTAGTAAAACGTCTGTTGGAGACTACAAGAAAACTGAAAGATTTTTATTTGGAATTAAATGAATGACAATAATTGAAAGATATTTAATGAATTGCATTCATAAAGGAATCTTTAGTTTGGAATAAAAGGATAAACATAACAATAAAAGAATTTGTAAAAAAATATAAACATTTTTCAAAGAATCTATTAAATTCTAGGTAAATTTCTTAAATTAATGTAAGGAATAGTAACAAATGAATTTAAAGAAGAGAGCAACTTTTATTATTTTTTAAATAAAAGTTAAAATGGAATTTATTTGTTAACCTTTTAAACTTAAAAGAAGATATGCAAGTATCTCTAAAGTAAAATATACATAGTGATTGAAACATATATATTTGTATGAGACCACTTTAAATATTTTTTTCTAAATTTTTATCTAAAAACTATATGAAAAGTCTTTAAATGTTTTTTGTTTATTCAATAGTTTTTGTTAAATTTATTCACAATTTATTTTTATTGCCTATTTTCAGGCTGTTGTGTTTTAGTCTCGCGTGTGTTGATTTATTTAAGTCTCCAAAAAAGCTCACTGTGTCTTCATGGCTCAGTAATCTACACGATAGTGTGAAACTTCATCTGGTGAAGCATAAGTCAACTGTGAAAAGAGGTGAGTTTTAATTTAAATTTTTTATATAAGAGCTACATTTCAAAATCAGTATATACTCACATAATTTGAGGCGTAAGGGTAGAGTATATGATGTACGGTGGTTAAAGTTGAGGGTATAATAGCAGATGTGGCCACAAGTGGTGCTGTTTTGAAAACGGGTGTTATAGCCTCTGCATAACCAGCATGTTTAGTATTAGCTGGTGCCAATGAAGGTTGTGGTTCTAATTCGACTAGTAAAGGTGTTGTAATCGAAGCTGATGCTGCCACACAAACCAGAGTCACAAAAGTAAACTATTTATTTTTTTTTTAGAGAAGAATTTAAATCAAATTTATGTATTTAAATTTAGCATTTTATATAAATCTTACTAATTTTAACATTTTATTTTTATTTGTTGTTAACTGCAGTCTTTTGGGTTAGAGTTTTATGCTTAATACTGTCCTTGAGTCTAGTTTAGTGTGGGCTATTTATACTAAAATCTATAATGTCTTCCCTTTTGAGAAATTCTTGTTTAGGACTCTTTTTGTTATGTTTGTTGTTAAAACTTGTTCTCAAGTATTTGTTCTAGGTATTTTTTTATTTAAATTTTTTTTGGTGTTTGCATGTCTAGGCTTTAACCCTTTTAAAGCAAGGGTATTACTGGTTTGTCATTCCATTTATAAACACTATTAAGGATAGAAAAATTTACTGTAAATAGTGATGTTCGCTCGTCTATCCGTTGAATTCATTTATCCGGAGTCCCTTTATGAGTGCTGTCTTAAAAGGGAAAAATCTGATATTGGTATTCTGATAACTGTGCTAATTCCGTTTCCAACAGTGTCACCAAAAATCGTCTTCACCAAAGTATTAGATCATCAACAGCAGGATAGAGACTGATTAAAATATAAATTAGCCTTAAGGTAGCTACATAATGTAGGAAAACAACTTTTTTGATTTCGTTGATATTAGTAGCAAAAGTTCAATAATTTCTTCCACTTTAAGTATTGATGTCAAATTTTACTATTTGTAGTATTTTAGCATTTCCGAGGCCAAATCTAAAAATATAAATAATAAAAATAAAACACCATTGGCCATTTATCGAACTTTAAGAGTTCGCTAACATTTTAGATATTCTCAAGACGTCATTTCAGTGAATAAAAGTTTGATATTTAAAAATAAAAATTAGTTAAATGTTTAATAATTTTTTTATTTTTACAAAAATATATAATTGTTTTATTGAAGCAAATAAAAAGAGATTAATTACTGCTTAGAAACAATATAAACATTAACATTAATTTATTATACTATAATTTGCAGTAATGTGTTCAGATTCTTTAAAATTTGCTTTAAAATCCTCAACAAAAATTTAAAACGCCTTAAATTTTACCGGCTTCCGAATTTATAAAATAATTGCTATTACTTTTCTATTATGTAAACTATGGCCTCAGTTCTTCATTATGGGTTAAACTTCTTTGGTGCGCAAGAAGAGTTGTTTGGTATGTTTAGTTTAACGAAAAGTTTGTTACTTAAAATATTAATAATAACTTATTAATGTTTCTTAACTCTAGAGCAAAAATTACAAAAAAATAACAAAAAATTTTCTATAAACGGAAAATTTATTGAAAATTTTTTATGAAGGGAAAATTTATCAAAAATTCTCTATAAAGAGAAAATTTATCAAAAATTTAATATGAAGGCAAAACGTATAGAAAATTTTCTATAAAATGAAATTTTAATGAAAATTTTCTATAAAGAGAAATTTAAATTTATTTAAAAAGAAAATTTATCGATAATTTTCTATGATAAAATTTATCGAAAACTTTCTATGATAAAATTTATCGATAATTTTCTATGATAAAATTTATCGATAATTTCCTATGATAAAATTTATCGAAAACTTTTTATGATAAAATTTATCGAAAATTTTCTATGATTAAATTTACCGAAAATGTTCTATAAAAGCAATTTTGTTGAAAATTTTCTATAAAAGAAATTTTGTTGGAAATTTCCTATAAAAGAAACTTTATTGAAAAACTCTTATAAAAGAAGTTTTATTTAAAAAATTGCTATAAAAGAAAATTTGTTAAAAAATTTATATAAGAAAATTTATAGAAAAATTTGTTTAAATAGAAAATTTAACCGTTTTTTAAAGAGAAAATTTATCGATATTTTTCTATGAGGAAATTTATCGAAAACTTCCTATAAAAGGAAAATTTATCGAAAATTTCCATAAAATATTTATCACAAATTAAAAAAGAAAAATATGAAATTTATCGAAAATTCTATAAAAAAAAAAATTTATTGAAAATCTTTTAAAAAAATAATTTACCGAAACAAATTTCCCATCATAAAAAAAGGGTATTCAAAATTCACCTTCTCCTAAACTCAACTACTACTAGTTGCAATTTAGACCCATTCCAAACAACAAAAGCTGTAACGGTGCGATGTAAAGAAGTCTTAAGATAATTGTATTCGTTTATAAAAATATTTTTACAAAAAAAAAAAAAAAATATTTGGTCTTCAAGTAGATATATGTTGTTCTTAGCTATTTTTAGGCTAAAAACAAGAATTAAACAAAAAATGACAACAGACTGTAACAAAAAAACCAAACTCTTTTTTTTTTTTTTTTTATTAAAAAATAGTATTAATGCTCCTTCTGCAAGAAGTAACTTTGTATCTTATGTTTTGTATTTTTTTTCCACAATCGTGCATACTGAAGTCCTACATGAGCTGGGTGAATTCTTTCGTCATACTCAATGTCAAGGTTGAAGTATTTGTACATTTTTATTCAGCGTTGTTTCTTTATATTGTATTGAATTATTCTGATGTATAGGAATAAACTTCATTTACATAAATTTCGTGAAGAAAAAGTTCATTGACTTTGGAAGGGAAATAACTATTTTTGTATTTCCAATGTTAAAGTCAAATTCATATATTAAAAATATGAATGTATATTTTTTTTTGTCGCAAAAGTTTACTTGACTACCAGTATCCTCTATATATTTCTAAAAATACCATATTTCCTAATTTCTAATAAATTATGAATAAATTAGTATAAATTGTTTAAGAGGAATCTAGAGTATATTGAACTTTTAAATTTATCTATATATAAACTGTAATAGTAACATTTGTTGCACATGTCCCCATTGTTATTGTTTATATTTCACACTTTACTTTAGGCACTTTGCTCTTTGACTTGCGAGGTAATGTTTTTGCCATGATATTTTTTCTTTAATTTATTCTTTAACATTTTATAATCCATCATTCGATATTTGTTGCTATACGATGTGCTGTTGTTTTGGTCATTTGTTTTACAGCGATTTACCTGTCAATCCATCTCCATAGCCACTCCAACACAAATATTAACGAGAATATATGTTCTGGACAGGCATCAGAATTACAGCGTCATAGGTATTAAGTTTTTAATTTTCCATATGTCATTTATAGTATGTGTGAATATTGTTTTTGGTCTTGAACCTTCAACTTGTTTTCTGTTGTGTGTGTCTGTTTTTTTTTTTTTTTGTTGTATTGATATTTGTTTAAATCAATGTATTTGCACCTTAAAGTAACAATAAGCCTTTTATTTACGATTATATTCATTATGTGTGCTTGTATTTATTGTATTGACCTTTGTTTCACTGAAAGTCAACAATAATAGTGTAATTGTCGTTTTGGGCAACATTTTTTTCACTTAATTTGGGGACATTTTATAACTAAAGCTAAGTTCACACTACGCTAATATTTGACGATTTTTGAAAATAATTGCTTTGCGTAATATTATTGTTTAACCATATAATACATAATACATATTTTTATACAGCTGAAAGTGGAGTGCAGAGAAAACAGTGCTGTTTTGTGAAGACAAAGGTGTTTTGTAAATTACGAGAAAAGGGAACAGCGATGTTCTTGTGTATAAACGTAAATTACTTTTAAGAAAAAATATATATTCTTTAAAGTAATTTTTATTAGTATGTGTATTAAATCGTGCAATTAATCGATCGATAATAGTTCGTATTTCCTAAATCTATTTAAATATTTTACTTTGTAAATTTTATAAATATTTGCATTTAAAATGAATAACATTTTCTTTTTACTCTAAATAAAAACGCTACAAATATTATCTTGTCAAATTAATGCGCGTAATGTGAACAAATAATCAATTCTATATTTAGTCGTAAAAATTGAGGTGAAACATGATGAAATGTTTTATGTCAAATATGTGCGTAATCTGAAAAAAACATTTTCTAATGTCACTAAAGATTATTTAGTTATTATTTAGTTTATGGGTATGTGATGATTTTTGTAAGAAAAAATAATATAAAAATAAAAAAAGTTATAAAAATAAATTATGTGGTTTTTGCCTTTTTGCCGCAGATATAGTTAAGAAAAAAATAAAAGTTTTCAAAAATAGTCTCAGGTGAAAGAAGTGAAAATAGATATATAAATAAAATTAAAGATCGTGACATTTTGAGACAATTTCATATAAAATGGTAATATTTTTTGACAAAAATATGACTTTTCTCCTTTTTGCTTTATTTTACGTCCTAAATGTTGAAATTTACAGCCCTTAGTTCCTTCAAGATTTATAACTATCATTAATTAAGAATACATGCGTGGGAGGACTTTTACTCGTTTCGCCCTATTTTATGCCCTAAATGTTGGAATTTCCAAAAAATTCATATTTTTAAGTTTCTTTCACAGTGTCTGCATGTCAAATTTTAAGAAAACCGGATGATTATTTAATAAGATATAGAGAGAGGGAGCGTTTACCACTCTTGTTCTATTTCCCGCCCTAAATAAAAATTATAGGCTATAGTTCCTTTCAGATGTAACACTATTTGCCTGTCAAATTTCAAGAAAATCGGTTTTTAGTTAGGAAGATATAGGGAGAGGGAGCCTTTACCCCTTGTGTCCTATTTAACGTACTCTAGTGATACTAAATATATTTTACGATAAAATTTCATAAAAATCGGTCAAGCCGTTTCGGAGGAGTTCAATTACAAACACCGTGACACGAGAATTTTATATGTATATATCGATTAATTCTAAAAATCTTTCATTCATTTTATAATAGAATGGAATGAAGGAAAAATTGAATCACTCAAATTGAATTTTCATTCTGTAAGGAATTAATTTTCTAGAATTAATTCAATGAAGTCAAAAGAATTAAGCCTGAGCAGTATTTTCTGAGGAATGATTTTAAAGAGTGATAAGCTCAATTGTTTTAAGCTGAATTAAATTTATATGAGAATTAATTCCTTCGAAGCTCTGACTATATCTAGCCTAAGGAATTTTACAGAATTATTCGTGATATACATTTTTTTGTGATTTTGTTGACCTGTGTAATTTTCTATAAACAGATTTTATACTTGTAGATTTTTTTTTTGTAAAATGTTCAATTTTTATAAAAATTTTATTAATTTTCTTTTTATAAAAATTTTCAATAAATTATTTTTTTGCTGAAATATCAAAATTTTTGGAAAATTTTTGATTAATTCTGAATTTATAAAAATTTTCGATAAGTCTTATATTTAGGTATATGTATTATATTATACAATTTAATTTTGTATTTGTATATTTTTATTTTTCCAAATCAGAAAAATCGTTTTCTAGATTTGCTACACAATGTGTTACATACTCAACTATTTTCTGTATACCGTCTATACACTCATCAATCTTCTATATATTTGAACCCCAAACTTATTTAAATACATTCAATATCCAGCACAAAGTTCATTGCATTTAAGAGGTCATATAAATATTTAAATTGTGCATTTTAAAAGCAAATGACTCTTCCAAGCTTCTGTTTATTTTACAATTTTAATATTACCATTCAATAATTTTGTACAATAAAATGTTAAGTATCTACATGATAGTTATCATATATTGTTTACTTTATTTTTTAATATTCATATAGTTTTTGTAAATTATCTATGGATTTTATATCACTGATTGACAGACAAGTCTATAGTTTATTAATTCCATTCAAGGTAACATTTAGAAGAAAATTATCTACCAATGTTTTTACTAAGATAGCAAACAAAGAAAAATATCAAAAAAAAAAAAGAGAATATAGGGTTGCGTAATTTTCTTTTTAAACTGATTTAAGTGTGAGGGGAGTAATTGGATGTTAGACATCCACATGGACAAAAAATAAATAAAATTATGGGATTATCATTTCGGTAATATTTTTTCGATATGATTGTAAATATTAAAGATATTGGCATAATAATTTGAAAATCTCAATGTGATTATTCTGTTTAAAGATATAAAGAAGCGAAAAGGTGCCCCACTTTCAAATTATTGTATATTTATTTGGGGAGAAACTTTTTGACGTTTGACGGGGGACGTTGTTTGTACTAAAAAATAAATACACTTTATTATTTTTGCTATTTTGACCAATTCTGCAGTTTTTTTAAAAGGTTTGTACACAGAAAAAAAAATCAAAATAGATTTTAATTAAGAAATTGCTTATATTAATTAAATTGTTGTTTGATTTTGCTGTAATCACTCCAATGATAATTTCAATTAATTTTTTTTCAAGTTAATTAGAATTATGATTGAATGTTTGCCTAAAATCAACTAAGATTTGTATTAGTTAAATTTTACAATTAATTAAATCCTTCTTTCAATAAAAACACAAGGATTTTAATATAATTATTTATTGAATAATTAAAAATATATTAATAATGCAATACAACAAAAATTAGACGAAAAACAATATGATAGCTCCAAATTTGTTTGAGTGAATATAAAGTTGGTATATAATTTCATCTTAGCGTCCTGTTTAAATCACCGATAATCACGTATAAATTCGATTATTTAAACCTTTGACCTCGAAAGTTTTATATAGATCACATGAGATTATTTGGACTTTCAGTAGGATATATAAGCCAACTATACGTCAAGTTTCGATTCAATTCATAAAATTTTGGTATTATACCCTTACAAAAATAGAATTGATAATAATATTATCATGTACACTGGTGCATATTCCTATAAACGCATTTAAAATTTTTGTTTTTATTTGAGGTATATTTGCTTCTCTTAGCCAAAAGCAATGTTGTGTTGTTATAATAACTCGCGATACAACGGTACATTTTTATGTAAGAAATATGTGCTTCTTGTTTTTGTAGTTTTCTTTAATTTAAAAATCAAAACATATTGGTGATCATTTCAGTGAAATATTCCTAGAAACGCAGTTGGAAAAAAAATTGTCAAAAAAGGTATTGCAAAAAAAAAAAAAATTAACATTTTTAATTGTTTGTTTCACTTAAAGTAAGTCTCTGATGACAATATCTCTTAACTGGAAATATTTTTTTTAATTGGGAAATTTCATCAGCTTAAAGGATGAACAAACGAATTTTTCTGAAAGATCAGGAAAAAAATTTAAATTAAATTTTTTTTGTGATCAAGGCTGTTCTAACAGAGAAATTCGACGAAAAATTAACCGTTCGGAAGGAGTTATTTAAGGTTTTCTTAAGAAAGGGTAGAAATACGGAGTGCGGAAATCAACAAAAGGTAATAAAAAATTGACAAAAAGGCAAATTAATAAAATAAAACAAGAAGCCATCCGCAATAAATTAAATGCTGCACAAATAAAAAATAAACTTGACCTTTCTGTCTCTTCCAAACATGTTGCACACATTTTGCGAACAGATAGTAACAAAAAATGGAAGAAACCAAAATGTAAGCAAATGCTAAAACAGCATCATAAGAAAAATCGTTTAAAATTTGCGCGCAAATACATGAAATGGACAGGTGAGTGTAATAAATTAATCTTTTCTGATGAAAAGAAATTCAATTTGTACGGTATCTATTCACATTATTGCTATCGGCATGATTTGAGGTCGAACGAAATTGGTATATCGAAACGCAATTTCGCTGGAGGCAGTAAAATCAAAAATATGTTTTGTTCCAACTAAATAGTGAATAGTGCAATTTATAATTAACTGCTGGAAGCCGCCCTTCTATCATTTATAGATACAAAAATGGATGAAGATTGCATATTACAATAGGATAACGCTGCAATCCATCTTTCGAACCAATCTAAATCATAGTTTAATATGAACTGTTGGACTGGCCGGCTTGCAGTCGGGATCTAAATCTAATGGAGAACCTGTGGGGATACATGACCCGTAAAGTTTACGCAAGAAATGTACAGAATGAAACCATAATGCCAATAACGGAGTTAAAACTAAAAATTAAGCAAGCCTGGGAAGAAATTGATAGTGAATTTCTTCAAAATTAGTCGAATCAATGCCAGACAGAATTTTTTAAGTTATCCAAAACAAAGGTTCATTAATCAATATATTATTAATAATGGTAAATTGGTTCATTAGTTTAAGTGCGTATATAGGAAAATGCCATAAAAAATGACATTAAACTACTAAAATTATAATGAAAAAAATATATATACATTTTATGTTTTTTGTTATTAATTTTTTTAAGTAAAGTCAATAAATAATTTAAAAAAAATAATTTTTAGCCCCATTTTTGGTAAGTTGATTAAAAAAAATTGATGTGCGTTTATAGGAATATGCACGAGTATATACAGTGCATGTGTAATATACATTGAATGTGTGTAATGTTTCTCTAAGAAACATTTATAAATAAATTTTAATATGTAGTATACTTATATTTAATTCAGGAAAACTTATCAAATCTTTAATTTTTGAGGAACTTTCCAATAAAGATTTCCATATTATTCTGAGTGCCTTTATAACCTAGGATGTTATACCAATAAAAAATTAAAGAATATAAAAGATGTCTGAACAAATTGTCAAAAACAATCAATATGAACAGAAGATCTTTTATATATAAATAATCTTCTTTGAAACAAAAATGGTTTTTGAAATTGAATTTAACCATCGGTACTAATGAAAGGATCGTCTACAAAAATATTGAAACAATTAATAACTTTATTAAATATTTAAAATTCCTACATATCAAATAACTATTATTAAACACGTCTCCTCTGAACACTGAAAAATCATGTAAATATTTCGTATTACTGTTTTTTAAGTGAGGCCAAACGGTGGAAAATAGTTGAAAGTTGGCTTAAAATTATTCTATTTCTATATTTTTTATTGAAAAGTTTTTCCTTATATTTTATAGATTATTGTCAAAAAATTGTAAACCAATTAGAAAGTTAATTATATTAATTAATAATATAATTACATTTCAATATAAAGTTAATTAATAATTTTATTAACAACTTATTTGGAATACTTTTTTCTGTGTATTTTTTTGTAAATCCCTATTAATTATGCCAAAATTATCTAAACCATGTCTAACAAATGTGTCGGAGCAGGCATTGTACAGGCGAGGGAAGAAAATTTGTTTTAAGACTTAAAAATTAAGGTTTCGATCTCTGTTGTATTGCCATACCCTAAAAATAAAACGGAATATTGATAACCTTGGAAAGTAAAAAAAAAAACATCAACAATAACTGACAATCACATTATTACTCCTGACAAAAACGACCCCTTCGTATTTTCGGGAGCGATTCAGCAGATATTAATAATGTGATTCTTTCTCGTATTAGAGATTATTAGAAGCTCGGAGTATTCCATCGTTCTGATGGAAAAATTTTAAGACACGACAAACTTTAGCCAGAAGAATTCAGAATGTACCAGGCAAAACATACAATAAATGACGCAATATTTAAGGGAGCGACAAAACCAAAATAAATTTTTTTAGAATCGACTGCGCTTGGAATGTAAGATGTCCCACGGGAAAGGAATTTTGAGATTGTTATAAAAAAAGACTATCAAGCTCGGAAACGTAATGGTTTGGGAATCAATTACGTTTTTTTCAAAAACATGATACAAAATATCAGTAGAGATCTGCTGTAAACTCATTGCAAGAATACCGAAGAGAGTAGAGAAAATTCTTGAAAATAATAGTGGATATACGAGATAATACTTGATAATACTGTGAAAACCCCATAAATAATTTAATTAGAGTTAATTTGTTTATACACAGAAAAGAAATAAAAATGGATTTTAATTATGAAATTGATTACTTCGATTAAAATTTTAATTGATTTTGCTCCAATAATCAAAATGATAAGATTAATTAAGTGAAATTAATTTACTTTTTCTATAATTTCAATTAAATTTTAAATTAATTTAATTACTTTTATGGTCAAAATTTTGATTGAAACGAATTAAAATATTTATCGATATAATTCAAATTGTTCCTCCAAAATGTTCCCTCCATAAAAAGTAAAACATTTACAAACGTATTTTCTTTATATAAAATTTTATATCTTTATTTTATTTCCAAAAATTTTCCAAAACAATAGTAAAATCTTGAAAATATTGTGAAAAAACTCATAAATAATTTAATTAGAAATTAATCAGAAAATAATAAAAATGGATTTTAATTATGAAATTGATTGCTTCGATTAAAATTTTAATTGATTTTGCTCCAATCATTAAAATAATAATATTAATTAAATGAAATTAATTGACTTTTTCTATAATTTCAATTAAATTTTCAATTAATTTTATTACCTTCATGATCGAAACTTTGATTGAATCGAATTGAAATATTTATTGACAAAATTCAAATTGTTCCTCCAAAATGTTCCCTTCATAAAAAGTAAAACACTTGCAACTGTATTATCTTTATATAAAATTGTATATTTTTATTTTATTTAAAAATTTTCCAACACAAGTCAAAAATAAATATGTATTTCACCTTAGAAAAACAATAATTTTTGCGGAACATTTCAAAAAAAGTGCTTGATTAAAAATTTTACAACGATTTTTTTACAAACTGCAACATTAAGAAAATTTAATTTTAAGCGAAAGCTTATTTATAACATTATCAAAATTATAGCAAATCTTACCTACTTACCACATTGCATTTAAAGAATTACCCTTTGTTCTGAGTTGGTTAAAATTCACATGAAACCAAAAATGGCCATAACTTAATATTTTTTTTAAACATTTTTTTTTTTATTTAAATTTTCAATTCTCAAATCACAATTTTTTATTTTTTTATTTTATATTTCTAAATGACAAATTCTTCTCATTCCTTTTAAAATTTATGTTAAAAAATTTATGTTAAAAAATGTAATTATATCAATAAATAATTTTATTGAATTCCAATGTAGAATTAAACAAAAAGATGATAAAAATAGTTAATAGTTTAATTTAATAGTTAATAGTTTATTATGAAAATCTAAAATTATTCATGTTTTTAATTTAGTTTATTATTTCTTTTTTTATTCATATGCTTCAAGAAAAAATAAGCATAATAATTTTTGAATTTTTCTTTAAAAAATGCTTCATCACGATTACTTGAAGAATACTTTTGCTGGTGTATTTATTTCTTTGTCTATATGTAAACATACATTTTTCACCATTGCTTCAAATACACTTTTATTTTTATGTGTATATATGTACCCTCGTATACAGTATGTCAAGATATTGCTTTTACATTAAAAGGAAACATGATTTTTCCATAGTTTGTTTAAAAAAAAAAACATATATAATTCTCAGCTAATGTAATATTTTTTAATACGAATATGTAAACTAATATATTTATTAATATATAACACAAAGAAAAATAGGACATTAAGATTTTATATATTAGACAGCAACAACTAAACAAACACAAAAATTTTCGTGCCAAGAAGTTCTTTTTACAATTGCATAATTCCAAAAATTTCGATCCAGTTTGGATTATGACTATCACCGATTTTTATAAAATTCATCACATATAATCTACTCCTCTATGCGCTTCATATAGCGTATTAACCTGCACTATATCGTTAACGGTTCACATTCTATGGACCTCTAAAATTTGATACCTCGGGTTTTTTTTTGTCAAAAATTGGCAAAAATTGGTTTTTTTTTGTATAAATCATCATACACAATTTCATAATAATTAATTGGACCAATATTGAACATGGTTGCCACATAATCCCTATTCTTGAAAATCAACTAAGCTTGCATAAATCTCATATAAATAAGTTTTGTACAAGTATAGATCGCTTCACTAAATTTCATAATTATAGGTCCATGAATGACCACGGCTCCCATATAACTCACATTCCCGAAAAATACTTCCAATATCGAAAAAAAATTTTACATAAATAATTCCCATACACCCATGAACTATTTTAATAAATTTCTTAAGAATCGTTCCAAAATTGACAACAGGTCTCATATAAGGCCCTCTCCTGATAATCAAATTAATGCATACGTAAGCATGTAGGGTATTATATGGTCAATCTTGACCAACACTGCTTGTTTTTATCCTTTACCGTTTGTTTTGATATTAAATTTAAAATAAAAGTATCAAAATACTTAAAAAGATATTAGGTCTGTTCGTTTGCATGATATTTTTACTACTTTTAATATTTTTGCAAGTATTTTACTCGAAAAGCGTTTCTGTGCACATAAGAACAGTAAATGTAGTAAACATTTTAAAAGAAAATAATTTTCTCTTTTGCTATATTTTACTTGAATATTTTGTATGAACAAAACTAGTAAAAAAAATTTATTTTCAATTTCTTGTTGAATTTTTTTTTAAAAAAGAATAATAGAAAATATGTTTAATTTTTTCAAAGTTTTATGTTGGAATTGTCAGTGGCCAATTTTGAAAAAAGTCTTGCAAATTTTGGAATTATGAATGTGCAATTTCAAGGCAAACAATACACATCTTTCTTTTATATTTTTGCATATTAGACATTCTGTTGTGCAATGATATGAGACAATTTCAAAAAATCTATCAGCATTTAAAACATTTTTGTCTGTATCAAAACGAAAGTCTGTTAAAATATGTTTTTTACTTTATAATTCTAAGAAATTTTCAAAATAAGTTTTTCGTTAAAAATGCTTATTTTCAGACCTAAACAAGTTACAAGCAGTAATTACCAGGGAAACCGTAAATATGCAATTGCATGTGTTTTTTTATACGTTGAATGAAGCTATCGATAAGTTTTTAAAATTTGATTTGGGATGTATAGAAAAGAATAAGATATTCAAAAATATTTAGTATTTATATTTATTTATATTATATTCATTATATTATATTCGTTAAAAATCTCTGAGAAGCTTGATTTTTAGTAACAAATCATGAAGTTTTATAAACAGATTAATTGATCCTTATAAATGCCATTTTTGAAATATGATATAAAGGACGTATTAGTTTTTCAACTTGCCCGAATAGCATCAGTTAATATTTTAATAACAATTTATTTTTTAATAAAAGTAATGATGCAGATTTACATATAAATCATTTTGCTAATATCTGAACTAATTAGATGGGTAAGCAAATAAAAGATCAATTAAGTTTTTATGTGATAAATTGGAATTAAAAATAAGTCCTTTTGATAAAGTTGACAGACAAATTTTTGTTTAAAAATTGCAAGCTCTTTTCATTTTTAGAGCATATATTTCATTATTTACTGCATATTTAATGCGCATAAAGCATTTTTTAGAGTATTTTTTCGGTTTCCCTGGTAATTACTCCTGTTGGCAATAGCAAAATGAAATACGTACTCTGTGTACCGCAACACACTTTAACGCAATTCATGGTGTCTTTTCTACTTGGCTTTCATTCAAACGTAAATATGCTGCTCACTTTGTACTTATCCAGTATTTAGGAGCTAAACAAATAAATAAAGTTAGAGGAAAGTTAGATAATCTAGCGTCGTCAACGCTGAAGTTTTAGATGTGATTTGATGTCTTTAAAATCATCCGGTTCGAAGGACCATATTAGTACAAGTATTAATCGTTAACTTCTCTTGTTGTTTTTTTTTTGCCGGCCCAATTTGAAGGTTGGAAAACGTAGCGTCATTACTGCTGTGGTTGTATAGTTGGTTGCAGTGTCATGAAGAATGATCCGGTTCGAAGGACCATAAACAATTTGCGATTGGTAATTGTCCTTGTTATCTCTGTTTGGCGGTAACAAAACAAAGTTTGATAACTATAATTAGACATCAGGAATACGTATTTTATGTACCTCAATACACTTTATTAGCAATTCATATAAACATCGTTTTTTAGTGGGCATTTTAACAGATTTTTATTGTTTTTATTCTAAACCTTCTACCTTGTGAATTAGAAGTAATTTTAGATTTAGACCTCTACCCATGAAAGTGTGTAGAATAACCCAAAGCAGTCAAATCTGTTAGTCAATCATCCTATAATATTATGTATTATGTACGAGTATATAAATAAATCCTTTACATATTCATGTAGAAATAGATTACAGATGTGTATTTCTATTTGTATGCTACGAGTATAATATCACCTTTTGTTAATTAAAGACAATGTCATTTACAATCCTGTTATTCATTACATTCTTCAACAGCTTTTGAAGACATTTAAATTGAAATTGTGCATATTGAAATATGTTCTAATTCTTTTATTCGATATTACGCACAAGTATTGAATTGTATCATTTAAACGAGTAATAAATTTTTCGTTAAACAATAAACCATTTACTCTCTTGTTTAGGTTTCTAAAGATAATTTGTTTATTATGAAAATCATTACAAATTATAGAAGACTATGATGGAGACAAATCCTATTTGTGTATATGACAATCAATTATAAAATCTATAGAATTTTAAAATGTTAGTTTTCTGTTCATAAACCATTTTGAAAAGATGCCTTCTTTCTGTATATCCCTTAACGAATAGCAAATATAATAATAAATCTTCGTATTAAATAATTTTATAATTTGGTGTTGTTGTTTTAAGTTTTTATTACGACGAATCATTAAAACTTTTTTTGCTTTTACCAGTGATGTATTATATTTTAATGTTATTAGAAATATTTCAAGATGCAGTTAAAAGTGCTCCTTCTGTTTTGTTCCTATTAAAAAAAAATTAAACGTTTTTTTTTTTTTAATTTTAAATGTAGCTAAGTGTTTTCTCTTTTTAGATAAATAAAGCAAAATAAAGTGTCGGCTTTTAAATTATGTTCTTCCCAGCCTTCTTCTCTTACGTTTCTAAATTTTAATAATCTTTCAATTATTTCACTTTAAACCAAAATCTAAATATCCCTAAAGCTTAATAAAATAATATTTGTATTAGAGACCTTTTATTTTTTATGTCTCGTCCTTGTGTTGTCTATTTATATTATATTATATTTCTTTTTCTAGTGTAAACTGTTGAGAATAATTAGTAAATATAATTTGTTTTAATTACTGTTAGTATTCCTACTTAAAAAATATAAAAAAAATCTAAAAATAGATTTTATTGAAACATAAACTGACGTCATAGCTGTATAAAAATTTAGCATAACAACAAAATGCTTGTAGCCTATAATTTTAGAAACACTTTAAATGGGAGGAATAAAGAAATAGATTATAAAAATATTAAATGGGGACAATATGACACTAATTTGAATAATTTAAGATTTTTAGGAATTTTTCTTATTTTCTTTTGTTGGGAATTCTAAGTGATCACAGATTTTCATTGTTTTCGCTTTAAATAGTTTAGTTTAGATGCAACGTTGTTCACCAGCATTCGGTTCGAGGGACTAAAAAAAGGGGAAAAGATGTATTTTGGTACTTTTTTGACACCCTATGTATAAAATCTATCCTATCCTATCCTATCTATAAAATTGATATCGTATTCGTAACTTATTGAAAAATGAGAAACAAGAATTTGATTCTTTTTTGAAATTCGGACATACATTGTACCTATTTTGGCCGGTAAATCATTTATAAATATTAGGAATAATAAGGGGCCGAGATGACTACCTTGTGGAACACCAGGAATGGTTTTTGATGTACATTCTCTAAATAATACACTTTGGCATCTATTTTTAAGATATGTGGAAATCCATTTAAGGAAAACAGGAGAAAATCCGAGTTTATCCAATTTGAACAATAGGAGATCGTGATTTACTTTATCGAAAGCTTTAGTGAAATCTGTGTATATTGCGTCTGTCTGTAAACCGGAATCAAATGCAGTTATAACTGAGGTTGCGAACTCCAAAAGGTTAGTAGTAGTGGAACATACTTTTTTTTTAAATCCATGCTGAAATGGCGAAAGATAACATACAATTTGATGCGAAAGGATTTCAGTAACTATCTTTTCGAAAAGTTTTGGAATAACACTTAATTTAGCAATACCTCTATAATTGGAAATGTTGAATATGCTTCCGGATTTAAACAGAGGTATAATATAAGATTTCCTCCAAACTTCAGGAAAGTAACCACTAAATATTGATAAGTTGAATAAGTATGTTATTGGAGATATAAGAGAATGTAAACATTTTATAAGAACACAGCTTGGAACACCGTCAGGTCTACATTTATCGGTATATTTTAGATTCTGTACAGCTCTCAGTACCATCGATTTATCTAATGTTGGACAATTTATTAGGGTTGCAGCAGGAATTGGATACGGATAATTGGAAAGTTCATGTAAATCTTTATCAGAATAGGCAGACGAGAAGAAAGCAAACATATCGCAAATATCTGCATCGTTTAAGGATTCTTTATCTCCAAATTTCATCATGGACGGATATCCAGAGACTCGACACGTAGAATTTACGAACTGGTAAAAATATTTTGGATTATTTTTAAAGTTTCTTTTCACCCTAAAAAGATAATTATTGTAACGTTTGATATTTTTCGAATTGTAAACTGATCTTGATATGGAGTACCTCATATAATCAATAGATAAACAGGATTTTTATATTTTCTATAATGTTTGTTTTTCAAATTTTTTTCAAGCCATTGAGCTGCTTTATTGTTCACGGCGGTCCATGTGCAATTTTTTTCCCGTCATTGGTATTGATTTCTTAAAACGTGTAAATAAGCCATCATGGAATTTATTCAAAATGATGTCAATATTACGAGGGCATACTTTATTATAAGGAATATATTCAAACCAGTTTTCAGAACAAAGTAATTGATTTCATTTGGAATAATCAGCTTGGCTAAAATCAAAAATCATCTCATCATTTACATTGGATTGTACTGATATCTTTGTTTCGACGTATACGCTTATTTCAAGAGGGGGGTGATAAGCATCTGCAGGTGTTAATAATGGATTAATGCGAAGAATATTAAATTCTTCAGGTTGATCAACAAATACAAGATCAAGTAATTTGGCAAGCTTGTTTACTATGTTGTTTATTTGGAATAGTCCTAAAATAGTCCTAGGTTTAAAAAGCATGAATCAGGAGTTTCGCACCATTTAATATTTGGAATATTAAAGTCACCAAGAACAATTATGGAGTCTCCAGGTTTGGATTGATTAGCTACAAATTTTATCGTGTTTGCATGTTGTTCATAAATTTGAATGTTTGACGCAGGAGGAATATATGAGCAAGTTATAAAAATTGTTCTAAATATAAAAGCTTAAGTAATCATAGATTAGTACAAAATAAATTTTTGAAAGAAAATAAGTTGCCTCTTATTGGAAAAAATAAAAACAAATTTTTCTTGTTTTGTTAATTTTTTATTTCAAACAAAAATTTCGCAATCAATTATAAACGTATTTTCACTTATATTTTACTTTTTTTTTTTGATCAACCAAACCTTATAATTTCTGGAAGTAGTCTTTGTTATAAAAATAATTTCATAGTTGCCATAAGCCTTCTAGCATTTCAATTTTCCACAACATGAGGAGCATATACCAAAGGTGTGTGATAGGCGCGAACAACTTGCGAAGTTACTGTTCTTACCGCTGGAGCCACTATAGGGGTAACAACACGTGCATGATTATGAACCACAGTTTGTCTTTGATGTGAAACGGCGGTGGGTATTTGTTGCACAACTTCACCCACTTTTGCCACGCCTGGTTGTTGTATGGTTATAGTTTCTGGAGCAATAACAGTGCGCAGTCCAGGTCTGGTGGAAATGGTAATGGGCAGAGGTATAGATTCGGCGGGTAAAATACGATGTTGTATGGTCGTTGTAGAACGGGCAGATGCAACAGGTGAAGAGGATGGACTGCCTGAAGATCCCGCTGTGGCAGATGCCTTAGCTGAGGAGGTGATTAAGAGAGAACCTCTTGAGAGACCAGATGTTGAAGTAATAGAACTTAAAGCTGAGGTGGGTTTAACTCTAGTTATGGCTGCAGGTGCCGGGCCAGCAGCAGCTATTGGAGTGGAACTAGCTGCTGGATATGAAAATGAGACAGAGCTAGCGGCAGAATTGGCGGAAGATTCATTTGATTCTTCTGATGAAGTTTTACTCGATTTATCCTCTTCTGAAATGGCATTTGACAAGGAGGGTATGGAATTTCCTAATGTTGCAGTGGAAGATTTGCTAGCTGTTAAAATATTGTAAGGATCATTGGGCACCACAAGTTGCAAACTCGAAATGGCAGTTTCACATAACCAAACTAATGAAAAACTTATTAATACCTTTAAGACAAGGATATAATGATTAAATATGTAAATGTTTTTATAATATAAATAGCGCAAAACCTTACCAATTTAAACATGTTGCTAATTGTAGACCAATTTGTGTTGTGGTTTTGTTTTATCAAGCAAATTATCAAAGTTAATTCAGTTATTTAAACAGCTAAATTAAAACTGATAAGTTTTGGCGTAGAATAACAACTTTTATAGTTCATCGCACATCTTTTGAAGCATCTAGTACTAGAATAATTTACGTTAAATCTTTAGAAATTTTAATTCTACTAAATATTTGTTTCTATGTGTTTATGGCTGAATAATTTTTCTTAAAAATTTATTGACTAGAACGCGACAAAGAAAGACTATGAAAAAAATGCTAAAAAATAATCAGTTGTCAATTGTTGACAGATTGTTTTTAATAAAATATAGAATTTCACTTTTTTTGCAATGCTTACAAAATTATTCCAATTATTTTTTTTACTTTTTGCTTAAAATTATCCCTTTTTCATCTCCCTGCTTTTCTGGTCCTTATGACATGATTTTAATTTCAAAACTTTTGTTCACATTTAAATGAGGATAAAATCTTACGTAACTTTTAATTTTATTTATTCAAGTTAATTGAAGATTTTAATTGCTTAAAATAAAAAATTTATTTTGCTTGTTAGTAGGATTTTATATTATACTCTTATCTAATTTATTATGATGCAAAACATTTTACGAAAACACAACAAAGACGTTTTTATTTTTAGTTAAACATCTTAGATACAGACATTTCTGTAAATAGCTGAATATTTTCTTTACTTAAGGGAAGGAAAATTTTCCAAGAACATATTAGAGCAAGTGAGTTAAATAACCGGCTAAAAGATGAACCAACAAAATGAAATAATTATTCAGCACGTGTCAATAAATTGTTGGATTGAAATTTTGTGATTTTTTTTTAATTTCATCTAAGTAAGATTTTGATAAAAAAGATTTTAAGTAAAATGTTGATAAAAATATGTATGTTATCGCAGATTTACATCCTTTTCTCAACTGGAGCTTTGTTTAAGAATTGGAGCCTTACTTAGTAATAAATTACATTCAATTTTAGATTTCTTATAATTTTGTATGAAAAATCAAATATTGTTGGAAAATATAAGTGATCACAGATTGACGTCCTTTTTTATTGGAGAGTTATTTACGAAAATACAGCCGACGTTTTTTTTTAATTTTCGATTTAAATTTTCTTATGATTTTATATGAAAATCAAATTTTTATGAAAAATATAAACGATCATAGATTGACATCCTTTTCTTAATTGGAGCTTTATTTAAGAATTGGTGCCTTACTTAGAAAAAAACTATATTCAATTTTAGATTTCTTATAACTTTATATGAAAAATCAATTTTTGATGAAAAATACAAGTGATCACAGATGGACGTTCTTTTCTTAATTGGAGCTTTATTTACGAATATACAGCCAATTTTAATTTTCTTATGATTTTATATGAAAAATCAAGTTTTGCTGCAAAATATAAGTGATCACAGATTGACATCCTTTTCTTAATTGTAGCGTTATTTCCAAAATAAAATTTTGTGAAAAATATATGTGATCAGAGATTGATATTCTTTTCCTAATTTTAATTTTTTTATGATTTTATGTGAAAAATCAAATTTTTATGAAAAATATAAGTTATCACAGATTGACGTCCTTTTCTTAATTGGAGCGGTATTTACGAAAATACAGCTAACTTAATTTTTTTTATGATTTTAAAAGAAAAATCAAATTTTGATGAAAAATATAAGTAACCACAAATTGTCGTTATTTCCTTAATTGAACTGCTATTTACGAAAATGCAGCTAATTTTAATTTTCTCACGATTTTATATGAAAAATAAAATTTTGATGAAAAATATAAGTCGTCCTTTTTTTACTTGGAGAAAATACTTACTGCTTACTGATCACATGTTATGGTTGCGAAATAAATGTGATATATTTTTTAAAATATATCAACTCAATTCAATTTATTTTTCCTTTTAAATTCTACTTTAATGTTTAAATTCGATGTAAACTAGTTGTATTAAGAAAAATCTTGCAAAAGGGTATTATTCTAAAAAAATATTTTTTTTTTGTTTTGTGACCTTCTTAATACTCATTTATTTTCTAATATGTATGTGTTCTTGGCAAAAAAGTTTTTTCTTGAAATTTACCAAATACACATCCATACATCATATAAAAAAGTATTTACAATCAGTAATCAAAATAAGTTTACATATAATCCGATTTTCTTTTGGTTATTTGCCACATACATATTTACATATTTTATGCTTCCAAACATTTCAAATAAAACGACATACATGTTTGTATGTATGTTTATTTTATTTTACATGCAGTTTCTAAGAAAAACTTTAGATTTCAATGGATTAAATCGTATAAAGGGGATTTTGTTTTTTTTCGATTTTTTTTTTCATATTTCATTTATGATCTTTTCGCTTTTTGGTGTGCATCAAAATATGATGACATTTGTTTTGGATTTTGCACCATTTAAATAAATTATTTAAGTATTTAAATATAAATTCATACATACATGTGTTTGTATGTATATATTTGTGCATTTTTGTAAGCAAAATCTTTGTATTGTGTAATGAAATTATTAAGTATTACAAAATATGCTTATAAAGAGCTTAAGTTTTTATATATTGCCAAACAAAGTAAAGGGTATTTTAAGCTACTTATAATTTTACGATTTAATTAGAGATTAAGAAATGTCTAGAAATGCTTTTCAATTTAATTGTTTAATGCAAGTATAAAATGTAATTGTAAAAAAAATGAAATTTTATTCTGAGAAAAATTTGTCTTTAATATTGGAAATAAACTTTTCTTGAATAGTACGCAGTGGCTAATTTTGCCATTTTATTGTTGAAATTTGGAACATCGATAGAGGAGGAGTTGGGCTTTTAGACTATTGTTGACTGTATTGACTGAATTCTTCTATAAATTTTAAAATAGTAACATTATTTATACATAATTTTAAAGAAGACATAATTTTCTTTAAAATGATATACACTCATAATTTGACTATCTTATGTTTGTAACGTTTTTAGTAAATATATTTTGCATAAGTAAAACATTGCAAATTATCAAATCTTTACGATTTTTTTCATACTATTTTTGATACAGTTTTATCACACGTAATAATGTAGTAGAAAAATTAGGGTTTCACAATTTTTCTGCGCATTGCTTAATTCAAATTTATTTATTCGATACGATGTAAAGTATACATATCATATATCATTTTAATGGAAATTGTGTCTTCTTTAAAATTATGTTTAAGAAATTTTAATATTTTAAAATTTATAGAAGACTTCTTACAATAAAGCAAAAAAAAAAAAAAAAATGCAAATATGTTTACAGGAACATATTTTATAAATTTGAGCCTTAATATTTTCAAAATGCTTAAGTTTTGTACATGTTATAAAGTGACTAGCGAAGAATGGACACATGTTAAGGTCAGAAAAATATATATAATTTTACTATATATATATTTTTAAAGTTCAAGGTTTTTGTTATTGAAAATGTTTTTTTTTTAAGAAAATTACCTCGTGCGACTAAATTTACCGGTGGGTTGTTAAAATTTTTTCGCAGAACCTTTAAAATCTTATCATTCTATATAATCTAATTCATAAAAATACCAAAATTAACAATCAAAATTTTTTAAAGGCTAAAAAAAAGTTAAACTTTTTTTTAAAAAAATTAATCATTCTCGTCTATTGCAGAATGTAGGGTGCACGTTAAAATTTTCGAAAGTTACGCGTACACGCTTTCTTAAGATCTAGTTTTTCAGAAAATTTTAAGAAAATATTTAACTCCTTTAACAAAATTTTTTAAAAAAAGTTAAATATATAAAGTTACTTTTTTGGAAAAAAAATTGCAATTTTTGAGACCTGTTTTAAAATTTTAAATTTAACAATTTTTTTCTAGTTATCGAATTGAGACAATAAAAAAATTCAATTCTTTACCTTAATTCAGAAAATTATAAATATTTTATAAAAATTTTTTTAAATCATTTTCGAATTTTTATTTTAAAAATTATAGGACAAAAACGAAAAAAGTCAAGGTCAAAAATGACAAGTTAAAATTTTGAATTTAAATATCTTTTAATCCATAAGAGATAATATATTACAGTTTTTTCTTTACAGTTTTTTCTTTCACAAATGTTCAATTATTTACAATCGGTTTATATCTGTAAAAGTTACAAGCTCCGATATGTTTTTCCACTCTCGAGGTGGTTAACTTTTTGCCTACTGTAGCGCCGTCCATGCTTCAGTTACTTACACCAGCCAACAATATTCTAAAAGTCTAGTTACTCCTATAATGATGTACCAAGTTTTATCAAAATCGATGCAGCAGTTTAGAAGATCCAGATTTATTACCATTTATTTTGCAAAAGTTCCCATTCTGCACTGTCAATTAGATATGTAACAAAATCAAAACTATTACAACTTTAAGAACAATTCACTTAATTTGCCACTCGTTCTGAATTTCCAACACTGCCTTTCCCGACATACTAAATAAAAGCAGCTACCAAATTTGCCAACTCTGTTTACAACTTCAAATCTCTTTTGTTAACTTCTCTTTAATCATTTCATTTATCTTACTTGCAAATAACAGAAAAAATCACAATAAATTTCTTACACAATAAAATCTAGTTTTAAACAAATAATTAAATTAAAAATTATTTACACAACATTACACTAAATAATATTCTTAATTATGCACATAAATCGGTCTTATATCTAAGAAATCCAAATTGTCTTTCACCTTTTCCGTATGATGAACTGTATGATTAAGATTGGTGGGGGCTACATAACCCAAAGCCCGACCACGTGGTGATATAACCAAGTGAGCATAATTCTGTGATGATCCCTGATATGAAACCACCGAAGGAGCAGCATCAATTATTAAGGTATTCTGTCTACTTAAAGGTTGTGATGTAGAGGACCAGAATAAAATACTTAATATAAGCAAAACAATCCATAAGATATCAGTTGTGGGAAACTGTAAAATGAATATTTTTAAAGGAATTCTTAAATTATCGCAATATGTGTTGAATTTTCTATAATAATAATAATAATAATAATAATAATAATGAAAAAAAAAAAAATTCACTTACTTTATTCATGTTGATAGATTGAAGGAGTTTTATAGACTGTTTATTTTAAAAATAAGAGTCATTTCGCTTTAGTTTGTACTTTAATATTTCTTTTACTTTTTATTGTTGTTAATTCTTTATATTTGTTGTCTTTTCTCAAGATACTACTCAAGAGGTACTTTTAGGAATTGAGTGTTTTAGTCTAACAAAAAAGTTATGTTTTTTTTTACAAAAAAGTAATAATAGTACAAAAAAAATAGAAGGTGTGTGTGCACACAATTATTTACGTAAACAATAACAACACAATTTACAAGCAACAACAAATAATACTAGTAAATAGTAAGAAATAAATTTAATACTCCAGCTAAAAAAAAAAAAAACCTACAAATCCAAACAACCCGCAACAAAAGTATGATTATTTTTTTTTTTTACAAAATATTGAAAAAAGTGAAGGTTGTATATAAAATGAAATAATACTGGTGTGTTAATATTGAAATAAAAAATAAATCAGAAACAATCTTAAATAGATGGTAGTGGACGAAGTGACAGTATCCGTATAGAGTTTAAAGATATTGAACAGACTTAGGGATCTTCTTGAATGTTTTCTTATAGATGATGGCAGAGACGGGGGGGATGTAATTAATAAAAGAGCCAATCTATAAGAAAATATTTAATTATAATTACTCCTATAGGAGTTCTTATAATTGTAGGGATGAGAAAAAACAATAACAAGATTAGTGTTAGAATCCATAAAGTAGCTGGCTGTTGCTGCATAAAAAAACTTACCTTTCTTTGAATTACCTTTAGGAAATGAAGTGCAGGTATTCTGTTGGTTTCAATTCAATTTCAGGTTTTATTATACTTAAACAATTTTAAAGTTGAGATCGGGAGGTAAGTATAAATAGCTCAGAGATAAGTTTACAATCTTTCAGTTTGTGGTAAGTATAACTTTTAGGTTAAGGTAAGTATAAGTTTTAGGTTAAGCTAATTATGAATTTAGCGGTAATTATTTATAGATGAAGTGATCTTGGCGATGGACTGATAACACGTGACTTCTTTCTTCATGATAGCAATAATAGTAAGTAATTTATTCCAATAAATTTCGGGTTTTTTTCAATAACATTTTCCTTTACAGCGTGTATTAAAAATGCAGGCAATTTATACAAAGTACACTTAAAAAAACAATAATAATAATAATAATAATAATAATAATAATAATAATAATAATAATAAATAAATAAATAACTGCCTTATATTAATTGGAATAGTAATTAATTCATTTAATTAATTAATTTAATTGTCCAACAAGTTTGGACAGATATGTTAAAAAGATTCAGTTACAAAAAATGCGATGGCAATAAAATTAAAATAATTTTTAATTCTATTTGTTATAAATTTGTCTAGATTCCTTTTGAGATTATAACTATTAAAATGTGCATCATCATAGTAAATATTTTCATACTTAAAAATTTAGTTTGACCCAAATGTTTTTGCGATATATGTCAATAAGTGTGAATAGCTTTGAACTGCTATCCAAATCGTATACAAATTACATTCATAAAAGTGAACTGAAGACTTAATAGAAAATATTGAATCATTTGTAATCTATGCCACAAATTACTGCTAATATTAGACTTAAAACATTCAAAGTTCTTGAAAGTCTAAATAAAAACGCTTTAAAATATTTTGAAAAAAAAAAAATGTTTTACATTTGATACCACGTACAGAATATTAAAAACTTTGTGAAGAAAATCTAATAATATAAAATATAGTAAAAATATAGTAAACTGTTTCCAACTTATTTTACTTTACGGATCTTTTTTAAAATTGCTCCAGTAAGACATTCAAAACTTATAGTAGGATTAATAGTGCAATAAACACAGACTCTGCACAGTGGGGCAGAATCAAAATTTTTTTGGGAATAAATCTGTAACTTCTAATAGGCTGGTTGGCTCTACATAAAATTTCACATAGGTATAGCAGAGGAGTGTGAAATTTTAAATTTGGAAGGTTGACCTCACCAGTCTTGCCATTTTAGCATTTTTTTCTGCTAGATTTAGCAGAATGGCAAATAGCATATTTATTTTGAAAAATTTTGCTAATTGCATTTTAGTATAATCGACTTGCTGAAAGCAGATTTTTAGCACAATTTTCATAATATGATGTTTACACTAAATTTTTTTTCATTGATTTACTTTTAAAACTTAGACCTCAAATATCCCCTTAGCAAAAACTTTGTATCAAATAACTTAGTTAGATAATTTACTGCAAATTAGATCAGATAAAATAGTTCGTCTAAAGGCAAAATAACTACTTACATATATTACGCTACACAGTGGGGCGACAGAAGAGGAGCAGTTAAGTTTTCAGAATATTGTTATAATAAGAGTAACTAAAACACAGATGGTTAAAGTTGACCATCTCGAATTCAAAAAAAAGCATATCGGAGCTTAAAACTTTTACAAATATTAACAATATTTAAAAATATAAAAATTTCTGTATTTTAAACTTTGATTTTTTATTTAGTAGTTCAAGACTGTTTTCTTTCTGCATGATGTCGTTGATTAATTTTTCTCAGTTTTCTTAGTACAGTAAGGGTGGATAATGCTTTTGTTTTTGAACCGAAATCAGTTAATATTATTGCAATAGTGCCATTTTCACACAGGTAACTGTAGCATTGCATTTATTAATTTTAACACCTATTTTTGGGATTTAATTTTTCGGCATATCTGTTTATAAACATATTATTCTTGGCCGCACTTTCATCAAAAAATGATTTGATTTTATCGAGTTTTCTTTCGGTCCTACAAAGAATTTTGATTTAACAGATTTTAATAAATTATTTTTGAGAATTTAGCATAATACTTCAAAAATTTTCTCGCAACACTGGACTCAACAGACCTCTTATTAGCGGAGCTATGGGTGCTCAAAATAAGATAACTCTAACATAGAACATTTGTAATCGCTAGACAAATTTTTGTTTCTGGCCCGAATATGAACCAAATCGGAAGACCTAAGGTCATGTCTTATTTGGTGTCTCATGGAATTCATGATATTATGGAAAAAAATACTTAGAATATTGGAAAGTGTTTATAGCACGAATTATGTATTTTCAAAGTTGTTAGTTACTTTTAAAAACATTTATTTAAAATTTTTGTGAAAAAGTTTGTTAACTTCAATTGCATATATCTCAGTAAATATTGCAGATATTGATATGATTTTTTTGGTATGTAATAATAAATGTATCCAAAATATTTTAATTTTATTTTAAATTTCATATTGAACCCAGTTATTTAATTAAAAAAAAAAAAAAAAAATCCTAATATTAAAAAAATATGTATTTTTGGAATTCATATTTTTAATGGACTAGAACCAAATAGTTCTAACGAGTTCCAATTTAAAGATATGATTGGTATTTAAGCTTCAATAGTTCGATACTAAGCACCATTAAATATTAACTGCATATAAACAATTATATACATTTTATACAAGTGTAACAGTCTATACACTCTCAGAAGAAGAGATATGGGGTGTTAAAGTAAGGAACCTTTATTTTTAAAGGCTTATAATTATATGTGAAAAATTATCTTTTTCAATAAAATTTCAATAAAAAATTTTCTATCAATTATTTTTAAACTTTTTATTTTTCATTTAGAAATAAAATTTGCATTCATATAACAATAATTCTTAGTTGTTTTTATTTCCGAGACCAAAGATAATCGACTTTGAATTGGGAAATTTAAAAATTAATTTTTTTCCTTTTTTTCTTATAAATATAAAGTGTCTAAAGGAACACATAATAATTTTATAATTTTATGAAATTTATTCTTTTGGAGCAAATCCAAAAGTAGAAAACAAGACTTTAGACTTTGACCCATTTTACATCCAAATTTTGATTTTCTTGTAATTGTACTAAAAATCAAAAGCTGCGCTTGACAAAAAGAAGGCATTAAAGGAAACCTTAATATATTCTAAATATATTGTTATAGATTTTTTTTCAAGCCTGGGACAAATGTGAACTTTAGGGACAAGAATAGGAAATATCTCCAATTTTGGGATTTCTGCTTATTTATTTGGGAATTGTGGAATTCTCTTTGTCTCATTTTAAGTTTCTTGTATATTTTATCACTTCCAATAATTGAGTCCATATTCACTAAAAATTTCATTAAAATCGAATAAAAACTAAAATTCAATAAGCGTTTAATACCCCTGAGGGGTAACGAGGTCCGCCTTATAGACATCCAGATACACTCCTTCGCTATAGCTGCGCGAAATTTTATATATAATGGGTGATTCAAGTAAAGATACTTTTTTCAATAGCCTTTTTTTTTGACAGATCATGTGCGAGTCGTGTAATGCTGTCATGTTATTTTTGTTTAGTATTGTTTACAACGTTTACAAATCGTTCAACTTTATTACAAAAATTCACGTTCTGTGAGGAATGTATTTCGTGCACTTCGCTCAACTTATGGTCAACATAATCGGCCTACTGAGCGTACTATTCGCCACACCATCACCCATTTTGAGATCCATTCATTATTGGATAATATTCGACCGAACGAAGACCATGGAGAGTCGATTCGGCGCCGTTCGCAGCAACTCGGACTGACGTATGGAACGACTTGGCGCATTTTACGTCGAGATCTTAAATTGAAAGCGTACCAAATACAACTTGTGCAACAGCTAAAGTCGCTCGACCTTCCCAAGCGACATCGCTTCGCTCTATAGGATCTTGAAAAGTTCCACGAAGATCCGACGTTTTCGAAGCAAATTTTGTTTAGCAATGAGGCCCATTTCTGGCTCAATGGGTATGCAAACAAACAAAATTGACGCATTTGGGACGAAGAGCAACCTCAAGGGGTTCAAGAACTGCCACTTCATCCAGAAAAAACAACGGTTTGGTGTGGTTTGTGGGCCGGCGGAATCATCGGTCCATATTTCTTTAAAAATGATGCCGGTGCGAATGTTATCGTGCCATGATAACCTACTATTTGTTGCCTGAAATTGAAGCTCGTGATCTCGGCGACATTTGGTTTCAGCAAGACGGCGCCACTTCCCACACATCGCAATGGATTTATTGAGATTCGGTGAGCATATAATTTCACGTTTTGGGACGGTCGATTGGCCACCAAGATCGTGTGATATCACACCGTTAGAATTTAAAAGTCTAAAGTCTATGCGGACAAACCCGCTTCGATTCAGGCTTTGGAGGAAAACATCACGCGTGTCATTCGCCACGTAGCAACGGCCAACAGTTGATAGACATAATCTTCAAAAAATAATTGCCAAAGAATGTTCTTTCAACTGATAATAAACATTCCCCATTAAATTTGAATTTTCTGTGTTTTTTTCTTTAAAAAAGTAGGGAATCTCGAAATGGATCACGCTTTATATTGGACTATCACATAGAAGATAAATATTCAGTTCCAAAATATTTTACAAATGTTTGCACTTGTTTAAATAGAAATGCATGAATGACATAAGCTTATACTCAACAAAAATTAAAATTTCGCCAAATATCAAAATTTTCACAAAAATTTTAAATTTTCCTTAAGAATCCAAATTTGAAATAACAGTCAAGTTTTTCACTTAAATTTCAAATGTTTATTAAAAATAGAATTTTTCACTGTAAATCGAAATTTTCATTTAAATAATATATGTTTTATTACAAAAACTTAAATTTTCATAACAAATAAAAAAGAGGATAAAAATTTCCACAAAAATTCGATTTTCCATTAAAATTTCAAACATTTACTAAAAATCCAGTTTTTTACAATTCTTATTCGAAATATTTACTAAAAACCTACTTTTTTTCTAAAACTCCAGATTTTGACTTAAATCCGATTTTTCATCTAACTTAAAAAAAAAAAAAAATCAATTTCCATAAAAAAACTTTTAACTAAAAACTAAGTTTGTCCAATTTACAGCCTCTGTTGCATTGATGCATGTCGTAAAAATTAATTTGTTTTTGTTTTAAAAAATTTTGTGAAAAATATTTACGATATATGTACAACGATACAACAGATATTGTAAATTGGGCAATTGAATTTTGACTGAATTCACTATTGATTATTAAAAAAAAAAATTAATATCAATACAAGCTATTGAACAAGTTCTCTGCACACATTAATATTATTAGTATTTTTGTATCGTTGAATTCCTAAGCGAACTAGATGACCTAATGAACTAATAAATAATTTTAATTCAATTGGCAAAATATGTTTAGTTTCATGACCAGAGAAACCACAAATATGCTCTAATAAAAGTATTTTATGCGCATTGAATATGAAGAAAAAAAAAATGTGCTTTAAAAATGGGAAAATATGCTCTTAAAAAAAATATATATATTTTTAGCTTTTAAATAAAAATGATTTTTTCTTTAAAGCAATTCCCCATTTTTTTATATTACGTAAAAACCTTATCGATCTTCCATTTGCTTACCCATCTAATTCTAAATATTATTATTAGATCAGAAATTATCAAAAATCTAAATAAAAAAATATACTTTTATTTAAAAAATAAATAGTTTTTACAACATTAATTTAAATTTTCGTCAGTTTAAAAGCTAATACGACCTCAAAAATGACTTAAGAAAATATAAAATAACCTATTTCTAACGGTTTGCCGCTACAAGTCAAGCTTCTAATCGATTTCTAAAGAACTTAAGCTATATTATCAAAATTAATTTTAAGTACCAAATATTTTTGGATCTCTTATTTTTAACACATTAAAAATCATATATGAAAAACATTCAATGAGGTATAAAAAATTATCCTCAGAATGTCAAAATATCCTCTAGAAGGGTTAAATATGCTCTAAGAATAACAAAATATGCCATAAATATGCTCTAAAATTCATTACATGCAAAAATATGCGCTAAAGGGTGAAATATGCAAATATATACACTTACTAATCGATGTCGAAATGCTATATTTATTCTGAAACAGATAAATATTTTGTCAATGGCTTTATCCAACGCACAGGAAATAATATGCAATTGCATATTTGTGGTTTCCCTGTTCAAGACAAAGTTGCAACACAATCATTGCTCTATATTGTCGCATAACCTATTATAGCGTGCAATTAAGAAAAAAATGTATTCATAACAATCAAAAGAAATAAGTGCTAATAACCAACTTATTATTACTCAGCACATTGAGTCAACAATAAAAAAAACAAATCTAACAGCTAGGCAACCATCAACTGAGCGAGCAGACAAGCCAGCGATTATAGCTTAAACCAAAACTAAATAGTAACAAATAGCTCACTGGCATCAGCCGCTGTAATAGTAGCAGCTCCGACTGCAGCGTTTTATTTAGGCTGGAACTATTTTGTTAACGTTGGTTTGAAACTAAAGACACAAATTTCAATATTAGTGCAATTGAAACCACCGACAACTTTTTTTCTTTGCTAAAATAAATATAACAAACAAATACTTGAGTAATTAATTGTTAAAGAAGACGAAGAAAAAAAGCAAAATAATATTTTTAAAGAAATTTTACTAAAAAAAAAAAAAAATCAAAACAAATTATTAATGCAACCTTTAAAACAATTTTTTGTTTGCTGAACATTAAAAATAGTATTTAATTAAATCATAAAATATTAAATAAAAAATGATCATATTAATTGGCAAGAATAATTCAAGGAATTTTTATTACTATTTTTTTATAATAACATTGATGAATAAAAATTTTATATAAATAATAAACATAAATTGCAAAATGTAATTAGTTTTAGCGACAAGTTTCAATAAAGAAGATTTTGGTTAAACAAAAAGATGGTCAGTAGTTAAAATATAAAGTAGAATAAATTTTAATACCTAATAATTACAAATTTTATAATTTTTAGTTGCTGCTTATGCTACTAATGTTTGCAGTTTCTTCACAAGCTGGTGTGATTTCAAACGAAATTCCCCTCATCAACTCATTAACAAATGCACACTCTCCCACGGCTTTCTCACATCAATCGATTACACAAATTCATACAAATGAACGTAAGGTGTTACTGAAACCACTGAGAAAGACACCTTTACATCAGACATTTCATAAGGAAAACGAGAATTTAGAAAGCATTGAATATCCTCACGCTCATTCTGTTGAAAATGAGCATAACGATGTATTGGCTGAAGTGGAACTTGTTAAAGGTGCTGAGAATGGATCTTTCTCTCCTTATATTAGTTATAATGATAATACTCCAGTCTTTACTAGTCAAACTCATACACCAGCCCATTTAACTTATGCTGCCAGTCCTGTTGTTTACAAAATGTTACCTCTAGTTATAAAGGGTCCTTATAGAAGCTATGAAAATTATTTAACTAAACTTAAATAAGAGTAAATTATTATTAGTATTAAAGAGCCTCAAGAAATGCAAAGTTGCAAATGTATCCCTCTAGAAATGAAGATTGGTCTGTTCTTATATGCAAAAAAAAAAAAAAGAAAATTAACTTAAAATTGTAATAGATGCGTACTTAGGCCTGGAATATTCTTTTAAATAATTGTTATGTCCCTTTTCAGAATGGCCACTATTTTACACGAATTTTTAGTTTTTATGATAAATGTACGCTTTTGGTAACTATTATTTTCTTAACTACCCATTTATTTGATATAAAAATTAACTTAACCAATTATGGACTGGAAATCCCAAAATATTACTTTTGCAACTAAAGGGTTAAATGAATACCAGTGTTGCCAGTTTAGCTTTTTAAGGCTAAATCTTGCTTTTTTTTATTCTGTAAATTTCATAAAAAAGCTAAAATTTAAGTATATCAACAAAAAGGAATGTAATTTCTTATTTGCTTTTACTAATTTTATTTTTACAGAATCATTCATTTAAGAGTCGAGATTATTTATATTTTGCAAAAATTTTCGCCCGCGGCACTTCATTCCTCAAATCAAATGTAACTTAACTTACTTAATGAATTATTATAATCATTTTTTAATATACTTCATTAACCATAGAAACTAAGGTCTATCCAGGAAAAAAATGTCCCTTTTTAAAAATAATATTTATACCAAATCGGTGCGGTTTTTTTTAGCAAAATATGTCAGTGTTACAATACTTTTAGTTTTTAACTTTAAGAGATTTGTAAATGTAAAACATCGTCGGTGCAAGAGAAAAATCGAAAAACAATTTTGAGCAAAATACTTGAAAATTCAAACTTAAGGTATAGCAAAGTACCTCGGTTGGGTCATGTGCTCATATAGAGAATGGGTCTGTGTAAAACATTTACAAAAAAAATTTTTAAATTTATCAAAATTTTCATCTCTATTAATAGATATACTATCCAGGACACAAAGAGATGGTTGTAAAAGGACTAATAAACACCAAAATTTATAAGAAAAAGTGTTGATAGAAGTCTAAAATTTTTATTCAACAACAATGTTTCTGTGCTATTTTAGCCAAATTTTGCTACCACCCGCTATGAAAAAGAGACAATTAAACTGTACAGTGCAAATATTAAAAATTTTTTTCTATAAAAGTAAATTCTTCAAAGATATCCTGAGAGATATTGGGTGCTGATGAAAAGATCGTTAAAGAAGAACGAATAGGTAGCACAAAGTGGCGAAGAGTCTGCTCTAATGTTGATAATGTGGTGGTATAAGAAATTGGTCCGAAAATTTTATGAAGGTAAATCAAAATAACATAATTTTTTAATTTAAATATATTTTATAATAATAATATATATTTTGTAATAAAAAAATCAAAGGAAAGTTTTTTTCGTATACAGGCCTTATTTATAAATATAATTTAAAAAATTCACCCAAATCACTTCAAAACATTTAGTAATTTTTCATATGATATGTAACTCAAATTTGTGGGCTATTTTTCATTGGGTCATTTTGCTAGCAGCGCTTCTATATTTTATTTATAAATTTATTACAATATATATTAAAAAAACCAACAACTAATGAGAAAACATAATTAAAAAAAAAAAAAAAAAAATATATTAGCTTCTTTTTTTGGGATATTTTATTATTTTTTGGGTCATTTAGACTTTTCTGATCTTTTTAAAGTACCATTTAGCCTCTTTTTTTCTTACCTCCTGGCAACACTATTAAATACATATATCAATAGTATTGAATGAGGCCTTTCCAGTGATACAATAAAATATAAATTATAATGGAAAATGTCCAAAGTATTTAAACTTTAATAAAATAGTAGAAATAGAAAATAGAAAATTTTACTAAAATTTTAATTACGCCAGAGCGGAAACTAAGTTTAAAAATTATTTTACTTATTATGTATTAAACATCATTTGTCTATCATATGTTGTATTTTTTTTTTTTTTTTTGAGTTAAAAATTATGTACACTATTGATCGAAAACCATTTTCAAAAAAGGCATTTTCAAAGTCGTTCAGCTCACGTGAACGAATAATACGAAATACGAGTTCGAATCACTTTCGCATTATTTTGCTTGTGGGGAATATTGCGTTTATTATTTAAGTCATCAAAATGAGGTGAGACTTCATTTTCTATTTCTTCATTTTTCTTATATAATTCTCACTATTTTGAATTACTCTTTATTTTATCAAAAAAAGTAACAGTTTAACAAATATTTTCAGTGAATAGTTTAAAATGAAAACAACAAATAAAAAATATATAATTGTATGCTGGGTCTCAAAGGGATAAAATTATATAAGATTTTTTGTATTCAGAAAGTATCACCTGTATATAACTAGCACATCACATGATATTGAAAAAATATATTTTAAAAATAAGATTAAATATCAATTTTTGCAAAAAAAAAAAATTGCTTAATTGGAAGTATTCCGGAAAAGGCACTTGTATTATTAGTACATCATATTTATAAAAATTTTGCTCTTTAGTTCATAATTATTTTCAAAAATTTCATGTAATCAGAAGACATCACTTAGACATCACATGATACATAATTCAATGAAATAACAATGTTACATGGAAAGTCGACAGTAAAGCAAAAAAAAAAAAAAAAAAAAAAGATTTTCCAACGCATGATATATTTTATAACATGAAATTGCCTATGATGTAGTAAATTGTCCAAAAATAATGCCTGTTTATTTCTACAAAACGCACTATCTCCCGAGGGAGAAAAAGTAGTGCTTATTACAGTATTCATTTTACATGACGTTTTCATTATTCGATTAATTAAATAACTCAAAAATGCATTTTTTAAATTACTCGGATAATCGAGTAAATATTTTAAATTACTCGAATTATTCTATTAAATTATACCTTAAAATGTAATCGTTTTTTAATGCTTATTAAAAAAGAAAGCAAAAACAATTCAGAACATCAAAAATATGCCCACATTAATTGAAATCACTTAATTCACAAGAAGGGCTTCATTAACCTTTCTGAAATACGAGCAGTCTTTTTAAATAATATAAAATTAAAATTTGTGTACATATTTCTCTTTTGTTTTCACAAAACCATTTGTTTCTCTATATTTAATAAATTCTTTGATAGTTACATAAATAGGCCTAAAAAATCTGATAAGGCACATTTATGACAAAAAAACAAAATTCTAAATAATTTTGGATACAAAAGTTTAGCGCATAAGTTCTATAGTTCACAAGTTACATCTAAGACATTATATTCTCTATACCAGGCTGAGAATCTATTGGTGTATAAAAATGAGAATATTTTTTTCTTTATCACCTCCACAACACAAATTATATATATAGAACATAAATTATTTAAATTTTACATAATAAAATATTTGTGGAGTTTATATATTTGTTAGATTTTTGTGATTGAAATAAAATTGCAAATTGTTTTTAGATTCTAAACGTTCTATAAAAATTTTGCAACAATTGTTTTCAAACAATATTTCTTAAAAACTAAAATTAAAACATTTTTAAAACCAGTAAAGAAAGGAAATCTTTAAAATATTTTGTACTCGAATTATTCGATTAATCGGTATAATTTACTCGAATAAATTTTTACTCGCATATCTCGATTTTAATTTAATCGAATTATTTGAATTTAATTTTTCAATTAATCGAACAAACAATATTCGAGTGAATACGATTTTAGTTATTATTTTGTATCACCTTTAAACTAAATTTGTAAACAATTTAATCAATTTCACATCATAAAAATAACATAATTATTTTAAAAACACAACTTCAGAAGCAATGAATAGGAGTCATGCTTCCAATGCAATCCTGGGTTCAAATTATTGCTTCTAAAGCTCTTCTTCTATTTTTTTTCTATTCTATTTTTATACCCTTTATAGCACAGGTGTAAATGGTACATATAAGTTTCTCATTCTGCTTGTAATTTCAACAATATTCATCTAAGACCTCAAAAAGTATATAGTTTCTGGATTCTTATTGATAAGGAAGTCGATATAATGATGTACGTTTGTCCGTCTGTCGATTGAAATCCCCAGTTATCGGATGTATATGTTTTATACATCAAATTATAGGAAATATTCTTTAAAATGGCTCTAGAAAAAAAGCAATAAAATCAGTCCATTAATAGCCGAGAGATCGCCAAAAAAACCGAAAAGACTTCCAAAAACGTATTTGTTTTCGACTTTTCTAAGCCCCTATAAGCTGGCGACTTCGTTTGTGCACAGAAAATTCGGAATATTTTTTTGGAATGTTTTTGCAGAACAAATTAACAAAACCGGTTCATTAGTAACTGAGATATCGGTCAAAATGCATTTTTGGACTTTGTGAAGCCTATATACAGGCTTCATAATTCGTTTTTATACAAATTTGTTGTACTCGTAAATATCGGTCCATTAACAACCATGGAATAGGCAAAGATCTGAAAAAAATAATTAAAAATATACACACACAAAAATATATAATAAACATTGCAATGAATTTCATTGTTTTGTTTTTTTGTATAAGCAAACAGTAGTTGCCCAGTAAACCAAAGGTCTGATTTAAAATTTGGGAGTTATTTGAAATAATTTTTTTTCTCAAATGTAAACGTTTGAGAATGATTTGATAATGATTTGAAAATAATAGTATTCTCAACAAAAAAGCGGATTTTTTCTCCAATTTTGATGCAGATTTGAATTAACGTTTGATATCAAAGAAAAGAGACAATTTTTCAAACGTTTAAAATATGATGACTGTGTCTATATATAATTTTTATATATAATTTTTTATATATGTTTGGCGTTTTTGAAAAATAAGTGTAGACTTCAGCCATGACGGCGTGAACCTAGCTAAGCTTATCGAAGACGAATATTTGAGGTAAATTTTGTTCCCATAGGTAATCCTCATCGAGATATGTTGAAAATATTTCACATAGCTAGAGCTTGGCTATTTTCGAGTAGGTTTGGAGGAACGCATGTGCGTAGCGGCACAGGGAGGAAGTGGATGGACTTCCAAAGTTGGTCATCTCTTGTATGTATTACTTTTTAGATCGCCAAAAACTTATCTATGGTTCGATTGTAAAAATTTTCTAAAATATTTATTTTTTCGGTTTATAATATTTTTTAATTTTTCCAAAAGAAAATTTAATGTAAATATTTAAGTAAAACCGGAGGTATTTTGGGCAATGGTCCTCCCGCTAACCGTAATGAAAATATGCGCTAAAAATTTATTTTAAAAAATAAAAAACTTCGAATGTTCAGAAAATGTCACCACCAATACACATTTCGACTTTTTATTATTTTCATTTATTTATTTTTTTTTTTTTTAGGAAAATTTCAATGTGAAATTTTTGTACCTTAGTTCGTGTAAAGCGAAAATAAAGTTTGAGATTAGACACTGACATAAATAGCACAAAACAAAAACAAAAAAAAAACAAAATTTTTAAATTGTAAAAATTGTTGTGTTTTAATGAAAGCTTCTTCTTTTCTGAGAAATAATTTTGTCATTTTTTTATTTATTTTTTTTAAGTTCAAAAATATTTTTAATCATATTTCAGCCATATATTTAATGACCGATTTGAAATTATCCCGAAAGTAAATTCCTATCTGCTGTGTAGTTAACTAAATAGCAACAAACGTTTTTTTTTAATATTCTTTAATTTAATATTTTAGAATTTAAAGAAACAACAAATTAATGAAACAAATTTATAAGATCATTCACTCAAATATCTCTTTAATGAATATAAAGAGATTTAACAACAGGAGCAGCATGAACGACAGGAACAACTGGGGCAGCTATAACAGATTTAACAACTGGTGTCACAATAGCTTTTTGATGAATTTGTACATGAGGTTGATGACTTATGGCATGACTTTGATGAGAAACAGCATTATTGACAGTTTTGAGCACGGGGACAACAGGTTCTACAGTCTTAACCACAGGAGCAGCATGAGCATAAGTGTGAACTACAGGTTCAAAAGTTTTGATAACAGGAGCAATAGCAGCATAAGTGTGGTCTACTGGAGTAGCAATAGTTTTGACTAAAGGAGCGGCATGATAAGTGTGTACAGATTTAACTACAGGAGCAGCGTGAGCATAAGTATGAACTACGGGAGAGGCTACAGTTTTAACAACAGGAACAACGGGTTTCACAGTTTTGACAACAGGAATAACAGGTTCAAAAGTTTTTACAACAGGAGCAGCAGCAGCATAAGTGTGGACTACGGGAGAGGCTACAGTTTTAACCACAGGAACAATGGGTTCCACAGTTTTGACAACAGGAATAACAGGAGCAGCAGCATAAGTGTGTACAACTGGAGCTGCTACAGTTTTTACTACAGGAGTAACGATATGAGCTTTACTATGAATTTGAGAGAAACTTTGATGGCTGACAGCTGAGGGTACCGTATGAGCTACTTTAGTTACAACAGGTTGAACAACATGAGTTTCAGCCACGAAACCAGGAGCAGCCACAGTAAGGGCAATCAAAGCAAAGAAAGAAATCTAAAAGGAATTTGAAATTATCAATATAGTTAAATAAAAGTTGATAATAAGAGGAAATTGAAAACTTACACATTTGAACATTTTGTTGAAAGATATTTGAATTGGAAAAAAGAAACTAATAATGTTTTTCTTAAAACACACCAAAAATGAATGATAGCTTAATCTGAAAATTTGGCAACTTTTATATCAAGTTGCTGTAAATAATCTTTAAAATCCTCGCGTTTACCCTTAATTGTTAATAATTTGGCAATATTTCTGCGTATGACCTTAAATTATAATCAAACAAATTGTTAGCAATAAATAATCAAAATAATTGATCTTTTTTCTTCATACAACAAATTATATAAAAAACCAAAAAAATATTATTAAAAAAATTACTTCTCATTTATAAAGAGCTATTTTTTTGGCAACATTGAACTTGCACCTGACTCTATTAAAAGTTTATGATTAAACAAATTTTAAAGTTCGATATTATAGCTTATAATCAGGGAAACCAGAAATATGCAATTGCAAGGTTTTCCTATTCTTTGAACTGTATTTATTTATTCGTTTCAAAACATAGCATTTTGACATCGATTAGTAAGTGCATATTTTTGGATATTTCACCCTTAACGGCATATTTTTGCATATAATAATTTTTTTGGAATGGAGAAGGGAAGACCTTGCCTCCAATGACACGCTGTGTAAAAAAGAAATAGAGTTCGAATGCGAGTAGCATGCTTTGTGGATCCTAAATAAAGCATTTTAAAATGCCCCTTTAGCCCTTCTTTTTCCGTCTGGGTAACCGCATATACAAAAAACAACAACAATAATAATTGTAATACTGCCATTGTTAACTAAACTGATTGCTTATACAAAAGACAACAATGACAATAATTATTACAATAATGCTATTGCCAGCAAAACAAAGAACAGCAACACTAATAGTCAATGCAATGCTTCTTATAAATTTTGTGTGTATATACAAAAGAAATCCACTGCTTGCTCATACACAGTGTTGCCATTTTAGTACTTTCACTGCTAGATTTAGCATTTGAAAAGGTCAAAATGCATTAAAATATTATAAAAATATGCCAAATGTTTTTTAGCGCTTTTTACAGAATTTTATAATTTAATACAATTTTGATTTTTTTAATTCCATTGCATTGCCATTTTAAAAATATGAACAATATTTTTACTTTATTTCCCAATACTACAAATAATTTTGAAGAAGTATTGTTTGTAAGTTCTAAGTTGAATTCAATTTTACAACAAATTTTGTTTTTATTTGCTTGCTGCTGCACAACAATTTAGCATAATCTTTTGGACGATTTAGCATTTTGCAATTTAAATCATCTGGCAACACTGTTTACTTTACTTCTAAATTTATATATATATGTTTGTGTGTATACATGCTTATACAAAAAAAAAAAAAAAGAAAAACAACTACACTGAGGCATTGCAGTGCTTCTATTTTCCACTAAAAAACGCCCAAATAAACATAAAAAATGATTGTGTATATATACAAACAACAACTCAGACATACAAGACTACCAGCTCGCCGCCGATCGATTGTCTACTTTATCAACCGCCGCCGGCTTAAAATCAGCCGTCGAAATTTTTAAACTTTCATTGAAATTCAATGCAAAAAGTAGTTTCTGCAACTGTTATTGTTTTTAATAATTCCTTTTGTTATGAGCCGCGGACTAAAGAATGTCGCACCACAGCCGCCGAAAATTTTTTTCGTCTTGTTTATCTGCAATAACTAATGCTTGCTTATACAAAAAACAACAACACTGAAAATCACTACAATGCTTTTTATATACTTTTGTGTGCGCATAATTTTAAAATTTTGTTCAGATTATTATTATAACTTGGCTATTTATGGACCGAAATTTTATAAAAATATTGCGATTTATATAAAAACGAAATCCGTAGCTTAAACAGGGGCTTCAAAAATGCGTTTTGTCCCATATCTCGGTTATTATTGGACCGATTTAGTTCGTCTTCAGCATAAAAATTCAAAAAAGAATTTCCAGATGTACTTTGTAAAAACGAAATCTCTAGCTTATTCAGAAGCTTTAGAAAATCGAAAACCGTTTTAAAAAATCGGTTTAGAAAACCAGTTTTCTTGATATATCTCCGCCATTTGTGAACTGATCTCAATGAAATTCAATAGCTAAATTCTCGAAAGGATTTCCGATCGTTTGATATATTATATATGGTAGTTATCGGTGGTTTTCATAGCCGCCATTTCAACCAACAAACGGACGTACGGACATCGTTCTATCGACAACATCATTTCTTTCAGGGATCCAGAAAATATAAACTTCTTTGCACTCTGATGAAAATTGTGGAAATTGCAAACGGAATGACAAGCTTATGTATATATACCCTAACATCTGTGGTGAAGTGTATAATAAGGCTTTTGACACAGTTGACAGAAAAATTTTAGTTTTGCCTTAATGTATAAACACAACAAGTCCGGTCCGGTAATTTCCACACAAACTTGTATAAAAAATGCGCAATGCGGCGCGGTTTACAAATAAATTTTATTTTATATTCTCTCCGAATTTTTAGCTGCTTTCATTTTCTCACAAAAAATTTTGCCATAGTTTAAAAATTTATATGAAAAAATTATAGTAAAAAAAGAAATGAGGAAAAAAATAAATAAAATTTTTGTTTATTTTCGGTTGTCGTTTAAGTTTTTGTTTAATTTAACCATGCGGGCTATGTAAAGGAATCCGGACTTGTTGTGTTTATACATTTATTTTATATCATTAAGCATATCTTTCGTTTTTTACTGCATATTTAATGCTCATAAAACATTTTTTTAGAGCAGTTTTGTGGTTTTCCTGCTTATAATTAACCAATTGCCTATAAAGGTTATTTATTTTAAAATTATTTCTTTATTATTTTTATCATTTATTATTATTAGATATACAAATAAATATAATTGTTTAATTAGCCATTGCACCGCGGTTGTTAAAAAATTCATTTATAATTTGTAATGAGAATATAAAAATCATTATGTTTGGCTACTGTTTCTTTTTTTTTTTTTTTTTTTTTTTTGTGGGGTATAAGTGTGATCTTTTCTTAATCATTATTATTATTAATTTAGTTATTTTTGATTTTTTTTTTTTTTTATTAAAGTACTTTTAAAGTTACTTTATATGATTTATGGTATTAAATTTTATATTCCATGGCTTTTGATATATTTTTGTTGTGCAATTTAATATTAAATAAAGATAATTTAATTAAATGAATTGAAATGTTTTTGTTCCCTTTCAGTCGGAAGGAAGAATTTAAGTTGTGGTATTAAATTGCAAGTGGATTATTAGGTTGGTATTTATTTTAAAAAATAATTCTTAAGATAATTATAAAATGAGTCTTCTTTGCATATAGTAGTGAGCGTAATCTAAGAGCAACATATTATGATCGAAACATATGGTTACAGTAAAAAATAGATATGACTATAAATAATAATTGTTATGATTGCAATTTATTATATTGTGTCCGATTTTATGATTCGTTTTTTCCATGTTATGTTCCAAGTTTTTCATTTATACCGTCTTACTACATTATTATCCCATTCCATCAGATTATCATTTCATTATATTATATTTTTATTCCATTTTATCATATTATTAGCCCGTGCTATCATATTATGATTCCATTTTATCATATTATTAATCTATCTTATAATATATTGGAATAAAACACATTAATTCAAAAGTATTATTTTTATAAATTTTTATAATTAATTTTATTTATTTATGCCAATATATTTTGTGCAAGATAATATAAGATATTTTTTTATTAACTAAAATCCTTAACTGTAGTTAATCAATATCTTATGTTGCTTGAATCACATCAAATATAACAAAACCTTATCTACTTGTATTAATTCGTGTATAAACAAAATGGGAATTATAATGAAGGTGGAAAACAATCGTTACAAATGAAATATATTAAAAAAAACAAGTTATGACTTTTTCAACCATATTTGTAAAAATTACATTTATTTTTAACATTTTATGGTTATAAGAATGAAATATTAATGTAGTTTGAAAACGAAATATTGTTTAAGAGCAAGAAAGAAGATTGATAATATTTAATGGTTATAGAAATAATGATATGTTTTATATTAATAAAATTTAGTAGTTAACTATATTAAAATTTTTATTGAATGTAAACATTGGATGATAAAAATGAAACAAAAGCATTGTTGTCAAGAACGTAGTATTATTAAAATTAATAAAAATTAACAATGAGAACAAAATATTTTTGTAGTGACAATGTCGTAATCATGTTTTTTCTCTGCGTGTAATTAGGCACTTTTTTGCTACACCTATACTCAAAAAAGTTTTTAGAAACTTTATATGCAAAAACTATTCAATATTCTTGTATTTTTGCGGTTTTTACTAGGGCGACAAAAAATTCTACGGCAAGGGATTTAGAAACAGGTGAAGGTGAAGTTCAAAGGCTGCAAATCACTTTTTTGGAATTGAGTCTAGTACTCAAGATAAGGCGTTATATAAAAACATAAAGAGGGTGAACAAAATATTTCAATATACCTATAGGACAAATTGTCTAATTTGGTTTAGTAGAATATAAAAATATTATATAAAATTTTTTAATTTACACAATAATTTTAGAGGTATTTGAAAAATGTTCTCAAAAAATAACGTTTTTTGCAAAGTTTAAAAATTTATGTTTCTCAAAAAATCAAAAAAAAAACGAAATGGTTCAAAAATGCTTCTTCATCATAAACTAGCTTAACCCGGTGCGCTTCGCTGAACTGTTAAAATAAAATAAATGTGAAAAAATAAAAAAAAAAAAAAAAATAATTTTATGATTTAATTTATTTATTTACATACGTATTGTATTTCAACTTGTTTTGTAAATGGTTCGAAGGATGCTTTTGTAAAAATATATTGCTCCCCATGCACCTACCCCCTTTATTTTTGTGTTGAAAGGTGTAGTTTATTGTAAGAGTGGGTTCTATATAGGCTGAAGAATTTTGTGTTAAGATATGAGATATTTAATATTTTCTATCTATTTATAGTTTTCCATTATAGTGGCTTTAACCACGTTCTTCAGTTACGCAATATTTAATATGCGCATCATATGGGAGTATTGCTCGCCCTGCGCCTACCCAATTTATTTTAATTTTCAAAGGTGTAGTTTATCATGAGATTAACTCCTACCAAGTTTGAACATTCTCACCATAACAGTTCTTAAGATATGAGATATTAAACATTGGCATCCTATGGGGGGTACCACTCCCCCTGCAACTATCTTACTTCAACTTCGGTGCACAGAAGATCCTACTACAAAAAATTCAAGAAAATGGGTGCAGCGGCTCTTAAAATTTATGTTCAGTCGTTTAGGAGTCTATAAGCTAACAAACAGACAAACATATTTCATTTTTATATATATAGATATGAACACGTTACAAATATACGATATAAGTTACAAAAAAAAAAAATCAATAATTAAAAACAAAATTCAAACCATAAAAATAAAATTATAATGTTGTACTTTTTGTTATTTTTCGTCTTTCTAATTAATCGGAAACTCCAATTTGTTCTAAATAATATCCAAGCGTGAGAAGATCAATCTTTTGCATATAATTAAGAATTATGTTAGCTAGATAAGGTAATTTAGTTGGAAAAATTAAATTCCATAGTTTTTCTGAGTTTTGGATTTAAAATATATATATCTATAGTAAGGATCTTTTTTAGTTAAGATAATCTAACTAAATTTTCTGTACTCCATTTGGTAGTTGGGCTCTTTTTCAACTTTAAAATAATCTCCGTGAAGATACATTTCAGAAAAGCATAAATTTAAAAGAAAATTTTAAAATTCAAAATCGTTTATTTTTGGATCGGAAAATCGGATAAAAATATTGAGCTATATATTGAAAAAAACTTTACCAAGATTTTGCAAACTTGAGATAGTTGAAATTTCAAACACAAATAAATTGGAAACTATAAGAGATATTTTTGATAGGTCTTATCGATGACTTTAATTAGAATATTTGAAATCGGATACGTAACAAAAATTTGGCCAGTAGTTTAAAATTTTCTATGTCAGAGGTACTCTGTTTTGAGAACCAATAGATCCGCCCCTTCCAAACTTAAAATTGTACACTCCTCTCCTATGCCTATGTTAAATTTTATATAAATGCAACTAGCCGATTAGAAGTTACAGATTTAGTTCTAAAAATTTTGATTCTGCCCCACTGTGCACTTGCAATGCGTCTCAGTGATCTTGTGTGTAGTCCAAATAAAAACTCCTTCATTAATGATAACTTAAATATGATTAAATGGTTTTCAGATCTTTTATTTTGAGTTTTAAAAATATTTCTCGATTAATTGAGATATTTTCAGAAATCTTAACTGAGCGATCATACACTTTCTACTTACAACAGTTTCCAAAACAAGGAGGGGAAGTGCTTGTAATGTATTTTTTTTTTTTTAGAAATTAAAGCGATGCATATCATTAGATTTTTCCAAAGAGTTTGTTTGAATATTATTTACATTTTTTATAAAGTACAGAAAAGATATTTAAAAACGGTCTGAACACTAAAGATCTTAAATTGTTGCAAAAAGATGGCCGAGAATTCATATCTTAATTGAAAATGAATTTTACGTTGCTTAAGAAGACATAACGATTGCTGCTAAAGAGTATTGTTGCTTATAAATTTTCATTTCACTTTGCTGCCATCTATTTATAGACCATAAATTCTATTTTTATACAGAGAAACAGAGACAACAAGGCCAGTTATTGATTGTAATTTATTCATGGCCCTTAGAACTGGATAGTACTTTTTCTGTAACCTCAGTGTTGACAACGGCAGGTTTCCTAAGTGGAGCAAAACTCCTGATGCAACAATTTAGGCTCCTCAAAACAAGAGCAATTAGCGATGCAAACTTTTTAATGTATTAATTCGTTTAACAAATTGTTCACTATAATGCACTAAACAATCACCTAGGGGACAACATTTAATAACTTTCTCTAACAAAAACTGAAAAAAATGTACTTGTGCTATGATATTCAATTGCTGGTATGGAAGTGAATTCGAATTTTAATTTTTTAAATATTCAGTATTCAGCTTCTATTGTTCCCTATCTCAGAATTGTTTTCAGGATATAAAAAATATTTGTATAGAATTTCATTCTATTGGGTCTGTATTTCATACGACTGATGAACGGTCAAATTAAGATCCAAAATATGAGGGTTCTAGTTTAATATATTGCTAAAAATTTATACGATGATATCCAAAAGTAATGCCTACTTATGGATATCGTCATCGGACAGTAGAAATGATGAATTATTTGGATTACACTATGCAACTGCATTTTGGGGGCTTAAAATGGATTTTTCGGTGGTAGGCAAAATTTTTGATTTATAACCTTCTAAACTTTTACTCTTGAAGACCTCGATTCATCTATCTCTCATTATAAGGGGTCGTTTCTAGTCTGTTTTTAAGAAAGAACATGAAAGTCGATTAAAACTTGGGTTTAATAGATTAAAATGTAATATAAATCATTTCTTCATCGAATTTTAATAGAGGGTCTCCAAAGGTATTCACGCATTTCTTATTCCTACATTTCTTGTATAAACGCCTTAAACTAGGCAACGAAATATAACATAAAGTCAAAAGTTTTGTTGAAATTGTTAACAAAATTATTAATAATTTTTTTCATTTAATTTTTTTAATAAATACTACTAAAGATGAACTTTAGAACTTCGGTGACCCTTAGTGAGATTCGAAGTAGAAAATTAGACGTAGAACATTTTAACTCATTAAAGCTTTAATCGACTTCTATGTCTTTTATTAAAAACGGACTAGAAATGATCCCTTATAGTGAGATATAGATGAATTGAGAGTTCTAATGAAATATTCCGCATTAAATTCTCTAACTATTTTTGCGAAAATAATTGAGCTTCGCACTACATTTAAATTATTTTTTCGATTTATTTGAGACTGTTTTTGTTTAAAAAAAAGAAACGTTTAAAAGGTCATAAAATAAACATTTTTACCTACCACCGAAAAATCCTTTGAAGGGTTTATTACACTCATCAAATGTTGTCAATTACAGATGGAATGATTCTACTCAAACTCGATGATCTTCAATTTGTCGCATAGTGTTATCTTCATATTACTACCCAGCAAAAGCTTTGTTTTCCTGGTAAGCTAGCAGGTATAATTGGATACAAAAATAAACTATTTATTTTTTGCTTCAATAACTAGTTATTTTTGTTCGAGTTGTCCACAAATTCATGTAGTTACTTTTAGATTGTAGGGGTACTTAAAAACATGTACCTAAACGAGAATAAAAATAAAAAAGTATTTTCCCGACAGTGAGATTTGAACTTGGACATAAAATTAACCATTCGTTTTTAATGACTAACGTCCTACTCAGTATACCATCTCGCTCTTAAATTTCTGTGACAAAAACTTTTTAGTATAAATATTTTTTTTTAGACATTTTGTTATAAAAAACTAAGAGCATCAGAATGTGGTTGAACCAACAAGATTCTGGTTGTTAATCCAGCGCTCTAGACAACTCATCTACGTAATTGCATTATTACTGTGATATTATACTATTGAGTACTTATTTATGAAATACAGAGCAGGCAAATAATAATGACACTTCATTACCAAGAAACCACTTTAATAAGTAGTTGTCATAACTGAAAACCAAAAAGTTTTTGCTGGGTATGAATAGATCCATCACAAGTTGGTAAATTTTTTCATTATCTTCTGAAATACATAAGCAATCATTACCATTTCTAATCTCGAAACGTACTCATTACAATACTATAAAAAATGTTTGACTTATTCGGGTAGTATATTTTCGTATTTCATTTTTGGCATACTTTTGAAAAAGTAAATTTTATAACATGCGTTTAAAAATCTCTAAATTCTTCTAAATTTATCTCTAAAAATTTAAATGTTAAATGTTTTGTTCAATGTTCCAGTTATCAAAATGTGGATCTAAATTTTCTTTACGGTAAAAATTGTTTAAAAATTATACTACACCAAATTATTATTATTATTATTATTATTATTATTATTATTATTATTATTATTATTATTTAGTAAGATTTCAGTATTACTATTCAATTGTAATTTAACAAGAATCAAATAATATTACGTATGGCCTTGTCACAATTCTGAAAACTTAATGATGATGTAAGCTATAGGCATCAGGAAGAATAGTCTTGTGCACAACAGGAGTAGAATGGACAACAGGAACAGAGTGTATTACGGGAGCAGCAGCATAAGTGTGGACAACGGGTGCAGTCTTAACCACCGACAAAACAGGAGCAGCATGAACAGTAGTTTTAACAACTGGAGTTAAAACAGGGCTGACAACAGCTTTATTGTGATAACGGGTAATACTTTGATGTGACACAGCCGAGGGAGCAGAATGGACAACAGTTCCAACTTTAGCCAATACAGGTTCCTGGACAACCTGATGAGTTTCAATAAGTCCAGCGCTGACAGTAGCTAAGCAAAAAAGAGCAATGCAGGCGACCTGAAAGGAAATACAATTTTAATTAGATTTTCTTTTTTGCAATATGCATTTGTTATATGAAAATCTCTTACAGATTTGTACATGTCTAATGCTTTGGAATTTTGTAGTGATTTGTGGTCAAGAGTTCACAAGCAACTGTTGATATTTTTAATTAATTAGTTTGTTTTTATATCTTAATTTTATGTTTAAGTTCGGCCAAGTTATAGCAATAAACTTCCCACTTTGTTTGATATGAGGCAGGTTTATTGACCTTCGCTGGCTAAAGAGTATCAATATCTTAGGTGATTGAGCTCTGTTAACAAACGTACATGCACACACACCTTTAATTGATTTAGTATTGATAGAAAAAAAAATAATTTAAATGAACTTATTTTTTTAATCTTTTAATTAACCACTTGTGGCTAATTGATATTTGGTTTTTATTTTTCATCCATTTTTTAAATTTATATGTTTGAAAGAAAAGCTCGATAAAATTCCAGCAAAAACTTTGGTTGCCATATAATGAGTTAAGAAGCTAATATAATGGCTCTTCACTACCTATACATTAGCTGAATAACTTATTATATTAACACCGTGATGACATTGGATACAACTAATTACCCTGTATTACTACAAGTAGGCATTTCACACAGTCATTACTTATATGTCATTACAATAACTGATTAAACTAATTAAATTTCGTAATGACTGTTTCTGTCATTCATTTTACACATATTTTTTGATTACAATATCTTCTAGAGACATGCCAGATTAAACAAAGAGTTGAGTTCCGTGAATTTGTCCGGTCGTTTGTCAGTCAAAGAAAAATGTACAAAATAAAATGTGAATAATTTTTTTTAATTTTTTTTTAACTTACTACAAAATGTTGATTAAGTAAATTTTGACAAAAGAATGAGATAAAACTTGGTTCAGAAAAAGAAAAAGTCACAAGAATGAATTCAAAGTCCAAAAAAATAGAGAAGCTCCTAAGAGCTATTCCAAACATAATCGGCCACGTAATGGCACTTTGTGTTCATTTCTTCAAAATCAAATATGAGCTATATTAAAGCTAGAAATAAGTTTTAGTCAATCAAAGCTAAAAAGTTTTAAATAACAAAGCTAAGAAGAACTCTGAGGCAAAGGATCATCAAAACTTCTTAATAATAAAAAAAAAAAAAAAAAAAAAAAAATAAAAATGTTTTCAATATTTTTAATTCGTATGGAAAAGATACGTTTTTGCTGACTTTTCTTATGTTCCAAAGTACAAGTTTTGTATACCGAATAATCGAGAAAATGGTTCTGAATAGTATCGAACTAAAAACAATTAAAAAAATAACAAATAATTTGTTGTATGGCTACTTTACTCAAACTCAAAATGCGACAAGATATGTGATTATGTTGCTTCTTTAGTCTGAATAAACTCGAATAATCATAACAAAGAGTGTAAGACACTGATGACACTCATGACATGCAACAGTATTTTTAAGATTCTCTGGCCAGATTTAGATTTTTGTAATTACAGTAGCATCAATCAGAATTGGAAATGTTATTTTACTCTCACAGAGTATTAATTATTTAAACTACACAGAATTTTTGGCAATTGTAAAGGAATTGGAAGGGAATTTAAGAAGGTCCCAACAAAGCTCAATTGTGATTAATAATTTTAAATTCTTATAGAGAGATATTGGCAAAAAATTTCGTAAAAGAACTTTAATTGTTTTTTTCGTAAGTCATGCCTAAAAAAATTAAAAATATTCTAGTTAGCAATTAATATTTATATAATTAAAATAATATATTAAAAAAAATCTGAAGAATAAATGCTACAAGTAGTTCATTTAGCTTTAATCGTAACTTATTCCGTTCATGTCTTACTTGCAAGCTGTTCAATAACTCAATGATTGTAATGCATTACTGAAGTTATTAGTTAGTAAAGCAGCTTTTTTTTTACACGTAAATTAAAATTTTGATTTCAAAAGCTTAATAATAACCAAAAATGTAATTAAAATAAATGTAACAATAATAAACTATTTTAGATTAAAAATTAATTTATACATTTATCCTTTCTTTAAATATATGAATTAAAAAACAAGTAAGAAAGACATAGTCAGTCAAGTCCGACCATATGTCACCCCACACCATTGAGTATGTCCATCAAAATTCGTTCAGGGGTCTTATATTAGACATGTGGACAATTATGGACCGATACTTTTACTATGTGTAAAATAAAATATAAGAAAACAGAATATTACTTTAACACTAACATTTATATGAATTTCTACTTATATAAAACTTTTTTGTGTCGAGTATAAACTTGATACTAACATGTGTATGTAATTTATGCACGTTAAAGTGATTTTCGGAAGAGGGTTTTATATGGGAGCTATGGTTAATTATGGGCTATGAATTTTGGCATAAAGGTTGACTCTTACAAAAAACTTCCTTACACGGAATTTCATTAAAATATTGCTATAATGAAGGCATTTATGATCATTAAACCCCTATTCCGGGAGGACATTTGTATGGGGGCTAGGTGAAATAATGGACCGATAATAACCAATTTCAATAGGCTTCGTCCCTGTATCATGGAAGTCCTACATGATAAATTTCATTGAATTATTTTCAAAATTGTGAACTGTACTTTGTGCCCAAAGTTTACATGGACAGGCAGCAGCCAGATGTACTTATGAACATTGGACGGACATCACTCAAAAAGTGATTCTGAGTCGATTGGTATACTTTAAGGTGGGTGTTCGACGATTTTTTCTGTGCGTTACAAGCATCATAACCCTACCATCTATGGGTATAATCAATAAAAAGTATTTTTTCAAAATCTGATCATAATTAAGTATCCACATATCGGGTAATAAATAAGTAGTTACTCAAGTACTTCTATGCAATGTAAATATGACATGTAATTATATCCGTAATTACATGTCATTACCAAGTTTTTTCTGTTATAATATTTTCACCGAATTTTGTTTTAAGTAAAATAAGCTGGTATCCTGTATTAGTTGGAAGTACTTGTAGCAGTCATATTCAAACCAAAAGAAAAAAAATTAAATTTAAAAATTTTTAAACTATTTTTATCGGTATTTTCTACAAGGTCAATAAACCTGCTCTACTTACAAATAAGTTCGTTTGATAATTAAATAGATTTTTATTACTACCTTAACAGCCAACTTGGTCACACTTAAACATAAAATCTTACCTTTTGAAACATAAAAGTATAAAAACAAATGTTTGTTTTAAAGAAATCAACAGTTACTTGTGAACATTAAAACGCAAAACAACCAAATTCCCTACTCAATGAACATGTACAAATCTGTAAGTAAATTTAATAAATTTAATTAAATCTTCATTGTAATTAAAACCAAATGTAATATTTTTTTTAGATCACCTGCATTGCTCTCTTTTGCTTGGCTACTGTCAGCGCTGGACTTATTGAAACTCATCATGTTGTCCAGGAACCTGTCTTAGCTAAAGTTGGTTCTGTTGTCCATTCTGCTTCCTCGGCTGTGTCACATCAAAGTATTACCCGTTATCACAATAAAGCTGTTGTCAGCCCTGTTTTAACTCCAGTTGTTAAGACTACTGTTCATGCTGCTCCTGTTGTGTCGGTGGTTAAGACTGCACCTGTTGTCCACACTTATGCTGCTGCTCCCGTAATACACTCTGTTCCTGTTGTCCATTCTACTCCTGTTGTGCACAAAACTATTCTCCCCGCCACCTATAGTTTACATCATCATTAATTTTGCAGATTAGTGACAAGGCCATTTGTGATACAATTTATATAATGTGATTTTAATAAAATTATTGTAAAAAAAATTAGTAATTATTACTTTCCAGCTAGAAATTGTGTCAGTGACAATTTCACAAGTGATTCACAAGAGGTGATGATAAATTACAACCGAAGATTTAATTACATTTACCAAAATTTTCTACAAATGACTAAAATACGAGTAAGTTATATTTGGACCCAAATCAATGACTTTGATAGTGCTGTGGTATGTTAGGTTAATTTCGAAGCTGATAGGGAAAAAACAAAAATCCAATAAGTTCAAAAAAGTGTTGGGAATCTTTCATAGAAAACTTTTTTCCATCTGTGAACACCGTTAATGATGGTGGCAAAAGATGATATAACAAAAAGTTGAAAATGTTTTAGATTCTGAATTATGTTGAATAAAAATTACTGTATTCGTTTAATTATGTAAATATATTTATTTTATTTACTTTCGTTGCTCATATTAACTTTTTCTAAAATATTTATCGCAGCAGAGTTAAGAATTTTTCTTGTGAGAAGGTCAAAACATATTTTTGAATATTTCTTCCATATAAAATCAATATTATTTATATTTACCAAAAATTTTGGCATACGGCGCTTCCTTATCCATATCAATAATAACATCTAACTTTATGGACTTGTTAAATCGATTATAATTATTTTTCATTAATCATAGAAATTATATATAAAGACAATTTAACATAATTTTATTTATTTTTATTTAAAATACTTAATCAAAAATGAATTATAGTTTAAAAATGATGATAAATTATTTAAAACATTTGGTAATTTTTAATATAACCCAAATTTGTATGGGAATTTTTTGGGATATTTTTCATTGGTTCATTTTGCTGGCCGTTCTATGCTTTACTAATTTATTAGAATATACAAAAAAATTAAAACCTAATAAAAATGAGAAAAAATAAGATTTAAAATTTAAAAAAATTTTAACTTTTTTTTTTTGTGAATTTTTGACCTTTTTTTAAAGTTAAATTTAGTCTATATATATATATATATGTATATATGCGACCTTTTAAAATATTAGAAAACAATGTCCGATACCTCCTTTTAGCAATTTGTTAAGAATTATTTAAAAATATTACACTAAGATTGGTTAGATTAGATCCTGCCACGCCTATCCTTAAAGTATTCTTTATTAAAAAAAATATATTAAAATATATCCGAAATTTATAAAAAAAATATTTTTCTTCAATATGGGAGCGGCGTGATTCCCATTTTTAGTGAAAATATTTATGGCGTTGTCTACTAACAGAATATAAAATTTTAATCCAATATATTCAAAACTGGATTTTTTGTCGTTCTAAAACTGCTTAATGTGTTCGTTTTAAACCATTTATTTTAAAAATATCTTCGTTTTTTCATTGTTTATGTTGCCTTTGCTGGCCGTTACTTTCAAATTGCTCATGTTGCCATTACGTTGATTGGCCAAAAGTAATCGGTTATTGCTTTAATGTTGTCGTATTATCAAAATTATAAAATCTACTTTAAGACCAAGTTGTAATTGCAAAAAAAAAGTAAACTAATAACTTTAGTTTATCTTGCCTTTAACTATCTGTTACTTCGTAATAGTGGCCCTAAGTCCCATAATAATGTACTTACTTAGAAAACTCTTTAGAATGATTTTTTTTCTTTTTATTCTAAAGATGTCTGAAGTAACATTTTAATTCTAAAGAACGAATTTAATTTCTGCTCTGTCCAGTTGAAACCAATAAAACAATATTTAAGGATTTCATTTATATTTTTTCGATAATTTATTTTATTTCATAAAATTAACACAACAACGAACAAATCATATCACAAAAGGTCTTCAGGTGCAAGGGATTCCCCTTAATGATGTAAAGCATAAGCGGCAGGAGCAGCATGTACAACGGGAGCTGAGTGAACAGCAGGTATAGAGTGTACTACAGGAGCAGCTTCATAAGTGTGGACAACAGGAGCAGCCTTTACAACAGATACAACAGGAGCAGCATGAACAGTGGTTTTGACTACTGGAGCGATAACAGCAGAAACCACAGCTTTGTTGTGATAGCGGGTGAAAATTTGGTGAGACACAGCTGAGGGAGCACTATGAACAACAGAACTTACTTTGGCCAAGACAGGTTCCTCCACAACATGATGGGTTTCAATAACTCCAGCACTGACAGCAGCCAAGTAGAGCACAACAATGCAAGTAATCTAAGTATTTGAAAAGAAAAAAAAAAAAATCAAGAAGGATTCTAAACTATTCTTAAGTAGATCACATATCATAAATTAGTACGAGTACTTACAGATTTATACATGTTTAAAGTATTTTTTAAAATTTGTTTTTGTGTTAAAAGTTTGCAAAAAACTAATGCTGTTTTCACAATACACTTCAGTTTTTATAGTTAAACCATTAAACTTCAAAATAATCTGGAATTAACGTCACCAGAAATCCCTTAAATCACAAGAAAAAAGCTATTGTCATTAAGTGTTTTGGCCGGTTTGTTTGGCCTTCATATTGTGTTTTGTTATGAGCGAGCATTAATCTTGTAGACAACACTTTAAAGCACTATGTTCACGTACTTACTCGCATTTGTAGTAAAATATAAATGACGGGAATAAAAAAGAAACAAAAAAAAAAAAAACGAAATATATTTTTTTGTTTGGCTATAAACCTAAATTGTTAAATAATGTTGTATTGTTATTTATTTAATTGATGAAGGTTTTATACAGATTTCAGGTGTTGTTCTTTCTTTTTATGATTTAGCTTTCTGGCTCGAACTTCAATTGTTTGTGTACAAATGTTTAGCTTAAAAAAAAAAGAAAAAAAAAACAAGAACCAATAGTGTTTACTTAAAACATTTGATTTCAATATTCTGGTTTTAAATTCTGTGTGTATCATTTGTTAATAGGATTAAGTTAATGAAATTGACAGAAATCTGTTGTCTTACTAAAGTTCAAGTTCAATGTAGGCGTTTTTACTCGTAGCATTTAAATGTTGTTGTGCACGATTAAAGGAATTGTAGTTTTATTGCGGCTATAAATTGATTTGTTAGCTTGGAAAATATTATCAGTTTCTTTTGAGTTTTCAAAACAAACATTTCAATACTTTTTGAAAAGATGTTCAAATTCGTAAGTTTTTCTATTAAAGAAATAGAATTAAGAATTTTTCATTTTTAATTGTTAATTATTTTATTTTTAGGTTGCTTTCTTGGCCTGCATCTCTGTAGCTTTGGCTGCGCCCGGTTTATTGGCTGAACACCATACTGTGGTCGAAGAACCTGTATTGGCTAAAGTTGGCTCTGTTGTTCACTCTGTTCCCTCAGCTGTGTCTCACCAAAGATTCACTCGTGTCCACAACAAAGCTGTTGTTGCTCCCGTTGTTGCCCCTGTCGTTAAGACCACCGTTCATGCTGTAGAACCTGTTGTGCCTGTAGTCAAGACCGTTGAAACTCCTGTTGTTCCTGTTGTTAAGACTGTTGAAACTCCAGTTGTTCCCGTTGTTAAGACAGTTGAAACTCCTGTAGTCCATACCTATCATGCTGCTCCCGCTGTTCCTGTAGTCAAAACTGTACACACTCCCGTTGTCAGCCATGCTGTATCTCATCAATCTCATGTTCAACTTCACTCAAATGCTGCTCTCGTTACTCCAGTTGTTAAGTCGGTTGTAGCTCCCGTTGTACATGCTGCTCCCGTAGTCCACGCCGTTCCCGTTACCCACGTTCTCCATCATTAAAGTAATTAATTTTGTATTGTCTTAGTATTTTATGTTTTAATAAAGAAAATTGTCCAATGAAGAAATTGCCCTATTTTTTAAAATTTATATATTTCTTAAATTTTTTTTTTGAAAATGTTTACTTTTTTAAATTGGTTCGTTTTTTAATGTTTTTGAAAACCGGTACCTTTATAAAAAATGCTATGTTATTAACTTTGTATTTTATTTAAAAATTGGTCCTTTTATAAACGTCTTTGCTATTTTTCGAAATAGGTAGTTTTTTCTTCTCAAAATCGGTATTTTTTGAGAATTGGCTTTTGTTTTTAAAATGAGTACTTCCTTTTTTTAATGTATACTTAATATCAGTACCAATTCTTTATAAAATTGGTACTTTTGGTATTTTTTAAAAATTAATACTTTTTGTATATTTTTTTTTTAATTTAAGCTTTTTAGAAAGTTGGAATTAAAAAACAATTTTACTTGTTTTTAGTAACTTTTGTAAGTTACTACTTTTTTATTATTAGCACTCCTTTTTTCAGTTGTTACTTTTTGTTACTATTTTTTTAATTGGTATTGTTTTTATTTCGAAAATGACGTATTTTTTTAAAAAGTATGCTTGTTTGGAAAAATTGGTAACTTTTTGAAAAATTGGTACTCTTTTCAATGGATGCATTTGAAAATTAAAAAACTTATATTTTAGAAATTTTGTGTACTTTTCTATTTATATTTTTTATTTTTTGTGAAGATCTTTCTTTTCAATTTTTTTTTATTTTTTTTTATTAAATTTATTAAAAACTTGTACATTTCTTTTGAATCTTTTTAAAATATGTTCTTTTTTTTAATTTTTGGAAAAGTATGAACTATTCTTTGTATTTTTTTGACCTATTTTTTGATGATTTCCAATAGCAACATTTTTAGGATTTTACCGTCCTTCGGTTATGGAAAATCTAGAAATTTGATTTCATCAGACAAAGGAATGCAAAGACAGACAGATAGATATCTTTATAAAATATTTAGGAATTGCCAATAGTTATTTCGTTATCTTATTCTGGAAATTTTTTAAGAAATTTTCTTTTTTAAAATATTTCAAAAAGTTACATTTTTTTCTTTGAAATAAATCTATTTTAATGTTCTCATTTCAACTATGTAATTAATGACTTTTAATTTTAATATTTTACTGCATTTAATTACATACTTAATTAACACTTTTATATATGAACTTAATAAAAAAATTAATCAATTTAATTAAATAATTTTATTATTATTTTATTTAAATCAAATAACTATGTAATTGATTTTGTGTTTGTTAGAGATTTATTTAATTAAAATTTTGATTGTCTTAAATTATTTTTATAATTCACTGATTATATATTTTTTTTTGAAAATTAGCAGTTTTTGTTTAAGAAAAGAACTTTTTACTTTTTTGAAACTGGTATTTTTGGGAAAACACTGCCTCAAAAATTTATATGTATATTTTTTTTATTATTTTTTTTGTCGAAAAATACAAAAAAAAAAAAAAAAATAATAAAAAATACATTTTTCTAAATAACTTCGCAAAATTTGAAGAACCTTTTATTCATTATGAAAATTCTCGTGGTAAAACTGTTAAAAAAATAGAGGCTTGAGAAAAAACGCTACAAATTCACATGTAGAATATTTCCTGTCATCCTCACCACTGAACCCAGGGTGTATTAGGGTCTGTTAAAAAATTTAATAACGCTTGTGATCGATATAAATACTCTGCGAGAAATTTATGTTAAATTTGAAGAACCTTTTATTCATTATGAAAATTCTCGTGGTAAAACTGTTAAAAAAATAGAGGCTTGAGAAAAAACGCTACAAATTCACATGTAGAATATTTCCTGTCATCATCACCACTGAACCCAGGGTGTATTAGGGTCTGTTAAAAAATTTAATAACGCTTGTGATCGATATAAATACTCTGCGAGAAATTTATGTTAATTGCTACAACGAGACTGGTCCATTTTCGGTTACAAAGCGGCAGTTGAGTACCAATTGATATCTAACCCTCACCAAAGTTCCAGTTGAAAACCACTACTACGCTCTTCAAGTATCTGTTGAGAGTTAATTTCAAGCAGGTTCGTAAAATGCGCATACAAAACTATAAGTGCGTTCGTTTACTTTCCAGTAAAAACTTTACTGGATTTGTGTTTGTGTACCTAAAATCTATTAAAGAGGGAAAAATTGAGAGAAAAAATTACAGTGTATAAACAAGGTATTAACAAATTTTATTACTTTTTTTGTTTCAAAATCCAGTTGCATAATTAATTTTATACCTAATTATTATTTTTAATTTTGTTAAAAGTACATTTAAAAACAGTAAATATATTTATAACAAACGAAAAAATTAAGTTTTTGTTCACTGAAGTGCATATATTTCGATAAAAACTCTGTTGTTTTTGTTTGCTTATGTTTTATGTTTATTTCTTTGCAATCAGCTGTCGTGGTTACTTTACTGGATTTCGCAAACTTTCCGTTCGTAAAATCTTAAATTTACTCAGTAGACACTCAGTTTGCTGAATTTTACTGGAACGGATCTTACAGATAAGTAAGAAGAACGTGATTTCGATTCGGTGTTCCGCCAAGAAGTGTACGTTCTGCATTTCAGATGTGATAAACTATTTGTTGTGTAGTTGACCTACTTGAAATAGAACGGCTCTAAAGTCAAAGGTATTGTACAAAATTTTCACATAAATTTTAGGTAAACAAAAGTAAATTTGGCAAAAAAATTCTAAAAATGCAACTTCCAATAAAACGGTAATATTATTAATAAGGAATATTTAGAACTGTATAGCAAAAAATAAGACTAACAATAATTTACAATATTTACTACTACACTGTAAACAAAAATATATAATTTAAATTAAAATTACTAATTTTTTCTGAAATATTGACAAGTTTGGTGAACCAGAGATTATAGACGCACCGGAAAACAATCTAATTTTCCATACCTTCAAATGTTTACAGGTGTTTTCTATGCCAACTTTTGAACTAGGTTTGTTTTAAAAAATTTCCATATTACTAAATTTGTATTAGCTTCAACCTGTTTTGCCTAAACTTTCCATACTTTATTACATTACTGTGAGTGAAAGCTTATTATTTTTTAATGCATATTTATAATTATTCAGGATCTGGTAAATAAAGTGTCTCGTTAGTTTTCTGAAATAATAAAATGGTATCTATTTCCCAAAATTACTTGTCTTTTTACATACTTATTTTATTTTTATAATGTTAGTTGGTTATTCATTGAAACTAATGTTATTAATTATTAATATTTTTAATATTACAAGCGTAATATTTCTTTTAAGAATTAAAGAAAACTAAAAAAAAAAAAAAAATTGAATCGAAATTTATTTGTTATCTGGGTAAAAAGTTTAAATGTGTAAAAAAAATTTAAAAAGTAAAAAAAGTTTTAAAATGAAAACTAAGTGAAATTTGAAAAACTTTTATAAAAAGTGGATTTTGTCGAAACGAACCAAATTCATATTCCTAAACCAAAATTATAAATGGTAAAGTGAAATATTTCTATCAGATGAAAATGGATTAAGTACTTACATATATTTATTGTATAACCCTGTTACATTAAATTTAACATACTATAACATCAAAATTATTTAATAAATGAAACCAGGATCAAGTAATTGTAAAAGTAACGAAATGGGAAAGCAAAAAAAAAAAAAAAAAAAAAAAAAATGCTTCAATAATTTGTGAAATAGATCGAAACAAAATAAAGTTAAAGAACTTGTAGATAATTATACAATTCAGGAGCTAGAGTTTACCTTGGAAATAAAAGAGAAGCAGATAAGTGTTCAGATGGAAATAAATAATTATAATCATATAAGTACCGTAAAAGCTTTAGCATTAAAAGAATACCTAATCTCTCCAATAATAAATATAACATTTTAATAAGTTATTATAACACTAAACTAAACAATATCCAAGTCTGTTTTAAAATTTTTATTTCTAAATATGGTAACACTGAAAGGTATATATATATATATATTTGGCGATGCATCGACTGCATATATATGAATATATTAAAAAAATGGGTAATTTTGCAAAATGCAAAGATTTTTTTAGGATTTTATTTAATTTCTGAAATTAGGTTGCCTACCAAATTTCGTCATTTTATATGTGCACCAAATTTCATCGCGCTACATTCATTCCTTCTACTTTTTTCCAACATTACTATGGGCACTGCATAAAAAATTAAAGATAGATAGTAATATAAAAAATAAAAATGTTAAAAAGGAAACAATTTCTAAATTTTTACCAAATTTGTATTATATCAATCGACACTGAATATGTCCTTTTGGGTTAGTTCTGTGGCCTGTCCTAATATGGTTAAAAAAAAACGCCATGTTAATAGAACAGGTCCAGCTCATACAAAGTATCACATGATTTATGTTAGTTCCTTTCCCTCTAAGGTATGTATAGGGTACTGTACGTAACGGTACAGATGTGCTGAAGATATTTTTAAGCCCTAGGTAAGATTTCGAACTTAGGTTCTTTCAGCTTCAGAATCCAGAAAATTCCAAGGTACTGGTGCACCCTATTTGTTCCTGTCTAACTCATCACTATCTCTAAGCCCAAAGTACAGTCTTATAGTGTAGAGAAATAGGATGTAATCTATCACATTGTAGCTATATACATCAAGGACCTCCAAGAAAACAAGCCGCCATGGCGCTACGTAAGGGTACATAAGCAATTTCTTCTGAAACTGATTGAATCAAAAAGGGGAAGAGTAAGAGTACATTATAGAAATATGGAGTTGTTCTTTTATTCCGCCTAAAATAATTTGAATAGTTTAAAGGAATATTTTTTTTATTTACATAGTTTTCATGTATTAAAGAATAATTTCTTAAATAAATAATTTTTATTTTTTATACAATTTATTTTTAATCTCTTTAGAATCCGCAAATTAAATCCCTCTTAAAAAAATCTTTCAAGTCAGCTGCCAAAAAAATTTTATGAAATATTAATAACAATGTTATTCTCTCTTAAAATATATGCAGCTCAGTAAACGCAAAATCATATCACATAAATATTTATTTAAATATAAGCAAAGAAATAAAAACTTAAACAAAATAAAACAAAATAACACTAAAGAAAATCAATCAAAATAATGACAAAGCCATAAAGTACGTAAAGTACCAAATTATGAAAATGTACAAAAACCGGTTAAAGGTATTAAAGTAATAGTTTTTAATAATTTAAACATTAAAAAAAAAAAACAATTATTTTTGTATGTTAAGCAATTTACACATACTCGTATTATAGAAATAAAGCCAATAAGTCATGCCAATATTAAGGAAAATATATGTGTATGTATTAACAATTCTTTATTTTCCTAATTTTTGCCTATAAATTATGATGTGGTTATCTGTAATGTCATCAGTTCATTTTTATTCTTTTGAAATTCAACATCAATATATCTTAACAACACAAAATGTTCAAAGTCTTTGCTCTCTGTACTTTGCTTGCTGTAGCTTCAGCTGCTCCTGGTTTTTTGACTGAAACTCATCATACTGTTGTTCAACCTGCTGTGGTAACCAAAACTGCTGTAGTTGATACCAGTGCTTCATCGGCCATCACCCATCAAAGTTTTACCAATTTGGAGAGAAAAGTACCAGTTGTTGAAACTTATGCTGCTGCTGCTCCTGTTGTGAAGACTGTAGCTACCGCTCCTGTTGTTCATAGTTATGAAACTGCTTCTGCTGTTAAGACCGTAGCTGCTGTTCCTGCAGTTCATACTTATGCTGCTGCCGCTCCTGTTGTTAAGACTGTAGCTGCTGCTCCCATAGTCCATACCTATGAAACTGCTCCTGTTGTTAAAACTGTAGCTACCGCTCCTGTTGTTCACACTTATGAAACTGTTCCTGTTGTTAAGAGCGTTGCTGCTGCGCCTGTAGTTCATACTTATGCTGCTGCCGCTCCTGTTGTTAAAACTATAGTTGCCGCTCCTGTTGTTAAAACTGTAGCTGCCGCTCCTGTAGTCCACTCTGTACCAGTTGTACATTCTGCTCCCGTTGTTAAGACTGTTTTGTCAGCTCCAGTTGCTTACCATTCATATCATTAAATTTAAACTCATTGATTTGGTGGCAACTTCGATCGATTTATTTAAATAAAATAAGAAAAAAAATGATAGAAAAAATTAAAATGCTTTTTTTTAATATAATTTTGAACGAATAATATTTACCCAAGAAAAAATTTATTATTCTAAAAATATTTCGTTCTACTTTGATGTTACGACCAATGATTTTTGTTTGACATTGTCACCTACAGGATTAGTTCTGTAGAAGTGTTAAGTACCAGTCCAGTACCTAGCAAAAACTTCGCCTACTAAATAAAGTGTTTTGTAAGCGAACACAATATGAATAAGAACTTTCTCTTTAGGTGCTATAACTGATGAATTTTGTTCGCGATGTACAAAATATTTGGGTACAAAACAGTTGCTTTGGATGCTGATTGTTTTTACGCACAAGAAAAAACATTTTGCTTGGTTGAGATTTGCACCCATGCAAAACTATACTGCTTATTTGTGTTAGTCTACCGTTTTACCCGCTACACCACAATTGACTGTAATTTTGTGCATTAAAAAGTGCTTTTCATATAGAGACACTTGCTGCCAAGCATAGCCTCTGTATTTATTTAAAGCACATTTTCTTATTAAACATATATTTTTCAATATTTTTTATGTTTGTTCAATGCAAAATTCATTTGTATTAAAATATTATCTTTTAAAATTTTCAAAAAATTTTTCTTTATAAACTTTCGGTTGCTAGCGCAGAAAGTTTAATTAAAGAACCATATTGTTACTGTAACAGAAAATATAGTTATAGCTCCGATTATTCTCATGAAAACGAGTTTTCGATTGTAAACATTAATATTCCGTTAAAAATAAGAATATATAACGGTTTAGCCTACCAATTTCAGTATAATTATAGATGTTAATAATAGATGATTACCCCCTTGTATTTTGTCTTTGGTATCTTTTAGTAGAGCTCGTTTCATTGATAAAATAAGTATAATTATAGATGTTAATAATAGATGATTACCCCCTTGTATTTTGTCTTTGGTATCTTTTAGTAGAGCTCGTTTCATTGATTTTGCTTTAATCATGTATGTTATGGAGCAGGAAGATTGTTAACTAAATAAAGTGAAACGAAATTGTCTTTATTTCAAACATTTCATTTAAATTTTTTATGTAATAAAAGGAATATATATAAATATGTACTAAATAACATTCTTCTAATTCAACTTACTGATAATTTGCATATTTAAAACCGTTTCTAATATATTATATTAAATTATTTGTTACATCGATCAATATATTTTATTAAAATACCAATCGATTTAGAAGAAAAAATTCGGCTGCCACAAAAAATCTGTTTTCCCTGTGTAGAAACAAACTTTTATTGTATTAACTTAATGTTAAGATAATATATTTTTCTATTAATTAGTTATGATTGTATAACATTTTCCTTTATTGAGTTTTTGCACAAAAAAAAAAAAAAACTTTTGTTTAATTTGTCCTTGACCTTTGAAAACTTTTAATGTCAACTGCAAAATTCCATTGATTCTATAATAATATTTCTAACTAAACTTACAAGTTATATTATGATGACTTGTAATTGGCAATAATCTTATGTAGACGATTAAATAAATAATGTAATTAATTACACAGAGAAAGCAAATTCGCTGTGGCAATCGAATTTGTTGCCAATCGAATTATGTCGGTTACATGAACCATTATATAATTCGAATATAATAAACGAATTTATTTGGTTCTCGTAACCGTTCATTTATAAATAAGTATTGACTATTGAGAATTAAAATTTTTGTAATCTATTCTTTTTAATTCTCTTTTATTAAAAACACATACACATACATATATATATATATGTAAATAGATATACAAAATGAAATACAATACTTAACCCTTTATTGGGCAATGATGCATATATGAATCAACCATTTTTTTTTTCTGCCATAAAATATTTACAATTCGTAAAATGTTGAAGTTAGTTATTTTGTGATAGGCTACTGCTTAGTTTATGGAAAAATATTTTGCTGTCCGGTTCATATATGAATCATTAAATTTATTAAAAAAAAATTAACAAATTAAATTATTATTGCTTATTAATTCTTATATAAATTTTGCATTAGAAAAAAGAAAATGTTTTGGTCAAAAACAAAAAAATTGGGCATTTAAGGGTTAAGATATTAAACAAAGAACAACTTAAAAACTTGCACAATCAAATGCAAAATACTAAATAGTGTGTGATTTTATTTATGTACAATTTTTTTTGATCTCATCGTAATTATTTTTTGTTGCTTTGGCTTTCGGACTTCTATGGGGACAGGTTCTGACGTTTGTTTAAAGGAAATTAGACCAATTTGTACTAGAGTCAACTTGTCCCCACTTTTGCTGATTTGAGCACATTTGAAGAAAAACGATGTTTCACAATGATTTATTTTAATCTTCAGTCCTGGAAATTAAAAAATAAAAGAATGCTTATATTAGACAAAACATGTTATAATTGAATCAATTAACACACCTATAGAACATAAGAACCTTTTTATGGTTATCTGCAAATGTTCAATATTCAAAATTCACATCTAAATATTTTAATTTAAAATGTTTTTTTAAATTTGTCTATTTATATATTTATTTATTCTTTTTAGACAGTCAAAAGGAAAACAAAACTATATTAGTTGAGAATACCGAATTTTATGGTTTTAATCACCAACATATAGGAAAGAAACATAATTAAATTTGATTCGTTAATCGGTAATCGGACAATTTATCTAAATACATTTGAATAAAGTATAAATCGATTTGATCAATAAATTTAACAATTGTTTATAGATGAATTCAATTATAATGATGTTTTAACAATGTAAACATTAAATTTTAATAAAAAAAAATAAATTTTGTTTAAGTTAAATAATTTTCTGCAATGGTAACTGTTTTTCAACCAATCTTTTTTTTCTCTATGTACATTTTGGTGTTTGATAATTACTCCAGAAAATAAATCTCCCAACCAGTCATGTTATCAGTTTATTGTGTAACTTGTTCTAATTCTAATAATTTTTACATTTCCATAGAAGGAAAGTGTTTGGTAGGTAAGAGTTATAATATTAAAGAAGTACAAGTTCTTTCTTTGGAAAATGTCTGCTAAAATAAATGAAAAAAATAATAATTCCTTTAATTACAGCAAAACAGATCATATATGACAAATGCATTACTGGAAAGTAGCCAAATAATTTTACACCCTAAAGTGTCATAAAATTCATAAGTAAAAAATTACAAAATAATTCAGATATATTTTGCGAAAGTTTTAAATGAAGCCTGGAACTTGCAACCGAATTTTAAATCAGTTTTGTATTTTTCTTCTCAAAAATTTAATTTTTAATTATAATTTAAAACTTTTTTTTAGCAAATCTTCCATAAATGTTTATGGGAAATTTTCGCTACAAATTCTATTTATAGGAAATTTCCGATAAATACTTTTTATAGGAAATTTTCCTTTAACATTTCCTTTAAAAGTTTTGATAAATTTTCTTTTTGTAGAAAATTTTATATAAAATTTATCGAAAATAAAAGTTTTTCGAAAATTTTCTATGAAATTATAATTTATCGAAAATTTTCTATAAAAAGAAAATCGTCCATAAAAACAAAATTTAGCTAGAATTTTCTACAAAGAGAAAATTTATCCAAAATTTCCAATAAAAAGAAAATTTATTAAAAATAAAATATTTTCTAAAAATTTCTATGAAACTAAAATTTATCAAAAATTTTCTTTGGAAAGAAAATTTAACGAAAATTTTCTACAAAAAGAAAATTGATAGAGAATTTACTATAAAGAGAAAATTGATAGAAAATTTTCTATAAACAGAAACTATCAAAAATTTCCCTTAAAGAAAATTTTCTATAAAAAGGAAATTTATCGAAAACTTTTTATAAAAGAAAATTTATCAAAATTTGTCCAAGAAAGAAATTTATCGAAAAATTATCTACAATTTTCTATAAAAAAAAAGAAAAAACAAAAACTTTCTAAAAAAAAAAATTATAAAAACTTAAAAAGATACCCCTATAAAAAGAAATTTATGGAAAATTTATTGTGAAAGAAAATTTATCGACAATTTTATATGAGAAGAAAACTGATCGAAAATTTTCTATAAAAGAAAATTGATCGAAAATTTATAATAAAAAGAAAATCGAGCAAAAATCTAAAATTGTTTATAAAAGGAAAATTGATCAAAAATATTCTATAAAAAAATTATCGAAAATTGTTTATAAATGTTAATGTTAATTTGCGATATTGTAATTTTTTTTTAATTCTCGTTAAATTTTCTTTTATAGGAAAATTTTGACGATTTTTTAGAGGATTTTTTTTGATGATTTTTTTTTTTATTTTTTGTAGGAATGTTTTGACAAGTTCTTTTTTTTTATGGAAGTTTTTATACATTTTCTTTTATATAAAAAATTGTCGATGACCTTTTTTTAAATAAAAAATTTTAAATAAATTATCTATAGAAATTTTTTGATAAATTTTTTTCATAGAAAAATTTTGATAAATTTTCTTTTACAGGAAGTCTTCGATAAATTTTCTTTTTTTAGAAATTTTTCGATAAATTTTCTTTTATAAAAAGTTTTCGATAATTCTCTTTTTTACAAGAAATTGTCGATAAATTTTCTTTTTATAGAAAATTTTCGATTAATTTTTTTTATCCGAAACTTTATAAAAAATTTTAATTTTGAATAATTTTTATTCTGACAAGAAATTTCCTATAAATTAGCAATTTATAGGAAAACTTCTGAATATTTTTCATAAGAGAACATTTTAGATAAAATTTTTTTTAAAGGAAATTTTCATTAAATTTTATTTTGATAGAAAATTTTAAATGAATTTTCTTTTTATAAACAATTATTCGTTCTTAAGCTGCTGTCCCTGTTTTCAAGATAATTTTTTTATAAAAAATTTTCGTTCAATTTTTTTTTGTTTGTTTGAAAAGAAATTTTTTGATTGTTTTCCTTTTTATAGAAAATTTTCGTTCAGTTTTCTTTTTATAGAAAATTGTCGATAAATTTTCTTTTTATAGAAAATTTTCAATAAATTTTTATTTAAAGGTATTTTTTGAATGTTAATCTGCGATATATAAATTTTTTAATATTTCATCAAGTTTTTGTTAGAAAATTTTTTATGTTTTTTTTTTGTTTATATAAAAAATGTTCGATAATTTTTTTTTCACAGACAATTGAAACATTTTCTGTTATAAAAAGTTTTAGATAAATTTTCTTTTCTATGGAAAAATTTCCTTTTATGGAAAATTTTCGATAAATTTTCTTTTTATAGAAAACTCTGTTTATAGGAAATTATACATAAAATGTTTTTATTCCGAAAAGTTTCAATAAACTTTCTTCTCATAATAAATTTTCGATCAATTTTCTTGGATCAATTTTGTTTTTATAGAAAGTTCTCGCTAAATTTTCTTCTTATAGAAAATTTTGTAGTAATTTTTTTTAAAACAATTTCCACATTTGGGTTGAATATAGAAGGGTAGGTCTAGGGGAAGTGGTAGCCGCTAAAGGCATGAATACATAACTATTACATTGAAGATCTTTAGATTTTATGGCAATAAATTTCTCATAAACTTAAGAAATTGAGATGAAAATAGGCTGGCTAGGTTTAGCGGGAGTTGTATCTCCCATATAATCCAATAGGTGAGAGGAAAATATGCTGTTCTATATAGTAAATTTTTATTCCATGAACAGTTTTTTATTGATTCAGCTAAGCCGAATATAAACTTAGCTGCTATTAAGTAAGTCTTTTGAATATAGTCAAATAATATATACTTTGGCTCCATATATATAAATTAAAAAAGTTCAAAATATTTTCAGTTATTTTTTTGTTTCAATATCACAGTTTTATTAGGATTATTAATAAATCCTAATAAAAACTGGTGTAGGCGACAAGAGAGGAAACAACAGTATTAACCAAAGGAGCAAAGTGTACAACTGGTACAGAGTGAACTACATGTCCTGTAGCAATAGTTGGAGCGGCAGCATAAGTATGGTCTATAGGGGCAGCAGCAGCAGTTTCTACAACAGGGGCGCTCTATGAAACGGCCTTGACAACAGGAGCTGAGGCATAAGAAACAGTCTTAACAACAGGAGTGGCTTCATAAGTATGTACAACGGGAGCAGAATCTACACTCCTAATAACAGGAGAAGCAGCATAAATATGGATAACTGGTACTTTTTTCTCCAAATTAGTAAAGCTTTGATGAGTTTTAGCTGAAGAAGCTGAGTTATCAACGACAGCAGTTGTAGTTAAAAGGCAGATTGAACAAAAGTACGATTAGTTTCAGACAAGTAACCAGGAGCAGCTAAAGCTACAACAACAAAGCCAAAAACAGCAATTTGAAAATAATTAAATTTAGGACTTGTTTACTTGTGTTCAGAGGCAATAATTTTTGTTGAATAATTTACTTAAAAATTTTAATATTTTGCTTAAGTTAGCTTAAAGTATTACTTTAAGGCTAAGAAATAAACCAATAATTTTACAAAATTATTCAACGTAATTTACACATATTATTGTGAATTTTTTGTTCAAACTTTGTACAATTCTATAAAAGAAGTATTTACTATGACTATAACTGATTTTAGGTATTATGTTTTTTTAAGAAATTCCTTTAAAATAAATATATACGTATGTATGATTTATGAAGAATGATATTTAATTCGTTTTGATATCAAAATGCATTAGCAATAATTTTTCTTTAAAAACAAAATTTCATTGAAATAACCTAATGTTAAGATAATATACTTTTCTATTAATTAGTTATGATTGTATAACATTTTTTTTTTATTGAGTTTTTTCACAAAAAAAAACTTTTGTTTAATTTGCCCTTGACCTTTGAAAACTTCTAATGTCAACAATAATTGCAAAATTCTATTGATTCTATAATAATGTTTCTAAGAAAACTTACCAGTTATATTATGAGTTATATTATTACGATAATTGGCAACCATCTTATGTAGACGACTTTATAAATAATGAACTAATGGTTACCTAATAATTTTTACGTCAAGGGATTTTAACTTTTTTGATATTTAAGAATCATATTATTAAAGAAGTATAAGTTCTTTCTTTGGGAAATATCTCCTAAAATATAACAACATTTAGGTAATCTAGATGAAAAAAATAATAACTTCTTTAATTACAGCAAAACATGTCATAAATGCCAAATGCATTACTGAAAAATAGTCAAATAATTATACACCCTAAAGTGTCATAAAATTCATGAGTAAAAAATCGCGATATATTCCAGAGATATTTTAATTCAGTAGGTCACTATTTTAAGCAAAGCCTGGAACTTGCAACCGAATTTTGAATAAATTTTTTATTTTTCTTTAATTTTTAGAAAACTATTCGTTTTTTTAGCAAAAATTCCATAGAGAAATTTTCGATAAAAATTCTTTTTTTATGAAATTTACTATAAATATTTTTTTATAAGCGATTTTCGATAAATTTTCTTTTTAATTTTCGATAAATTTTCCGTTTGTAGAAAATTTTGGATAATTTTTCTTTTTGTAGAAAATTTTGGATAATTTCTCTTTTTATAGAAAATTTTTGATATTTTTTTTATGGGAAATTATACCTAAAATATCCTTTTATAAAACATTTTTCATAGGAAATTTTCGATAAATTTTCTTTTTATAAGAAATTTTTAATAAATTTTCCTTCCAAAGTATCTTTTTAATGTTAACTTATGATATTATTTGTTTTTAATTCTCGATAAATTTTCTTTTATAGACGACTTTTTATAGCAAATTTATAACGAATTTTTTTCATAGAAAATTTTTGACAAACTTTTTATGGAAGTTTTGATACATTTGTTTTATATGAAAAATTGTCGATGGTTTTTTTTATATAAAAATTTTTCTACAAATAAATTACTTAGAAATTTTTTGATAAATTTTCTTTCGTAGAAAGTTTTCAATGAATTTCCTTTTCATTTAAAATTTTCTATAAATTTCCGTTCTATAGGAAACTGTTGATAAATTTTCTTTATTGTAAATTTTATAAAAAAAAAATTAGTTTTGAATAATTTTTATTCTTACAAGAAATTTCCTATAAATTTTCGGAATATTTTTCTTTAGAGAAAATTTTAGACAATTTTTTAAAATTTTCGATAAATTTTCTGTTTATAGAAAATTTTCAATGAGTTTTCTTTTTATAGAAAATTTTCCATAATTTGTTTTTTTATTGTATATTTATGATCAACTTTCTTTTAATCAGCAATTTTCGACATTTTTTTTACAGAATATTTTTGATCAATTTTCTTTTTATAAACAATTTTCGATAATTTTTTTATCAATTTTTTTTTTATCAATTTTTCTTTTATAAACAATTTTCGATATTTTTTTTTGTAGAATATTTTTGATTTCCTTTTTATAGCAAATTTTTGATCGATTTTCTATTTATTGAAAATTTTCGATCAATTTTCTCTTATAGAAAATTTTCGATCAATTTTCTTCTCATAGAAAATTGTCGATAAATTTTTCTTCACAGTAAATTTTCCATAAATTTCTTTTTATAGGAGTATCTTTTAAAGTTTTTATAATTTTTTTTTTTTGTAGAAAGTTTTTGTCTTTCTTTTTTTTATAGAAAATTGTAGATAATTTTTCGATAAATTTCTTTCATAGACAAATTTTGATAAATTTTCTTTTATAAATAGTTTTCGATAAATTTCCTTTTTATAGAAAATTTTCTTTAAGGCAAATTTTTGCTAGTTTCTTTTTATAGAAAATTTTCTATTAATTTTCTTTTTATAGAAAATTTTCGTTAAATTTTCTTTCCACAGAAAATTTTTGATAAATTTTAGTTTCGTAGAAATTTTTCGAAAATATTTTATTTTTAATAAATTTTCTTTTTATAGGAATTTTGAATAAATTTTCTTTTTGTAGAAAATCCTTGCTAAATTTTGTTTTTATGAACGATTTTCTTTAAATTTTCTTTTTATAGAAAATTTTCGATAAGTTATAATTTCATAGAAAATTTTCGAAAAAGTTTTATTTTCGATAAATTTTTTATAGGATATTTCCGATGAATTTTCTTTTTATAGAACATTTTCGATAAATTTTTACACTTATTCTTACTATCCCTTTTTTTACTTACTTATTACACAAATTTGTGAATTACGTTGTTTTGTATTCAAGCTAAATAAATACACATTCATGTTTACTTGTTATACAAAATAAAATAATTGATTATAATTTGTTTTGTAATTTTAGTAACAAAATATTAAAATCCTGTAAAAAATATTGTGCAACACTTATTGCTCGTTTTCATCCATAACTATTCATAATATAATTTGTGCATTTTCCAATTTATTCGTTGCCCAGGACAACAAAATCATCACAGAACATTACAAAATAAATAAAAGAGAAATGTGTCAGTATTTCTAAACAAAATTTTACGTAAAATTAATTTATTTACAAACTAATGACTTTTAGGAATGAACCATTTAACTAACAATTAAGTTACAAATCAATTAATTTTTATTGAATTTGACCATAAAACCAATTAAATGCGTTACCGTTGTTAAGAAAACATGCTTTAATTTTATGTTATAAACACAACTATGAAGAAAAAAAATTTTAGAAATATTGTTAGCTCTAAAAGTTTTATCAACAGTTAAAACATACAATATCTAAACAAATTTCATTAACAAAATGTTCAAACTTGTAAGTTTTTCTGGCTAGTTTTATAACTAATTAAATTACTTATTTTCCTTTAATTCATTTAAGATTGCTCTTTTCGTTTTGGCTGCTGTAGCTTTAGCTGCTCCCGACCTCATTACTACACCTATAGTCAAAACTATTGCTGCTCCCGTAGTGCATACTTATGCTGTTGTTCCTGTGTTCAAAACTGTTTTTATTCTGTCGCACCTGTTTTGAAAACTGTCTCCGCTATTGTTGTTCATACTCATTCTGCTGATCCTGTTGTCAAGACTATTTCGACCCCTGTAGTGCATTCTTATGCTGCTGCTCCTGTTTTAAAAACTATCTCCGTTTCGGCTCCAGTTACCTATACCTAATATTTACATTATGAACATTTTACTGTGATTATTAACAAGAAAGAAATTGTTATTAATTTCTTATAATTTTTGAACTTAAAAGCTAAAATATCAAACGTGATTTTCAAAGTATTATCGTTCCGTTGTTATTAAACGTGACATATGAATTTTATATATAAGTATTCTTAACGTTCATGATTATGACCATAAATCTAAAAATAATGTTCATAACCAATTATTAGCAGCATACATATTAAAGAGCACTGATTCGTATCAGGAAAAAAAAATGTTGCAAATGTACCCCCCAAAGTAATCCCCAAAATATTGAATTATTTCGTTCTCTTAAGCTGGACCATTTTTAAAATACCTGCAAATTAAAAAAAAATCAGCAAAAAATTTTAAAAATTAGTTTGCATTCTCGTTAAATGAAAATTTTAGTAATATTATCTATGAATTTTTTTAAACACTATTTTTATTAAAGTTTGAATATTTCGGACATTTTTCATCATTATTTAGATTCAGAGCAAGAGCAGGCCCAAAACGTTTTTTTTATAATAATTCTGTAGCGTGTGAACCGTTGGAGATATCTAAATAAAATTTCACATGTTTAGAACTGAAGTATTTTCGAGTTGATTTGAAGGAGCACAACTCCCTAGATAGTCAGGGGGGTGGAGGGTAGACTCCCAAAATAAGTCACCTCGAGTATGTAATTTTTTTAAAAATCCACAAAAATTCATTTATGATTTAAATGTAAAAAAATAGCACACGTTGGTAGCCCTTGTAAATCTCCACAATAAACATGTTTACATGGGTAAGTTATCCTATTTATTTTAAGTGATATTTAGGTCGAAGCAAATTTTACCCTCAATTTTGGCATTAATACTTTAATACATTCTAAAAATTTTAGGGCCCAAATTGAGGCTTCCAAATTTAAACAACTTAAAAAAAAACAAGTCCAACAGTGAGGCTAAAATTTGCAAGGGCTAAAAAGTGTATTTTTTTAACATTTGAGTCATAAATGAATTTTTGTCGAATTTTTAAAAAAATTACATAGTCGAGGTGACCAACTTTGGAGGTCTACCCTATACCTCCGTGACACGTTAGGCAGATGAGCTCCTTCAAATTAACTCGAAAACATTTCGGCTATGACAACGTTAAATTTTATATACATATATATCTCAAACGAACCGATACAGAATTACGGAATTGTTTTCAAAAAAAAAAAAAAAAAGTTTTGGAACCACTGTGCATCGTTGGAATGGTTTTATTCATTTAACCCTTTAGTAAGAAAAGTAATATTTTGGGATAACAGGTCTATAATAGAATTTATTATATTTTTCATAAATTTATTGATATTTAAGTATAATAAATACTTTCATACAACTTATTTGCAAAAATTTCCGATTTAACCTTTTGGGAACCAAATGTATAAAATTTACCCTTTTACCTTTAAAGGGTTAAATATCTGTAATTTTCAATAGTATCAGAATAGATCTTTCCACTAGTACCTTAAAATTCCATATATGTTGAAAAAGTCCGAATTATATACAATTAATTATTTAAATCATGAAAATAAAAAAATTTTTAATAAAATCTTAATATTTTGCGAATGAAAACAAATATAAGAATTATATAAATGCATATTCCAAGCATTAATATGTCTCCATAATATTTTGAAGTTAATTTTTTTATAATGCTATTAAAAGAAATCCGTATATTTGGATGTGTTTTAAAAATAGTCCAGCTCACGTAAATGAAAACATTCAGACGCAATATTTTGAAATTCATACAAGAATATACTAATCTTAATTTTAATAGGGATACATTTGCATGTTTTTTTTTTTTTTGGTAAGGAACTTTAATACAAATGTATATTATAGTGGGCCCAAAATAAAAAGTGTCGATGTTCCCAGCTCAAATGAAAACTTACTTCAATCTGAGATACCATTTTTGAAAATTTTCGTTCTTACATTATCCCTTCGTGAGCTAGGTAAAAATGAAAAAATGTCCGTTTCTCTTTTTTTAGATTTTTCCAATAACAATATGAAAATTTGGCATCGCAAGAAAGGCCTTTGGAACGCGCATTTAATGACACAAAGAAGAAATGTGTCCGACATTTTGCAATTTAAATATTTGAATTTTTTACACATAAATATTTAAAAAAATAAGAACAAAATAATACAATATAATCCTCTAAGAGTTATACCGTAACCATTTATCTTTTGATTTTTAAAATTCGACCTTGATTGATTGGTTAATAGAAGTGTTATATATTCATTCATTAGAAAGCATATAAAAATACGCGTATTTTAATGAAAAATTTTACTAGAAGATTATATCGTATTATTTTGGTCTTATTTTTGCAAATATTTATGTGTAAAAAATTCAAATATTTAAATTTTCTGTGAAAAATTACAAAATTTTGGACTCATTTGAATCTGGTCCAAAATGTTTGTTATATCATTCAATGCGCGTTCCAAAGGCCTTTTTAGCGATACCAAATTTTTATCTTGTTTTTTTTTTATCAGAAATATGAAGAAAATCCGAAAAACACGAAAGGATAATGTCAGGACAAAAATTTTGATAAACGGTATCTTAGAATGAAATAAATTTTAATTTGAGCCGGGAACATCGATATCTTATTTTCTCTCCATACAAATGGAGCCACACTAATGTTCATATATTTTCTAAATATATATCGTATTATTTATTCCCATATGTATGCAACTATTGCATATATCGTTCTGTTGTACAATGGCTATTTTTTGATTATATGATATTGATTGCGATGACAATGATGATGGCCAATACTGTATGACATTATTCAATAGAATTTGTTTTTCATTCATATTTTTGTTTTTTTTTTTGATTTGTTATTATTTCAAAACCTATTTCGTATTTGTTAAGGTGGTTCCAAAAAAAAAAAAAAAAATCAAATATTGATATCCAAAAATAAAATATTTTATTACACTATTTTAAGTTATTGTTTTTTTTTTAGTTTTAGCCATTGTTTTTTTTTTTCTTAGGTCCTTTTATATCTGAAATGTTTTAATTTTTCTTAATCAATAATTTATTTGATTCTTTTTTTGTTAATAGTCTAAAGAAATTTTTTAAAAAGTATTTTATAATTTCGTTTTTAAATAAGCCAGAAACAAGTAAAAATGTGTCACCGGCATTTAATAAAATAAATCTAAAGGTCAGTGGAATTAACATCTAACATATGCTTGCAAATATTTCTGCCATATCTAAATTAATTTTAACTTAAATACGAGAACCGTACAAAACATTCTTCCATACAAAATGGTACAATCTTAATGTTCGTATCAGAGGAGGGTTTATTTTGGGATTAATTCTTTGCAGACCATAAACGTAACATGATAACACATAATAATTATTGCAAGGTAATATTTAGACAACAACTGTTATAGACAAATCCCGTAGGAATTATTTGGTTCGATGATGGTGGGCTTAAATTTATAACTAAATATAAGAGTAATTACTCCAAGTTATGTAAATTTTTAGGTTAATGAAAAAAATAACAGATTTCGATAGAACTTTTCTGTAAGTTTTTACGTTTTTTTAAAAGCTGTTTTTTTTCTTTTTTCCAAAATTATTTATATTTTTTTTTTAGTTTACACATTTTTAAATTGAGTAATTGTTTGTTTTTAAATTTAAACTTTTAAAAAATTTTAGCATCTGAAAACTGGTCCTTGTTTAAAAATTTGTTGTTTTTTTTGTGTTTTTTTTGACAATTTTTAAAACTTTTTTATTAGTTTTTACATCAAATTTGTGTTATTGTTTATTATATTTTTACTATCTTGTTTGTTAGCCAGATGCATATGTCGAATTTGAAAATGTAATGCGCATTGACAAAAAAATCCCAATAATTCGAAATTAAAAAAAGAAATCTTAAAAAAATCCCCTATTTTCAAAAAAGCGCTAAAATTTAAAGTGATTTCCAAAACGCAATAAAGTCAACTAACCTCGAAAAAAGGACAAAATGGATGAAACAAGATTTGGCATTTTTTAATTTATACTTTTTAAAGATTTGTTTAGTACTTTTTTGTAAAGTAATACTCTTCAAAAATTGGCATTTTTTTCAAAAATTGCTCCATTTTTAGTAAGGGGTACGTTTGTCATTTCGCTTGTAATTTCTACAATATACCATTAGAAAGCTTATAACTATATCTTACGCTAAAACTAGTTAAAATATTTTGGTATTTACCAAATATGAATTTATCATAAATACTCTTTGTCCTCATTTATCTGACCATCTATTTTTGATACCCGTAAAAAAATTGGTTTGTACCAAATTTAATTTATACAGAGAAATAACGGAGTAATTGATTTCTGTCTGAAATTTTCCTCCATACATTGGTACGTTTTTTGGTAATTATTATTTTTTTTAGAAATAGGTATTTTTTGTTAAAATTATTTAATTTTTTTTCATTGGACATTTAAAAAAATTTGTATATTTTTCAGTTTAACGCTTTTTTTACAAAAATGCTCAATTTTTATATAAATTTTATTTATTTATTTATTTTTTGGAAAATTGGAAAAAGTTGGTACTTTGACTTTTATTATTTTTTAATTAGTTTTTTCTTTTTTAATAAATACTTACTAGCATTATTTCTTTTATGAAAATGGATTTTTCTTTAAGCTGATACACTTTTCTGGAAATTACTACTTTTTGATTTTTGGTACTTTTTTTTTGAAAAGTTGGTACCAGTTTTTTTTTTAATTTTTCGTTTTGGAGAAAATTGGTACTTTGTGTAAAGTTAGAACTTTCCCAGCAAAAACTTTGCTTTCCTGGTAAGCTAGCAGGTATAATTGGAAACAAAAATAAATTTTTTGCCTGAATAACTAGTTATTTTTGTTCGACTTGTCCACAAATTCATGTAGTTATTTTTTGACTCTAGGGGTACACAAAACTATGTACCTAAACGAAAACAAAAATAAAAAAAAAACAAAAAAATTTTGACGTCAGTAGGACTCGAACTTGGACATACACTAACCATTCGTTTTTACTGACTAACGTCTTACTCAGTAAACTATCTCGCACATAGCATCCTAAGCGACAAAAACTCTATTTAGTTTAAAATATCTTTTTAGACATTTTGTTATAAAAAACTAATAGCTTCAGAAAGGGGTTGAACCAACAACCTTCTGGTTGTTAATCCGGCGCTCTAGCCAACTCATCCACGTGATTGCAATATTACTGTGCTATTATACTACTGAGTCCTTATTAATGTAATACAGAGTAGGCAAATAATAATGACGCCTCATTACCAAGAAACTACTTTAATAAGTAGTTGTTATTACCGAAACCAAAACTTTTTTGCTGGGTTATATCTATATAAGCCACAAACTTCATTATTTTACATAGAATTCGTACATTTCTTTCTCAGTTTGATGAATAAATTCAATCTACAAGAACAGAGGTATTGGCCAAGACATATTCTTTGAATTTTTAAATCTCCATACATGAGTTACGGTTCATAAACAATAGAGTTAAAAACAGTTTCGTAATGCCCATACAAAAACGCCAAAAACTGCCAGAATGCGAAAAATTGCTAAAAAAAACTTTATATACACAGAAAAGAATCATAAAATAATTCATTCAATTAAACGTTTTTAATTTTTCATTTCTCACCAAAATGATTGTATCAATTAGTAATGGCAGTTAAAACTGAAAAGCCGAAAAATTTTTCCAATTAAAAAATTTATCAAATGAATCAAGTAGTTGATAGAATGAATTAAAGATTTAAATGAAAAAAAAAACTTACTTGAATTGCTCGAATATAGCAATTAAATTTCGATTTAAAATGATACAACTGCGTTAATGGAAAAATGTAAGGTAATAATATTTTCGGTGTTCTAAACATATTAATATGGTTGAAGGGTATATAAGAGATGGCACAGCCAAATATGCCATGTTGATAGTTTTAAAATTTATCCTTTTTGGGAAAATTGATAATCTTTTGCATAAGTGTATAATTTTCCTGGGAATTCCCGGTAATTTTTATAAGAAAAAATGCCATGATTTCTTATAAAGAAAATTATTTTTTTTAGTAAATAAAACAAAACGAAACATTATAAATCATATTAAATTAACGAAAAATGAAATAATAGAAAAGTATAACGCCATTTTTAAGATTAACAGTGCTATTCTCGTTTATTTTGGGATTCATTCTTTGCAGACCATAAACATAACATGATATCACATAATAATTATTGCAAGGTGACATTTGGACAACAACTGTTATAGACAAATCCCGTCAGAATTATTTGGTTCGATGATAGTGGGCTTAAATTTATAACTAAATATAAGAGTAATTACTCCAAGTTATGTAAATTTTTAGGTTCTCGACCAAGTCATAATAACAAAAATTTTTCTATTGTGGGTTTCAAAAAAAAAAAAAAAAAAAAAAATTGTTTGTTTTATAAAATGTCACATTCACAAAACTACATGACAAGAACTAATGACTGACAATTGTCATAATTCGAGAATAGCAGAGTAAACAAATTTTAAATATTTTATACAAATAAAACCAATACCTTTCGTAATTTATGTTAAAAACTGCGTCTCAGATTTTTACATTATTTTTTTTTTTTTTTGATACTAAAACTTTTTATAAATATATATGACAATCTATTGGATACATTTAATTATAAATAACTTACCGTTTATTTCCACTTTATTTCTCTAACTCTAACTTACACTATTTTATTTTACTATTTTTTACTAAATTAACCCTAAATCTGGAAAATACTAAAAATTGTTTCGCAACAATGTTTTTCGGATCAAATTATAGTGTTTAGAAATCTGAAAAAAATAAAATCATATGCGTATGAATATAACGTGAGATTAGTTTTTGTAAATATTTTGAAGTTATAGCATTTACATCTCAGATATACAAATCCATTGCTTGGATAAGAGATGCTGTTTCAAAAGAAAATGTTGTGTTAGAATGAAAAATCTCGCAACCAAGTATTTTTTTTATAATATTATTTAATATTCATTTCCACAAATCTATAATAAAACTAAAGTATCTAAAATTTGAACATGACCAAAATAAAGTTTATTTAAAATTTCATCCGAAACAATTTGTAAGTAAATTCTTTAGACCATAGATAAACAAATATATAGATCTGATAGAAAAAAAGCCTAACTCAGTAGTCAAAAACATAATTCGTGCAAAATTAACGTTTCTCTCAGATAACGCTCTGGTTGCATTAAAAGAAATATTGCGGGAAACCCCAGAACCTAGTTTTAATGTATCATTGGAATGGTCTATTGAATATTATACGTAGTTAACCCTTTAACAGCAAGAGGGTCAATTTTATGCATTTATTTCCCAAAAGGTTAACTTAGAAATTTTTGCAAATAAGCAACATGGAAGTATTTATTATACTTAAATATAGATGAATTTATGAAATTAATTTTTTTATACGAATTTGTAGTTTTTATGATGAATATATGCTTTTTATTTTCTTAACTAACCATTTATTTTGACATAAAAATTAACTTAACCAATTATGAACCGGAATTCCCAAATCATCATTTCTGAAACTAAAGGGTTAAGTAAATACATATATAATCAGTACTGAAGGAGACCTTTTTTAAAAATGTGGAAAATATTCAAACTTTATTAAAATATTAATTAAAATAAATTTATAGAAAATTTTTTAATTTGAATTTAATTTTAATTTATATATATATATATAAAAGTTCTCCAGAAAGTAGAAGAAAATCTATGCATAAACTTTATCTCCGTTTAAAAGTCTGCAACATTTAAAAATAGATGTAATTAGTATTTGTCATTCAAATGTTTTTATAGCAAATAAAGCCGTTCTTTAATTTTTGTTATAAACTTGAATTCGTAGGTCAATAACTATTTTTCCCAAAAACAAATTTTATGTTAAAATATAAACCTGTTTTTTTTGTTTAAAATGTTTGATAACAAAAAGTGTTAAACAAATATTTACCCAAGAAAACGCTCAAAAGTATATAAACTTGCTAGTTATGTTGGTATTATCATCAGTTTTACTACAAACTTTTAAAGTAAAATAACAATCAATCAAATAAAACAAAAAATGTTCAAATTTGTAAGTTAACTAAATTTATAAAAAAAAAACAAATTTATAAAAAAAAAAAAATAAATAATTCCTTTTTTTATAGATTGCTATCTTTGCCTTGGTTGCTGTAGCTTCAGCTGCTCCTGGTCATTTGTCTGAAACTCAACATACTTTGGTCCAACCTGCTGTTTTAACTAAAACTGCTGTCATTGATAACTCAGCTTCTTCAGCTATTACTCATCAAAGTTTTACTAATTTGGAGAAAAAAGTACCAGTTGTCCATAGCTATGCTGCTGCTCCTGTTGTCAAAACTGTAGCTGCTGCTCCCGTTGTTCACACTTATGAAGCTGCTCCTGTTCTTAAGACTGTTGCTTATGCTGCTGCTCCTGTTGTCAAATCAGTTTCATATAGTGCTCCTCTTGTAAAGACTGTTGCTGCTGTCCCTGTAGTTCATGCTTATGAATCTGCACCTGTTGTTAAAAGTGTTTCTTATGCCACTCCAGTAGTTAAGACTTTATCAGCTCCTGTTGTCCACACTTATGAAGCTGCTCCTGTAGTAAAAACTGTTTCTTATGCTGCTGCCGCTCCCGTTGCCAAAACCATTGTAGCTTCACCCATAGCTTATGGTAAATACCATCATTAAATTATTGTTATTGTTTTTATTTGCGATTTTTATTGGAAAATATGTGATACAGTTTGTTTTAAATGATCTTAAATAAAATGAAATTTTAAATTGAAACTTTGATTTAGTTTATTTAATATAAAAAAGTCATATGCTTATATTTACAAAGAATGTATTTATCCTCGATAATCACCTCGAGCAAGTGCTTCCAAAAAATAACATTTTCACTACTTCAAAAGTATATTTTACTTTTTATTTTTGATATTATTCGTAATTCAAAAAACAAAAAAAATTAAAAAAGTATTATTAATAGAAAAAAGATTAATAATTGGTAAAAAAATATTTTTCACAAATTTAAAAATATTTGTAGTGGAGGGCTTCAAAAGGAGTCAGCAAGAATCATAAAAAAAGACAATATCCTACCAATTACAACTATAGCACTATGGTTAGCTCAAGTGTTGATTAATTAAAATTTGAAAATTGAATTTTTATAATAATGTTTGATGTCTGGTAAAACTAGATAAAATTGTACGTTATTTTACACTAGTCGGCAAAAAAAAAATTGTCTTTAAAAAAATATGTGGACTAGATGGTATTTGACCTGCTAAACAGGTATCTGCTTCGTGATTTTTTTATGGGGATGCCTAATATATCCCCTTTAATAAGGCGAATACACGAGTATATTTCAACATAACTCGAGAACGGGTTGTCCGATTTAGACAAGAGATGGAAACGAAAATTATATTTAAGTCAACTTAATATACTTTTTTATCTGCCCAATAGTTTCGGAGTTATTCGGAAAAAAGTGTTGAAAAAAAGTTTTATGGAAGAATTAAAAGAATTTTATACAAAAATATACAGTTTTTGATCCTTTATCATAAAGCTGGTAATGCTATGAATAAAATAAGCCATCTATTATTAAAATTAACGCACAAATCTTGATTTTATTTACAATTGATTGAACCCATTTTAAAGCAGGGACCACAATTTTACAATTATAAAATAAATAAACAAATTCGCGATACAAATTGGAATGCGTTTATACAACAAACATCCAATCCAAATAATTTGTTTAATAATATACAAGAAAGATTTAATGAAATATATAACAAATCAATTAGGAAAGAAAAAAATATAAAAAAAAGGTCATTAAATCCCTGGATAAGTGAAGATATTGTGAAAGCTTGTGATTTTCGGGATAAACTTTTTAAAAAATGGCGCAATAATCGAAAAAACAAAATATATGAAAGCGAATATAAAACTTTTAGAAATTAATTGAATAAAACAATTATTTTTGAAAAAAATAAATATTATAAAAATAAATTTATTGAAAATCGACACGATATGCGAATAACGTGGCAATTAATAAATGAATTAATTGGTAAAAAATATACAAATATTGATGATTTTATAATGAAAAATTTTAAAAATGAAGACCTAACTAATATAACAAACAACTTCTCTTTAAATTTCAATGCAAATATCAAAAAACTTATACACTGCTGCAACATACAGACAATACAAACTTCAAATATTCCAGTGACTAACACTATTTATGTTGAATATATAAACGAAGAAGAAATTTACAATATTTTAAAAAATATAAACATTAGAAAAGGGGCCGGAGCTGACGGAATACGACCGAAAGATCTTAAAATAAATGCTACTTTTTTAACACCAATTTTTACAACATTAATAAATTCTAGTTTAGAACAAGTAATTGTGCCAAGTCTGCTTAAAACATCAATAGTTAGGCCAATATATAAAAATAGCGATAAATTGGATGTTAATAATTATAGGCCAATAGCTATTTTGTCTGTCGTGGAAAAAATCCTTGAGGAAATAATAGTCAGAAGACTAACAAACTTTTTGCAAAAATATAAAATCATTAATAAAAATCAGTTTGGATTCCAAAAAGGTAAAAATATTAACAAACTTTTAGGAAATTTTTCAACTTATATCAATGAATGCCTAAGTAAACATATGCATATATTAGCTTTATTTATTGATTTCAGTAAAGCATTTGATACTCTTTCGCATAAGAAATTATTAGCGATACTAGAGAGAAATGGTATAAGAGGAAATTTACTACAATGATTTAAAAGCTATTTAGATTGCAGAAACTTCTACGTAAAAATCAATAATAAATTAAGCAACAAAATGTCATATGATTGTGGGGTACCGCAAGGTTCAAAACTTGGACCCATATTGTATATAATATATGCAAATGACATGCTCAAATGTTTAAAAGAAGGAACAACCTTCGCATATGCCGATGATACCGCCATAATTGTAGCTGATAACAATATAGCAAACGCAAAAAACATAATGCAACAGCAACTGGATATAGCAACCAGATGGAGCCATGACAATGGTCTTATCATCAATGCAAATAAAACCAAAATAATGCATATCAAACCACCACACATTGCAGATTCAAATATAGAAATCAAATTTCACAACACAGACTGCTTACACAGAAATATCTGCAATAATACACAGGCTAATAACACTTCTTGTTTCATTATAGAAAAAACCAATTCCTATAAATATTTAGGAGTAATCATTGATAACACATTTAAATGGAAAGCACATATTCAAAACTTACAAAAAAAAAAAAAAAAAACTCAGAAAGGCGTCATATATAATTTATCATTTAAGCAACTGCGCTCCTTACAGTGTACTCCGCCAAGCGTACTTCTCACTAGCAGAATCATATATCAGACACGGAATAACAGCATGCGGAAATGTCAGATATAATAGCACACTACAAAAAAATCCAAGACAGCTTGCTTAGAATCTTATGGAAAAAACATCACCATAACTACCAGAAAAATCCCAATACCACTACCGATTCCACCAATGTTCCTAAAACAAACAGCTTGGCAAAACACCTAAACATTATGAATGTCAAAAACATATATCACACAACACTTATCAAAGAATTTGATGATGACAATCGATTCTTGCAAACAATTGATCACACACATAACATAAGAATAAAATCACAAGGAAGATATAAAGTCCAACGTTTTACAAATGAGTATGGCCGAAACACACTGCCCGTCGTATTGCCCACTGTTCTAAACAAAATACCCATAAATATACTAAATACCAAAAATAAATACAAAAAACACAAAGACATTAAAAACTACTTAATAAATTTGCAATGAACACTCGTTGAATTTAATATATAGTAAATTATTATTAAAATTTCCTGCAGACAAGCTTATGAGCTTTGCGGGATAATATTATAAAATTCACTAAAATAAACAAGATTTAAAACACATAAAATTAAAATATAATAATAAATAAATTAAATAATTAAAATAAACCATATAAATGAAAATAAAATATATGAAAGCCCAAATATTAAAACCTCAGCACCTGGAGATGTGTATATGAACACGAACTATAAATTAAATTTTCCAGCAATGAAGTAACTTCAACATAAGCCGAGGACAACCCAACTTATATTTTAAATTGTATTTTTCTTTTAAATTTTTTAAAATATTAATATAAAATGTTAATCTATTGAATTGTAAACAACAAATGTAAATAAATAATGTAAATAAATAAATAAAACAAAAATAATGTTTTTTTCTTTAAACAAAAATAAGTGAATTAAATGAATTAAATTTGATATGCTAAATAAGAATCTGCTTTCACTTTTTTATGACATATTTTTATGCAGTCACACTTGTATAACTCGAGAACGGTTTGCCCAATTTAGATAAATGAAACTTCAATAGATGCCGGTTAAAATTATCTTCAAGTTATATTAACATTATTTTCTTATTCGTTCAACATTTTCGGAGTTATTCGAATATCAGTTTTATCTTATCTTATCATGAAGAATAGCAAGAATTTTGGTCATTAACTCCGAAAATATTAATCGGATAAAAAAATAATTTTAGATAATTTGAAGATAATTTTTGTATGTATCTTTTGGTTTCTCAATTGTCTAAATCGAACAACCCTCTTTTGAGTTATAATACAACATACACATATAATCGCCTTATTAAGGCGGAAATAAATGTAGAAAAATCAAGACCTAATAGAAAAACACTGAAAGCATATTCGAGTTTAGCTCATCAAATTCCAACTAGTCCACCTATTTTTGTTTAAGGAAAAAAAGCAAAAAGATTTTTTTTGCCCTCCAGCGTATCTCCACTTAATTGTAGGTATGTATGGGTATTTGCACTTAACTATGAATAAAATCAAGATTTGTGCATTAATTTGGATAGTACATGGCTTATTTCATTCAGAGTAATACCAGCTTTATGTTAAAGATAAAAAAAAAAAATATAAAAACATTTTGGCCGTTTTCACTTCAATCTTCAATTTTGTTGCCTTATTATTTGTTGTATATCGTACTTTTTTAGTGAAGTACTTGACTGATCGCTTATGAACCGATTTTTTGCGAATATATAAAAAAAAGTTTTTTCCGTAATATTATAAATTTTTCAATTATTTTTTTAGCCCATTTTTCTATGCCAAATGTTAGTTTTATTAACTAAATATTTGTATCTTCTTTTTTTCAGAATGGTAAGTGCTTGGGTCTAAATATTTAAAAAAATCTATTGTATTAGAAGTCAATAAGGTAACTATTTTATATTTTCATTGAAATTTTAATTTATTCATTTAAGCGTGTCTTTTTTTTTAGTTTATAGTAATTTGATGTTCTATTATCAATAGTAATTTCTTTAAAAATGTAGAAACTTTATTGATATAAGCAAATTTATTTATATATATTTCAGTTCTTTGACATAATTTTTGCTTAATTAATCAGCTTTTTTTTTCTTTTTTTGATAAAAAGAAACTAGCCACAACCATTAAATTTGTCACACAATTGTTTATTATTTTTAACTCTTATTATAATATTTTTTAATTTTTTCATCGAATGATTAAGCAATATGCTTTAAATTTTTTTAAGAAAACAATAGGAAGTAAATGTAGAATTTTTAAGTAAAGTAAACTATTTAAGATTCGAAAAAAGCGGAAGTTATTGAAATATTTGACAAAAATTAATGTTAGTATTGTTTAGAATAAAAAAAAGCAAAAAGCTAAAATGAATTGTAATTTAATTAAATTGAAGTTAAATTAAAAAGCGATTAAATAAATTTTTAGGCAATACTAAAAATTGTGCGAAAATTTGTAGAAAATGTTCTATAAAAAGGAAATTTATCGATAATTGTCCATAAAAAGGAAATTTCTTGATAATTTTCTATAAAGAAGAAAATTATCCAAAATTTTCTGTAAGGAGAATATTCATAAAAATATATATAAATAGAAAATTCATCGAAATATTCTAAGAACAAAGAAAAAATTTATAGAAAAATTTTTGTAAAAAGAAAATGTATAGTAAATTTTCTATAAAAAGAAAATTTTTCGTAAATCTATATCTATTTTCTTATAGACAACTAAGCCGCTGGACTTATTTTCTTGAAATTTTCACAGCATCACAATAGTAAAATAGGCTACTTTATTTTTCGATAGGAGCAGGAGGAATGATAGCCCTCATACAAAGAAAATATTAATTATAAGTTAAATACTGTTACAGCAAAGTACTAAAATTTTACAAAAATACCTGTCTCATCAACTTCCAAACACAAAATAAAAATGGAACGGATGTTACCCATAGAACGAAAATATTAAATACTGTATATCTTAAGAACTATTATAGCAAAATAACATTTTACATATTTGTGATGAAAATGGGACCGGTAAGATCCCACCCCCCCCCAAGCCAAAGCAAATATTTTTAATGGCATTTCTAAACAACAATCATAATGAGAGACCTAAAAGTTTGTGGGAACTATTGTTGAAATTAAAATAGGACGGATAGGGTCACCGGGAAATGTAGTCCCTATAAAAAGTAAATATTAATTTTCCTATATCTAAAGTAGTAATTAAGTGAAAGTTTTAAAAATAGTTGTAGAAAAAATTTTCATATCAAATTTTAGGGGGGATAATTTGAGGGGAGTAGTCGCTTCCATATTAAGTAAATATTAGCTATGACATCAAAAGGGGTACCGAAGCGCACCGGGAAAAGCTAGTATATACACAAAAATTAATTGTGTTTGTTTGTACCTTTTAGGCAGTTAAACCCCTGAACAAATTTTCTTGAAATTTTCACAGTATCATCCCGTGAATCCCGGAATTCAGAAGTGGTACCCCCATGCAAAGAAAACATTAATCATCATTAACCAACTATTTCCGCAAAAATCTTAAATTCCTAATCATGGAACAGGAGGAATAGTATCCCCCATACAGAGAAAATACTAATTATAGGTTAATTAAAGTTTTAAGCTTTTAAAGGAATATCTTTCTCATCAGTCCCTAAACATAGAATGAAAATAGAATAGATAGGACCGAGGGAAATGGTATCCCCCATACAACGAAAATATTAAATATCGTATATTATGGAACGGCTAGGACTACGGGGTGTAGAAGCCCCATAGAAAGTAAATGTTAGTTATCGCACAGTTTGCCATAAATAGAAAATTTATCGTAAATTTGTTATAAAAAGAAAATTTATTTAATTAAAATTTTTAAAATATAAACCTGTTTTTTTTTTAAATGTTTGATAATAAAAAGTGTTAAACAAATATTTACCCAAGAAAACGCTCAAAAGTATATAAACGTGCTAGTTATGTTGGTATTATCATCAGTTTTACTTCAAACTTTTAAAGTAAAATAACAATCAATAAAATAAAACAAAAAATGTTCAAATTTGTAAGTTAACTAAATTTATAAAAAAAAAACAAATTTATAAAAAAAAAATAAATAATTCCTTTTTTTATAGATTGCTATCTTTGCCTTGGTTGCTGTAGCTTCAGCTGCTCCTGGTCATTTGTCTGAAACTCAACATACTTTGGTCCAACCTGCTGTTTTAACTAAAACTGCTGTCATTGATAACTCAGCTTCTTCAGCTATTACTCATCAAAGTTTTACTAATTTGGAGAAAAAAGTACCAGTTGTCCATAGCTATGCTGCTGCTCCTGTTGTCAAAACTGTAGCTGCTGCTCCCGTTGTTCACACTTATGAAGCTGCTCCTGTTCTTAAGACTGTTGCTTATGCTGCTGCTCCTGTTGTCAAATCAGTTTCATATAGTGCTCCTCTTGTAAAGACTGTTGCTGCTGTCCCTGTAGTTCATGCTTATGAATCTGCACCTGTTGTTAAAAGTGTCTCTTATGCCACTCCAGTAGTTAAGACTGTATCAGCTCCTGTTGTCCACACTTATGAAGCTGCTCCTGTAGTAAAAACTGTTTCTTATGCTGCTGCCGCTCCCGTTGCCAAAACCATTGTAGCTTCACCCATAGCTTATGGTAAATACCATCATTAAATTATTGTTATTGTTTTTATTTGCGATTTTTATTGGAAAATATGTGATACAGTTTGTTTTAAATGATCTTAAATAAAATGAAATTTTAAATTGAAACTTTGATTTAGTTTATTTAATATAAAAAAGTCATATGGTTATATTTACAAAGAATGTATTTATCCTCGATAATCACCTCGAGCAAGTGCTTTCAAAAAATAACATTTTCACTACTTCAAAAGTATATTTTACTTTTTATTTTTGATATTATTCGTAATTCAAAAAACAAAAAAAATTAAAAAAGTATTATTAATAGAAAAAAGATTAATAATTGGTAAGAAAATTTAAAATTCACAAATTTAAAAATATTTGTAGTGGAGGGCTTCAAAAGGAGTCAGCAAGAATCATAAAAAAAACAATATCCTACCAATTACAACTATAGCACTATATTTTCAATTAGTTCAAGTGTTGATTAATTAAAATTTGAAAATTAAGTTTTTATAATAATGTTTGATGTCTGTACGTCACTTTACACTGGTCGGCAAAAAAAAAATTTGTTTGTCCTTAAAAAAATATGTGGACTAGATGGAATTTGACCTGCTAAACAGGAATTTACTTCGTGATTTTTTTATGGGGATGCCTAATATATCCCCTTTAATAAGGCGAATACACGAGTATATTTCAACATAACTCGAGAACGGGTTGTCCGATTTAGACAAGAGATGGAAACGAAAATTATATTTAAGTCAACTTAATATACTTTTTTATCTGCCCAATAGTTTCGGAGTTATTCAGAAAAAAGTGTAGAAAAAAAATTTCATGGAAGAATTAAAAGAATTTTATTTCCTGAAAATTTCTTTAAAAAAATTAAACCAGCAAAAATATACAGTTTTTGATCCTTTATCATAAAGCTGGTAATGCTATGAATAAAATAAGCCATCTATTATTAAAATTGACGCACAAATCTTGATTTTATTTACAATTGAGTGAAAGGAACCATGGATACTCTGGTGTGCAAAAAAAAAGAAAAGAATTTTTTTTTCTTTAAACAAAAATAGGTGAATTAAATGAATTAAATTTGTTATGCTAAATAAGAATTTGCTTTCACTTTTTTGTGACTTCTTTTTATGCAGTCACACTTGTATAACTCGAGAACGGTTTGCCCAATTTAGATAAATGAAACTTCAATAGATGCCGGTTAAAATTATCTTCAAGTTATATTAACATTATTTTCTTATTGGTTCAACATTTTCGGAGTTATTCGAAAATTAGTGGCGAAAAAATATAAACTTATCATGAAGAATTGCAAGAATTTTGGTCATTAACTCCGAAAATATTAATCGGATAAAAAAATAATTTTAGATAATTTGAAGATAATTTTTGTATGTATCTTTTGGTTTCTCAATTGTCTAAATCGAACAACCCTCTTTTGAGTTATAATACAACATACACATATAATCGCCTTATTAAGGGGGAAATAAATGTAAAAAATCAAGATCTAATAGAAAAACACTGAAAGCAGATTCGAGTTTAGCTCATCAAATTCCAACTAGTTCACCTAGTTTTATTTAAAGAATTTCATTTTGCCCTCCAGCGTATGACCACTTAATTGTATGTATGTATGGGTATTTGCACTTAACTATGAATAAAATCAAGATTTGTTTATAAATTTTGATGATACATGGCTTATTTCATTCGGAGCAATACCAGCTTTATGCTAAAGATAAAAACAAAAACATTTTGGCCGTTCTCACTTTTAAAAAGAGCTTAAAAAATCTTCAATTTTTTTCAGACACTATTTTCTAAATAACTCTGAAAATATTGAGCATATAAAAAATTGCCTTATTATTTGTTATATTCCATTTTGCAAAAAACATATCTTACTTTTTTAGTGAAGTAGTTGACTGTTTGCTTATGGACCGATTTTTTGCGAATATATAAAAAAAATTTTTTTCCGTAATATTATAAATTTTTCAATTATTTTTTTAGCCCATTTTTCTATGCCAAATGTTAGTTTTATTAACTAAATATTTGTATCTTCTTTTTTTCGGAATGGTAAGTGCTTGGGTCTAAATATTAAAAAAATCTATTGTATTAGAAATCAATAAGGTAACTATTTTACATTTTCATTGTAAAAATGTAGAAAGTTTACTGACGTAAGCAAATGAAATTTAATATTTCAGTTCTTTGACGTAATTTTTGCTTAATTAATCAGTTTTTTTTTGATAAAAAGAAACTAGCCACAACCATTAAATTTGTCACACAATTGTTTATTATTTTTAACTCTTATTATAACATTTTTTAATTTTTTCATCAATGCTTTAAATTTTTTTAAGAAAACAATAGGAAGTAAATGTAGAATTTTTAAGTAAAGTAAACTATTTAAGATTCGAAAAAAGCGGAAGTTATTGAAATATTTGACAAAAATTAATGTTAGTATTGCTTAGAATAAAAAAAGCAAAAAGCTAAAAGGAATTGTAATTTAATTAAACTGAAGTTAAATTAAAAAGCGATTAAATAAATTTTTAGGCAATAATAAAAATTGTACGAAAATTTGTAGAAAATTTTCTATAAAAAGGAAATTTATCAATAATTATCCATAAAAAGGAAATTTCTTGATAATTTTCTATAAAGAGGAAAATTATCCAAAATTTTCTGTAAGGAGAAAATTCATAAAAATATATATAAATAGAAAATTCATCGAAATATTCTAAGAACAAAGAAAAAATTTATAGAAAAATTTTTTTAAAAAGAAAATGTATAGCAAATTTTCTATAAAAAGAAAATTTTTCGTAAATCTATATCTATCTTCCTATAGACAACTAAGCCGCTGGACTGATTTTCTTGAAATTTTCACAACATCACGATAGTAAAATTGGCTACTTTATTTTTCGATAGGAGCAGGAGGAATGATAGCCCTCATACAAAGAAAATTTAATTAACGGATAAGTTAAATACTGTTACAGCAAAGTATTCAAATTTTACAAAAATACCTGTCTCATCAACTTCCAAACACAAAATAGAATTGGAACGGATGTTACCGGGGGAAATGGTACTTCCCATAGAACGAAAATATTAAATACTGTATATCTTAAGAACTATTACAGCAAAATAACATTTTACATATTTGTGATGAAAATGGGACGGGTAAGACCAGGAGGAATGGTATACCCCCCCCCCCATCCAAAGCAAATATTTTTAATGGCATTTCTAAACAACTAGCATAATGTGAGACCTAAAATTTTGTGGGAACTATTGTTGAAATAAAAATAGGACGGATAGGGTCACCGGGAAATGTAGTCCCTATAGAAAGTAAATATTAATTTTCCTATATCTAAAGTAGTAATTAAGTGAAAGTTTTAAAAATAGTTGTAGAAAAAATTTTCATATCAAATTTTAAGGGGGATAATTTGAGGGGAGTAGTAGCCTCCATATTAAGTAAATATTAGTTATGACATCAAAAGGGGTACAGAGGCGCACCGGGAAAAAGCTAGTATATACACAAAAATTAATTGTGTTTGTTTAGGCAGCTAAACCCCTGAACAAATTTTCTTGAAATTTTCACAGTATCATCCCGTGAATCCCGGAATTCAGAAGTGGTACCCCCATGAAAAGAAAACATTAATCATCATTAACCAACTATTTCCGCAAAAATCTTAAATTACTAATCATCCTTTATAATCGAGATGAAAATGGAAAGGATAGGAACAGGAGGAATAGTATCCCCCATACGTAGAAAATACTAATTATCGGTTAATTAAAGTCTTAAGCTTTTAAAGGAATATCTCTCTCATCAGTCCCTAAACATAGAATGAAAATATAATAGATAGGACTGAGGGAAATGGTATCCCCCATATAATGAAAATATTAAATATCGTATATTATGGAACGGCTAGGACTACGGGGTGTAGAAGCCCCATAGAAAGTAAATGTTAGTTATCGCACAGTTTGCCATAAATAGAAAATTTATCGTAAATTTGTTATAAAAAGAAAATTTATTTAATTAAAATTTTTAAAATATAAACCTGTTTTTTTTTTAAATGTTTGATAATAAAAAGTGTTAAACAAATATTTACCCAAGAAAACGCTCAAAAGTATATAAACGTGCTAGTTATGTTGGTATTATCATCAGTTTTACTTCAAACTTTTAAAGTAAAATAACAATCAATAAAATAAAACAAAAAATGTTCAAATTTGTAAGTTAACTAAATTTATAAAAAAAAAACAAATTTATAAAAAAAAAATAAATAATTCCTTTTTTTATAGATTGCTATCTTTGCCTTGGTTGCTGTAGCTTCAGCTGCTCCTGGTCATTTGTCTGAAACTCAACATACTTTGGTCCAACCTGCTGTTTTAACTAAAACTGCTGTCATTGATAACTCAGCTTCTTCAGCTATTACTCATCAAAGTTTTACTAATTTGGAGAAAAAAGTACCAGTTGTCCATAGCTATGCTGCTGCTCCTGTTGTCAAAACTGTAGCTGCCGCTCCCGTTGTTCATACTTATGAAGCTGCTCCTGTTCTTAAGACTGTTGCTTATGCTGCTGCTCCTGTTGTCAAATCAGTTTCATATAGTGCTCCCCTTGTAAAGACTGTTGCTGCTGCCCCTGTAGTTCATACTTATGAATCCGCTCCTGTAGTTAAAAGTGTTTCTTATGTTACTCCAGTAGTTAAGACTGTATCAGCTCCTGTTGTCCACACTTATGAAGCTGCTCCTGTAGTAAAAACTGTTTCTTATGCTGCTGCCGCTCCCGTTGCCAAAACCATTGTAGCTTCACCCATAGCTTATGGTAAATACCATCATTAAATTATTGTTATTGTTTTTATTTGCGATTTTTATTGGAAAATATGTGATACAGTTTGTTTTAAATGATCTTAAATAAAATGAAATTTTAAATTGAAACTTTGATTTAGTTAATTTAATATAAAAAAGTCATATGCTTATGTTTACAAAGAATGTATTTATCCTCGATAATCACCTCGAGCAAGTGCTTCCAAAAAATAACATTTTCACTACTTCAAAAGTATATTTTACATTTTTTTTGGAAATTATTCATAATTAAAAAAAAAAAAAAAAAAAAATTAAATATTAATAGAAAAAAAAAAATTAATAATTGGTAAGAAAATTTAAAATTCACAAATTTAAAAATATTTGTAGTGGAGGGCTTCAAAAGGAGTCAGCAAGAATCATAAAAAAAAAATAATATCCTACCAATTACAACTATAGCACTATGGTTAGCTCAAGTGTTGATTAATTAAAATTTGAAAATTAAGTTTTTATAATAATGTTTGATGTCTGGTAAAACTAGATAAAATTGTACGTCACTTTACACTGGTCGGCAAAAAAAAAAAAATTTGTTTGTCCTTAAAAAAAATATGTGGACTAGATTAAATTTGAAAAATTGATCGTAAGTTTTCTATAAAGAGAAAATTTATCGTAAGTTTTCTATAAAGAGAAAATTTATCGTAAGTTTTCTATAAATAGAAAGTTTATCGTAAATTTTCTATAAAGAGAAAATTTTTCGTAAATTTTCTATAAGGAGAAAATTTATAGTAAATTTTCTATAAGCAAAATTTTTCGTAAATTTTCTATAAGGAAAATTTGTCGTAAATTTTCTATAGAAAAAATTTATCGTAAATTTTCTGTAAAGAGAAAATTTATCATGAATTTTCTGTAGAGAAAATTTATCGTAAATTTTCTGTAAAGAGAAAATTATCGTAAATTTTCTGAAAAGAGAAAATTTATCGTAAATTTTCTGTAAAGAGGAAATTCATCGTAAACTTTCTATAAAGAAAACTTATCGCAAATTTTCTATATAGAAAACTTATCGCAAATTTTCTATATAGAAAATTTATCGCAAAGAAAATTTGTGGTAAATTTTCCAAAAAGAAAATTTGTGGTAAATTTTCCAAAAAGAAAATTTGTTTTCTATAGAGAAAATTTATAGATAATTTTCTATAAAAAGAAAATTTATCGTAAATAATCTGTAAAGAGAAAATTTATAGTAAAATTTATCGAAAATTTTCTTTAAATAAAATATTTATCGTAAATATACTATAAAGAGGAAATTTATCGTAAATTTTCTATAAAAAGAAAATTTATCGTGAAGAAATAATTTATCAAAAAGTATCTATAAATAGAAAATAATTCTTTAATCATAATTATTGCGTTAAGATTTTATATTGATTTAAATAATATAAATCTTTAAATTTTTTACATTAACTTCGGCATCTCTTAAAGGACCTCACCGTATTTGCCAACACTCAAATACCACTTGTTGCAAAGATGAACGAATACAAAATGACAGTCTACAGCGAAAAACAAGACAAAAGCAGAAACAAAGACATGTCATCTCAACAGATGTTGCCATCAAGAAGCAAGAGTGGATTTTATTTTACAGTAGTAAAACTTCAAAGTGCTGCAAAGATGTGGTTTTAGTATGTGATGCATACCTTTATGTAATCAGAAGGCGAGTTTCATATAAAAACTAAAATATGGATATGGAAAATGAAAAATTTAAAAGATTTTTCTTAAAAAAAGTTTAGTAAAAAGTCCTTGATGAGCCTTTTTAAATTTTTCCTTAAATTGGAAAGTTTTTGAGACGTATTAACCTTTATAGATTGCCGTGATATTAGTTTGTAGTAGTTCATAGAATCCCCTTAAGTGTGGGAGACAGCTCTGTTAAAATATTTATATTTTTAATTTTTCTTCATACAAAATGCCCTCATATAGAAGTATAAACCAAAGTGTGGTTGTTATTATACGAGTATTTTGATTTTGTTGTTCGAATAAGCATAATTGATTTGTTCAAATTTAGCATTAAAAGTGGTTCAATGAATCAAAAATAAAAGACAAACAAGAAAAGGAGAAAAAAAAACTAAACATTAAAACAAATTTAATAAAATTTACATAAAAAATGTACAATCAAAGATACATCAACTTGAAATACTACTACTACTCTACAATCATATGTACTTTACACCTTCCATCATCATTAAAATCTATAAAATGCATCTTTTATTTTTATTTTTTTGTTTAGCAGAAACGATAAAAATACTCAGTCTTTTTTGTCGTGGGGAATTACAGATTTATTTTTTGATTTTTTTTTTAATTATTTTTTTATTATTGTGGGTTAAGTACACGAGAGGCTTGTTAAAGTAAAAACTTTTACCTTGACATTAAGGGCCACACATTCTGATTGTATTTTTTAAGTAAATTGTAATTGTAATGTTTTATTATTTATTTATTTCTTTTTTTTTGTCTGAATGTTTTTTCAAACTGTCCCATTTCCATGCATTCAATCATTTTTAAAGTAATCTTTTGGTTTTGTTATTTGTTACAATTCGAATGTGAGTATGAGCTTTAAAAGAACTTTTTTTATTTTTTATTTAAATGGATTTTGTTGCTTTTAAGAGTGGTTGTGTTTATCGTTCTGCATCCTTGGACTTTTGGTTAATATATTTGAATAGTTTGTTTCATTATTTCCATGAGATTGTAAAAAATTATTTACATGTGTCTGCTGCTAAATCAGGGCCATTAATTGAATTTTATATTACAGGGCTAAATGATATGTTTTGGGTTTTTTTATTAACTTATGTTGTAAATTGTGTAATTTGTTTTTAATGTTGCAACCAATGTTATTATTAGTTAGAATAACAAAAAAGCTGGACTTGAATATTAAATTTCAATGCAACTGATAGCAAAAGTAAATTTAAAAAAATATACACATTGCAATACTATTAGATATGGAAAATAATAAAAAAGTGGAACCTCTAGAGATATTAAAAAGAAATATAATTTTTATATAGAAAAATTTTAAGAATTTCAAATTGATTTAGAATGCAGAAGAAAGTAATAGGGTATTCATTTTACTCGACTAATCAAATAACCCGAAAATGCAGTTTTTAAATTAATTCGAATAATTGAGTAAATATTTTAAATTACTCTAGTTATTTGATTAAATTATATCTTAACATTTTACTCGTTTTTTCAATGCATATTAAACAAGTAAGAAAGATATAGTCGGTCAAGCCCGACCATATGATACCTCACACCATTGTATATGTCCATCAAAATACGTGGAGGGATCTTATATCAGACATGTGGACATTTGTGGACCGATACTTTTATTAAGTGTAAAATAAAATATACGAATATTACATTAATACTAAAATTTATATGAATTTGTGCTCTTTAGGGTGACTCCTGAATTATGGAGTGATTCTCATGAAATTTGTCACTATGATTTCTACTTATATAAAACTTATTTGTGTCGAATATAAACCTGATAATAACATGTGTATGTGATTTACCCACGTTAAAGTGATTTTTGGAAATTTGGCACAAAGATTGACACTAATATAAAACTTCCTTGTACCGAACCCTAAATATTGCTATATTTAAGGCATTTATGATCGACTCAAAAAGTGATTCTGAGTCGATTGGTATACAATCATACAAACCCATAATAAAAAAATAAAAAAAAATAAATAAAAATAAAACAACAATTCTGTATTGTATTAGTGTTTTATTAAGAAAAAAAAAAAAAAACAATAGTTTAGAACGTTAAAAAAATTAATTGCGACGACATAATTTATAAGAAAGACTTAAATGACCCTTCTCAAATAGTCTTTCCAAAATAATATGTAAACAAAATTTGTGTATATTTTTCTCTTTTGTTTTCATAAAGCCAATGTTTCTTCATATTTGAAATTTTGACATATTTGACATATTGACGGCACATTAAAATCCATTTGTATAAATAAAAAGTGACTCAAGTGCATGTAGAATCATTTATCGCTAATATTGTGATGCTTTTTTCACCCAAGTAAATATTTTTTGGTCCATGATATTTTCTTCGAAATTTTTTGATGCTTCTCTACATTTTCGCTAAGCATTTAAAACATCACCTATTTATGCCAATTACAGTCAATTTCGTGCTGCCCATGCGATGCATCTATGCAAAATCTGTTTTGACAAAACTATCACGTTTTCAACTATTAATGATATTTGACTTAAATTTATAGTCCCGATCAATTATGTTTATCACCGTTCTTATATCTATATATATAACATTTCTACAAAATTTCAATTTTCTATAGAAAAATACAAAAACAAAAAGTGTAATTTTTGCGTAATTTTCAAAAAGTATATAACATTTTTTTATTGAATTTTTTTCTTAACGCTCCATCGATTTTATTGTGTTTTATTAGTTCACGCAGTAATTCATACTATTTTATTAGAAACTGTGTATGTTCTCGAGAAAAACTGACTTTTTGAAAAATTTTCGCTCTTGTTTTACAAATTTTAAGACTATCTTCCACGTTAACTATTTCGGAAACATCAACGAGTTATAGCGCAAAATATGCACAATTACCACAACTACCTATACCTATTTCAAAATTTGAATTTCGTTAAGGGCCGTACAGACGCCGCCCAAAAAAATTTAAAAACTAAAAAATTTTGTTATCGAAACTTGACTACACTGTATTTAACTGTTGGAGGTCTGCACAATAACAAAGTTGGTAGAATTTACCCACAAAGTTCGATTAGTTTATGTGAGATCGAATAAGATCAGAAAGTATAAACGTGCGCAGAAAAAGTGAAGAAGAATTTTTTAACTTTGAATAATAATCCTGACAGTGAAATGAAATCTATGGTACTAATTTTGCACTCTATTAGTTTCAAATCTTGTGACTTCAGATCTGTAACCCGTTTGTTTAAAGTTGTATTACAACAAAACTTATTAACGATTAAAGTCAGCTTCAGCCGGGTTAAAAATTTGTCATAATGGCCAATATACATTTTAAACAAGTAATGCTTATTTAGTGTTTTTAAATTTATTTTTCATTATTTTTTAAAAATTTCAAATTTTATGAATTTTTTTGTTATTAAGACAACATATTTGTTTTTAAAGTTGTTTAGAATGGAACAAGATATCTCTCTTTAAATCGTTTAAAAACTCAAACAGTACAGGATTTTGTCAATATTCGGCATACGTATACCCTATGGTATATAATAAAAAATAAAAATATTTTCATTTTCATTTCTTTGAATTTTGAAAAATTCGCGAATTTATTGACAGTTTCAATTTTATGAACAGTAAAAAAAAAAAAAAAAATGATAGTGTGTAGCTTTAAACACCAATATCTCTATATGCTGTAAACGGATTTTAATGATTTGAATTACTTATAGAAGACGAATATGTTATGCAGTTATTTAATAATATCGTCACTTACAAATTAATTCATAATGCAATTTTAAAATGCATTAAAAAAATTTTTTTTGTCAACCTCTGATATTTTAAAAATTATAATGTTTACAAAAAAATTGAAATATAAATAGTTCTGGAACAATATGTATAATTATATATATATATATATATATATATATATATATTTATTTTATTTATTCAGTCTATGGATATAATATTATTCTTATAGACATCAATGATAATTTAATATACATAATTAAATTAATTACTTAGACAAACTGTTTAACAAATTTTTAAATTCAAGATTTGATATTCATAAGTCTAATTCATTAGAATATTTATAGAATAATGTCATAGCTTTTATTAAAGATTCATTCAAAGCATATGTTGTTCTATGAATATCTATATAAAAGATATAATTATTTTGCCTTAGAGGCCTACGAGGTACATATAGTTTTATGGTATGACAATCAGGACAATCAATTAATCCATGAATTATAGCATATAGGAAATATACAGAAGAAATTTTACGTCTTGTTTCTAAAGTTTTCATAGAAATCAAGGCACACTTATCATGGTATGTAGGAATCGAAATTTGAGGGTTTACAAATGAAAAGTTTAAAAATGAAAGAGCAAACTTTATAAATTTTACTTGAATTTTTTCATTTCTATTTGTGTGTAATTGAGTACAAGGGCTCCAAATAAATAAAGCATATTCTAATCTAGATCTCATAAAAGATGTATATAGAACTTTTTTTGTGTAATGATCAAAATTATTAGAATTACGGCATAAAAAGCTTAACATTGAATAAGCTTTAGGTATAATATAATTTAAGTGATCATTAAATGATAATTTGTTATCAAATAATACCCCTAAATCTAAAATTTCATCCACGGATGATAGTAAATGTTGATGTATTCTATATCGAGATATTACAACATCTATGATAAGTCATAGAAAAACATTTGTTTAAATAAAAAGGTAAACCATTGCGGACTGACCAAGAACTCACCCTATCTAAATCCTCCTGAAGATTAAAAAGATCATTGGCGTTAGAAATTGTTTTAAAATTTTATAAATCAAAAGCATACAATAAATAATGAGACTTTCTGAAACATAGGTCAATGTAATTAATAAATATATTAAGTAACAGAGGACCCAAAACACTACCTTGTGGAATACCAGAAGTAGGAATAAATCATGTAGAACAAACACCATCAAGAGAAACTACGGATTGTCTATCTGACATGTAATAACGAAACCAAGATAACATTCGGGAATATATACAGATATATATATATATATATATATATATATATATATCAATATGGGAAAGAAAATTAGTTAATTTGAATTTAATTTTAAATTGCTGATTCAATTCCAAATAGTGTAGTAAAATTGAATAAAAATTCTTCAATATGAAGAAAAATTTTAGTAAATTTTAATAATATTTTATTCAATTTGAAAAAAATTTGTCAAATTAACCACCCTTTTAATTAACTAAATAAATTAGACATATATATATATATATATATATATATATATATATTTAATATACTGCCTGTAATCTCTACAATTTCTAGATCTTCTTAGCTATTTTTTTATATTTATTCTTTGTACACTGATTTTTAAATTTAATAGTAAAAGTCATCCTAATACAACAAATGAACTACGAAGTAAATTTTCTCTAGAAAATTAAGAATTTTTAATTTAATTAACAAATTAATTTAAAAAAAAAAACACATTTAACATTTAATCAACTAAAAGTTTTCTAATATTTAATGATGATGGTGTACAGATACAACAGGAGAACTGTGTACCAATGGGACAGAGTGTAGAACAGGAGCAGCATGGTAAGTGTGAACAACGGGAGTGTGTACGGTTTTAACAATGGGAACAACAGGTTGCACACTTTTCACGACAAGTGGAGCAGCATGAACCGTAGTCTTGACAACAGGAGCCAAAACAGTCTGTACCACTGATGTTTTTCCATGAACTTGGGTGATGCTTTGATGAGACATAGCCGAAGGGTAGGAGTGAACAACATGACCTACTTTGGCTAAGGCAGGTTCATGGACAACATGATGAGTTGCTACTAAACCGGCATTGGTAGCAGAGATCAAGCACAAGGTGGCGAAAATGGCAGCCTAAAGGGAAAAGAAAGGATTTATGTTCTGGAATTGTAATTTAGTAATTTTTTTTTATTTGAATTTAAACTTACAAATTTGAACATTTTTAATTTTTTTTTTTTTAGAGGAAGTTTGTATGGTTTTCAATACCAAATGGAGTTGTTAACTGTTGGTAAATAGCTGCTGAACTGGAGTTTATATATGATTTTGTAAAATTTTTATTAACATGTTACTTTAAAGCTAAAATTATTATCATTATTCGTTGAAGTTAAGTTATCGAAATCATAAAAAGGAAGAATTATGTTGAGAGCATGAAACAGTAGCACCTAAAATGACGTTAACCTTCATTTTATTTATTTTTTTTAAGAATTACTTTAACATTTTTAACTTTATTATTAGCACTACTGACACATAAAAGTTGTTGACCAGATAAAGATTTGTTTTCATTAATGAGCAGCATATCGCTGCTGGATTTCAGTTAAATATTTTACGATTTTTGGGTGTTTTTGATGCACTAGTTGTTAATAAGTTAATGAACCCTACAGTATGTTTAAGCGTTAAGAAAGTAAAGTAAGATATTGCAGAGGACTTAATATTGAAATGAAATTTTAAACAGATTCGAAACATTATATATATATATATATATATATAATTTTTTATCATTTCATTAAACTAATTTTAATTAACAAAGTTTGCATAGATGTTAATAAATAAAAAGTTGTTATATTAACTATAAAATAAATTTTTCAATGACAAAACTACATACCCAAAAATTTTATTAAATTTAAACGCGTAATTATGTACCATTTGATACCGATATAACCTATGGTAAGAGCTACAGATTGGTGTACATTTTTTCCGATTTCATTTAGTGCCTTAGGTGTGCCTCGACGATTTATAAAATATTAAAGACACGCGATCTCAGGTCATGAATACTTTTTATGCAATTTTTTTATTTTTTTTTGAAACCTATTTTTCGCTTAACTAAAACAGAATAGATGTGCTTATTATAAATATAATTTCACATAAATTGTAAAAAGATGCTAATGTAAAGTACTTGAAATTTTAGATCGATTTTAAGGAGTTATAACAGTTTTGCAAATTAATATTTTAACAAGTCACAACTATTTTAAAATATAAATTGAAAGCCTTTTTTGATCACGCGATACTCTTGCTTTATTGAAATTGCGCTGTGTGTGTGCCTCGCGAAAAAGGCACCTTTTAGAGCTCTTCACGTTTCACGTTTTTCCCCTATAGCGCTGCTATTGAAGGCATATGAACGAGATGTATCTCAAACGATTTATAATTCCAAGAGCAATAAACATAAATTCTTCATTTAATCAAAAAAACTGCAAAAAATTAAAATTTCGAAAATTTTCTATTTCTACGCAGTAAAAACTTTTTTATTTTCGGTAACGGTAACTACCTATTAAAGTAGTTTCGTGGTAATGAGGCGTCATTATTATTTGTCTACTCTGTATTACATAAATAAGTACTCAGTAATATAATAGCAGAGTAATATTGCAATCACGTGAATGAGTTGGCTAGAGCGCTAGATTAGCAACCAGAAGATTGTTGGTTCAACCCCATTCTGATGCTGTTAGTTTTTTGCAACAAAATATCTAAAAAGATATTTTAAACTAGAAAGAGTTTTTGTCGCTTAGGAAGCTAAATGCGAGGTGGTGTACTGAGTAAGACGTTAGTCATTAAAAACGAATGTTTAATTTGTATCCAAGTTCGAGTCTCAGATACGGCAAAATTTTTTGGTTTTTTTTATTTTTATTTTCGCTTTGGTACACCTAGAGTCTAAAAATAACAATTAGGATTTTTTAAATTTGAGTGCTTGCCGGTACGACATGGAACGATTTTAGATCTTGATTTTTTTTGTTTTACACGAGGTGTTCTTAACATAACAGCATCAGTATATATATATGAAATCAATCAAAATAATGCTATATGTACGTCTGTCAGTCTGTTGAAATAAACTTTCTGAAGGTCTCCAGCAACTGGGAAACTTATTTCTTACATCATATAAATCGCCAAAATCGGTCCATAAACAAAATGTATTATTGCTCTTTATATTCTGACTTTTGTATTCTCGATTCAACTATGATTTTTTTAAATTTATATACCTCTTTAGAAGTTCATTTGCTAAGATCTTTAAAAAGTAATATTATATTTCAACTACGGAATTTTGTTCTATGCTTTAAAGTTAATAATATTAAAGAAATATATTTTTCTATAGGGTATTTCATATATTACCAGTCAAACATTAAAAGCTAAATTTACATATTTTTCTATTTACATAGTTGATCTTTACCTTAAATCGATCAGACAAATGATGTATGAATATTTACAGCATATTTCCAAGTATTTACTTTTATTTTTCTGTGTGAGTACTTAAATTGCATTCAAGGTAGACAACACCTTCTTTATCATATACTCAGGAAGAGCAAGTAGGGGGAGATAAAAATAAAAATATGAATAAAAAAAAAAACACTTAATGCACTTACAACAAGTTAAAATCCAAAATCAGACATAATGTTAAGAAATTGTATAAAAGCATTAAACTTTTAAGAAATCAACAGCAATTGTAAAACATACAGTTTTAAAAACATTAATAAAAATTCTTTATTTCATATTCACATAAACCTAATTAAAAAAATTTTCAAATTTGTAAGTTTATTTAAATAAATTCATAAATATTTTTATACTAAATACATATCTTTAAAAAATATTGCTTAGGTTGCCATTTTTGCCACCTTATGCTTGATCTCTGTTACCAATGCCGGTATAGTAGCCACTCATCATGTTGTTCATGAACCTGCCCTGGCCAAAGTAGGTCATGTTGTTCACTCCTCCCCTTCGTCAGTGTCACATCAAAGTATCACTCAGGTCCATAGTAAAACATCTGTTGTAAAAACTCTTTTGGCTCCTGTTGTTAAGACTACCATTCATACTGCTCCTGTGGTAAATACACCTGCTGTTCATACTTATCATTCGGCTCCTGTTTTACACCCTGTACCTATTGTTTACTCAGCTCCAGCGATAACAGTTCATTATTAAAATGTTTTAACAATTTGTTGTTGTTTTTTAATTTTAGTTAAGTTTTGTTTTGTTAAATAAATTAAAATTTTTTAAAAATCTAAAACCTTTTACACTATCTTTCAAAAAAAGATGTCTTTACAATATATTTAAAGTATTTATGATCATTCTTATTTTCCATGAAAAAATCAATACAGGTATTATGTGTTGAGTTTTATAAAAGAAATAAAAAAATAAAATAAAATTATACAATAATTCTTATAATTCGAGAACTTATAAAAACTATGAAAATTTATGTTAAGAATAATATTCAGAATAATATTCATAATATTAAGAATAATAATCACGAAAAAATGTTATAAATGTATCCCTCTAGAATTGAATATTAGCCTGTCCTTACATGATTCCCAAAATATTAAATCTGAATATTTAAAATTACGTACGTTGGACAATTTTCAAAAGACCTGACATATTCATTTAAATAATTATTATTTCTAACGTTTTAATTATTCAAACATATAATTTTAAATATTTTTGAAATAGGTACTAATATCTTATACGAATTTATAATTTTTATGATAAATATATACTTTTTATTTCTTTAACTAACCATTTATTTGACATAAAAATTAAACAATTATAGACTGGAAATACTAAAATATTACTTGTGCAACTAAAGGGTTAAATGAATCATAGATCTATAGTATTGAATGAGACCTTTTCTATGATGCTCAAAAATGTAAATTATGTTGGAAAATTTCCAAAATATTAAAATTTTAATAAAATATTATTTAAAATAAAATTATAGAAAATTTTACTAAATTTTAAAAATTTGACGTAATTTCTCATTATTATTAGACGTAATTTCTTTATCCTATGTAGTATTTTTTTTCGACAAAAAGTTAAAAATTATGTACACTGTTGTTAGAAAACGAAATTTTTGGAGGTATTTTGAAAATGGTCCAGTTCACGTGAATGAAATAATTAAACCGAAATATTTTGGGTATTAGTTTAGAAAATATCAGTCTTTAATTTTAGGGGGGTATATTTGCAACATTTTTTGTTTGCAAACAAAAAACAAATCAAGGTACTTTAATAAAAAATAAATTCCGTAGAAAGGAAAAGGAATGCTTTTAGCCTTATTTTACGAACCACTGAAAATACGTTTATATTCAATATAACGCATTTATTAATAAAATTAAACTTATAGAATTAGAAATAAGGGAGAATATAGCTGAATGTCATGTAATAAATCAATCAAGTTCTTTTATCTGCACCATTTCATATGACTCTTAATAACTTGATATGTCAAAGTTCCAAATCTATTCATATTGCTCAAGATGGCAGCAGCAACTGCCTTTCATATTCATTGAGGCCATAAGGCAAAATAAAAAGCTCGAAACGAATTTATTATAACAATAGTTTAAACATGTTAGAGTGCTATATTTGGCAGTGCCGAATTTAATATACCCTTCACCCTTGTTGAGATGTGTTATGTGAAAATGAAATACGTTATAATTACAAGTATATTTACCCATCTATTTTCATATAAAGTTGCAATATAAACAAGATTTTATAAATCCTTATATCGTTATTTATATATTATAAAAATGAGGTGTAAGTTTGTTTGTTTTTTCGCTTGCTTTTATATCAACCAAGTCTAAACCGATTTTTCTGAGCCCATTTTCACGAAATTTGACACATAGTTATTACCAGTGCCGCTGGTGGTTATAGGCTTTGTTAGATCTCGTTTGGACATCACACCCACATTTTACGCCTACTTTTAAAAAATGTATTTTACGCCCACTGTTTTAAAACTCTCAAACCGATTAGATTACAACAGATCGGATCAGGGGGTGTTGAACCCCCCCACATAAAGAAAATATTCATTATGGAATATCTAAGGAATTATTACAGTGAGAGCCCTCAAATTTCGTGGGAACTTTTATTCATGAAATGAAAATAGCACGAATAAGTCTAGGGGAAGCGGTAGCCCTCATAGAAAGAAAATATACATTTTCTCATCTAAAGGATTATTACAATGAAAGTCTAAAAAGAATTTAAAAGTAATTTTCACATCAAATTTCGAATATGGTGATTAGGTCCTGGGTGAGTAGTAGCATTACTTATCGCATCAAATAGGATAGCGAAGCGTACCGGTGAAAGCTAGTAAATAACAAATTTAATACTTTAGAATTTTAAAAAAGTTTGCACTTATTTAAAGAAGATATAATTACTTTGGTGCAAAAAAAAAATATTTTATAAATGTAAGACAATTCTATGCCAGATCACTGCAATATTCTTCAAGCTGAGATCTCGGCCATAATGAACGCGGCGAGCTGGCTAATGTTCTATAGGGTATTCGGAGTGGATATCCAAATCTGTATAGATAGTCAGGCCGTGATCAAAACGCTCTCGGGCGTCTTTTCGACATCCAGAATGGTACATGAATGCCGGACATCTCTGAACAAGATGACGAGACATTCTAACCTGGAGCTGTTCTGGATTAGGGGTCATTCAAGAATCCCGGGCAATTTTATTGCGGATACACTAGCCAAAGTGGATCCCTTCTTCGAGGTGAAGATACGGACCAACTGGTTAGAGTACCGCTTTCGGCCTGCACATCAATAATTCTGCGGGACTTATCGAGGTTTGCACAGGATAGGTGGATGTTCAACCTCGAGGCAATTATGACCCTATTATGATGAATGTCGATCTAACTTTATCATGGGACTATCGAGGCATCGGCTAAGAACTCTGGTAGCCGTGGTTACAGGGCACTGGATTGCTGGGACGCATGCTAGGAGCATAGGGCTCCCTTTTAACGAATTTTGCAGAAGTTGTCGGGATGAAGAAGAGGAGGAGACGGTGGAGCATTTTTTATGTCATTGTCCCACTCTTGCCGGGATTAGGAATTCCAATTTTGGTAGTCCGTTTATGCACGTATTGTCAGATCTATCTGATATCGATGTCAGATGGATCAGCTCTTACGTACATGCGTCGGGTTGGTTCGCTTCGAACGTTGAAATGGACATGTGAGGTAGAAATACATGATCCGTCAGGGTTTCACAATGGGACCAAATTGGACCCAAGTGTGTTGTCTCTGGACAGCTGCCCTAATAACCTTAGGTTAGGACAATACTAAATTAAAAAAAAGGTATGGTGGAAAATTTATGAACCGATTTGACTGATTAAAATAACTAAAATTCGAAAAAAATATTTGTAGTAGAATTGTGTAGGAATTTGGCTTATACAGAAGCTGCAAAAAATTTATTAACTCGGTTAATACTGGATCTACTTAGTTCATTTTTTCAACTCAAAAATTCTTAAAAAAAAAAATTGGTTTGGTTTGTAAAAGAACGATGTCACGAGTTTAAAGACAAAAATTTTTATTATTTTTCAGTACCCATGAGAACAACAACTATAACGGAAGCAGACGTTAAATAAAAAAATAGAATTACCAATAACACGGTTGTTTATGAACCGATTTTGTTGATTATAAAAATCGAAATTCAAGAAAAATATTTGAAATCGTTCTAGGTAAGAACCAAGTCCGTTGCGTATTTAGGCCAAAAATATATTTTGGTTGATATCTCTGCAACTAATGGACCGACTGAGGTCATTTCTTTAGCTGAAAAATTCAGAAATAAATTTCCGATTTTGTTCTGCAAAAACGAAGTCCCTAGGGGCTTCAGAAAAAAAACCGCTATAAAAAGTCGTATGTATAACTTATCTAAAGGTAATGTATTACTTACCTAAAGGTTTTCAGAAAATTTTCAAAAACCTATAACTATAGAAAAAAAAAAAAAATTAATAATAATGGACTGAAACATACATAACCAAACAATATATTATTTATTATGAGTCATTATAAAATCAAATGATGATCCAATTGTATCCGTCCGAATGTTATTCTGCAAAATAAACCGTTAATCCCGATCAATACCGATACTTTGAGTCAAGAGCTAAAATTACCCAATTCGCATTCCTCTGAAATTTGATGAATTTTTGAAATCTTATGATTTACTTAATACAATAATATAAAATATCAAATTAAATAACAGTTTGTCGAACAATCTACGATTTAGCTAATATCGAACAATATTATGGAAAATATATATTTTAATGTAAAATTGCTTTTATTTATAATTAAAGTTTAAAATGTTACAGATTTGATGATCAGAAATTGCCAAATTGTTCATATTAGTAAAAATTAAATAAGTAAAATAGTATTAAAAAAATTTCTGTTTACTTAAAAAGAATTCAAAAAAATGGAGTACATTTTTTGAGAAAAATTTTGCGACCCTACGTATTTTTTGTCAGTTTGAATTTACTGGAAAGATATTTCAGTATTTATTATGACAATTTTTGGCTTTAATGACAAGTTTAAGTCTTCTGTACCTATTATAATTTAATTCTAATACGAGTAATATTTAGATGTGGCAAACTCATCAGTAGTAACAACATAAATAATATATCCTTGGCCTTATATATTCCTTGGCCTTATCCTACGAGTTCTGTTGTAATATAAACAAAATATTTACTGGTTTACACCCAAATATTTGCAAACTTTATCAGCTTTTATTTAAAGCATCAGAGACTGATGTATTACTTGATTCTAGTTCTTATCTATATGGAGATCATGTAAAAATAATATAAGGAGCAGGTTTCGCACCTAAGAAGAAGTTTTATATGAAATTTTCCAATTTTTGTTGATCAAACTTTAATTTTTGCTTAAAAATTAGACTTTTTGCGTAAAGGTGAATTTTTATTAAAAAGTTGCATTTTTAATAAATTTTGGAGTTTCCTCTAATAGTTTATTATACCCTACATCACTATAGATGGGTTGATGTGTGTAACACCCAAAAATATTGATATAAGACTCATCGTAATATACACCAATCGGTTTAGATTTACCTTCTGAATCTATTTAACGATGTCCGTCTGTCCGACCGTCCATGTAAACTTTGTAATCAAACTACAGATCGCAATTTTAAAAATATTAAATAAAATATGGCATAAATATGTTTTATGGTCCAATTACGAAGCCTGTTGAAATTGTATAAGCTAGGTTCATTATTTCGCTTAGCCCCCATACAAATATCCTCCCGGAATAGGTGTTTAACGATCATAAATCGCTTAAATATATAAATATTTTAATGAAATTTGGCACATATAAGTTATATAAAGTTACATAAAATTCGTTTATCGAATTTCGTGCAATTTGTTTCAAAATTGACCATAGCTCCCATATTAAACCCTCTTTAGAAAATCATTTTAACGGGCATAAATCCCATAGAAATGATAGTATAAAGTTAATACTTGACACAAATCGGTGTTCTATAAACAGAAGCCGTAGTGTCAAACATTATGAGGATCGGCCCATAATTGGCCATAGCTCCCATATAAGGTGCACTTCGGTGAATCTCCCCTAAAGTGCATAAATATGTTTCATAGAAATATACACTATGCCTAAAACTAGTATGGGTCCACAATGGGCCACAGGATCCACATAAGACCCCTCCACGAATTTTAATGCAAATACCTAACGGTGTAGGGTATTATGTGGTCAGGCTTGACCAACTATACTTCTAACTTGTTTTAATATAAACTTAAATATTTTTCACTTGGGCAAATATTGACAAAATGATTTTCTTTATTACACATTCATTTTATCACTATATAAAAAATTTTACCCAATCTGATCCAATAACCTTTTGAAACTCAACTTATAAATCTAAAATACCTTTTTTTTTTTAAAGTACCCTAAAGGTACTTTCAAAAAAATTATCAAAAATATTAAAAAAAAAAAAATTGGAATATATCTTCTTTTACAAATATAGTTTTACACCTGAAGTTGATGTATTCATTTAGAAAAATATTTATACCTTTAAAAAATGTGTAAAAAAGTATATATTTGAAATTTTATGAACTTAATTTAAAAATAATATATAACTCTGAGAGAGTGCAAAAAGCAAAAAAAGTTCACAATATATGACAATAAATTCTACAGTTGGTTATGACGAATTTTATCTTCTATTACCCAATATAAAAATTTATCATAAAATATAAACTTAAAATTTTGAAATGGTTGAGATAACTAATTTTTTTTTAATAACTTTTTTCTGGTTCTTACTCTAATTCAAAGCGAACTTTTCGGTATTTTATTAAAATTTGAGAAATAGTCCTAATTTCTTTATCTGATGGAAAAAAAAATTCTTTTTCGATTTAACGAATGAAGAGACAATTTTAAGCAATTCGTAGATTATACACCACAATGTTAGCTAGTTATAAATATTAACAATGTAAAAAATTGTATTAAGTATTTACTGCCCCACTGTTGAAGCTGCATTATGTATTCATGTTGCCCTTTTACATAAGTATACATAAGTAAGCATACTTTTAGGCATGCGAAATATTTACACTTACATTATTTTATTTGAATGGCTATATAATAGAAAATAATCGTTATTTTTAAAATATTAACCTGAATATTTTTATTTGAAGTTGCATACAAAATTATAATTCTTTGTTTTTTACATTTTAGTTTTTTTTTTGTGTTCTTTTATATAGCGAAATTTTAATGCAATATAGAGAAATAGAAATAAAAAGAAAATAATAGAAAATAGAAAAACTTAAAGAAAATTACGACGAAAATTTCACAACAGGGTACACGATGGGTGCTCGCAAAATTATTTCCAAAAAGCAATTACATAAAGGATGGCATTTCGATTAAAGATGCAGGCGAATTGTCAGTGATGAATTAGCTTAGCCAACAACTACTGGACCAAAAGGACCATATACAACTGGGCCGGGTACAAGTCTGGGACCAGCTACAACAACAGGGCCATATGGATATCCCAATGGCAAGAGACTGGGGTTAGGATTGGGGCTGGCAACAGGTGCAGGATTGGGAGCAGCGGCAGCCAAACCCAACAACATAGCCAAGACAACAACGATCTGTAAATAAAATATTATATATTGATTTGTAAAGTTTTATTGTTATATACTTTCTTTGTTGTTGTAAGGAAACTTACGTATTTGAACATTTTGAAAAGTAAAGTTTGTTTGATTTCTTACTGTTAACACTCAAAGGGTTGAAAACTGTTTGATGTTTGCTGTGAATTATGCCACGGTTTATATACATAGATCTTTGGCTAGAACTTAATTCTAATATTCTAGTTATTTGTTATCGTTGCACTTTGTTTTTAGGTTGCATCAGCCAATTTCATTTAGTTTAGCTTCGACGATTCCAGTTTCTTTTTTACAATTATTATCTATTCTATTCTATGTTTTACATTAAACACAAGCAAACCGCCAGCTGGACGGACGGATGGACGGGCGTACATACTGGCCGACCGCCACACATTTAGCAAATTGTCTATAATTGGTGATATTTGTGACAATTGTTGGCGTTGCATGTGATTTGTTGCTATTGCTGATATATGTGTTGCTGTCTTTAGTTATTGCTCTTGAAACTCAAATTTGAAAAAATATTTCACTTACGGTTTAGTTATTATTAAATAACTCTTTTGTTATTGTTTATGCCACCTCACTCCTTTACCTTCCTCACTGCTAACTGTTATGGTTAACACACTTTATTTATTAAACATTACAAGTTTTGTGTTTAATGTTGCTTCCCCTATTTCTAGTTTCTAAGTAGTTGGTATGTTATTTTTCCTTCCGCTCCACCCCCCTTGTTAACCAATTCATATATTAAGTTGATAATCTTATTTTTTACTATTAATTATATCATATTATTATTTTTCTTTGTAAAATTTATTTTGAAGTTTGTTGTAATAAGTTATATTACATTACCATACGAGTTATAACAACTTTTTTTAATAGATCATTGTTATAATTTTGCAAATGTTGGTTAAGGGAGAAAATAAGTGAATTGGAAAAAAAGGTGGTAGCATTGAATTGTTGTTAAGGCAATTTTTTTTTCTTTATATATACTAGACTTTTCTTTATATATACTTGACTATATATACTATACTATATAGATTATAGAATACCATATTCTAGACTATAGACTGTACAATAGTCTACTGTAGTCTAGATTACAGACTATAATACAATCTATAGTCTAGACTATAACACAGTATGGAGTCTAGACTGCAACACAGGCTATATAATAGACTACAATACATTCTTTAGTCTCGACTATGGGACAGTCTTTAGTCTAGATTATGGCACAGTCTATAGTCTCGACTATGGCACAGTCTATAATCTCTACTATCGCACAGTCTATAGTCTCGACAGTCTGTAGTATAGACTGTAGCCGTGATGCGGTACTCTCTTATGCTATTTTCTGTTTGGTACAATAGGGTTCTCTCGCCTACATAGTCCACCATTGAATTATACAGGTGATTGCTAACTCCCTTGCTTTCCAGGGAATTTAGAACTTCTATCCATCTCACTGAATTAAAGGCGTTTTAGACATCTAACTAATTGTGATGATTATACAGAAATCCTTAGACTTCTTTGCTGTGGTGGCCAAATCGGTTATTTCCTGCATAATATCTATAGTACGCTTTCCTTTTTGAAAGCTATATTGTGTCGGTGATAATCAATCCAGATTCCTTATTTATATTTCTAATTTACTTAGTAATAGACTCTCGTATAATTTACCCATTGTGTTTAGCACCTACAGTGGTCCATACCAGCTTAATTCATTTAATGGTTTTGTTCCTTTACGTAACAGAACAAGAGTTTGCGTTTTCTAACATTTTGGGTAAATTCAGTTTTCAAAGCATTTGTTATAAATGTCAAGAATAAGATCTGGACAGAATTGCTCCGTTAGTTTTATTATTCCATCGAAACCTGGACTTCTTCATGTAGCATGCTGTTTTAAGTTCCTCGTAATCAAACGGGCAAAATCTCTTCTTTTCGGTAACCCTGCATGCATATTGGGTATAAAGTAGAAACTATCTTTGCTGCCAAATTCGGTTCTTTGATGCCAGGAATGAGTTTGCTTACAACGACTTTTTATGTAACAATTTTATATGGTTTTACCCATGGATCACAATCTATCGTATTACAGAGTTCTTTCCATTTGTCTTTTGTGTTTTTCTTGATCTCCGTTATTAGTTTTTTCATAATCTTTTGAACTCGTTTGCTAGCGTCTCATCAGTGTGGTTCCTCGTTTCCAATTTGCGAGCATATAGATATTCGCTTCTTAGTAGCGTAATCTCCGGAGTCCACCAGAATGATGGCTTTCTTCTTTGGTTATATTATTTTATTCTCGGCGCCCAACAAACATTACAGCACTTTGTGAGAGTTTCTATGGAAAATTCCACCATATTTTGTACGCGAAAATTTTCACAGTTCGTTGGAGTTGTTGCAAGTAGTTTCTAAGTTTATCGATATTCAGTTTTATAGCGTTCTATCTGGGGAGATTTAAGTCTACTGGTTGTATACAGTGTTTTTGTATAGCATATGTATTGGTGTTCGCTAAGGGTGATATCTTTCAGTACCTGCCAATCCATTACATCGCTATATAGATCCAGACTGCTGAATATTATGTCTATAAAACTGCTATTTCGTCTTCCTCCTAAGAAGCTTAGTCTGTTTCCACTGTTGCATATTACTAAACCCAACGATGAAATCAGCTCACTAACATTTGCTCCTTTTTTATCTAGAGCTCTTGAACGTCATTCCGGAGATTTACTGTTAAATTCTCCGCCTATAAAAACTCTTCCTTTTGCCGTTCTAATACTGATGTCTAGATTTTGCAACTGTTCTGTGAACTGTTCAATATCCATGCTTGGTGGAAAAAATAAATAAAAACTATACATCCTGATTCTGTTGATTGAAACATATACAAATCCCATGTTTACTTCGTTGACTTCGCTAATGGTCTGGCCGCAAGTTTCGTGCTATAGTCCACACTACAAACTATACAATAGTCTCGACTATAGAATATGACTGTACTATAGTCTCGACTATAGACCATACTATAGTCTTGCCTATAGGCTGTACTCTGATCTAGACAATAGACTGTACTATTATCTAGACCTATAGGTTGTATTATAGTCTAGGCTATAAACTGAACTATAGTTTATACTATAGACTGTGCTATAACCAATAATATATACTGTGCTATATTATAGACTATAAATTTTACGATAGTCTAGACTATAGACTGTGCTATAGTTTTTTATTAAGACTGTCATGTTATACTGCTTATATTCAGATTAACGTCTTATAATAGGACTTCGTCTTATAACGTCTTATATAACTACTTCGAAATACTCGTATTTTGCTCTGACTATCTTTTGACCAATATTACCTTCAACGTCTTATATTCACATTTATGCCATACTAATCTCATATAATTTGCTTATACTTAGACCATTGTCTTATATTTAATTTAAACCTTTTGTTAATGATCTCATAAAACTTTCTCCTCCCTTTCAACTTTTCCCTTTTTAATATTTATTTGTTTGTACCCCAGAAATTACTATTATCCTCCACCAATTTTCCTCATTTAATGATTTCTTAATGGTTGTTTGATCTTCTAAGCTTTATTTTAATTACAATTAGTTTTCATTATAAAAAAATCGAATTAGGTGGATTTGTTTATTATTTTTATAATTTATTGATAATATTGTTATTTCTTATAATCTGTATTTACACCAGAGCCGTTATGTTGTTGCTTTAAACCTGGTTTTGAATTTGTCAAACAAACTTGATTTTATTCTACATTAAGGTGTGGCCCAGAACGTTGCCTAAGATAGTTTTCTTTAATTACCTTTTTCTGCTGGTTTTAATTGTAATTAAAAAAGGACTTTGTGCTAATTTATTAAGATTTATTGCTAGTACGTGCTGGAATGTCTACATATTTTAATTAGGTAATTAAAAAACATTTATTTCTTAGATAAATTGTTTAAAAGGCTTATCGTCATATGTTTCTACAAGAGTATTGTGTTTACTCCACCATTTTTATATAAGAGCTAGAGTCTTATAATCAAATTACAGAAATATATTCTGACAGGAGTTTCATTGTAGTACTAAATACACTGGCCGACTTATTTTCAGTCCAAATACTTGAACTCATACTGAATTTATATGTATAGTAGACCTTTATCACAAACCGTTTAATTCTCCGAATATTATAGTATACTGAACCACTGAACTGGTCTGAACTAACATATTATGGTCACAATAAAATCGCTTATTTAAACTGCGGTCTTAAACCTAAATTATAATCTTATATACGGACATTCAGATTACAATACCTGGCTTGTACTTAAACTATAGTCTATATTCTTATACTTATATTAAGACTACAGTTTTAAACTCCGACTATAGTCTTGTACTCAGTCTATATCCTTATATTCAGATTACAGTTTTATAGTTAGATTAATGTCTTATACTCAGAATTTGGTCTTATATTTAGATTACTGCATTATACTCAGAGTAAAGTCTTATAATTAGACAACGGTTGTACACTTAGATTATAGCCGTATATCCTGACTATTGGCTTATAATTTAAACTCTTGTATTATACCCAAAATATAGTCTTATATTTAGACTAGAGTCTCCTGCTATATTTATATTCAGAGTACAGTTATATACTCAGACTACAGTTATATTCTCAGATTAGGAATATGTTGTCAGGCTTATGTCTTATACGCAGATGTTAGTTTTATTCTGTGTTAAGTTCAAACTCCTGTTTTATACCCAGACTAAAGTCTTATATTCTTACTCTTCTGTCTTATACTTGATTTACATCCTTATACTTATAGCACTGTAATATAACAAGACAACAAGAGTTTACACACCTATATTTAGATTAAAGAGTAATAGTCAGATTGTTTATACGCAGCTAATCTTACACTCAGATTATTATATTCTATTCACACAAAAGCCTTATATTCAGACTAAAGCCTTTTACTCATATTATAGTTTATACTAAGGCTATGGTCTTATATTCCTAATCTTACACTTATATTATTATATTCTATTCAGACAAAAGTCTTATATTCAGACTAAAGCCTTTAACTTATATTATAGCTTATACTAAGGCTATAGTCTTATACTCCGATTATTACATTTACATATATGCAAATTACAGTCTTGTTCTCATATTTAAATCGTATACTTAGACTAAAGTTTTGTACTCAGATTTAAAAATAAGATTTTTCACTAAGACTAAAGTCTTATCATCAGTCTTATTAATCAGATTACTATATTATATTTGGACTATAGTTTTATCCTGAAATCAGCGCGAATGCCAAGATTATCTTATTATACTCAAAATACCGTCTTATACTCATACTAAGGTTATAAACTCACACTAAAGTCTTGTATTCAGGCCAATGTATTATTCTCAGATTAAATAAAAGTAAAATTAAAATAAAGTAAAACCAAATATATAAAAATGATGTATTCAAAATATACTATACTCAGATTACTGCCTTATACTCGAATTACAGCCTTAAAATTAGACCGGAGATTATATACTCAGATTGCAAATTAAATTTTTACTCTTAGACTAAAGCCTTATACTCACTTTTCAACCCCTAATCAAATTACTTTCTTATACACAGGCTTACAGTCTTAAACTACTGTCTTAAACTCAGACTGAATACTCATACTAAAGCCTTATATTCAGACCAATTTTTTATCTTCATATTAAATAAAAATAAAATTAAATGAAATAAATGAAATTCTTGTACACAGACTAAAGTCTTATACTCACATTAAATAATAAAATTAAAATTTACAATTTGCTACATTTTCAAACCCTGCCTTAACTGGATCACACTGTTATCCATTCTATTAATCGTTTTAACAATTTAAAGCATGTTTTTACAAAAATCAACAGTACAAAAACTACTAATAAAAGCCGTAGTTAAGCAAATTGTTTAAATTTAAATAATGACTCTTTTTTCTTTAATAAATTCATTAAACGAACAGCAACCGTTGCCAGTTTGTTGAAACCAATGCTGTTGTTAGCAACACCTAAGATGAAATGTGAACATTTATTAGACGCCTATTATTAAGTGAAACTCTAGAAAATATCGTGTAGCAAAAATTCAAGAAGAAGTAGGCGCTTATTAGCGGCTAAATTATTAAAAACAAAACCAAATGAGAAAATATTAAATAGTTATTGAAAAAGAAATAATAAAAGAAATAAATAAGTGACAGCTAAGGGTATTAAAAATTAACATAAACAATATTATGGTAATTTTTTTTTTGTTGTAACTGTTGCACATATTTCTTTTAAAAATTTATTTGTTTGTTAAAAGAAAAAATTATAAATGAATAACGATATTGGAAACCCAGCGAAATATTGTGGTGGTCAATGAATGTAAAATGTTTTTGAAAATTTTAACTTCGGCTTTCTAAAGAAAACATTTGGAACTTAAACTAAAGGCATCTCCATCCATAATAGTGTAGCTTTTTAATTTTATTAATTCTCTTGTTCTATAAGAGTTCGAATATTTTTGTTGTCAAATTCTAAGAGATTTTTATACTTAATTTTTTTTTAATTTTCCTTTAAAAACGTTTGTGGGGTTGAAATTGTCTAACAAAGAAGTTTTATCTCGGCTTCAAATCTATTGTTTAAAAATTAATATCAAACAAAATTCTTTTATTAATATTGTTATAATTTTTAAGTTATTCAAATTATAAAACAATTCTAAAACTAATCAAATAAAAGAAACAAGTAAACAAATTACCAAAACAAAAATTCTTCCTACTTTTAAAATCATTCAAATGCAAATTTTGGTCTAGCACGAAAGAAAGAAAAAATTGCAAAAAAAATCGTGTCAGAGTTGACCTCCTCGAGTATGTAAAAGTTTTAAAAAATCGTAAGTTCCACAAATCAAGTTTGATTTCAAAGATTTTTATATTTCTGTAAAGTGCTTGGCGAGATAAAGAAAAAAACATGCTTACTCATGAGTAATTCCATTTTAAATTTAAAAATTCTGACCTCTCTGAAATTTTCCCTGTAGCAAGTGTACCGATAAGGCTTCTTACTAAAAAAATATAAAAAATATTAAAGGTGGAGTTTGTTAGATACACGTCAGTAAAGGAAATTCTTACAAAAAAATATGTTAATAAAAATATTTTAAAATTTTTTATATGACATCCTAAAATACAAGCTTTGACAAATCCACTGCAAAAAAAAAATATATATATATATTTTGATATCTTCGGAGTTGCCATGGCTATGCAACGGTGTTGCCATAGTTCTCAAAATAAAAATGAAAAAAATTAATTTTACATGCCCCTGTGTCCTCCACTACACATACACCAAATTTTATATAAATCGGTAACCAATGGTTAAAATTTTAAAATGGACTTACTCTCTTCTAATTTAAAAAGTTATTTACGCTTGAATTTTCAAAAAAAAAAAAATTAATTCTTCTAGCCGTAGCACTTTGAAATTAGCGTGAAAAATTGCATTTTTTTTACCAAAAATATAATAAAATTCTTTAGCTTTTTCTTAAAGTTTCTTTTTAATAATAAAAAATAGCTAATAAAGAAATTTTATATCGATATAGATATCCAGTATTGGTCGCAAATGTTGAATTTTATAAAAAATTTATGTAATAAAATGTCAAGCGTGTTTTTTTTTTTAATTTATTGATGCTGTTTATATAAAAAAATATATTTAGATCATTATGGAACGATTTTGTGAAAAAGTCAACTTTTCAAAAGACATAAAACGCACTCCATAAAAAACCATTTTAGCATTACATTTTTACGACTATTTCTTATGTGTTGTATGAAATAATTATCAATCTTTTATTCATCCAAAAATCATTTAAAATGCTTTAAAAACAAATTTTTGGAAATATTTCAAAAATAAACAATATTTAATAAATTTAATCGATTATTACGAATATTATCTCGTTACACAAACACACGTGCCAGTATAATTGTGTCCTACGTCTTTATACGCACATATGAAAAAACACAATAAAATAGTGAATTGAGTGAGTTTTGATACGAGTTGTAAGTTTTGAGGCCATTATACGAGGGCGGATCAATTGACAAATTTAACAGGTGGTACTTGTTGGGAATAGTGTTGCATTTCATACAACTACGAGAGAAGTTCGAAAAGTCACGGACTTATTGTTCCCTCGTATTATCTTTTTAAAACGACCTATAGAGACATTTTATATATCAGTGAAAAGGAAATATATTCTTTTAATACTTCATAATATTTTTAAAAGTGGAGGGAGTATTGGTTTTTTTTTTAAATTTACAAAAATTGGTTGTTGAAGCTATTTGAAAAGATTTTTGTGAAATTATAGTCTTTGACTAATATTTGTTTTATGTAATATATAAGAAATAACGGTAAAAATATTGTGCTAATATGTTTTTTCGTGCAATTTAAAAAACCTCTTTTCAAAAGTTTACTTTTTTCTTAAAATCTGCACTGCTGCTTTCGTTTTTGGCCAGGCAGGAAGCAGTTTAGTGCCAAATTGATCTAAATATATTTCTTAAATAAACAGTGTCAGTAAATTTTAAAAAATTCGAGTGACATTTCTTGTTATTAATCAGGAAACGTACATATTTTTAAATTCACCATCGATTTAAAATTTATTTGTTAACCATTTTGAAATATGTAAAGAATTTTTTTTATTAAAAAAAAAAAACTTTAAGAAAAAAAGTGAAAGAATTGTACTATATTTTTGGTAAAAAAATTGTAATTTTTCGTGCTAATTACAGAGTGCAGACTTTGAAAATTTTTCACGGCTAGACGAATTGAGATAATCAAAGACATTTTTTTCATATTATTTTGAAATGTATTAAAAATTATAGAATATTTTAGAAAAAATTTTCCCTTATATACCTTAGAACTTATAAAGTCGAGATAAAAAATCAAAAATTAAAAATTCATAATTCATATAAAGTCTATATATACATATAAAGTCTAGGTTCTCCTCTACAACTTAACCATACATTTCAATTCGATCCGAACAGTAGTTTAGGAAATATAAATTTATTAACCACTGCGTGCCATTTTTATTAGCAGTAAAATTTTTAATTTCACATAAAAAACCTAATTTATTGATCAATAAAAACTGTCTTATAATTTTTATTGACCATCTTAATGAGAATATAAATTTAAATATTCCCACTTCATATGTGATTTAAATCACTTAAATCGTTTGGAAATAAAATCAAAGTTGACAGACAACAATATTTAAATTAATTAAAAAAATTACGTTAAAAGTGTTGACAAGTAATTAAGTGGATGGATTTAAATGCCTCTGGGGTTTGTTAGTGTTTCAGATCTTTGAGATTAATGCAAATAAAAATAAGCTAAGCAGCGGATATTCGTGGTGATATTCAAAATAAGTTGTTGAATGTTATAAAAAAAGTGACATGTTTTGTTTGAAAGCTGTCAGGAGAAATTAAAAATTAATAGCTATAAGCTAAATATTACCTAATTATGTAATATATTCATACAATAAATTTAAAACTTAAAAGTACAAAACGTAAACATATCTCTAACTAAAAAAAAGATAAGAAGTTGGCCGAACTATTAATAATTTAGTGATTCTGTTATGCTGGTCACTTTTCTAAAAATTTGCAAAATATAATTTAAATAATTATTTAAGCCATGTTACAGTTTACGATTTTTATAAGAAACTTAAAATAGTTTTAGTGTTGAAGTGAAGCTTTCTTAGATTTTCAATTTATTAAATGTATTAGTTCGCGTGATTATATTATTTATTTTATAACATACTAAATAATAATCTAAATAAAAACTCAACCGGATTTTCCATTAAGAAGATTACCAAATACGTACAAACTCTTTGAGCAACGATTAAAGATAAATTAAATAAATTTGCAATAAACTGAACTGTTTGCATAAGATTTATTTTATTTATTTATTTTTTTTATTATTTTTTATATTTAATGCACATTTTGCTGCATAAACAATTAATTTACATTATTTTATTCATTTTCTTAAATTTATTTACTTATCTAAAACAAGATAAAGATATAGCAGGCAAGTAATAAAGTAAAGAGGATTGAGCTGAAAATAATGGGAACAGATAAAAGAAATGTTGAAATTGAAAAAAAATGTTATTTATATCTTAAGGTAATTTTCTTGTATTCATTTTATAGAATGGTAACTATCTTATACATAGAATACGGTCTTAATATATAGTATATTATACTCAGATTATTTATTTATACTATGACTACCATCTTATTTCGACTACCGTTTAGTACTGAGAATATTGTTTTATATCCCGAATACAGTTTTTTACTCACACTACTACCTTCTACTCAGATTTCCCTCTTATACTCAGATTGTAGTCTTATAATTAGACAACTCATACCAAAGATTTATACACAGACTTCTATGCTTTCACTTACGTATTATACTCAGACTGAAGTCTTATACTCTGACTGTTATAAACTCTACTATTACTCAGATTTCCATTCTTTACTCAGACTACTACTGACTCTATGCAAACTTCATTCTTTTCCCCTACTTCCCTCTTATACTTAGATTAAAGTCTTATATTCAGACTTCTGTCTCATACTCAGACTAATGTCATAAACTCAGTCTGAATTGCTATGAATATGAGACTAAATATAAGACTGAAATTTTATATGCATACTACTGTCTTCTGCCCAGAATTTTTCTTTCAATTATATTGATACCTTATACTTAAAACGAGATCTTATACGCAGACTAAACTTATACTGATACTATTGCTTTATATGTAAACTGAAGTCTTAATACTGTTTTATATTCAGATTATAGTCTTATACTTAAACTAAAGTTTAAACTCAAACTAAAGTTTTATACTCAGATTTCTGTCTAATAATCAGATCAAAGTTTTATACTCAGATTCTAATCTAATTAATCTCAGACTTCAATTTTGAAGACAGACTATATACTTATAATCAGGTTTCCTCTCTTATATTTATACTACATTTTTATACTCAGACTGCGGAATGCCATATTATATTCCGTATATTGTTATAATCTTAGATTATCAACTCATATTCAGATACAGCTTCAAAGTCCGATTACCTTTTTATACTAAGAAATCTAATCTTTTATTCAGACTATCGCATAGTGAATCCGAATGCAAAAACAATTGGTAATAAAAATGTATTCCCTAAACTGCTGATAAGATCAAAATATAGTATATTAGAAGTTTCAGAAAACGTTTCAAGCTTTCAGAAAATTGAACTTATAATAACCCTGTTATAATACGGTATAAGATTTAGGGTGAAAAATATGTAGTAGCGATCGATTTCATTAATCTCCTAATCAGATGACTCGATCGAAAAGTCATGTATAGAAAAGTTGTAAAGGAGGTTTTTAACTTATAAAAAAATGAACTTACAATCAGCCTGTTATAATACAGGATGATCTACATGGTGTCAAAATTAGCCACTCCGAACTTAAAAACATTTATTAGCTATTTTTACAGATTAAGGCCGATTTTGTTACGTTTTTAATTGCTGTGGGGAATGAATATGCAAATTAGCTACATTTTTACTAAAATTTTTGTTTTAAATTTATTTTATTTTTTCACAAACTTCGCTTTGGTACCGCCAAATAGAAACAGAAAGGTTGTTTATGATCTTTCGAACCGGATGATTTTCCTTTCACATGGAGTCTAATTAAAGTCCTCAAACTCTTTTTTTTTTTTACCAAACAAGTGTAATTACTGATTACAACTTGCTTTGATTTCCATTTGCTCTTCACTGTGGCCTAGGAAATATACATACAGTATTGTCAGAAAAATTTTGACTCATGTTCCCAAACCCGAAGCTAAAAATCTCTATTTTAAAATGTAAATCCACAATTTTGTACCCAAAATGTTTCAAAACTTAATTTTATAAGTTTTTTTTAATTGAAAATGTATTGAAAATTTTCTATGAATAAAATTTATCAATAATTTCATATAAATCTTCAAAAATTCTTAAAAGAGACATTTAATGAAAATTTTCTCTAATAAAAACATTTATCGAAAATTTCCTAAAAAAAGATAATTTTTCAAAAATTTTCTATAAAAATAAAATGTTTAACACATTTTTCCACAAAAGAAAATTTATCAAAGATTTCATATAAAAATAATATTTATTGAATTTTTCTCTAAATTGAATTGAAGCTTAATGTTATGAAATGAGTTAAACAGACTGTTTCATCGACAATTATCTTGGTAGTTTTTATTTGGTTCTTGAAAAAAATTAATGGAAAATTGTTTTTGAAATTTACATAGATTTTCATTAAAAAACGAATGAAGCCAAAAGCTACAAGTTTTTGTTTGGTGTAAACGGCATATAAATAACAAATAATAATTTAATATTTTCTATACATAAAAATCAATTAAATATTTTTAGTAAATAAAAATTAATTCGACATTATATATTTGCTACAAGAATATTCGTTAAAAATTTCCTTTAAACAGAAAATGCCAAATTTTTATAAACAGAAATGTTAACTTATTAAATTCATCGCAATTATCTATAAAACTTTAAACTTATCGTAGTTTTTTTTTTTTTAATGAAATTTATCAAAAATGAAATAAATGTATTATTTAATAAAAAATCCCCATATTTTACGAAAAATACCAAAATCCCTCTCCACGAAAATCTGCCCAAAAAAAAAAAAAGGTTTAAATCCCCAATTCCACTCATCTGGCAACAATGTATACATATTAGTGCTGCGCAAGTATTGAGTTCCGGGTCTTAGCCTCTTTTTTTTTGGGTTGTAAAGTAAAATACAACGCTCTATAATGATACAAATTAATTTATAAATATATGAAAATAATTTTAATGATTTTTGTTATCGTTGGATTTAAAGTTAACGTTCTTATTTATTTTATGTTTTACATAACTAAATTCATAAAATTTCATTGTAAGCGGTAAAAGATATTTGTTTTATCTTTGAGTAAAAGAATCCTTATTAAAAAATATAATTCAAATTAAAAAAAACCCGTTAAGCATCGAGTAGTATCGGGTACCTAAATAAAAAGTATTGAGTAGTATCTAGTATTTAAAAGTAATAGAATTTGCCAATGATAATTCATATATAATATATGTAGATAAGAAAATAAAACTGTTGCCAACTTAAAAAGCCTATCCTATTTTAAATGTACAATTTCTCTTTGACAAATCACTAATTAAACATATTTTCTACCTAGTTCTAGGGTCAAATTCGTGAATATGATGTGGCGTATGATTAATATTAATTCCAGCATAGTTTTGTTAATTTCTCTATAATTTTACCCGGCATTAGTAAATTTTTAAAGTCAGTAGCTTGTTTCAAAGCCAAAATCTTTATCTAATAAATATTAATTGGTTTTATTGACTATTCTAAACATTTTTGGAATTAACCAGAACTTACGTTGTCTAATAACAATTCCGAGGAAAAATCTATAAATTTTCTATAAACTGAAATTTTCTACCTGTGTACCCAACACGGACTACCCTTGTAAGTAACTATTATTTTCAAACCAGATTTTAGTTTTATTTACAATAATTCTTTTATTGACGTTTTTCAATCTAAAACTATTTTGAATGTGGATTTCAAAAGAGGTTTTGAAAATATATGTATATAGTTATAATAATCTAATTAATTTAATTTTCTTATTTCTTAACATAACTAGTAAGAATATTAATTTGCGTCAAGTAAAATGTTTTAATTAAATTTTTGTATGTTTGAACAGCTTGGTGATTTAAATTAAACTAAATTAAAATAAATTAAAAAAAAAAAACAAAATAAGAATGTATTTCCTCATAAAATAATAAAACTTTTAATGCTGCTACTAAAAAATTAAGAAAGAATTTTGTATTTTTTATAAATTACAAACGCGAAGGAAATCAGACTTAGAGCTGGCTCTCGCTATGCGTATTAATGAAAAATTTCCTTGATAGTATAACTAACGGATTGATTTAATTAATATACCCTCTGCTTTCAGGTAGCTTTGTTGAAAACAAGATCACAGATCAGTTAACATCTGCTGAATTATCGAGTATTTTATATGCATAATAAACTGTTCAAAGTCTTCTATGATCTGCCACCTTAATTACCAGAAGTTTATTTAGTCTAAAATTCTCTTGATTATATAGTGATATCAAAGATTTAAATATGAATATACTGCTGAAACAAAACAAAAAACCTTTTATAATATTTTATAAATATTTTTTTTTTTTCAAGTCAATGACTAAGGCAAACCTTCACTTCTAGTTGTTCTTGTTGAATTCTGATTTTTTTTTAATATTTGCGTTGTGCTTTTCGATTGATCTTCAGGTTGGCTGAGTTGCATGACATCAAGAATAATATACTCTTTTCAATATAGATTTTATTGATCAGTAAGGGAATGAGATTAAAACTTGTGCAGAAAATTGAAAAAAAAAATGAAACTTAATTAAGAAATTTTGTAATTATTTTTTTTAGTAATCTTAATTATAGTTCTATATAAAGATTATAAGTTACACAGGTAGTGTTTATGTGAATTTTAATTATATTGTTAAGAAAAATAAACTTTGTTTTATTTCGTTATAATATTTTTTTTTCTTTTAATTAACCCTGAAAGGCTACATTACGTTGAATCGACGACGTCACATTTTAAACTCGTTTTTAAAATTTCTTAAAACCAAAACATTTAAAATTTTCTTTAGTTTTATTGTTTATTATGTTTTGTTTTAAATTAAATTAATTTATTAGTTATTTTTACAATCATAAACATAGAAATTACAATTTCCTAACATGAACAGTTTTGGGTTGTTGAGTTTACAAAAATGAGAAAAATAATTAAGTTACGGTATTTTTAATACGGTATATAAATTGTTTTTTTTTTAATTAAAACATAAAGCTAGTAAAGTAACATAAACTGATTTTTATAAAGTCCAAGAGTCCGTCTTGCATTTCATATAAATACGAGGGAAGTTCGAAAAGTCACGGACTTATTGATCCGCCCTCGTATCTGTTTAAATTTTAAAGAATTTTTAAAAATTATTTCATTCAAATAAATTTTACGCTTTATTTTTATGTCTATGTAAATTGCGTCGTATGATTAACATTAATTTCTAATATTTGCCTATAACTTTAGTCACAACCACAACTTTTGATAATTATTAACTTTTTGTAAAACCAAGATATTTATATGTTTACTAACAATTTATAGAATTAATTTACTAAAGGTTTTATTGGTTTAAAATTCAGTTGAAAAAATCATTTAAATTATATCCATTAATTTTGAAACATTTACATTGATTTGCTAAATTGGTAAAGTAAAATATACAATGAATGGTGTAATATCGGTTTAATTTGTTTAGAAATTTTTAAACAATTGTTATTCCAATAATTTTTTTTACCCTTTTAATATTTTTATTAAGTGTGGCGTATGATTAATATTAATTCCCATATAGTTTGACATATTCCTGTATAACTTTTTCCTGCGGCAATAATTTTTAGATTTTTGGAAATCCAATATTTTTATTCAATATTTTTATCAGTTAATAAATTTCTCAAATATTCCCAACATATCTTGAATCAATTAAAGGTAAGTTCTTTAAAAAAAAAACACTTTCGTATGTTTGGTTTTTTTGTAACATAACAACTTCAAGCATTATTATATTTATTTGTTTTAGTTTTAAGTAAATTTTTATACACTTCACTTTTGTAATTACTCCTACTTTATACAAAAATAAAACATTTATATGATGTTCCAGACTCTGGTAAATATGAACGACTTAATTGAGACTTTGTTGTAGATTGGAGAACCATTTTAATGATTAGATTTAATAAATGAAGACGATGAGAAATTAAATCCATAGATTTTAATGATAATGATGTAAATCATGATGATCAAAATGATGGTGATAGAATGGATCATAGTGCAAAGGAGCGGGATGTATGGTCTTAATAATAGGAGCAGCATGATAAGTTTTAACTATTGGTAAAACATGTTTTACAATAGGCACTACTACAGGCTTTATAATGGGAGCACTGTGTATGACTGTAGAACTTTGATGAGATATAGCGGCAGGGACGTGGACGTATTTGGCCACATGTAAAGGTTCATGATGTAACAAAGGATAATCCAAATGAGCATGATGATGACCATGTAAATAGCCAGGACGGGCAGCAGCCAATGTTACAAAGGCTAAGCAAAGCAATAAAGTCTGTAAAGAAAAGATTTTGTTTTTGTAAAAATCCTGTTTGAAAATTTGATTATTTTTTTTTAAAGTTTTCTCACTTTCGTTAACATTTTTGTAAAAATCTTGTTTATATTTTTAATTGTTTGTTTTTGTAATCCTCTTATGTTTCGCTTTGTTCTGCTGGAAAACTTCAACTGATGATCTTTGTTGTCAAAGCCACGACTTTTATATTTTCTAACATTTTTAGATTTTTATGCAAAATACGAAAAAATAAAAACAAAAAAAAAAAAAAAATAAGTTCATTAAAACAATGCAACCACTTTGACATAAAAATAATGTAAAAATATCTGCAACTACAACATTGACTAAATTACATTGGAAAAACAACATAGAAGTCTTTATCTGCATAATGCTCTGACTTTTGTTTTTTCTTGTCAGAATCATTTGTTGTTAAACTTTTTGTTGTTGCTATTCTATGTTGCATGTTGTTTTTGCTTTAAAATGCTGTTAGTACTGTTGTAGTAGGCCATCTTCTATTAGCATTTGTTATGGATTTCTGCCACTGCTGCTAATTCGTTCAGTTGTCGTTGATTTGAAGTGTTGTTGTAACAATACAAATAATTTACTTTTGTCTTTTCATCGAACGTTTATGTACGGAAAAAGATGCTTCAATTTGCCTAAAAACAAACTGACTTTATATAATTCTATGCAGTCGTTTGTTTTTCGTTTAATTGTTACAATAAGGCAGAAGTTAAAAGGAATTTCTACTTTTCATACTAAACTGTAGCAGGTTCTTCAAAAAACAGAAAAAAATAAATGAAGTCTTAATAAAAATATTGCCCAGTTCCTGAAAATTACACAATCAAGTGCATTCCATACCTACTGCTTACATGGAATTTGTAAAAGAATGATTGCCTAATAAGCCATATATTTTCTTGGAAACTTATCTTACACAGTAAAAATTATTACCTTATATTTTCCAACTAATACATTAATATATTTTCCATTAATACAAGCAAAAATAAAATAAAAGATATAGTAAAAATAAAATTCAAGGTATTTTTTTTTCATTTAAATTTTTAATTCATACAATCATCTACGTGATTGATTTAATAAATTTTTTAATTGGAAAAAATTTTCTGTTTTTCATTTTTTATGGTTATTATTAGTTGATATAATAATTTTTGTGAGAGGTGCATATTTAAACATTTTTTAATTGAATGATTTATTTTGGTGATTGGTGACTTTTTTCAGTGTTTAGTTTTTTATGTTTGTTTTTTGTTGAATTAATTCCTTTATCGAACTTTCATCTCCATTCATTCATATATCCAAGTACTGCCACTGTTTCTTTGTTTTTTTTACCTTTTGGCTACACATTTGCCTTTAAGTCTCTTTAAACTCCACTGGCTGCTAGGGCACAATGGGACAAAATCAGAACATTCTGAAAATAAGTATATGTATATAGAACTTCTAATTAGCTAGTCGGAGTAAGAAAAAAAAAAAAAAAAACAATATTAAGATATTAGGTATTTATAAAAAAAAAAAATTATTTTAGTGCAATTTGCATATTTCATAATTTTATTAATGGTGTCGCACAGTAGTCCCAAAACGATTTTTTTTTTTAATAATTCTGTAACTTTTGAATCGCGGGAGATATCTAAATAAAATTTCACATGGTCAAAGTTGAGATGTTTTCCAGTTGATTTGGTGGAGCACAGGTCCTTAGCGGGCCACGAGGGTAGACCTCCAAAGTTGGTTACCTCGGGTATGTATTTTTTTTTAATTCGTCAAAAATTCATTTATGACTTGAATGTAAAAAAAATTTTACATGAAGGCAGTCCATAAAAATCTCTTATAAAAACTTGCTTACATGTGTATGTTATCTCTTCTAGTTTAAAAGATATTTATGTTGAAGCAAATTTTACCCTCATTTTTAACCTCATTTTTTAAGTTTTTTTAACTTGGGGCTCTAATTTTGAACTAAAATTTTTTGAAAATAATCATTAGATTTCTTACGAAATTTTAATTAATATTGCTGCAAGAATCATTTAAATATATATCTCCGATAAAAAGTTATATTAATCTGAATTTTAAACTTTAAAACAATTTTATATTTTTAGGGTTATTTTCCAAAAAGGTGGTAATATACTTCGACTTCTAAAAAATAGTCTTTTTGAATTTCTGTAATGGTTTCAAAAGAAATCGTAACACAAATGTAGCTAGAGAAAAATGGAGACGCTTTGAGCAAGCCCTATCCAAACTTATCAATTTTGAAAAAGTTTATTATTATTATTATTTTTTTGAATTTTGGAAATAAATAAAATTCAAACGAATAGAGGTATTCCAATGAAATTGTGGCACAATACAGACGGGCTTATTCTAAAATCAGGCAATTAAACAAGCTCCCATTTTTTTGCACCAAAATACCCAAAATCCTAGAAAACTTGTTTCAAAAATTGAATTTTTTCATTAAAATAATCACCCAGCCATTGTGAAAAAATATTTTTGTGAGTTTAATCAGCTAATGTATATTTTTACTGACCTCAGCTTTGAAATTTGAGAACTCTACAAAAAAAAAAAAAAAAAAAAATAAAAAACTTTTTTTAAATTGAAATGCTTTACACGCATTTACTTTAGGATTTCTTTCGAAAACATTACATAAATGCTATAGTTCGGAACAAAGAAAAGATTTTATAAGTTGAAGAATATTACCACATTTTTGAAAAATAACCCCAAAAATATGATTTTTTTATCTTTCAATTTCAGACTAATATAACTTTTTATCGGTTCTATATATTTATATGATTCTTGCAGTAACATTATTTCGAATTTTGTAGCAAATCTAACGGATATTTTCAAAGAATTTCAGGAACCAATGTAAGGCCTCCTAGTTAAAAAACTTTAAAAAGTATGCTAAGAATAAGGGCAAAATTTGCTTCTACCTAAATATTTCTTAAACTAGAAGAGATAACTTGCATGAGTACGCATGTTTTTGTAGAGATTTATAAGGACAACCTACATGTAATTTTTTTTACATTCAAGTCATAAATGAAGTTTTGGTGAGTTAAAAAAAAAAGAAAAGAAATACATACCCGAGATAACCAATTTTCAAGGTCTAACCCCGAGACCCGCTAGGGATCTGTGGTCCTCCATTCAAATCAAAAATACTTCAACTCTGACTATATGAAATTTTGTTTAGACATCTCTAACGGTTCACAAGTTACAGAATTATTCTCACACAAGTGTTTTTGGACCACTGTGTATCGTATGATTCCACAGACAACATTTCTACATTTCTGGAATGTATTTTAGCATAAACTCTATGAATTTAATATAAAAATTTGTTCCCAAATTTTTCTTACAATATAAAATTATTTTCCTAAATATTATAAAGTTGTTAGTTCATTTTTATTGTATTTAATTGCAGAAGCTAAATAAAAACACTTATATACATAAACATTAAGGATAAATGCGTTAAAATGTTAACTTTTCTTGAAAAATCATTAATAAATAATGTCTGAAATTGTGCGTAATTTTGAAACCATTGGACAGCATATTAATAATTTTCGTAAAAAGGCAAAAAATCATTATTTCATTTGTAATATTACACATTTTTCTAAGGAAATTTTAAACATTTCTTTAAAAATTGAAAATATAAATAAAATTTTAAATAATTTTGTTCAATCCTTCTGGATTATATTTCATTGGTAAATATTTTCTTTTGTAAGTATATGACAAACATATATAGTCGCTAGTAAAAGTAATGGAGAAATATATCACACTGTATTAAAAATATAAAAAACAAAATATTGATTGGAATTTTAATTCTTATATATTTACAAAAACATAAACCGAAATTACACAGTCCATTACATATGTAACGTTAGCAGTTTTACAAATAAATGTCAAAATAGAAATAAATTAAATGAAAATGTAAATTATGATAAAAAAAATTCGGAATAAGTGAGAAATTATTAAACTGTTTTAAAATAAAAATATTGGCTTTCTAAAAATTTTAACTAAATATGAAAATGACAGACACTGTCAACTCTTATACAGAAATATAAGGGAACTAATATTAGTCATATGCCATATTTAATAAAAATATTAAAAGCTTAATACTTATTGTAATAAAAAGTGTTTCAAAATTTATGAAAACATAAACCACTATATCGTAATTCATTAATATTGTAATAATAAATAAATTAATATTGATATATAAAATTAATACGAGGGCGGATCAATAAGTCCGTGACTTTTCGAACTTCCCTCGTAGTTATATGAAGTGCAACATTATTTTCAATGCTCAAAATTTGACAGTAGTCTATTAACAGGTGGTACTTAATAGGAATATTTTTATTGATATTTTATTGATATTAAATGCAGTATTTTTTTGTTGTAGTTACAATAACCACAAAAATCTTTAGCAAATAAATTCTATAAATTTTTAATAGATAAAAAATATATTAATTATGAAAATTGACCATCAATGGCAAAAGTTATAGGGAATTATTTTAAGCTATTTAGAAATTAATATTAATCAATTAAAATAAGCACAAAAAATTATTGAAATTAAATAATTTTTAAAAATCTATATAAATTTTTTAAATCTAAGATAAGAGTTACGTAGTTAATAAATGAATAAATAAATAAATGTAATTAAAATAAAATATCTTTTTAGCTGCAGTATTTTAAAAATATTTGATAAGTCGGGTTTCTCACACAACAATTTTTCTTGCTGCAATTCTGAGTAAATATTATCATTTTTATAATATCAGAGGTACAGAAAAATTAAAAAAGGAAGAAAATTTTCGGAAATACTTCTTAAAATTGCACTTGCATTATGAATGCATTTTTAAATGATAATATTATTTTTAAATAACTGCTTTAAAAAGGACATATTCATCTTCTATATGTAATTTAAATCACAAAGTCCATTTTCATGTTATAGAGATATTGGTATTTAGATTTTTTCGATTTTTTTTTTTTTACATAAAAAATGAAAATCGTGAAAAAATTCGCAAGTTTTGTATACATTCATAGGGTGTGCATACTCCGAATATTAACAAAATCCAAATACCTAAGAAAAATTGTTGGGCGTTCTTTCATGGAATGAACGATATATATTTTTCAAAATCAATGAATTTATTTTAAATTAAATAATATTTACAAATAGAATTGACCATTACACTCATTAGTACATTTTATTTCTGTTTAGGTAAATTATAAATTGTTATTTAATAAACATTTTTTTTTTTCTAAAAAGCTATTGATTACACAAGTCAACACTAGTTTTGGTGCCATGGAACTGTATATATTTTTTAAACTAGGACTTCATACTGATTACAAAAATAACAAAAAGTTGGAATTCTTACTTGTAGTTTTCTAGTATTTCGCTTTTGTGCATATACATGAAAATACTGATTTTTTTGCATTATTATTTACATAAAAATTTTCTTTTTCGTGACTTTCGTGAATGATGTGCAGTGCGAAGGTGCCGTTGCATTTCCCAATAGTAGTCAGCCATCATATGCCGATCCCATCGGCCTTGATACCTCTCTTCCATAGTTTTCAGATCCTGATGAAACCGCTCCCCTTGCTCATCGCTACAAGAGCCAAGATTATCTAGGATTCGGTCGAGATGACTATGAAGGTAGTGCAATTTAATAAACACGTTGCATCCCAAGTTTCTAAAGTTATCTAGCATATCGTTAACATTTTCGCGGTAGTTGCTTGACTTGTAATATCCAAGAAAGTTCTTAATAACTTCAACAAAAGAAGTCCAAGCAGACCGTTACAAATCATTTATTGCATTTAGGAAACTGGAATCTTTAATTAATATTTTTATTTGTGAACCATCAAAAACTCCCGCTCTTATCTTCTCTAAGCTTAGTTCTGGAAATTTTGTTGTTATATAAGAGAAACACTGGCCATTTTTATCCAGGGCTTTGACAAACTGCTTCATAAGACCTATTTTATTTTTATCCTCAATTTCCAAATTAAAATAAAAAAATAAGCACTTTTTGTAAAATCCGTTATAGGCTTTCTTTTTAACGGTGTAGTCACCACAAATGTAACAAAACACGTTTGGATCATTGAGACAACTTCTTCTCGACGACGACATGTTATTAAAATGAATTTATTAAACAAAATTACCGATAGCGTTTCAAGCCGGGCCGAAAAAAGTACGTTGGACAGCTACTATTAAAAATTGACATTATATATCCAAGACTACACGTAGGAAAATTTTTTTTCACTTGTGTTATTTATATTTGGCTGTGCCGAATCTTTTATACCCTTCACAAATTTACCAAGATATAAAAAATAATAGTATGCTTGCATATTTTTGTAGACTGCATTTGTTCCACAAGCATCGCTTGCTTTAAAAGAGAAAAAAAACTCATAAGCATACTTAAATACAAACAACTGACTGCAAAACTGACCCAAAAACATCACTTACAATCATTCTATTACTGCTGTTGTCAACTAAACTGCTTGCTTATACAAAAAACAACAACACTAATAGTCATTGCAATGCTTGAGCATAAATGTGTGTGTGTATATTTTTAACAGATTTTTCCAATTTTTGGCCAATAACTCAATTTGGAATCAATTTGGTTGATTTAAAAAAAAAAAAAAAAAAAAAAAAATGGAAATTTTATAAAAACATTTATGACCGATCTAAATAGAAACGAAATCCGTAGCTTAAATAAAGTTTTCAAAAAGCCAAAAACGCATTTTGGCCCATATTTCGGTTACTGATCAAAATGGAAATTTTATAAAAACATTTATGACCGATCTAAATAGAAACGAAATCCGTAGCTTAAATCAAGTTTTCAAAAAGCCAAAAACGCATTTTGGCCCATATTTCGGTTACTGATCAAAATTTCCTAATTTTCTTTGCCAAAACAAAGTTTCTAGCTTATATAAAGGCTTCAGAAAATCGAAAACTATTTCAAAAAACCGGTTCTTAGGCAATCTTGCTTAACTTCAATAACAAAATTCTCGGAAGGATTTCCGATCATTTGTTGTATATATATATATATATATATATATATATATAAAGGACGGACATCGTCCTATAAATATCTTTTCTATAACCATTTTGCTCTCCGACAAAATTTTTGTAAATTACAAACGGAATAACAAAATTTTATACACCTTTTACACCTGTGGTGAAGGGTATAAAAATTGACAGTCGCTAGTAAATGTTGTTGGGAAATATGTAAAACTTCTTGTGTTGTAATTAATATCAATTATACGTCAAATTTATATAATAACAAATATAGAAAAATCACCACAATATCAAGGTTTTACAATTCTTGTTAATAGGTACAATAACAGGGATTATAATTCTTGTAAATATGGACTAGTAACACTATTATCTATTCCCAATCGACTAGGGACTAATAGCTGAGTCACTAACTTCATTTTGAATTTGGGAAAGTTTGTGACAAGAGGTATTCTATAGACTGTAATATATCTACTCTTATGAAGAATTGCTGAGCATAAAACCTTTAAGATAATGAGTCAGATGGGATGATCTGGGTGCTAACCCAACGTAATATCTTACATTAAATGGTATCTTTTCGACAAGTGGAAAATACACCATGGATGCTGATGAAATGTGTTGAGTAAAAATCCATTTTGCTGCTGTTTAGTTATAGTTTACAAACTCTACTTTGGTACTGTCATATAGACCCAAGAGCAAATGCTCGTACTATATTAGCAGATTATAAAATACAAGTCTATAATTTATTTATTTGTAAAATATTGCAATTCCGCTCCCTTGTACATTAACTGCTAGTGTTGAATATAAAAATCTTAGTGTTATAATGATTTGCATGATATGTACAGTTTTAGTTTAAATTTTTTGCTATTGTATATTTTTTTTTTTTTGCATCATCCATGTAAAACATTAATTATAGTGTATAGCTTTAGAGCTAAACTTTTTGATTGTATTTTTGTTTCTGTGAATAGCTGTGAATATTTTGGCTTTTATTGCAACTGTATTATATTGTCTCGTTTGTTTTAGAACTATTATAGTGTCTGGTTGTTTGTGGGGTCTAATTATTTGTTTAGATTTTTATTTTAAAATTCAGTTGCAGACAGACAACGATTTGTTTGTTTGTACAATAAATAAGTATGTATTTGACATATGTTCCGGTTAAAATTGAGAAGACAGTGGGGTGATTAAATGAAAAATAATTGAATTATTATTTAAAATAATTGGATAATAAATAGCAGTGGAATTACCACATGTTAAGAAATTTTCTTGTTTATAGCCAATTATATCATCTAGTCTATAGTATAATGTCTAAACTATGGTTTATAATTAAAGCTATCGCCAAGTCCATTGTTTATTCTAAAGTGCAGTCTATAGTATAGTCTACGGGTTAGTCTACAGTCTAATCTATAACCTAGTCTATGGTAAAGTCTATAGTCTGTTCTCTGGATTCTACAGTTATGCTACATTGAGTTTCTAGAATCTTCTAGTAAACAAAGCGTCGAGCCCACCGTAATACAAACTTAGAACGTCTGCCATTGTCTTTTTGTTGCTCACATTTAATTACTTGCAATGAATCCATTTAAATTCCATTGTCTCTAAACATGCTATTTTTATATCGGCAACCTATAACTTTAAGTGATTTCAACTCTAAACAACAACAGGTGAATACATTTAATTTATAAACTAAAACTGACAAGAAGAATACATAAACTGAAATGCAATAAATTTGATATTAAAAATCTTCTTCTAATCTCAAAAACAATAATGACATAAGGCAAGTGTGTTTACATGCGAGCACAATAAAAGATCATAAATAAAACCAGACTATACAAAAGTGCAAATAAATGATTGAAAATCAATTTTATTAAAATAAAAACAAATATGTGAGTAGCTTTGAACTCTAGTAAATATTAAATGTATAACATTCGATAATATAAAAACATATGCAGTGACCTTTAGCTAAAATAAAATCTGTAACGTTATAAAAGCTAAAATGAAGAACACCAAAAACGTGTGCATGTAACTTTTTACTGAACACTTTAATTAAAATGGTCAATTCTATTGTGGTTTAGTTTTTGAATAACTAGTGCAAACATCTTGTCATTAATGAACTTTTATTTGGAATGACTAACTATGACTTAAATGCTTTGGTTAAAGTTTATTGTTACAGTTTTAGTTAAGGTTACTTAAGAGAACAACCGCTGTTTGAATGTTACACAATTTTAAGATTCCTAATCTTAATGACATTGGAAGTATTTTAAATGCTAAGATGCAATAATTGACAAAATTTAAAAATGTTTAAATTAAAAAGAGACTAGAATAGTTTATCAGGAGCTTGAAATTTAAATTACTTAAACTACAGGCTGAACTAAAGTCTAGTCTATATTCCAGTCTATAGTCTAGTGTATAATCTAGTCTATATTCCAATCTACAGTTTAGTTTATAGTCTAGACTATAGTCTAGTCAGCAATCTAGTAGTCTATAGTACAGTCTATAGTCTAGTCTGTAGTCTAGTCTGTAGTCTAGTCTTTTTTTCATTAGGCAGGGGAAATCTTTCATAAATTCTTAGGATTATGGAATAACCGTGAGATATGTCGGATTCATACCGACTAAAATCATCTCCTTCGTTATTCAGCAACTCTGCGGAGCTGTCTACAAAGATATTGCATTGCAGGGCAGTCTAGTCTATAGTATAGTCTATAGTCTAGTCTATAATCTAGTCTATAATCTAGTCTATAGTCTAGTCTATAGTTTAGTCTATAGTCTAGTCTATAGTCTAGTCTATAGTCTAGTCTATAGTCTAGTCTATAGTTTAGTCTATAGTCTAGTCTATAGTCTAGTCTATAGTCTAGTCTATATTTAAAAACAAAATATTAAATATTTTTAATTACAGTTATATTTCATATTAATCCGAAAACTGAAAACGTGTCGAATTTTATTTCCCAAAGCCTTAAAAAACAATTTAAAAATAATTTAAAAAAATCTGAAATTAATCTCAACTACTGACTTCCGTTGTCTTTAATTATTTTGAATCAAAAAACAAAAAAGAATTCAAATAAAAAAAGCAAAACAAATCTCTAGTGCAGATCAATGGCCAAATATTAAGTTTTTTGTTGCTATCACCTATACAGTATGATTTTCTTAGCACCCAAAATTACTATTAAAAGCATTAAGAATCGAAAAAAAAAAATAAATAAATGAAAATAAAATTATTGTGAGACGTTTTTTAGTTTTTTTCCAACCAACAGATATTAGTATTGTTGAGCAAGTGTTTGTTTTTGAAGGTCATTTGATTCATTTGAAAATGTTGTAATACCAGAAGACTTGGTGGCAAGAACAAACAATGAAATTATAGCAGAATTTTAATGTGAAAATGACGGAACGTTAAGTTATACAGTCTGTCAGTCATTTAGTGTTTTAGACAGTTATTCTTTTTAGTCATTCATAAAATTCCGACATAAATACAAATTTATCCAAGTGACAACAAAGATGTTTAGTTTTTTGTGAGTTTTTCGATTACGAAATAAATGTCATTTTTACCGGTATTGAATTGGAATTTAATTATTGTTTTTTACGTCTATTGTATTCTTTTAGTATTAAAAAGGGTTTTGTTTTTTAATTAAAATTCAAAGAAATTAATCTTATTATAAATATTACATAAATAATAAAATATTTATGTAATATTTTTTAACATTCAATTTCTAGTCATAATAAACATTTTCTTTATTTTATAACTTTGAATAATTTTAAACAAATAAGACCCACCCATTTGTTTCAATTACAAAATTTATTGTATTTTTTGTTACCTTAAAATATTTCATACCATTTTCATTCTTATCTACTCCAGGAAATGTTCACATCACCTTAAAACTATTTCAACATTATAAACAGACCCACAATGAATAAAAATTATTATTTATATAAAAAAGTCTTAAAAACTTAAAATTCCTCCCAAAACCAAAAATACTTGTAAATTTGTTTAAGGAATTTCACAATAGTCTTATTATTGTTACAGGTAAAGTGAGTGACCAACGCCATAACAATTTCTATTAAAACAGCCAACACACATTATTATGGCCCATTTCATGTTTGGAACTATTAAGGTGTATGAGAGCAGAAGGAAAATATGGCACAAGAGGTTAAACAAGATTGACGATTTAAATAAATGTTGTAAATTGTTGTGCTGTTTGTTAATCAGGCTGCTGCTGCTGTTGCTTTTATTACAAAAGTTTTTCACCTGGTATAAATTGAATTTAAAAATAAATATATGTTTGTGTCTCAAAATGTTTGAGCTTTAAATTTTTATTATAAATTAAGTAAACAAAAATATTTGTTAATAGTGGCAGACTACCATGAAATTTGTTTGACTAAACTTCTTACATTAGATATAAAAATTATATTAAACTTTATATTTGGAATATTGATTTAGTATTGTACGTAATAACTTTTACTATTATCCGAAATAACAACTATTTCGGATAATAGTAACCAATTTTGCTAAAAAATTTTTGTATTAAAATTTGTTTTTAATTTTGTATATTATTTCTATGTTTTCTGAAATATTTTACAACTTAAAATTAAATCATGATGTTTTTTTAATAAAAAAATAAACGGAATAAGTAAGGATTAAAACTAAATTAACTTCTTGTAGCATTTTTTCTCTTGATTTTTCTGATATATCATTTTGTATAAAAATCAATTATTAGCTATATTAGTTTTAATTTTTTAGATATGACTTCTGAAAAATATTTTAAAGTACCTTTACGAAATTTTCTCTCTATAAGAATTTAAAATTAATAAACACAATTAAGCACTGCTGGGGCCTTGTTAAATTCGCTTTTAACTTGGATCCAATTCCTTTACAATTACCAAAATTCTGGGTAGGTTAAGTGTTTAATACTCTGTGGGACTAAAATAACATTCCCAATTCTGGGCACTTCTACATTTTAAATTTTTTTTAGCTTTGATTGACTAAAGCTTTGGCATAGCTCATATTCGATTTTGAAGAAATTAACACAATGTGCCATTACACTACCTAACAAGTTATGAATAACCCAGCTTCTCTATTTTTTGGGCTTGGAATTCATTCTTATGACTTTTTCTGCACTAAGTTTCGTCTCATTCTTTAGGTGCTTGTTAAACTTTTTTATTACCCTAAAATGTAATACGAGTACATACATTTAAAGTACGAGTACATTTAAAGCCATCTGCTTGCGATAAGCAACCGGATTTCAAGAATTCGATGTAAAATTTGGCGTATTTCTGGAAGGTATTGTAATCAAGAAAGATATTTAAAATAAACGGCAGATAGATTTATTACGAAAATTTTGTGTTATGTTTTATTCGAACGCACACTTTGTTATGAATATTAAAAAAAAAAAAATTGATAAAAATTACTCATATTTTCTTTAAGATTATTCGGTATCCAAAGAGATTTATTGTATTTTTAAAGATTTTATCTATTTCAGAACATTTTATGCAAACAAAACATAAAATCATAACAAACGTCTGACTGCCAAAATAGTCAAAAATAAAGGAATTATAAAAATGATTACAGTCAACAACTGCAAACAATTAGCAGTTCAAAACATACAACTGGATTGTTAAAATTTTAACTAAAATATTCTTACCAAAAAGAGAAGGTACCCCCATGAAAATTATACAAAAATATGAAACTTGAAATTCAAAGATATTTGACAAATTTTCGCTAATTTCTCTTTAACATATTTTTGTATTCATATAATAGTTTCTTTTGACTAGAGATTATACGATCCTTCAATTATTTTCATTCTCTTTTACAAATTTTAATCACAATATACCGTTTTAAACCTTCATTAAAATCTCATCTCTTAAATTTTTTTTTAATAATTTTTACATATGTTTTTTTCGTCCACACAGAAAAAAATTACTATCTTATATTTTTTTAATTAACACAGTTTTTTTTATTTTAAATCAAAGTTTAATTAATATAGCAAGCAATTCAGATAATTTTTTTTCTCATTTAAACATGTAATTCATTCAATCATCTACTTGATTGATCTGATAAATTTTTTAATTGGAAAATTTTGTCTGTTTTTCAATTTTTTACAGTTATTAGTAATTGATATTATCATTTTGGTAATAGGTGTAAATTTAAAAAATTTTTAATTGAATAAATTATTTTGACAATTGGCGACAATTGGAGCGATGATAAGAATTTTGCTCTTATTTATCATAGTTAAACTCAAATCATTGACCTTGGAAGCTGTGTAATACTTTCGAATATTTTTTTCCAGAAATTACCATAATCAACTATACACATTTCAGATCTTACAACAACAAAACAATTATTTCAACATATTTTATAACGACGACAATATTTGAATTATTTTACAAATTATGAAAAGATTCTACAAATGTGTACATAAATATATTATAGTTTCTTTAAAAGCCAATTTTTTACAAAAAAATTATACTCTGATTCAAAAAACTCATAAAAAGGTACGTTTGTGTCAAAATACGAAAATAAAAAAAAGCCACTGGCAAACTCTTTGGAATACCTTATAGTGTTCAAAACTGTATTTCTGTTAGCAGAACTAGCCTTTGGGATTTTGGAACATATATTACAAAATCAAAATTTGGATATAAAATAGGTAAACTTCGGAAGGGTCTGTAAATAGTCTTATTGGATAGTTGGGTTTGTTTTTTCTTCTAAAATACCTTTCAAAAAAGTATAACATTTTTATAAGTTCTTAAAAAAAATTTAAAAAAATCATAATTTTTGAAATTTTTAATTTCAAAATCGTGTATTTTTGGACTCGGAAGATATACGGACTTAATTTTTTTTATTTAAATTATATAAAAATCTATTGTAATTTGGCCAAGATTTAGTAAAATTGAAATAGATAAAATTTTAAATACAAATCATTTGCAGGCATTTATCTCACAACCCTTAACGAAGGCTTTAAGATGATATAAAAATCTTTGAAATCGGGCTAGGGATTAAAACTTTTTCTCTTTCGGAGTTTCCCTATTTTAAGCCCTATAGTTTCGATCCTGAAGGATATGTGTTCAAGATTAACGTGGGTACCTGCCATGACGGTGGTCTTAACACCGGGTAAGGTCAATGCGCCTACTAACGCCCCCATGTGCCTGTTAGGGCACACAGGTGGCAATTAAAGAGACTCATTGTCTGGATAAGTCCACTCCAGCCTTGCACTATTGGCGACGGGACTATAAACCTCTTCCTGCGGTTTAGGTCTAAACCACAGCCACCACGTGACTTCCCGAAGGGCCTCTCCAACAGCCTGTCCAGTACGACAACACCGATAAGCAGGTGTTGCCGTACCAGGGGCCACTGGCTCCCGTGGTACTAGATTGTGTTAAGTCTCTGGTCAGGTCCCGAAGGTTCTTTTCTCCCATTGCCAGACAAGTCTAGGCAGTGGTACACCTATAAATACCTGCCACACTGCTACGCTCTCTAAGACCGAAGCTATCTAAGAGTGTTACATGACAGAATTTTCTGTACTACATATGAGCTATACATCAAGGAAAATATTTTATCCAAGAAGACAAGCCGCCGTGGCAGTCCTGAAGGATATGTGGGCCTTTCCCCCTCCCTTCCAAACATTCCTCTGCTACGCCTATGTGAAATTTTATGTAAATCCGACCAGCTGAGTAGAAAAAAAATTTCGATTCTGCCTCAAGGAGCAATATATGGAAAAATACACTGTAACAAATAGTTGACAAAAATCTTAAAACTGTCCGAAGCAGATTCATAACTAACAGTTTCTTCCTAAGTTTTTTGAATTTTTTTTATCAAAATATTTAAAAAATTTAAATTGGAGTTTTGAAACAGCGATAATTAAAATCAACGTTTTTGAATAAAGCATGAGAAGGGATCATGTTATCATACAGGAGTCAAAGCTTATTTTGCAGTGATTATGGTTCAAAATTGACTATAAATAGCATTTTATTTCGTTACTTCTAATGTTGCTTACACAACTGTTCGAAAACATGTTAATGCTGAGGGGATTTTCTAACAATTTTAATATTTTCTAACTGATTTTAACTTTTTTCTGCAGTACTTACTGAGATGTTTGCAGTTAAAGTTAACATATTTCTTCAAAAAAATTTAAAATAAAATAAAAAACTTTACCATATTCTGAGTGCTTACTTGTAAATGCGAAAAAAACTACTTCAATTAATAAGCTTTGATTTTTGTATTTTGTTGTTCTAATTTGGAAAGTTAACATATTTCTTCAAAAAAATTTAAAATAAAATAAAAAACTTTACCATATTCTGAGTGCTTACTTGTAAATGCGAAAAAAACTACTTCAATTAATAAGCTTTGATTTTTGTATTTTGTTGTTCTAATTCAATTAATAAGCTTTGATTTTTGTATTTTGTTGTTCTAATTTGGAAAGTTAACATATTTCTTCAAAAAAATTTAAAATAAAATAAAAAACTTTACCATATTCTGAGTGCTTACTTGTAAATGCGAAAAAAACTACTTCAATTAATAAGCTTTGATTTTTGTATTTTGTTGTTCTAATTCAATTAATAAGCTTTGATTTTTGTATTTTGTTGTTCTAATTTGGAAAGTTAACATATTTCTTCAAAAAAATTTAAAATAAAATAAAAAACTTTACCATATTCTGAGTGCTTACTTGTAAATGCGAAAAAAACTACTTCAATTAATAAGCTTTGATTTTTGTATTTTGTTGTTCTAATTTGTTCTAATTTGTGACATTGTCCAGTTGGAAGAAAAAAAATAATTAATTCTTAAGAATCCATATACACACTGAATAAGTCATTTCTTGGAAACTTAATCTAATTTTCAAAGTAAAGTTTTATGAAACAAAACAAACAAACAAAAGATTTTGTTATTGTTCTCTTGTATCTAATAATCCCGATTTTTGTTTACGTAATATCTACGTAATATCTGTAGTAATTGTACTAAGGTTCCAACTAATCGTATAACTTTCAAAAACATTTGCAAAATTAAAAAATAAAACAGTTCTTTTTCGCTCTCCTGAAAACCTAATAAAAAACATATAACTGAATTTATCGAAACAGCGATGTTTCGTTCTTGCTGTTTTCACTAAATAAAAAGTTATCTAAATTTCTTACCCATGCTTATTGGCATACCTTCCCTTTAGGTGATTAAGAATAAGTTCCGCTTTTGCACATTTTTTATATTCAAGTACCTTTACAGCTTATGATTACGTGCTTTTAGTATTCCAAATGGAATAGAAGTCTTTGACATATTCAAAACTATTGCTACAGTCATTGGTCTCTCTCCTAATAATCGATTGCTAGAAAAAGACAAATATCTATTATTGTTAATTTCAATACAAAATCATAAAAACATTGTATTGAACATTAACAAAAATAACATTTGTCAGCAAATTTTTGTTACTTTTGTTTTTTTGATAAATGATTTTGTTAAAATTTATTTTGCCTAAGATCTAAAAACTCAAGAATTTATTTATATACATTTTGACATCCGGTGTAGGAATTAGTTGCAAACAAAAAAAAAAATTAATTAATAATACAGTGCAAGCTCGGTATTTTATTTTATTTTAATTTTTACTTCTATCTGTTTTTTTAAATTTGATTACAATGTCTATAACCAAAAAAGGGAAATACCCGCCTTTTGGTATATTAATCTTTTTGGATTTTTTGATCTTCAATTTTGTCGGTTTGTTCGTGTCATTTGTTGTGTAAATACATCTCTTAATATGGGACATATTTTAGAAGCAACGAAGCAACGATTTCTAGAGATTAAAAAAAATTAAAGGTGGAGATTCCATAAATTTAATGTGCATGAATTACAAGTTGCATAAGTCTTCGGTTTAGCGCATTATAAAACAAGAGAATTAATTAAAAAAAAGTTCGTACGTACAACAGAAAGTGGCCCTGGCAAACGTTGCACCTTAAAGAACGCTAAGTACTCGAGAATGGAAAAAATGCTGTATAAGTGGTTGGTAAAACAAAGGGAAAGAAATGTTCCAATGTCAGCAGCGATTTTATGACCAAAAACCAGTCATTTGTATTTCAAAAGGATGGTTGAAGAAATTTATTAGAATTAGATTTTTAAAAATTATGGGCAAGAAATTGACTTCGAAACCTCATCTTATTGATTCATTTGTGGAAGAGTTTAAAGATTACGTTGAAGAGCATGGGTTGACTCTTCACCAAATCTACAATACCGACGAATCCGGTTTATATTATAGGAAGCTTCCAAATCACATTCTTGTCACATGTAATGAGAAAACGGCTCCCGGAAGAAAAATATGTAAAGAGCGAATAACTTTTTGGCCCTATTCAAATGCGAATGGCACAGACAAACAGAAATTGTTGGTTGTTGGAAAATCGAAAAACCCACGTACCTTTAAATGCTTTTTCAATAATCCTGTAATATACAACTCTAGTAATAATGTCTGAGTAACATTTATATTCAAGAACTGGTTCCATCACGAATTTTTTCCACACGTAAGTTAATTTTCACCTATTATTGAAAGTAAGTTGTAAAATTTTTTTAGGTCCGAGAATTTTTGACTTCATAAGGTCTGCCGTAAAAAGCAGTTTTGCTTTTAGATAACGTAACGTGTCACCCAGTTGAGGAACTAAGAAGTGATGATGGTTTATTTATAGCAATGAATCTACTACCCAAATTCACTGCGCTTATTCAACCGTTAGATCAAAACGTTACCGACTTGTTCAAATTAAATTATAAAAAACAACTGCTCACCCACTTGCTTGGCGAGAAGAGAACAAATTTGGAGCTCAAACTAAAAAACTTCAATCCCAAAAATGTAGTTCAGATTCCAGCTACGTCCTGGGATAAAATATCAGTGTGAAATATCCGAAAATCCTGGAACGCCTTGCTGGAATTCGGTAGTGTCCGAATTCGGTATGCATATGCTTTGGAAAATGATAAGCCAACAATAACACTATATGAACTACGTGATTCAGCTGTTATTTTAAAAAATAATTTGCCAAGAAAGCAACACAAAATCTCCCATTTCTTTAAAAAATTTTAAAATGTAAATATATCAATAAAAACAATTCTAATTTTAAAAAATGTAACAAAATACTCATAATATTTCAAAAAAATAAAATAAAACCATAACAATTTTTGACAAAATGCAAAAATTTGTATTTTTTAAAGTTAAATTTCTCAGATCTGAAACAAATTCTGAATATAAGCTATATAGTTCTGAAATCTTTAAAAGAATATCTTTAATGCACATTAGGTCTAATCTGTGCGCAATTTTAAATTTTATCTATTTTTCTGTACGTTACTTTTGACCAAATATGGTATATTTGCGTTTGTCTCTTCTGCCGACTAAACTTGTTTCCAGTGTTCCACGGCACACTGGTCAAAAATCCAAGTTTCTTATATTCATTTATTTTCAAAAAAAAAAAAAAAAAAAAAAACATCATTACACTGCCTCTGCGCTTTGAAATTCCAAATAAAAATTTAAGACATTGTAAAAGAATCTTTGAAAGTGAATGAAAGTGGAGTGAATTCATTTTATAAATTATAACAGACCAATTAATCAAGAGCATATATTAAAAAATAAAACGAGGCAACATTGACAGTCTGAAAAAGCATTAAAATTGGTAGTTTAAAATTAAAAATTTTTCAATAAAATTTTGGGTTCTGCTATCGCGAAAATTCAGGTCGGGTTTTTAATTAGTCGCAAAAATCGTGCTTGCACTGTACAAACAAAATTGAGTTTAACTTATAAAGATTTTTTTTAAATATTTTCATTGTTATGAATTTAGGAAGAAAACATTATTGTCGTTTTTTTTTTTTTTTTTTTTTTTTTTTGAAAACGTTTTTGTTACTTTTTAGATGTCACACTGGCATAATCAATACGTATCGATTTTATTTTGCAAAAACTACAAGTTTTTTTCTATTATGTTTCTTTTCCTTATGTTTTTTCACAATAGCGTTTGTGTGTGTGTTTTGTGTGATTTTTGCTGAGTTTGTATTGTGTTTAAATTGCCATGAAGGTCATCTACTAAACTTGACTAAAGTACTAACTAAGTATATCATGTTTAACAAAATACAAGTAATGCAAATGTACTTTAATATACCAAGAGAAAAAAAAATAGTGGATTTATAGATTTCTCAAGCTAAATTGCCATATGGAATTTTATGGAGGCCAAAATTTAGCATGAAGATTTTGTTTAGTGAATTTAATGAATTTTTAATTAGTTTTTTTCAATTTATTCTATATTTTAAGTAATCTACTTTTTTATATTATTGTATTTTTGTTTTCAGTGTAAACATTATTCTAATTTTTTTTATCTAACTATTCACATAAGTAGTTACTACTTATTTTCTTCATAATGAATATACAAGTTCTAATATGTTCTCATATATCACTCACTAAATACCGACTCTATATTTATATGTATATTCTGTTATTCCCCTTGAATACACACGTACTCACAAAAAAACACTTTGTGTGTTGACAACATAAATAAGCTGCTGTAATAATAATAATATTGCTGCTATAACAGCAGCATTTACAACAACGTTATGCTTAAATGATTTACGAGATCGTTTACAAAAATAAAAGTTCTTTCACAACCAGAATTTCATAAAGATTGTGCATGTCGTCGTTGCAATTGCAAAACTCGGTTAACGATAAGTATGTTTGTACAAAAAGGAAAAAAAAAAAAAAAAATAGTTTCAGCAAACATGAGCTAAAGTTTTTCCTCAAGATTTAGTTTCACTTGGCTTCAAAGCTGTTTATTAAATTGCATAAATTATTAGGTGCTATTTTAAACTATTTAAGTATGTTAGAACAGTGGGTTTGTTTTTATTTTATTACATATTTACATTGTATTGAGCGGAAATGGCAGAACAGAAGGACAGATAAATTTGTGAGAAAAAAAAAGATACAGAAAAAAGTCACCAATTACCAAAATAATTCATTCAATTACTAATAATTGTAAAAAATGAAAAACAGAAAAATTTTTCCAATTAAAAAATTTATTAAATCAATCAAGTAGATGATTGAATGAATTAAAAATTTAAATCTTACTTGAATTTCATTTTTACTATTTATTTATTTTATTTTTTCTTCAATATATTAATTAAATTTGGATGTAAAATGAAAAATATAAGGTAATTATTTTTTTAACCTTCCTCAATGAAATTAAAGCTATTCTAACTTTTTTCTAAATTTTCTTAAACCTCGAAATATCGTTAAAAATCGGGTTTCTTGCAGATTAAGTTTTACACATAATAACAGCAAGAATCAATGAGGATCAATAATAATACCTACGATTTTTCTGAAACGGCAATCAGACAGATATTTGGTACAAGTACTTTAAGGGGAAGTCGATTGGAAATATTTTGCCATTATGTGACCATAAATTTGAAGTTTTTTATTCTTTGAAAACAAATTAACACAATTTATTATTATTTTTTATAATAATTTTGTATTATTTTTTATAATAATCTATATTTACAGATTATTTCATAATTTATTTTTATACCCTACACCACCAAACAACCAAAAATATTGGTCCAAGACCCACCTTAATATATACCAATCGGCTTAGAATCACTTTCTTTGTCGATTTAACGATGTTCGTCCGTCCGTCCGTCTGATTGTCTGTCCGTCTATATAAACCCCGGAATGTATATATACTGCTCCTCATATCAGAGGATGCAGAAGCCCAATCAGCATAGGTTTCGGTAATCAACTGATATAAGATGAGTAGCTGATTGGGCTTCTGCATCCGATCCTGGAACTGGGGCTGTCAGCAAAGCCTCCAGGCGGGCTGGCTTATATATATATATATAATACCCCACATATAGTCGAGTTTGTTATACTATATATTTCTCACTTATTTATATTGAATTTGAATTTAATTTAAAGATTTCTTTTTAATTAATGCTTTTGTAAAAAATTATACTTTTTTGAAAATTTATATTACCTTCTTTTGAAAAGATTTTGCTTGAAAATTAAATATTAAAAAAAATCCTTATTTCTTTTTTGATTTTGAAAATTGATAAATTTTTGGAAAATTCATTTTGTACTTTGTTACTTTTTTAAATTTGTCCTTTCTTCGATATTTTTGGTAATTTGTAATTTTTTCATGATTTTTTTTTTAATTTAAAAATTTTTATTTTTTCAAAAATTTTTATTTTTTGAAGAAAATTGGTATTTTTGAGATGATTAATTTATTAATTTAGACGGGCACAATTTGTCACTTTGTTAAAGAGCTGTCTTTCCATAAACGTAAACTTTCTACCATCCTAAAAACTTAAATAGTTGTCTTTAAATGGAATCCTTTTGGTACTGACTACATCTCCATTTTGTAAAATTTTTTATGAAGTTCTAAAGTGATAAGGTATTTCTATTTAATTCTAATACTACAATTAACAAAAATTATAATATAATATGATTTTTTCGAATTTTATTACAAATCATGTAATGACTTCTTTACCCCAGGATTATTTTATGATATTTTTACATCATCTTTTGCCAATTAATTTTCATTTTCAAAATTTATAATGCTAAAAATATCTTCTTTTTAAAATCTAAATTTTCAATGGCAGATTTTGCTCTATAACGAAAGATTCCCCTTCTCCACACACCTTTTTTGAAAATATTTTCTTTGAAAATAAGACTTGTTTTCTCTTTCCTTTCTAACAATTAACAGTTTTATTTATTATTTTTTTTATTGAGTTTGTCATTCCTTTTGTAGTATATTGAAATATTTAAAACTCTATAAAGAATATACGTTAGGATCTTGTTCTTAGACGATCTAGCTATGTCCGTCTGCCTGTCTGTTCGAAACTATTACTATTAATAAAGAAAAAAAATTATGGGTGAAATACTTGAAAAACCTTGTGTCCATCATAACTACAGTTCATACTTTTCCGCGATACCTCTTAAACAAAAGCATATTTACTAAACGAAATTTTGTACACATAGTTCAAGAATCGATATAAAATCGGAAACCAAAAATAGGCGTAATCCGCTCATTTTACCGCCCACCTAAAAATAATTTGAAATTTTAAATTAGGATGGTACAAAAACTGTAGATGATGGGCATCGGCCAAGCCGAATATAACATTTTTTATTGTTTTAAATACTATTTTTTTTTTTTTTTTTTTTTTTTTATATTGACACTATTTTTTAAAATGTGATTTTTTTAAATTGGTCATTTTTGATACTTGTTCCTTTTTATATCAATTTCTACTAGCTAGAAATTTTAAAGTTTTTTGATGATAAATTTTATAATTTTTATAATTACTTTTTTTTAAGTACTTTTTTGAAATTTTAGTATTTTTTTAAGTCAATATATTGTTACGGTTAATTTTATACAAATTATTATTTCCTGAAAATCTTTTTTAACACATAGACTTTGTTAAAAAATTTATACATATTTACATAATACATAATTTTTTTAAAGTTGGTACTTTTGAAAAATATTTTTTTAAATTTGGTACTTTTTTAAAATTGAGATTTCGTTTGAAAAACTGGTACATTTTTTTTTTTAATTGAAATACATTTTTTTTAATTGGTACTTTTTGAAGTTATGTTCTTTTTTAATTGTTACGTTTTTAAAATTGTTTGGTAATTTCTATTTTATTTTCTTTCCGCCAAAATAATGTAATTTTTAAAAAAGTTAATATTTTTTCTTAACAAAATTTTTTTATAACAATTCTTTGAATTTTTTTTTTTTAAATTGTTACTTTCATTTAAAAATGGCTCCTTTTTATTAAAAATTGGTACCTTTCTAATTTTTTTGTTTCAATTTGGTACTATTTTTAAAAGTTTTCCCTTTTTAAATTATAAATTTTTTAAAATTTTACAACAATTTGTAACTTTTCTTTAACTTCCACTGGTACATTTTGCACTATTTTTGGTAATTGTTGTTTTTTTTTTTGATGGATATTTGTTTAGAAAATTTTATATATTTTTTTTTTCTTTGAATGGGAAGATTTTTGGAAGATTTATAGTCTTTTAAAACTAACACTTTTTGAGCTCTTGTTTTTTCTTAATAAATATTAGTGCTTTTTCTCAAAGTGGTCTTTTTACGAAAATATAAAAGATTTTTTTGTTGGATATTTTTGGGGGAAATTTATTTTTTTAAATCTAACACTTTTTGAGCTCTTTTTTTTTCTTAATAAATATTAGTACTTTTGAAAATTGTGGTTTTTCTGAAAATGGTCTTTTTTAAAAAAATTTAAATTTTTTCCGAAAATATAAAATTGTTTTTGTTGGATATTTTTTTTTTTTTTTAGGGAAATTTGGGAACTTTTTTAAATTGACAAATATGCAAATTTTTTTAAAACTGGAATTTTTTAAAATTTTGTTTTTCTTCTTAGTCGGTTTGAACATTTAAAGTTATTTATTCAAAATCCTTTTTTTTTTCTTCTAAGAATTTATCGTTTCCTTGTTTTGAAAACTGGTACCTTTTAAAACATGAAATTTAATATTTTTTTGAACACGCAGCGCATGAACACCCCCCACCCAAAAAAAAAAAAACTCAAAAAATTTTGTCCTCAAAATTTTACTACCCTATATGTAACTGTTGAAATTCCGCACAACAACAAAGAAGGTGTAGAATTTATTCACATAGTCCGATTAGTTTATATAAGTTGGAATGAGATCAAAAAGTATAAACACCCAATTAAAAAGTATTGTAGAATGGGTAAAAGTTAAGTAATTTTGAGATCATTTTGTAAGTTTTTGAACTTCGAACAACAATCATGATTATAAAATGAAACCTATGGTGGTAAAATTTTGCATTCTATTTCAAGGCTTGTGAGCTTAGATCTGTAACTGTTTTATTTAAAACAGTATCATCACAAAACTTTTTAAGGATTAAATTCAGTTTCAGCCAGGTTAAAAATTCTAGATAATGACCCATATATTAAGTGGAATTATGACTATATTATTTTTGCTTAATTTTGTAAATATATTTCAATGAAATCTATCATAATTTAATTTAATATGAAAATGGTGCAAAAGCTGGAAATGAGATTTAAACAAGATTTCATTTGGTAATTAAGGTTCTTTGGTAATCGATTCCCTATTAGCGCATCATTGCATTTTTGGCTCAATAAAAATTTGATGAAGGTCTTTTAGTTTTAGAAGATTTACTTTCCACTTTATATATTCTTATTTAAAACACAGTATTTATTGTAAAAATAATCTACAATGCAATTACCCAAAAAAAAACTTCTTGTTTTCCATTCACCTCAACAGTTTTTTTCAATTACCTACCGCCAAATAATCTTGAACTTGAACTACAATTATTTGAGTTTCAGCTAAAACCATGAAAAAAAAAACTTAAACCACAAAAGTGCGTGTTGTGCGTGTAAAAATGTACCAAATTACAAACTTACTTGCTGGTTAATGCGGACTTTATGACAAATTGGAGACAAAACAAAATAAAGTGTAGTCAGCCGCCTTCATGGTCATTTTGGGCACAAAGATTCGAACCATACACAAGCACACAAATACCGCATAAATCTAATAGAAACTAAAATGAAATGGAACTTGGTTTTTGAAAAACTTTAACGGTGGTCAGTCACTGTGTAGATGTTTATAGAAAATTTATGCACTTAAAGAAAGGGCAGAATGAATTTCAACGACATGGTTTTTTATTCATTTACAAAAAATTACTTTTCGAAGTGAATCATGCTGGATTGAAATTATGAATTACCAAGGAAAAAAAAAAAAAAAACAAAAAAAATTTATAAAATGTATTTTGGAATTATTTAACATTTTTTTTTAAAGTGTACAATTACATTATTACTGTTGTGAGTTATTGTTAATGTAACTGTTATTAAGCATGATTTATTTTTAAAACTTTAAGACTCTAACTGAATTTCATTACATTTTCTTATTTTGTCAAGTTTGACACAAAAAAAGCAGCCAGCCAACAGTTGAAACTAGTTTGTTAAATATTTAGATCTGAGATTTTATACAACTGCTCAAGTTAACGTCATGATATACGCTCGTAGTAGTTGTATGAATGAGACATGTGGAAGTTTAAATTAGCTGCTGCTGTTGCCGCTTATGCAGCTGCTGTAAAACATTTTGCGATTGCTGCAGCCACAGTTGATCACAATTTACAAATAACTGAATAAAAGAAACGAAAGTGTTTCTTTGTTACAAATTTTTTTAAATGATCTGGACAAAAGTTAATTTTTTCTCCTCATATGTTTTAATTTTATTTTCAATTTTTTTTATAAACTTGTGAAATGTGTTGTAATACTAATATATGTTGCTATTGTTTATGTTATTTTTGTTAATATTACAAATATTGTAGATTAATTTAAAACCCACCACCACATTTGTTAGAAACGACATTACGACAGTTAAATTCTTGAAGTAGCAATTGTTACATGAATGTAAATAATGAAGTGAATAGGAAATTTTATTTGAGCAAAATTAAATATTTAAAATTTCGAAATTGTAGAAAAATGTCTTATTCACAAAGATATATTTGCTACGGAAAATTAAGAAAGTTACACTTTAATAAAAAAAGATGCCCTCCAATTAACCACAAATTTTAAAACAAAATTGTTCTTTAATGCATTTGGTTTTCATTAAGAATAATTATTTTGGCAAAATTGCTGTTTGTAAAGAGATATTTTGTGGAAAAAACTGTCCTTTAAAACAGATTTTTTTTCTTTAATAAACAGGATTTTTCTGAAGAAAGTGACTGCTTACAAAAAACAAAAAATAAAATAAAATAAAAAAATCTTTATAAAATTAATCAATAAAAAAATCTAAAAAAAAATAATTCTTTAACGAATCAACTTTTTCATAGAAAGAGAAAGTTTATTAAACAAAGAGAAATTTTCTATATTTTCTTTAACAAAGAGAAATTTTCCATAATAAATTACTTCTCAAAATAGATAAATTTCTTCAGAAAGTTTACCATTAATAAAAAAAGATTCTTTAATAAAGAGAAAACTTTTGCAGGAAATGATCGCTCAATTATGTGAAGTTTCCTTTTAAAAAAGTGGTCTTTAAAAAAGAAAAATTTTCTATAGAAAAATACTCTTCAATAAAGAGAAATTTTCTATAGAAAAATTTTCTTCAACAAAGAGAAATTTTCTATAGAAAAATACTCTTCAACAAAGTGAAATTTTCTATAGAAAAATTTTTTCATCAGGCAAATTTTCTACAGAAAAGTACTTTTCAACAAAAACAAATTTTCTACAAAAAAAAAAAATACTCTTCAACAAAGAGAAATTTTTTATAGAAAATAACTCTTCCACAAAGAGAAGTTTTTCATAGAAAGTTACTCTTGGATAAAGAGAAATTTTAGGGAAATATTTTCAAAAAAAAAAAAAAAATAATAATAATAATAATAATCTTCAAGAGTATTCTTCCATAGAAAATTTCTCTTTGTTGAAGAGTATTTTTCCATAGAAAATTTCTCTTTGTTCAAGAGTATTTTTCTATAGAATTTTTTTCTTTTTTAAAGACCAATTTTTTATACAAACTTTTTTTAAGGAAACCACAAAACTAAGGGATCATTTCCTCCGAAAGGTTTCTATTTATTTTCAAAAAAATTACTTTTCAAGAAAGAGAAAATTTTCATGAAGAATACATTTCAGCAAAGGAAAATTTTCTATAGAAAATCACTCCCTAACACAGAGAAATTTTTTGCAGAAAATGACTCCTTAACAAAGAGAAATTTTATATTGAAAATTATTCCTTAGCAAAAACAATTTTTCTAGAGAGAAATAGTTTATAGAAAATTACTATAAATCCGCCGCCATAAATTCCAATTGACCCATTATTAGCTTTTGTTAATTTATAATTATTTTATGTTGGGTCAGTAAAAGAATAAAATAGCTACAAATTAAACCACCAAACTTCAATAATAAAAGTAACATTAAAATAAACATTTGTAAAATGAGTCTTATCTTTGTATATGTCCGTCTGTCTATCCGTCCGTCTATCTGACGTCGATGTGCCGCTGAGTGGCGGTATTGTGTTTTATTACATTTAATGTTTCTAATTCTCATTATTTGCGAATATTCCAGTGTTTTAATGTTAGTTGTTGTTGTTTTTGTTACTCTTAATGTTACTTATGTTATTATTGTTATTGTTATTGTTGTGTGCATTTTTATGGCTTTGTAGTTCATTTGGGAATTTTTCGTGTGCTGGCATTGTAGTAAAAAGTGATTTTAGTATATAAACCTCCACATAAACTTAGATTAAAACATAATCAATTTAGACTTCAACACAGTCTTAGTCTCAACACAGACCTTTATTGAACTTATTACAAATTTTTATTCTTTCATCAAATTTTAAAACTTCTGCATAACAAAATGTTCAAATTGGTAAGTCCTTGTACATAAAAAAAAAAAAAAAAATCCTTGTTAAGTACACAAATTTTTACAATTTTCCTTTAGGTGGTGTTGTCTGCTCTTCTTGTCGTAGCTGCTGCTCGTCCTGGTTACTTGTCAGCCCATGCACCTTTGGTCTATTCTGCCCCAGCAACTGTGATCCATGAACCAGCTTATGCTAAAGTCGGTGCCATTGTTAAATCCGTACCCACTGCCGTTTCGCATCAATCCATTTCCCAGGTGCATAGTTCAGCTCATGTTGTACAACCAATTGTAGCTCCTGTGGTCAAAACAACCATTGCTGCTGCTCCCATTGTACATGCCGCACCTATATATAAGACTTATGCTGCTCCTGCCATTTCATATGCTCATGGTCTCCATTTGCCTTCCTGGTAAATGTAAATCTGAGCACTTGTCAAGTGCTAATAACAACAACAAAAACAACAACAAACAGTTAAAATTAATATCAAAATGATGTGTGGATTTTGTCTTTAGATCATTAAGTTTGCGTTTAATTTACTGCCTCCGCTGCTGCAAGTAATCCGGATCCAACAGCTGGACGTCGTTCAAAATTCTAAGTGACCTCATTTTAATTTCATTTGCTTTTTATTTAGCCATTTTTACGTACTTCCTGTTTACTTCTACTTTTAGACGTTTCATTAAATTTATTCATTTTCTACTTCATGTTATGTAAATACTTATGTAGCTATTTAATTTATTCTACTCTTATTTTCTATTTCATTTGAAGTATATGTATTATGTAAATTTGTTCTGTATTTTTTATATTAAACGAAAATTGACTGATAAATGCAATTTTGAGAAACAAACAGTAAAGAAAAAATAAATGTGAAAGATTTCATAAAAAAATATTTAAATATCTCTTTTATTTATTAAAAAAATTATATCTCTCAGACTTACAATAAAATAGATCTATGATCTTTTGTATCCAAAATAACTTATTGTAAATTTTTTACATAAACATTTTTATAGAAAATTTAAGGTTGAAAAAATGTGTATAGACAATTTCTCATCATCTTTACTAAAATACTTAAATAGAAAATATTTATAAGAAATTTCCATTTATCAAGAAATTTTTATATGAAATTATTATTTTTTATTAAAGTTTTCTTTAGATAATTTATTTATGTTGGGAAAAATGTTTTTACGAAACTTCTTTTAGAGAATAATTTTCGCTAGAAAACTTTTTGCTGAATAATTTTTACACAGACAATTTTTCCTTAGCAGAGAATAATTTTATCTCAGAACCTTCTTTATTAGAAGAAGATCTTCTGTAGAAAATTTCTCTTTCGAAAGCTTTCTAATGCAAAATGCATTAGAAGAATTTTTCTTGAAAAAGAGAATTTGGTTTAGAAAAATTGCTCTTTATTATGAATTTATTTATACTATGCGTTTGTGCTGATTTTTATAACTCACAAAAATACTAGTGTAAGATTAATGTGTACCTATCGACTTAGAATCAGTTTCTGAGGCGATTTAACGATGTCCTTCCGTCTGTCCATGTAAACCTTGTGATCAAACTACAGGTAGCAATTTTTAATCAAAATTATTTCAAAAGTGCAAAGCCTTTTAAAATGGTTAATGGGAATTGTTTTTCGGTCCATTATTATGTATCCTGGAATAGGGGTTTAATGATCATAAATGTCCTAAAAAAGCAATATTTTAATGAAGTTCACAAAATCACTTTAATTGGCATAAGTCCCATACAAATATTAGTTATATTAATATTTTACAAAAATAAGTTTTTCATAAGACAGCGTCAAATTGTATAAGGATCGGTCCATAATTGGCCATAGTTACCACATAAGAGCCACTCCCGGGAATCACCCTAAAGTGTATAAACCACATTCCATTTAAAACCCCTTCCCGAATTTTCATGCACATACACAATGGCGAAGGATATCATGTGTTCGGGTTTTACGAACTTTCTTACTTCTTTATTTTTTTAGAATATTTCTCTTTATTAGTCATTTTCCCTTTTTATTAAGAGAAATATTATCTCAAAAAAATTTCTCTTTATTAAAAATTTTTTTTCTAGAAAATGTCTTTATTAGCATAAGAATTTCTTGTTTAAAGAACAAATAATTAATTAATTAATTTCCCTTTTTAATGCTGTTTTCCTAAAACCTTCTAGAAAAGGTTTTATAAAGAAAATTCTTTTTCCAGAAAACTTATTAAGCGAAACATTTTCAAAGGAAAATCTATCTTTTTAAGAAAAATTTCTCCTATTAGAAAATGTAAAATTTCTCTTCATTAACATAAAAATTTCCAGAAAAAAAATCTTTTTACTAGGAGACAAATATTCTCAATAAAATTTCTCATTTTAAGTGAAAGTTTGTTTTATTTAGAGAAAAATTCTCATTTTAAGAAATAAATTTCTGTACAAAATTTTTCTTAAATAAAAAGAAAAAAAATATCTGAAAACTTTCACTGAAGGAAAAAATTTTCAACAAAAAATTTCACTGTCAGAAATAAATTTTTTATGGAAAAATTCTCTTTGTAGGTGAAATATTTTGCTCTGGATAATGTCCCTTTTTTTTAGGAAAGAAGTTTTTTCTTTATGAAGAAATAATTTTCTATTGAACATTTCCCTTAATTTTTGAAAAAAAAAAAATCTCTTAATTAGTGAAAAATACTCTAAAGGATTTTTTTAATTGAAATAATTTCCCTTAATTAATCTAAAACTTCTCTTAATTAAAACAAAAAATTAAAAATTTCTTTACTAAGGTAAAATCTACTGAAAATTTCACTTTAGTAGAGAAAAAATAATTTTTATAAAAAAAAAAAAAAATAGAAAGTGAGATAATTTCTTAAAGAGAAAAAAAATCTAATGAAAATGTCCCCTTAAGTTGAGAAATGTTTCTTTATTTTCTTTATTAGAGAAAATTTTCCCAAAATGTGCATTAAAAATGGTTTTTATTATTCAATCGATTTAATTAAAATTTTTCATACATATATATATATATATATATATATATATATATATATGTATATATATATATATATATATATATATATATATATATATATATATACTGCATCGTCCGAAAGTCAATAAAGAATTAATAATAATAACACGCCCACAATTATTTTATTTCAATTATATTATTTTTTGAATACAGTTTTCGGTTATAATTAAAGTTGAATGTCACACCAACTTTTTTAGCCCATTTTCAATAAAAATTTCCTTTACTTTCTTGATGCTACTAAGACAATTCACATAAAAAGAGAAAATATTGCATATTAAAAAATTTAATCTTTATGGGTGTAACGTCCCTTTTTTCCCACTTTTATTGCACTGTGATATTTTTTTTAGCACTGTATTCAAAATTTCTACAAAGTTTGAAATTAGCTTAATAAGATGAAAAGTGGGCGTGGCATCCAGTCAGTACCTCCTTCAAAGATATGTGCCATGTTTCATTTTAATCGGTTCAGCACTTTAAACATAAGGTCATGTCAAATTAAATAAAAAATATTATGACAAATCTAGTATAATAATGCTAGTAGTCTATAAAACAACAACAACATATAATAAAATTTTAATTAAAAGATTTAATGATTTTTATTTTCAATTATATTGAAAAGTGTTTCGAAAAATTCGAACTTTAAGAGCCCATAAAGCCGAAATTCGAATTACATCAACTTTCCAATTACCCATATCAAATTCCTGATGCAATCCTAATAAATTGTCTAACACTAGATAAATCGATGGTACTGACAGCTATACATAATCTAAAATATTCTGATAAATGTGGACCTGACGGTGTTCCAAGCTATGTTCTTATAAAATGTTTGCATTCTCTTACATACATCTCCACTACAACTAAACTTTTGGAGTTCACAACCTCAGTTTTACATTTGATTCCGGTTTGCACACACACACAATATATACAGATTTCAGTAAAGCTTTCGATAAAGTAAATCACGATCTCCTATTGTTAAAATTGGATAAACACGGATTTTCTACTGTTTTCCTCAAATGGATTTCTACATATCTTAAAAATAGATATTAATGTGTATTATTTAGAGAATGTACATCGAAAACAATTCCTGTTTTATCTGGTGTTCCACAAGGTAGTCATCTCGGCCCCTTATTATTCCTAATATTTATAAATGATTTACCAGCTTGCATTAAGAATTCTAGAATATTAATGTATGCTGATGATGTAAAGCTGTTCCATAGCTTTAACTATTCCTATCAAATTTCCTTACTCCAATCAGATCTTGACAATCTTTATGATTGGTGTATTATGAATCTAATGGATCTGAATTTAAAAAAGTGTAAACACATGATGTCCTTACAGATGAAGACCAGTACTCTGTAGATACACAATAAATGAATATTAACTTCATCTAGTCGATGAATATCTTGATCTGGCTGTGCTGCTTGATTGTAAACTATCCTTTAATTCCCACGTTTCGTAAATCGTCAATAAGGCAAAAAGAGTTCTAGGTTTCCTGAAGCGCTGGGGGAGAGTTTAATGAACCTTACGTTTCCAAGCAATTATTCATATCTCTTGTAAGACCAATCCTGGAATATGCTTCCGAGGTCTGGAATCCTCAATATGAAGTTCATATAAAATTGAATCGGTTCAGAAACAATTTCTCTTATTTTGCCTTCGTAATTTTCCATAGAATTCTAGTATTAATTTACCATCATATGAAACTCGACTACAGCTTATTCATCTCCCTACTCTTGAAAGTAGGAGAAAATATATGAATATTTCATTTGTAGTTAATATAGTGAACGGTTCAATTAACTCCGAGTTCCTACTTCGTAAGATCGAATTCGTAATCCCTAATCGTCCGACTAGATATTATACTCCTTTAAAAATAAAATATTTTCAAACCAATTATGCAAACTTTGATCCCATGAGACGTATATGCAATCAATTCAACAGTTTTTATCCATATATTGACTTCTCAGAAAATCTAATCTGCATTAGGAGGAGTATTTTTAACTTAGTTAAATAATAACACTTTATTATTGAATGTTTATGAAAAACATTTTATTGTAAATAGCTTTAAGAATAATATGTATGCTAGCCTGTAAGAAATTGTAATTTCATTGGCTATTAAATAAATAAATAAACTTTGAAAACCTCTTTTAGTGTTTTGCTACAAAACTGTTACGCTTTCATTTTGCTTTGGGAATATTTTTCTGTTGTTGCACCATGCACAGTGGGGAAGAATCGAAATTTTTTGGAAATAAATCTGTAACTTCTGATCGGCTGGATGGATTTTCATGAAATTCGGTATAGGCGTAGCAGTACAATGTTAAGTCTGGAAGGGTTGTACAACAAACCCCTCAGGAGCGGAGTTAAGGGGGTTCAAAGTTAGCTACCTCTGATTATTTTATATAAAATAAGTAGTATAAGTTTGAAATATTAGAAAAATTGTCTACATAAATTTAATGTAAATAAGTAATAAAAATCGTATTAGAAATAGAATATTTATTAAGAAAGATGACAAATACCAAAAATAATAATATTGATTAAGTTAAAATAGACATTTTTTGTTTGTTTTGTTATTTTAAATTCATTAATAGAAATATATGAATGCTTAGAAAAGGATAAAGATTTACTTAAATTTGGGAAATATGGCAACCCTATTAAAAATGAAAAATATTTATTAATTATTTTTATAGAAATATTTTGTGTATAGATATTATTAAAAGTATACAGAAATATTCATAATTTTCTAAGTAATTATTCACGCAAAACTAAAGACAAAAGTTACAAGTTTGTAAAAATATAGTCATATATACAATAAATTGGAAATATAAAAGTTTAAAGGCGTATATTTCTGAAATTAGGCATGATATTGACTTGAATCTTTTTTGCAAAAGATCGGAAATTATATCTGCTAAAAGATAAGCTTGGAATATATATTTTAAAAATTTCTTTCGCTATTTAGGTTTTTGGAGAAAATACAAATTTTTTAATTATAATAACACATTTGTTTATAAAGATATCTTAATGAAATTTGTAAGGAATTTGGATCTTGTTAATATAAATAAAAGCGCGTTAACCAAATTTCAATCAGGAGTAGGGTTTTCCTGAATTCCCAAATAAACTAATCAAAATTCCCAAAAATGAGATTTTTTACATTTTTGGCTATAGAATTCATATTTTTCCGAAGTTCCGTAGATTTTGATATAAAATTTTTAGCAACATATTGAAGATTCTTAAAATATATTCCGCTTGTGTATTCGTGCTTTGGGATTTGAGAAAATATGGTCTAAAATAAAACTTTCATATAAAATAGGTCGAATTCGGGAGGGTGTGTACCATGACCAATTGAGCTATTGGGCTTGTTTTTTATCTTAAAATCATCTCTGTACAGTTACCTTTCAGAAAAGTCCAAAATTATTATATATTGCTAAAGAAAATTTTATTGTAGATAAAAAAGAGTGTAGATACTTTTTCGGCACAAAAGTCGTCTTTTTTGCAATTTTCAAATTCAAAATCGTTTATTTTTGGACTTGGTAAATATATCGACTTCAAATTTTTTTGTTCAATAGATAATTTTGTTCTTTAACTAGTTGGGAAAAAAACTAATAAAATCAGTAGGAAATACTAGGATATATATGAAAAAAACTGGACCAAGAACATGCAAAATTATGGTGCTTAAAAATTCAAATGCAAATAATTCGAAAACTATAAGACATGTAAGCATGTCTTTTATAGGTCTTATCAGGGTCTACAACTATATATGAATATACATGAATATATATTAAAATATTTGCAATCGGACGAGAAACAAAAATTTGGCAAGTGATTAAAAATTTTTTATGTCAGAGGTACCTAACTTTGAGCCTCCTTAGCTCCGCCCCTGAGGGGCTGTTGTGCCCCCATTCAAACTTAACATTTTACACTCCTTTGCTACGCCTATACCAAATTTCATGAAAATCCAGATGGCCGATCAGAAGTTACAGATTTATTTCCAAAAAATTTCGATTCTGCCCCACTGTGCCATGTAATCGTATTGAAATATTTTTAGTTCTTCTTTTTCGTAAAGAAAATTTATATTTTTTTTTTTTTTTCTTTGAAATTTTGTATAGAATATTTTTATAAAGTTTTTACAAAAATTTTCTGTAGAAGAATTTCTCCTTCTATAGAATATATTTTTAAATTAAATCTATAGACAATTTAACTTTTTTATGAACAAAATTTCCCTAAAATGAATTTCCTAGAAAACAATTCTTTTCACTATTCCTTTTTTTTATTCTAAAGAAAATTATTCTCTTAAAAATTTTTACATAAAAACATTTTCTCAAGGAAATTTGTTGGAAGAGATTTTATTTATTTTTTTATAATATTATTTTTTTATTATCTATTTTGTTTGTTTGCGTTATTACATATTTATAAAATCATATAACGTTTTATTTTCCTAACTATATTTATTACAATTGTTTTTAAATTTAGCTTTTAATCTGGTTTGAAAAAAATAGTAAATTGTTTTTATATAGAGAAATATTTTTTTATACATCTTTTTTAATATTTATTTGTTTTGATCTTCCACTTACTAATATATTTGTCATTATTGATAAATGTTATTTATATCTTAATTTTCATTGTTGTTTTAATTAATATTATAAATAAAAGATATAAAAAATATTATTCATATAATAAATAAATAATATATTTTTTATTTTATTTTCAGATAATTGTAAAGGAAAGCCAAAATAAATATGTTTTTTTTTTAATTTTTTGTTTAAACTCAATTCTCCTTTAATCTTTTTAAATATTAAAAACATAAAACCAGAAATAATTGAAAGATTTACTTTCAGACAACATTTTTCTGATGCGTAGTATTGATAGATAAACAAATTATTGTAGTGATATTATTTTTGTTTTTCTTCCTTCATTTAATCAATTTAATTCTTTGTAGTCATGATGATGTTGATTTTGTTGTTGATATTATTCAATAATACTTTTTTGCCATAATTCCCTTAGAGTTCATTTGTTGTTTACACTGGTCATTTAATAATCCGTATAACCAAGCATTCACTCATCGAAATACTTTTAATAGTTATGAGCAGTGTTACCAGTTTAGCGTTTTTAAGCCTAAATCTAACTTTTTTCTAGCTTTTTTTGATTCTTAGAATTGCCTTAAGAAGGCTAGAATGTTTTTTCATTCTCCAAATCACAAATAACAACTCATTTTATAGACTTCAATTACTATAATTTTTTTTTTTTTTTTGATTGTAATTTATTAAAATGGAAACTAGTTATGAATATAAATTTGAAAAAATTCGTATAGAAGTAAAAAAATCACCTAAAAATTTGGAAATTCTTAATCAAGAAGAAATTATAGTTCAAAAATTACAAAAAATCATTTCAAATCATTTCTCATGAAATATAACTCAAATTTGTATGGCAATTTTTTGGGCGATTTTTTATTAGTTCATTTTCCTAGCAACCGTCCTATGTTTTCTTTACAAATTTATTAAAATAGAGTAATTCCATTTTAAATTTAAAAAAAAATTTTACCCTTGGTTACCGATTTGGATATGTTTGGAGGAGGATGCATAAGCATGTAAAATAAATTTTATTCATTTTTATTTTGAAAATGGCCATAACTTTTGTTGTATAGGTGATAATAAATTTATATATATATATATATATATATATATATATATATATATATATATATATATATATATATATATATATATATATATATATATATATATATATATAATATATATATATATTTGCAGCGGATTTATCAAAGATGTCCTACACAAATTAAAAAAAATATATATATTTTCTTAACATTTTTCTTTTTCTAAAAATTGTCTTTATACACGTATATTTACAATGCTCCTTCTTTAATTTTTTATGTTTTTTGGTAGGAAGCTTTATCTTTTTGAAAGTTCAATTTAGGCTCTTTTTTTCTCACCTCCTGGCAACACTGGTCACGAGTACGAAAAGTGCAATAAACCGCATTATAAATGACCTTGAACTTGAAGTTGATAAAATTAATAGTGACCAAGTGAAACAATAACAAGAAAGAAAAAAGATACAATTACAAGTGATATGATGGTCATTTGTTAAAGGAAATATGGAGAGGAAGAGGGAAAAACTAATAGCGTTTTTATTTTGTGCACCATAACAATTATGTTGATTGCTTTTCTTGAGCAATTAATAAACAATAAAGAAAGATAATTCCCTTAAAAATACAACAGACCATTAGCTCAGATTGCACTGGGTTACAGAAATAAAAATGATAAATTTGGGCTTAAATAAAAAACATAACAAAAAAATGTCTTTTTAAATAAATAATTTTAAAATAATTTATTTTTATTTAATAACAATTTTTCACATCCAACATAACTCAACCAGTCATTATAAAACTAAATCGTATCCATTTTCCATTGCCATCTTACCACACACCAGTGGCAGTGTAGGTCAAAGGTGAGGCAGCAGCATAAGTTGTTACAGGAGCAACATATGAAGAGTGTACTACTGGAGCGCTAGCAGCATAAGTTTTTACAACAGGTGCGGCAGCATAAGTTTGAATCACGGGGGCAGTTTCAACGGTCTTTACAACTGGAGCAACAGCATAACTTTCTACTACGGGTGTAGCCAAAGTTTTGGTTGTGTATGAGGTAGTTTTAACAGCTGGTGCTACAACATCTTCAACGGTGTGAGCGGTGCTGTGAACAACGGCATTGCTGTGATGAGATATGGCAGATGGAACACTCTTGACTACATTACCGACATGAGCGAGACCAGATTCTTGTACGGTAACAGTAGTGGCGGGAGCAGAGTACACAATGGGAGTTTCCAAAAGACCGGGACGAGCAGCAGCTACGGCGAGAAGAGCAGACAATACCACCTAAGGGGAGATTAAATAGAGATTAATCATAAATGTTATTAATATTTAAAGAATTTCAAATCAAGAGTAGAAGATTGTAGATATTTAGAACTGAACTAAACTGAATTAGAACTGAACTAGAACTAAATAAGTACTGAACTAGAACTGAACTAGTACTGAATTAGAACTAAATTAGAACTGAACTAGCACTGCACTAGAACTGAACTAAAAATTAACTAGAAATTAACTAGAACTGAATTAGACCTGAACTAGAACTGAACTACAATTGAATTAGAACTGAACTAGATTTGAGCTAGAACTGAACTAAAATTGAACTATAACTGAATTAGAACTGCACTAGAACTATTATTTTTTTATTTTTTTATTTATTTTTATTTATTTTTGTTTCAAAAATATTTTATTGTAACTAGAAGTGAACTAGAACTTAACTAGAACTGAATTAGAACTGAACTAGAACTGAGCTAGAACTAGAACTGAACTAGAACTAAATTAGAACTGAACTAGAACTGAATTAGAACTGATCAAGAACTGAACTAGAAATGAAATAGGACTGAACTAGAACTGACCCAGAACTAAATTAGAACTGAATTAGAGCCGAATTAGAATTGAATTAGAAATGAACTAAAACTAAATTAAAAATTTATTACTTCGCACTTCAAAACACTTAAAATTCACCTGAGATATTTAAAATATTATATTATAAAATTACTATTCAAATTTTTATCTCACTCACCAACTTGAACATTTTGATTTTTAGTTTTTTTTTTTTCAGAGAAGGTCTGTATTGCTCGATAATTGTTTAATTAAGAACTGATACCATTCCTGTCGCCAGCACACATTTTTATACTAAGAGGCAAAACAAAATCCCCTAAAAAAATCAATTAAGAAAAAATATTATTTGTAATTTACCAATTGAATTTGGCCTTCAAAAGAGATTAAACGAAACAGAATTCTTTAAAGTCAAGAAATTGCCACAAAAATAAACCAGCAAATGAAGCGGAATAAATAATCCATTAAAAAATCAATTAAATTATGTGGAGGAGTAGAAGAGTAAATGGAATCACATATATGTATACAAACTGCAAGTAACCGGTATTTAAGCTTAAATAAAACAAAATCTATTGTTAGCAACACCATAAATTGGTCATTAACCCTTTTTGATTGTTACATTTACAGTAATTGTAAATTACAATAACTTTACCTTTGTAATTAACTCTAAAAGTAAAAGCTGTTGATTTAAATTTAGTACTAAAGTTTTGTTTTATGATTGCTTTAAATTTGAATAACCTTCTGGATTCTTGTCTTGTCTTGTCTTTTAAAAATTTCTTGTACATTCCATAATGTTTATAAGCCACTTAAACTGCATTACTTGCAGTTTGTTTTGATTTTTTGGTTACCTTTAATTGGTTATGTGTTTTTGAGGTTTTAACGCATGATTTCAGGGTCAAGTTTCTGACTACCGTTTTTATTACTTTTTAAGTTAATAAAAACCAAATAAATCAAAAATAATTTTATGCTACTGAGAAATAAGTACAATAGTTTTATTATGATTACTAAAATAATTGAAATATATGTACAACTTGAATGTAAAAAATCCAATTTAAATGTAATAAATTTAAAAACTATTTTCAATTTATTTAGTATATAAACTCCAACGAAAACTTTAATTCAGTATCAATTCATAAAACTTTTAAACTCAAGCAACACAGACCTTCCTCAAAAAAACAAAATTTTAAAATGTTCAAGTTGGTAAGCACATATTTGCTGTAAATATTTAATCTTCTCCTAAATAGTAAAATAATGATTATTTCCTTCACAACATTAGGTGGTGTTGTCTGCTTTATTCTCCGTTGTCTTAGCTCGTCCTGGTTTATACGAATCCACCGTATACTCTGCACCTGCTTATGCCTCGGTTGCTGTTCATGAACCCGCTTATGCTCAAGTTGGTTCCATTGTAAAATCTGTGCCTTCAGCTATTTCCCATCAAAGCCAATCAGTGGTCCATAGTTCTGCCCATGTTGTGGAAGATGTTTTAGCTCCAGCTGTTAAGAGCACCACGTACACTACAAAATCTTTAGTTGCTCCAGTTTACAAAACTTATGCCGCTCCAGCTTATGTTAAAACTATTGCTGCTCCTGTTGTCTACACGACTTATGCTGCTGCCGCTCCTGTTTTGTATAAGTCTTGGTAAAATTTTTAGTTAAGTCATCTTGTTAACAAAATGAAAATAGTTGTACTTTTTTAAATACTATTTTTCGTTCTAAAATAAAATGAAAGTTGTTTTCAAATATCTATAAATTATTTTATTCAAAACTAAGGGAATTTTACGAATTATGAATGAATTACAACTAAAAAAGAACAGACTTCAAAAGCGCTGGTGTGAGTTAAAACTGATCTGTACTAGAACCGAACAAGAAATGAGCTTGAACAGAACTAGAACTGAACTAGAACTCAACTAAAATTGAACTAGAACTGAACCTGAACTGAACTAGAACTGAACCTGAACTGAACTAGAACTGAACTAAAACTGAATTAAAACTAAATTAAAACTGAACTAGAACTTAACTAAAACCCAACCAGAACTTAAGTAAAACTAAATTAGAACTGATCTAAAATTGAACATCACTGAACTAGAAGTATAAGTGAAAAAAACTAGAACTGAACTTGAACTAAAATTGAATTAGAACTGAACTAAAACAGAAATAAAACTAAAGTAGAACTGAACTAGAACAAGATCTGAACTAAAATTGTACTAGAACTAAAACTAAAGTAGAACTAAAACTGAACTATAACCGAACTTAAACTGAACTAGAACTGAATTAAAACGGAACTAGAACTAAACTATAACTGAACTTGGACTGAATTAAATTAGAGTAAAACTGAACTAGAACTAAACATGAGCTTAATTAGAACTGAATAAGAACTGAATTAAAACTGCTCAAGAATTGAATTAGAATTGGTACAATTTTTTAAACCATTAAATAAAACTCAATGTAGCTTTTACTTTTTTTTTTCCAAACAAAACAATCTTTCATTGCATTTAAATATATTTATTAAAAATAATTTATACTTTTCTTACGGCCATAATCCTTTTCTTTTTTTACTTTTCTCAGCGCACTCCAAAAGACAGATTTTCCTATTATTTCCATTTTGTTCACTACACATGATATGAATAACTTACAGGTGCAGCTGCATACACAGGGGCAGTATAAGTAGTCTTTATAACAGGAGCTACAACATCCTGGACAACTTGAGAAGATTTATGGACCACAGCATGACTAGCATGAGATACAGAAGTTGGAATAGTGCTTTCAAAAGCACCTACAGTAGCTAAAGCAGGTTCGTGATAAGCCACCGCAGCTACAGGAGCACTGTAACTAACATACGGCGAAGAATGGAGAATAGAAGGATAAGCCAAGCAAACAGCAAAAAGAGCTGACAATACCACCTAAGGAGAAAAAATAAAGTTTTTAAAGTCCCACGAACAATTTGTCCTTTTACTTACGAACTTAAACATTTTGTTTCATGAATTTAGTGCTGTATTTTCTTAAAGAAGTTCTGTTATTGTAAGTGTTTCTTCTCTACCAAATCTAAACAAGTGTTTGGTGTATAATTGTGTTTAGTTCATAGTATTTATACTTGAGAATTTAATTTCCATGATGCAACTGGCGGAATATGTATTGGGTATTGAAATGACCTTCATTTTCAGCTTGATTGATTTAGAAGAAAATAAAAATTTTAAACTAAATAATATATATTTTAATATTGTACTTTATAAATCCATACTATTGCTAGTATTTACTTTCCCACATATTCTGGTTGCAACAAAAAAATGTAATTAAATCTGTATAATCGTTTGTAACTGCAATGTTTGTCTGTTGGCCGCATTAATTTAAAACAATTTCATATTTAAATGACCAAAACATAACTAGTTTGAGTTTCAATCAAGCTGCACGCGTTTTTCTTTGAAAATATTATTTATTATTTTTCGTTCCCCTAAAACCTATTGACTCAGATGTCATACCAAAAAATTTTTTTGGAAAGCGGAAATAACCTAGTTCAATAATGATTTAATATTTGAAAAAAACTGTGATATACTATAAGGAATTCAGTCTCAGAATTTTTATATTTAAAATATTACAAGTGAGGGACAAGATCTTGAAGAACAGGTCAAAGGTCGAAAAAAGATTTTATAATTGGAACTGAAATGAAATTAAAGTTAAATAGAACTAAAACTGGACTAGAACTGAATTACAACTGAACTATAATTGAACTATTGTAGAACTAAATTACAACTGAACCTGAACTGAATTAGAACTGAACTAGAACCGAACTGGAACTGAATTAGAACTGAACTACAAGTAAACTATTGTAGAACTAAATTACAACTGAACTAAAATTGAATAATAACTGAACTTGAACTGAACTAGAACTAAACTGGAACTGAATTAGAAGTGAACTGCAAGTGAACTATTGTAGAACTAAATCACAGCTGAACTAGTACTAGAATTGAATAATAACTGAACTTGAATTGAACCAGAAATGAATTACAATTGAACTAAAACTGAACTAGAACTAAACTAGAACTGAACTAGAATTTTTATTATTATTATTATAATTATTATTATTATTATTATTATTATTATTATTAGGTTACAGATTATTGTTTACAATTGAATAGAATAACATTTTATATTATTATTTTAACATTCAAAATAAAATACAACTTAAAATATATGTTGAGTTGTTCTCGGCTGGATAATTTAATTTATAGTTCACATTCATATACACATCTTCAATTGCTGTGGTTTTAGTATTTGAGTTTTCGTATATTTTTGTTATCTTTTGTTTTCATTTATTTGGTTTATTTCAATTTGATTTATTTATTTTTAGATTTTTAATTTTATGTGTTTTAAGCTTTTCTAGTTCAGTGAAATTTTATAATACTATCCCGCAAAGCTCGTAAGCTCGCCTGCAGGAAACTTTAATTATAATTTACTATATATTAAATTCAACGAGTGTTCATTGCATATTTATTAGGCAGCTTTTAATTTCTTTGTGTTGTATTGTGGGCAATACAACGAACAGCATGTTTCGGCCATATTCACTTGTAAAATGTTGGACTTTATATCTTCTTTGTGATTTTATTCTTGTGTTATGTGTGTGATCAATTGTCTGCAAGAATCGACTGTCATCATCAAATTCTTTGAGAAGTGTTGTGTGGTATATGTTTTTGACATTCATAATGTTTATATTTTATGGCAAGATGTTTGTTTTAGGAACATTGGTGGAATCGGTTGTCGTGTTGGGATTTTTTCTGGTATTAATGGTGATGTTTTTTCTATAAGGTAAGCAGGCTGTCTTGGGCTTTTTATTTTTATAGTGTGCTGTTATATCTGACATTTCCCCATGCTGCTATTCCGTGTTTGAAAAACGATTCGGCTAGTGAAAATTACGCTTGGCAGAGTCACTATAAGGAGCGCAGTTGCCTAGATGACATAGGATATATGACGCCTTTCAGTTTTTTTTTTCTTTTGTAGATTTTGAATATGTGCTTTCCATTTAAACGTGCTATCAATGATTACTCCAAAATATTTATAGGGATTGACTTTTTTATGATGGGACAGCAGGTGTCATTAGCGTATGTATTATTGCAGATATTTCTGTGTTGGCAATCTGTATTGTGAAATTTGATTTCTATATTTGAATCTGCGATGTGTGGTAGTTTAATATACATAATTTTGGTTTTATTTGCATTGTTGATAAGACCATTGTTGTGGCTTCATCTGGTTGCTATATCTATTTGCTTTTGCTTTATGTCTTTTGCGTTTGCCATATTGTCATCAGCTACAATTATGGCGATATTATCAGCAAATGTTGTACCTTCTTTTAAACATTTGAGCATGTCATTTGTATATATTATGTACAATATGGGTCCAAGTTTTGAACCTTGCGGTACCCCACAATCATATGATATTTTGTTGCAATCTAAATAGATTTTAAACCATTGTATTAAATTTCCTCTTATGTCGTTTCTTTCTAGTACTTCTAATAATTTCTTATGCAACAGAATATCAAATGCTTTACTGAACTAGAACTGAACTATAATTGAACTAGAACAAAACTAGAACTGAATTAGAATTGAACGGCTGCTAGCAAAATACCTCAATGAAAAATAGCCTAAAGCAAAAATAGAAAAAAATCGTCAAAAAAAAAAAAAAAATAAATTCCCATATAAATGTGTCACATTTCATATGAAAAATTACCCAAAACTTTGCAATGATTCTTCGTAAGTTTTGGGATATAATTCGTTTTTGATACAACATTTCTATAGTTTGAGAGATTTTAATTTTTACAAAAATTTTTAATGAATGATAAACTAAAGTAAACAGTCATCCTTAAACAAGTTTATAATTGTAAATTGCCTTGTTGTCTCTGTTTGGCAATATCAAAGCAGAGTTTGTGAACTATAATTAGACACCAGCAGAATGAAATACGTATTTTCTTTGCCGCTACACACTTCATCAGCATTCGTGGTCTTTTATCCATTTTAGTTTCGTTGAAACCTAAAAAATCATATTGAGAAAACCTTCCACTTAGCAAAGCCGGAGTTTGAAATACGACAGATTTGAAAAATCCTGTGTCCGACCAAAGACGGTCCGCCTAGAAAAATTTTGTAATCAAAACCAGAATATTACCAAGGCCAAAGTTGGAACCATTTTAAATCTAAAGATGGATGATTTTGTCCAGAAATTTATTCATATTAATTTTCATACCAGAAAGTTTCTTATAGTCCATAAATATGAGGACATTGGACGTGGTTGATTTTTCGTAAAGATTTGGGTAACTTTTCACCTTTTTTGTGCAAAATTTCCATTTTTTATTTTTAGAAAATTTTTCATATTATTTGGATGATTTTTCTTTTAGGCAATTTTTCTATATTTGCTTTGGGCGATTTTGCATTGCGTCATTTTGCTGGCAAACGAATTAAACTAGTACTAAACTAAAAATGAAAAAAAAAATAAATTAGAACTAAACTACAATATTTTAACAGAGTGGAGAAAAATACTATTTTTAGAAGTGAAATTAGTATTTTTAAAACTTATTAGTTGAATGTTTTAAACCATAAAAAGAATTTGTAAAAAATGTTATTGATTATATATTTAAAGTTGTTTGGTTTGAAAACAAAAAACTCAAAATATCAAAAAATTAATTGAAGAAAGAAAAAAAAATGTGAGAATATACGATCGTAGTTTTTACTTTGACGCAAATACACAAGTTTTTCAAACTCAAAATAAAAAACAAAGATCTATTTCTTTATGTTTATAACATTTTGCTGAAACCCGGAAACACAGGTTTGTGAAACAAAAATTCTTTTGGCAATACCTACATGATAAAATAAATAACTAAAACTATGAAATATTTTTGTTAAAAAAATAAAAGTTTTCAAGCTAGACACAGCTAAATTGTCTAGCTTGATTATAATTAGGTATTATATTTTTTCATATTGTTTTGTTCTCTCACAACACACGTCTCATTATAATGCTAATAATGTTTTGCAAATATAATCTATTTTTGTTATACATTTTTTCATATACGATTTTATTAGTTGAAACTATTATTTATAGATTTTTTTATAGCAAAAAAGCAGAACGCCAGCTAGAAATATTAAAAATATATTTATTTGTATTTGAACGCATGTTTCTATAGAATTATGAATAATATTTAGTAAAAAATGAATATCTATTATAATATCGAGGGTTTATATTCAATACCCTCTATCTCTTAAATTACGACTTTTCAGGAGAGCAAAAAAACTGTTTATTTCTCTTAGTTTTAAAGTTATTTTTTAAAGTCACGACTAAAGCTTGCATATAATTTGTTTTTAATATTTCGTAATATTTGCGATTTTAAAGAGAGATGGAGGATTTTATGTGTGTGAAGATACATTTTCAAATTCATAACCCTAGGCACAAACTATGTTAGTTAACAGCGGTCTGTTAACATAGCTGTGTTAAGCATGGAGATGACAGATAAGGTATTCTACTATGTCCTCTACTTTTCAAATCCTTTAACAGTGTGAGGGTGGAAGGAGTTATTTTCAAACATTTTAAATTTGGGATTCTGAGTGGGGTGAATCCATATTCCAGGAAAACAAGGCAACGTGGACAGACAAAACTTTTTGGAGATGACAGTTAAGGCACTCCACTATGTCCTCCACTTTCAGATCCTTTAACAGTACCCCCCAATGCAAATAATTATTGCATTTCTAAAAAACTATTACAATAACTCTTGAAATTTTGTGGTGATAATTTTCTCATCAACTTCAACACAGTTTTTCATTTTTGAAGGTAATCTATGTGAATTATCCCGCGTGCATACCAAAAAACTGTTGCCATCACTTTATTGGCCGACAAGCTTACCTTGGCCTTCTTCGGAGCAAGTTCACCCGGTTTTCCATTTTTTCCATTGTTTAGATTGCTGCTTTGTCTCCGAAGTGCAGTAATGGATCCATGTTTCATCCGCAGTTACAAAACACTGCGGTTAAACAACTCCAAACAATTCTTTGAAGTTGTCACACGTTTACGTTTATGGTCAATTGAGAGCAAGCGCGGCACATATCTTGCAGACAACTTTCTTAAACCCGGTGGTATTAGTAGTTGCCTTATTTAATTGTTTAGATATTAATTTTTGTAATACTTTTAAGAAAATCTTTATAAAATAATTACGTAATTAATTAATTATATTATAAAGGTTTCAATAAAGTCAAAATTATAAAAAAAAGATGCATGTAGTAGGGGTAGGTACAGAGGGAATGGTAGCTCCCATTTAAAGTAAAAATTATTTATCGCCTATTCTATTGCAGTAAAAGTTTTAAAATTGTGTGGGAATAATTTTCTTATCAAGATTCATACCTGAGATGAAAATAGGTCGGGCAGCTGTAAGGGAAGTATTAGCCCCCATACAAGGTAAATCTTAATTTTCGAATATCTAAGGACCTATTACAGAAAAAGTCTCGATATATTGTATTAATAGTTTTCTTGTCAATCTACGCAATTGCGTTGAAAATAAGTATGATAGGTATTCTGGAGTAGTAGCCGCTAATAAAGTGAATATTTCAAAATGCAATAACTTGGAAATTAATAAATATATTTTCATAACTCTTTCACAATTTATCTTATATATATATGTCCAAGTAATATGTCTGTAAAGTATTGTACTGGTCGAAGTCGTATTTATGAAGTTATAGCAAAAATAGAAAGAAGGGAGAAAAAAAATTATGGGAAAAAAATATGGACGTTTTGGATAAAAATAATGGTTTAATTTAAAAAGAATCCAACAATAATTCTTACGTGAACATTTGGGGGAAAGAGTTATGTACGAGGGCGGATCAATAAGTCCGTGACTTTTCGAACTTCCACCGTAGTTATATGAAATGCAACACTATTCCCATCAAGTACCACCTGTTAATAGACTACTGTCAAATTTTGAACAAGTGTCGTCATTTACTCTGCGTAAAAAATAGGATTTTTCAAGGTCCTTAAAATAGGCATTTGTTTGGTCAATAATTTCATCGTTGGAGCTGAATCTCTTTCCATCGAGCCATTTCTTTAGGTTTAGAAACAGGAAGTAGTCACTAGGGGCTAAGTCCGGAAAATATGGTGGATGAGGTACCAATTCGTAGCCCATTTCATAAAGTTTGGCCATTGAGACTGCACACGTGTGCACCCGTGCATTATCTTGATGAAAAAGAACTTTTTTCTTGGCCATATGGGGTCGTTTTCTCTTTAAATCCTCATTAAATCGGTCTAATAAGTTGGCATAATATTTGACGTTTATTGTTTTTCATTTTTGAAGGTAATCTATGTGAATTATCCCGCGTGCATACCAAAAAACTGTTGCCATCACTTTATTGGCCGACAAGCTTACCTTGGCCTTCTTCGGAGCAAGTTCACCCGGTTTTCCATTTTTTCCATTGTTTAGATTGCTGCTTTGTCTCCGAAGTGCAGTAATGGATCCATGTTTCATCCGCAGTTACAAAACGCTGCGGTTAAACAACTCCAAACAATTCTTTGAAGTTGTCACACGTTTACGTTTATGGTCAATTGAGAGCAAGCGCGGCACATATCTTGCAGACAACTTTCTTAAACCCGGCTAATCATTTAAAATCGAAACCACACTGCCATATGAAATGCCTGTGGCATCAAAAATCGCACGCACTTTTACTCTTCGGTTGGTCAACACCATATCGTGGATTCTGACCTCAATTGACCGTCCAAAACGTTTATCGTCATTTGTACTTGTGCGACCACAACGAAGGTCTGCAAACTAATTTTTTACGATTGAAATTTGATTCACGGTTTTTTTCGCAAAAGATAATGTTTAATGAGCACTCGAAATTTACTTTTTTCCATTTTTAGAAAAATATACGAGGTTGTATGTTTTCAACAGCTATTAAATGCAAAGTAAATGCTTGCTATTCCCATCAAGTAACAGGTGGTACTTGATGGGAATAGTGTTGCATTTCATTTAACTACGAGGGAAGTTCGAAAAGTCACGGACTTATTGATCCGCCCTCATATTTTAAATTTGCAAAATTTGACTATTAAAAGGAAAAAAGTACTTCATTCTAGCTAATTGTATATTTGGCTAACTGATTATAAAAATTTATACAATTTATGTAAAATTTCTTATATTTTTTTTAATTTATAGAGTTAGAGAAAGAGTTGCGAAATATTTTTTCACAAAATTAAACTAAAACATAATCATGAGTTTATTATATAGATTAAGAGTAAACAGTATACTAATAAATGATCATCTGATTGCCTTCTAAATATTGAACATAATTGTTCAATAAATTATAAAGTATTGCAAAACCTGCTGCACAGAAATTATTCTGAGCTTGACAACCCAAGTTTTTGTATTATTTAGAGCAATTCAAGTCTCAAGATATATTTGGACCTATTTTTTTTTTAACTACAAAAAAAGCCAGTATCCGTTCGGTTGGTTATTTGCCGGTGTGTTGCGGATAATTTTTAAATGACGCATTTTAGTGATATGACCCTCAATTTGTATCAATCAATATAGCCAGAAATAACTAAAATTGTATAATGATATAGATTATCAAGTACTTAATTTATTTTGCTATTTCTGCCGATCAGTCATCATTATACGTTCCCAAATTTAAATTAATGTAGTTTTGATACTAAAGCAGTTGAGATATGTTTTTGCTTTAATTAAAGCAATTAAGGAAATTTTATGAACCAAATAAATCTTGATACTTAAAAATGTTGTGCTATCATTTTGAACTTAACTGAAAACCTCTGTATAGCACATACATTAGTATGTATCCAAATTATTCCAAATAGTATAGAAACTCAACATTAGTTTTTATTTGGGTCAAAAGTATAGATAATTTCCCTTAATTGGATATCATTAGTTTTTTAATAGTGAAAAAACTAGTCATTTTTTTATAGCGTTTAGAAAATTACAAAAAGCACTTTGTACCACCCTCTATAACTAAAGAACTATTGTGTAAGATAGAAGAATTAAAAAAATTGTATAAAATGGAAAAAATGGAATTTTACTTTCAAATTTATACCATAGGTGAGGATCACTATAGCTAACAGATTGGCATCAAAAAAAAAAAAAAAAAAAAAAAAAAATAAAAAAATAAAAATAAATAAATAAATAAATAACGAACATTCGACATAGAGGGTATTGAATTTAGGCCATTGATATATAGATTTTTTTTTTGAAGACAGGCCAACTTTAGCCTTTGTTTTAAGAAATGCTAATAATTTAACTTATTCTTGGTGGAATCATTGAAACATTCCAATATTTTATTTTGAATTTTGAATATTATATATATATTTTTTATATACATTTTTTTATATGTTATGGTTGTTATACAATATCTTAAAATTTTAACTTTAAACCTAATTTATTCTTCTAAATTATGTTGCTTCCTTTTACCAGTTTACAGCGATAGTTCCGGTTTTACTTATCTCAAGAAAATTATGTATTTTAATTTTCAGTTAAAAAAATTAAAACTCTTGTTTCCTAATTGCTAAAGCCAGTTTTAACAAATAATTATTATACAATTTAGTTAAACTAAAGCAATTTTTATTTATAGCTTTTTATTTAAATAACTAAATAAAAAATAATAGTTTGGATGCTCCTGACATTTGTAAAATATCAGTCATTGTTTTCAGAATATCAGGTTAAGTTTTTAATTGTTTGTCAAAAAAATTACACTTGTATTCAATATAATAAATTTATTAATTGCTTTCAACTGCCAAACAGCAGATAATCTAAATGTACTAGAGTGAATAATATTTAAAATATTTTCATACCAATAAAATTTCTTTGATTTAATTTTTTTTTTTTTTTATAAAAAAACAATTTTGTTGTGTTATCTTAAAAAAAATCTTAAATAATTTAACAAATAGTTTTTTTTGCAAATATTTTTCATAAATTAAACTTCAGTATAGCCTAGTTTCTCCAAACACCATAATCGGGAGCGTAACACTTGACTACTGCAGCATAGGAGTGGTAGATAACAGAAGAGTGAACTAAGGGAGAAGCATGAATTAATAGAGCAGCATGTAGTACACGAGAGACAATGGTGTGGACCAAAGGAATAGCAAAAGAGTGTACAACAGGTGAAACTACAGTCTTAACTAGAAGAACATAGTAATGAGCTTTTACAATAGGTTGTATATAGTGGGAAGAGTAGACTACAGGAGATGAAAGCAAGTGACTGTGACGAGCAGCGGCAAGGGCAAACAAAGCAGCGAATAAAAAGACAGTCTAAGAAAGAGGCAAATACAGGTTTAAAAAGATTTTTCAAAACTTAAAATTGAGTATCAATTTTAACAAATTAATTTAATTCGAACATTTTATATTTTTAAATTTAGTCTTTTAAAGCTAAAATTACGAGTATAATCAATTGATTTAATAACTATTAAAACATATGATGATTTATTGTTTATTCACGATAAATAAGCCTATAATTTGTCTGAGATAAATGTGGTATTTTGAATAGGAATTATTTAATTTAATTATACTCTATTATTCTTATAACATTTAGTGAAAATTTTCTATAAGAACAATAGTTAGCGAAAAATTTACTATAAAAAGAAAATATAACGAAAATTTTCTATGAAAATATAGTTTACCGAGAATTTTCTATAAAATAAAATTTTTGGAGAATTTTCCATAAAATCAAATTTTTAGAGAATTTTATTCCATTATTTAATATTTGACGAAAATTTTCTAGAAAAAGAAAATTTAAAGAAAATTTTTTATAAAAAGAAAATTTTACGAAAATTTTTTATAAAAAGAAAATTTTACGAAAATTTTCTATAAAAAGAAAATTTTACAAAAATTTTCTATAGAAAGAAAATTTAACGAAAATTTTCTATAGAAAGAAAATTTATCGAAAATTTTCTATAAAATAGAAATTTATCGAAAATTTTCTATAAAATACAAATTTATCGAAAATTTTATATAAAAATAAAATTTATCGAAAATTTTATATAAAAATAAAATTTATCGAAAATTTTATATAAAATAAAATTTATCGAAAATTTTCTATAAAAAGAAAATTTAACAAAATTTTCTGTTTAAAGAAATTTTACGAAAATATTCTATAAAATAAAAATTGCACAACACTTTCTATAAAAAGAAAAAACAAAAAAGAAAATTTAATGAAAATTTTCTGTAAAAATAAAATTTAACGAAAATTTTCTATAAAAATAAAATTTAATGACAATTTTCTATAAAAATAAAATTTAACGACAATTTTCTATAAAAAGAAAATTTAACGACAATTTTCTATCAAAGGAAAATTTAACGACAATTTTCTATCAAAGGAAAATTTAACGACAATTTTCTATAAAAGGAAAATTTAACGACAATTTTCTATAAAAAGAAAATTTTCTATAAAAAGAAAATTAAACGAAAATTTTCTATAAAATTTAACGAAAATTTTCTATAACAAGAAAATTTAATGATAATTTTCCATAAAAGGAAAATTTAACGAACATTTTCTATAAAAACAAAACTTAAGGAAAATTTTCTATAAAAAGAAAATTTAACGAAAATTTTCTATAAAAGGAAAATTTAAAGAAAATTTTCTATAAAAAGAAAATTTAACGTAAATTTTCTATAAAAAAAAAGAACAAATAGGATTTTTTCTATAAAAAGAAAACTTATCGAGAATTTTCTATAAAAAGAGAATTTATCGAGTTTTCCATAAAAAGAAAATTTAGAAAAAATTTTCTATTAAGACAAAATTTCGAAAATATTCTATAAAAAGAAAATTTTCGCTAAGTTTAAGTTTTACAGAAAATATTCGTTAAGTTTCCATGATATAGAATTTTTTTTTAAATTTTATCTTCATAGAAAATTTTCTTTTGTTTTTGCAGAAAATTTTCAATAATTATATTATTATCGATATTTTTTCTTATAAAAAAAATCTCGATAAATTTTCTTTTTTATAGAAAATTCTCTATAAATTTTCTTTTTATAGACATTTTTTCGACAAATTTTCTTTTTATAGACAATTTTAGATAAATTTTCTTTCTATAGAAAATTTTGATAAATTTTCTTTCTATAGAAAATTTTGATAAATTTTCTTTCTATAGAAAATTTTCGATAAATTTTCTTTCTATAGAAAATTTTCGATAAATTTTCTTTCTATAGAAAATTTTCGATAAATTTTCTTTCTATAGAAAATTTTCGATAAATTTTCTTTCTATAGAAAATTTTCGATAAATTTTCTTTCTATAGAAAATTTTCGATAAATTTTCTTTCTATAGAAAATTTTCGATAAATTTTCTCTCTATAGAAAATTTTCGATAAATTTTCTCTCTATAGAAAATTTTCAATAAATTTTCTCTCTATAGAAAATTTTCAATAAATTTTCTCTCTATAGAAAATTTTCAATAAATTTTCTCTCTATAGAAAATTTTCAATAAATTTTCTCTCTATAGAAAATTTTCAATAAATTTTCTCTCTATAGAAAATTTTCAATAAATTTTCTCTCTATAGAAAATTTTCGATAAATTTTCTCTCTATAGAAAATTTTCGATAAGTTTCCTCTCTATAGAAAATTTTCGATAAATTTTCTCTCTATAGAAAATTTTCGATAAATTTTCCCTCTATAGAAAATTTTCGATAAATTTTCTCTCTATAGAAAATTTTCGATAAATTTTCTCTATAGAAAATTTTCGATAAATTTTTTCTCTATAGAAAATTTTCGATAAATTTTCTCTCTATAGAAAATTTTCGATAAATTTTCTCTCTATAGAAAATTTTCGATAACGTTTTTTTTTCTATAGAAAATTTTCGATAAATTTTCTCTCTATAGAAAATTTTCGATAAATTTTCTCTCTATAGAAAATTTTCGATAAATTTTCTCTCTATAGAAAATTTTCGATAACGTTTTTTTTTCTATAGAAAATTTTTGATAAATTTTCTTTTTATTAAAAATTTTAGATAAATTTTCTTTTTATTAAAAATTTTAGATAAATTTTCTTTTTATTAAAAATTTTAGATAAATTTCCATTTTATAGAAAACGTCCGCTAAAATTACATTTTATAGAAAATTTTCACTAAATTACCGTTTTATACAAAATTTGTTCGAAATATTCTCATTATAGATAATTTTATAGAAAATTATCATTAAATTTTATTTTTGCAGAAAATTCTCGATAAATTTTATTTTTATAGAAAATTTTCCCTTAATTTCATTTCAAGGCTAGCATTATCAAAAAAACTTTTTTCTTTTTTTTATAGTTTTAGGGAAATTGGCTTCTAGTTTTATTTAAAGTGTTAAGCTGACGTTTTTAGATTTACTAAAAAATACATTTAATATTTTTTATAATTTACGAATGTTGCTTATGCAAATTAGTCTATTTTTAAAAACGAGAGAGTTAAATTTGGTAAATATTTTTGTGTTATAATGCAAATAAACTTATTTCTGGTTTTGTGAGTTATTATTTAATTATTAATACACCTGCTAGAGAAAATTCATTCATAATTTTATTAATTAGGTAGTACTACAAGTTAAGTTCTATATTTGCCTACAACGGGTTTAATTAATAATGGGTTTATTTAAATTTGGTAAATATTTTTGTATTATAATGCAAATAAAATTATTTCTGGTCTTTTGGGTTTTTATTTTATTAGGTACGAGTATACAGCTGCTAGAGAAAATTCATTCATAATTTTATTAATTATGTAGTACTACAAGCTACAAGTTATATCTATATATATCTATATATTTTATTTTATTAAATTTATTTATTTAAATTTATTTTTTAAACTCATTATATATATATATATATATATATATATATATATATATATATATATATATATATATATATATATAATGGTTTCAAAAAATAAATAAAATAAAATAAATGTTATGTAGGTTCATTAAACTAAATCATGTCTAAAGATTTTGAACTAAAGATTTATAAATTCAAATAAAATAAAGTGTCATTAATTTAATTTAAAAACTCCTTTTTATTTATATATTTTTTTCTTCAATTATTTAATGATTAGTTTTTTTTTGAAAATATTTATCATAAATTGGTTTTAATACTGGCCTAGTTTTTCAATACACCATAAGCAGGAGCGTAACTCTTGACTACAGCACCATAGGATTGGTAGATGGGAGAAGATTGAACCAAGGGAGCAGTGTGAACTAAAGGAGCATCGTGCACTATAGGAGTAGCAACAGAGTGTACAACAGGAGTGACTACAGTCTTAACCACAGGTACGGTGTAATGAGCTTTTACAACAGGTTGTACATAGTGGGAAGAGTAGACCACAGGAGATGAAACCAAATGGCTGGGATGAGTAGCAGCAAGGGCAAAGAGAGCGGCGAATACCAAGACAACCTAAGGATGATACAAATATTTGTGTTTGGAAATTGTTTTTTTTTTTTATAATGAGGGAAATGGTAAAAAAGCACTTACGAATCTGAACATTTTGTTAAAGATTTTTAAATAAGTGTTTACTTTCGAATTGCTCGTAGCGTTTGATAGCTTTAACAAACGCATATTTAGCTTTTATAGAAAAAATTAATTAGTTTAATTAGCTGTGACTTTTTCCACTATTAGTTTAGATTATAACAAGTATTTTTTCTATTTCTTTATTTTTCTTAGTTATGGTTTATTTTGAAAGGTGTAGCTTTATTGTTATCAATAAACGTTTAAAAATTTAATCAATAGTTATGATGACATTTCATGATTTAAATATACATACATGCAAATTAATAACACAGAAGGAAAAAATTAATATTTTTTTAGAATGTTTTGATTATAAAATTCTATATACTTTGTTTGAAATATATTTTTTTTTAAATTGAGTATTTACCATTTTCTAATATTAGCTATGATAGATATCGAAACTGTAATAATTAACTCAGCATTATAACGATGCCCACTTATAGGGCAGTATAAAATTATTATAATTCAGAATCGGACGGGATATAAATATTTTGGTGTTGTCTTGTACAAAACTTGTAAGTTTTTTTTATATATAAGTTTGTTCGTTTTTAATTTGTATAATATTCTGGGTCCTTGTATGAGAGAAAATCTGTTTATCTATAAACAACTTTTTAAAGGTACATGATAACTTAGAATATTGTTTCATATATCAACGTATCGGCTATCTAAAGTAATAAAAAAAACTAATATTTTAAGGCGAGTTAGAGGGTGATAGGTAGGGTAACTTTTTAAGGAAACAAAGGACATAAATTTCCAAAACTGATATTTTTCATATATTTCACTGGAGTGAACAGACTAAAGTCTTTTATTCTTTTTTCTATATATTTTTACTTTAAATCACACTCACAAAATAATGTAAAATTAGCTACAAACTAGAGAGAATGTTATATTCGGCATGGCCGAATATGTTATACCCTTAATTTAAAATTTCACCTTATATAGGAGGTGGGCGGTAAAGGACCATTTTTGGTTTCCGAGTTTATATTGATCCTTGAACTATTTGTGTACAATTTCGTTTTCTCTTGTTTCAGAGATATCGGCGGAAAAGTAATAACTGGAATTACGACTCACATAGTTTTTAGCCCATATCTATTTGGTTTGTTAACCGATTTTGCCAGTTTTTAATACCAAACAAATCTTAAATTAAAGACAAATATTTAAGCCAAATTATTCACCCCTAGGTGACCCACAATAGAGAGACAGACAGAGGGACTTAGCTAGATCGCCTAAAAATTTTGGCTGGGAACCATGATGTATATACTTCCTGGGGTCTTAGATTAATATTTCAATATGTTATAAACGGAATGACGAACTCTATATGCTTTCTAAATGGTGGGTATAAAAAGCTTGTGTTATATAAAAAACATGTGTCTAGTTTTTAAGAATAAGTCTATTTAGCTTTTCAACTAGTATTAGTGTTAAAAAAATATACAAAACATAATTTGTGAGTTAGAATAAAATTATTTATTTTATGTTTTTGTATTCATTTAGCTCTAGTTAATTAATTTTAAATATTGTTTATTATTTAAATGAAAAGGAATCTCCTTATATGTTTTTTTTTTGGTTTTTTTTTTTTTTTGATCAGAAATACTTGTTAGAATCTATTTAGTTTTTTAAAATCAAACATCATAATAACCAAAATAGTGATCTTTTTTTGTATAAAAGCTGGAGATAATTTTGATAAAGTTATCAATCGTTCAAAGTAATTCCTAAAGAAAACATCTTTAATAAAAAAAAACCAACAAAATGTTCAAATTCGTAAGTTTTATTTGACATTATCAAAATTTTAAATTAAATATTACAAGTTTACTTTGCCCTTAGGTTGTATTGGTATTCGCTGCTTACTTCGCCCTTGCTGCTGCCCGTCCTGGCCATTTGGTTTCTTCTCCTGTTGTATATACTTCTCACTATGTACAACCCGTTGTAAGCGCCCATTACGCTGTACCCGTTGTTAAGACTGTTGTTCAAACTCCCGTTGTACACTCTGTTGCTACTCCTGTAATTCACACTGTTGCCACCCCCGTAGTCCATGCCGCTCCCTTGTACCAATCTGTTCCCGTACTTAAGTCTTACGCTCCTTCTTATGGTGTATGGAAGAAACACTAAGGTTTTTGAACAGGATTAATGTTTATGAATTTATGTGTGTACAAAGGATCTGATAATTAAATTAAGAAGAAAAATAAAAAATAAATTTTTTTTATAAAAATATTTGTGTTTTTTCTTATGATTAAAAATTATTCTGATAATAAGTTAAAGCTTTAATATGAAGATATGCTTTTGAGATATAAACATCAAATTCATCACTTCTGAAGTATCTTTTCAGTAATTTCTAGCAGTAAATTCTTATTTATTTTTCACTCTTTTGATTTTTTTTTTATCTGCTGGAATTAAGTAAAACTTTGAATATTTTTAATATTAATAAGACTGGTCGGTAGAAAAATCCTCCCTTAAACAAAATTAGTTGAACTATATGGAATTTGACGTGCTGAACAACAATCTGTTTTCAGTTTTTTTCAATTATGTCCTGATTGTTTTTGTAGGCATGTCTAATATTTCCACATTAGTAAGGCAATTACACGAGTATATTTTATTTTAGCTCAAGAACGGTTGGTATGATTTAGATAAAGGAAACACCAAAAGATTCAGGCGAAAATCGTCTTCAAATCATCTTTCGTTGTTTTTTATACACTTAATATTTTCGGCGTTATTAGGTAATTAGTGGCGAACATTTTTTCATGAAATTATAAAAATAATGTAAAGATATTAACCTAAACATAACTTTAATCGACATCTATAGGAGTTTGATTTATCTAAATAATAAACCATTCGTGCGTTATACAAGTGCGACGACCCACACTGGGGATTTCGCGGAAAAAAGTAAAATTGTCAACATACTATTCATGCAATATGGAGTGATATTTTGAAATTTTAGACTAAATAGTACAATCAAATCAAAAAGAATTACTCCGATCTGACAACCAGTTTTTTTTATATCCGTCTCAAACTCAGTACTTGTATGTTTTACCGAACCAACTTAAATAAATCTAAGAATTTAAAAACGAATATTATTTTATTATGTGAGCTAACGTTTTTCTTTTTATTTTTTATTTAAAGTAGAATATTTCAGTATACTAAAATTGAAAAAATAAACTCTGCAGAGACTTAAGATTTTTTTTGTTTATTTTTATGAACATATAACAAAAATTCCTTTTTTTCCAAATATTTGGACCTGCAATTTTAGCCTTACTTTCCCACAGTTGGAAATCACTACTAGTACATTGTCTCATATCTGTTTTTACATTTTTAATCAATATCAAGTCCCATCAGGTGTCACCTCTCAATTTTTTGCATTACTCAGTATAACATTTTTCAGCTGATTGATTCGGGACTCTATTCTGATAAAAAAATAATAAACAAAAGGTTATTTGATTTTTATGATTGCGGTAGCAAAGTAATAAGCGGTAATAAATGTGCGTGGACAATTAAAAGGAAAAAAGGAAAGTGCACTTTTTTAATTATTTGGGTTTTTCCGTTGGCTACATGTATGATTTTTTTTTACAGAAATTCCACCCACAGCACAATCAGTAACAGAAACACCAGCAGCATCTTCTTGTTTTATTTGTGGAGCCACAACATCCAAGATGAATAAAATCGAAGAAGTTCTAGCTATGCCCGTAAATGAACAAGCACTGAAATTTGGTATGTCATCACTTCATGCGCGTATTAAGCTGATGGAGTGTCTTTTGCATGTAGCTTACAATATTGAATTTAAACGTGGAAGAGTCGACTCAAATACTCGTCCAATAAAAGAAGCCCGAAAATGTTTGATATAGCGTGAAATTAAAGAGAAAATTGGAATACAGGTTGATACTGTTAAGCAAGGCTCTAGTACGACAAATTCAAGAAATACGTCACGAGGATTCTTTGCTAATCCTGCTTTGATTCCGAAATCACGGGGCTAGATGAAGAAATAATCAAGAGGTTTTCAATAATTCTCGAAGCTATAACAATTACAGTAGACCCAAAAAAATTTGGTGATTTTTATCTGGAGACGGCAAAAGAGTTTGTTGCACTGTACGAGTGGTACAATATGCCACCTACACTCCACAAAATTCTGATTCATGAAAAAGATATAATTGAAAAGTGTATTTTTCCTGTAGGCTTACTATCCGAAGAGGCTCAGGAAAGTCGTAACAAAGACTATAAAAAATATCACCTTAAACACTCTAGAAAAGCAGTCGAATTGCTACGAACGAAGATATTATGCACCTAATGATGGTAATATCAGATCCCATGATCTAACATTTGACTCCTTCATTTAGCCAGAAAAAGCATAGTGATATAAGCGACGAAGTTAATGCTCTTTTAGAATAATAAATTAAAAATAGATTTAAAATAAATAATAAATTAAAAATTAAAAAAATCATTTACATTTTTTTGTTAGTTAGGGCTTTTTACATTGTAGGTAACGATATACATTTCTCTAACTTTCTTTATTTTGATTACTTTTGTATATTACTATATAAATAAAACTAAATTTGTGATGAAATCACTACATTTTTTGACAAATATATTTTTTTCTCACCTCCATACAAAAATCACCAGTGTGCGGCCTAATAAGGTGTTCTGTTAGTCATGCCCATGAAAAAAATACGTGTTAGAAAAAAAGTGTTACAAAAAATTCCATCTAGTCCACCAATTTTGGTTTAAAGAAGTATAACTATTTTTTTTTTTTTTTTTTTTTTTTTGGCAACCAGTGTGTCTCCACCCGGCAAAAACTTTGCTTTCCTAGTAAGCTACCAGGTATAATTGGAAACAAAAATAAACTACTTATTTTTGCCTGATTAACTAGTTATTTTTGTTCCAGTTGTCCACAAATTCATGTAGCTATTTTTAGACTCTAGGGGTAATTAAAAATATGTACCTAAACGGAAATAAAAATAAAAAAAGACAACAAAATTTTGCCATCAGTGAGATTTGAACTTGGACACAATTTAACCATCCGTTTTTAATGACTAACGTCTTAATCAGTATACCATCTCGCACTTAATTTTCTAAATGACAAAAACTTAGTATAAATATTTGTTTTTAGACATTTAGTTATAAAAAATTAATAGCATCAGAATAGTGTTGGACCAACAACCTTCTGGATGCTAATCCAGCGCTCTAGCCAAATCATCCACGTGAATGCAATATTACTGTGCTATTATACTATGGAGTACTTACTTATGTAATATCGAGTAGGCAAATAATAATGACGCCTAATTATTTTAATAAGTAGTTCTCATTACCGAAAGCAACAGGTTTTTGCTGGGAAGAAAAGGCTAGAAAAAAGCTAAAAGCTAAAGCAAAAATTTTGAGGCTAAAGGAAAAATTAAAAAGCTAGATATGGCCTTAAAAAGGCTAAACTGGCAATACTGCTTCATAATCATAAAAACAAGACTTATGTGTCTAGTTTTTAATAATAAGTGTATTCTGCTTTCCTACTAGTATTAGTGTTAAAAAAAATATATATACAAAACATAATTTGTTATTTATTTTATGTCTTTGTATTCATTTAACTTTAGTTAATTAATTTTAAATACGAGTATTTTAAATATTTTTATTGTCTAAATGAAAGGGAATCTCCTTATATGTTTTTTTGATTATAAATACCTGTTAGAATTTATTTAAATTTCTTAAATCAAACATCATAATAACCATAATAGTAATCTTTTTTTTGTATAAAAGCTGAAGAGATTTGATAAAGTTATCGATTGCTCAAAGTAATTCTTAAAGAAAAGATCTTTAATTAAAAAAAAAAAAACCAACAAAATGTGCAAATTCGTAAGTTTTATTTGATATTATCAAAGGTGGAAATTAAATATTAATAATTTGCTTTTCCTTTAGGTTGTATTGGTATTCGCTGCTTTCTTTGCCCTTGCTGCTGCCCGTCCCAGCCATTTGGTTTCTTCTCCTGTTGTCTACACTTCTCACTATGTGCAACCCGTCGTAAGAGCCCATTACGCTGTACCCGTTGTTAAGACTGTTGTTCAAACTCCCGTTGTACACTCTGTTGCTACTCCTGTAATTCACACTGTTGCCACCCCCGTAGTTCATGCCGCTCCCTTGTACCAATCTGTTCCCGTTCTTAAATCTTACGCTCCTTCTTATGGTGTATGGACGAAACACTAAGGTTTTTGAACAGGATTAATGTTTATGAATTTATGTGTGTGATTGTTAAATCAAACAGAAAAATAAAAAAAAATTGTAAAAATATTTGTGTTTTTTCTTATGATTAAATGAAGATATGCTTTTGAGATATAAACAGCAAATTCACCACTACTGAAGAACTTTTCCAGTTTGATTTGATTTTTTTGTCTGCTGGAATTAAGTAAAACTTTGAATATTTTTAATATTAATAACACTGGTCGGTAGATAAATCCTCCCTTAAACAAAATTAGGTGAACTAGATGGAACTTGACGTGCGGATTAAGAATCTCTTTTCAATTTTTTTTCTCCTGATTGCTTTTTTAGGCATGACTAATATTTCCCCATTAGTAAGGCAATTACACGAGTATATTTTACTTTAACTTAAGAACCGTTAGTACGATTTAGATAATTGAAACACTAAAAAATATAGGCGAATATCGTCTTCAAATCACCTTTCGTTGTTTTTTATTCGCTCAATATTTTCGGCGTTTTTCGGTAATTAGTGGCGAGAGTAAAGATAACCTAAACATAATATTTATATTATGATTATAAAGAAGTAATGATTCTCATTTAGTTTATGGAATTTTACATATAAGTATTCAAAGGTTCTGATCTTACAATGTAATATGCCTTATTCCAAAACATCTAATATGGTGAAATCAGTTATTGTGTCTCTGATACTCGGATCAAGTCCGAGCGTCAGGATTTAACACCATTTAATAGTCTGTTTCGGATACAGCGACTTTGCTCCGACTGTTTTTGCTACAACTTTGGTTGTTAATTCTGATACCACAACTTCGATTGTTAGTTTCGGCACTGCAACTTCGGTTAACTGTTTCTCTTTAGATTAAGTCTGAACATTGTAATCTAGTTTTAAGGAATTGTATTATTTAAATCAGTATTCGTAAGATATCTCTAAGTCCGAATCTTCAACCCGACATCTACCAGTAATAGAATCGCATTGCCTGAGAAGCACCCGACTGAATCCCTACGTATCATCGTGCTGCTAGTAATTTATCTAACAACAAAATATTTGTTATTATCGATAACTAAAACACTGAATTATTAAATAAATATACACTTTGTATTTGAATCCCAGAAAGGGTAAACCAATTATGTTCTCACTTAAGGTTCGTGGACCACTTAAGTTGATCCTGGACATAACTGAACTACATCAGTCTACGACAATGCCACGTTACAAGGTGTTTGATTTATCTAAACTGGACAAACCGTTCTCGAGTTATACTAGTATGACGGCCTAATAAAGTGGTCTATTAGTCATGTCCATGAAAAAAATACGTGCTAGTAAAAAAGTGAAATAGATTTTTATTTGCCTACTAAATAACGTGTTTTTTTCACCAGTTTTTATTTGGGTACCAAAACTGTATATCGTGGATTTTGTCGTCGGCTGAGGTAACTTAGTCGCCTCCAGGGTCTACTTACGGATCCATAAACCTTAAGTAATAAGATGCTTGATTTACCCTTTCTGGGGGTTAGAATAATATTTTCTTTATTGAATACGTCAAGAATATTTCAAATACAAAATATATATAGACATTACGAGAGAATAATTTTGATAACTTCAGTTCGGATACCAACGACTTAATAATAGTCGTCTTCAATCGTTTCTTCTTCAACTAGGCTTATTTCGGCTCTCCCTTCTTCAACAAGGCTTATTTTATATCTTCGGCTTATATTAGGATTGGTTGACTCTATGGTTTATCTTAGGATCGGTAGTAGAGTCGGCTTTGAGCTTTGGGCTTCGACACTCTCGGCTGTCAAACTGATTCGGGTTTACGACAGGATCGACACTTCGACTTATATTAGGATCGGTTCGGCTTATAGTAGGCTCGGTTCAGTAGTAGAATCGGCTTTGAGTTTTCGGCTGCGACACTCTCGGCTGTCAAACTGGTTCGGGTTTACGACGGCATCGGTTTCTAGTTCAGGTGGTATCTTCGGGTTTCGAAGATCGTATCCTTTTCTACAATACGTACAATTATTTCTTAAAGCTAATGTCTAGCTACTTCTCAACTACTACCACCATGCAATTCTACGGGTTAATATTCTACTAAACGAATGAACAGCAGGAAGCCACTCATGGGAACGAACAGCAGGAAGCCACTCGTGAGAACGAACAGCCGTAGGCCACTCGTGAGAATGAAAAGCCGAAGGCCACTCGTGTGAAAGAACAGCCAGAAGTCACTCGTGAAAACGAACAGCCAGAGGCCACTCGTGTAAAATTTATTTAAGGACCCAACCGAAGTTGAGCGTGCAAAATACGACTAAATTTTACTTTCGTAAAATCTAGTCGGCTCTTCGATTATATAAAATAATCTTTGAGACTTATGTGGTGGATTGTTGTCTTGTTCGCCCCGACTGTAATCAAATTTTGTTTACTTATATTTAGTCATGTATCAACTAAATGAGAATTATATTGCTTGTTGACTATCAATCAACATCAAATGCACACCTAAAGCAGTTGTTACACCTTTGTATGGGTGTGTATGTAGTATTTACAGTAGGGGCGCTCAATGTAATTACTTATTACTAATAAAATATTCAATATATTAGTATGAAAAAGGAAAATAATTAAAAATACATAAATAAAATAGTAAAAATAGTAAAGAAAAGGGAAAAATGATAGTAATTTCATAAATTAATATATTAAAAAATATGTACGTGAAAATAGTAGTATTGAGTGTAATATTTCCACGTTACAACTGTTGCTTAGGATGCTGGTTTTTTTTACGCACAAGAAAAAACATTTGGCTCGGTTGAGATTTTAACCCTCGTCACTACTCTGCTAATGCTTATTAGTCTGTCGTCTTACTCCATACACTACAATCGACTTGTGTCTTTATGCCTTAAAAAGTGTTTTTGTTATATAGGGATATAAATCAAAATTATTCATTAAAAATGTATTTGCCTCAGTTGGGAGTTGAACCCTCTTTGTTTTGTAATATTGATTTTTTTTTTTTACACCAGGGGTTCTCACAAGCTCTTGCTTCAAGATCCACTTGTGACGTTACAAATTGAGAACGACCCACCGTAATTTTAGAGCAACAAATCAAATGTATGTATGTATATGTTAAAAAAATATCAAGCTTGAATTTAAAATTGGATTCATTTGAAAAAATTGTTACTTTGTCAATTTCAAACTTAATACTCGAAAGAGAAATATATCAAATGCATTTGTTAAATCTGGCTACAGTTAAAACATTTAATTTCTAATAATTAAAAACTTTAGATAAAACCTTCGTGTTCAAAAAACTTCGTTTGAAAAAATTAATATTTAGGGTCTTGATCACTGAACGAATTATTTAAAAAAAGTGAGTTGTTTTTTACAAAAATAGTGAAAGGCGAAAATGATTGGACATTTATTTGATATCAAATATTTTTAAATCCATACAACAAAAATTGTATGGAAATAAAAAAATGAAAAATAAAAAAAATTCTGAAAATATTAAGTTTGAACCACGACATAAACTAAATTATTTTTAAAATCGTATAAAGAACTTTTAATATTTACTTATGTGTAAAATAATATTGAAATCTGAATAGGTAAGGTTCAATATTGGCAGTAAAAAAATTGGTGATAGCTTTAAATGATTCTAGGCTGACTGATATACATTAAGGTGGGTCGTTGACCAATACTTTTGGGTGTTACAAATATCAGAACAAACGCGTAATATGTATAAAAAAACAAGACCTGATAAAAAAAGAACTGAAAGCAGACTCGTGTTAAACGCGTCTAATTCCACCTAGCATATAACAGGGTGTCAGTTTATCTATTTTTGTTTCAAGGAGGACAAAAAAAATTGTTTCTTTTGCCGCCCAGTGTAATTAAACACTGTTTTCGATAATGTTTTTCTTTTGTTTTTCAATCATAATCATTGAAGTATAAAATCCTAAAAAAAAACTGTGCGAAATACGTAAATTAACAAAATGATATTAATTTATGTCATAGCTTTTAGCAATTGAAATATTTCAAGTTACATAACCATTTTACGTCATTTATACGCATAATCTTCATTGATATTGTTAAAAATAAATTATTATTAAGTCAGTTACATCTCAATTATTTCCTTTTCCACTGCGGAATATTATAATTAAAATGATTTTTTTATTAGTGGATTATTATTTTGTTTGAAACGAAAATAGATTTTTTTAAAGTTTTTAATTTTTTAATTTTAAATTCTAATTTTTATAATAATGATAAAAAAATTTAATCAGCAGTAATGTAGAAGATATGTTGTATAAAAGCGTTTGATTAATTCCAAACAAATTATCAAATATTTGGAATACTTCTAAATCATTAAACTTTTCTAACGAAAACCAACAAAATGTTCAAATTTCTAAGTCCGTTTAGTGTACTAAATTTTTTGACCATTTCTTGAAGTACGGGCCATTGCAATGATTCCATTTCCAACTAAAAAATGGTTAATTAAAAAAACCGAAATAGTAGAAAATGTTTATGGCCGATGCGTATAAAAACGAAATCCTTACCTTCAACAAGCGCTTCAAAAAGTCAAAAATGCGTTTTGTCCGATATCTCGGATCGATTAGTTCATTTCTACCAAATCTTATTTGAGAAACGAAGTTCCTACCTTATATAAATGTTTCAGGAAATTGAAACACGTTTTTTGGACATATCTCCGCCATTTATGAACCGATTTTGCTGAATTTCAATAATAAAATTCTCGAAAGGATTTCCGATCGTATATATATATATATATATATATATATATATATATATAATTAATATTTTTATAGATATATATAAACGGACATCATTTCTTACAAGGATGCAGAAAATATAAAAAATTGTGGAAATTACAAACGGCATGACAAACTTAGATATACCTTTTTCACCTATGGTGAAAGTCATAAAACTGTAAATGACATACGAATATTTAGCTAAAAATGGCATTTTCACGTAATTTATTTTCACTTATTTATTATTAAAATGCTACTTAATTATTTCCATCTTATCGTAAATTAATTAATAAAGGGTGGTTGGTATAATCCTCATCAGGTATTTAACGACAACGAGACTGCTTTGGCATGAAATATTAAATAAATAAATAAGAAAATTAATTTTAAATTAACGCGATTTTTATATTCCAATCTAACAGTTTCGTTTAATTAGTTTTTCAATTTACGCCATATATAAAAATTCTGGTCTCAATTTTTTACCTATTTTCAACCCTGTTTTACGCGTTTTTAATTTACCAGTACTTCAACGGTCCCAACAGACTGCCTGAATCGAGGGTTTTATTAGTCCTTAATGCAAAGGTTTATCTTATTGTTTGCTTCTCTTTTCTCCATGGCTGCTGTCCGTCCCAGCTACTTGGCTACATCTCAAGCCGTTGTTACGTCTCATGTTCCTATGGTTAGAACATTTGCTGTTCCCGTAGTCAAAACTTATGTTACTCCTGTTACTCGTACTTATGGTCCCGTCTACACGCGGGGAAAAATACAGTTGTAGTGACCATAATAAACATATAATGATTAGAACATATGGTCACAGCTAAAAATATATATGTTTATAAATAATAATTGTTATGACACCATTTTATCATATTGTGTCTGATTTTATTGTGCGTTTTTTAATGCTTTGGTTCGATGTAGTTATTAACCCATTCTATCAGATTATGATTCCATTTTGTTATATATTTCTTTCATCTTTTCATATATTAAAACAAAATAGATTAGTTCGAAATTATTATTTTTATTAAGTCCATTACATTTTATTTAAAATAATAGACAAAAGTATTTATTAATCATAAAAAATTATTTATTTGTACCATCATATATTGTAAAGGTAGTTTTTATTAACTAAACATTTTAGTAGTAGTTAATCAATAAGTTATACTGTTTGAATCTATTTATATTAATAACAAACATTAAAAAAAATATATATTCGAAAACAAACAATTTATGTATTTCTCAATCATATTTGTTAAAAGCATATTTATTTGTAACTTTTTATTGTTATGAAATATGGTTTAAGAACAAGGAAAGATACTGGTAATATTTAATGGTTGTAGAAAAATTTATATTTTTTATATTAATAGAATTTTATTTCTGGTAAAAATAATTAAAAACATAAAATGTTTGTAGTCAACTATATTAAAATTTTAATTGTATGTAAATACTGAATGATAAAATTGAAGCAAAAACATTGTTATCATGAACACAGTATTATTAAAATTTATAAAAATTAACAATGATATTGTTATAGTAACAATGCCGTAACCATGTTTTTTCTCTGCGTGTATGGAGTTTATACTCCTTGGAAATAAGTTGTCCAAAGGATTAAAGAATGATTTAAATTATATTTTTTGCAATGACATTTGAAAAAAAAGTTTGTTTTATAAAATTTTAGTAAAAAGAAAAATATTTATTATTCTTCTAAATGATTTAAAATAATTTAAAAAATAAATGGATAAAAAGTTGCATATTTCCAGTTCTATTTGATGGTAGGATCATCAAAATTTTATTTTGAAAATCTCCCTAGCAACATTTAAAATTATATTTTTTTTTCTTCTTGATCTAAAAATGTCCATGTTCAGCTGATATTTTTACAGAAAAGATTGATATGTCGATGTTTTTGATTACAATTAAAATGTGACTATATAAGAATCATCGTTGGAAGCCAAAATATGCGTTTAAACAAAGTAAAAATAAAATAAGACTATATATACTTTTAAATACCAAAAATCAATATAAAGAGACCACCGATTTAGTCTAAAGTCTGTTTATATAAAGACATACTCATCACAAACATTAACGATTTAGGGGCAGAAGATTTGGTGAACTCTATATTTATGACCACACAAACCAACCTAACCTTAAGCTAAATTCACACTATGCTAATATTTGACGATGTTTGCAAATATTTGCTTTGCGTATATAACAGCTGATTTTTTGGAAAAACAAAACTATTTGCTCTTAACTAAAAATGCCACTAGAGTGAACACCGTGTGAACACAAGTTGTAAAATATTTGCCATTTATTTTGGGAGAATTTTCGTTTGATCTTACAAAATAAATGTAAGATCAAATTCCGGCAAAAAGCAGCTGATGCGATGGACGGTACACAAACTTTAAATTGACAAAAAAGAAGTGAACAATTTGTTTTCATCTATATATAGTCTTTTAAATAAAACTTTAAATATAGTAATATTTTTTATTATTTAATCATAATAATACTTGTTATTTTTTATACAGCTGAAAGTGGTGTTCAAAGAAAACAGTTTGTTTGTGAAGGCAGGTCTCTTTTTGAAATGAAGAGAAAAGTAAACGGGGTTGCTCTTATGTATAAACTTAAATTATTTATAAAAAGATTTTAAATATATATTTTTTAAAGTATTTTTTCTTTAATGTGCGTGTTAAATATTGCAATTAAGCGATTGATAATAGTTCGTTAGTTTTATAAATATTTGTATTTAAAATAAATAGCATTAGCAAAAAACATTACCTTGACATTTACATATTACAAAATTCTCTTAGAAAATTGTTCTAAATTGATTGAAACAAAATAATATTTTCCTATAAATTCATTTATTAATTGATGTCAAATAAATTTATAATAGTTTTGTGTGTTTAATCAAATAATTTTGAGTAAATAATTTGCATCTAATCTGAACAGGCTTAAAGTATTTTTCCTCTTCTCATATTTTACGATATTTGATAGCTGTTTTATAAAAAAAAACATGAAATAAATGCGCGTAATGTGAACAAAAAATCAACTCTGTATATAGTCGCAATTATTGCGAGAAAACACATTGAAATAATTCGTGTCAAATATTTGGATAATCTGAATTTAGCTCAACTCTTTTTATAATAAATTAAAAAAAAAATCCTTTGCAAAATGTTGATATTCGTAAGATTTTTAAAGTATTTTTTATTAATTTAATTAATCTTAAAAGTAATTAATTAAATTAATTAATGGATAAGCCATGTGTTATCCAAATTGGTGTTCACATCTTGATTTTATTCACAGTTAAATGAAATATCTTTCATTTCTTTCACTTTTCCATCACATATTGATTTTTTTATGGGCATAACTATATTGAACGGATAGAAAAATAATGTTAAGATAACTTTAAGGTAACTATAATAGACATCTACTAGAGTTTTATTTATCTAAATTGGGCAAACCGTTCTCGAGTTATATAAGTGTGACTGCCTAAAAGGGGTCATACTAGTTATGCCCATAAAAAAATCAATAAGTGATAGAAAAGAGTGCAAATAAAATCTTGTTTCATCTAATCCATCTATTTTTTTGTTTAAAGAAGAAAAATATATATTTTTTCACCAGTGCATTTCACTTTAATGGTAGGCATGCCTTTGTATTTTCACTCAATTATGAATAAAATCAAGATTTGTGCATCAGTTTTGATGATACATTGCGTATTTTATTCATAATATTACCAGCTTTGTGATAAAAGATTAAAACCTGCATATTTTTTCCGGTACCATTTCTTAAAAAAAAAACTTCAATTTTGCTTGAAAAATAGTTATTTCTGAATAACTTCGAAACTTCGATAGATAAAAAATAATGTTAAAACGGCTTGAAGATAATTTTCGTCTGAATCTTTTGGTGTTTTAATAGTCGGATCATCCATTGTCGAGTTAATGAAGAATATCATGTATTCGACTTATTAAAGGGGAGATATAAAAATATCATCTCCTGATGGAAAAAACTAAAGCAGACTCGTATTTATCAGGTCAAATTCCGTATAGTTTGAGTTTTTTGTTTCCAAGGGAGGACGAAAAAAATTTTTTTTCCGACCAGTGTAATCAACATAAATATTTATAACGTATGTTGCATTATTAATGAGTGTTTGGTTCTTTCTTGTTTAAATTTCAAATGAAAATAATGAAAGAAAGAGATTGTAAATTAATTGATGTAACAGATTATAATTATTTTTACATGTAAATAAAATATAAACAAAATTATTTCGAAACTCTTGTAAAAGATCATAGATCAAATTAAAATAGAAAATCCCTGCTATGGATTTGACTGGAATTTAAAGAAATAAAAACATTTTACATTAAAAAAATGTAGGATCAAAATAAGGCCAATATAAGACAAAATCTAGAAAAAAAATAATCGTGCTTTCATTGATAAACAAAAACAAAGAGCTGACAACAGGATATTTAAAGATTTAATAAATGCAAATGGATCCAAATTGAACATGTTATAAAAGTTTTATTAATTTATAAAAATTCTCTTAGAGATATTAAATTCTTCAATATATCTCTGAGAAATCTTCAGCATGTACTAGTAAAGTAAAATAAATAAAATTTGATTCGACGGCCAAAAAAAGTAAAAATTCTTTAATAATGTTAACCTGTTGCACACATAATACCCAAAAATATTTTTCCCCTCACAAATTTTCAATAAATTTACTACCGAAAACCCTAAAGTTTTTATTTGAATCTGATAATGAATCAGGTTCTTACCAGTTCAAAAAATTCTATTGTTATTCAAATAAAACTAAAATTCTTTTCGTTTATATATTTTTTTTTTAATTAAAAATATATTTATTAAAAAAATTTTTTCTTTATTTACAAAAAAAAAAAAAAAAAAAAAAATAAATAAAAAAAAAATTCTCAAAAAAAATAATTTTTAATACTACCCTAGTTTTTTATACCATAAGCATGAGCGTAACTCTTAACTACTGGAACGGCACTGTAAGAGTGTTGGACCAAGGGAGAAGAGGGCACTAAGGGAGCGGAGTGAACTACAGGTGCGGCGAGGACTACGGGAGCAGCATGAACTACAGGAGCGGCAACAGAGTGCACAATAGGAGTGTGTGCTACAGAAGACTGGACAATAGGGGAAACCACAGTCTTAACCACGGGTACTGAATAATGAGAACTTACAAGAGGTTGCACATAGTGAGAAGAGTAGGCCACAGGAGATGATGCCAAGGAACCAGGGCGAGCAACAGCAATAGCGAAGAGAGCAGCAAAAACCAAAGCGATCTATTAAATAAATTACACATTAATTTTTAAAATTAATTAATAATTTTTAGGATTAATTAAATTAATTTAAAAAAATATGAAATCTTACCAATTTGTACATTTTGTTAATGATTTTTTAATAGTTTAAACTATTTCTTATAAAAAGATTAATGTATATTCTTTAAGAATTGCTTTGAGTGATTGACATATTTATCACATACCTCTTCAGATTTTATAGTAAAAATTGCTACAAATATTTTATTTTTTGCAAAACTTTTATCATAGATTATAATAGCTAATTTTATGTTTTTGTTTCCTTTTAAAAGAGAATGTTCATCTGCTTTTATTTTATTTTTATTTTTTCACAAACGTGTTTTTGATAATGAACCATTATGAATAAACTTTTTATAATGCAGATGACTACACGCAGAGAAAAAACATGTTTACAGCAATAGCACTATAAAAACATTATATTTTCATTGTTAATATTCTTTAATTTTAATAACTCTGTATTCAAGATAACAACTTTTTGTTTAAATTTTGTCATTTAATGTTTACACTCAATAAATATTTTTACCAGAAACAAAATATTATTAATATGAAAAATATCAGTACTTCTATAACCATTAAATATTTGTTTTCCTTGTTCGTAAACGATATTCTGTTTTTAAACCATATTAATAAAACGTTTCAATAAATACTTATCCTTTTCACAAACTTAATTGAATAGTTCATAACTTGTTTGTTTTTAAATGTATTTTGTTTTTAATACTTGTTTTTTAACTTCCTTGTAATTCTCATTTAGTTTATATGTATATGAATAAATATAAATAGACAAAGTTTGGTTATACTCGGTGTGATTCAAGCAATATAAGATATATATTAAATACTATTAAGGGGTTTAGTTAAAGACACATGCAAGATACTTATTAATAATTTTTTATTAATACGTTTTATTTTAATATATGATAAGATGGAATAATAATATGACAATGTGGTATAATAATATAATAAGATAGTATAATAATATAATAACATCAAACCATAATCCGTTAGAATGGGATAATTATGTAGTAAGGTTGTTCAATTATATGTAAAACTAGAATTATAACATGAAAAAACAAACCATAAAATCGCACATAATATGACAAAATGGAATCATAATAATTATTAGTTACAATCATTTCAATTTTTCGCTGTGATCATATATTCCAAGCATAATATGTTGCTTTTATGGTCACTACACCTATATTTTTTCTATGCGTGTATAAGGCAAGAAAACAGATAAATAATTATTTAATTTATTTTTATCGTTATAATAACTTTAAGCTAAGTTCACATTAGACTAATATTTGACGATTTTTGCAAAAATTTGATTTACCTAATGTGAATTTTACGAACCGAAATGTGCAAAGTGAGAATATTTTTTGAACATAAGATGTAAAATATTTGCCACTATTTTTAACGAACTTTTGCAAATTAAATATAAGATCAAATAGGGTACAACTACAGCTGATGTAGCGGACTTTTTAAGTTGAAAAGAATTTTATTTTTATGTACCTAAACGTTAAATTGACAAAAAAAAAAAAAAAAAACTTTTCTGTTAAGAGATACTAAGCAGTTTAAAAACTGAGTCACATTCTATAGAGAAATGTAGAGAATTTCTTTTTAAATCCCTATAATATTGTTTGCGATCCTGCAGTCTTTTGATCAATTTTCTCTTAGGTTATCAGGATTCTTTTCGATGATCTCGAAGTTTTTGTATTTCTTATGGCTCAAAAACTGTATTTCCCAATTCACTTGTACTCTTCGCAATTGTTCTATATGGTCGTCATGTGTTTTGTTTATAAATTTGAATTATGCACTGATTTCTTCATGCGCAGTCAGTACTTAGTTCACATATTTTTGTTTAAAGAAGGACTTCTTTTCCGACCAATACTATTGTCGTATATTGGCTAAGAAGAAAAGGGAATCATGTTTAAATTTTTAAATAAATCAAAATATACTACATTAACCCTTAGTAATATTGTGTCCTAAATGTGAAACCTGATAAACAAATAAACTTAAATTTAACCATTCTAACTATTATCAATCGATTAATTACAAAATTAAAAATGACATTTTTTACATATTTCTTCACGGCATTTATAAAACAGGCTTGTCTTCACAAAACAACACTGCTTTGCGCGTCATTTTCAGTTGTACATAAAACATAATAAGTACTATTATTATGGTTCTACTAAAATATATTAACACGTATATTGAAATTTAAAAAAACAGTATTTTAATAAATTAAATATAAATTGATCATTTATTTTTTGTCAATTTAACGTCTTATGTAAATAAAAATCAACATTTTTTCAACTTAAGCAGTCCACCACATCAGCTGTTGATCTTACATTTATTTTGTAAGATCAGAGAAAAATTCGCTCAAAATAATGGCAAATATTTTTCATCTTGTGTTTAGACAATGTCCGCACTTGTCATATTTTTGACTTAAGACAAATATTTTTGTTAGACCAAAATCACCAAGAATTAGAAATTAGAATTAGAAAATATTAGAAAAATATTAGGAAAATCAAATTCATGCAAAAATCGTCAAATATTAGTCTAATTTGAACTTGGCTTAAAGTTATCATAACTGTAAAAATAAATTAAATAATTGTTTATCTATTTTCTTGCCTTATAGTCGTTTGCATTATAAAAAGTTCATTCTTAAGGGTTCATTACCAACAAATTTTCTAATGAATGATATGATTAAAATAAGAAAGACGTTTATAAAAAAATAAAAATAAGATATAAATAAATGGACCTTCTCTTTTAAAAAGAAATAAAAACATAAAATTATCTATTATAATCTATGCTAATAGTTTTGCAAAATAAATTAAATTGAAGCCATTTTTACTATAAAAGCTTAAGAATATGCTGATGAATATGTCAATCGCTCAAAGTAATTCGTAAAGAATATAAATTACTCTTTTTTTAAGAAATAGTTTAAACTATTAAAAAATCATTAACAAAATGTTCAAATTGGTAAGATTTAATATTTTTTAAAATTAATTTAATTAATCCTAAAAATTATTAATTAATTTTAAAAATTAACGTGTAATTTATTTAATAGGTCGCTTTGGTTTTTGCTGCTCTCTTCGCTATTGCTGCTGCTCGCCCTGGTTCCTTGGCATCATCTCCTGTAGCCTACTCTTCTCACTATGTGCAACCTCTTGTAAGCTCTCATTATTCAGTACCCGTGGTTAAGACTGTGGTTTCCCCTATTGTCCAGTCTTCTGTAGCACACACTCCTATTGTGCACTCTGTTGCCGCTCCGGTAGTTCATGCTGCTCCCGTAGTCCTCGCCGCACCTGTAGTTCACTCTGCTCCATTAGTGCACTCTTCTCCCTTGATCCAGCACTCCTATGGTGCTGTTCCAGTTGTTAAGAGTTACTCTTCTGCTCATGGTATCATAAAAAACTAAGCTAATATTAAAAATAATTTTTTGATATTTTTTTTTTTTTTGAAAACGAACTGATTTTTAAATTAAAAAATAAAGAAATAAAGAAATAAGGAAATGAATTCTAGTTTTGTGAGGGGAAAAATATTTTTGGGTATTATGTGTGCAACAGGTTAACATTATTAAAGAATTTTTACTTTTTTTGACAGTCGAATCAAATTTTATTTATTTTACTTTACTAGTACATGCTGAAGATTTCTCAGAGATATATTGAAGAATTTAATATCTCTAAGAGAATTTTTATAAATTAATAAAACTTTTATAACATGTTCAATTTGGATCCATTTGCATTTATTAAATCTTTAAATATCCTGTTGTCAGCGCTTTGTTTTTGTTTATCAATGAAAACACGATTATTTTTTTTTTTAGATTTTGTCTTATATTGGCCTTATTTTGATCCTACTTTTTTTAATGTAAAATGTTTTTATTTTTTTAAATTCCAGTCAAATCCATAGCAAGGATTTGTTTTAATTTGATCTATGATCTTTTACAAAAGTTTCGAAATAATTTTGTTTATATTTTATTTACTTGTAAAAATAATTTTAATAAATTAACTTCTGTTACGTCAATTCATTTACAATCTCTTTCTTTCATTATTTTCATTTGAAATTTAAGCAAGGAAGATCCAAACACTTATTAATAATGCAACATACATTAAAAATATTTGTGTTCATTACACTGGTCGGCAAAAAATTATTTTTTGTACTCCTTAAAAAAAAACATGCGAATACCTGCTAAACCCGAATCTGTTTGTAGTTTTTTCCATCAAGTGGTGATTTTACTTATGATCATGTCTAACATCTCCCCCTTAATAAGGCGAATACACGATTTGGACAACCGAAACACTAAAGGATTCAGACGAAAATTATCTTCAAGTCATCTTAACATTATTTTTTATCTGCCCAACAGTTTCGGAGTTATTCAGAAATTAATAGTTTTCAAGCAAAATTTAAGGTTTTTTTCCTGAAAATTTCTTTTTAGAAATGATACCGGAAAAAATATGCAGTTTTTAGGCTTTATCATGCACAAATTTTGATTTTATTCCCAATTGAGTGAAAATACCCAGCTATGCTTACAATTAAAATGAGATACACTGGTGGTTAAAAATAATGTTATTTTCTTCTTTAAACAAGAAACAGATAGATTAGATGGAATTTGACGTGCTAGACAAGAATCTGCTTTCACTTTTTTCTATCACGTATTGAGTTCTTTTATAAGCATGATTAATTTGATCCTCTTTTTAGGCAGTCACACATGTATAACTAAAGAACGGTTTGTCCATTTTGGATGGATAAGACTGCCTGGAAAGATAAGACTGACTGAATAGATAAGATGCCGATTAAAATTATCTTCACGTTATCTTAACATTATTTTTTATCCGCTCTATATTTTCGGAGTTATTAAGAAATTTGTGGAAAAAAATATATATATTTTTCATGAGAACGTGAAGAATTTTGCTCCTTAACTCCGAAAATATTTAGCGAATAAGAAAGTAATGTTTAGATGGCTTGAGGGCAATTTTAATTGGCATCTATTGGAATTTTATATATATATCTAAATTAGACATACCGTTCTCGTGTTATACAAGTGTGATCACTGAATAATATTAGTAATGCTCATAAGAAAAAAAAAAAAAAAAAAATTCAGTCCTTCATGAAAAAAAGTGAAAGCAGATTCCTGTTTAGATCATAAAATTTCTTCTAGGCCACCTATTTTTGTTTAACGAAGAAAAAAAAACTTTTTTTGCTCACTAGTGCATATCAACTTAATTGTAGGTACACCCACTTAACTGTGAATAAAATCAAGATTTGTGCAACTATTTTCATAATACATGACTTACTTTATTCCCAGCACTACTAGCTTTACGCTAGAGATTAAAAAGGGATACATTTTTAGCGTTTTCACTTTTTAAAAGAACTTTTAAGAAAAAAAAACTTCAAAAAAAGTCGGACATTAATTTCTAAATAAATCCGAAAATGTATTGCATATAAAAAAATTTATCAAGGTGACTTGAAGAAATCACTGATCCAGCTCCATTTAATTTAAATCGATAAATATTTTATAGTGTGCGGATTACCAATACTTCACTGAGTAAATTGACACTGAGTAAATTAACAGCGGTCAAAAATAGCATATGTTGCAGCAAGTGCATTCAAAGGATATGGCGCCTATTTTCTCAGTGAGTGTTTTTAGTTATTTTATAGAAGTTGATTATTAATTATAAAAATTATTATTATTATTATTATTATTATTATTATTATTATTATTTGGAAAATTTAAGGTATATATTAATTAATGTTTATTTAGTTTTATAAGAATTAATTGCAGAAAGTCTGCAACTTTTGGGACTCGATCGGATTCGGTTTAATTATTATTTCATTTTTTAATTCGGTTTATTGTTATTGCAAATTGTCCAAAATGATCTACCCGTTTATTTGTTAATGTACTTTTTATACACAGTGTATGTTCCCAAATGCACCCATGTTTTATTGAAGTACAGGTCGTCTTGATAAAATTTGCCTAGAATAATTATTTTGGTACAAGAACGAAATATACAAAAATTGGTTATGATCGGTTCATTATTTCACCTAGCATCCATAAAAATGTCTTCCTGAAATAGAGGTTTAACGCCCATAAATGCTTATAATATACAAATACTTTAGTGAAATTCCGTACAAATAAGTTTTATTTAATTATAAATATGTGTGCTAAATTTAATGAAGATTGGTCCTTAACTGGACATAGTTCGGATTAGTATTATGATTATATTCTACACAAACAATTTATATACATAAGTAGAAAGCAAAATTATAAATTTTATAAATATTGGTCCATAAATATCTATAGCTTCCAAACAACACTCAATTTTGGAAATCACTCTAAAGTGCATATATAAAAATATCAACATAATATTACGACTCAAATATATTAAAATCTATGTACGTGGAATATGTGCGGGTACTTAGAAGGTCTGACATATCTCATTATTAATCCAATAATGTATACTAAATACCGCCCACAAGTCATATTTATAGGTTCTAAAATTATAAAGTAACATTGTTGCAATTATCGAAGCATAAAAGCGGCAAGTGGGCGTAATGGGGCGTGGTTGTCAGTAAAGAAACCGTTTTAATCATAGATTATATTACGTATTATACGTGAGTTGAATTTGATGTAATTCGCTTCATCAGTATCGTGAATAATAACTGTTTTTAATAAGTGGGCACAAAATGTGGGCGTGATATTTTATCAAGCTCTAGCAAAGCACAGGTTGTGTACAAGTTAGTTATTTAAGCAATTCAATACAAATATTAACCCTAGATTTCGTTATTATCCAGCTATGAATTTAATGCCGCTGGAATAGATATTTCGAAAACTGTGTGTTCTTGAATTACGGTGAAATATACTCGTGTTATGACTTAATTATAGGCGAAATATTAGACACGCCCAGAAAAACTATCCAGACCTGTTGGAAAAAAATTAAAAGCAGATTCGTGTTTGGCACATTAAAATCCATATAATCCAACTATTAGCTTTAAGGGAGGATTTTTTTGACGACCAGTGTTATTAAAATGCATATAATTTATATTCTTTTTTTACTTTTGTTCAATTCTTAAGCAATAATTAACTGTTTTAAATTTATTGTGTCAATTGTATTGTTTTCAACAGCATTTTTATTCTAACAGCTTTAATTGTTAGCATTATTGTATAATATTTTTTTCTTTTTATTTATAAATTGCTATTTATTTACAAAATGTTAGTTATTTATGTAATACTAGTTTCTTTATTTTTAAATTATAATTTTATTTAAATGTCACAAAAAGTAGTGACAATCTTCAGATATCGTGTTGTATAAAAGCTGGAGATGAGTTCTGAAAAATTATTAAACATCCGGAGTATTTCTAAACGAAAACATTAAACTTTTCTAAAAAGAAAACCTCAACAAAATGTTCAAATTGGTAAGAGTTTTGTTGAATTATTTGCTTAAAAGGATTCCAAATATTTATTCCCTAATCCACAGTTTGTCTTGTTGTTCGCTGCTCTCTTTGCCGTGGCTGCTGCCCGTCCCAGTTACTTGGCCGCATCACCTGTAGTCATCTCCCACGTTCCTGTGGTTAGAACTGCTATTGCTGTTCCTGTTGTAAGAACTTATGCTACTCCTGTTATTCATTCTTATGCTCCTCTTTATGGTGCTTATGCTCATTGAAAGAAGTGAGTTTGAAGTTGGATTAAACAGTCTTATGATTTTGGGAATGTTTTTGTTGATGCTATTTTAAAGAAAGTTGAAATAAATTTACTTGTGTTATAAAATTAAAATTGAAAAATGTATGTGATCCTTTTCCATATAATAATTTCAAACAAAAGGTGTCTTCACTAAAAGTTGTACTAAATTGAGTTCGAACTATTAATAATAATGTATTAGAAAACGAAAATGCTATCGGCACCTTGCGTGCAAGGTTTAGATAATAAGCTAGACAAATGGACGGACAGTGATTCTGAGTTTAACACCTTAAGGTGGGATTCCAAACATTTTTTTGTTTATTATAAACATCAGCATAATACCACAACCAGTTTTTGTGGTGTAGGGTATAATTATACTGACAAGAAAAAAAACGAGAAAGAAAGATATAATTGATCAAGACCGACTATATGATACCCTACATAACTGTGTACGAGCATAAGAATTCGGGAAGGGGACTTATATTACACCTGTGGCCAATTTTACTAAATGTAAAATAAAATATAAAAATACAGAATAATGCGTTGATACTAACAACTAGATGATTTTATACACTTTAGGGCGATTCCTGGAAGTGGGTTTATATGGGAGCTATAGTAAATTATGGACTGTTTCTCATCAAATTTGGCAATGTTGTTTCTAATTACATAAAATTATTTGTGTCGAAATTAACTTGGTGCTAACATTCGTATGGGATTTATGCACGTTAAAGTGATTTTCGGAAGAGAGGTTTATACCTTTACAGAACTTTCTTGCACCGAATTTCATTAAAATATTCTTATTGTTAAGGCATTTTTAGTGTTTAAACTCTATTCCGGAGGGATATTTGTATAGATGCTAGGTGAAATAATGGACCGATCACAACCAATTTCAATATACTTGGTCCTTGTATCACAAAAGTTCCAAGAGAAAAATTTAATTGAATTATCTTTAAATTGCGATCCGTACTTTATGCACAAAGTGTACATTAAGGTGGATGCTGGATAACTTTTCCTATGCGTTACAAACATCAGCATAAACGCATAACACCCCAACCACCTATGGTGGTGTAGGGTATAAAAAAACGTTGTCTTAAGACGATAACTATTTGCTTTGTGTGATTGGGAGTGATGATACGAATATGAAGTATGGTCTCTTGTTGAAGAATATTTGCTTAGGTAGAATTAATTCTGAACATTGTGCAAGTTAGCTGCTTATAAAGGATTAAGCGAAAGGTATCTCCTTCGAATGGGACCCATTATATCATTTTAAAGGAAATTGTGTCATTTATAAAATAATGTATAAAATATTTTACTATTTTAGAATTTATAGAAGATTTTTGTTAAAATAAAACGAAAAAGAGAAAATTGTGCTTACATTAATATATTTCATTTCAACTCGTGTCACTAAATTTATCGGTAGCAATAACTCTAAAAACCTATTGTTGTGTCCAAGCTGATTCGAACAATTTCGAAGTAAACAAACAACATTCTATACAAACATCAAAATGTTGAAATATTGATCATTTTCGACCACTGCTGGATGTAGGGTGCACGCACTAACTTTTTGAAAATTGCAGTGACACACTTTCTTAACGTCTAGCCTTTTAGAAAATATTAAAAAATATTGTAATTTTTTTAAATTTTTTAAAAAATTTAAATATAGAAAAACACTTCTTGGACAAAAAATTTGCAATATTTTGTATTAAGAATTTTTTTACTTATCGAATTTACATATTCAAACAATTTTTTAAAAATATTTTTTAAAAATATTTTTTAACTTTTATTGTAATAGTTACCAGGCAAAAATACCAAAAATCAATGTAAAGAATGAGCAATTAAAATGTATAAGACATATCATTGTTGTTGTGGGTTTGTGTTTTTAAAAGTCACAACCTCCAATATATTTCTCACACTAGAGATGGTTAATGTTGGCCCACTGTAGCGAAATCTTTGTCTCAGTAACATACTTCAGCCAACAATACATATTATGAAAGCCTAATTCTTTCATCAAGATTAGTCTAACATTTTAGAAGGTCCAAATTTGCTACCATTTATTTTAGGAAAAGCACAGTAAGGCTTTTACCAAAATAATATACTTAAATATGAATTCTATGCTATTTATGATAAAATATTAATTTCATGCTAAAATTGCAATTTTATGCTACAATTTGAATTTTATGCTAAAATATGGATTTTATCTTAAAATTTGAATTTTGTACTAAAATTGCAATTTTATGCTACAATTTAAATTTTATGCAAAAATATTAAATTTCTTCCTAAAATATGAATTTTATGCTTAAATATGAATTTTATGGCTAAATATGAATTTCATTTTAAAATTGCATTTTATGCTACAATTTAAAAGTAAAGTAAATTTTATGCTAAAATATGAATTTTATACTAAAATTGCAATTTTATGCTGCAACTTAAATTCTATGCTACAATTAAAATTTTATAATTCTTAAAGTATGAATTTTATGCTTAAATATGCATTTTATGCCTAAATATGAATTTCATGCTAAAATTGCAATTTTATGCTATAATTTGATTTTTATTTTATTAATGCTACATTTTCAAATTTATGCTTAAATATTAATTTTATTTTAAAAATATATTATAATTAAATATTTTAAAATAATATTAACTAATACTAAAATAGCAATTTTATGATAAATATTGTAATATATGTTAAAATAATAATTTTATTTTTAAATATGAATTTCATGCTAAAATTTAAATTTTATTCTAAAATAGAATTTTTATTTTATGCTAAAATATTAATTTTATACCAAAATATGTGTTTTATAATAATTATTAATATTATTATAAAATATAAACAATAAAATACGAAAATAACAATTCTGAGCTAAAATTTTATTTGTATGCTAAAATATTAACTTTATGTTATGTTAACTTTATAGTTGCTAATTTTGTATTTTTTAACAAAATATACATTTTTATGCCAAATTTATGAATAATGTTTTTTATTTATTTATTATTATTATTATTATTATTTTTTTTTTTTTTTGAAATTGAGCTGTTAGTTCAATGCATAAATATGAATATTATGCTATAATAAATATTTTATGCTAAAAATAACTGCTAACAATTCGAAAGTAAAGTCATTCATGTAACATTAGCAAGCAACTCATTGCTCAAACTAATTAAATTTTATCACGTATTTCTATGTAGTTAAATAATTAATTACTTTCTTAACAGACATGTATGTTAAGTCAAATTAAGTAGGCTGCTTACTACAGATCTAAATATAAATTATTTTTTTATTAATCTTTAAATCTCAAATATATAAATACATTATTCCAATTTTGTGCTAATAAATACTACGTCATCGTCATCATTATTAACAGCATCATCCAAATCATCCTTCGTTAACAGTATCACCTATAGTTGGGTTAAGGTATAACATATAAATTTGTATTGTTATGCTTATAGCAATTCATAAAAATATCTAACTAATATCTGGGGTTTATATCAGATAATAACTAAATTTATATGATTTTAATGAAGTGTTTAAATTAGGGCGGTTAAGTGCTTGTGCGTGAGAGAGCGAGAATGTTGATGATGTTTGAAATTAAGTCACTTAAATATAAACTCGCCTATAGGAATTAGGGTATTCACTAGAATAATGTTTGTTCGATTAATCGACAAATTAAAATCAAATAATTGTTCGATTAAATTAAAATCTATAATTTCGTGTAAAAATTTATTCGAGTAAATTATGCCGATTAATTGAATAATTGGACTAAAAAATATTTCAAAAATTTTCTTTTTTAACTTTAAATTTTTTTTTAATTTTATTTTTTTTTTTAACAAATTTTGCTTGAAAATAACTGCTGTATAGAATGTTTTCAGAAGATCTTGCTTCGCAATCAGATTTTGTTCATATTTGGTACACATATAACCTTTGCAGCCATTTAGTCTTTCTCATTATTAATTTATCCAATTAAAAAAAAAATCATTATTTAAATTTTTATAAAATTAAAAAAATTGAAAAAGTACGTAACTTTAAATACCTCTTTACGATAAAGATGGATTCTAATGATTCATTTAAGACCTGTTTAAAGGTAATAATTCAAAGATAAATTGTTTGTTTTAAAATGCATTCGAAATGCAATTGCAGTTCTACAATACATTTTTGAAAAATGATTTTAATTTTCTTTTAATATGTTTAAAAGCAATATCTTTACTACAAATTACCACCAGCTTTTTCGTACACAAATTGAGAAAAAAAGAAGTTAAATTAAACTTTAAAAAAGTTAAAAAAGGTTAAAGACCCTAAAAAATAAGGCCAGAAAAAAGGTTATTTTTTTAAATTAAAAACGTATATCTTTTCGTTCTCATTAGCTTTTGATATTTTTTCAAAGATATTGTAATAAATTTATAAATAAAACATAGAACGGCACAAGCCATACAAATTGGGTTACATATAGTTTTAGAATTTTACTAAATATTTTCAAATGATTTTTTCGTTATTTTTCTTTTTTGCTTAAGCATTTCTAAATTTTTTGGACAATTCATTCAATTACATTCATAAATAGTTTCCATGGTTAATGAAATATGTATATAAAACATTTTTATATTAATCGATTTAGTAAGTCTATAAAATTAGTTCAGTTAGTTTTGCAGTAAAAAATTTTGGTTACATATTACTAATCTCGATTTTTGTGCGTGTAAATACACAATATTGTTTTAATGGACGATTCTAAAATTGGTTATAGTAAATAAGAAATTATTATCATTATTTTTTTTCGTTTATGAAATAATAACATTTTTTAAGACAATTTTAAAAATCAAAAAAGGTTAGAAAAAAAGCTAGAAGCTAAAAAAATTACAAAATAAAATAAAAAGGCCGAATTTAGGTAAAAAAGTCTGAACTGGCAACACTGTCATTCAGTAATATGCAACTTTAAGTTTTCGTAACTCTTTAACTAAAAGTTGGATTTTTAACCAATGTAAAGTTTATTGCAATAAATATTGTAAATGATACTGTAGAATTCAAAAATCATGTCTTTGCTAAAGATGCACTAACAGCAAGAATGTAATTTTCATATGCATTTTTAAAAAATGTCTACACTTTTAATTTTTTATATAATTAATTTTGAAAACGAATATGTTTATTACATACTGCATTAGCACACAGAAAAAATATGGTCTATTAATTTATTTACTAAAGATGAAAACTATTTAAATTACTTTTTTTAATTGTATTAATCACTCAATTGATTAAAATTAAAATTTTCTAGTATTTTTTACTAAAAATGAAATAATTTATCGGCTTTCAATTATTTTTTTATTGTATCAATTAACAAATTAATTAATTATAAATAACAATAAGTAATAATTTAAATAATTGAGTATACAATTTTTTCATCGTTTGAATTTCAATTAATAAAATAATTGAATACGAATTGTTCATAATTGAAATTGGATTTTATATTTATATACAAAATATGAGTTTAATGTTAACATACATACTTTGTTTTTGAGAAATTTATTTAATTATACATATTTATAATAATAATAGTAATAACAATAATAATAATACTAATAATAATAATATTAATAATAATAACAATAATAATAATAATAATAATAATAATAATAATAATAATAATAATAATATTTATTAATAATTTAACTGAAACTTTTTCGAAAATATTTTTTCTTTGCAATTATTTTGGTACAAAAAGGTATTATACCACAAATAATAAATTATGAAATGCTATGACTAGAATTAATTATAAAATAAACTCATAAAAATAAAAAATTAAAAAATTATAAAAAAGATATTTATGTATGAAAAAATCTTTAGTTTAATTTTTTTAAATAGTGGACTATATTGTCCCAGAACAATTTATATTGCAATTTTTAGTGAACATTATAGTTTTTATAATATCAGAGGTAGACAAAAATTTAAAGGGTAGACATTTTTCAAAAATGCATCTTAAAATTGCATTTGCATTATGAATGCATTTTTAAATGATCATATTATTCTTAAGTTAGAGCTTATAGAGATATTGGTGTTTAAAATTACACACTTTTTAAATTTGTTTACTTTTCATACCCTATGGGTATGCCGACAACAAAATTCGAAGACCTAAGGAAAATTTTTGGGCGTTCTTTCGTCTTTAATTTTGGGATGTCTTTAATAAGGTTGTCTTTCCACTTTTAAATAGTTTCATGCTTCCATTGGAATTTTTATTTAAACTTCTAAATAATATTTACATTAAAAAATTGTGTGTTTAAGAATATTTTCCACGATCTCTCTACCCCCAATGAATGTCATTACGGATCCCTAGTAGATCGCGGAAACCCATTTAAGAATCGTTTATCTAAAGATTTTGCTGTATCGCCACGATTTGAAATTGTATTAAACAAATTTATTCAGTTAAAAATATGTGTTAAATATAACGCGTTGATGAAAATATAAGGACGTTTTTCAGTCACAAAAATTAAACCAAATATATAAACGTCATTTTAAAAAATTATAATGTAAAATTTAAATTATTTGTTATTTATAATTTGGGTTCACCTTTATATATTAAATTTTCTGTAAGAAACAAATTGGAAGATTTTGAACTTGATGTGGAAAAATATATTGTTGTTTTACGAATTACAGTGCATTCGATTGTTGTAAGTATGGAGTTGATGAATCAATAGTGTCTCAGCGTGGTTTTGTGGATAGAATGATGATGGCTTGGATGAAACTTGTGATATAGACTTTAGACTTTAGATTGAGTTAAGCGATATACTCATACTTTATATTAAGAATCGCTGAACACAGAAAAAAATAAAAATGGACTTCAATTAAGAAGTTGTTTATATTATTAAATTTTTAATTGATTTCGCTCCAATCATCAAAATGGTAATATTAATTAACTGAGAATAATTGACTTTGGTTTAAATTTCAATAAATTTTTTTAATGAAATTAATTAGAGTTAGATTGAACGCTTGCTTAAATTCAACTACAAATTTTATTAATTCAATCATACAGTTAGTTAAATCCTCCTATGTAGTTAATCTTTCACACAACAGCTTTAAAGAAAACTTGGATCTTGAAATTAAATACAACCCCCGGTACCAATGACGAGAAAATTCAAAAAAGCATCTAAATTATTAAAAATCACCATATATTTAAAACTCGCATTTGCCAAATGATTATATATTAAACCCGTCTCCAAAAACTGAGCAAATACTTACAACGTGTTTATACTTCATATTACAGTTTTTTACACCATAGAATGAGCACAAATTGTTGAAAATAGCTTGAAATTTTTTTTACGTTGTGTTATTTTTACATTTTTTTTTTATTGATAAGTTTTTTTTTTCTCTACACAGAAAAAAATATAGAATAAAATTGGTTAATTAATTTCTTTATTAGTTTTAAATTTATATTTAATAAAATGTATTTATTAATATAATTATTCTATATGAACTTATACTTTGAATTAAATGTAATCTGAAAGAAGAAAAAAAAAAGTTGACAATTCTCTGAAAATTTAAAAAAAAAAATATATTTTTTGGAAAAAAATAAACATGAAAATTACATTTGTGTATATTAAATATAACGAGTTAGTTTATAATTTTTTTTAGGAGTTTTTGATATCTTTTTATTCAAAAGGATATTTTATAATACGAAGAACTAGTAAATATTCGCTTCGAATATCTAGTAGCATACAAATTTATTGATTATTCCTATAATATTGCAGATACTCAAATCATATTGAGAATGACAAAAATGACGGTTATGATCTGTTATTTGAACAGTAGTGCGTCAGACAAACTATAAAAGTCGTTAAATGTGTCTTACATTGTGTTGCCTTTTAGGAAGTTTGTAAAATGTTTAGTCTTCTACTGAAGTTGGCATCCAAAGCGAATCCCGTATATTGTTGAAGTGTTATTCATTGATGATGGAAAAAGCAAAAATGTACCTATACCCTTTGCTATAAAGCCAATCGTATCCGAACTTTCTTATTTAAAACTTTTATGCGGTATAGGTATAAATATGTTAAACCCATACTCTCATTAAATCCTTCTATACATTACGTATACTAATTACGTGACATACATTAGTTGTAATATTTACATACATTAATTACAACTATCTGTTAAATACATTACATTACACACTATAGTACATTCAATACATTACAAATAAGTATTACATAGATTTCATTTGCAAATATTGTTGTAAAATATTTCAATAAAATGTATAACTTTGTAAAAAATAATGTAAATCTCATTATTTATTTAATTTAGTTGTAATAAAAGTAAAGATTTAGTTAATTTTTATACCCTACACCACCATAGGTCTTTGGGGTATTATGCGTTTGTGCTGATGTTTGTAACGTACAGAAAAAAAAAAACATCCAACACTCACCTTAAAGTATACCAATCGACCCAGAATCACTTTTTGAGTTGATCTAACTATGTCCGTCCGTCTGGCTGGCTGGATGGCTGGCTGTCCATGTAAACCTTGTGCACAAAGTACAGGTCGCAATTTTGAAGATAATTCAATGAAATTTGACACATAGAACATTCATAACACAAGGACGAAGCCCATTGAAATTGGTTATGATAGGTCCATTATTTCACCTAGCTCCCGTACCAATGTCCTCCCGAAAAAGAGGTTTAACGATCATAAATGCCTCAATTATAGCAATATGTTGATGAAATTCGGTGTAAGGGAGTTTTGTATAAGTATCAATCTTTGTGCCAAATTTACATAATTGACCATAGCTCCCATATAAAAGCCTCTTCCGGAAATCACTTTAACGTGCATAAATCACATACACATGTTAGTATCAAATTTATATTCGACACAAATAAGTTTTATCTAAGTAGAAATCACAGTGACAAATTTTATGAGGATCGCTCCATAATTTACCATAGCTCCCATATAAGCTCACTTTCGGAAATCACCCTAAAATGCAGTAATTCATATAAATCTTAGTATTAACGTAATATTCTGTATTCGTATATTTTATTTTAGACTTAGTAAAAGCATCGGTCCACAACTGTTCACATGTCTAATATAAGACCCTTCCACGAATTTTGATGGACATACACAACGATGTGGGGTATCATATGATCGGGCTTGACCGACTATAGCTTTTTTTACTTGTTTTGTTTAAATCAATTAATATTTTTGTTAATTTTGCGAAAAATGTCAATTACAAATGTAATTTATTTGATAAATGAAAAAATCGAAATTTACAAAAAATCGATTATTTTAGTTAATTAATATTATTATTTTGATAATTGGAGTAAAATCAAACAAAATTTTAATTAATATAAGCAATTTCACAATTGAAATCCATTTTGATATTTAACTGTGTATATTTTTGTAAAAGCTGGCAATTTTTGTCTAAAACCTTTAAGCCAATTAGAAAGTTAACTGCATTATTTAATAATATAATTAAATTTCAATATAAAATGAATTAATAGTTTTATTAAAAAATTATTTGAAATCATTTTTCTGTATAGAGTAAATACGAAGTTTTTTGTTATTTCATAAATATACCATTAGATTTTTATTTATTAAAACAACAATAATATTTGAACCTTAACAAGTTTTGGTGATAATTATAGGCCTATTGAAGTATTAAGTGAATAAAGAGAAACAATGGCTTAAAAAAGCGAAAAATATAATCAAGTTTTAATTAAATATTATTTTTAAAAGTCTTCGGAAAGATAATTTAACCCATTCTTCTAAATTAAGTGATCTTAATTAATTAATTAATTAATATTAAATTAATTAATTTTTTTGAAGTTTTCAACAATTTTTACATTTTATTAAAATTAATTGTTAACATTGTTTTTGTTTATTTGAAAGCGAGCAAGATGTTATTAGAATAACTCGAGTAACTTAAAAACTTTACACGATTAACCGATTAAATTAAAAACAGCATTTTCAAGTTATTTGATTAATCGAATAATGAAAAAGTCGATTAAAACGAAAAACCAAATAGGAATGTATACCTTTGTATTTTGAGTGTGTTTCGCTTGCATGCAAGATAGTATATATTTTTTGTGGAATTAATTGTTATAATTTCATTTAATATTTTTGGTCTTGGCGGCCATGTTTAAGAATTTGAGGTAGGTAAATTATTTTTTTTTCAAATTTAGTTCTTTTTTTTATTGGCTATTAAAACTAAACAAAAATTTCATCTGTTTAAATATATAGTATACCAAAAAGAACATGTTTTATTGCTGTTTGTAAAATTTGGAAAGGCTTTATTAAAGTTTTTAATCTTCGTTAATTAAATTTGTTTTTATTTATTTTTACTATACTTTATAAGCTTATGCTACTTTCCTTAAATTTATCAATCATTCATAGTTATTCTTTAAGCATCAAAGTTTTAAGTGAATTTTAATTTGAATTTACATACAAAATTAAATAAAATAAATAATGTTCAAATTGGTGAGTGTTTAAAGTGTTGAATAATATGAAGAAATTGCAATATATTATTCCTAAAGTAGTTTATTAGTGAATTAAATAAGCACTTGTGTATCGAAGTCTGGTTTTAAAATTTAATTAAAAAAAAAAAAAAAAAAAATAGAAAGTTCATTAACATTATAAAACGAGAATTTAATTCATTAATATTGAAAAATAAAAATTATTGCATTGAAATAATTTATAGAAAAGAGAAAATCAAGAACATAAAATAATGATTATTCTTGAAATTTTTAACAAAAAAATCAGATACGAAAAAAGACCGCATAAAAGTTTTAAATATAGAAATCTAATCCTCAGAACGGTTTTCATCGAAATTTGACATGATTTTTATTAAAACAAAAAAAAAAAAAAAAAAAAAAAAACAATTTTAATGATTATTTTTGAGTTTTATTTTTTTGCTCATAAAATGAAAGTTATGTGTTGGAAACTGTTTTTTAGAAAAAAAACTGATTTTTCTAAATTCTAACTTTTACCAAACACCAAATGTTTTACAAAAAATAAAATTAAAATCAAATTTTAAAGAAAAGTCAAAATTGTTACTAAATTCAGATTTTTTTAAAAATTTTAACTTTTAATGAAAAATTTAATTTTTAGTAAATAATTTAAGCTTAAGTGGAAAACGTGATTTTTGGTAAAAATATTGACTTTTAGTAAAAATCGAATTGGTTTTTTTTTAAATCGAATTGATAATGAAAAGTAATATAACGAAGGCTAAAAATTAAGTATAAGTTTTATTTTTTGAGCAAAAAAAAAAAATCACAAACTAATAATTATTTGTTAATCGTATTATGCTCAAATAAGAATTTTAGGCGCAAATATGCATTTTATGCCGAAATATGCATTTTAAGCTAAAATATCAGTTTTTTACTAAAATATTTGTTTTAAAGTGAAATAAGTATTTTGTGCTGAAATATGATTCTTAAGCTAAATTCTGAATATCTTGGTAAAATTCGTTTTAAACTAAAGTTCTACTTTATGCTAAATTATAATTTTATACTTAATTAATTTTTTTATTTATTTTATGTTAAAATTGGAATTTTATGATAAAATTGAAAATAAGTAATAAAATGTAAATTTTTGTCCAAAAATTGATATTATATGCTAAAATTAGAATCTTATGCTAAAAATATAATTTTGTGCTAAGATTAGAATTTTTTGATTTTCTTTTTTTTTTTTTTGCCAGAATAGAATTTTGTACTAAAATTTATGCTTGCTAAAATTTTAATCTCTTGCTAAAATTAGAAATTTATGTTAAAACTAGAATTTTATATTACAATTTGAGTATTATGATAAAATTATTATTTTGTGTTAAAATTTGTATTTTATGCTAAAGTTAAAATTTTATGCTGAAATTAAGACTTTATAATAAATTTAAAATTTTATGCTAAAATTAAAATTTTATTGTACAATTAAAATAAAAATTTTATTCTAAAATTAACACTTTATTCTAAAATAAAATTATATTCTAAAATTACAGTTTTATCTAAAATTACATTTGATGCTAAAATTAAAATTTTATGATAAAAATTGGAGGCATATAAAGCAATAAATTCATTTTATGCTGAGATTACAATTTTATTCCAAAATACGAATTTTGTAATAAAATTTTAATTTTAAATTTGCATTTTATGCTAAAATTATACTTTTCCGCTAAAATTATAATTTTGCTCTAATCTAATAATTTTTTATATAATTCTATGCAAAATTTTATACTAAAATTATAACTTTAGTATACAAAACTATAATTTTAGTATAAAGTTATAAAATTTGTTATAAATTATAAAATTATAATTTTAGTATAATATTTGTAGTTAAAAATTATAATTTATAACAAATTTTATAATTTTATTCAAATTTATAAATTTATACTAAAATCATAATTTTATACTAAAATTATAATTTTATACTAAAAATTTAATTTTGTACTAAAATTATATAGTATATAATTTTATGTTAAAACTATAAGTTTATACTAATATTATAATTTTAACTAAAATTATAATTTTATATTAAAGATTTAATTTTGTACTAAAATTATATAGCATATAATTTTATATTAAAATTAGAAGTTTATACTAATATTATAATTTTATACTAAAATTATACATTTTATTTACTATTATAATTTTATGCTATAATTGTAATTTTATTCAAAAATATTTTTATACTGAAATCTTAATTTTACACTAAGATTTTTTTATAAAATTTTCTAAAATTCTAATTTTATGCTTAAAGTTTAGAATAAAATTAGAAATTTTATGTTCAAGTTTTAGTTTATGGTAAATTTTATGCTAAAATTATGCCTTTGTGGTAAAATTAAGCTTTTTTTAATTTTAAATTTGTGCTCATTTTTACAAAAATGGTTAAACTTTAATCACACTTAAATTACTCCTTCCCCTCACACAGTTAGTCCTTGCCGCTCTTTTCGCTGTTGCCTCTGCCCGTCTCGGTTATTTAGCCTCCTCCCCAGTGGTCTACTCCTCACCTACCTATATTCAGGAACCTGCCTACACCAGTTTTGGATCTGTTATTAAATCCATACCTACAGCTGTATCTCACCAATCTCTCTCCCAAGTTCACTCCTCAGCTTATGTACAACCTCTTGTAGCTCCTGTTTTAAAAACCACCTATGTTGCTCCCTTAGTAAAAACTATTGACACACCTGTAGTACACACCACATATGCTGCTACTGCTCCCGTATTGAATACTTATACTCATGCTACGCCTTTAGTACACAGCTACAGTACTGGTACCGTATTGAAATCATATGCTTCCACCTATGCCGATGCCTACTCACAATGGAAAACCAGATTTGATTGAGTGGAAAAAATTGATAAAATATTTTGTTATATATAAAATGTTATTATACGATGTTTTGTTTTTGTCTTAAAATGAAATAAAACTAATTTGTTAAAAAAAAACTATTTTAAGTTTATTTTCAAAGGTATAAATGTTTAACAATTTTGTGGTAACTTGGCTATTATCTTTTTTGTCGTTTGATTATTTAAGAGGCCAACCATTCCAGCCTTTGGTGTAGGCTAAACCTGTATCCCATGCTGTAGGATATAGTTCAGATGTATATGTTACTGGGGCATATGCCAAGGGGGCTGCTGCTACAATTTTTGTATGAGCTGGGGCATAGTGAGCCTTAACATAAGCAGCTGCTGGTTGGTAGTCCACAATAGGTCTGAGATAAGGTCTCTTTTCATGAACAATCGTTTGACTTTGATGTGAAACAGCTGTGGGTAAATGAGTGACAGTGTGACCCACAACAGTTGGTTTATAGACGTAGTGCTCATAGGTGGGTAAAGCCACAGCTGTGGGCAAATAGCCAGGACGAGCCTTGACAACGCTGATGACGACACAAAGAACGAACTGGAAAGAAGAAAACATTTTTAGACTAAGTTTAGTTTGGCTTTTGATAGAATATTATTAAATTGAGGTATTTAATCTTAAAAGTAATTACTTTTATGAGTTAAAAAGTTTTAACTTTTTAGAGATTAAGAGACAAAGAATTAGGGAAAATATATAAAGCAATATTCTCCATCAAGAGTAGGTTTAATTTGGACGGATCAAACAGTTAATGGTTAAATGTTATAAAGCCAAAATTTGTCTGAGAATTAATTGATTTCAAATTGGCACAGCCCTTCTTCGAGCCATCTTTAAACCGGCTTTATATAATTGATTTAAAAGTATAAAAGTATCATCTGTAGATTCAAAACATTCATCTGGAATAATTCAACTTTGTTTAGGTTTTCTACACCTTGTTTTTTAAATGCCTGATGACCAAATATAGGTCTTTGCTTTTTAGTTTTCCAATTAATGTTTTGAAATCCAAAAGACCGAATATATAACAGATTGAAGCAATTGATTGGCTCTTTTCCGAATTCTTTAAAAAAAGTACGTGTGCACTAGTTATAACTTTTAAAAAATTTCGATTAAATGTTATTGCATTATAAAAGTTTCAGAACTTTCAGATTTTATAACAACATTAACTAATTCATTTAAGTGCAGACGAAATTCGTTTAGTTTCGAATATTTTTAATCTTTAGTCCTTTTAGCTTTTGTTCACATTATTTTTCTTTAATCAAATCCTAACACTTAATATTTATTTTATATCTTACAATTTTCAACATTTTCCTTTTAATATGAAACGCAAGAAAAAAAACAAGAGTAAATTAAACTACCGTATCAAGTTAAGATTTTAACTTTGAACTAATTTAAAATGAAAACTACAGAAGCATTTTATATCATTTCATTTTCAAAGCTTGACCCATCTTCATTTCTTATAAACAAACAGAATATTAAGATTTTTCCTAAAAAAACTACTGATTAGTTCATAACTAATTTACATTAAAAATATACGCTCCACTTGAATAAATTTTCACAAAAAAAAACAAATTACCCAAAAATATTTTAACTAACTTCCAAAAAAACTCAACTTTACACATAGCACGAGTTTCCTTATTGAATTTTAAACATTTTAAAACATATTTTGTTGTTGACTTTCCTTATGTTGGTTTATTTCTTTATTGTTGTTTTTTGCTGTTTTAACTCCCACCATTAAGTTTTCTTATTGTTGGCTATTGTCTGCTGAACGTCGCAAAAAAGTTCAGTAAACCATTTGGCATTACTGACCAAGTTTGCATAAGTATGTCTGTCCGTCCTTCCATCCATTTGCTTTGTTTTTTTAAGATCATGTTATCTCTGTTGTTGTTTTGGTTGTATTCTAAAATATGGGCTATTGTTTAATATTAATAGCAACAATAATATTATTAGCAGTCTAACAAAAAAAAAAAAAAAATATTTTTATTTCTGCCATAACTTTAGCACACCCATTTTCCTTCGTAACACAAAAAAATATTCAAAATTTGTTTCAATAAATCAAATTGGCGTTTTATTGACCGAATCTTAAAGTGTGTAAACAAAGAAGCTGGAACGATGATGACAAATTTTGAAAATATTTGTTTACTAAAATATGTTTTTTTTTTTTTTAAATATGTATTTTTCTTTTTAGCTAAAATATGAATTTTATGCAAAAATAAGAATTTTAAGCATATATAAGAACTTCATATCAAAATATGAATAATATGCTAAATTATTAATTGTAAGCTAAAAAATGAATTTTATAGTAAAATATGATAAATATGAATTTCATGCAAAATTTAAAATCTTATGCTAAAAACTGTATTTAACTATAATAAAATATAAATTTCAAGCGAAATTAAGAATTCTAATGTGAAAGATGAATTTTGTATTAAATTATGAAATTTATTTTAAGATATTTCTACATATTATGGTAAACTTTCAATTTTAAGCTAAAGTAAACATTTATTTTAAAAATATAATTTTTATGCTAAATTTAATATTTAATTTTATACCAAAATAGTATATCCTTTTTTGCTAAAATATTAATTTTATACCAGAATATGAAATATAAAAGAAAATTATTATGCTAAATTTTGGATTAATTCTAAAATATGATTTTAAAATTAAAATGTAAATTTTATGCTAAAATAGCATTAATATGGTAAAATATATGCTGTATTTTGTATATATGCTAAAATAGGATTTTAATGATAAAATATACGTTTTATCCTAATTTAATTATTATTATTTTTTGCTAAAATATGAATTTTATATTAAAATAGATATTTTTCTAAAATATGCTTTTTATGCTAAAATATCATTTTCATGCTACATAAGAGTTTTATGCTAAAATTATAATTTTACAAAAGGTTACAATTTTATGTTAAAACTGGAATTTTAGTGTTAAATTTATTTAATAATTTCATTCGATTTTATGCTTAAAGTAAATTTTTACGCTAGAACTAGAATTTTATGCTTAAATTATATTTTTTATATTAAAATTAGATTTATACCAAAAATTGGAATTTTTTTACTTAAATTAGAGTTTTATGCTAAAATTAAATTTTTATGCTAAAATTATAATTTTATGCTAAAATTTAATTTTTATGCTAAAATTAGAATTTTATATTAAAATTAGAATTTTATGTTAAAATTAGAGTTTTATGCTAAAATTAGAATTTTATGCTAAAATTATAATTTTTTACTAAAATTAGAATTCTATGCTAAAATTAGAATTATATGCTAAAATTAGAATTTTATGCTAAAATTATAATTTTATGCTAAAATTATAATTTTATGCTAAAATTTAATTTTTATGCTAAAATTAGAATTTTATGATAAAATTATAATTTTATGCTAAATTATAATTTTATGCTTATATTAGAATTTTATGCTAAAATTAAATTTTTATGCTGAAATTAAATTTTTATGCTAAAATTAGAATTTTATGCTAAAATTAAAATTTTGTGCTAAAATTAGAATTTTATGCTAAAATTAGAATTTTAAGCAAAAATTAAAATTTTATGCTAAAAAGCTAATTTTAAAATATTGAAGTTTCTAGCTAAATTTAAATTTCCTTGCTTAAGAGTAGTCAGAGCTGCTAGATTATATCAGAAATTTCTGTATCACAAATTTTCAAATGGTTTGGTGCTCTGAATTTAGATATGGTATAAGTTTCTCAAGTTAGGTTCTGGTTTTCGAATTTTCATCTGTTAGGACAATATGCTATCACAACGAATTTTTGATATTAACGTCCATAAAAAATTTATTTCAATCATATTGTAAATGTTGAATTTTATTCCAGTTCATGCAGAAATATAGAAAAAACATTACAAAGTTATTTTCAAGCGTTTTGATTATGTTAGCGAATGATATACATATAACAGCGAAAATGGTCAAAAATAGTTCAGAGGTGAGTATTTTCATTATCTTGGTTTATATGTTTCACTAAGATAACTGAATGGTTTGATTTGTCATTTGAATAAACTAAAACAATTAGTAGAGTTGTTCACATCATATTTGCAAGAGTAGAAAATGTTTGATATTCTAATATAAACGGAATCAAAAAGTAAGCACTATTCCCGATTCTCAAAAAGAAGGTAACATATAATTCAATAATGAAATCATCAATTTATTTGATTTAATAAATACACCGTGCGATGTCATTTGTGATGGAAAACAAAAGTCTTCTTTTCGGCATAGAATATTTTATCTACTTTGCCGTGAAGGTAAAAAATCAAATGACGTGATATTTGAAGTAAAATAACATACGAAATCTCAAAAAAAAAAAAATATTCATAATTCTATAACTTTTTAATCTTTAATAATAAATGAACAAAAATTTGAATCAATAATGTTAAAATTATTTTACAACATAATATTAGTTAATATTAGCTTAATACAGTTGTTAATTATTTTGTAAAGCCTCTTTGAATTTGAAATTCATTGTTATGTGATTACATAAGTTTATTTCATATTAAAAATTTATGACATTTTGAGGAATGAGGGTAGGTTTATAGAATTAGTGTAAATAATTTAATTGATGTAAAATATCATAATAGAAACCTTTTTGGGGTTAAAGATTAATTTTGCGGAAAGACATAATATGGCCACCATATAATGTCACAATGATCTGTGGTAAATATTAGTATTATTTAGTATCATCTCCTCTAGCTGTATACAAATTTTCATTGCAATATATTAATTGAATTTTGAGATATTAATAAAACAATTGTGATAAGTCATAAATTTTTTTGATTTTTGACGTAATTGCATTTTATAAAAAAAAAAAAAAACGAAATATATAGTACAAAAAATGCGTAGCTACCAAGTCATCAATTCTCAGAAATCAATTGAGTAATCATGAGGAAAATTTACAGAGCCATTGCAGTAATAATAGTGAATCACAAATGCACATTATAATGACCACAAAATGAAAAGTATCGATGTTCCCAGCTCAAATGAAAATATACTTCATTCTAAGAGACAGTTTTTCAAAAGGTTCTTCTTGGGTTTTTCAGATTTTTTTTTACATTTTTTTTTTTGCCAAAGAAACAATATGAACATTTGGTTTCGCAAGAAAGGCCTTCGAAACATATAAATATTCCAAAAAATAAGACTAAAATAATACAATGTAATCATCTAGCAGTTATACCGAAACGCTTTTTTTCCGCTTTTTTAAATTCTTACTTGGTCGTATGTTATTGTAATTTCTGGAAACAATTTTCGTTTAAATACAAATGTTTCCATGTGACAAGGAATTAAATGAGTTTCACATCAAAATACGTGTATTTTTATAAGCTTTTTAATGATATATAACACTTTAAACTTCTATTTACAAACATTGAAATAAATTAAGTTTAAGCGAAATACTCACAAAATTTATGCTAATAAGGGTATTTGTTTAAAATTATACCAGCAACGCTCAGACAGCGATTTCGTCTTGCGACTCACAATAACAAATTGCTCTCTATGTATAACAAATTGTAAACAAATTCACTTCCTGGACATAGTTTTTGTGGGTACTTCACTCAAACTTAATTTATTTCGTAGTTTGTTAGTAGAAGTATGAAGAGTTATATATCATTAAAAACCTTATAAAAATACTGTATTTTGAGGCGAAACTCATTTAATTCCTTATCAAATGGAAACATTTGTAAATTCATTTAATTCCTTCTCATATAGAAACATTTGTATATAAATAGTTGCCTTTATATACAAATGTTTCCATTTGATAAGGAATTAAATGAGTTTCGCATCAAAATACGTGTATTTTTATAAGCTTTTTAATGATATATAACACTTCATACTTCTACTATGAAGAATTTTTTAAAAATTCAAACAAGTTTGAATTAAAAAAAACCGTTTCTGTATAACTGCTAAAGCATTATATTGCATTATTTAAGTCTAATTTTTTTTTTAATATTTATGTGTAAAAAAAAAACAAATATACAGTTTTTTTTATTTGAACCTAATTCCAAATGCGATCCCTAAAGGTCTTGACCGTTTTGGGGTTAAAAGAAGTTCCAATGACAAAATACGCAAGAAACGTTCTGCTAAATTTAAAATATACAAATTATGCGAAAATATGTTCTTAACTATAAAATGTGTGTTACTAAAAATACTAAAATATGATTTATTAATAATAATTTTCTATGAAAATATGGCATCATATGTTTTTAAAAATAAAAATAGGAAAAACATACTGTTAAGCTTAAAATATGCTCTAACAATGTTCGACTTAGATAATAATATATGGCATGTGATATTAACCTTCTTTACTTATATTTTAATTCAATATTTTATGCTCACTTTTCCCTTCAAAAGATTTCCTGTACACCCTCTATTTTAAACCATTTTATTTTATTAATTTACAGTGGTGTTGGTGTTTAGACCATTATTATTATCACTTATATTGCCTTAGGAAAATAAATATAATTTGTTTTAGTAAATATTTTTATTTAAATATATTAAGATTTCCTGGTTGCAAACAAATTCAAATCGCACTCATTTAAAATGTTCACTTTTCAAATACATTAGCACCACAATTATGTTAATTTGTTAAAAAATCTTTAGCAAATACATTTACAAATGAATCATAACGACGACTACAAACAAAAGGTCTTAAATAAAAAACTTGGCATTTTTTAGTTTTCATATTTTTTTCTTTTATTTTAACTAAATTTAAACAAACAAAGACTTTGATTACAATCGGTTTAAAATTGACTTCAACACCAATTTTTTTATTGATTTTTTTATACCCTTCACCACAGGTGTAAAAGTTATATATAAGTCATAGCGTTGGTCGGAGAGCAAAAAAGTTTAAATTTTATATATATATATATATATAGAGAGAGAGAGACATTATCAAGAACTTTGCTATCGAAATCAGCTAGATGGGTTCATAAATGGCAGAAATATTTCTTTTTAACTTAAAAATGGTTTAAATGGCGTTTGTGGGAGGCTTCAAAAATATATTTAAAGAAAGATTTTTTGAAGACCCTATATAAGCTAGGAACTTCGTTTTTTTTTTCAAAACAAAATCGGTCAATTTTATTTTGAATTTTTCTGCTGAAGAAATAAACTCAATCTGTCCATTAGTTACAGAGATATTGCCCAAAATGCACTTCGACCGATATCCAAGTCTTAAATAAGCTATGGACTTGGTTTTTACACAAATCTATCACAAATATTTTTCTTGAATTTCGGTTTTTTTAACCAATCAAATAGGTTCATAAACAAAATTTGTTTTTTTTTTATTTATTGTCTGCTTCCCTTACAGTTGTTGTTTTCATGGATGGTGAACAACAACCATCTAAGGCACATTTGTTTTTTTCCACTTTTTGAAGCACTTATTTGAACTAGAGACCTCATTCTTTTACAGAAAAATCGTTCTTTTTTAAAGAATTTTTGTGTTGAAAAATTGAACTCAGTTAATCCAGTATTAACCGAGTTAAAGGTCCAAATGCAATATTAGATTTTTGAAGCTCCTATATAAGCAATGGGCCTTATACTTTCATAAATCTATCACAAATATTTTTTCTCGAATTTCAGATTTTTAAATCAGTCAAATCGGTTAATAAATTTTTCACCGTACCTTTTTTATTTTAATATTGTCTTATATTTATAAAATATTTGTTCTGCACCGAAGTGATTATATCTTCCTTAAATATATGCGAACTTTTGTGAAATTCCTAAGTATTAAATTTGTTATTTACTTCCTTTTACCAGTACCCTCTGGACCGATTCACCCAATTCAAAATTTAATTTTTTTCAAAGACTTTCACTGTAATAGTCCTTAAAATTAGAAAATTTATATTTTCTTCTTTTCATTTCATCAATACGATATGATAGGATGAAGCTTCCCATGAATTTTGAGGACTCTCGCTGTAATGGTTTTTTAGATATGCATAATGTATATTTGCTTTATATGAAAGGTACTATACCTCCTGCTCCGATCTATTTTAAGCTAATCGGTTCATGCTTTTGAGAGTTTCAAAAAAGTGGGCATAAATAAGGGCATGGAGTCCGATCAAGATCCAATAGAACCTATGTCATTCTAATATGCAATCACTAACTGTGCGTTCAATTTCTTATAGCTTTACTAATGACGTGTAAAATTTAAACTATTAAATTTTTTTAATAGTAGGCGTAAAATGTGGGTGCGATGTCCAGGCAAGAACTAACAAAGCCTGTAACCACCTATTTAAAGTTTTAAGTTTTTACATAGATATATTATAGGTAAATATATTTGTAATTACAACCAATGTAACGTATTTAATTTTTGTATAACACATCTTAACACGGGTGAAGGGTATAGAAGATTCGTCACAGCCGAATATAGCACTCCAACTTGTTTTTTTTTTTGGTTTTGTTTTTCGTATAAAAGAAGTTAAAGACAATTGGCTAATAATAAAGTTGGTTTTTATTAAATAGAAATCAAATTATAGAAATTAGTTATATCAATATAAATTTTTGACAGGGTATGTTATGCCAATTGTTAGCAAAGTTTTGTGCGAACTAAATTAATAATAAAATGGATTAATGATATATTCTGGATATATAAATTTTGTTGAAAATTTATTTTATGAATGTGGGAATGTGAATGGGGGCGATTAGTTAAAAGTGAAAATTATATAATGGCTTTAACAGTAATTTAGGAGGAGGTTGAAGTGTTTGAAATTTTATGGAAGTGATTTAATAATTTAAAAGCGAATTTTAAAGTAAAACCAGAAAATTTTGAATTTGCTAAAATCTATGAATATTAAAAAAAAGAAGCGAAAATTATTATTAATTAAATTGTAAAAAATTTTTTTATCTCCTTAACTTAAACTTAAAAACGAGATGGCCTAGAATATTTTTTATTTTTGTTTTAACTATTTCTAAAAATGCCATAGTAATTACATTTACAATACAGTGGACAAGTGCTTTGTTTTATTGAACATAGCTGTAAATAATTTTTATTCAACTAACTAATTAAATTACGTACCAAATTCAATTATAAATCATATAAAGAATATATCAATTATATTTCATGACTCATGAAAGGTCAACAAAATATCTTATGATCTTTTTTATATAGACTGAATTGTAACTTACATTTTTTATAGGCTCTAAATAATTTTAATCTTGACCTTCTCAATAAAAAAGAAAAATAATTACAATTAACTAAATAACACACAGTGGCTGGCTATTTAACATTTCCACAAAAGATAAAATAAAATTTAAATAATACAAGCCAACTAATTAACATGTAACAAACAATAATTATTTAACTAAAAACAACTTTAACAAAAGACAATTTTGCACAAAAAAAAAAACATACAAACCATAACAAACTTAATTATATACTCAGACACTCGTTCATTCATTTAGTCAATTTTATTTCGGTCATATAAATTTTTTAGCTTTATTCTCATGACATTGTCTTTTATTAGCATTTTTGTTGTTGAGTGACATTTTATTGTTTTGATGATTTTTAATTGTTTTTAAACAAAATTTTCTGTTACTATTTCTATGTTAATTGGTGTAAAAGATTAAAAAGATTTAATGAAAATTTTAAAATAATTTCAGCCAAGGGAAATAATAATAGTTCAAAAAAAAAAAAAAAAAAAAAAAACAATACAATAAAAAGTATTTTCATTAATCTTATGAATAAAACTAGTTATAGGCTTCTAAATACTCAAGTAATTTGTTTTAGTTATAATATTAAAAAGATTTTTTTCTGTTAAACTCTTGATCAGTGTATATTTTTAGGCGTTTTATTTTATTGTGGCCCTGTTAATTGGTTTAAATTCTTTAAAAAGCTTTTTTAAAAATGTTAAAGTTTAGTGCTAGTAAATGTTGTTGATGGTCAAACAAAAGTTCTTTTTTCATTTTTTTAAATATTTGTGAAATCATGTTTGTCTCTTAGGTCTTTTGTTTTGTAGGAACAAAATACATATAAAATTTTCAATGAATTTTTTTTTCAGGGAAAATTTTAATAAGTACATTTTTTTCTTTAAAGGAAATCAGTTTTCTTTTTAAAGATAATAATCGATATATTTTTATTTAAAGAAATTTCTCTTGCACAAAAATTTTTCGATTAATTTTTTATTTTTATAAATTTTGCGATGAATATTTTATTTTTATAAAACTCGGTAAATTTTTATTTAGAGAAAATTTTGATAATCTTTTTAATAAGAAATATGGATGAAAATTCAATTTAGAAAATTTGATAAATTTTCTTTTGTAAAAAATTTTTATTTTGCGATAAATTTTCTTTTTATAGAAAAATTTCTTTCACGATATATTTTCTTTTTCTAAAACGCTTTCGTTAAATTTCCTTTTTATAGGAAATTTTCATTTTCGATAAATTTTCTTTTTATAGAAAATTTTCATTTTCGATAAATTTTTTTAATGGAAAATTTTCATTTCGATAAAAATTTTCTCTTTCGATAAATTTTCTTTTTATAGTAAATTTTCTTCTTCGATAAAGTTTCTTTTTAAAGAAAATTTTCTTTTTCGATATATTTTGATAATTTTTTTTTTATAGAAAAAAAAGAATTTCTTTATATAGCAAATTTTCGATGTTTTCTTCTTGTAGAAAATTTTCGATCAATTTCTTTTTGTAGAAAATTTTCGATCAATTTCTTTTTGTAGAAAATTTTCTATCAATTTTTTTTTTATAGAAAATTTTCAATAAATTTTCTTTTTAAAAAAAATTTCGATAAATTTTCGTTTTATAGAAAACTTTCGTTAAATTTTCGTAAATTTTCTCTATATAGCAAATTTTTAATAAATTTTCTTCTTAAAGAAAATTTTATTTTTCTATAAATTTCTTTTTATAAAAAATTTTCTTTTTCGATAAAATTGCTTTTTATAGAAAATTTTCCTTTTCGATAAATTTTATTTCATCGAAAATTTTCTTTTTCGATAAATTTTATTTTCATAGAAAACTTTCGACAAATTTTTTTATGGAAAATTTTCGACAAATTTTTTTTTATGGAAAATTTTCGACAAATTTTTTTTTATGGAAAATTTTCGACAAATTTTTTTTTATGGAAAATTTTTGAAAAATTTTTTTTATGAAAAATTTTCGACAAATTTTTTTTTATAGAAAATATTCGATAAATTTTCTTTTTATAGAAAATTTTCGATAAATTTTCGTTTTATAGAAAATTTTCGATAAATTTTCTTTTTATAGAAAATTTTCGATAAATTTTCTTTTTATAGAAAATTTTCGATAAATTTTCTTTTTATAGAAAATTTTCGATAAATTTGATTTTTATAGAAAATTTTCGATAAATTTGATTTTTATAGAAAATTTTCGATAAATTTTCTTTTTATAGAAAATTTTCGATAAATTTGATTTTTATTTTTTAATAGTTATTTATAGTTTATTTTTTATTATTTTTCATTATTTATTTTAGTCTTTTTTTTTTTTTTTTTTTTTGTTTTGCTACTAGTACTCGTAACAAACAATTGGCTAAAGAATTCATCATAAGATTTTGTAATAGAACCATTAGATGTCTTTTAGCAATTCCCTGAACAAAAGCTCATTATGGTTGGATGCCAAAGCTTGAGACAAACAATTTTAAAACTTCAAAAAAATCACCACAATCTCTAGAACAACAACACCGTAAAACAAGAAACAACATAATTAACATTTTTCAATATCGGACATTTAAAAACCAATAGAAAAACCATTTTCCAATTAATTATTAACATTTATTGCTACAATGATTTACCACAAATGGCACCTGTTCCAAAGTGTGTTTTGTTTTATTTTTATCATTTAGATATTTTTTTTTTGTATTACAGTTCCAGTCAACAATTCTCTAGCCATTTCTAGACATCATGTCAAAGTAGCTAAACTGAGGGACGGACAGACATATAGACAGTAGCTTTAGTTATGGATATTATATGTATGTATCATTGGCTTTTGATCTACTTAAGTTTAAAAGTTACAAATTTGGTATGTCAAATTGAAATGATTTTTGCTATTGTATGAAATAAATTTTCCACTAAATAGAGTTTTGTTTGTTTAATTTGTTAATGTGCTTTAGTGGCACTTATGTATGAATAAATAATTTAAACTACATATACAATTTTGGATTCGAAATTTTTTTGGGTGCAAAAATTTTTGTTTTATGTGTGTGTGCGTGATTACATTTAAAACTAACTACTTACATTTATGTTTTCATTCCTTCCATAAAAGGTTGTTGCCAACTTGTCATGTGGCACCTACACAATTATTTGTTGCTTTTCTTTAATTGTTTATGATTTATAGCAATTTTATTGAAGACAACATAGATCTTAGATATTATGACGTTTTTTGTCTGCGAAAATTTTTGTGGAAACTATAATACTTTTTTTCATTTTGATGTGATTTATTTTTTATATTCCGATCTTTCAAGCAAGTGGATCTGTAATAATTTGTAATAAGGAATATTGTGCTATATTAATGTGTTCAGCTATTGTGTTTTGTAGATTTGTTTGTGCCATAAAGTGTGTCAAATATTGGTTTAATTGTTTTGCACTGAATATAAATCATAACAATTGAGGCCGCTGAAAAAGTGATAAATGTCTTTTTGTGTAAAATAACTTGGTTTTTTTTTGTTAGAAATATATTTTTCGTTACTTTTATATAGCTTGTGGATGAATGTTTAAATAGCTTGTGTGATAGATTTTATTTAAGTGAGAAATTCAATATATATTTTCCATGGTTGAAAATTATGTATTAACTATTTTTTTGATTACTAAAAACTATACAACAATATACAATTTCAAAACTGGAAATATTTTACAAATGTAAAATATTTCAAATTGCTTTTGGTTTAATAAATATAATAACTTAAGGCCTGTGTGAAATAGTAGAAAAGTTCCATGGCAAAAATATTTTCACTATGGTGAGAAAATTTTTTATTTTTGCTGTGTGAGATGAAAGTTTTGTAAAATATTGACAAATTAAATTTGTATTATCAAAAAATTTAAAAATAAATGCATAAATAGAAATACAAAAAAAGAAAATAATATATGAATAAATGTATTTGAAATCTTAAAATTAAATATAAATTGCATAAATATTTTATAGTTTTAAAATATTTTCTATATAATTTAAAATTTCAAAAAATTTAAATATATTTGTCAAAAGTTTTACTAGCCCTATGTGCTAGTAAAATTTATTCACCTCATTACAGTCAAATACTTACTAATATGCATACACAGAGAAAAAAATTCATATATTAAAATTTTTTTTTCTTAAATATTATGAATCGAATATGAATTTTTTCCCAAAGTTTTTCATAAAAAAATTTTGTTCATAGATATTATAAAATTGTTCATAATGAAAATTTTAGCAATTTTGCAAAAATTTTGTTAAATCTTTGATTTAGTTTTATTAGATTTGATTGCAAATGGTAAGTGATAAAAGTTATACATGAAGATAAAACAACAAATGCCTTAAAATGGCAAAATTAAAAAAAAAAATTGTAAAAAATAATGTTTAGAAATTTGCATAATTTCGCTCTCATTCTGCAGCTCATCATTTTGATAAAAAGTGCTTCAGTTCTGTTCCCATAATGTAGCTAAAAATCATTAAAAACGTAAAATTTTCCGAAGAAAATTTCAAACATTTTTTTTACAAATTGAAAATATATATGAAAATTTAAACAATTTATTTTAAGTTCTCTTGACTTTTGATTCATTTCAAAAATTGTAAAAAGTGTTAATATTAAAGACATTATTCTGAAATATTATGAACTGAAATCAATGAAAGTAAATTCTTATATTTATACACAAACCTTTTTCTGTGTACTTTGCTATCGCTTCACGCACGTCCTTAATAGTATAATTTTCCTAGCACAGAAAATTTTAATATCAAATAAATGAAAATCTAAAATTTATGAGGAATTAAAATTTGAAAAATTAAAATTTCTATTATTCTTTTGAGAGGTATAAGCTCCTTTCATTGCTGAAAAGCTTTTGAATTTTTGGAAAAATTTCGAATTTGTGGCGAAATTTCAGATTTTTTGTAAAATTTTGGATTTTTTGTGAAAATTCGAATTTTTGGAGAAGTTTTGAGTTTTTGGTGAAATTTGGAATTTTTGGTAGAATTACAGATTTTTTTTATGAAATTTTGGAATTTTTGTAAAATATCGCATTTTTGGCGAAATTTTGGATCTTTGGTGAAATTTTGTATTTTTGTTGAAATATCTTGCTTTTTTTGTAAAATTTAAAATTTTTGGTGACATCTCGAATTTTTGGTGAAATTTTGGGTTTTTGCTGAAATTGTGGGTTCTTGGTGAAATTTTGGATTTCTTGTGAAAAATTCGAATTTTTGGTAAATTGTATTATTAGCAAATTATGAAGTTTAGCTGAATTTTAAAGTTTTTAGTGAAAGTTTAAATTTTGAAATTTGTATAGTTTGGTGAAACATTAATTATAAAGAACTAAATATTAAAAAATAAATTTTTCTCTCCATTTAATTTGAGGATAAAACTTGCAACATATTTTTTTAAATTTGAGGGCAAAATGTTAGAAAAGAGCATCTGACCCATTTACAGTTTTAATTTTTTTTCTCAGAATAGAACACAAAAAAAAAAAAATGCAAAGGGCAGATTAAAGTCATCGAAAATAGCAACAGAAAAGAAAACGCCTTTAGTTGAAAAAAATCCATATATTATCTCCTACATGAATTTTTTTTCGGCCACAAATTCAGTTAAATTTGTTTTCTCGGCTATAAGTTCATTGAAAAAGAGCTGAAAAAGTCACGGTTTTAACATTGTGTTGTCATTGGAAGGAAGTACTTAGTGTTGGAAAAGAGCTGCAGAAGTTCTATTTTTAATCCACGGTTGTCATTGGTATTTGCTTCTTGCTCATTGCTTTTGAAGTAGTTTTTTAAAAACAACACTTATATTTTTTTTTAATAAAAATATGTTTTTAGCTTTGACAATAGATAATAAAAATACTTTTTAATTTGTGAAATTTTTATTTTCTTATAAATTATTTACCTTTTATCTTGCTAAAAATATATTTATTTTTTCTTGCTGGTATGTTGTAAAATATTCTAAGGAATTACTTTTGGCAGCATAAAATTTTATTTCCATTTTATTTTCAAGTTATTTTGATATTTTTTCTAGAAAACTTTGCAAAATGTCTTATATAATTTTAGTTTAGTTTTCATTAAGAAAAATTTCATTTCTCATACATTTTTGTTTTCATTTTTCAAATGTTCATTTCTTTGCTAGTAAAAGTTTTTGAAATTATAAACAATTCTAATTTGAATATGTGGATGAACTACAAAAATTTAATTTTTGTGAAAAAGAATTCTTATTAAAATTATTATATTCTGTTCGCTAAAAGCACATATGAAAAAAATGTTTGGTATTTTTAAATTTTAATATTATTAAAATGTTTATTAAAATGATATTTGAACAAGTTTTGTAGACTTCATTTCTAATTATGAAATTAAAAGCAATTTCTCTTCTAATTCAAAATTTTTTTTCTTTAACCCTTATATTTTCGAAAAATTGCGAATTAATATATTTCTTAATAAAATATTTAATATTTATTTTATAATTTTCTTTAAATAGAAAATTAATTAAAAATTTTTTATTCATTGCAAATTTATCGGAATTTTTCTTAAACAGCAAAAAATTGTCAACTTTTTATTATAAAATTTATCATATTTTTTTTTTTAAACAAATTTTTCAATAAACAATCATTAATTTTTTGTTTTTTGTAGTTAAAGATATTAAAGATTTTCTTCAATTAAAAAAAAAAAAATCAAAAAAAAATTCAATAACAGTTTTCTATGAATAGATAATTTCTTCATCATTTTCTTCGTATAGAAAAATTATCGAAATTTTTCTTTGAATTGCAAATTTATCTAAAATTTTCCGTATATGGAGAATTAATAGAAAAATTTATTAAAATTTGCTTACTATTTATTATTATTACACAGAAGAAATGATTACCTTACATTTTTCAATTAACACAATTGTCTCATTTTACATCAAAATTTCGTTAATATATTCAAGCAAAAATAAAATAAGAGAGATAGTAAAAATAAAATTTAAGTAGGATTTTTTTTTCTCATTTAAAATTTTATTTCATTCAATCAACTACTTAATTGATTTAATAAATTTTTTAATTGAAAATATTTTATTGTTTTTCATCTTTTACAGTTTTAGTGATTGATATAATCATTTTGATGAGAGATGCAAATTTAAACAATTCTTAATTGAGTGAATTATTTTGGTGACTTTTTTATGTGTAAATAAATTTTTTTGTGAGGAATTTTTGGACAATTTTTTTAAGGAAAATTATTAAAAAATTTTCGGTGAATAAAAAGTTTAAGAAAAGTTTTCCATTAAAGAAGAATTTATTTAAAATTTTCTTAAAAGTAAGTTTATTTGATATTTTGTAATTGGAAAAGTTTATGATAATTTTCTTTAAATAGAAAACTTGTTGAATTTTTTTAAATAGAATTGCTGGTGCGCTGACCAATAAATCCAATGTCTTTTTGAAGAACCTTTCAGGAGATTGAAAAAGCAATTTATTTCTTCTATGAAAGCTATAGAAAATTACAGGCTAATTCTTTCAAAATATATTAAAATTGAAGATGGATATTTAAAAAAGCTTTCGAATGGTTTAATAAAAAATTTTAAAATTACATACAGGATATTTTGCCAGAACATAGTACTTTTTTTTTATCAAAGTTTTGTTGAATTTGAATTTTGCTCATATAGAAAATTTTTCAAAAGTTTTCTTAACATAGAAAATTTATCGAAAATTGAAATTTAGAATTTATCGAAAATTGTCTTGGTATACAAATTTTATTTTATTTTAAACAGAGAGTTTACCAAAAATTACAAATTGTGGAAAATTTTCTTTATAAGTATATAAATTTAATTAAAATACATAAATTAATAATAATAATAATAATAATAATAATAATAATAATAATTATAATAATAATAATGATAATAATAAAACATTTATCAGAAATTTTCTTTAAATAAAAAATTTATCTAAAATCCTATTAGAATTTATTGCAAGCTTTTATTTAGTATAAAATTTACTACAATTTTTTCCTAAATTTTCTCCAAAAAGGATACTTAACGAAATTTTCTGTATTTGAAAAATTCATCCAAAATTGTACTTTTGAAAATAATTCCAAAATTTTCTGTAATTAGAAAAGTTATCGATAATCTTCTTTAGGTAAAAAATCAAAATTTTCTCTTTAAGTATTTATCGCAAATCTTATAAATAGAGAATTCGTCGAATTTTGTGGAAGTAGGAAATATTTAGAAAATAAAATATAAATAGAGAATACATCGAGTTCTCTGCAAGTAAGAAATATTTAGAAAATTAAAAATATTATCGAATACTTTCTTTAATTTATCAAAACTATATATAGTAAAAAATGTGAAAAAAAATCTTTAATTTTAAAAGCTTAATTTAAAAAGTTACCGAGAATCAAAAATTTCACCAGAAGAAATCTATCGAGAGGTTATAGAAAATTACAAATTGTGGAAAATTTTCTTTATAAGTATATAAATTTAATTAAAATATAAAATAAAAAAATGATAATAAAACGTTTATCGCAAATTTTCTTTAAATAAAAAAATTATCTAAAATCCTATTAGACTTTATCATATTTTTTTTTTAATAGAAAATTTACTAGAATTTCTCATTAAATTTTCTGCAAAATAGAACAATGGAATTTTTTGTATTTAAAAAATTTATCAAAAATTGTCTTTTATTTAAATATTTCAGAAATTTTCTGTAATTTGAAAAGTTATCGAAAATCTTCCTTAATCAAAATTTTCTCATCAAATATTTATAGAAAATCATATAAATAGAGAATTCGTCGAATTTTCTGGAAGTAGGAAATATTTAGAAAATGTTTTTTTTTTTAATAAAAATATTTAGAAAATATTTTATTTTATTAAAACGATTATTGAAAATTTTCTTTAATTTATTAAAACGTTCAATAATAAAAAATATATTGAAAAAAATCTTTAATTTTAAGTGTTTAATTTAAAAACTTAACGAAAAGTTAAAATTTCATCAAAAGAAATTTATCGACTAACTTTTTTAAATAAAAAATTTATTAAACATTTCAGTGAAATTTTCTTTATTTTAAAAATTTTTGGAAAATTTTCCGCAAGTAGGAAATATTTCAAAAATGCTTTTATTTACAAATCATCGAAAGTTTTTTTAATTACAAAACTTATCCAAACTTTCCTTACTAAAAAAATATTAAAAATTTCTTTAATTAGATAATTTACAAAAAATAAAAAAAATATCCAAAATTTTCTTTAATTTAAAAATTTATCGATAATTTCTTTTAAATAAAAACTGTGTCTTAAATTTCTTTAAAAATGAGGCCCGGTTTTATACTTAAGTGCAAAATTAGTTAAGAATCATTTAAATTAAAGTTTACATTTAAGTAATGTTTTTTTAAGTTGACAAGAAAATAAACGAAGAGCTTTAAGCTTTTATGTATTTACAATAGAGTGGTCCCAATTTCCCAAACATCTTTCTTTAACTAGAAATCATAGATATATTTTATTTATCCTAAAATGTTTTATTCTATTTATATTAATTTTTATTGAATATCTCTTAATTTAGATTACTGTTTGCTTATTATAATGCCAAAAATCATTATAAACATCAAAGTTACTTCTTTGGGCAAAACATTTTTTGATGCCACCCTGAGGTGGCACCAAAAATAAATAAAAAACGAACAATTAAAGAAAAATTTGAAATAGATTTAAAGATGTAAATATGTATATCTTAAGCATATGGCCTCTGAAATTAAAAAGAAGTTAGTGCAACCACAAAGAAAATATAAATTTGAAATTTTGAAATCTTTTTAAAATTTTAAATAATATTTTGATATTTTGTTTTTTATTTATTTTTGTTTATTTTTATTTTATATTTTTTATAGATGTCAAACAATTTTCATACTTAGGTAAAACTTAAGAGATGGAAAAAGAATACTTAAGTTTTCAATCATAAAACAATTTTAAGAACTTAAGTACAATTTTGTCGTTAAGTGAGCAGTATAATACCGGACCTGATAGAAAATAAATTTCACTGGTCTGCCAAAAAGGAAAAAAAAAACAAAAATATTTACTTTCTTAAAAAAATAGGACATACATATAAAGGGACATGAATGTGATTAATTAGAATCTGTGTTCAGACTTTTTACATCAAGTGCACATATATTTTTATTTATAAAACAGTTATAGTAGTAAAACTTCAGAATGGTTTGTTCGAGTTAAGCAAAAAAAAACACCAAAAGGTGCCGACTAAAACTGCAAATAGCTTTCGAGTTATTCAGACCACCATATTAAGGGGGCCATATAGCAGTGCCCCAAAAAGAAATCTAGAAAGAAAAAAACTGAGAACAGATTTTTATTCAGTACATCAAAATCATCATATTTCATTTAGTTTTGTTTAAAAGAGGATTTTGTTGCAAAACAGTATTTTAGAAAATTTGCTTTCTTTTCACTGTAATGAAAAAATGTTCTTTAAATTGTAAGCATTTTATTTTTTTTTTTTTTTTTTTTTACTTTTCTAAGCTTTTTGTCTTATTTCTGTGTTTATTCAATATTTTATATCTAAGATCTTGCGTTAATGCTTAATATGTATTTTGCTAATTTATTATTAAAAAAATCGTTGATTTTCCCTTTATATCAATCTCTTTGCACTTTATCTTGCATCTTAATCTATAATTACAATTAATAAATTGATTTAATCATAATTATTATTTGCAATCACTTGTAACTAATTTCATATAATTTTGCTAAACAATCAAACTAAAAATCTTTGAAATAATTAATATTCTATATTTAAATCCTGGGAACTTAATTTAATTGCAAACATTTAACAAAAGTAAGGCATGAAATAAATAATTTATTAAAATTATAAACAAAGCAATTGGAGACAAATGGACAGACAGACAGATAGACATACAGACAAAAACTATTAGACTGCGCACGAAAAAAACCATACACACTTTAAGGCTTACACTAAGGGAAAAAATTTGATTCAAAATCCACCATGGTTGAGGTCCCATTAACAATATACGGTATCGGTTTAATGATACCGTTCATTTACAAATTTTAAATACATAAAATAGAACACATAATGTAATTTAATAATTCCATACTGAAGTGCTGTCAACTTGATGCCATTTGGTATCAATTTTCACAAATGATTTGAATACGCAGTATTGCATCTGAACACATACTGGGTAGATTCACTATTGACAATGATTTTTATCGTTTTTAACACATGTGTGATCAATTTTACTCTGGGCATATAACTTTTATTATACGTGATAAAAATTAGTACTCTTAACTTGTTTATATATTTCATTACTCTCAGTAGTTATGTGCAACATATGTCTATTATATAAAACAAGCATATGTCTATTATATAAAGCAATTGCTAGAAGTACAGGTGAATTTGGAAATTCAGTTTTTTGAGTCATAAAAAATGCATTATGATCACCGAAAGGAACCCTGATAACTGAAGAAAAAAATTATTTAAAGACTGTACGATCGCAGAAAAAGTAATACCAATTTTAAGGGAAAATTTCATTCTTTGAATTACTCTATATCTTTTATCAGAAAAGTTTAAAAAAATTTGACCTGGAGATCCGCGAAGTGAAAAAAGTTCCTAATAGGAACACTGGAAAAAATGTAAAGATATAGGAGAGGACGAAAATTACTTAGACTAACTTTTTTCAAAAATATGAATGCTACCTAAGAGGTACTTACTGAGGAACTTTTTATAACATCCTGGTCAAGAATTCTATATCACAGATAAATATCGTGTAAAAAAAATCGAAATTGTCGAGTAAAGTTTCGGTCTGCAAAGATGTTTACACATATGGGAAAAAACACTTCATTCATAAGAAATGATATATTTAACAGAGAAATGTACGAAAATTAGAACCGACAGAAAAGATTCCTTCCTATCATTAGAAAACACAACAAATTCTAACTTGTATGGACTCATCTCTTTTCTCATTATTACAACAAAAAGTAACTGAGTGAAAGCAAAAAAAATGCTACTGATATGTACCAAAGAAAGCCAATCTACTAAATTGTCCAGAACTTTATAAAAATAAAAAATAAAATAGAGTTTAAAAAAGAAGTGCATCCCATCCAACAAAAAATAAAAGGAAAACACAATATTCAACATTTTATTAAAAACGAATAAAAACATTATTTTTCTTTTAAATTTAAAACTTGAATACAACAGCCTTTAACAAAATCAAAATTTCAAAAAGATTTAACCATAGTTTTCATTTTTATAAGCTGAATTCTATGCAACAAATTTTTCGTGCACACTTCTTATTAGATATATTCCATACAAACAATTTAAACCAGTTAAATGTGAGTGAATGACTACAAAACATTCATTATTTATTATGAATGAATCAATACAACAACGAATTGTAATTGTAACACAATTTAAGTTTTATGTAGACACACCTGTTTATTTTAATTTTAATTAAATACAGAAAAAATAATGTTAAATATAACTTGGCTTCCTAACCGCAAAAATAAAATAAACTATATTTAATATAAAAAGTATTTAATTTAATAGAATACAAAACGCGGACTTTAAATTTAAAAAAATTAAGGAAAAATGCTCTGTTAAAAAAAAATAGAAACAATTCATGCAGTTTCACACAATGGTTTTATAATATGATAGATTACAGGTTCCATTGATGGCGGAATAATGAAATAAACCACATTTATTAATTTCGTGTAATTACCCACATGTACTGCCAACATTACTAGACACAAATATAATTAGATCCGACAAAAAACAATGTGTTTTAGAAATGTGATTGAGAATGAGAGATTAGTTAAGTTAGAATTTAAATTCTTTTATAATAAAATCTTAAAGTAAAATAAACTTTGCAGACTTCTTATTAATTGTTAAGCCATTAACAAAGTCGTTGTAAGTCATTAAGCTCATTTTTTTTTGAAACATTTTTTTATTTTTAAACTACTAAAGCTAATATTAATACTAATACTAATCTCGTAAATTTTTATTAAAGTTATTTATAATATTTTTCTAATCTTGTAATTTAAATATAAATCACTTATAATTTATGTTTTATTTCTGCAAAAACCTTGTAGTAAATATATATTTCTTGAATAATTGTAAAATTATAGGAAGTTATTAATTCAAATAATTATATTTCTTCATGCCAAAAGATCTAAATTTATAGTTCAAGGTGTTCTTACATTACTTTTTTTCAGTTTTCTTATAATATAATTCACACTTGGTCACACAACTAAATTAATGTTTCAATTCTGATTTAAGTTTTATTTTTTCCAATAAACAGGAAATGTGTTGCAATGATTAGACGAAAAATTTGTTCATACATTAAATCAGTTTTAATGGCTGCAAATGATTGAATGAATTGTAGCAACAACAACAAAAAAAAATAGTTGGTGTCTTAAGTCTTTTGATTTGATTTTGGATTTTTATATATTTTTATAGTTTTCAGTATATATAGTTTTGTGTATATATTTCATCACTGTGATATTATCGTAACATTTTTCAATCAATCAGTCAAGAAAAATTATTAGTTGTAACATTACTAAGATTAGTCACAGTCTAAAGAAATATAAACGGTAACAATTACATATTTTTTGAGGGAATTAAAAATTAGAAAAAAAAAATATAAATTAGTCACCTGACTCTTTGACAATACTTAAAGCCTAAATTACTCTCTAGCAGTGTTGCTAATTTAATACTTTTACTGCTATATCATGAATGTAACACCTGGCACATTTTGCATATTTTTTATTAATTTGTAGTTTTGTAAATATAATTTTTAAATACATATATATTTTTTAATTAAAATTGCAACTAAAATGTTATATTTTTGATAATGGTAACAAATGCGATCTTTGAAAAGTGTGTTTAGGAAAACAGACTGTGTAAAAATCTAATATTTATTACAAACAGTTAAACTATGAAATAAAACGTTGGTAGCTAAATAAACTATAACTCTTTTATTATAAAAAATAATTATAATAAAATAATTTATTAGTTTTTAAATATAGTTTGCAATTTAGTTGTGACTGTAACTGAATCCATGTCGTAAATTAAAATAAAATATAATACTACTAATTTCGAATCTTCTTGAATATTAAAATATTTATACATAATTAAACATTTTTTTATCCAATTTAAAAAATCATAACTTAACAAATTTTAATCCGAAGTTAAAGCCTAATTATAGACAAAATGATTAGTTTGTGTTAAAATAATGTCATTCTATATACGGTTATACTTTAACTCTTGTTTAAAATTTTATAATTTAGCAGACCTATAATGTTTTATTTTATTTTTTGAAATATTATTGTGAGCAGTTTGTTATATTTTTAAATCATTTTTTTGATGAAAAACTTTCTCGATAATTTTATTCATTGCTAAATATTGTTTTTTCCGCAAAAGTCTGTTTATTTAGTTAAAAGTTTTTTTTAATATTATTTGCATATCTTTTACTACCTCAAAAATTTGAATTTTAATAAAAATTTCATTTGGTTCATTTAAAAAGAAAATTTTATAATATTCCATAACTATAAACCGAATTAAATAATGGAAACTCCTTACTTATTAAAATTTAATGTAGGTTGAAAAATATAATAAGAAATGATATATTCATAATGTAAGAGTTGATTCTAGTTCAATTCCTTCATTTTCAGTAAGTGTTTGTTCCAACAATTCTTCAATAAAGAGTACAAACAAATTTGCTTCTTTATTTTTAGATAAAAAACTTAAAATAAGAAATGTTATGTTTAATAAAATATATATTTAAATAGTTCTTTTTAACAGAATTGAACAAGAAAAAGCCTCAATTATCCGGATAATTCGACAATCCAGATTGCGGTCTGCAATAATTATCCAGATTCTCCAGTTTGTGCTGTATCTGCTTTTTAATTATAAATGAGATTTTAAAAATCAAATTTTCGGTAACACTGCTCTCTAGAGAAGTTGGTCATTTTAAACTATTTAAAATGTTCACTTTATTGTTTATAGACTATGTTTATATGCGTGTTTTATTCATTCAAGTCATGACATTTTTGTGTCGAACAAATATTTACGATTTCATACAATTCCAAATATCTATAATTTAAACCATAATTATAATAATATTAATTTAATAACTACACAAAAAAAAAAAAAAAAAAAAAAAAAAAAATACAGAGAGACACCGAAAAAAAGTAAACTAATAATCATTAAACAGCTGAAATAGTGGGCATTAAATAACGATACAAGCTAGATAATTTGAAAAGCAAAAGTATTAGATAAGCAAAATAAGCTATGAACAAGCTACAAAAAAAAAAATCGAATAGATGAAAGAAAATTAAAGTTTTCTATAGAAAATTATTCGATGGGAACAGTTTTCTATAGAAAATTATTCGATGGGAAGAGTTTTCTATAGAAAATTATTCGATGGGAAGAGTTTTCTATAGAAAATTATTCGATGGGAAGAGTTTTCTATAGAAAATTATTCGATGGGAAGAGTTTTCTATAGAAAATTATTCGATGGGAAGAGTTTTCTATAGAAAATTATTCGATGGGAAGAGTTTTCTATAGAAAATTATTCGATGGGAAGAGTTTTCTATAGAAAATTATTCGATGGGAAGAGTTTTCTATAGAAAATTATTCGATGGGAAGAGTTTCCTATAGAAAATTATTCGATGGGAAGAGTTTTCTATAGAAAATTATTCGATGGGAAGAGTTTTCTATAGAAAATTATTCGATGGGAAGAGTTTTCTATAGAAAATTATTCGATGGGAAGAGTTTTCTATAGAAAATTATTCGATGGGAAGAGTTTTCTATAGAAAATTATTCGATGCGAAGAGTTTTCTATAGAAAATTATTCGATGGGAAGAGTTTTCTATAGAAAATTATTCGATGGGAAGAGTTTTCTATAGAAAATTATTCGATGGGAAGAGTTTTCTATAGAAAATTATTCGATGGGAAGAGTTTTCTATAAAATTTTATTCAATTGGAAGAAAATTTTCTATAGAAGCTTCTTTAGAATTTTCTACAAAATTATATATAGCATTTTCATCTGCAGAGTTTTCTATAGAATTATCTATAGAATTTCCTGTAGAATTTTTTATAGAGTTTTCTGTAGAATTTTCAATAGAATTTTCTATAAAATTTTCTATGAAATTATCTATAGAATTTTCTGTGAAATTTTGTATAAAAAGTATCTGCCCAAAAATTGTATAATTTTTTAGCAAATATCTTCGCAAATATGAGTAGAATTTTCTGTGGACTTTTTTTAATGTGAACAACATCTCACAACATCTCAATAATATCTCCCACAAATTTGAGTCGGTTTATAATGCTTTATTTTACTCAATTGAATGAATATGACAAATAAATATAATTTGTTGCTACCACATATATCTTCTTATGCAACATTGTCATTTATTTGATAAAAATTTGAAACATAACAGATTATGCCACTTTCAATTATTTATCTCGTCTTATCGCTTAAATGTTTATGTAAAATTATTTATTTTTCCACTTTTAACATCCTTGATAATCGTGTCTGCACTGTGACGCTATTTAGCTGCTGGCTATTAATTATCCACAACATTTGCTATGCGTAGAGAAGTCTGTGGCAGTTTGCAACAAGTTAAATAAGTAAATAAATAGTTAGAGAGAGAGAAAAAAAAAAAAGAATTGTAATTCATAGCAAATAACTTAAGGCGCAAAATGTTAAATTGTTTGGCCAATTGTTAATCATACACTACGGACACTGTGTTTGTTTATTTGTAAGTGTACAATACTTTTTGTATGTAATGTTATAATATTTTTTTCTTACTATATATTTGTTGGTCATGTTGATTTGTTTGACTAGAAATCGCAAGAAATAGTCATTTTTGTCATTTATTCCATTCAAATCAATTCTATATTCACACAACTCCCTTGTACTCTACTCACGCATTTAATAAGCAGTCGTTCTGTAAATGGTCAGTTGTGAAAAGTTAAGCTAAATATGTGTGCAGAAAAAAATATTTGTTATTTTGATTTGGGTCGACTGAATTTAGATTTATAGAAAAAATATTTTTGATAATTTTTCTGTAGACATTTTTCAGTGGAAAGAATTTTTTATAGAAAATTTCATAGTTTTAAGAGAAAGAAAATTTCCTCCCAAAAGACAGAATTTTCTATAGAAAATTTCTTCCCAAATGAGCGCAATTTTCTATAGAAAATTTCTTCCCAACTGGGAACAATTTGCTATAGAAAATTTCTTCCCAAATGGGCACAATTTTCTATAGAAAATTTCTTCCCAAATGGTCACAATTTTCTGTAGAAAAATTCTTCTCAAATGGTCACAATTTTCTATAGAAAAATTCTTCTCAAATGGGCACAATTTTCTATAGAAAATTTCTTCTCAAATGGGCACAATTTTCTATAGAAAATTTCTTCCCAAATGGTCATAATTTTCTATAGAAAATTTCTTCCCAAATGGTCACAATTTTCTATAGAAAATTTCTTCCCAAATGGTCACAATTTTCTATAGAAAATTTCTTCCCAAATGGTCACAATTTTCTATAGAAAATTTCTTCCCAAATGGTCACAATTTTCTATAGAAAATTTCTTCCCAAATGGTACAATTTTCTATAGAAAATTTCTTCCCAAATGGGTACAATTTTCTATAGAAAATTTCTTCCCAAATGGGTACAATTTTCTATAGAAAATTTCTTCCCAAATGGGTACAATTTTCTATAGAAAATTTCTTCCCAAATGGGTACAATTTTCTATAGAAAATTTCTTCCCAAATGGGTACAATTTTCTATAGAAAATTTCTTCCCAAATGGGTACAATTTTCTATAGAAAATTTCTTCCCAAATGGGTACAATTTTCTATAGAAAATTTCTTCCCAAATGGGTACAATTTTCTATAGAAAATTTCTTCCCAAATGGGTACAATTTTCTATAGAAAATTTCTTCCCAAATGGGCACAATTTTCTATAGAAAACTTCTTCCCAAATGGGTAAAATTTTCTATAGAAAACTTCTTCCCAAATGGGTACAATTTTCTATAGAAAACTTCTTCCCAAATGGGTACAATTTTCTATAGAAAACTTCTTCCCAAATGGGTGCAATTTTCTATAGAAAACTTCTTCCCAAATGGGTACAATTTTCTATAAAAAATTTCTTTCCAAAAAGGGTGAACATTTTTATAGAAAATTTCTTCCCCAAAAGTATACAATTTTCTTAAGAAAATTTCTTCCCATAAAGAGTAGAATTTTCTATAGAAAATATTTACACTTGAAAGTTTCTCCTTCAGTGTTAAGCTCCATAATTCTGTGTCCATATTCTGCTTTGTAAGTGTAGCGCTTTAAAACCTATTTGTACAATTTGCCATGCATTTTGTTTATTTATAATCATTAAAATCCGTTTTCTATAACAAACACAGTTTGACTCTAAAAAATCATACTTCATATTTATACGAATAAAAAAGAATTAAGAAAAATTAAATAAAATGAGATCTGTTATCGGTTTTTAAAAATGTACTCAGAAATAAAAGAAATATAAATTGCACGAATTTAACTTCATTTTTGTTGGCTACTTTGTGGTGAGAAAAGTTCAAAGGAATGAAGTCATGAGAAATTAATTTATTTAGAAATAGAGCTTAAAAGATAATTTTATAATGAAAATATAATATTAAGAAATTATTCTTTTATTTGTCTGGTTATTAGTTGATTTTTAGTATTTCAATATTTTGGCCGAAAATTTGAAATCAATGCGTATTTTTTGTAAACTGCAACCCACTTACTTTATGACTTAAATTTATTTAAATGCGTTTTAATATGTGTCATAATTTTTATTATTTATAAGCTCATTTATAATTTATTTTAATAATTTATTATTTATTTTTTATTTATGTTCTTAATCATATGTTTTTTAGACATAAAACAAAAACTCCCTCATATGGAATTGTAATCAAATAAAAGTGAAGGTAGTTATAAAAATTAGTGCAAGAAACTTTTAATTAATAATTTTAATTCAAAATAAAGATTTTTATACAGAATACAATCCATAGATTATTACTTTTTATAGTAAAACTCAGGATAAACTTCCACGGTTTTTTGCTGGAATTTTCTTTAAAAAATATACATACTAAAAGAATCTTGTATTTCTGTTTTATGTTAGCTTCAAATTTTTCCCCATTTTTCCAGTTTATTGTAAATCTTGATAAGTACATTCCATAGCCTATATCAATTTTGCAAATCGATTTGTTGTCAATCAAACGCCCCTGACCAACATCTTACATCCAACAGTATTTGCAGTAATTGAAAAAACATACGAAAATCCCTTCACTTAATTGCCATCATAGAACAAACATGTGTGCCTGGAGCCTTTTTTCAGTGGTATATAATACAAGTTTTGGTAAATAATCTTAAAAAGAACCAAATTATTAAAACAAGAAACAATTTTGGCCATTAGACTGACTTATGTATGGACAACAATTTTAATACACAAAACAAAACTTACCAACTTAAAATGCTGTTACATATGTGACTGACATAAAAAAAAATTTGTTTGTGCGAAAACATTAATTTAAATTTAAATAAATATTGATTTAATATTGATTGACCCCTGTAGACCATTTTAATTGCTTACAAAATAAAAGTGACAAAGAACAAATACTTTAAATTTGCATAAATATCTTTAAAAATAAATCTTGTATAATGAATCATATGACAATTTATTTCTTTAATTTTTTTAATGACATAATGGCTCATATTTTGTAGTTTGCAAACAATTTTTCTATTAAACACATTTCCTATGACTGCAATAACTTTTTTTTTTTTTTTTTGAATGATTGATTTTTAGCTTAAAGTTATTTTCCCTCAAACATGATCTATATTATTTTTTCAATTTATATTTATTTCGGTTACTTTTTCATTGAAGTTTACTTTTCAGTGTGGAATTTCAAAGATTCATGGTTAAAACAAATGTTTTTATATTTTATTCAACTTTAATTTAAGCAAAATTATATCGTCAAACATGTTTATATGATTGGCTAGTAATTTATTTTTAAATGGAGTCATTGAAATAAATCAAAAAAATATGATTGGTTTTCAATTTGCACGCTACAAAAAAGAGGAAACTATGAAATTTACTGAAAATTTCAACATTGTAGTTTAAAAATTCGAAAAAAAATATTCTTTTAAAAAAGGATAAATGTAGCCTAAAAAGACCTCAATTTTCTATAGTATACATATATTTTTCCCAAAAAGAGCAACAATTTTCTATAGAATTTTTTTGCGAAAAAACAAGGAAAATATTTTCTATATTAAATTTATTGGCCCAGAAAAGACAACAATTTTCTATAATTTTTTCCCCAAAAAAGGCAACAACTTTCTATAGAAAAATTTTTGTTTCAAAATCGGCAACCATTTGCTACAGAAAATTATTTGCCTTAAAAAAGACAACAATTTCGTATAGAAATTTTTTTGGTCCCAAAAATGTTAACAACTTTCTATAAGAAAATCTTTTGTCGCACGAAGGGAAAAGTTTTCTATAGAAAATTTTTGGTTCCAAAATGATATAGAAAAATTTTTGTCCCAGAGCGGGAAAAAAATTTTCTTTAAAAAAAATGTTTGTCCCCCCCACAAAGGGAAAAAATTTTATATAGACAATTTCTGTTTCAAAATTGAAAACAATTTTCTATAGAAAATTTTTTGTCCAAAAAATTTCTTGCTCAAAGACAGGCAGCAAATTTCTTACAATATTTCTTTTGCCTCAAAAGAAAAAAGACAACAATTTTTTATACATTTTTTTTTATTTTGTCCCAAGAAAAGAAAACAATTTTCTATAGACAATTTTTTGCCTAAAAAAAAAGTGGCAACAATGTTTTGAATCAAAAAAAAAGGCAACAATTATTTGCCTAAAAGCGTGAAATATTTTTCGCCTTAAAAAAGGAAACATTTTTCTATAGAAAATAGTTTGCATTAAAAAAAGCAAAAATGTTCTAAAGAAAAATCTTTACCGTAAAAAAGGCAAACATTTCTTTAAAAGAAGGAAACATTTTACTATAGAAAGGCAAACATTTTCTATAGTAATTTTTTTTTTGTCCCAAGAAAAGAAAACAATTTTCTAAAGACAATTTTTTTCCTAAAAAAGAGGCAACAATTTTTTGAAACAAAAAAAAAAGGCAACAATTATTTGCCTAAAAACATAGAACATTTTTCGCCTTAAAAAAAAAACATTTTCTATAGAAATTTTTTGCCATAAAAACAGGCAAAATTTTTTACCATAAAAAATTCATATATTTCTTTAAAAGAAGGCAACATTTTACTATAGAAAGGCAAACATTTTCTATAGTAAAATTTTACCTTATTATCTTAAAAGAAGGCAACAATTTTTATAGAAAATTTTTTCCTTTAAAAAATCAAAATTTTTCTATAGAGAGAAGAAGACAAAAACTATTTAGGCAACAATTTTCTATAGCAATCGTTTTTCCTTATAATAGGAAAAATAAAAAAGCAATAATTTTGCTATAAAAAAGGCAAAAATTTTCTATATAACAGCAATTTCTTATAGAAATAATAATTTTCTATAGGAAAAAAATTCCCCTTCAAAGAAGACAATAATTTTATATATAAAGGCAACACATTTACATAAAAACAATTTTCCTTTAAAGAAGGAAACAATTTTCTAGAGAGTTTTTTTCCCTTATAAGAAGACAACAACTTTCTATAGACAGTTGTTTTCCTTAAGTGAAGGTAATATTTTTTGCCAAAAAAAAAAAAAAAATGTATCAATTTTCTATAGAAATTTTTCCCCTAAAAGAAGGCTACAATTTTTTATAGAAAGGCAAACATTTTCTATAGAAAGGAAGGCAACAATTTTGTATATAAAGACATTATTTTCCAATGGACAATTTTTTCCCTTAAAAAAAGGCAACATTTTTCCCCCTTAAGAGAAGACAACAACTTTCTATAGACAATTGTTTCCTTAAAAAATTTTCTACTGAAAATGTTTTGCCTTATAAAAGGAAAAAAAAAAATAAATAAATAAGTAAATAAATAAATAAATAAAAAGGCAATAATTTTCCATGGAAAATTGTTTGGTTTAAAAAAGGAAATAATTTCAGCCTTAAAAAAGGAAATAATTTTCTTTGTGTCTTATAAAAGGCAAAAGAAAATAAAAAAAACAACTTCTTTTGCCTTAAAAAAGGGTAACAATTTTTTTAATAGAAAATTTTTTTCCTTAAAAGAAAAAACAATATTTTATAGAAAAGTTGCTTGCCTTAAAAAAAGCAACAATCTTCTATAGAAAATTTGTTTGACTAAAAAAAGGCAACAATTTTTATAGAAAATTGTTTGCAGAAAAGACAAAAATTTTTTTATTGAAAATTTTTTGCCTAAAGAAAGAGAATTCCCAAAAAAAAAACAAATATTCGTGACGGCAAAAAGGTTTCTTTAGAAAAATTTGAGTGTTGAAAAATAGTTTCCAGTTACTATGAAATATTATGCCAATTGTAGCGTACATATTTTTCTAATAGCAATTTCTGATTTATATTTATATTTAAAAATTACTCTTTTAAAAAATCAATTTAAAACTAAATTAAATCAACAAATTAAACCCATGTTTAGTTTTATATATTTGTTCTGAAGCACTATAATTATATTACATATAAATATTACATATAAATATAAATATATATAATATGAAAAGCAGCAAAATTATTTAAAATAAAAAAAAGTTGTTTAGGTCAAGGCCATTTTGTGACTTTTTATTATATATTGTTGATATTATTATATTGTTGATATTTAGACTCTTAACAATTCTGTGACCATGTGACAAAAGCTACAACAATCAATATATACTTGTACAATAATTTGTTGCAACAATACAAATATATATATATATATATTCTTTTTTTTAGTTAAATGTCTTTATTATATAAAATTTTTCTTTATAAACTTCGGCTGTATGATGACATTATGTACAGACATATTCGCATGGATATATGAAACGTAGTAAGTAATTGAATTAAAGAATTATACGAAAAAATTAAATAAACAGCCTTCATGATTTTTATATAATTGTTATATACTTCATAAGGTTATAATTAAAACATAAGAAATATGTACTTTAATGTGTGTTTACAACAATTGAAGAACAGCCCCTTAAACCAAACATTGACAAATCCTTCATAATAAAGTTATAATTTGTTACTCTCTTCCAGTGTCATTGATTATAAAATTATAGCTTGATAAATATGACTAAGTATTTCGTGTTAATTGCGGTATGTAACCCCACCTTCTACAGGCTACTACTCTTTAATATTTTTATCTAAAAATCTACATCTTACAACTAATTGCTTTAGATTGCTTTCAACCGTAATCAATTATATTATTTTTTTTTTGTTGAAAGTATCAAATTTCTTAGAAATTTGATTTATGTTTAATAAAATATTTTGTATCTTTTTTAATTCACACAATTTTTTAGCTTTAATTATGCGTAACACATTCACATATTTGCATGTAAATAATTAATTGTAATGAATTCAGTCAACTGTGTGCGTTTGTTTAAAAGTGTTTATTTAGTTTAATTTTAAAATTGAAATTGTAAATAATTAATAGTTTCCAAAATTGGATTTAATTACTTGTTCATGGCAAGTATTAAAATAAAAAAATAAAAAATTGAAACTATTTTAATATGCTACTCATACTTTTAAAGTTTAGAAAGGCATACAATTGCTGAAATAAATTTAAATTTTAAATCACTGAAATAAATCAAAAAAAGAAGAAAAAAAAAATAAATAAATATAATATTGCAGAATTTAATCAAATCGAATGATTTACATGTTCGTTTAATTAATTAACAGATTTATGTCGCAATTAATGGATACTTTTATTTATTTAAATACATACATGAATATTTATAGAACTTAATAAATTTTTATTTGATTTTCTATAAAAGATTTATTACCAGCACAGAAAATTCTTCCTCCCGGCAAGAAAAATTTCTAGAGGAAATTCTTTTCTTCAACACGAAAAATTTTCAGAAAAGAATTCTCTTCCCAAGCACGAGTCAATTTCTATAGAAAATTCTTCTCATCGAAATTTTTTTTCCCAATAAAAAAAAATCCCACAACTAAAATTTGTTTATTGAAAACATTTTTCGTAAATTAAAGAAACTGAAAATTTTTCTATAGCAAACTATTTCCACTGAAAATTTGTATTTAGAAAACTCTTCGCATTGAAAAATTTTCTTTACAAAACTATTCCTACTGAAAATTTTTCTGTACAAAACTGTTTCCACTAAAAATTTTCTTTTTTAGTAAACTCTCAACATGGGAAATTTTAAAATAGAAAACTGTTTTTATATAGAAAACTTTTCTCACTAACAAATTTTCTATAGAAAACTTTTCCCACTGACAAATTTTCTATAGAAAACTTTTCCCACTGACAAATTTTCTATAGAAAACTTTTCCCACTGACAAATTTTCTATAGAAAACTTTTCCCACTGACAAATTTTCTATAGAAAACTTTTCCCACTGACAAATTTTCTATAGAAAACTTTTCCCACTGACAAATTTTCTATAGAAAACTTTTCCCACTGACAAATTTTCTATAGAAAACTTTTCCCACTGATAAATTTTCTATAGATAACTTTTTCCACTGACAAATTTTCTATTGAAAACTTTTCCCACTGACAAATCTTCTTTAGAAAACTTTTGCCACAGACAAATTTTCTTTAAAAAACTTTTCCCACAGACAAATTTTCTTTAGAGAATTGTTGCCGCTAAAAAATTTTCTTAAGAAAACTTTTATTACTGACAATTTTTCTATAGAAAACTCTTCCTACTGAAAATTTTTCTATAGAAGACTGTTCCTACTGAAAAATTTTCCATCGAAAACTCTTCCTACTGAAAAATTTTCTATAGAAAACTCTTCCTACTGAAAAGTTTTCTATAAAAAACTCTTCATACTGAAAAATTTTCTATAAAAAACTCTTCCTACTGAAAAATTTTCTATAAAAAACTCTTCCTATTGAAAAATTTTCTATAGAAAACTCTTCCTATTGAAAAATTTTCTGTAGAAAATTCTTCCTACGCAAAAATTTTTTATAGTGAACTCTTCCTACTGAAAAATTTTCTATAGTGAACTCTTCCTACTGAAAAATTTCTATAGAAAACTCTTCTTACTGAAAATATTTTCTATAGAAAACTCTTCCTACTGAAAATATTTTCTATAGAAAACTCTTCCTACTGAAAATATTTTCTATAGAAAACTCTTCCTACGGTAAAAATTTTTTATAGTGAACTCTTCCTACTGAAAAATTTTCTATAGTGAACTCTTCCTACTGAAAAATTTCTATAGAAAACTCTTCTTACTGAAAATATTTTCTATAGAAAACTCTTCCTACTGAAAATTTTTCTATAGAAGACTCTTCCTACTGAAAAATTTTCCATCGAAAACTCTTCCTACTGAAAAATTTTCTATAGAAAACTTTTCCCATCAAAAAATTTTCTATAGAAAACTTCCTACTGAAAAATTTTCTATAGAAAACTCTTCCTACTGAAAAGTTTTCTATAAACAACTCTTCCTATTGAAAAATTTTCTATAGAAAACTCTTCCTACGGAAAAATTTTTTATAGTGAACTCTTCCTACTGAAAAATTTTCTATAGTGAACCCTTCCTACTGAAAAATTTCTATAGAAAACTCTTCTTACTGAAAATATTTTCTATAGAAAACTCTTCTTACTGAAAAATTTTCTATAGAAGACTCTTCCTACTGAAAAATTTTCTATAGAAAACTCTTCCTACTAAAAAATTTTCTATAGAAAACTCTTCCTATTGAAAAATTTTCTATAGAAAACTCTTCCTATTGAAAAATTTTCTATAGAAAACTCTTCCTATTGAAAAATTTTCTTCCTATTGAAAAATTTTCTATAGAAAATTCTTCCTACTGAAAAATTTTCTATAGCGAACTCTTCCTACTGAAAAATTTTCTATAGTGAACTCTTCCTACTGAAAAATTTCTATAGAAAACTCTTCTTACTGAAAATATTTTCTATAGAAAACTCTTCCTACTGAAAATATTTTCTATAGAAAACTCTTCCTACTGAAAAATGTTCTATAGAATACTCTTCCTACTCAAAAATTTTCCATAGAAAATTCTTCCTACATTCCAAAAATTTTCTATATATGGCTCTTCCCACTGAAAACTTTGTATAGAATACTTTTTTCATTTAAAATCTGCCTATAGAAAACTATTCCCACTGAAAGATTTTCTGTAGAAAGCTGAAGTTTTCTATAGAAAATTCTTCCCACTGAAAGATTTTCTATAGCAAACTATTCCCACTATAAATTGTCACCACCAACTTTTAGAAAATTTTCGATAAAAATCTTTTCCTATGTGAAATATTTTTTCCCTACCTGAATTCATTAAAATGAACTTCAGTTGAGCACACCGTGTTATACTTTCAAATTATTATTAATTTTATTCATTTCATTTGTGATGATTTTTGATTTTACATGGCTATTCGTTAAAGTCAAATGAAATAAATTCTTTATTTATTTTCAAAATTCGCTTTTCTTTGATATGCATTTTAAAAACCTTTAAACACACGCAAAGTTGAATTTTTTTAAATTTAAAATTTGTGAACCATCAATTATAAATTAGCAATTTGGTTGAAATATAAGTCAACACTGTTAGGACCCACACAAGAAGTTTAAGTTTTTCATAGGAAAATAAGTTTTCATAAAAAAACTAATCAATTGACAAAATTTCAAAAAAAAAAAAAAAAAAAAATTACTACAGATTCAAAGCCTCAACACAACAAAACATGTTTGTAAAACTACCATTACCGGCTTAATGAAATTGATCGTGCACTGATGCACAAACCAACACCAACTATCAATTTCTAAATAAATTCTAATAAAATAAACTGTATCTTTATATTTTTGTTGTAATCTTTTTTACCGTTGTCAATACAAATTAAATATTAGATACTTTTGTAGCAATAAATAAATTTATGAAAAATATCTAGAAAAATTCTCATAATATGTGCACAGACAACAACTTGACAATAAAGCGAAGTATTTCCGTTTCACATTTCAATAAGAATTTCAAAGAAAAACTGAAATTAAATCAAATGCAACGTGGTATTAGAAACAAATTAACACCAAGCAGAATAATTTGAAAGGTTGTCAAAACTTTTGTTACACTGTGATTGAACACAATTTGTTCTGTGTTACAAAACATCCTGTTATTTTTAGTTCTTACAATTAATTTTTATTTTTTTTTTAATATTAATTATTTAATAGGAAAAATTTAATTGCAATTGTCAGATCATTAAATATTAATTAAATCGTTTAGTTTTTTAAGAACGGCTGTCGATAAAGAAGTAATTAATTGTGTTATTGAAATAACAAATATGCGTGTGTTAATAGCACACTATGGGGCAAAATTAATTTTTTTAAAAAATTTGTTTGAAGAAAATTATTCCCTCTTTAAAGGACAGAAATTTTCGCACTTAACAATTTTCTATAGAAAACTCTTCCCATCGAAAAATTTTCTATAGAAAACTCTTCCCATCGAAAAATTTTCTATAGAAAACTCTTCCCATCGAAAAATTTTCTATAGAAAACTCTTCCCATCGAAAAATTTTCTATAGAAAACTCTTCCCATCGAAAAATTTTTTATAGAAAACTCTTCCCATCGAAAAATTTTCTATAGAAAACTCTTCCCATCGAAAAATTTTCTATAGAAAACTCTTCCCATCGAAAAATTTTCTATAGAAAACTCTTCCCATCGAAAAATTTTCTATAGAAAACTCTTCCCATCGAAAAATTTTCTATAGAAAACTCTTCCCATCGAAAAATTTTCTATAGAAAACTCTTCCCATCGAAAAATTTTCTATAGAAAACTCTTCCCATCGAAAAATTTTCTATAGAAAACTCTTCCCATCGAAAAATTTTCTATAGAAAACTCTTCCCATCGAAAAATTTTCTATAGAAAACTCTTCCCATCGAAAAATTTTCTATAGAAAACTCTTCCCATCGAAAAATTTTCTATAGAAAACTCTTCCCATCGAAAAATTTTCTATAGAAAACTCTTCCCATCGAAAAATTTTCTATAGAAAACTCTTCCCATCGAAAAATTTTCTATAGAAAACTCTTCCCATCGAAAAATTTTCTATAGAAAACTCTTCCCATCGAAAAATTTTCTATAGAAAACTCTTCCCATCGAAAAATTTTCTATAGAAAACTCTTCCCATCGAAAAATTTTCTATAGAAAACTCTTCCCATCGAAAAATTTTCTATAGAAAACTCTTCCCATCGAAAAATTTTCTATAGAAAACTCTTCCCATCGAAAAATTTTCTATAGAAAACTCTTCCCATCGAAAAATTTTCTATAGAAAACTCTTCCCATCGAAAAATTTTCTATAGAAAACTCTTCCCATCGAAAAATTTTCTATAGAAAACTCTTCCCATCGAAAAATTTTCTATAGAAAACTCTTCCCATCGAAAAATTTTCTATAGAAAACTCTTCCCATCGAAAAATTTTCTATAGAAAACTCTTCCCATCGAAAAATTTTCTATAGAAAACTCTTCTCACCGAAAAATGTTCTATGGAAAACTCTTCCCACTGAAAATTCTTCTCAACGAAATATTTTCTTCAGAAATCTTTTTCCAATGCTTTAAAATATTTTCTGTCTTACTTTTTTGTTTCTAACTCATAGTGTTCTGTTATTTTTATTTTTGTTTTTTTAAAACAATAGTTAAAAATTATGTTGTAAATTGAATAATAAAAACAGAAGCCTAGACTCTATATCGATTATTAGCTAAGATTTCGAAAAAATGCATACAAAATTAAAACAAATCATAAAATTGACAATTAAAATAATTTGGTTGTTAATAAACTAATTAAATCAATTACTAAAGCATAAACAAAGATTTTTTTATTAAAAGCAAAAAGAAACAAAAATTTATTCAAGAAAAAACGTTAAATTTAATGCGGTTAAAATTACATGTCTAAAATATATTTGTTTGTGATTTTTGTTTATATTGTTCACTTTAAAGCCGGCTTATGAAAGCACTAAGTATTAAAAAGTTTCCGGTTAAAAACTATAAACGTACACAAGAAATAATATATAAAATTCTTAAGCAAACACAAAATCAAAATACAAAGCAAATACAAATTTCAAACACAATTAATTTTGTGTTTGGTGTAAAAAAAGCTTTAAGTTTTGCTGTGTGTTTTTCTTTTTTGAGCTACCCTTTTTTATTAGGGGTTTTTCTGCTTGTGGCTTTGGGCAAAGCTTCAATGAAAATTTGTTAGCTTTAATGTTTACTTAGTGCTACAAAGTCTCATTTAGAATTGTGTACTTGTTTTGCTGTTTTTCCCTCAATGTAGTGTTTTTATTTTATTTTCTTATTGTTTTGTTTTTGATTTTTCTTAACATTAAAGTACTATAAATATTGCAGCCAGTTGTCAAATTGATTCAAACCATAAGTTGCTTTAAGCTTTAAAACATTACAAAAAAATCTTAAATTTTTTAACGTTATTTTTAAAAAAAATAATCTAAACAAAATGTTTAAATTGGTAAGAGAATTTAAAGGATTTTTATTCATTTTTTATCTAAAGAATTATATAAAAATGGAGTTTGTGTTTTTAATTTTTAAATGAAAATCAACGCTTGAAAAACAAAAGACTTAAACAACAAACATGGAAAGTGGTTTAGTGTTGACGAAAAATATTTAAAAAAATAATAATAAAAATAATTTTGCGTGTGTGGAATCAGTGTTTATGAGCTATAGAAAAACAATTGAAGTATACATATTTTAATTAGAATAAAAAAAAAATTATAAAAAATATAAGTGAAGTGAATTTAGCGCTGTATCACATTGTTGATTCTAATTAAATAGCACTAAAAAGAAACTGTAACTATAGGAATTCTTATTCATTTTCTAAATCTAATGACACTGAAAACAGATCTTCTTATACAGATTTCTCAAAATATATGATGCCAATAATTTACTATTAAGCAAACGCCGACTGAGGTCATATATTATTATAGTTCAGAATTTTAGGATTAAATGAACTATTATTCCTAATAGGAATCTCGAATTTAAAAAGTCAGACACGTTTGGGATTAAGATCTGACAGTAAGATCTGTTAATCAATCAATTAATTCAATTAATTCTCAAATTAATATTAATTTTGATCTTCTCTTAATTTTGACCGTTCTCGAGTTGTGGTAAAATATACACGTATAATCGCTTTATTAATGGGGAAATATTAGACATGCCCATAAAAAAAATCACAACCCGTGTAGCAGGTCAAATTCCATCTACTCAAAAAAATTTTTTTGTCGACCAGTGTTATTTGTTGCTTGTTTTAAAGCCGAAAATGTCTAATCTAGGTTCCATCCCGAAAATAATATAAATTTTATTCCATTATTACTGCACGATTTTAATATTAATAATGATGTTCTTCAATGTAATTAATATTTTTTTTATTAAAACTTATTTAATTTGAACAATATTTTTACTATATTGAGCAATAAATTCTTCATATTAATTATTATGTTATTTAATACAATTAATTTGTTTTAATTTAATAATTATGGAACATTTTTTTTTATTTATTTTTATTTATTTGTTTTTATTTATTTGTTAAATAAAATTGCTCATAGCTTTGTTTGTCATATTGAACAACAAATTCATAAAAGTTTAATTACAATGTTTTGTTATATTAAAAATATTTCTATAACAATTGTTTACTAGAAAGCCACCAATAAATAGTTTTGGAAATATGAATAAATTTGTCTAATACTTCGATGTTTTTAATAAAATATTTATCACAATTAACATACCATTGTGATTGAAATAAATATTTTCTTAATGATGAACATGTTTAGTTACAAAATTAAGTTTTTATTGGAGAAAGGAACCAAGGGCAGATTCCGGAAAATTATTATTACCACTAAATGTTGAATTAAAAAATGTTTAGATTTTGTTAATTTGAAGAATATTTTTTTTTTCATAAAATTTCTTACATCAAAAATTTATTTTTAACAAATTAATTAAAATAATATTTAAAAGAAATAATTGATTTTAATTTAAAAATATATATATATGAACGGAATTAAGTAATTTGAAAAATAAATTTGTTACATAAAATAGTTTATAATCATGGTTTATAATCATATATAATTATTAATTATCAAAATAGTTTGTCGTATTAAACAAATAGAATTGTCTTAATAAATCATGCATCAAATTAAACAAAAAATTCTTTAACATTAAACAATTGCATTTAATTGCTAATATTCGTTGCAATAAAAAATTCACTTCTTATGAGTCGACTTTTTTGAAGGAAAAAAAAGCCATTGTATAAATTTTTTAAAGCAGATTTAAATTTAATAAATAAAATTTTTAAAATAAAATTTTAATACAAGGTCCAACAAATCGTTATTATTAAATAATGTGGTAAATCTCTGAGAATATTGTTTCTCAAGTTTAACACACTGTTTTTCTTCAAGTATTCAATAAAGAAATAAACATCCTGTCTTAAATAATATATTTCATATAATTATTTCTAAAATAATTTAACATTAATTTTCTAGATCGCTGTTTTCTCTGCTCTCTTCGCCGTTGCTTCTGCTGGCTATTTGGGTGGTTATGGTTTGTCTGCTCCTGCCTATGCTACCTCTTATCATGCTCCCGCCGTTGTAGCAGCACCAATCATTAAATCTTATGCTGCTCCCATTGTACATGCTGCTCCCGTAATTAAGACCTACGCCGCACCCGCTGTTGTGCACGCTCCTCTTGTTAAGGCGTATGCTCCCGTAGCCACTTCTTATGCCAACACTTATAAAATCTCTCAAAAAGCTATTCCTGTAGTACATGCTGCTCCCGCTGTTGTAGCTGCTCCCGTCATTAAATCTTATGCTGCACCAGCTGTTTATGCTGCTCCCGCTTATGGTTTCGGTCATGGTTTGTCTTATGGTCATGCTGGTTACGGTCATTCCATCTATCATTAAATTCTTAACACAACCAATTGAAAAATTTCTTATGTGTTCACATGCCAACGATTAAAAAATTTGTTTTAATTTTTATATGACTACTGTGCTCTTTTCAACTTCATTATTTTTTTTATTATTTAATTTAACTCATTTCTTCTTTTTTAAAGAAATTTTCAAAAATTTCTTTTACTTTAAATCTTGTCAAGACATTGCATATTTTGTGTGGAACTATAACATATTTTTTACCCTTTAAGTATTAAAAATTTAAAAGAACAGAATGAAAGAAAAAAAAGTCGTTATTAAGTGAGTTTTTTGTAAATTATAAAAATTCTTTATTTTTTTGTTAAATATATTTTAGAATTATTTTTTTAACACAAAAAACTAAAGAATGAATGAATGAAAAAGAGAGAGAGAGAGTGTGTGTACCTGTATATTTATTTCATAATTATTTCATTTATGATTTTTCTTTGAGATTTTTTTGAGTTTTTTCTAGCCGAATTAAAAATAATATTTCTTAATATTAATAAAAATAAAATCGTTTGTTTCCCGATAATATGTATTATACGAAAATGTAAATATTTTATAGAAAACAAAAACAAATCATGAGTTTGTTTTTAATATCTTGTAAATAAAAATTATGATAAAATACTAAAGAGTGGAAGGTGTTTTATTGATAAAATAGAATAGTAATGGCTGGGTTTAATTATGAAAAAATACAATGTTTTTCCCAAAAAGAACTAATTTTCAAAAAGAAAAAATTATTAAATGTTGGAAAAAATAAAATTTATCCAAAATATAAACGTTTTTGAAAAAAGGAAAAATTAAAAAAATGTTGCAATTAGAAAATCTCCACAGCTTTTACGCCTACTCACAGTTTTCAAAAAAATATTTAGATATTTTAGTCAATAGTAATCATTAAATATTTTTGAAATATTAAAAAAGAAAGAAAAAACATCAAAATTTTGAAACTGAAATTTATGTCAACTTTGACCCACTGTAACGTTGCATATGTTAAAATATTCGAAAGGCCTTACTTCTTTTCTATTTAAATTCCAATTACTTATACTTATGCTTATACATTATATATTTTTAGATCTACTCTACTGTGATTTTTTTTTATTAAGCAACTATTTCTTCGATTGAAATTTCGATTGATATATAAATATTTCAGGAAATATTCCATAAAGTTTTTAAAGCAGAGGAGTATTCCCCTTAGGAAAAGAGTTATGGAATCTTAAAATAAAGCGTCTGAGACAAAAAAAAACATTTTTTCATACGACATTAAAGTTTGAAGTAGCGTAGTTTCAGCTCTGTAAAAAATATTGCAAGGTATCCTTTTTTGCATTTTAATAGAGATCAAGTGTCTCTGTTTATATTTAATTGTTTTGTAATTATTACTGGACTTAGTAGCAAAATCGTACTTAGTTTCTTAAAATTGTTTTATGATTAAAACTTAAGTATACTTTTTCTTTCCCTTAAGTTTTTCCTAAGTATGAATATTGTTTGACGTCTAAAAAAATATTTATTGAAAATAAACAAAAATAAATAAAAATACAAAATCGAATAAAATTATTTTAAATCTAAAAATAAACAAAATTCAAAATACGCTCTAAATTTATAATTTCTTTGTCGCTATGTATTTTGGACCAACACCTCTTTAATTTTACAGCCCATAAGCCTAAGATTTCTTTTCATCTTTCACATTTTTTAAAATTGTTGTTTTTTTATTTATTTTTGGTGCTACATTAGAATGGCATCAAAAAATATTTTGTACAAAAGAGTAAGTTCGATATTTACGAATAATTTTTTCATTACCATAAGCAAATAGCAATCTAAATTAAAAGATATAAAAAAAAAAACATAACTAAAATAAAACATACCTAAAAAAATTTTGTTGGAAAATTGAGACCATCCCATTGTAAATACATACAAACTTAAAGCCCTTTGTTTATTTTCTTAACAACTTAAGTATTAAACTGTAAAACGAAACAATACTTAGGTGCGAATTTTAACTTAAATGTTTCTTAACTAAGTTTACACTTAAGTATACATTTATTTACTTAAGGGAACAGCATAAAACCGGGCCTTAAATTTGAATTTAAACATCAGTCGAAGCTCTTAAACCCAAACTTAAACTTAAATCTCGGATCTGCGAAACTAAAATTTAAGTTGCCGTTTTAATCATAGCTCTCGTTTAAATAAAATTTAATCCAATTAACGCTTTAATAGTGGCTGTATTTCAAAACTAATTTCGTCTTTAATAAAGGCTTTATTGAAGCTTTATTCGTGTCTCTATATAGATTACACAGTGGGGCAGAATCGAAATTTTTTGGAAATAAATCTGTAACTTCTGATCGGCCGGTTGGATTTTCATAAAATTTGGTATAGGCATAGCAGAGGAGTGGTTAGAAGGGGGGCACAACAATCCCCCGAGGGGCGGAGCTAAGGGGGCTCAAAGTTAGGTACCTCTGACATAAAAAATTTATAATCGCTTGCAAAATTTTTGTTTCTCGTCCGATTTTAAATATTTTTATATATTGTTATTTATCTCTTATAGTTTTCGAGTTATTTGCGTTTGAATTTTTAAGCATCATAATTTTGCATGTTTTTGGTCCAGTTTTTTTCATATATATCCTAGTATTTCCGACCGATTTTATTAGTTTTTTTCTTAACTAGTTAAAGAACAAAATTATCTATTGAATAAAAAAAAATTTATATCTTTACCGAGTCCAAAAATAAGCGATTTTGGATTTGAAAATTGCAAAAAAGACGACTTTTTGCGTTTTTTTTAGCCGAAAAAGTATCTACACTCTTTTTTATCTAAAATAAAATATTCTTTAGCAATATATAATAATTTTGCACTTTTCTGAAAGGTAACTTCACAGAGATGAGTTTATTATATCCAATGTAGTAGCATGGAATTAAATATGAACAGTTCTGAGTGCATAAGAATGCACTTTTTGGTACTTTATTCATTCTTCTTGGGTACTTTGTGAACTTTTTTTATATTAAACCTAGAAACATAAACTTTAATATAAGTATGCGGTCCTAAATTAGTGTGACACCACAAATGTAGATTTTGTAGTGTTTTTGCGTTCTTTTGATAGTACTTCTTGATTAATCTCTAATATTCAGCCTAGAAACATAAAACTGAAGATGTATGGTTCTAAATGAATGAGAATTAAAAGAGGCCTTTTGGTACATTTTTGTTATTCCAATATTAAACTTAAAAACATGAAATTAAAGATATATGGCAACCTCTTCTATTCACATTCTTCTCTACTAAAAAAATAATAATATAAATAGTTTGGTGGTCTTGGAACCTTAAAAAACAACTGATATTGATATCAAACGAATATTCTAAACCAAAAACATAGAAATAAGTTTAAATTTAGTATTCTTTCAGAAATATATGAAACATGCATTTGGTATTTTTTTAAAATTCTGTTATTTATTTTACTTTTTTTTGCTTTTTAACTAAAATATTTTAAAATTGTATTGTTTTTAATGCTGACATAATATCTGATGAGAACGAATGAAAATTTATTTATAAAACTGTATTTCTCCTGCACTCTATTTAACGCAGTTCCTTTTGTATGTGTATTCTTGTACAACAATATTTTCGGAACGATTTATTTTGTAAGAACTATATGAGTCTAATAAATAAATTTAAACAAACAGGTTATGGGCCGCATGTCGCACGTATATTTTTTTTCGGAAAATTTTTTTTCACGAAGCAAAAAGATGGCTAGTCTTCCAGTAGGATTTTCGTTGGAGCGTTTAAGAGGACGCGAGAATTTCGATGTATGGAAGAGGCAGGCCAAATCTTGTCTTATTATTAAGGGCTGCTGGAAGATTGTGACAACTGACGTAGTCCATGTCGCTGATGCTCCCTTGAATGAACATGCTTTGGCGGTAATTACTTTAATGGTGGATCCATGTAATTATGGACATATTGTAGCAGCCACAACTGCCAGAGAAGTTTGAGTCGATATGGTAACATATCTCCTCCTTCAAGATGCTAAATTTGATGCGCACACTTCAGAGAAAGGAGCGGCTTTATACAGTAGGAACATCAAGTAGAGGAAGAAGAAAATAATTTAGTGCTATATTTGGTATTTACTCGTATATTAAGAAAAATTATTTTTGAATTGAAATGTTAATTATTTACAAAACTGTATTTCTCCTGCACTGTATTTAATACAGTTCCTTTTGTATGTATATTCTTATAAAATATTTTACAACCAAAAATATCCTATAGAAATTCTGTTGTACTGATATCTCTCGCCCAACATTTTCAGAAATATGAATTTTCAAGGAGTAAAAGCATCTAAAAAAGATACTTCATACATCTCCTAGAGTGAAAAATATAAGAACAAAATTTATATAGTTTTTTTTTAACCCATAAAAATAATTTCAAATTTTATGAAATGCGATTTTTTATTTGGGTGATATATATACTTTGGTAGTTTTTTGGTACTCTGTGTTATTTAATAATGAACTCATAAAGGGTTACCAAGCGGTATCATACCCCACTTCTTGTATATTCCTTATTTAAATATAAAGCTTCATTTTCTGAAGATACCAATATTACAACTGTTTCTACGTGAGTTAAGTGTTCCACTTTTGTTATTACATTTTATTTTTTATAAATAAGAAGTTAAAGGTTTATATCTGGTCTATGAGTTAAATTTTTATATTTTATTTTTTATATTTTAATATTGTATTTACATTTTTTTTCTTTTAATTTCAGGTATGTTGTATGTAAATTGATAAAACAAAAAATCTCAAACTTTTTTGGGTAAGAAATATAATTTGATATTGAGTACTTTCATTATTTACTAAGAAAATTAAAACTAATTTTATTAGTCATTTACAACCTAATAAAGTATTTATTTAAATCTAACTTCAATTAGTTGTATTTAATAACTATAAAGGTGATTAAGATTTAATTTAAAGCTACAATTATAGCACTATTTAATTCTTGTTACACACATTTTTTTTACAACCTGCAAACGTTAATAAATATACGTTTCTTTAAACCACGGATGGCAAACACAGCACAATTATACATTTTGTACATTTTTATATATCAGTTGTTACCGTGGTACTACCACAACTCATTTGGTACAATTTGATATGATCATATTTATTTTTTATTTAAGCAGCAAGATAAACGAACTATTTTTAAAATATCAAGCAATAATATTGAGGATGTACTCAAAATCATCTTCATAAGTAAATCTTAATATTTTATAAATACATTCATTTGGAAATGTAATTAGATTATAGATAAATACATGTATTTCTACTAAGATAAACTTTTTTCCTAAACAAGAACGCTCCAGACAAATGTAATGTTTTAAAGTAAATATTTCAGAAAATAATGTTTACATTGATGTACTCTTTTGTGGTATATTTTTTAGCAAATAATATTGACAGGAATTTTAAAAATTCCTCAAAAAGTGTACAAATGTTCTCGAAATATTCTCGACTTAATTTACGATTTAAATTTTTATAAAAGTTAAAAAACCTCACAAAGTATTTAACTTTAAACGTTAGATCTCCTTACCAAACGGATTTTATTGGATCGTATCTAAAATGAAAGCCAATTATGGCCCTTTTAAAGGCAATAACTCAAAGATAAAATATTTATTTAAAAATGCACTCGTAATGTAATTGCATCTTTACAATGCATTTTTGATAAATTGTTATCCCTTCAATTTTAATTTTCTTTTAGTATACTAAAGTCTAATATATTTACTACAAATTGCAATATTCATTTTTTGGGACAAGGTTATCTACTATTTTTAATATTTTTTTTTTTTTTTCAGAAAAAGTGCAACAGTTTTTTCATACAAAATTAATTTTTTCCATAATATTTTTGATTTTTAATTTTATTGATTTTGGCTGATATGTAATTTAAAGTGTTCATAACTCTTTAACTATACGTCGGATTTTACTGATTTAAATACCAGAGTAAAGTCCATCATGATAAATATGGTAAATGTAATTGCCGATAAAAATTATAAATATTGTTTAATTTGAAAATAACCATTTTTTAAAGATGCACTCACAACAATATTGCAATTTTTAAATACATTTTTAATAATTTTCTACCCTTTGTAAATATTTTGACTTAATATTTTTATTACACAGTAAATTAGTAATTATTCTGGGACAAGAAAGTATTATACCACAAATAATAAATTAAGAAATGTAATGACTAATATTAAATATAAAATAAAATCACAAAAATTAAAAACATACACAAATTATAAAGAACAAATTAGAGCGCTATATTCGGCTCCACCGAATTTTTTATACCCTTCGCCTCATCTTACCAACAAATAATAAAATTTACGCCTTAGAGTATGCTTTCATATTTTGTAACGTGTAGTTACAAATATTGCACCGCCAACATATTAACATATTGTAGCTACTTTAATAGTTACAATGCAATGAGAAAATTTATAATTCTCATTGGGTTTATATAAATTTAGACATAAATAATCGAGATTGGGACGATGCATGGGAGAAAGAACCGAAATACCGTTCTTGTTACACTTTGCTCTTAGGGATCAAAGTATCACCAGATATGCCCAAAGTTCTTTCTTCCGAACCGTAGCCGAACCAATAGTTAGATGACCGAGAGCGAGAATTTATCTCATCGGATTGTATTTGGAGGCCGAACATTGTAGTTAGCCGACAAAGAGCCAAAGAATTTATATCATCGAATTTATTTTATTGTATTTTATTGTCAGAAACTGTAGTTAGCCGACCGAGAGCCGAAGAATTTATTTCATTGGATTGTATTATGTGTGTAAAATAGCTCATACGATCCAAACTAGCCGATTGAGAGCCGAGGAATCTGATTGCACTTTGAGGACGAAAACTGTAGTTAGCCGACTTATCTCTCGTAACTAGGTATCAGTGTGACCATTTTAGCATTTTGGCAGCAAAATTTAGCATTTTTTAACCCGTTTTAGCTGCAAATTTTTCATTTAGCATTTGGCATATTACTTAACAGTTTTTAATAATATATTTAACATTTTCTAGCATATTTTAAAATAAGGAAAAATTCAAATATTGAAATTAAATGTTTATACTATTGTCTGCAAGTATAGATATTAATGAAAATAGAAGTAATTTTAATATCAGCACCAGTAAAAAGTCATTAAATTATAAAAAACGAACAAGTATTAAATGCATAGGTAAAAAGAGTATTTAGTCCGTTTCGTGATTTTAATAAAAACGGAAATTAGAAACCGTATTAAATACAATTGTTATAATCCTTATAATTAGATGCGGTCTAAAAATTTTAAATACATTTTTTCAGTTTTGCAAAAGACTTTTTTGAAATAGAGGTAAATATACCTTCATGAAGTATTTAGTTTTTAAGCAGACAAATGTTTTATTTGCAAACAAATGCCATTTTAATAGAAGTGATCATGCATGGCTTCATAACCGGTCTATACACAGTAACGATACGCATGAACAGAAGTTTAAGAATTTTAAAGGGATACAGTCCGCAGTAGATGGTACAACGGAACATTTTATTTTTTTAGGTTATGAGAAGATATTAAGGAACTGTAAGTGTTAAAACAATTAATTTTCCACTGCACACTGCAATTTGCAAAGTTACTGAATTAAAATAACTGAGTGATGCAACTAACTACAAACTGGAGAATATTGTAGACTTCATTATTATTCTTCTACTTACATTCTTCTGTTCTGTTTTTGTTACTGAATAATGTCAACATTATAAAAAATTGATACGAAATAAAAATATTTGCTAAAAAAGTACTTTATTAATCTATCGTTATTTTTTTTTTTTGCATTTTTAAATAATTTTTAGCATTTTTTAGCTTTATTTAAATGCGAAATCTGGTCACACCACTAGGTACCGTTTCGTCGTTGTTCGTATAATGAAGGAACAAGGAAGCTCTGTGGTAACAGTCAAAGGAAAGAAGAAACTGGACAGACTGAAAAATAATCTAAATTTTTTTCCAAACTACAAAAATATTAACACAAAATTAAAATTATAAAATAAAAATTGCTTCCTTAAAAAACAACAACTCTGATAACTTCCGATGACTACTAAATTTATATACATAAGTTTGTATGTAGATACATTCTTATACAAAAAACAACAACGCTGGGTCCATTGCACTGCTTCTGTTTTCAACTAAAAAACGTTCAAACATACATATAAAATAATTTTGCATATGTATACGCAATAAACAAGCAAGCAGTAGCTTATACAAAAAACAAAAATACTGAAAGTCATTTCAATGCCTTTTATATATGTTTGTGTGTGTTTATTTTTAATATTTTTTTCAGACTTTTGCCTATAACTCGATAGTTTATTGACCGATATGGTTAATTCAAAAAACCGAAATTTTAGAAAAATATTTATGACCGATCTATATAAAACTAATTCCGAAGCTTATATAAAAGCTTCAGAAAGTCCAAAAATGCATTTTGATCGATATCTCAATCGATTTTATTTATTTCTTCCGCAAAAACATTTCAAGAAAAGATTTCGAATTTTCTGTGCAAAAACGAAGTCGCTGGCTTATGTAGGGGCTTAGAAAAGTCTAAAATAAACACGTTTTTAGAAGCATTTTCAGTTTTTTGCGATATCTCGACCATGGATGGACCGATTTGTTTGATTTCTACTAGTGTTATTCTAAGGAATATTCCCTATAATCTAATGTTTAAAACATATATATCCGATAACTGGGGTTTTCTAAAAAGTTATTTTAACAGATAGACTTGCATCATTATATCGACTTCTCTCTCAATAAGGATCCAGAAAATATATACTTTTTGGGATCTTAGATGAATGCTGTAAAAATTACAAATGGAATGACAAACTTATATGCATACTCTTTATAGCTGTGATGAAGGGTATAAAAATTAATTTTTATGAAAAAATCTTGACATATTTTTTAAAATAGTGAATTATCTTGTTTTAGAACAATTTATTTTACAATTTTTAACATTATAATTTTTATCATATAAAAGGTAGACTAAAATTGAAAGGGTATTTTTTTAATTCAGCCTAAAAATGCAATTGCATTATGAATGTATTTTTTAGTGATAAAATTAGTTTTCAATTACTGTGTTTAAAGATGACATATTCATCTTTTATCTAGAGATATTTTCAAAAATTTTAAATTTTTTTTGTCTTTTTAGAAAAGGATAATTCAGAATAAAACCGCGGTGTTTTTAAAATACCAAAAAAAAAAAAAAAAAAAAAATAGAAAAAATAGAAAAATGAAGATATTCAAATAGTTCCTTAAGGTTTGTGTATGCCGAATATAAAAAAAGATCTGAGGCCGTAAGGAAAATTTATAAGCGTTCTCTCATGGAATTAATAGTATTAAATAAAGACTTTACTTTTCAACTGGACTTACTGAGATTTTCCAGACGTCTCAGACCAGATTTCTCTACTGTATCGAGCTTAATTTATACACAAGATTTGAACTCAACAAAATTGTTGCTGCAAATTTAAAATTGCATATAAGATTTCTATTAAAATTATTCAATATATATGTAATAAAAAAAAATATTGAAAAATTTGGTACCCCCATGGTCGAAAAAGTACATTTGATTTGTACGGTTGTAAGCCATTTTCCATCCCTGCTTTAAACCATGAAATATAAGAAAAAAATGCAACAGTAGCTAGAGCCTTTTAACAAGTTGGTTTATTGGTTTATTTCTTAACACACCAGCAAATCCGTTAATAATTTAACAACTGACAACAAGCAAACCGTATACAAGCTAAAATACTTTTGTTTTTGTCTAGTGTTGATTTCGATAATGTGTGTATGCAAGTACATGTTTATGTACGTGCAATAAAACATGAACTTCATGTTGAAAGATAAAATAATCTAAATTAATCATGGAAAGTTAAGTAAACAAAAAGACATGTACACAAAAAATAGTTTAACAATAAGTCTTAAATAATAAGTCGCACTGGCTTTTAGCAACATGAATGAAAGAAAATGCAAAAATTAATATTAAATAAAAGACAAATCATTCATGAGTTTTAAAATGAATTTTAAAGATACAACAAATAAATCTCAATTTAATTTTACTTATACTAAAAGATAAAAAAAAAAATATTAAAAATTAAACCCCTGTAACAACAACATTTTGTACGTTATTAACAGTTTTTAAATTTTATAGCTGTTTTAGCCTTAAAAGAGCTTTAAACATATAATATTTTTAAAATTATATATTTTTTATTTGGCCATTTCTGCTTTAAATTAAAACAATAGTCACAAAAACAGCAAAAAAAAACAAAAGACTTAAGAAACAAAACATACATACACCACTAGTAAACTGCGATCAATAACTTAAGTTAGTTGGGGACACATGTTTTCTTTTTTTTTTAATTCGTGGCAAGTTATTAAATAAATAACGATTATGGTTTTACTTCTCATTTTTGTTTTTTTAATATTAAATTCATTTCAAATGAATTTAATTTGGTTTTAAACATTTTCGTTTTATTACTCAATTTATTTGGTTGCAAAATAAAGTTTTTTTGTTTTAATGAAAAGCAATTTTATGTTAAATTTTTTTTAATAAAAAATGAAAAAATTAAGTAAATATTTTAACTATTTCTGTAATAAAAACTTTTATTTAAGAGTTTTTTTCTTAAAAGAAATCCAAACAAAAAGCCGAAATAATTGACACATTGAAATTAGATTTTCTTTGATTATAAAATTATAGTGTATTTTACAAGTGTTTTTTTGTGTATTAGTTAGAATTTAATTTAATGCACATTTAATTAAGAGTTGTTGTTACAACTTAAAAAAACAATTGTTTTTCTGTTTTGTATTGCTATCAAATCATTAACCTCTATTAATTCATGAAAAAAAATAATAATAGTAAATATGATGCTACTACTCGTATTTCATAATAATCTTTAATAATTAAAAAAAAATTATAATGATGCTTATTAGTGTGATAAAATAAAAAGGGCTTAAATGCCATTATGGTGGATTAAGATTCATAGAAAAAAAAAACAGAAAATATCTGATTATTACCCAGCGCTGCAATAAAAAAATTGCCTCAATAATTCTAACGCAAAATGAAAGTAGTTTAGCAAAACCTCAAAAAAAAAAAAATTTTACAAAGTTAGTGCGAATTTCGAAGTTCAAAATTTTTAGAGCACTTTTTTTACTATGGTTGGAAATAAAAAAAAAGCATTTAAATTATTTAATCCAAATGTTATTATATGTTGTTGTCTTATAATAGGTTTTGACTGTATGCCACACCCTTTCTACGCCCATTTTTGTCATAATATTGTTTAATAATGACAAGTTAAATAAACTTGACCTTATGTTTAAACTACTGAACCGTTTAAAATGAAACTTGTTACGGAAAAGATTTTTTTATTCGAAAACTATTTTTTAATAAGGAAAGCTCATAAATCAGTAAAATAAGGCAAAGTCAAAATACGCCACCAAACAGTTATTTAATCATTTTTTAAGTATGCTTTCATTTTTGTAATTTTATCCTATACCAACAAATATGATGCGTTTACACTGCAAAATGGTACGAACTCCACTTAGAATATCCATTCGATTCAGAATTAGTTATTATTTGACAATTAAAGATCTACTCTCTACTATTAAATGTCCATGCGTCTGATCATAATCGACTATATATTTCTTACATTCTTTGTAATTTAAATATTAAAATGTGTTTTAAAAAGCTATTATTCAGAAATAGCAAAATAAAAATTATTGGTAATAATAAAAAATCTTAAGAATTTAATATTTGTGAATTAATTTTTTCACTTTTGTTTTTATAAGATAACTAAATTGTGTTTTAATATTAAAAAGTGAAAATAGAGACCTTAAAACAAATCTTTTGATTATTTTTATTAGTATAAAAAAATTCGCGATTTAAGGAATCTTTTGATTTAAAAATTTGCTTGATATAATTCGTTTCCTTTCGTAGGATGCATAGTATCAGTTAAATCGGTTGAATAATGTGACTACTCATACATTGGAATCAATCTTATTATGAAAAGTGAGCGTAAAAAGGGAGAAGCATTCAATAATAACTCTACATAATGACTAAGAGCAGCTTTGCTATGAGAACCCATAATACTTTGAAATTTACTGATTTAAATATTTTTTTACCTTAACACATAATGAAAAAAAGTACTCCAAAATATTCGAAGTTTCAGAGTACATAAAATCAAAATTTTGAACTAACTTTGCAAAACCTTTTGGAGATTTAATTTATCTGATAACAAACTTTCGTTTCCTGTTGAAATTATTAACGACCCAAAATTATATATAGCGTTATTTATTCATATATTGATCTGTAATGCAATTACTGTAGATCAAGTATGCAATACGGGATTTGTTTTTTTAAATTTGAAACTTCTGCAAATAATTATGAGTTAATTAATTAATTAATTAAATAACTAATTAATTAATTAATTGATTGATTAACTAATTAATTACTTAATTATTAATTAGTTAATTGAAAAGAAGCAAACTTATTGACTAATTGATAAAACTTCTATTAAGTTTATTTAAAAATATATAATATAAGCAACCCTAACAAAAATCTAATGTAAAAGATCTAATTTGGTCAGAAAAGAAACAAATTCGACATTACTATTATATATTTTGTTTACTAACACTCTAGAAGACTTTAACTCCTTGGTTTTTAATTTAAGTTCAAATATTTTTTTCGTGTCCGTTATATACTGAAATTACTTAGTTTTAAAAGGCCTAAGATGAAAATAATTTTGAATTCGCAACCTCCTGTTTTACATTTTTTGAATTTAATCTCTTAAAGCAAATAACTAATTGCGTTTAAAATACTTTTAACCTTTTAAATGTTGATAAGCAATAATTATTGCACTAATGCTAAATATCACTATGTTGGTCATAACTCTGAGCAGTTTTTACAAATTAAAAAAAAAAAATATGTAATATATTTATGTGTTCACAAAAGAAATAAATCTGAAATCCTTTCTTCAACTGACTTCTGATAATTGAGTTTGCCACACAAAAATTTTTTTATTCCTTTCACTTTTTTTTTGTAGCCGAAAAATTATTGTATTGACGGAAATTTATTTTATTTAGTATAGAAAGATTTTTTTTGGTAATAAATGCATTTCAAAATACATTATTTGTTATTATAACAGTCAGAATCATTGCTATATACATATATATATATATATATATATATATATATATATATATATATATATATAGTATATAGTTTTGACAATCTTCGAGACTATATACAAAGCGAGCGAGATCCGTTGAGGAAGTTATAAACGATTGCCTAGAACAGCCGCAAAAAAAATTTCCAATATTCTTTGCCCAAATTTAGAAATAAATTTAATAAATGTTTTTCTATCGGAATGTTATAGATTGAGCATAGAGGAAGTGTTCTATACTACAATCCGTTATGCCTTAGTTCATATCCTAGGTACTAGGAAATTTTAAGGAGTACCTAGGATATGAACTAAGGCTTAACGGATTGTAGTATAGAACACTTCCTCTATACTCAATCTTATAACTTTCCGATATAAAAACACTTATTAAATTTATTTCTAAATTTGGGCATAGAATATTGGAAAATTTTATACATATATATATTTAAATCGGACGTACAGGTCCGAAGATATATGGATTTTAAGTTCTTGTACTTTAAAAAATTTCTGCAAAAAGTGAATTTTGAAACGCGATGAGTTTAGTTTTCATTTCATGGAATTTTAAAATTTTGAAGAAACTCAAATTTTGTATTGATGTGGTGAGTGTGTATTATTTCATTGTCGTTATGACTAGAATTTCCTTGATTATTGACGCAAATTTATTATAGATTTTTTTTCATTAAATTGGAATTTTTCCAAGGCACTATATTGGTTTGTTGCTTGGGATAAATCGCCATGGATACGAACATGAACATGGTTAGTTGAGAATAATAACCAGGGCAAACAAAAATATGAAATATTATATTTTTTTTTCTGCGCCTTAAATAAATCTATTAACTATTCGGTTTAGATGATTTTAATTTTGGCATAGATTTATTACAGCATATTTTGGCATATTTTAAGTTTAACAGCATTTTTTCACATATTTTACTTGTAAATCATATTTTAAATGCTATATTTTTTTAGATCTTACATTTAAGGACAAAATTTTGTATATTTTTTACTAAAGAGCATCAGTTTACATATTTTACTCTTAAAAATAAAATTTTGCGTAAAATACTTTTTTAGAGATAACCTTTGACTGCCCTGATAATGACAAATGCATCAAAGATATGGAAAGAAGAAAATAAAGAAAATATTGTAAGGTTTATTATTTTTGTCTTACTACAATTTATGATTGGTAAATGCATTTTTTAAATGACAACAAGTATCTTATTTCTATAAAAAATTTATTTACCAAACTAATAGTTTAGAATTTCCTTATTTATTGTTATATCCTTGTCATGCTAACAGCTAACAGTTAGTTGGTAGATGGTAATGGTATATGCTTCTTTTTATTAAAAGTTAAATTACGTAATAACTTAAAAAAACCTGTAACAAGTATGTTAAAGAGATCTTCGGACGTACAGGTCCGAATATATATGGATTTTAAGTTTTTGTATTTAAAAAAAATTTCTGCAAAAAGTGAAATTCCATTTCATGGAATTTTAACATTTTGAATTAACTTAAATTTTTTATTGATGTGGTGAGTGTGTATTATTTCATTGTAATCGAAGATGGTGAGGTTCGTCGGCTGTTCGAAAATTTTAATTTTCTCCCTATACATATTCTGCGTCCTCGTGAAATTCTAAAACGATCTAGCAATGTCCTTCCGTTTCTATGTGTATTGGAAGAAGGATAGGGCTCGGGGCGGATCAGCTAGGAGAACGAAATTGTGCTGAAATATTTGTCTTATATAAGGTTTGTTTGGTATTGAGCAAAATCGTTATATAAACAAAAATGGACCAATATAAAAAAAACAGGGTTTCCGTCGTAATTCCAGATCATACTTTTTCTCCAATATCTCTTCTACAAAAGCATGTACGGCAAAGAACTTTTGTACAAATAGTTCGAATAACAATATAAGCTCAGAAACCATAAATATGCGTGATCCGCCCACTTTGCCGCGCACCTCCTATTAAAGTGAAATTAATAAGTATATAACAGAGTATTTATTCCAATAATGAACGTTAGAGTTGTTCGAACAAGTTATTGCGAATAAATATTTTAAGAATTTAAAAATGGTACTTTTCGAATAACGAATAATTTGAATATTTTCATGCCGAATATTCGAATAAAAAGAATAGTTTCATTTATTTTCGATAGAGGTGATTTTGTTATATTGTTTATATAAACAATATCTGAAAATGTTTTCCTGGTGTTAAATTTAAATGAATGTACTTTTGACAATTTCACAGGAAGAGCTTTTTCAAAGTCAAACTTTATTAAAACGAAAAAAAAAAAACAATATCGACTTACATTTTATGTCTTTTTAAGTTAACTTGTAAGAACTTTTGACAACTTAGCATAATTTGCAGGTTTTGTTAATCAAAAATGGAATCTTTTGAAGAAGGTTTGTTTATAACAATCTACGTCTTCAAAAGACTCCAAAGCAAACAATCTTAGAAAGATTGTTCGCTTTGGAGATTTATCTCAAATATTATTAATTATAGTATTTGTGGACTTCTTACACTGTTTGTTAAATATTCTGGAATATTTTAAAATTAATTTAAAAAATTTCCTGGATGTTTAGAAACTATTTACCTTGTGGATTTTCTCTGCAACTATTAAGTTTGTAGGCAAAAGGTAAGAAAAGTTTTTCGTCGGTCCCTTTTTTTTGCTCAAACATTTGTATTGAAAATAAGAAAATCTCTTAATAAACCAATAAGTTATGGGCTAAATACTAGAAACACAGGGTGTCCATTGTAACTTCATTTCACACTTTTCTTCTGATATCTCTTAAACAAAAGCATGTACGACAACGAAATTTTGTACAAATCGTTCGAGATCAATATAAACTCGAAAACCAAAAATGGGCATGGTCCGCCCACTTCCCATATAAGTTGAAACATCAACAAAATTTTGTACAAATAGTTCAAGGACCAATATAAACTCAGAAACCATAAATAGGCGTAATCCGCCCACTTTGTCACCCACCCTTGATATCAGGTGAAATTTTAAAAAGTTGCAGATGGTGGCCTCATATGACATTTTCACTTTTTATGTTTTTTAATTGTTCGAATAATTCGAATAATTTTAAATGCGTGGTAGAATAATTCGAACAAACTAAAATGTCTTATTCTAATTATTCCTTTTATTCGAACAAATGAAAAACCCAACAATTTGAATACCATAGTATATTAGCTTCTGATTCAGATATTTTGCTTTTTAAAGACAGATATATTAATTCTACTTAATTATAACAATGTGGAATCAAGAAATCTTCATGGATTGTTGTCGAAGACTTAACAATAATGCAGGCGGATCTATCCTTATTTTTCAAATGTAATAATAACTTGAATATACTTCAATGAATATAATTCTAAAATTGAGCATTTTTTAAACATCTACCTTCCATTTTGTAACAATAATTTGAAAAATTGGAAGCCAAATTAAAGAAAGTATCACTTAATTTTGTCGTAAAATATCCACGATCAATAAAGCGCGAAAATACGAAATGCAAATAATTAAAAAATTCTTTTATTTATTAAATTAAACAATATAAGACGACAAATACCTGGACAATAAAAAAGTAGCACATAATGCACGTAGAACACAATTATTATGAAATAAATATGCAAGAATAGGAAATCGCACTTTATATTGTCCCACATTGTAGATATAAAATTTTGACTTGTTTAATAAACATTTTGATTTGTTCAATACACATCTTTGCTGTATTCTTTTCTTTAATAAACTCTAAGAACCAAATAGCGTTTTAGTTATATATAAATTAAAATTTTTATAAGGAATATGTTTTACAAGGGTGTGAAGATAGCTACGAAAGTTAGCTACGTTTTCTAATTTTATATTATTTTCAATTTTAATAACATTTTTAAAAATGTTAATGAGTTTTATTTAACTGAATATATTAAGCTGCACTTTTTCAAAGCAAAAAAAAGATAATGTTAAGATCATAGGTTTTGAGTAATAGAATTTTGAAAATTTTGAAAAAGGGACTTTTCTCATATAAGGGCCCTATTGATGATCAAAAAATGGGTCAAAATTAAAAAGGTGCTCTATTTAGACCTAGTAGGCTCTAAAGCAATTATCTTAAGGATTTCAGAGCAGAAAAGATAATATTAAGATTGATCATAGGTTTTTAGTAATAGAATTTTGAAAAAGTGTCTTTTCTCATATAAGGGTCTCATTCATGATCCAAAAATGGGTTACAATTAAAAACGTGCTTTATTTGGACCTATTAGGCTTGAAAGCTATTGTCTTAAGGATTTCATAACAGAAAAGGTAATATTAAGATTAATCATAGGTTTTGAGTAATAGAATTTTGAAAAAGTGACTTTTCTTAAATTCTAATTTTATCATAAAATTCTAATTTTAGCATAAAATTCTAATTTTAGCATAAAATTCTAATTTTAGCATAAAATTCTAATTTTAGCATAAAATTCTAATTTTAGCATAGAAATTTAATTTTAGCATAAAATTATAATTTAAGCACAAAATTCCAATTTTTGGTATAAAATCCTAATTTTAGTATAAAAAATATAATTTAAGCATAAATTTCTAATTTTGGCATAACTTTTATATTTCAGCATAAAATTCTAGTTGTCGCGTAAAAATCCACTTTAAGTGTAAAATCGAATAAAATAATTAAATAAATTTAGCATTAAAATTCTAGTTTTAACATAAAATTTTAACTTACTGTAAAAAAAGTCACTTTTTCAAAATTTTCAAAATTCTATTACGCAAAACGTATGATCCATCTTAATATTATATTTTCTGCTTTGAAATCCTTTAGACAATTGCTTTCGAGCATACTAGGTCTAAATAGAGAACCTTTTTAATTTTGACCCACTTTTTTTTATTATTAATAGGGCCTTTATATGAGAAAAGTCACTTTTTCAAAAATTTCAAAATTCTATTACTCAAAACCTATGATCAATCTTAATATTATCTTTTCTGCTCTGAAATCCTTAAGACAATTGCTTTCGAGCCTACTAGGTCTAAATAGAGCACCTTTTTAATTTTGACCCACTTTTATATATCATTAATAGGGTCTTTATATGAAAAAAGTCACTTTTTCAAAATTTTCAAAATTCTATTACTCAAAACCTATGATCAATCTTAATATTATCTTTTCTGCTCTGATATCCTTAAGATAATAGCCTACTAGGTCTCAATAGAGCACCTTTTTTTGATGCATTTTTCGATCATCAATTGGATCATCATATAAAGATTTTTTGAGAAATAAAAATTTTTAAAAGTATTTATTTTAAGCACATATTTCTAAAACATAAGGTAGATTAAAAATCATAGTTTTTAATTATAATTTTTTGTTTTGTTTAAAAATTTTAATTATAATAATTTTAAGGAAAATATATTACGAAAATGCTATTAACATTTTTAAAACTGTAAACAAAAGTGCAACTAAATCTATTCTATTAAATAAAACATTTTTAAAAATGTTATTGAAATTGAAAATAATCAAATTCTGCTAACTTAACAGTCTTTGAGTGAGAGAACTGTTAGGTAACATAAAATTAAAAAACGTAGCTAACTTTCGTAACTATCTTCACACCCTAATGTTTTACTCAAGTTTTTATATTAGTAGCTATTAATACTAATATAAAAACAATTGTTAATACTTACAGCTATTTACTTAAAACCTCTTAAAACTAATTCTTAAATAAAAAAATTCTTGCCCACATAACACTAACTACAGCAAAAAATAAAATAACAAAAAAATATAAAATCAACCTTTCCAATGAAATTAATTTTTTGTTTATTTTTCCAATTTGCAAACTTACAAGAGTCTGCATGTAAATGAAAACTCTATACACAAATTTGAAAAAATAAATAATGAATGAATTTTTGGTGAATAATAATAAAAAAACTTTTAAACTACAAGAATCTAAGTCTGATTGAAATTTTCCCACATGTTATTGTAACATATTCATAAATTAAGTTTTTTTTTTTTTTTTTTTTTTGTTGGGTGATTACAATTCTTTTGTTTAAAATTTTATTTATTTTTTGTCTTTTTTTTACAAATTTGTCGTTATTTTTTTTTTCTTGTTACATTCATAATCTTTACATTATTGAACATGCAAATTATATGTTTAAACTACTGACAAACAAATTATCTATTGTATATTTTGGGATTATTATTGTGTTTGTTTTTGTTATTGTTATTTGCATCTGTCTCAATCTCAATATAATTTTTGTGTTAACAAACGATATTTACTTCTTTAGGTTTCTTTAATATTAAATAATAATTTTGTTAATGTTAAAGTTACTGCTGAATTAAAGTATCTGAATTGGTTTTTAGCTTGGCTTTTTTTGAATATTGTTGTGATTTTAAAAGAGATGGCGCTTTGTTAGTGATCTTAATTTTAAGTTAGGTAACGGTTAATGTCTTGACTTAATTAAAAAATAAAGCTTTTGTAAGCTTTAGTCTTAGATTAAATTAAACAAAAGTTTAAGAATATAAGTATAAGATATTTGAACATAAATTTTACAATTAAGCAATTAAGAACTTACGGTCAGGGCTGCCAGATGTGGCGATTTTTAATTGCTTTTGGCGAGTGAATTTTCCGTTGGCGACATGGCGAATTTTTAAGCGATATATAATATGGTGACGATATTTGTTTGGCTAATTTTTAAAATTTGATTAAGTAGGCAATTGTGGAGAAAAACTATTTAATTTTCTTACTAGCTTTCGACTATTTTTAGTATTTGCCTGTCTAGTAAAAATAAGAACCTTAATTTGTAAATAGCTTAAACTGAGTTTATGAAATTTTATTCCCAAAAAATATATTTTACAATATTTATGTATTAAATGTTTGATAATTTTCAAATATATTAAAGCTATTAATGACTTCGGTCACAATAATATAATTAAAAAATAAATAAATTAATTAATTCTTTGAAACAATTTATAAGTTTAATAGGACCAATGTTGTTATATAATGTTAGAATGTTGATGACCAAAAAAGGGGCTATATGTCAGAAGAATGTACTTTAAGTTGTTTTTTTTTTATTTTTATTCAATCACACTGTGCTCGAAAATGAAACTTATTTTTTTTAACAATATGGGCACCCATTGGGTTAAACTAAATAAGCGACTCTGAAAGCGCTCGTTTTTGAGATATTTTATTTTGAAAGGCTAAAAAATTAAATTTTTTTTAAACTTAAATTTAATAATTTACCTCAGAATTAACAAACAACTTCTGAATTATAAATGCTTTTTAAATCAAATTTTTCATACGAATTTTGTCTCTAAAATGTATTTTACATTTAAAATTGGTTTATGAATATGAGGGTTAATTTTTGAATTTCAACAATATAAACAATTAATTTTTTATTATTATCAAATATATTTTAAATAGTAATAAACAAAATAATAATTCTATAAGCAGGCTAAGTCTTGTTGCCAATAAGCAACTTTTCAAACAAAAATATAAAAACATTTAAAGTCGGGCTGAAACTGTTTGAATTTATGATTGGAATATATATTCAAACGATTTATTGTTTGATATACATAAATAATGTCCGTTTTATTTCTATTATTATATCTTCAATTAATTCGCTACTTCCATAATTAAGTTTAAACATAAATATCGTGAGTACGAGCGCTTAATTCGAAAAACGGCTGTCACCATTGAATTAAGCGTACTCGAATTAGCTTTATCAGTAAGGTAGCCAACTTGATAAAATTTGCAAATAACACAGTGTTATTATTAGTTATTGCAATTATCATTGGCTTTGTTAAAGCTGAATTTAATTTACAAATTATACGAACTTTTAAGTACTTAACATTTAGTTAATTTTTTAGTATTTCTTTAAAAAACCAAATAAAATTTTAAGTTGGGGACTTTTGGCGATTTCTGATTAACAAAATCTGATAACCCTACATACGGTTAATATTATAAATATCACTTTGATCTTAAATGTTTTGAAGTTTAAATTGCTAAAGTTAACTTATACCTGTTAGCTAATAACACCTTTTAATTCCCTATTGCTAAAGTACATACATGTAACATAATACTTACTACTTTTTACACTTTCATCCGTATTTTTCCTATTATTAAAAAAAGTATAAAATATCAATAAATTATATTTCTTCGTTTAAATATAATGACACATTCTTAAAATATTTGCAACGCAATTTAAGACAATTTATCAAATGCGCATATTTCTGTCTTTCTGCTTTTTTATATAAATCACAGACGTCTGCCTGAAAAATTCAATATAAAAATAGCTTTGGTCTTCATACACACTTCGTCTGCAATTGTAACTCGTAAACGCCTCTTATTTATCAACTAAACTAAGTACTTATTAAAATATTGAACTTTTCCATAAAATTCTTTGAACAAAAACCATATCCTCCTTTTTCTATTTCATAACCCTTTCCTTACCTCTTGCTGACCTCTTTTTTCTTTTAAGGCGCAAAATGTATAAACATCAACTATACAGGAAACACAAACAAATTGCGATGGCAAAGTTGGTCAAGGGTTGTCAAAATCATCAATCAAACTGATACTAACAAACAACATATATTTGTACAAATGTATGTGTTTGAAAGTTATATACTCATATTTTTATAGGCTACCAGGCCAATGGGAATATTCAATTTATGACTAGAATTTCCTTGATTATTGACGCAAATATATTATAATTTTTTTTCATTGAATTGGAATTTTTCCAAGGCTCTATATTGGTTTGTTGCTTGGGATAAAACGCCATGGATACGAACATGAACATGGTTAGTTGAGAATAATAACCAGGGCAAACAAAAATATGAAATATTATATTTTTTTTTCTGCGCCTTAAATAAATCTATTAACTATTCGGTTTAGATGATTTTAATTTTGGCATAGATTTATTACAGCATATTTTGGCATATTTTAAGTTTAACAGCATTTTTTCACATATTTTACTTGTAAATCATATTTTAAATGCTATATTTTTTTAGATCTTACACTTAAGGACATAATTTTGTATATTTTTTACTAAAGAGCATCAGTTTGCATATTTTACTCTTAAAAATAAAATTTTGCGTAAAACTCTTTTTTTAGAGTTAACTTTTGATTGCCCTGATAATGACAAATGCATCAAAGATATGGAAAGAAGAAAATAAAGAAAATATTGTAAGGTTTATTATTTTTGTCTTACTACAATTTATGATTGGTAAATGCATTTTTTAAATGACAACAAGTATCTTAAACTAATAAGGTTTGTTTATTTCTATAAAAAATTTATTTACTAAACTAATAGTTTAGAATTTCCTTATTTATTGTTATATCCTTGTCATGCTAACAGCCACTTAAAGTTAGTTGGTAGATGGTAATGGTATATACTTCTTTTTATTAAAAGTTAAATTATGTAATAACCTAAAAAAACAAGTATGTAAAAGAGATTTTCGTTATAAGACTTTATACGGTAGCTATGGTTAAATTTTTAATGATCCCTGTGATATTTATAAAATTATTTTATGTAAAATTTTCTCTCCATACTACTATTAATTTATAATTTTTACTTGATAAGGTGATTTTCAGGTCATATATGTACCAATCAAAGTAAAAATTCGGTAGTATGATTTATGCTGGTATTTAAGACATTTATGGCCGTTAAAATTCACATCCGGAAAAACATTTGTATAGGGGGTATTGATAAATCAAAATTTCAAGAATTGCATATACCAATCTTTATTCTCGTTATCTTTGTAAAGGTTTCCAAAAATAATTTGTTTAAAAGTTCATAGAAAGCCAAAATCTACTAACCTTTTGAAAAATACAAACGCTAATAGAATTGCAAATATATTTATATATTTAAATCGTAATTACAGTCGAAAAATATCTTCCTAAATATATCCGCCTCACGAAGGGGTTTCACCCTTCTGAATATACTACTAAACAATAACCACTAAATTAAAATGATGTATTTATCTAAACTTAGTTGAGCAATTCCTCAAAACAATTTATCGAAGAAGTAATAAAAAAAGAATGTATCGAAAAATTAATACAACAATTGATACAATAATGAAAATAAATAAATAAGTAAATAAGTAAATTATCGAAAATTTTCTATAAAAATGAAATTTATCATAAATTGTCTAAAAAAAAAAATTTATTAAAAATTTGCTATAAAAATAAAATTAACGAAAATTTGCAATAAAAGGAAAATTTATCAAAAAATTTCAATAAAAACAAAATTTTTAAAAAATTTTTATAAAAATAATATTTATCGAAAATTTGCAATAAAATGGAAATTAAACGAAAACTTTCTATAAATATAAAATTCATCACAAATTGTCTAAAAAGAAAATTTATTAAAAATTTCTAAAAAAGGATAAATTATCGAAAATTTGGAAATTAAGCAAAAATTTTCTGTAACTATAAAGTTTATCACAAATTTATTGAAAATTTGCAATAAAAGGAAAATTTTTCGAAAATTTGCCATAAAAAGAAAATTTACAAAAAAAAAAATTTTCTATAAAAAGAAAATTTATCGAAAATTTACAATATAATATAAATTAATCGAAAATTTTATATATATATCAAATTTATCACAAATTATCTAAATAGAAAATTTATTGAAAATTTCCAATAAATGGAAAAATTATCGAAAATTTGCTATAAAAAATTTATTATAAATTGTCTAAATAGAAAATTTATTGAAAATTTGCTACAAAAAAGAAATTTATCAAAAATTTGCTATAAAGATAAGTTTTCACAATCATTTTCTATAAAAAGCAAATTTATAAAAAATTTACTATAAAAAACAAATTTATCAAAAATTTTATATAAAAAAATAAAATGTTATAAATTTTCTATAAAAAGAAAATTTATTGAATATTTACAATCAAATTTACGAAAATTTATCGAAAATTTTATATAAAATTTGATATAACAAATATAAATTTGCTATAAAACAAATTTGTTGAAAATTTTTTTTAAAAGAAAATTTATCGAAAGTTTCCCATAACAAAAAAATTTGTCTAAAATTTGCAATAAAAGGAAATTTTATTGAAAATTTTCTATAGAAAGAAATTTTATCGAAAATTTTTATATAAAATGGAAAAGTTTCAAATATTTTCTATGAAAAGCAAATTTATCGAAAATAAGGCATAAGAAGCGAATTTATCATAAATATTTCATAAAAAGAGAATTTATCGAAAATATTCTCTACAGAATTCATCGAAAATTTTCTCTAAAAAAAATAAATTATCGAAAATTTGCCATGAAAAGAAAATACTTCGAAAGTTTTATATCAAAAGGAAATATACCGAAAACTTTCTATAAATAGAAAAAAGTTATCGAAAATTTGCTATAAAACAAATTTATTGATAATTTAAAATTTACTGAAAATTTCCTATTAAAAGAAAATTTGTGTAAGCTTTGTAATAAAAGGAACATTTATCGAAAATTTTATATAAAAAGAAAACTTATCGAAAATTTTATATAAAAAGAAAATTTATCGAAAATTTTCTGTAAAAAGGAAATGTTTGGAAATATTCTATAAAAAGAAAATTTATCGAAAATAAGACAGAAGAGGATAATTTATCGTATATAAAAAGAAAATTTATTTAAAATTTGCTATAAAAAAGATTGTCGAAAATTTGCTATGAAAAGAAAATTTATCGAAAATTTCCTGTAAAAAGGAAATTTATCAAAAATTTGCTACAAAGCAAAGTTTTAACAAATAAAAAGCAAATTTATCAAAACTTTTCTATAAAAAGAAATTTTCTATAAAATAATTTTCTAGTGAAAGGATTTTATGAAAAATTTTCTATAAAAAAATAAAATATTATAAATTTTCTCTAAAAAGAAAACTTATTGAAAATTTGCTATGAAATGGAAATTAAGCAAAAATTTTATATAAAATTTGATATAAAAAATATAAATTTGCTATAAAACAAATTTATTGAACATTTTTTATAAAAGAAAATTTATCGAAGGCTTCCCATGAAAAGAAATTTTTCGAAAATTTGCAATAAAAGGAAATTTTATTGAAAATTTTTTATAAAAAGAAAATTTATCGAAAATAAGACATAAGAGGAGAATTTATCGTAAATGTGTCATAGAAAGAGAATTTAAATATTCTATAGAGAATTTATCGATAATTTTCTATAAAAAGAAAATTTATCGAAAATTTGCTATAAAAATAAAAAACTGTCAAGAATTTTCTATTCAAAAGAAATATATCGAAAACTTTCTATAAATAGAAAAAAGTTATCGAAAATTTGCTATAAAACAAATTTATTGAACATTTTTTATAAAAGAAAATTTTGTGAAAATTTCCTATTAAAAGAAAATTTGTGTAAGTTTTGCAATAAAAGGAAAATTTATCGAAAATTTTAAATAAAACGAAAATTTATCGATTTATTTATTAATTTGCTATAAAAAGGAAATGTTTCGAAAGGCAGAAGAGGATAATTTATCGTAAATATGCCATAAAAAGAGAATTTATCGAAAATATTCAATAGAGAATTTACCGATATTTTTCTAAAAAAAAAAAAATTTATCGAAAATAACGCATAAGAGGAGAATTTTACGTAAATATGTCACAAAAAGAACATTTATCGATAATTTTCTATAGAGAAAATTTTACGAAAATCTTATACAAAAAAAAAAACATAGTGAAAATTTTCTATAAAAGGAAAATTTATCAAAAATATGCTATAAAAAGAGAATTTATCAAATATTTTCTAGAAAAAGAGAATCTATCGAAAATATTCTACTAGAAACGAACGAATTTATCGAAAATTTGTAATAAAAATATAAATTGTGTAAAATTTTCTATAAAAAAAGTAAGAAAATTTTCTATCAAAATAAAATTTATCAAAAATTTCATATAAAAAGAGAATTTCTCGACAATGTACTACAAATGAACGAATTTATCGAAAATTTACTATAAAAAAAAAAATAAATTATCGAAAATTTTCTATAAAGATGAAATGCATCGAAAAGAAGATCGAAAATTGTCTTTAAAAAAAAATTTATCGAAAATTAAGGAAAAAAATGCTCTGGCTCTTAATCATGCAAATACGTATTCTAAAAATAAAGTGTTACAAAATTATCATATTTGCATTTTTCTATTTACCAGCTTTCTGCTATTTCTTATTATTCATCTGTCAAATCCTTTATAGTTACAATTTCAAAATCCCATTATTATCCCTGATTATTTTATAACAATTTATTTTTATTTTTCTATTATTTGTTTGTTCAATAAAAGATTAAATGTGCCAAGTATAACAAAATCATCTCCTGGTTTATTTCAAAAGGTTAAGGAAGTTCAAATAGTGCACGTGTTATTTACTGCACAGAAACATTGTTTTGCTCTTCGAGGGAATAACAATTTTATTTTAAATTTTTATTGAACAATTTATTACAGCTAATGCAGGCAAATTACTTAAACTTGCTTAAGGGCAAGTTTTTACCTTGTTTCGGAAACTGAGTCTAGGATTTTCTATTTAGTATTATTATTTAAATATAGCATATTAATTCATAATAATTAACTTATTATTAATATATCATTTATGAACTATTTTTAAATTAAACTGCAGTTGGTTCCATTCAGTTTATTTACGTAAACACATAAACTTTTTTTGTTGAATTTACAATTAGGAAACTCATCATAAACGTTTAATGTAATTTATTCTATTTGAGTGGGACACACTTATCCTACTCAACTTCTTGAGACATTGTGTTGGGAAAAATATAATGGAAAATAATAATAATATTTTGCAATCATCTGTTACTTGCCTTTTCAGTCATGGAGCACCAATGGAGCAAAACCTCAAACCTAATAAGGAATTTCCAGTTTACCTAAGCTACAGCTATTTGTAAGAAAGTGAGCTTTTTTTAAAAGGTTCTGAACACAATTAGAGTGTTAGAAAAATTAAATAGATTTTTAGGACTTGTAAAAATGGAAAATAAAAAAGAAAAAAAAAATAATTTCATCTTAAAACATATCTAAAACAAAAATTTGATAGCAATCTTTGAAAAAGATTTATTAATTTTCAAATACTTTTATACGGAAAGTCTTATAGCGCAGCTAATGCTCTTAAAAATTTTCTTAGTGCGATTTCTTCATGAAAATATTTATTCCAGGTATCTGTTTACATCCAATTCATTAATGAACGTTTTTCTGTTATTGTCGCCATCGCTTTATGCTCTTTGTTATAATTTTGTTGTCTAAAGTATTTTAAATGCAGTAAATCGCGCTTTTATCCCTTATTATTTTATAACTATTTATGGTTTACTTATTTTTTTGTATTTTTTCAGTACAAGATTAAATGTGGCAATGAATAACAAATTCATCACCCGGATTTACATCAAAAGGTTAAGGTAGTTCAAATTGTGCACGTGCTGCTGCAACAGAACAGTGGTTTGGCGAGAAAAAAATATTTTTCAAAGAAATTGCAAATTTTTTAAATTTAAATTTAAAAAGTTTTACTATTGATAAATTAAATATAAATGAATTTTTTAGAGTATGTAATTCATGAAGAATATAATAAGATTTCTAAGAGAAATTACATTATATTTGTCAGAGAACATTAATCCGTTTTAAGAGTAAGATAACATTATTTCAAGTTATATAGGTGATTTTCAAAATCATTTGTATCCTTATGGACAAATTTTCTTTTATAGCAAATTTTCGAGAACTTTTTCCTATATATAGAAAGTTTTCGATATATTTCCTTTTGATAGAAAGTTCTCGATATTTTTTATTTTTATAGCAAATTTTCGATAAATTTTATTTTTATAGAAAATTATCAATAAATTCTCTATAGAATATTTTCGATAAATTCTCTTTTTATGACATATTTATGACAAATTCTTCTGTTATGCCTTATTTTCGATAAATTTTCTTTTTGTAGAAAATATTCGAAACTTTTCAATTTATAGCAAATTTTCGATAAATTTTCTTTTTTTAGGAAAATTTCAATAAAATTTCCTTTTATTGCACATTTTAGATAAATTTTCTTTTTATGGGAAACTTTCGATAAATTTTCTTTTATAAAAAATATTCAATAAATTTGTTTTATAGTAGATTACATCTGTAACACGTTTGCTTAAAACAGTATTACCGCAAAAATTATTAAGGATTAAAGTCAATTTCAGGCGGGTTAAAATTTTTTTATAAAGGACCATATATATTTTTAAAATTATAAATTTTTATAAATAAAGAAAAAAAAAATTGAAAAAATCAATTTCATAAGCCTTTTATATTTTTAGATTCGTCCTTGAAAGTACATATTACAACAACAAACGAAAATCATTAAGGTTTTAATGGGTAGATACAAATTCACTAGATTACTTCTTGCGGCCAAATTTTAAATCACAACTTATAACAAACTCTACCAGCTAAATCTAGCAACAACTGATTTTGAAACTGTAGGATTGTTTTCTTATAATTTTCATTTAATAGGACACTTCCGTTTAGCAGGACATTGTATAATGTTAATATAATTACTTATCTATTTATATTTGAAACTATTCCAAGTAAAGTAGTTTTTATTCAAACATTTTTAACACTTTCTACATACTGTTGCATGACCGACCTTGTCGTATTTTAATGAACTGTTGCTAATAGATGCACATAATTTTTGTAACATTTCCGCACGTAAATGGGTTTTTTTTATAAATACGTTATTTTTTTCGTGTTATTTATTATAACTTGATTATATGGTGTTGTATGAACATGAGTTTTTCTTTTCTTACTTAATTTAAATCCATTCATTTATTCCATTCATTCATACCATTTATGTTTTCTCCATCTATGGCGGCTGATTTTTGGGGTGCACTATTGCTTTTGTTACTTGTCACAAATAATTTAAATTGTTGATAATAGAAACTCACGTTAGCTGGCTGCATATTCCCCATATACACATTTATATTTATAGCAAACTGTGTATGATATAAAACACACAAATTCAATTTGTCGCCATTATTTTGGATCATAAATATGGCAAAAACAAAATACACATAAAATAACAGGATTTTGTGTGTTTTACAACTTTGAAAAAAAAATCATATGTTCTACAATTCTCATCTGATTTTATTAAGCGATGGTTCATTTTATTCCTAATAAAATATAAAATTAGGGAAAAATAAGAAAAAAATGTTTTCTAATAAAATCTTTCTGAAAAACGGCTGCAAAATTCAAAAAATACATATTAAAAATTGAATTTATGGTTTCAATATCTTTCACAGAATTGTTATGAATACATAACAGTATATACCTTTTGGAAAGAGTAAGATCTTTCCTTTCCAATGCAGTTTAAAAGGCTAAGATCTTTTGTTTCGAATGCCACTTAAAAAAAAACTCAAATTGGATAACAGGCAATAGAGATAAAAATAACTCAAGAACGGTTTTATGGATATATATATTGATTTTATTTTTATTTTATTTATTTTGAATAATATTTCATAACCTAGCCTTTTGGCCATATTCGGTCACAAATTTCTACTTAACAGATAAATTTAAATTACAATTCATAAATAGAAATTTAAATATATAATAACATAAAATAAAAGGTAAAAAAAATACATTTAAAAAGTTATTTCTAATTAATAAAAACAGTTAAATTGTACAAGTCAACCCAACAAAGCCCCATCAACCAAAAAATAATAAAAAGAAATGTTAGAAAGTGCAGTAAATCATGTATATATATGAGCAAAAGCTTGGCAAAAAAAAGAAACTAATTACTACAATTTTTATTTCAAATTAATTATTTTCTTTGCGTTATCAAGATAAACTCATTTTATTGTTCTTTTATTTTGAAATTTAAAATCAGAGACAGTAATTATGACTTTTATCATAAATGTCTGATGATTATATTTTCACTATTGTAGTTTTTGAGCCAAATAACAGTTATTTAAGGATTTATTTGTATTTTTTCAAAGGAATATAAGAGTTATTTGCCGATTGTTATTGATAGCATTGTTAAATATATATAAATCAAATTGAAAAAAATCTACGAAACAAAAGAAATTGCCAAAAAGGAAAAAAAACGCTAAAAAAGTCATAAAAACGAAAAATACAACCAATTAAGCAAATATAAGAAAAGTCGCAGAAACGAAAAAACCGCTAAAAGAACCAAAAATAAAAAATATAAACGAAAAAACCGCTAAAACGGAAAAAATCACTAAAAGGGAAACGCCAAAATGTGAAATATCGACAAAACGTAAAAAATGCCAATATGTAAGAACCGCCAAAATGGAGAAATCACCAAAACGAAAAAAATAGGCAAAAAGAAAAAACGCCATAACAAAAAAAAAATCGCCAAAACGAAAAAATGCAGAAATAAAAAAGAATGTCAAAAAAAAGAAAAACAAAAAATGTGGAACGAAAAAAATCTAAATCGAAAACGAAAGAGAGTTAAGCGGTTGTATTAATTATAGCAAAAAAATTCTTTACATTAAACTTTTTTTTTCAATTCTATTAGAATAGCAAAGCGCCCCAGGTATACTCTAGTTATGATAATTACATTTTATTATTAATAATAATTCAATTAACAATTCTTTTATAAAAAAAAATATACAGTTTTATTTACATAATACGGCATTATGTTATTATACGTAATAATTTTAACATAATTTATTTAACCTAAAGCAATATTGCGTAATCACATTTTTGTGTGCGTGTGTGTGCTTTTTTAATTTTCGTCAAATCATCTTAGAATATTTTAATATAAATGACGAAATCTAATACAACTTTCCAATTTGTCAAAACAACCTAGATACAAAACAAGCTAAAATTAAAAAAAAGAAAAAAAAAAAAACAAAAACAAAACACCAAAATTTAAAATATTCGAAAAAAATTTTTAAATCTTTTCGTTTAATTTATGCACAATCAATAATTTATTATATCAAAATAACATTTTTGTGTTAAGATTTTTTTATTCTAAAGATAAAATTATAAACAAAATCACATCACGTGCTTTAAGAAAAAGACAATGTTTATGCACACAATCGCATCTATTTTTTACTTGAATGATATTAACAATTATAGAAATGTTTTTGGTTAGAACAGAGTTATATATACTGGTAGCAGTATTTCAAGTCAACATTTTTACGATAAGTTACTTAACCCTTAAATGCCCCTGGTATCTTTAAAGATACAACCACACAAAATGTTCATTAAATTTCTTTTAAATTAGTTTTATATCGTTTAAAACATAAGCTTTTGACAAAAAAAAAAAAAAAAAAAATACTTTTTATTTCTATATTAAGTTCTTTTGGAATTATTTTAAAATGAATTAAAAAAAAAAAATAATAATTTTTATTAAAATTAAATAAACAACGTTCTTCAAAGTGTAAAATCTGAGAATCAATGAATGTTTTTAAATAAATTCGCCAGAAATTATAATTTTTCGGTTGTACCTTTAAACATACACTGGACGCCTAGAGCTAAAGTTACGCTTATTATTTTTGTTTATTACCGGTGGCATTTTCATTTACGCTAGCAACTTCACTTGTTTGGATCTAAATAATATAATTGCTTAAAAGCAATTTTTTACTAAATGCTTATATAGTTTATATGCACTTTTGTAAAAAATTTCAACTTTTATTTTTAGTTGGTTTTTTATGTGCAGTGAATTACTTGGTAATAACGAAGTCATAGGTGATGATAGTATTAATGATATCGTTAATAAAAGTGTTGATTTAAATGACGATGCACAAATTGAAAAGTGAAATAACATACAAGCCACAGGTCAAAAGTAGGTGATAGAAGATGATGATGAAAATATGGATCAGAACGATCTAAACGTGCACGTTCAAGACTATTTTATAAATATTATCAATGATGATACAAACGAGGAGGATTTAATTGACACAGAATCAATATATTTAGCGCAATTGGATCTGAAGTCTACACCACATTGTATATTTCAACAATTTTTACACTATCGTACCATTAGTAGTGTAATTACCAGGAAATCATGATAAATGAAGCCATCGATAAAATATTTATTCATTACAGAACAAATAAAGCGAACTTTAATTGCAAATTTTTGCACAATGGCATATTTTTGCATATAGTAATTTTTAGAGCACATTTAAAGCATATTTTGTTATTTTTAGAGCATATTTTGACATTTTGGAGATAGTCTTCTTTATACCCATGGAAAATTTTTAAATCTGATTTATGATGTATAATGAAAATAAGAGATTCAATAATATTTAGTATTTTAAACTAATTTTAATGGATACCGATAAAGTTCGTTAAAAATGTCTGGTCAGCTTGATTTATAGTAAAAAATCATGTAGTTGTAGAGACAGTTTAGATGATATAGAGGACGTATAAGCGTTTAAAATTTCTCGAAAAGCATTAGTAAATATTGAAAAAACAATTTATTTTTTTGAATGAAAATTTAAATATGATTTTTTTTATAATATCTGAATTAATTAGATGGAAAATCAAATAGAAGTTTAATAAAGCTTTTACGTGATAGAATAGCATTAAAAATAAGGCTTTTGACACAGTTGATAGATAAATTTTAGTTTTGCTTTATTTTCTATCTTCAAAATATTAATCAAAAAGTTTGCTTTATTGAAAAAAAAAACATCTTTGTTTAAATAAGCATATTAGAGCATATCTTTAATTTTTTACTGCATATTTAATGCGCATAAAATACTTTTTTTTAGATCATATTTGTGGTTTCCCTGATAATTACATACTCAGGGTATTTTATAAGTCGGTACTATAAGACGTAATAGAATGATGAAATTTGAACGTGAACCCAGTGAAGAATATATTGCGAATATACTTGAATAGATATAAATTCACTGTGTTAGAAAGATAATAGAATTGTGAATTTAGTGTCAAGTTACATCGACGTAAAATCTGTGCTCTGTAGTGCTGGAAATGAGATAGAACAATATCGACAACTGTGAAAAGGCTTGATAAAAAGAATAAAACCGTTAAAATGATTCCATGTCCTCAAATTATATAGTGCTACAATTATCACATGGGTGGAGTTTATTTGATGGATAGTTCAATGAGTCGTCATAAAATTCTAATGAAAAGTCGAAAGTGAAAAAATAGGGTATTCTATAATTTGTTTATAAATAGCATACTTATTAAATTATTATTTATACCCTACACCACCATAGGTGGGTAGGGTATTATGAGTTTGTGCTGATGTTTGTAAAGCACAGAAAAATTCATCCAACACCCACCTTAAAGTATACCAATCGACTCAGAATCACTTTTTGAGTTGATCTAACGATGTCCGTCCGTCTGGCTGCCTGAATGACTGACTGGCAGGATGGCTGACTGTCCATGTAAACCTTTAGCACAAAGTACATGTAGCAATTTTTGAAGATAATTCAATAAAATTTGGCAAGTAGGACTTTCATGACACAAGCACGAAGCCTGTTGAAATTGGTTATGATCGGTCCATTATTTCACCTAGCCCCCATACAAATGTCCTCCTGGAATAGGGGACATAACGATCATAAATACCTTAAATATAGAAATATTTTAATGAAATAAATTTTTGTACCAAATTTCATGAAGATCGGTACAAAATTGACCATAGCTCCCATATAAAACCCTCTTCCGAAAATTAGTGTCAATTTATATTCGACACAAATAAGTTTTATTAAGTAGAAATCACAGTGACAAATTTTATGACGATCGCTCCGTAATTTATCGTAGCTCCCATATAAGCCCACTTTCGGGAGTCACCCTAAAGTTCATAAATTCATATAAATGGTGGTATTAACGTAATATTCTGTATTCGTATATTTCATTTTACACTTAGTAAAACTGTCGGTGCACAATTGTCCACATGTCTAATACAAGACCCCTCCACGAATATTGATGGACATACACAATGGTGTAGGAAATCATATGGTCGGACCTAACCGATTATATCTTTCTTACTTGTTTATTATATTTATTTTTGTCGACTTTTTATGTTATTCAATGGATTATAATATATTTATTTTTGTTGTTTTGTTGTATACAACAATATATTATTTCTTTAAAAATACTGTATTGTAAAAGTTTTCGCATTACAAATAAATAAATTTATAAATGTATTTCTTTTGTTTACTAATTTTTCTTATTAATTTCAGTTAAAAGTGACTACTAGTATTGGCAGTTCAGAAAATTTATTATTATTTATTTAGTTTTTTCTCATTAGTTATTGATATATTATAATAAATTTATAAATAAAACATGTAAAATTGAGCACAAAATTCCCATACAAATTTGAGTTATATTTCATAAGAAAAATGATCCAATGTTTTGAAGTGATTTGTCATTTCTGGATTATAATTTTTGGGTGATTTGTCGCTTTTATAAAGATTTTTCTTAATTATATTTTTAAATAGTTTCTATGGTTAATGAAGCTCATTAAAGAATTATTGTAATAACTGATTAAGTAAGTTCATATAATGAGTTAAAAATTTTTATAAAATATAAATAATCTCGATTTTTTGCGCGAATTATTACACAAAAATTCTTAAATGGATAATTTTGCAAAAAAAAAAAATTAGTAAAAGCAAATAAGAAATTATTTTCTTCTCTGTTGAAATATTAAAAGTTTGGCCTTTCTAAGGTAATTTTAAGAATCAAAAAATGCTAGAAAAAAAAGCTGGAAGCCAAAACAAAAATTTTGAGACTAAAAACAAGATAAAAAGGCTATATTTTGCCTTAAAAATGGTAAACTAGCAACACTGGAGACTATCCAGTGTATCTTTTAAGATAAAACCACTTTTTCTCAAATAACTTCCTTATTTTTTTTTTTTTATTATTATTTTTTTTTACATAGTTATTATTTTTTCAATATTTTACATATAATATATTTTTCATCAAAATCGCAGACCTTGGGCATTTAAGAGTTAATCCCATAACATGTGTTTGTGCTTAGTTTTCAAGAATCATAAATGTTTATAAGATTTTATTTTTGTCTTATGATTTTTTTTTCTTTTATGTGGGCCTTGATTTTGAGTTATGTATTTTTTCGTAATTGTATGAAATTGAATTAAGTAGCAACTTGTGCCACTTGCAACTTGTTGTCTCAATGTAGAGTTATTTGTGTAAGTAAATAACATATTTCTAAATAGAAAAGATTTTGAGGACATAATAATCCTTTTATGTAAACATAAATAATAAATCAATGCATTCAAATATAATTAATTGGTAGAAAAATAAAGGAAAGAAATATGAATCGAAATAAGGTAAAAAGGAAAAAAAATTATTTCAGCAGATTGTTCACTGCTATACATATTCAAATTAAAATATAAAGTGTTAAACGTGAATAATAAGAATATTTTTTCTGTTTTTTTTTTCTATCACATACAGATATTTTATAGGCACGAGATGTAAGGAGTGGGTGTGGAGAGGAAATTTGTATTTAATATAACTAACACATGACCATAAATTCCAAAAATGGTAAACATTTTTTAAATAGCACTGATAGAAATTGCCTACGCATTTTGTATACATCAAAAATTTTGAAACCAAAATAATAAAATAAAAATCCATATTTAAATAACAAAGTCAACAAAATAAAAGAAAAAAATTATATCGTAAAAAATTTCGCGTTATTCCTTGCCTCTGGAATACATATAGAGTAGAAAGTGAAATGAAACATTTCCATTATATAACCTAAAAACTCCTCAAAGAAGATATTTTCTTTGGTCGTCAATGGGTTAAAAATGTGACGTGATAAAGAAAAACCGAAATGTTCCTAATAATTGGAATTACTATACCTATAATATCTATGACATGTTCATAATACTTTTTTAGTGTTGCACTCTGTAATATCAAACTTAAAAATATACATTTAAAAAAAATCTTTTTCATATTAGAACCTATTTGAAATTTATTTTTATTATATTTTATTATTATTTTTTTTTAATTGTTACTTTTATGAATGTTCGTACTTTTTTGTTTAAAATGCGTACTATTTTGTCCTTTTTTGAAATGCTGCTCTTAAAAACTATTTTTTTTTACAATTTTTGTTTGTGAATATAGCTTTTTTTTAATTTTAATTGAAAAATGTAACTAAATTGTATATTATAAAATTTGATTGCTGTTTTCAAAATTCTTGTTGTTTTACTTTATTATTTTCATGTTATAACCAATTTTTTGTCGTTTTTTTTTCAATTGCGCTTTTTAAAATTAAAGAGAAGTATCTCTTTCAAAATATTAAAATTGCCAGCTTTCTACATTTTTTTTTAATTTTTAGTTTAAAATTTGACTGTTTGATTTAAAAAATTTTTAAATTTAAAAATTAGTTTTACTTTTTTTGTGAATTATTATTTTATGTTTTTATTTTATTTATTTATTTTTTTTTTTGTTTTGTTTTATATATCGTAAAATTTTATTTTTTTTAATTTCGTAATTTTCTTGAAAGTACTTCCTTTTATTATTTTGATGTAATATTACTATAATGTTTTTAATTGCTTTTTTAATTTTATAAATTTTTAAATTGAAAATCAGTAATTAAAAATTTTATTTGATTTTCATTTTTAAACACTTTTGTTAATATTACTTTTATTATTATTATTTTCATTATTAATATTTTCATTATTATTATCCTTTTTTTAATTTTCTGCATTTTTGTGCTTTTTTTTTCTTTTTGGAAAACTGTTTGTTTTTTAAATTTTGTACTTTTCCTGAAAGTATATATTTTTATTATTTTTGTAAAATATTATTTTAATTATTATTTTTTAATTGCTTTTTTTTGTCATTTTATGAATTACTCGTAAATTATAAATAAACAATAAAGAATTTTATTAATTTATTTTTTTTTACATTTTACATTTTTTTGAAAATTATTACTTACTTTTTTCCAAAAATAGTACTTTATTCGAAAAATAAATTTTTATGGTATTTTTTCGAAAATTAATATGTTTTATTTTTTTTTAATTTTTACAGTTTTCGTTAGTACTTTTTTTAAATAAATATATTTTTTTTAAATTGTACTTTTTGAGAAATTTCAATTTTATGGAATAATTTGTAGCTTTTTAAAAATTCGTATTTTTGTTTTGAAATTGGTACTTTTTTCAATAATTGGTATTAGGTATCTTTTAATTTAAAAATGTTTTTTTTTTTTTTTTTTGAAAATGCGTATTTTTTTTTTAATAATTGCCCTTTTTAACCACGTAGTACTTTTTTGCAACTTGTTTGTTGAGAATATGTTTTTTTTTCCAAAACTTGTATTATTTTATTTTTTTAAGATTTGTATGTATTTTTGGAAAATTAATACTTTTTTTAATTAGCACTATTTTGAAAAAAAAAAATTTTTATTTAATTAAAAATTAATCCTTTTTTTAATTAGAACTGTTTATCGAAAATTATTATTCTTTTTTATTTGAAATTTTCTTAGATACTTTTGAAAATTGGTATTTTTTTTAATTTGTTCATTTTTTTTAATGTAACTTTTTTTGAAAAATATTTGTTATTTTTGTATTGGTATTTCTTTTGAAAAAATATACTTTAAACTTTGTTTTTAAATTTAAATTTTTCAAAAATTAAGACTCATTGGAAAATTCGGATTTTTTTAGAAAATTGTTATTTAAAAAATATACCAATTTGTTGTGTCTATTTTTTTGGAAATTGGTACTTATGATAGACACTTTTTCTTGTTTATATTTAAATTTAAATTAAATAAGTTTTTTCTTAATTTATTAAAAAGTTGTTGTTTTTTCAAATCTCGCTTTTTTATTATGTACAGTTTATGAACTTTGTTAGGTAAACAGATATATTAATGTTATATATTAAAAAGTTTTATAATGATTTTTTGATTAATTGATTAGATACTTTTTAAGTTTAATACCAAAACAACTTCACAATACTTTTTCAAACAAAATAAATTCTGTAAAGGGAGTTTCAGTAATTTTGTTTATATTTTGCTCTCTCAAGTGAAAAATTTAATATTAATATTCTTTGCTTCCAAATCTTTTCATATACACACTTTAGCAAATATTTAATTTCTAAAGTCCGTAAAACCATATACCATTATCTAAGGAAGAATATAAATAAATTAATAACATTAACCTCAAAAAAACTTTGCTTTCCTGGTAAGCTAACAGGTATAATTGGAAACAAAAACTTCTTATTTTTTTTTTTTTTTTTTGAATAACTAGTTATTTTTGTTCGAGTGGTTAGGGTTACTCAAAAATATACACCTAAACGAAAATAAAAATAAAAAACAAACACAAAAAATTTTGCCGTCAGTAAGATTTGAACTTGGTCACAAATTAACCCTTCGTGTTTAACGTCTAACGTCTTACTCAGTACACCATTTTCTAAGACACAAAAACTTTTCTTAGTCTCTTTAGATATTTTGTTAAAAAAAAACTAACAGAATCAGAATGGGGGGTTCACAAACATCTGGTTGCTAATTCAGTGCTTTAGTCAACTGATCCACGTGATTGAAATATTACTGTGCTATTATACTATTGAGTACTTATTTATATAATATAGAGTAGGCATATAATAATGACACCTCACTACCAAGCAACTACTTTAATAAATAGTTGCCATTACCAAGAACCAAAAAGTTTTTGCGGGAAAGTTTTACTAAAAATATAATTTGTTTAAAGTTCACTATAAATCTGATTTTAAACAAATAGAAGACAACTTAAACAAATTGTTAATTTCCTATATGCTATAGGATTATAAATCTAAATATAAATTTATTTTAAATTTATTATTTAGCACCATTTAACCTTGAGCAATAGAAAATGCACAAAAATGGAAAAAACAAAATACGCAAAAATTTTAAAAATAAAACTTTTTTTTAATAAAAATTTGCATTTTTTGGTGACAAATGACTTAAACGCGTGTGATCATTAATAAAAACAAAAATTGTTTTAAATACTTTAAAAAAAAAAAAAAAAAAAAAAAAAATAAACAAATGAATATTTGGTGTAAATGAAAAAATAAATTAGAGACAATAAGCAGCAAATTGAATTAACATGAGTATTGTTTAGGATTATAGATAGATATGGAAGGTAATTTAAAATTTGGGCGATATTTTTATATCGTTTTAATTTAATTCATGTTATTGGTAATACAATTAAAGAAAATGCAATTTAAATAAAATATGAGATACTTAGATGTAAAAATATAATTATTTCAAGTTTTAATTTTATTCAAAAATCCTTTGTTTTATTTAGACGTCAGAGTTCAAGCAACTGATTTTATTATTTAAATTCTATAATTGTTTTTTTTTTTTTTTTTTGGACACAGATCTTGTTTATATTTTTAAACTGGATGTAATTTTAATGCAATAATTTGTTAGATTGTCATAATTAACATACCATTATAATTAGCTAATTAAGAGCACAAGCTAATTACTTTAAAAAGACGTTTTGCTGGTATAGAAAAAATATTCTTTAGAAAATATATTTAAGAAAAAAAAAGTTTCTAAAACTCGTCTAATATTACGCTTTTAACAATACGTTTTACATAAAATATAAAATTATATATAAAAATAAAAGAGCTTCTAACATACTTAGAAAATTTTCTCCATTTTGGGTAAAATTATTATTTTCTCATCAAAAGTAAATTTTTTTCAGTATTTGATGATTGTATAAAATTTGATTTATATGTGGAAATAAGTAGCTATTTTGTTACTATATTATGTTTTTCTAAAATACTAGGACCTCCTCTCAGCTTTCTAATACATCACAACTCCATCCAACCAATAGTATAGGAGATAAAGATTTATTACCTATTTTTATAGTCGCCACTGTGTGTAGCAGAGAATTTGAAAGGAAATTCTAAAAAGTTAAGAATTGTGGAATCTTTTATTATAAATTTGTGGGAGTTCATAAAATGTTTATATATTCTGAGTCCTTGTACGAGGGCGGATCAATAAGTCCATGACTTTTTGAATGAAACACAGTTTTGCGTAACAAAAATTTATTTTTCAACATAATCTCCTTTTAACTCAATACACTTAGTCCAACGTTTCTCCAGTTTTTGTATCCCTTCCAAAAAATAGGATTTTTCGAGGTCCTTAAAATAGGCATTTGTTTGGTCAATAATTTCATGATTTGAGCTGAATCTCTTCCCACCGAGACATTACTTTGGGTTTGGAAATAGGAAGTAGTCACTAGGGGCTAAATCCGGAGAATATGGCGGATAAGGTACCGGTTCACCCGTAGAAACCCTTTGTTTAGACTGCTGCTTGGTCTCCGGAGTACAGTAATGGATCCATGTTTCATCCATAGTTACAAAATGCCGCAAAAGCTCATTTGGATTGTGGTTAAACAACTCCAAACAATCCTTTGAAGTTGTCACACGTTTACGTTTATGGTCAATTGAGTGCAGACAATTTTCTTAAACCCAGCTGATCATTTAAAATCGAAAACACACTGCCATATGAAATGCCTATGGCATCAACAATCTCACAACTTTTACTCTTCGGTCGGCCAACACCATATCGTGGATTTTTTTCGTCCAGAACGTTCAGCGTCATTTGTACTTGTGCGACCACAACGAAAGTCAGTAAACCATTTTTTAACCATTGAAATGGATGGTGAAGAGTCCCCATAGTATTCATCGAGCATTTCCTTGGTTTGATTGACGATTTTTTTTTCGCAAAAAACAATGTTTATTGAGCACTCGAAACTCACTTTTCTCCATTTTTAGAAAAATACACGAGGTTGTATGTTTTGAACAGTTGTTAAACGCAAAGTAAATGACGACACTTGCTCAAAATTTGACTGTAGTCTATTAACAGGTGGTACTTGATAGGAATAGTGTTGCTACGAGGGAAGTTCGAAAAGTCACGGAAATATTGATCCGCCCCCGTATGTGGAGATTAAAATTATATATCCAAAAGCTTATATAACTTGACTAAATGCGTGACTTATCACTTTATCGATTTAACCCTTGAAAGTTTAATTATTTGAAGGAATTGTGAGTTATTTTTATAACCTTAAAGAAATTGGTCCATAGAGAGTATATATAGGATAGCCAAAATAATAATAACCAGATAGTATGTGCGCTGAATCATCAAAATCATTAAAAAATATACCCGACATTTTTTCTAATCCCACATAAAAGCTATTGACTTCTTTAATTTATAGATCTGTAGAAAATGTTCTCTATATTTCTAAAGAATGCAAGCAAATCTGTTGCTAAAAATATAAGCTAAATTCAAAATTTTTATGTTAAAAAGGTAAAATTCAGAAGGATCTACATTGAACAATTTAATTTGTTTACTTCTTGAGTATGATTTTTAAGCACAGAAAAAAATGCATATATTTGAAAATTTTTCTTTATAAATATTATGAATCGAACATTACTTTTTTTCCCAAACTTTTTTCATAAAAAATAAAATATTGTTCGTAGTTTTATTGAATTGTTTATAATGAAAATTTTAGGAATTTTACAAAAATTTTAAAATCTTTGATTTAGTTTTGTTAGATTTGATTGCGAATGGTAAATGAAAATAGCTATACATGAAAATATTTACAACAATGACTTAAAATGGTAAAATTCCAAGGAAAATCTTTTAAAAAAATAATGTGTAGAAATTTGCATAATTTTGCTCATTATCTACAGCACAACATATTGATAAAAAGCGCTTCTGTTCCTAAAATGTAGCTAAAAATCTTTAAAAAGTTAAAATTTTCCTAAGAAGATTTAAAAATTTTTTTACAATTTGAAAATATAAATGAAAATTTAAAAAAGTTTTTTAGTCTGCTTGACTTTTGGTTCATTAGAAAAAGTATAAAAAAAGTTTTAATGCTTATGCTTAAATATTATGAACTGAAATCAATGAAAGTAAATTTTTATATTTATGTACAAACTTTTTTCCTGTGTAAATATCTTTTAGAAACGTATATAAATTTAAATATGTTCTCAGATATTTTGGTATTTTTTTTTTAAGTACTCACTTTGAAAAAGTAGCAATTTAAAACAAGTAAGTAAAAAAGTTAAGGTAAAGATATGATGCCATAAACCATTGTTTATGTTCATTAAAATTTGTGAAGGGGTTTATATGTAGCTCGCAAAAAAGGATTCTAAACCTCCTATATAACGTATATATCATTAAAACATACCTATACATAACATTTCTTTCTCGGTGTTTTTTCGCTCCCGGTAAATCGAGATTTATTTTTACATTTCCCAGGAATTCCCGCCACAAAAAAAAAAAATAATTAAAAATTTGTAAAAATTTATAAGTTAAATGAATGATAAAAATATTAAAATAAACTAATTAATCATAAAACCATAAACTAATTTAGTTTTTTTGAAATATTAACATTTTGAAAATTAAATGAAACCTTTTTTTATATAACAATTCATCCATAAGTCGAATAATTACTTTAGTTTTTATATTTCCCTTAGGGTAAAACTTCCCTTGATATTTTTATGGAAGTAAGCTTGTTGTTAAGAAAGGTTTATAACCCATTTCTATGAATAATGGCTTTTCTCATACAAATATATAGTTAAGTTACTATTCTTCTATTTTTATGCTATACTATATTTATAGCTAAAGGGGGTTTTACACTATGTTATTTGGTATTAATACAACAAATTATTATATAATGTATGGTAGTGTAAATACCTTAAAAATTTTTTATTGTGAGATTTTAACAATTTTAAAAACGTTGCACTATGTACAAATTAAAAATAAGTTAAAACATAAAAATCAATGTTTGAATAATTTTAATTTTAATATTGATCTTAATGTAAAATATGGTCAAGTTTGTAAATCTGTTTTTGGCTTTATTGTATCTTTTTTTGCTACAAAGATATTTAGTTTGGAAATCGGTTAAATTAAATCAGAATAAAAAAATTATTTTTGATAGGAAAATTTAAAAATTTCAACATATAAATTTTTAACACAATATAGACAGTCCTGCTTTAAAGTCAGGGAATTAAAAATACACCCACTGTTTTGAACCAAAATACTCAAAATCCAAACCCTAAAAAAATGTGTTTTAGAACAATCACTGTTTCCATTCAAATGGTCACACTGTCGTTATAAGAGGCGTCTATCAGAAAACAAGTTTTGTGTGTTTATCCAACATATGGAGGTATATAATTAACAAAATATTTGTTTGATCCCAGCTGTGCGATTTGAGAATTTTACAAACCAATTTAAAAAAAATTTACAAAATTGAAAAGGTTTGTATGGGACATGTGGAGAGACCGTTACCCCAAGCGCCTGCGGGTTTACTTTACATGCATCTACATTAAGATTCCTTTTGGAAACATTAAAATTAAATTATACATTAAATCATATGGGCCAGAACAAAAAACAAATTTTATAAGCAAAAAAAAAAAAAAAAATATCATCTTTTTTGATAAAAACCCAAAAAATTTTTATAAAGCTCCAACTTCAGATTAATATAACTTTTTATCTAATCTATATATTTATAATATTATTGCAACAATATTAATATTATTATATTATTTAGAATTTTGTGAGAAATCCGATAAATATTTAGCATGTTAATAAAAAAAAAGAAAACGAGACTAAAAATGACTGAAAAATTTATTTCAGCCTAAATATGCTCGCCAAGCACTTTACAGAAATACAAAAATCTTTCAAATCGGACTTAATTTGTAAAAGTTACTTTTTTTTAAACTCATACATACTCGAGGTGGTCAAATTTGACACCCTGTAGCTTATCTTGTATTATTATAAGATGATATTTCTGAATTTGATCCGATCGGTAGCTTAGGAGATACAGACTTTTTAACAGAAAATATTACTAAAAATGTTTGCAAATTTTTTGTCTTTACCAAAGCTTTTAACTATTTTTCCGAAACCAACAAAAATTTCTACTTATACTGGCTTATAGTGTAAGTCATTTTACCTTATATATAATTTAGCTGCCAGAAAATGCAAGACTGGATGTATTTTTTATAAAACAAAATACGAATTTAACTTTGCTTAAGGAAAAGGAAAGGAACCTCTTAACTTTCCATAAAAAATGAGATAAATTAAAAAAATAATCAAAACACTAATATGTCCATGGGTTAAAATTGCGTCTAATGGTAGTTAGGAATTTTATTCAAATAATATTTTTATTTTTATTTGATTAAAATATGAAATTTCTTTTATTTAGTAGAAACCTTTTGTTTAAATATATAGGAACAAATTAAGAAAATATCATGAAAATTACTAGACGTATGGCGTATATAACAGCAAACCATATTTAGTTCCCCCTTGTGTTATTTGGTAAGTACATGATGTTTTAAATATGTCTGTCCGGACGTCCATCCAAAGTTTAAATATTTGACCTCATTTCGCTTTTAAGTGTGTATAAGTTACAAATGTTATGCTTCAATTTATTGACCTACACATTTTAAAATTCAAAAGCCTTGAATGACTTTTAACGAAATGCGCATATTACTTAGTTTTTGTTGTAATTTTACAAGAAAATATGTAAATTTATTGTATTGTATGCGATAGATAATTTTGTGCATAATAACAAACAAAAAGTCGGAGACAAAAACGTTAACCCGTCCAAAAGTTATTGATTTTTAAATACTCATATCCCCAAAAAAGTACATTGTGCGTTGTTGCATTTCGTAATTGAAATCTCGGTAAATTTTTTATTTTAAGTTCGTTGTTACTTTTTTTGAAAAATATTTTAATTCGGAAAATAAATAATATGACAACTAATAATACTTTCCATAACACATTTTTTTAGTTGTGAGTAATTCCATTTTAAATTTAAAAATTTTGACCCTTGGTTACCGATTTAGATAAAATTTTGTGCATGTGTAGAGGAGGATACAGATTCAAGTAAAATGAAATTTTTCTCATTTTTATTTTGAGAACTGTGGCAACGCTACAGCTTTGAGAGTGATTAATATATTTATTTAAATGGCCATAACCGTTGATTTTATAAAATAAATTTGGAATGGATTTGTCAAAGCTTGTATTTTAAGATGCCATATAAAAATTTCGAAAATATTTTTATTAACATATTTTTTTGTCAGAATATTCTTTAGTGACGTATATCTAGAAAAAGTCCATCCTTAATTTTTTTTTTTTGTATTTTTTGGTAGGAAGCCTACAGAGAAAATTTCAGAGAGATCAAAATTTTTAAATTTAAAATGGAATTACTCTTGTGTATTAAAAAAATGAAACTCTGATATTAATACAAAGTAGTGTAAAACCTCTTAATGAAAACCTCAGATCAAAAATTTATTTATTAGACATTTTAAATTGCATGAACTTTTTGTAATTTATCTGATAAAAAAATTCATATATCAGTTTTAAAAATGTAAGTTGTTGTTGGAGAATTCCAGACATTTTAAGGAGATTCCCCTTACAATTATCACATGAGTGCAAATTAAATTTTCAAATCCTTTAATAGATATACTTTTAAAATATTATTTTTCACCACAATGAAAAAATTTGAAGAATATAATTTTTTCTATTTAAAATATTCCCATAAATAGAATCATTTTATTTTTTACATAAAGGACTCTGAAACTAACAAATATATATATAGATATTTCCTTAAAGATATTTAAACTAGTAACAAGATCAAATAAAATAAATAAAAACAAATATAAAAACACATTATATATTGAAATAACCATATATACGTTAGGAAATTTTGCATGATTTTCCGGGATTACGGAACTGAAAATTTTGCGGGATTTCCTGTGAAAAACTCGAATACTAATATTTATATGGGATTTAAGCACTTTAGGGTGATTCCCAGAAGTGAGCCATATATGGGTCTATTATCAATTATGGACCGATCCTCATAAAATTTAGCACGATAGTTTCTATTTATTTCAAAGATTAATTTCATACTAGCATTAGAATGTTAAAGTGATTTGAAGATAAAGTTTATATGGAAGCTATGGTCAATTATGGACCGATCTTTATGAAATTTAGTATGAAGATTTTTACTTGTACAAAACTTATTTGTGGAGAATTTCATTAAAATATTGCTATATTTAAGACATTTGAAATTCTCTTTAAAATTACGACTTGTAGTTTGCACACAAAGTTTACATAGAAAGCCGGACGGACGGAATCAATAAATCGACTCAGAAACTTATTTTGAATCGAACGTAATACTTTAAAGTGGGCGTCTCAAAATTTCTCTGTGCATTACAAACAAATAATACCACTACCTATGATGGTGTAGGGTATAAAAAAGTATTACTTTCTTAAAACTTACCTCATTAAAACAAAAACATACCAATTTTCAAAAACTCTTAGTTATAAAAGAAGTAACAGTTTAAAAAAAAGCATAACTTTTAAATAAGGTGCCATTTTTGTAAAATATTTTCGAAAAAAGATGAGACTAATAATAATATTAGTTGTTACCAGGGACCGGAAGTTCAGGCAAATGCATGCCTTTTGCCTTTACTCCTAGAGCAGTTTAAACTATGTATCTTTGCGAATCAGAATATTTGCTTTAAAATAGCATCAATTTGTTAGTGCATATTTTTGCATATTTTCTTGAAAATACACGTTTTTGCATAGTTTACTATAAGTGCATATTTTTGTGTCATATTTAATGAAAAATTGCAATTTAAAATAATTGTTTGTATAGAAGAAAAAATAGTTCTGTGGCCTTTTGATAAAGATATTTAAATTTATTGTCAATTAAGAACATATTTATTTTCAATGAAAATATAAAAATACACGCAGAGAAGATCTGAAAGAACCATATTATGATTGGAACATATGGTCAGAGCCAAAGAATAGATATGATTATAAATAATATTTGTTATGATTCCATTTTATAATGTTGTGTCCGATTTTATGGTTCGAGTTTTTCATATTATTATACCATATTACTACATTATTAATCCATTCTATCAGAAAAAAAATTTATTATATTATTATTCCAACTTATCCTATTATTATCCCATCTTTACATTCCATTACATTTGTTTCAAAATAATGAATCACACCAAATATACCAAAACCTTATCTACTTATATCAGAATTATAATGAAGTTGGAAAGCAAACATTAAAAATAAAATATATTCAAAAACAAACAAGTTATGAATTTTCCAACCATATTTGTAAAAAGTATATTAATTTGTAACATTTTATTGTTATGGGAATAATAATTTAAAATAATTTGAACAAAATATGACTTAGGAATAAGAAACAAATTAATAATATTTAATGGTTGTAGAAATAATGATCTTTTTATATTAATAAATTTTTATTTCTGGTAAAAATATTAAAAAACATAACATTTTTGTAGTCAACTATATTAAAATTTTGATTGAATGTAAACATTGAATGATAAATATGAAACAAAGAAATTGTTATCATGAACACAGTATTATAAAATTAATGAAAATTAACAAACAGAACATAACATTGTCATAGTGACAATACCGTAACCATGTTTTTTCTCTACGTTTACGTACATATAGAAAAATAAAGTTTTAAAACAGATGGAGAAGTAACGTTCTCTAAAATATTCGACAAGCTATGCACTTGCATAGCTTAAAAAATAGAAATAAATACAGCCTCTCTGGTAAAATTTCCAATCTTAGATTTGAAGGCAGAATAAAATCATTTAATATATCCGCTTTTATAAAACAACCGCTTTTATAAAACAACCAACCAACAATTATTTTTTTTTTTTTTTTTTTTTGTAAGAAGCTGCCAATGAGAATATTCTGTCTGAGAAAATTTAATATTATTTTTTTAGAAAAACCGATCTATCACGGAGTCAGTCAGTGAAAGGAGTTTGTAGCAAATTTGGATTCAATAAACAATAAACGCTTTCTACAATATAATCAAAATCATGTTTAGCCTTTTCCACATTATGTTGATGTGGAAAAGGCTAAAATATAAAGCAAATTTTGTTATTTATGTAAATAAAAATATTTATTAATACCCATATGCGCTGAATATTTTTATTTTAATATGACACTGAATTCAAATTTTATATTTTTTATTTAATAAAGTTAAAAAACAAATGCATATTTTATTTGTTTTTAGGGCATATTTAAACTTTTTTAGTGCATGTCTTAAGCACAGTTTTTAAGGGCATGAACTTCTTATCCCTTGTTATTACATACTTATATTATTCAGTGTATTTCTTAAAAAAAGTACCGAAAAAGTAAAACTTTTCAAAATGGTTTGATTTTCTACCAAAATAAAATATTTGATTTCCAAAAAATACCTACTATTTTTACCGTTTTTAAAAATTGTACTATTGTTCTTATAATATCAAGATTTCGGTACACTCTGAAATTTTCTTCGTATTAAATATACCAATTGGGCGTATCGTTTACCAAATATATATATTACTGCAAACCTTTTAAAAAATGGTACTTTAATTATTTTATCTTCATTTTATTTTAATTTCTTTTTTTTACTCTAATTTACTTAAAACTTTACTTTACTTAAAGTAAGTTAGAGTAAATAAAATAAATAAATATGCAATTTCATTTTATTTTTTATTTTGTTTTTTATTTATTCTATGTTACAATACAAATATAAATTATGTACTAAATATTTGACCAAAATGACGTAACCACTACATAAAATATTTCCTAATTTTTCTTTTTTAATGGGAAAATATTTTTTACTTATCACTAATCATAGCTGCCATTTCATCGAATTTTGTTTGACGCTTTTTCTCTTACAAAACACTTGCAAGATCAAACAACGGCAAACAATATTTTTGTAAAACTAGTGGCCACGCAATTTTGATCAAATATTTGCCAAGTGCGAATATAGTTTAAGTTAATTGACGAAACAGAGTGGCAAATGTGAAATGAATAAAATATATCTTCCTCTAGTTTCACATTCACCAATTTTTATCCAAATCAAAAACCTAGGGTAATATTTTTTTAAATTAAAATTGGAATTAGTCATATTAAAAAATGGGCCTCGGCAAGCCAATTTGTCAATCTGGCAAATGTGTGTTTGATGCTCTACGTTTCGTCAATTAACTTAGAACATAATTTGTGTTTGTACTGTAACATAGAATAAATAAAAATATAAAAGATAAAATAAAAAATAAAATAAAATTATATAAAGAAAATTATAGTAAAAAAAATAAAATAAAATGAAGATAAAATAATTAAAGTACCATTTTTAAAAAGGTTTGTAGTTTTCGAAAAATCTTCCAGTTTTCAAAACAAACGTAGTTTTCAACAAAAGAAGGCAAAAATAATACTGAGTTATTTTTAACTTGTTATTTAAAATTTCTTTTTATTTCAAAAAAAAAAAAAAAAAAAAAAAAAAAAAACGTGACAAAGATATAATTTTCATATAAAAATACCAAAAAATTTTAGTTGCATTATGCAAATACAAGGCGTCATAAAAATGATTGATACTCATCACCTTAAATTAATGCCTTAAAATAAAAAAAAAACAAGACATAAATTGCGTACAAAATGAAAAGGGTTTTTTGTATTGATATTGATAAATGAAAAAAGGGAAGTATTCCCTTAATCTAAGGCATTACTTACTTATAAAACATAAAGTCAAAAAGGAACTATTAAATTATTTGCTTTTTATTATTTTTTCTTACCTATCTACCTTGTTATTTTTTACATTTAAAAAACCATACTATTTTTTCATACATATTAGCCTACTTCCCCTTTAAACAATTAGATTAATTATGTAACTATTTTGGTGCCTTTTTTTGGCTTTTTTGTTGGTGTCGTAATTGAAGCACGCATTTCTTGTAATTGAAGTTTAAAATTATAATTTAATTTTAAATTAAAAGTATATAATAAACCTACAAATAAGCTATATTTAGTATTTTAATTTAATAACTTCAATTGTAATCATCAAACCAACAATTTCCAATCAAATCAAAAATGAACAAAATTGTAAGTAAAGAAATTAATTTAAATATATGCAAACTTTGTAAACAAATATAAAATATTTCCTCTTAAGACTCCTGCAGTTATTCTACTAATCCTTGTATGTTCCAAAGCTGAAGCTGGTTTTCTGGGTTCTCAATTAGCTTATAGTAATGGCTTTCCTTCACTACCATTTGCTGCCGGAGGACATCAATATGCCACTACTTCTTATGCAGCTCCTTATGGAGCTTCCTTTGCTGCACCTTTACCAGTAGCACCTTTTAGTGATCCTCATCCTTATGCTACTGTTGGTTATTCATCACCTCCAGTTTTTAAATTTCGTAGCAGAGGTAGCAGTTTTGGACCTTTTACAACTTATGCCTCTACACGTTCTCATCACAAATTTGCTTTTCCTGCTACAGTTCCCTCTTTTTATAATGCTCCTCCAGCACTAACTTATGGTGCACCCGCAGTAGGTTATGATGAATTTGAGGGGCCTAGTACTGTGGTGAAATTTGGTCCTCCTATTACTACCACTACCACAACATATTCAACTACTGCAGCAGCAGCAGCTCCTGCAGTACCTGTGGCTACTGCTTTGAATGCTGCAGCCGGATGGTGATCATTTATCAGCGATTAATGTTGAGATTTGTGATAATAATTGAGTTTGTATAGTGTTAACAAATTGAGTTTTTATGTTAATTTTTCTTTTTGCTTAAAGTTTTATTAAAATTTAAGCTATTAATCTATAAAAAATTAATTAAATGGTGTTTTAATCGCATTAGGTTGGCACTACTTTGAATAAAAGTGTTTTACGTTGGAGATCATGTATGTGATCATGAATATCAAAGAAAAGAAGTCTACATGATTTCAATTAGGAACTAAGAAAAATGTTACTTTATTTTTCTAGTAAAATATTTTTTTATATTTTGCTTAAAAAATTTTATATTTTGCTTAATAAATTATTAAAAAATAATATAAGAATCTAGAATTTGTATAGGAAATGATTAAAATTTTGGATTACATAAATTTTATACAAAAAAAATTTAATTTCAAATCGAAGAGTTTTAGGTTTATAATAATTTCAATTGAAATTCAATTTAAAATTCTTTGTCGTGATCGGAGACCAAAAAAAAAACTTTAGTTAAGGACAAAAATACAAAAAAAAAAAAACAAATGTTACCATTTCCTAAAAAGTTGTATGTTAAAAAGAACACCACGGTAGGACACTGAAGAGTACTGATGACGATCGTGACTAAATAGAAATATGTATTCCATTCTGCCCAGTGTCCAATAAACTTTTAAAATGTATTCTTCTAAAATATTTCAATAAACTTGAGCGTGAATAATTAAAAAATAAATAATTATAATTCTCTAAAAAAAACTTCAACAAAAATTAAAATTAATTAAAAAAAGTTACTTTACTTCTCTTGGTAAATCGATCGTTAAAAATTTTTATAAAAAATGAAATCCTTCTAAGGAGGTAATTTTGGAATTTTTATAAAAAATATAAATATTTGCGATCTCTTGAGTTTGTAAAAAAAACTAATTTTGTAGAAAAACTTCTTTACTCCATCATAACACTTCAAATTCCCTTTTTATGGAGAAAAATGGTGTGAACTGTAATCAAAAATATTTCCCAGAAAAATAAGTTTTATTTACAATTTTTTAAGAGAACTAAATTCGTACCCAGCAAACAAAGAACTAAAAACTCAAGAATTTAATATTGTTTTGTCATTGGAAGAAAGTACGTAGTGCTGAAAAAGAGCTGCAGAAGTTTTTTTTACTCACGGTTGTGACTGGGAGGTTGATCTTCTTTTATGCTTCTTATTCATTGCTTTTAAGGTACTTCCACTAATTTCTTTTTTAATTGTGTTTTAACCTTTTAAAAGATAATAAAATTGCTTTAAAATTTATTATATCTTAATTTTCTTAAAAATTATTAACATTTTTTCTAAAAATATATTTATTTTACTTTTTGGAAGATCAAAATATGCACATAGTACCTTTGAAGAGATAAAAAGGTTCTTTGTTGGAAGGACTTGATCATTTTTTTTGTTGGGTATTTTTTAAAGATTTTTAAAGATTCGATAAATAGCACTGGTCGGTACAAAACATTTTTTACAATTCTTTAAACGAAAATAGGTGTACTAGATGGAATTTAGTATTAACACGATTAGGGTTGCAGATTTTGTCTATCAGTTTTTTTTTGTACGGAAATGTCTAAAATTTCCTAATTATCAAGGCAATTACATGAATATATTTCACCATAACTCAAGGACCGTTTGTACGATTTACATAAATAAAATAAAAAAAAAAAAATTCTTTTGACTTGAAGTTGTCTTAACATTATTTTGTTTATTTGCCCAATTGTTTCGGATTTATTCAGAAATTATTGTCGGAAAAAACAATTTTTCATTCAAAATTTAAGAACTTTTTTAACTTAAAAGTTGTTCAAAGAAATGAAAATGGCCAAAATGTTCAGTTTTTAATCCTTTATTATAAAGTTGGTTATACTGTAAATAAAATAAGCTACGTGTAATCAAAATTGATCCACAAATCTTGGTTTTCTTCACAATTGAGTGAAAATACCCATGTATACCCAAAACTAATGGACAAAAAAAAATATTTTTTTTCCTTTTTCTTTATTGTGCTGAACACGAATCTGCTTTCAGTTTTTGTTTTATTCATTTATTTTTTTTTCTTTCTTGTTTTTTGTGGGCATATCTAATATTTCCCCCTCAATAAGGCGATTTTCTGTATATATTTTACTATAACTCGAGAATGGGTTGTCCGATTTAGACAATTGAAGCACCAAAAGATGCACACAAAAATTATCTTAACATTTTTATATCCAATCAAGATTTTTGGAGTTAATGACCAAAATTCTACTAATTTTTCATGAAGTTTATATATTTTTTCGCCACTTATTTCCGAATATCTCCAAAAATATTGAGGGGATAAGGAAATAGCTTAATAACTTGAAAATAATTTTAATCGGTATCTATTGGAGTTTTATTTATCTGAACCGTTCTCGGGTTATACAAGTGTGACGGTGTAAAGTGGAGGTCATATTAGTCATGCCCATAAAAGGAAATCGATACATGATAGAAAAAACGTAAAGCAGATTTGTGTTTAACACGTCAAATTGCATCTAGTTCACCAATTTTTGGGAAAGAAGAAAACATTATTTTGCCCTCTAGTGTGACTCAATTTAATTTTAATTATATAGGGATATTATCACTTAATTTTGAATAAAATATAGATTTTTGCATCTATTTTGATGTTCGTGTCTTATTTTATACGTAGTATTACCAAATTTATGAGAAAGGATAAAAAAATTGAACATCTTTGCAGTTTTCATTTCTTAAAAGAACTTTTAAAGAAAAGGGGAAAAAAATCTTAAATTTTTTATGAACAAATTTTTTTCCACACTAATTTCTGAACAACTCCGAAACTGTTGAGCATAAAATAATGTAAGTGCGATTTAAAAGACAATTTTGGTCCGCATGTTTTTGGTGTCTAAATCAAACAATCCATTCTGTAGTTATTGCAAAATATACTCGTATAAAAAATATGAAACTGATAGAAAAAAAAGCTAAAAGCAGATTTATTAGCACGTCAAATTCCATCTAATCCACATTTTCTTGTTGAAGGAAGTATTTTTCCGTCGACCAGTGTAGTTAGTTAATGGAGCAAATAAATTTAATTTGTAATCTCTTATGTTCTATACAATTTTATGTTAAAAATTTCCATTAAAACTTAAATCCATGTAATTAAAAAGTTTGTTGAGGAAATATGTCAAATGTAATCACTTTTGAAGCGTTTTAACAAATTCACTTTCCGTTTTAAATTTCTACCATAACCGTACTCAATGTTTGCAAGCTTTTAGCTAAAAAAATATATTTTCTAACTAAAATGCCTATAGAACACTTTAAAAGTCGTTTCATACCCTCCAGAAATAACAAAAATATTTTCCTCTCTCTCTCTCTTTACCTTTCGATTTTTTTTTTTTTTTAACATTTCCGCCACTTATTAATCACCATCAACATTAACAATTAACAAGAACATGATGATAAATGATTTTCGTACACCACACTATCAGAGTGTTAAATACTTATAAATACTTTTCTGGATATTTAATGGTTATATGTTCATTCATTCATTCATTGTTCCCGTTCATTCCTAAATTTCATATCTTTACTTAAGTTGTTGATGTCATAATGACGAAACGAAAAAATAAGATAAAAGAATTTCTGGTTTTGAGTTTATGACTAAATGAACCAACCTAAGACAACATAAAATAACTTGATGTCTTTAGTTTTTGTTTTTTGTAGTTTTTTTTTAATGTGTTGTTTTTATTGTTATTGTTATTACGTACAATAATTAATAAATTTTGCTAGCTGCTGTTAATAAGAAATGTTAAAAAAAAAACATAAATAAGTATTTATGACTTTGTCATGCTAATATTTCCTTGTAAGTGGTTGCACGACTTTTTTCAAATATCTTCTTCATTTTTTGAACAAGCTGGTTGTTAATATCACTGGTCGACAAAAACAAAAAAAAAAGTTTGTCCTTAAAAAAAAAGTATATATGTGGACTAGATGGATTTTGAATTGCTAAACACGAGTCTGCTTTCAGATTTTGCCTAATATCTCCCCTTTAAGAAGTTGAATACACGAGTATATTTTACCATAACTCGAAAACGGGTTATTCGATTTATACAATTGGAATTCCAAAAGATTCAAACGAAAACTATCTTTAAGTCACCTTAACATTATTTTTTATCTGCCCAATAGTTTCGGAGTTATTCAAAAAATAGTGTTGGAAAAAAAATCATGCAAAATTAAAGAATTTTCTGAAAATTTCTTTTAAGAAATGAAACCGGCAAAAAGACGCAGTTTTTAATCATTTATCATAAAGCTGGTAATGTTGTGAATAAAGTAATTAAAATAAATAAGTTATTAAAATTGATGCACAAATCTTGATTTTATTCACAATTGAGTTAAAGTACCCATATGCACCTATACTTAAAAGGACTCACACTGGTGTGAAAAAAAATAGTAATAATAATGTTTTTTTTTTCTGCTTTGAACAAAAACAGGAGGATTAAATGGAATTTGACATGATAAATAAGAATTCGCTTTCTCTTTTTTTCTATTACGTATTGGATTTTTTTTTTTCTATATATATAACTTGAGAATAGTTTGCCCAATTTACATGAATAAAACTCCAATAAATGCCGCTTAAAATTATCTTCAAGTTATCTTAACATTATTTTCTTTTTTATTTGTCCAATATTTTCGGAGTTATGAAAAAATTGGAAGAATTTTGGTCATTAACTTCGAAAAAATTGATCGGATAAAAAAGTAATGTTAAGATAATTTGAAAATAATTTTTGTACGCAGCTTTTGGTATTTCAATTGTCTAAATCCGACAGCCCGCTCCCGAGTTGTAGTAAAATACACACGAGTAATCGACTTATTAAGTGAGAAATGTTAGACATGCTCATAAAAAAATTTAAGACCTGAGAGAAAAAATCTCAAAGCAAATTCTGGTTGGTCTTGTCAAATTCCATCTTAAGAAAAAAAAATTTTTTTTTGCCCACCAGTGTATCTCAACTTACTTGTAAGTAAGATTTGTGCATAAATTTTGATTACACAAGGCTTATTTTTTTTGTGGCACTAGGAGCTTTATGGTTTATAGTGCCTAGTAAAAAACAGAAAAATTTTTGCCATTTTCACTTTTTAAAAGAATTTTAAAGAAAAAAAATCTTAAATTTTGCAAAAAAGATGGGCGCTATTTTCTAAATAGCTCCAAAAATATTGAGCATATAAAAAACATATTTTTTGTCTGCATCTTTTGGTGTATCATTTGTGCAAATCATACAAACCGTTCTTCAATTATGGTGATTGATACTCGTGTAATGGGCTTATTATGGGGAAAATATTAGACTTGCTCATAAAAAAATCAAGCCTGATAAAAAAAGAAAAAAAAAATAATCGATTCGTATTTGGCACATAAAAGTCAATATTTTTTTTTTTTTTTTTGCCGACCAGTATACTTTTTAGACAAGATTTTAATGATGTCAACCAAAGACAAAAAAAGCTATGTAACACTGTAAATAAATGTTAATAAAATTTAAAAAATTCTTTTATGCCTCCGCGTTCCTGTTTTTTCGTTTCTCAGTAGTAGACATTTAGGTTTTTAGGAATTAAATTATCTTGTCATCTGTTGACAATATTGTTGGAGGACAATACTTGCTTTTGTTATTTCCTTAAAAATACAAATATACAAATGATTGATGAGTGCCCATCAAGTTGAGTCTATATTAGACAAATTTTTATCACAACAAACGTCAAATTTTTGACTGAATTAGAGATAATTTTTTATCTTTATTAATTATAGGGGAAAACGTAAATTATAATAAACCATGTAAAAGAAACAAAAATCAAAATGGAGTCTTTTATCAAGCAAAGTCAAGACAAAGTTGTCAGTACTCGAGCGATGACAATTTTGTTTTAACGCTACAATAATACTAACAAATTTGGCTTAAACTAGGAAATTTTTATCCTGATAAAATTTTGACATCTGTCTTGACAAAATTTTCTCTAGTATAGACTCGATGTTAAAGGCAAAATGATGATATTTTTTACATTAATTGTAACGAATTTTTAGGAGAATTTATAAAAAAAATATAACTTGTTATAAAAAAAGATCTCGATCCCTGAGAACAGTATAAACCCAAGTTACTATGGGGAAAAAACAACAAATTTATTGAAAAATTTTATTTAAAAAGAAGATTTGTTAAAAATTATCTATAAAATAATATTCTGGCAAAAATTTAACAAACATTTACTGTCGAAAAATATATAATCGAAATTTTCTACAAAAATAACATTTAACGAAAACTGCTATTGAAAAAAAATGTCATATCGAAAAGAAAATTTAGCAAAAATCTCATTAAAAATAAAATTTTACGAATGTTTTCAATATTTTTCATCGACATTTAACCTCAAAAAGAAAATTTTTCAAAAATTTTCTATCAATAAAAATTTTAACAAAAATTTTAGTATAAAGAGCAATTTAAGGAAAATTTTGTATAAAGAGAAAATTTAACATAAAAGTTGAAAAAAAAAAATACAAAAATTTTACGTTATTGAAAATTTTCTATAATAAATAAATTTTATCGAAAAATTTCTATAAAAAGAAAATTGCCTATAAAAAGAATTTATCTATAAAAAGAAAATTTATCGAAAAATTTCTATAAAAAGAAAATTGCCTATAAAAAGAATTTATCTATAAAAAGAAAATTTATCGAAAATTTTCTATAAAAAGAAAATTTATCGAAAATTTTCTATAAAAAGAAAATTTATCGAAAATTTTCTATAAAAAGAAAATTTATCGAAAATTTTCTATAAAAAGAAAATTTATCGAAAATTTTCTATAAAAAGAAAATTTATCGAAAATTTTCTATAAAAAGAAAATTTATCGAAAATTTTCTATAAAAAGAAAATTTATCGAAAATTTTCTATAAAAAGAAAATTTATCGAAAATTTTCTATAAAAAGAAAATTTATCGAAAATTTTCTATAAAAAGAAAATTTATCGAAAATTTTCTATAAAAAGAAAATTTATCGAAAATTTTCTATAAAAAGAAAATTTATCGAAAATTTTCTATAAAAAGAAAATTTATCGAAAATTTTCTATAAAAAGAAAATTTATCGAAAATTTTCTATAAAAAGAAAATTTATCGAAAATTTTCTATAAAAAGAAAATTTATCGAAAATTTTCTATAAAAAGAAAATTTATCGAAAATTTTCTATAAAAAGAAAATTTATCGAAAATTTTCTATAAAAAGAAAATTTATCGAAAATTTTCTATAAAAAGAAAATTTATCGAAAATTTTCTATAAAAAGAAAATTTATCGAAAATTTTCTATAAAATTAGGTCTGAGGCTCTAGATAACTGATTATTATATATTCTATATCATAGACTGGTTGTTTTATATATTATAGATTGATTTAGATTATAGAAAAGTCAGAGTTGATATTTTTAAATCTTCAGTAATTTTCTTAAAGTCTAAAAGTAGTCATACACATATATATAACTCCAAAAACAACACAAACAAAAATTTATTAAATATATTTTTTGTGATGATAGTTTAATTTATTTAATGATCTACACTAAATGTCAAAGTTACTCACATTTAACATGGAAATTAATTCAAGCAATTAATTAACAAAATACGTTTTTGTTTCTTTTTGGAAAAAAATCATAATTTATTAGTTTTTTAAACTAAAAATGAACATAAAATATATATGAATATTATCGCATTAACAAGATACTCTTGTTTTTTCTTTTTATTTTTAATTGCAAAAAATAATAAATGAATGAAATTAAAAAAATTAATGAATTAAAAATGAAATTAATAAAATAGCCGCAATAATAAACAATTTATTATTTATAAAATATGAAGATTTTGTGATTAAACTGGTTAAGCGCAAACGATGAAAATGATATCTCGTTGTGGGTAAAAGAGATAGAAAAGAGAATTATATGAAATTTAAAATAATAGGTAAAAGTTTCGCTTAATGATAATTTTAGAAGTTTTGAAAATTAAAATTTTATCGAGAAATTTCCAATTTCAGATTTACTTATGTTAAAAACTTTTTATTGATATACATAGGGGTAGGGTATTTTCTCTATTGATATACTTAATAAATAGTTGCTTTAATAGGAAATAATTTCAAAAATGATTTGTGTAAAAAAATTTAAATTAAATTTAATACGTAGGTGGCTTTTAAGTGATTTTTAAATGAATAAAACCGTAAAATATTTATTTAAATTATTTTCATAAGTTGTTCTAAAACAAAATGCGTGAAATTACAATTATGCGTGTAATAAAAAATTTTCAGTTTTAATTACAATATCAAGGTTTGAATAAAAATATTTTTTTCTTTCGCTTTTCGTAAATGGCGGAGTTAGGAATGAATGTTTGATTTTGATAGATAAGTTCTGCCTCTATTGATGTTGTAACTTTTATACGAAACTGTTCAATCAGAGTACAATAGATCTGATTGCAGAAATAGTATTAGATAAACTTGTATATAAAAAGTTCGTTGGAATGCCTTTAAATTATCCAATTAGCGTCAGGCACGGATAGCAATATAGAGAATCGTGTATAAACATTTTGCCTTGTTTTTAGACAATATCGAAGCCTAGTTTTCGTAATAACGATTAAATTTATCAAAACATATATAAATTAATTCTAAATTAACTCTTTCATATTATGATCCGAATTTGTTCACATTGTATTTAAAAATTTTATCATGTTATGATCCGATTTTTTTACATTATGATCTGATTTTCTCATATTATGATCTGCTTTTATCATATTATTCGGTTGTATTACAAATCATAACAACGTAACATAATATGTTCTAATTCTTTTATGACATGCTTCATACTTATCTTATTATAATAAATTATTATTTGTTCATTAATTAACTTTCATAAATTATTTGTTTCATCATACGTTGTGCAAGATAATACAAAAATATTTTCTATCAGTTAAATTATTTCATAGTTAATGTCTCATATAATTTGAATCATCCCGCATATAACCAAACCTCGTCCACTTATATTTATTTATATATAAACTAGATGGGAATTATAATAAAGTTGAAAAATAAACATTAAAAACAAAATATGTTTAAACGCAAATAAATTATGTTTTTGTCAACCATGGTATGTAAATGTTAATATATTATGTAAAAATTACATACTTTATAATAGAAATAATAATATTTTTAACGATTAGTTTGTTTTTTGGTAAAAATATGACAATTTGCAGTCAATTATATTAAGATTTTTAATTGGTATAACCATAACATAATAAATTCTAAACATAAATATTATTATCATGAACACACTATTATCAATAGTGACAATAATTTATTTCCAAAAATTTCTTCAAACATGATATTGTTCCTGTCAAAATACTTCAACCATGTTTTTGCCCTACTTGTTTTTCCTCCCTAAATTAAAAAACAAACCTTAGAAATTCTATATTTATTGACACCTTTTCTTTTTGGCCAATAAGAAAGCAAAAATATAACGTATATTATCCCAAATTATTTACAATATTTGATATGTGTCCCTATTTGGGAACTTGTTAATGAATTAGCAGTGATCGAAGGTTTTTCAGCACATGAATTGGCACCATATATATATTTATTGAGAATCAAACGTAGGCCATTATGTGGTAAAAAATTTTCTCAATTGCTGATAATTCAGTTCCAAAAGAGCAGCAATAATATGACTATACAAATCAAAATTATAAAAGTTTTTAGCCATCAATACAGTCCCAATTTATCAGTAAATATACGTCTTTATATAGTTCTAAATTAGCAATAATAATAATAATAATAAATTAGCAATAATAATAATAATAATAATAATAATAATAATAATAATAATGATAATAATAATAATAATAATAATATGTCTAGCTTTAATATAACCAATTTTTATAGTTTAAAGCAAAATTGTTCTATTACTTTTTTTTATTATTTTTTAACATTTTCAGTAAATTTTTCTCCTTATAAAAAATTTTCAATAAAATGTACATTCTATAAAAAAAATTCAATGCATTAATTTTTATAACTTTTCTACAGTTTCTTTTTATAAAAAAATTTTATTAAATTTTCTAATTATAGAAAATTTTCAATAAAATTTATTTTTATTGGTAGAAAATTTGCAACAAAAAATTATTTTGTATAAAAATCTTCAACGGATTTTTGCAACTTTTTTATAGTTTCTTTTTATAAAATAAAATTTAATAGGTTTTCTTATTATAGAAAATTTTTGTAATTTTTTTTATAGAAAATGTTCTTTTAATAGAAAATTTTCGTAAAAATTTCTTTTAATAGAAAGTTTTCGTAAAATTTTCTTTTAATAGAAAGTTTTCGTAAAATTTTCTTTTAATAGAAAGTTTTCGTAAATTTTCTTTTAATAAAAAATTTTCTATATATATATATATATATATATATATATATATATATACAATCGATACAATTTCGAAAAATTGTTCTATTACTTTTTTTATTATTTTTTAACATTTTCAGTAAATTTTTCTCCTTATAAAAAATTTTCAACAAAATTTCTTTTTACAAAAAATTTTCAATAAAATGTACATTCTATAAAAAAAAATTCAATGCATTAATTTTTGTAACTTTTCTACAGTTTCTTTTTATAAAAAAATTTTATTAAATTTTCTAATTATAGAAAATTTTCAATAAAATTTATTTTTATTGGTAGAAAATTTGCAACAAAAAATTATTTTGTAAAAAAATCTTCAACGGATTTTTGCAACTTTTTTATAGTTTCTTTTTATAAAATAAAATTTAATAGGTTTTCTTATTATAGAAAATTTTTGTAATTTTTTTTATAGAAAATGTTCTTTTAATAGAAAATTTTCGTAAAAATTTCTTTTAATAGAAAGTTTTCGTAAAATTTTCTTTTAATAGAAAGTTTTCGTAAAATTTCTTTTAATAGAAAATTTTCGATATATATATATTTTTTTTAGAAAATTTTCGATACAATTTCTTTTAAAAGAAAATGTATGATACAAATTTTTACGCAAATTTATCGAAAAATTTTTATGTAAAATTTTTGCTAAATTTCCTTTTATAGAAAATTATCTATGAAATTCCTTTTTATAGAAAATTTTCTACAAAATCTCTTTTTTTTTAGAAAATTGTCTACAAATTTTTTTTGGAAAATTGTGTACAATTTTTTATGGAAAATGTTCTATATATTTTAGATTTTCATTAAAATTCTGCTTTTATATAAAAATACAAATTTTGTGAAATTTTCTTCAAAATTTTCGTTAATACTTTCTTTTTAATGAAAATGTTACTAAACTTTCTTTTTAAAGAATTTTTTCTTTTAAAGTTTCGTTAAATTTTATTGTCTAATAGAAAATCCTGTTTTAGCTTTTTTTTAATAGGGAATCTTCGTTAAATATATATTTTTTTGGAAATTTTAATTTTTTTTCCATTAAGAAAATTTTCGTTTTTTTTTTTTATAGATTTCTAAAACTAAATCGGTAAAATAATAACTGAGATATGGACCAAATCGTATTTTTTTACTTTTTGGTGCCCTTGTATAAACTATATATTTTTTAAAATATCGTTTTTTGAATCAAAAAAATTGGTTCTTAAACAAACGAGTTATGGGCCAAAATCTGAAAAAATTTGTTAATGATATACACACATAAACATTGCTTTGCAATGACTATTAGTATTGTTTTTGTATAAGCAAGCAGTCAGCAGTGTTGTCAGGGGATACGGATAAAAGTGGCTAAATTAGACTTTAAAAAAGTTCGGAAAACGCTAAATGCCCCAAAAAATAAAGCCATAAAAAACTAATATATTCTTAATTTTTTATTTATTTATTATTTTTTTTTTTTTGCTCTCTTTAGTTTTTCATACTTTTTTAAAGACATTGTAATAAACTTATAAATAATGGAATGAATGGCTCTGAATCATTTCCAGATTTTTGTAAGATTTTTCGCTTTTATATGAATTTATTTTCAAATTATATTTATAAAGATTTTTTATGGTTAATGAAGGTTATTAAAAAGATAATTATAATAGTTGATTAAGTAAGTGAATAAACTGAAGCACCGCAGGCGAAAATTTTTGTTAAATATAAATAATCTCGATTTTATGTGTGAATTAGTGAGTGCCAGCAAAATGATCCAAAGCAAATATGGAAAAATCCCATACAAATTTGGGTCATATTTCATATGAAAAATAACCTAAAATTTTGCGGTGATTTTTCGTCATTTTTGGGCTATCAATCTTTTTGATAACATATTTTTGATATTTTGGGTGATTTTTCGCTTATTTATTTTTTTTTTAATTTTACAACATGCATGAGAAAATAAAATAAAAATTTATTATATTCAGAAAAGTTTAGTTTAGTGGATCCGGGATATGAAATACGCCAGAGTTGAAAACCAGACCAGAATTCTATCCAGGCTAAAGTTAAGACTATTTGCATTCTGAATATGACTGATTTTCAGTTGAGAAATTTTATCATATAATGAATTAATTTTCATGCCAGTAAGTGTCATAATGGACATGGTTGAAAAAAAATTTCACTTTTTTGAGCAAAATTTTAATTTTTCTAGCAATTTTTTATTTCTTATGAGTAATTTTACATCTGGATGATTTCTCTATATTTATTTGGGTGATTTTGCTGGCAAGCCGAATTAATACATAAAAATGCTTAAATGGATGATACTGTAAAAATTAAATTAGTAAAAGCAAATAAGAATTATTTTCTTCTTTGTAGATATATTAAGATTTTAGCCTTTTGATGGCAATTTTAAGAATCAAAAAAGCTAGAAAAACGCTAGAAACTAAAATGAAAATTTTGAGGCTAAAAGCTAAATAAAAAGTTTGATATAGCCTTAAAAAGGCTAAACTGGCAACACTGGCTGTCAGTTTGTTTATATATAAACCAAGGAAGAGGTCACATAAATTAATTTGTTTTTAACCAACTCTAGGGTTATTGAAATTATTGGTCTTTTATGTTGTTTGTATTATATTCAAACAATTCAACTGAAATAAAAACATAAGTTTTTTGAACTTGTTATTTATTTTTATTTTTTCATTTTTTTAACATCACTTAATTAGTTACAAAAAAAAAAAAAAAAAAATAATAATAATAAAAGCTGAGTTTATTTAATAAATAATGTGCTTATAGCTATTGATGGATGAACGAACCAAACCTCAAGTAAACAAGTTTTAGAAAACTTAAATCTGTGAGTAATTTTTCTAAAATCGAATATATTGTTTCATTTGCTACTTAATAGTACAAATAATGGTTACTAAAAAATACACATAGTATATAAGTAGATTTATTGAAATTTTTAATCGCAAAGTTAATTAAATAGTTCAAATATTTGAATATAATACTAATATTATTTTTGTTTACTATTAATATCAAGTCATGTTAATGAATGTCATATAAAATTCTCATTGATAGCGAATATAACTACTAACTACAGTGGATGACTTCAATAAAAGCACAGTGGTGTTAATTTCACAATATAAAATGGTATTACTACTTTAGAAAAAAATTAAATAAAATAAATTATTTTTGTATATTTTTAATCAAAAAATATTTCGTTGTTCATTGTATTATGCAAATTTATGTTTAGATTAAATTTATAATCTCTACACAAAAATTTAACATAAACAGAAGCTAGTTTTGATATTAGCTAAATTATTAATTCATTAAATTTTTTTCTGTTTAATATTGAAATAATATGAATATAATTTATTTATTTGTATGTTGTGCTTTAATAAGAGTATTTTTTATTTTTGGATTTTTGTAATATTGCGTACTTGATAGTGTTGTAAAAAAAAAAATTCCATAAAATATTTAACAAATTACTTAAAATGATATTTTAACTATTTTATAATTTGAAATAGAAATCTTTATAATTAGACTAACATGAGCTAAGGAATCTTGAATTTTATTAGTTGTTTAAAACCTCCGAAGCTTAGCTTAACATTAAATAGTAACATTTCGAAATCAAGGTTATAATTTAGCATATTTTTAAGCGAAAATGAAGGACGAGTTAAGCCTGTTTGGAAATATATCAAATGACTACACCCAGAGAAATATAGACCACATAGCATATAAAATGACACCATTCGGTGTCAATTATGTATCCACTACGTATGTGTTCAAGTTGTACACTGCTTACTCAAATTAACAATGAGAAATTGACATCACATCAGTGTCGAATTTTTCAATAATATTACGTATTAGATTCCGAGTGTAATCGTAAATTGTGACCGATGTTGATTTTGCATCGAAATTTTTTTCCTCAGTGTATAAGAGATTTTTTAATTTTTATTGCTATTTTAATAAGTTCCATAATTTCAGATTACACAGATTTTTGTTTGTGTTATTTGATAAGAAAAGTTTAAAAGAGAAAAAGGAAAACTAATAATAATTGATCTGAAAAGGTTTGGAACCAGTTGTTAAATAAAGGAATATGTACTTTTTAATATAATTATAGCACCCAGTTCCATAAACAGATAAATGATAAACTTAACTAATATTTGGTTTATTCGTGCACTATATATTTTTATTCGGGTATCAAAACTTATAAAGCTGAAAGGACAATTTAAACAGATCTGAAATGATCTCCGAGATAAATTTAATATTCACAAAAATAGCAGCTCCTAATGAATGAGTTGATCCAATTTAGTTCTGAAAATTCTATTCACAACTATTTGCTGTAATGTCCCATAATTCATTCACTAATACAATTCTTGTTTTTTTTTTAACAGAAAATTAATATCTTCGACTTTCATTATCTATTAAAAAAAAAAACTCAATAGCACAAACAAACCGCTAGAGGGCACAACTTGCTTAAAAAAGAAATATTTAAATTTAAAACACAAACCCTATAATTCTGAACATCCTCATAATTCTTAATAATTAAACATTACTTAAACAGACAAGCATATTAATACGATTTTAATTTTTAAGTTCCTAGATTTCTTAATTATTAAGTATTTAACTAAACAAGTCAAATGTAAAAATAAAGAAAAATCAAACACGCCACTGTCAACTAGTATAAGCATGCAATTTTAAAAGTGATATGCCCATAATTTATTTATATAAAATTAAAATTTTTGTAGAAATATTACAAAAACAAAAAATAATAAAATAAATAAAAATACATATATATAAAAGAATTAAAAAAAAATAAAAACAAATTGTAGACATACATGAAAACAATAATAATAAGCTACTAAAATTATAATTTAAATAACTAGAAATAAAAAGGCAAATACATATGTATGATTGTAAAAAAGCCTCTAAAAACGCAAACTGAAAATTAAAAAATTTAAATTAAAAAAAAAAAGAAATAATAAAATAATACAATATTCCTAAAATAAATTAAAACAAAAAAACAAATGTTTGGTTAAAAAAAAAAAATAGTTATAGATGAAGAGGAGGCCAAATAAGCAACCAACACAAGACAATAATAAAACAAGTGGAAGTGTTATATTCGGCTGGGCCGAATCTTTTATACCCTACACAAAATCTATATTTCATAAACATATAAACATATTGGAATTATCTCTTATCAAAATTTTTGCTTTAATCTGGAAATATACTCCATAATTGTAAATTGGTGTTAACCATGACATCGAGAATTTTTAGTATAAAGAGTCAGACCATCTGTGTTGAAGAGCTGAATAAAGAAGAGATATGCAAAATTGTAAATTCCTTTTCGGTTTTCTACCAACAATTTGGTTTTTGAAAAAGAACCTTACCATTAGATATACTAAACTTGAATTAGCTATTTTGAAATTTTTAGAATTTTTAACTTTGGGACTCTAAACACAAGCTTTGTTCCCGTACTTTAAATTGGAAGCACGAGGGATCCCAATGTTACCCAAAAGAGTTCCTGTTCTCAAAAGTTGTACAAATGAGAATTAATTTTTTTGAGAGAATAGTGTCCTTCTTCTTCCTGCATGAAACAGTCCAGAATATTTTTTCGGATAGATTATGAAAATTGTCAAATATTTAAAAAACAAAAATATATAGTAATAATAAAAAATTATTTATTTTTGGTTACTAACAGGAAAGTTTTATTAAAAAAAATTAAAAACATTCAACTATACTGAAAAATAAAATTACATTAACACACGAATTTTTTAAACAGTTTGATGTTTTATTTCTGTTTAGACAATTTGGTTTTTTGGGTTCCCTTACTTTTGTACGTTTTTACATTTTTGTGGGGAAAAAAATTACATTTTTCTCATTTTACCGCAATTTACCCAAAAAGACCGCAAACAAACCTACAATTTCAGCAAACATGATACACCATCATTTAAAAACCTAAAACACAATTACAGTTAATTGATAATATTTTGAGAAAAAATATCTCACATATTCAGATTTACTTGTCAATCTTATTTTTTCACAAAAACTGTGCCCATAATAAAACAAAATTGAAATGGATTCTACTAGGATACGAACCATGGCTTGAAAACTATCTATACCTATAGAAATTTTGTTGAAAAACATTTATATGTACTCCTCATTCATGTGAACAGAATAAAAATCAATTTACAAGACTATATCGACACCTAAAATCCAAAAGCAAAAACATTATGAAAATGCAAAAGGCCGTAACCACAATTTTTAATGTTTTGCTTTACAACTAAGTAATTAAGTAGAAACGTTAAACGTTCACTTAAAGCAAGAATAGATAAAGAATAAAACAATCTTCAAACCAAATTTTTCTTAAATGGCAAAAATTTTTGCTGAATTTTCTTTTTTGAAGAAAATCTTTCATAAATTTTCTTTTTATACGAAATTTTCGATAAATTTTCCTTTTATAGACATTTTTAAATAATTTTGTTTTTATAGAAATTTTTGTATAAATTTTCTCTTTATAGAAATTTTTCGATATATTTTTATAGAAATTTTACGATAATTTTTTTAAAGAAATTTTTGTAAAAATTTTTCAATAAATTTTCTTTTTATAGACATTTTTCGACTAATTTTCTTTTTATACGAAATTTTCGATAAATTCTCTTTTCATAGACATTTTTCAATAATTTTCTTTTTATAAAAAACATAAAATTTTCGATATTTTTCTATATAGAAATTTTTTGATAATTTTTTTAAAGAAATTTTTGTAAAAATTTTCTTTTTATAGAAATTTTTCAATAACTTTTTTTTTATTAAAATTTTTCGATAAATTTTCTTTTGATAGAAATGTTTCGATAATTTTTTTAAAGAAATTTTTGTAAAAATTTTCTTTTGTTGAAATTTTTCGATAAATTTTTTAAAAAAATTTTTGGATAAATTTTCTTTTTATAGAAATTTTTCAATAAATTTTCTTTTTATAGAAATTTTTCGATACTTTTCTTTAAGAAAATTTTGTACAAATTTTACTTTTTATAGAAATTTTTCGACAAATTTTCTTTTTATACAAAATTTTCGATAATTTTTTTAAAGAAATTTTTGTATAAATCTTCTTTCTATAGAACTTTTTCGATAAATTTTCTTTTGAAAGAAATGTTTCGATAATTTATTTATAGACATTTTTCGATAATTTGCTTTATATAGAAATGATGAATTTTCTTTATGGAAATTCTTGAATAATTTTTTTGTTGAAATTTTTGTAAAAATTTTCTTTTTATAGAAATTTTTCAATAAATTTTATTTTAAGAGTTTTATAAAATATGTCTATTTTTTTAAAAAAGTTCATCAGATTGTGTTTGTTCATTGGTACGCATATAGTCTTTCTCATTTTGATTTCTTCCAATAAAAAAAAAAAATAATAATAATAATAATAATGATAATAATAGTAATATATAACTAAATAAATAGATAAATATCGTGAATTTATATACGATCTAAATTTCTATAAAATCGACAAAATAAGTAACTTTAATTATTAATATCTCTTTACGATGTAGACGGATTTTAATGATTCAAGGCTGAAATCTCTTTAAAGGCAACAATGCAAAGGTAAATTGTTTATTTAAAAATGCATTCGTAATGCAATTGCAGTTTGATAATGCATTTTTGACAAATTTCTGCCCCTTCGATTTAAACTTTCTTTTAACCCTCTAACTGTCGGAGCAAAGATGTATAAAATCAATTTACCTATTAAATTTTTTTAAGCTCTAGATTTTTAGTTTATTATGTCAACTAATTAACCAAATTAGTAGAATATGAAAAGAAGTTAAAATATAAATTATTTAAAAAATAAAAATAAAGAAAAGATGCAGTGCGGCGCCTTGACCGTTGGAGGGTTAATATGTTTAAAAGCAATTTTTTTTATTCTCTTTCAGTAATATGTAACTTTAAGTATTTATAACACTTTAACTGTGCGTTGGATCTTGTTGTTTGAAAAACCAGTATAAAGTTTATTACAATAAATATTGTAAATAATATTATATAATTAAAAATATTGTTTTTGCTAAAGATGCACACACAACAAAAATTCAATTTACAGATTTATTTTTCAAAAAAATTTCTAGCCTTTTTATTTAAAATATTTTTCATTAGTATTGCAGAAAAATATGTTTATATACTGTGTATTAGCAATTGTTCCGGGACAAAAAGGTCTTATAAAAAAAAACAAATAGTATATTTAAATACGAAGGAATATATTTTTTTTCTTTTTTTGTTTAATAGCGTATCATTTTGTCCCAGAACCATATATATTGCAATTTTTATTAAAAATTATAATTTTATAATATCAAAGGCAGACAAAAATTGAAAGGATATAATTTTTTTTAACTTTTCAAAAAAGTAAAATCGTGATTAAGTTCGCGAGTTTAAAAAAAAAGAAAACGTAAAATAAAAATGAAATTGGCGTATGCCGTATGGCGAATATTAATAAAATCCGAAGACCTAAGGAAAGTCTTTGGCTGTTCTTTCATGGAATGAACGATATCACTTTTTAGATAATTTTAGATGTCTCTTTTGTACATAAAATTTTTGATAAATTTTTTTAGAGAAAAATATCGAAAATTTTCTTTTGTAAAAAATATTCTATAAATTATACAAAACTTAAAACAGAATTTCCAATAAACATATTGTTTTTTTAGAAAATTTTCGAGAAGTTCTCTGTGTATAGAACCAATCGTTCGATATATATATATATATATATATATATATATATATATATATTCGTCACGTTACTAATTGAACGCCTAACTCAATATATCGCTCATCTTTTGGATATTGGTTAAATTAAAAACAAACAATTTGTTGTTTTTCATTTGTGCTGTTTATTTATATTGTAGCAGTTGCTGATGTTGTTGTTTTTTGCTTATTTTCGGTTTAAGAGACTGTACGAAACGTCAATGGACGCAATCAATTTCTATAAAAAGCATCTTTAGTTAGGGAAGCCGGTTTAATCAGTTAACTAAGCTTAAACGAACGACAACCTATAAAATAATATAATTCTCAAAAAAAAAATCTTAAACGATTCAAAATTAAAAGAAATATCTAAAAATTTTTAAATATAAAATGAAATACTAAAAAAAAAACCAAAAGAATTTTGAATGTTTGTTAAAAAATAAAACTAAAGTGATTTAAATAAAACACGTTTTAAACTATATTAGGAAGAAAAAAACTGCACTAAATTCTAAATTAATAGTGTAAATCAAGAACAGAACCAAAACTAAAAATCCTAAACAAAAATAAAACATGTGGAAACTAGTGAGTGTTTGTTTATAATAAAAATTAACAAAATATGATTAAATAAAAATTAAAAAAAAAATAATAATAATTTTCCTCAACATAATTTTAGTGTGCAACTATGAGTCTTTTATTTGCTAACGTGCAAGTCGGACAATTTTCGGACTACAGTATAACACCCAGCAATCAAGTGGGCTATTATTATTATCCAGCACCACCAAAATCTCAACAATTAAATAGTCCTCCAGGCCCGCAGTTAAGTTCAGTACCCATATCCACCATACAATCTTCACTCTCAAGATCTATGTTAGGTGCTGCTCAGACTTATCAAAATCAATATCAGGGTACTACACAATATGCCAACAATTATCGTTCAAGCGTAACAAAACAATTTGTATCACCAGATCTGGATAATGCAGCCTTCAATTTGGCCTTGAGTGATCAAGCTTATACAATTGGTAATACACCAGCGGTCAATGCCGCCTTAAGTGCTAGTTCAACATCTAGCAAAACAACATCATCTGCGACGTCAGCATCATCTCCCGCTTTAACTTCTCTTAATGTTAAATTACCTTTACCCATAGGTGTTACACCTCTTAATATTGCACCCTTGCCTTTGCAAGCTGGTGCTCCTTATACCGCCATACCTAATGTTGTTACCTCATATGGTACACCATATCCCCAAAGAAGACGTTAGGTTTATATTTTTAGTTTCTTTGGTAATAATTTAGTGCAATTTTTCTTTGTTTAAATAGTCATTTCAAAATCATAGTAGTAAAATTTTTTCAATTTAAATTTTAAGCCAGAGAAGAACACGAAAAAGGAATGCAAGATAGATTAGAATTATAGGCATAATAGAAAAGCAGGGTTCGGATAGTATAGCAAAATTTATAAATTTTTATCAAGAAAAGGTCACAAAAAAGCGTTGAAATAATGAAATAACAATTTTTCTAAATTCGTGAAATGCTTAAAAAAAGTTTAAGATAAAAAAATATTAAAAAAAAAAAATTTAAAATGAATAGTTGTAGAAACCTTACTTCAAGGTCAAAAATGTCTGCAACTTGCAAACCATTTCGATAACTTATTTACAATAAATAATATGTCTCCAATAGGTTTTTGTGTGAATACAACGCCGGATTTTTTGTAATTATAAATTAAAAAGACTGATTTGAAAAAATTCTTTTGTAGGAAAAAAATATCAAAAATATTATTTTTTTTTTAAATTTTTATTTTTTTTTTTTGCAAATTTAAGTTTAAAACCTTCGCGGTTTAATTACTAAATGATCTTCCAATTTGTATTTTATATAGAAAGATTTTTAAAGCCATTTAAAAACTTACAGTCATATTGAGCAAATATTTAATGAAATTGGAATAACATTATTTAATATTCAGTAAATAATTCATTATTGTAATATTGTTTTATTTCAGCTCTATTGCAAAAGTATTTTCAGATAACAATATAAGACTTTTAAAATACTTACTGAAGTCCAGTAATAAATTATTATTTTATTTAAGCAGAGGTCTGCTTCCCTCTAGAAAGACAATTATATTTTTGTTTTCAAATATTTGGCAAATGTGACAAATCTGTAGATTTGCTGTCAAAGTACTTACAGAACATTAAAAAATTAAGAATTCCGGAAGAGCCATCATAGTTTTTTTTTTCATTAAATTTCCCATTACTGTAACTTGTCCACAGCTTCTCAAAATAAAGATTTTACAAACATTTGTTGACCAAATATTTGAAATTAATAGACGCTTTCAAGTAAAGAAAGATTGTAAAGATCAGATCATAGATAACATTCAACAAAACTGAATGTATTAAATTAGTAAAACACTTGGCAAATATTAGAAAATAATATATGTGACCACTTGTTTTAGACAAAATTGTTTGACGTTATTAAACCTTGCAAGTGTTAATAAACAAATAGCGTCAAATAAAATCTATTTAAAAATTAAGTATGATGTATGCTATGCAAAAGACTTTTTTCTAATCCATTGAAATATATTTTATTTAGTAACTAGCTACATTATTCCCAGGAAATATTTGCCTAGTGTGACCATACTTTTGGAGTCCTTTTAGTGAAAGAAAAACGAGTTCCCTTTATTTTACTATTTCTCATCAATGCCTATCTCTTAGTTTCAAAATTATAATTAAAATATCCAGAAAAATTACCAAATTACTTAATTATTTTCCGAAAAATTGATTCATGTGTTAAAACACAAAATCCCGGTCAGCTGGTCGTTTATTTTTTATATGAATATTTGGCAACTAAAACCGCAAATCGAAACTGCGCAAAATTAAAATCTATTGTATTTTCAAAACGCTTTCTCTAAACCTAACATTTTTTACTCTCACTCTCTGTCGGTGTCTTATATGAATTTATACAAGATGGAGAGAAGCAAGAAGTTTGTCTTTTTTTTTTCTTATTTATGATGCAGTGTTGCCGTTTGGTTACTTTTGTTACATTTTCCTTAACTTTTCAACGCTCCACGTAACATATATAAGTTTTTGTTTTTATCTGCATTTTCGTAACTTTTTCAATAAAATTAAATACTAAGTATAAAAAGTATATCATTGATGTACATGGATCAATAATTAACAATACTTTTTGCGACTTGCTCAAAACTTCTGTTGAAGAGAACAAAATTTGAAATATATTCTTTTCCTGCTCTTGGCAATTTTCTGATTTTAATTGCAGATGAAATAATTTCGTTTTTTAATACATTTTCGATCTAAAAAATTGCACAAAAAATAACTTTAGCTATGTTTTTTTTTTCAAAACAGTATTACAATTTAAAATATAAGAGTATTTTTTCGATTTTTTGAGAAAGACTCAGTGCAGAAGATTTAAGTAATACGCTCTTGAATTGGTTGAAAACTAAATTTATGCAAATGAAAAATTTCGTAAAGTTTTCGTCATATAAAAAATGTCCAGATGTATTATGGCACTTAAAGAAATAGTGTCTTTTTTATATAAATTAAAATTTACCATTTGATGTTAACAATAATATTTTAAACCATAAAAGTAATTGACCTTTACAAGGTCCGATATTTTGGTCTAAAGGGCCTGAAGGAAAACAAATGAAATTCCTAATTTAAAAAGTTTATTCACGTAAAATTTTGCAACATTTTTTCGTCGTTAACAAGACATTAGGACTATATCCTAATTTAAGTTTAGGCAAAATTTAGTCAGCAAATCTTATAAAATCAGATCATTGTAATCACTTGAATACCAAAAAATATGGACCTTCTAAAGCAAATTTTGAAACAAACCAATATTACCAACACTGTTGAAATTAAAATATTTTTTAAACGTTAGCAAAGGTTTCTCTGTGTTTCCAGTCTGCGACCGGGCTCAAGAACTTTCTCCTCTATGTATTTCGAACACCGGCTTCGCTGAATAAACTTGTTTTTTGAAATCAAAAAATTTTGTAAGTACCGATAATATTAATAAAAATGCCATTTTCCTCCTAAAGATTTATTGAATATGGTCTTGTTATATGTTATTAGAAAGTTATTTTTACGCAACTTAAATCACATTTGTATTAATAAATATATTCAGAAAAATGTATCAAAAGTTTAGAGGCCCATAGCTCGTAAATTAAAAGTACTACTGAATCATTACCAAAATTATTTAAAAGTCAAATGTGCTGGTGATCTTGATTTATATACAAATTTTTGTATTTGACATGAAAATTTGTTCTCCAGCTTATTAAAACTTTCACTAAATTACTACTTTAGCTATGCGAAAATTATTATTTGCTTTGTATGGGGCAACATCTTTCCCATATACATATAGCAATGCTATATGTTAAGGAAGTCATTACCACTATAATAGTCAATAATATTTACTTTATGTAGGGAGTACCATTCCCCCTGGTCCTACCCGTCCCATCTTAAATTATGGAGATTGATGTGAAATTTATTAGTACAAAATTTTAAATTTTTTTATGCATTAGTTTTTAAGATTTACGATATTTTATATTTTCATTGTATGGGGGGGGGGTACCATTTCCCCTGGTCCTATAAGTTTGGAGGTTAATGAGAAAGGTATTCCCTTAAGATTTTAAGGCTTTTGTTGTAACAGTATTTAAATTATATGAGATTTGGTATTTTTTTATTTTTATTTTTTTTTTTTTGTATGGGGATACCTTTCCCTTTTTACTTTCATTTCAATTAAAGACGATGGTAAGAAAATTATTTCCTCAAAGTTGTAAGACTTTTGCGGAAATAGTTCTTAAGTTATGCGATAATTAATATTTTCTATGTATGAGGGGTACCGATTCTCCTCTTTCTATCGAAAAATAAAATATTTTAATTCACACAGGAGCTCACAGGATGATATCGTAAAAATTTCAAGAAAATTGGCTCAGAGGTTTATCTGTCTATAAGGTCTATAAGGTACAAATAAGCACAATTCATTATTCATTATATTATTTGAGTTATTATGCGTTTGTACTGATTTTTGTAACATCCACTTTAATGTATACCAATCGACTTAGAATCGCTTTCTGAGCCAATTAAACGATGTCCATCCGTCTGTCCGTACATGTAAAACTTGTAATACAAGTAAAACTGCAGGTCGCAGTTTTAAACAATTACATTAAATTTGACATATATGTATGTTATGGTCTAAGGACCACCTAGCCCCTATAAAAATGTGCCCCCTAAATAGATGTTTAACGATCATAAATATAGCAATATTTAATTGAAATTTAGCATATATAAATCTTATATAGATGAAAATCTCTATCCCAAGTTTCATGAAGTTCGGTCTTTTATTGACCATAGCTTCCATATAAACCCCTCTTCAGAAAATCACTTTAGTTTGCATAAATTCCATACAAATGTTAGTATCAAGTTAATATTTGACACAAATAAGTTTTACATAAATAGAAATCACAGTGCCAAGTTTTATTATCGGTCCATAATTAACCATAGGTCCCATATAAAGTCCATAATGCATAAATATGTTTTACAGAAATACAAGTATCGGTCAACAATTGACCCCAGGACCCCTATAAGATACCTTCCGAAACTTTATGTACTTATATATATTGTCGTAGAGTATAATGTAGTAGGGCTCGACCGACTATATTTTTTGTACTTGTTTTTATATATAATATATATGCAGATAAGTATAGTTACTAAAATGATCACAATATTGCGCTAAAAAAAATCTGGCTTGTTATCACACATTAAAAAAAATATATATATGTATATTTCTTAAACCAAAATGACCTAGTTAAATCTAGCCCTTTTTACAAAAAATTCAAAACATTTGAAATAATACTCAATTGTTGTACTATTTATATGTATATTCCGAACCCTGTCTATAAAGTATCATGGTGCATTCTTGTTTTTTTAACACTTTCAAACTTCACTGATTTATTTAAATATAATGTTTTTTTTATTATTTTGTGGGTTTTTGGTGAATGGTCATCAATGTCATTTGACGATTTGTCACATTGACCAAAGACAAACAAATGATATAAATTTCTGATAGTGATATCAATATATTTATTTTTTAATTAACTCAAATAAAAACATCAAAAACAACACATATACAAATAAAAAAAAAAGCACACACACACAAAATTAAACAATATGTGAGATTTGAATATTGTGAAATTAATAAGAAGAAGCCAATTTATTTAAAATTTAAGTTTTTTTTTGTTTTTAACAATCCAATTCCAATGACGTTGAACTAAAGAATTTACATTTTTAAGCCATTCAAGTAAAACAATTTTAAATAATTTAAGACAATTTACAACAAATATTTTTTATGTTTAAATAAATTAATTTAGTTTTAGTTTATAAGTTTTAGTTCAAAAAATATTAAATAGCTTATAAATAATAAAAGAAAAATATTTAGAAAAAAACTTGCCATTCGAAATATAGATATAGATATTTTTATAAAAAAATGAAAAAAAAAAACTAAATAAAGAATTTAATAAATTTTGTATAACAAAACAAAAATAACATTTTTTTATAATTTTTTGTTTAAAAAAGAACATCTTACAATAGAGCATAAAAAATCTGTTTAAAATCTAATTCATTTAGTTATTTTCGTACTATTATCATGACAAATTGATCAGCTCTCTTTTTTTTTTTTGATATTTTCTAAATTTCTTTGTAAAAGAACATTAAATATCAACAAGAATTTATGCAAATGAATTGTTATTCTTTTTCAGTTGTTTATGGTTTTAGTTAAAATTATTGATTATTTATCTCAAATCCAAATTTATTTGATGTTAATATTATTATTATTATATATATATATATTTTTTTTTTTTGTATTATCAATAACTATTGTTGTAGTTGTTAAATTATAGACTACAACACTATAATTTATTTCTTTTTTATAGCCAAGGTACTTAAAAAAATCATTGATCTTTTGAATAGTTTTATATTGAGTTTTTTTTTGTTTTAGTTTTACGTTTCATGTTATTATGGAGTCTTTGTTTCCAAGTCTTGTTTCTTTTTTTTTCTCTTGTTCACAGTCTGTGGTCATTGATACGCTCACGTGGATTATTGGGTTTCTAAAGGTAGAGGCATTGAATTTTGGCTTTTTATGCTTTTGTTTTAAACAAAATTAATAAGTATGTCATAGATTTGCATTCGTTTACCATTAGTTAGTTATTTATTTTTGGATTTTTTTTTTTTACAATAGTTATGAATTGATATTAGATTTGATTGTATTTAATTTGCAAATACAGGAATTTTCCAGAACATTTTAAGCAGATTAATTTGAAGGTTTATTTTTAATTAAGAAAACAAATTAAATAGTTTTACGAAATAATCCTCTCAGCTAACAGAAAATTATCTTCATTTTTTAAGATTATTTAGCTATCGAATCCATCAAATGAACTATGATTTTCCCCATAAAATGAATTTAAATTGAATTAAAAAATAAAGAAAACTGGATGTTCAAACTTAGTTGAACGTATTCTTATGACTTTTTTTAAGAAATAGATAAGTGTAATTTTATTACCTTTTTAAAATTTCATTTTAAATACTTCATTAAATTTTTATTACATTTGCATTAGGATCAGTGTTGCCAGTTTAGCCTTTTTATTTTGCTTTTAGCAATTTTTGTTTTTAGAATTTTTGTTTTAACTTCTAGCTTTTTTTTATTCTAAAAATTTCCTTAAAAAGTCTAAAATTTTAGTATTTAAATAAATAAGAATATAATTTCTTATTTGCTTTCACTAATTATATTTTTACAGAATCATCCATTTAAGTGTTTTTCTGTATTAATTCGCACAAAAAATCAAGATTATTTATAATTTACCTAAATGTTCGCATGCGGCACTTCATTCTTCAATTCAAATATAACTTAACCTGCTACATGGACTTACTTAATCAATTATTATAATTATTTTTCAATATACTTCATTAATTATATAAACTAAAAATTATCCCTTTTTTAAAATATTACTTGATATCCATAAGCTAAATCGGTACCGTATTTTAGCAAAATTTGGCAGTGTTTTTAACTTTAAGAGATTAAGACTTGTTCAGACCGGCGCGAAATTACGAAATTTCATGCCGAAATTACGAATGAAATCTAGAGTGTTCATACTGGCTAGATGACATTTGATATAATTTCGTGAACAGCTGATATTTATTGTTTACATTTTAAATTGTTATAGGGGTAAATAAGGTATTTTGAAATGGAAACAAATAAGAAACAATTACTTACTAAATTGGAAATTATTAATTTGCAACAATTAAAAATGTAAAAAGGATAGGTTTCATTTTGCAAAATCACTTTAATAATTAATTTTAAGATTTGTGTTTAAATTTAAGATCAGCTGTCAATTGTTTTTTTTTTCTTCCCTCGGTTGAAACATGCAGCACATAGTTGAAAAAAAGTATTTTTTCCAACCATGTACAGAGTTGCACGGAAATGGGCATCGTAATTTCAATGTAATTTCGCCGAAATTACACAAAATTATGTAATTTCGCAAGTGTCAAAATGTATGGGAAATTACGTAATTTCAACTTGATTTCGGCCGAAATCACGAAAGTGCGTAATTTCGTGGCGGTCTGAATGCCCTATTAGTAAATGTTAAATATCGTCGGTGCAAGAAAAAAATCGAAAAATGATTTTAAGCAAAATACTTGAAAATTCAAACTCAAGTTATAGTAAAGTATCTCGGGATTTAAGGGTTTAAATAAATTCAGTTATGTGGGTTATGTGTCATACACAGAATGGGTCTTTGTAGAATTGTACATTTTTAAATTTATCAAAATTTATACAGTTTTTGGGAAATTAGATGTCTATTAGTAGATGTACTATCCAGGACACAAAGAGATGGTTGTAAATGGACTAATAAACACCAAAAATTATGTGAAAAAGTGTTGATAGAAGTCGAAAACTTTTATTCAACAACACAATGTTTCTGTGATATTTTAGCCAAATTTGATACAACCCACTATGCAAAAGAGACAGTTGATCTGTACAGCGCATACATTGTAAATTTTTGCCTATAAAAGCAAATTCTTCAAAGCGGACGGCAATCCTAAGAGATATTGGATGCTGATGAAAAGATCATTAAAGAAGAATAAACCACAAAGCTACCAATATTTTCAGTATAAGTGGCGAGGAGTCTGCTCTAATGTTGATAAAAATACCGCACAAAAACTAATTTAGGGATATAAGAAAAATGGTCCGAAAATTTTATGAAGGCAAATCACAATAAAATAATTTTTATTTTATTTTTAATATAAATATATTACAATTTAATTAATTAAAATTTAAAGTTAAGATTTAAATCCAGAATATCATTTTATGATAAAAAAATTCAAAGAAAAATTTTTTCGTGGACAGGCCCTATTTATAAATATAATTTTGAAAAATTCACCCAAAAATGTACAAATTATTAATCAAAAGAAATTATAATTCAAAAATGATTAATCATTTCAAAACATATGGTCATTTTTCATATAACCCAAATTTGTATTTGAATTTTGTGGAAGATTTTTCACTGGATCATTTTGCTAATAGTGGTTCTATATTTTATATATAAATTTATTACAATATACATACATTAAAAAGTCAACAACTAATGAGAACAACAAAAAAAAAAAAAAAAAGTTTTAAAAAAATATTAACTGTTTTCTGGATTTATTTTTTAGCCTTTTCTGACCTTTTTTAAAGTAGAAGTTAGCCGATTTTTTTCCCACCTCCTGGCAACACTGATTAGGATAAATCATTAGATCTTAATATTTTATCATTGTATACATTTTTCAGTGTGGGGCAACACATACTATTTTACATTTGCTCTTGTGCGTGGAGTCGCAAAAAACGAAATTGAATGAACGCCGTCTAGTTTTATACAGAAAAAACAACCAAACTAAAAAACATGTATAAAAGTTAATTTTTGTAATTAAAAACTTCATTTTATACTAGAAATCATTTATTTTCCTGGCTATAATAAATATTTATCCAGATGATTGAAAATACAAAAATAAATATATAATCAATTGTAATTTAAACATAAAAAAATAGTGAAAATAAGCAAACAATAAGAAACAAAAGGCAACAGCGGTAATACTTTGTATAACAGACAAATATTTAAGATCCAAAATGCGATAAAATATAAGCTTAATCACCCAAATTCTCTAAAAAAAAAAGAAATAAGTTTTCCATTTTTCATCAAACATTTTGCTTAGTGTATTTATTTTAAGTTGCGAAACGAGATCTTGAATCAACAAGTGCTAAACTACAACTGACTTAATTTGCTTTGACGAAATTGAGAGAGTTGCAGTCGAACGAAGTCGCACGAAGTAGTTTGTAGTTACTTGTTGCGCAACGCTGTGTAAGCAGCATTTTGTAGTCTAACCCCGCGAAATAATAAATTTTCAAATCGCCCCATACTACCACTTATTATGGTCCCACGCATGTGTAGGTCAAATTTGAAAATAAACCTCGTCTTTCACACTTGCGTGTGATAAGAATTGACGTTCGAATGGGTGTTATTTAAAGTATATTTATATAAAACAAGTATTTAAATTTTAAATTTTAGTTTTTAGCTATTAAGAGTTTTGATATTGAATAAATTTTCGGTGAATTACAACCACTCAATAGTTACAGTCACATTAACACTGAATTCCATGTCTTTTCTTTGGTTTTAAATCCCAGAATGTTAGATTTTTCAGGAACTTAAGTTCTTTCTTTAAAGATCAAGTTCAGTTCTGGTTTAGTTCTAATTCTGTTCTTAATCAGTTCCAGTTCAGTTTTAGTTTAATTCAAATTAAATTTTCGTTCAGTTCTAGTTCAGCTCTAACTCAGTTCTAGTTCAGTTTTAGCTCAGTTCTATATCAGTTCCACTTCGGTTCTAGTTCAGTTCTAGATCAATTCGAATGAAACTCTCGTTCAGTTCTATTTCAGTTCCAGTTCGGTTCTGGTTCAGTTCAATTCAGTTCTTCTAGCTAAAATCTAGTAAAGTTCTGGTTCAGTTCTAGTTCAGTTCAATTTTAGTTCTAGTTACATTTCAGTTCTAGTATAGTTCTAGTTCATTTCTAGTTCAGTTCTAGTTCAGTTTTAAATCAGTGCTAGTTGTTTTTTTATTTATTGATTTTAAAAATTGAATTACAATGATCTTAATTCTAGTCCCGCGAATCCATATGGCTTATCTGCAGGATATTATAATTAAAAACATGCATTAATTTTAAAAGTGGGTAATTTGTTGAAAATGTTTGGTAGTACAACATTTAGGCAATTTTTCACATAATTATTGCGGAAACGTTCTACCTTATTCGTTCCTTCTGCTCGACGCCTGATATTATAGATACGGTCGGTTGGAATAAGATATCTTGAATCATTGTATTGCGTGTTTTTGACGTATGTGTTGTTAAAGACAGTGTTGCTGTAAGTATTATTATTCACGCTTGTAGTATTGAATATACGAATGTTGTTGTTAACGTATGTGTTCACATGTGTGTGCTGTTGTTGATTTGAATATTATTAACGAGTGCGTTTATGTCTACATATGTGCTATTGTTACGTGAATGTCGTAATTCACGTTATTGGTTTGTGTGTTTTTGTTAATGTGCATCCTGTTATTTATGCTTGTGTTTTTGTCGTGATTGTTGTGAACAGTGTTGTCAGTTTAGTCTTTTTAAGGCTAAATTTAGCATTTTAATTTTGCTTCTAGCTTCAAAATTTTTGTTTTAGCTTCTAGTTTTATCCTTTTTTGATTCTTAAAGTTGCCTTAAAAAGGCTAAAATTAACCATAGAAACAAAAATAATATAGACATAAATATAATAAAAAAAATTCTTATAAAAGCGAAAAATCACCCAAAAATTTTAAAATTATTAATCAAAAATGAATTATAATTGAAAAATTAAGAATCCATTCAAAACCTTGGAACATTTTTCATGTGAAATTAATCCTAATTTGCATGGGCGTTTTGCGGATGATTCTTCATCGGATCATTTAGCCAACAATATAATAAAAAAATATCAAAAATAAATGAGAAAAAAAAAATAAGTTTACAATTTTACTTTTTTTGAATGGTGTAAAAAAATTATTTTTCAAAAAAACAAAAGCAAAAAAGATCTGTTTGTTTTTTGCACATTTATTTAATGTAAGTTCCTTTTACGCATGGTAAGTATAGTGGGTATATTTAGTCATGAAATTACGCCTGTACAGGCAACAAGTGATCACGCAGTTAAATATACACAATGCCAGGAAAACGATTTAACAAAAATATTTCATAGCTAGTGAATTTTAATTATTATAAAGGAAAATCTCACAAACAAATATCAGAAATGTTCTCCCTTAACCTATAATGTTATTAACCGTGCAGATTTGAACCAAAACCAACACCAGGTAGACCAAAAAAAAGTAAATCGGCGCATTAAAACCAAAATTGTGAAAATTATTGCTGAGAATCCAAATTTCAGCACTAGAGGAAAAGCCTTTGACATCAATCATGAATGTGAAGTAAGTATCTCCCATCAGATTGCCGCAGAGAGTCGCTAGAAAAAAACTTCTGCTCTCCACGCTAAATATTGAAAAAAGATAAAAATTTGCCATTGAACATATTTCTTTTCCTCCGCAGAACCTGGATGATGTAATTTTTTGCGACGAGACGAAGCTGATGCTTTATTATCACGATGGACCTCAAAAAGTTTGGCACAAGCCCCTGACGGTTTTAGAAGATAAAAATATGATACCCAGTATAAAAAATTATTGAAAATTATCTGTAATGGTGTGATATTGCATTTCATCCAAGGGTGTTGGCGAATTAAGGATATTAGAAGATATAACGACGTAGGAAGTCTATGAGGATATTTTAAGGAACGAGTTGATTGCCAGTGCTCGAAAATTCGGCTTTATAGACCCAGAAAATCCTACAAAGTTAATATATAAGTTTTACCAAGATAACGACCTAATCGTAGGTTTGAAGGTCCTGCTTACTATACAATTACAGAAAAGTCATTGATACCCCAGCACAAAGGCCTGACCTAAACTAAATAGAAAATTTGTGGATTCACCTAAAGAAAAAAGGTCCCCGAAAAATAAGGCAAAATTAATAAAATTTATAAAATAAGACTGGGAAAAAATACCATATACCAAAACTGATCCATTCAATGTGTAGACGTTTAAAAGCTGTAATTGATGCTAAAGGAAGATATGCAAAGTACTAGCATCAAAAAAAATTTATTTTAAAGCGCATAGAAAAAAAATTTATTTTATAGCGTATAAAGTGAAGTATTTTTTAGTTACGATTTTTTTCTTTTTTATTGGAATAAATTTAGGTTTTTCTTGTGAAATGTGTTTAGAAACATCTTCAATCACGTAAGTTAAAAAAATATTAAATGTTATATATTTTACTTAAAAATAAATGTTTATCTTAAAGTTTTTAATTGTCTTTAGTGTTGAAAACATTTTTTTTACAAACTATATATATATATAGGTGTTGTTGACGTGTGCATTGTTGTTTACGTATGTATTACTGTTGACGTCTACGATGTTTACGTTATTTGTTTGACCATATATCATTGCGTATTGCAATTGCTGATTATTTTTTATTTGGTTTTTACACAAAATTTTAAGAATTTGAATTTGTGTTTACTGCAAAGTGCTGTAATATGCTGATTTACCCCATGCAGTGACACCATGTCTTAGGTATGATTCCGCTACGGAAAAGTAATCTTGCTTAAATACGGCGAATGTACTTCAATTATGAAATGAAAAAGGCAGTATGTTGCTCTTTTTTTTAAATTTTTCCTCAATTTTTGCATATGCATTAACCATTTTAAATTTTCATTTACCTAAACACCTCGGTATTTGTATGTTTTGATCATTTCAATGACTGTGGTACACGTATCCGGATTCGACGCTCTAGGGTTGTGTAGGCATTGGTAACTATTAAATGTTAAATGTATATTGAAGCTATCTTCCAACGTGGTTTTATGCACATAACCTTAGTTTTCGACACTTTAATAACGATTCCGTTATCCCCATTTGGTTACTATATTTAACTTTTGTTACACAATTATTATTGCACTTTCTATTCTTTTATTGGTTACTAAGATCGCAGTATCATTTGCATAAGTGAAAGTAGAGGTATTTTTGAGTACATTTATCATATCATCCTCATGTATCAGATAGAGAATTGGTCCAAGTATTGATCCTTGGGGAACACCGTTATTTCCTGTGGGTGTCTCTTTGCTTGGGTTGTTGCGGATTTTAACCCGGTATGTCCTTAATTCTAAATAATTTTTAAGCCATTGTAAATTATTGCCTCTTATTCCATATCTCTCCGAAATATCTACAAGTTTACTGTGTATCAAGCATTTATTTATATGATGTGAGAAGTTTCTCAAAAGTTTATATATATTTTTGCTTTTTTGGAAGCCATATTGATTAGGATTTAAAATTTTATATTTACTTTATATTAGGATCTCATTTAGTCTCTTGACAATAATATCCTCTTGAATTTTTCTAGAACTGATAATATAGCGATTGGCCTATAATCATTAAAATCAAGCTTGAGTTCAAGAAAGTTCAGTTTTAGTTTATTTCTACTATAGTTCTAGTTCAGTTCTAGTTTAACTTTACTTCAGTTCTAATTCAATTTTAGTTTAATTCTGGTTCAGTTTTAGTACAGTACTAGTTCAGTTCTGGTTCAATTCTAGTTTCTTTATAGTTTAGTTATAGTTCAGTTTTATTCAGAATTAGTTCTTGATTCAGAATTGCTGTAGATATTCGTGCTTGAAATTCAACTTACAAATCAGAATGAAGGTCTCGAGCTAATCAGGATCTGAGTCCCCAGATTTTATGTACTTTTTCTTGCAAGAAAATTAAAGATGAGTCCTCAAAAATATACCCGTAAGAAAATGTATGCTTAGAAAATTGTTTTGATTATTTCAAGGAAAAAGACTCAAATAGCATAATTTTTTGTCATAAATCTACTTTTAAGCTAATAGAACATCAAAGGAAATCTAAATTTATAGAATTTTTGCATGTTCGACACTCTGCCGAGTGTCCAATAAAACTTTTACACTGTGTTCTTCTACAATTATTCAATGAACTTAAGCCGAATATGCAAAAATTCTATAAATAACTACATGAAAAAGTTCAACAAAAAACTATAAACTAATTAACCTTAAACACAAGGCACGGTGTAAAGTGTTGCTTGATGACTGCCCCTGTTAAGTATTTCTAAAAAAATAGAAAACAAACAGAAGGGACAAATCAAAAGTAATAACAACATCATTGTTCATTGCTACTTAATAAGTGGCTAAACAATAACAAATCATACATTGCTGGTTTAATACCTAAAAACTAATAGCTTTAAGTACGAGGGCGTATCAATATTTCCGTGACTTTTCGAACTTCCCCCGTAGTTATATATATATATATATATATATATATATATATATATATATATATACGTTGGACTAAGTGTATTGAGTTAAAAGGAGATTATGTGGAAAAATAAATTTTTGTTTTGCAAAAAAAAAAAAACTGCATTTCATTAAAAAAGTCATGGACTTATTGATTCGCCCTTGTATATAAACAATAATAATTGAAAAATGAGAATACAAAATAATTGTAAAAAGCTTTATCGTAAGCCATTGATCTTACTTAATAATATATAGGAAAAAATAAGTAAGAGATTCCATTTCTCAAAAAGTTGTAAGTTAAATAGATGACATTTACAGAGAACACCACGGTGGAATGCTGAAGAGTGCAGAGTGTCCAATAAAACAACGAACTTAAGCCGAACATGAAAAATTTCTATAAATAACTATATGAAAAAGTTCAACAAAAAAACTATAAACTAATGAAAATCTAAATCATAAAACTCGTCCTCCAAACTGTTCGCTTTTAAGCAGATTTAAAAATATCATATTTGGACTAGTAAGGCTCAAGATGTTGTTGTTTTTTTCTTATCATAATTAAAATTATATTAAAAAATTTAATAATTTAATTTAGTACAAACAAAATTAAATACCAATTTGACATTAGTAAATATACAAATATTTGAAATTAATTTATTCCAATTTTTTTATTTTCATAATAAATTCCAAATCGATGTAGAGTTTATATTAAACGTAAAACTACATAGAAAAATATTCGTGTATAACGCTTCTCTTCCGCAGTGAAGGGCATTTAATTACTAAAACTAAAAATAAAAAATTATGTGTCAAAAACAACCGTAATAAAAAAATCTTTACTTCTTTGCCAGATAACGTATAAAAAAAAACCAGTTATAAAAATTTTTATTTTATTTTTTCACATTGTCTAAGATACAATCTAAAAAAAGAAACAACATTCTTATGTAAATAAGGGCGGTTTTATTAAAAATGAAATATATGCAAAGATTTTTAAATTGGATTATTATTTTTTATTTTTACATATAATTTTTTAAATTACAATTTAGCAAAATGAAAAAAAAAAATAGTTTCTTATTTGTATAGATTTGTAATAGGAAGAATATTTCTTTATTTTTTTTATGTAACAAACCATGTTGTAGACAAACTGTCTACTTAATAATGACAGATCTATCTATTCAGTATTTTAATTTGTTTATATTAAGCTGACACATATTATTCTTTTGTATTTCTGTTCTTTTTATAAGCAAATAAAAAAGCACCGTTAAGTTTTATGTCAAACCTGTTACAAGAAACATTTAATAATTTGTCTAGTATTTGGTTGGGGAAAGAAGTTATTTCGAGAATTTAGTCATTGAACCCAGCAAAATATATTTTTTGGTTATATAATTCTTCGTTTTGCGTCATCGTAGTGATTGATTACACAAGGGAACAAAATTGAACTTTTTTTGTGCGGCCTGGAACTTTATTGTAAATTTTTACTAATTTGATGTCGCTGATTTCAAATCAAATCTCTATTTATCTCTATCAGCTCGAATTTTTGAGATATATCGTTATGTCCAAAATTAAGGCACTTTCACTACATATATTCGAATAACTTAAAAACGGTCCAGCATATTCAGTTAAAAAAAATCCGAAACTCATCAACAATATTACCTTTAAGTCGTGCTTACATTGTTTTTAAATTTGCCCAGTAGTTTAGTTTCAGAAATATTGCTGAAGTTTTGAAAAAAAGAATAACAATTAATTTTTTTTTTTTATTTAAAAAATTAATTAAAAATAAAAGTGGGACAAAAATCACAGTTTTGGTGTAAAAACATTTAGTTAAATATATTTCGAATGAAATGAGCTTTATTGGATTGCAATCGGTGCACATCTAATGGTTTTGAAGTCGTTATAATACCTTCAAAATATTACTTAAAAAAAAAAAATACTAAACTTCTAGTGTATAATTTCTGTTATATTTGATCATAAAAGATAACTTTAAACTAAAGACATCAATGTTATTCCCAGAAAAATTAATACATCAAAAGCTGACGACTACTATAAATTTAATTTTATTGCAAATTCTGCTAAATATTGGACAATCATAAATATTAAAAATACTTATTTAAATAAAAGATAAAAAAGAAAAAAATATATCGTCCATTCCACGAGAGATTTATAAAAAATGTCTTTTTTTTTTGAAAGATTTTGTTCATATTACTATGGAGCCATTTATGGAGCACATAAACTATGGAGCTATTTAGTCTTTCTCACTGCAATTTTTTTTTCAATTTCAAACAATTGGCGAACTTTTATAAAAATTTAAATCATGGTTAAGATTTAAATTTTTATAAAAGTTAAAAAATTCGACAAAGTACGTAACTTTAAATGTTAAATTTCTTTACTATGTACATGGATTTTAATAATTTAAAGCTCTAATGAAGGCCAATTGAAACCTCTTTAAAGGCAATAATGCAAAGGTAAATTGTTTATTTAAAAATGCATTCGTAATGCAATTGCAGTTTTACAATGCATTTTTGACAAATTTCTGCCCCTTCGATTTTAACTTTCTCTTGAAATGCTATGACTAAAATTAGTTTTAAAATAAACGCACAAAAAATAAAAATATATATATAAAAAATTATTTTTTTATGAAAAAATTTTATTAGACTTTTTTTTATGTAATTGATTATTATTTTGTTATAATATTTATAATACCAGAGATAGACAAAAATTTTCAAAAATGCATCTTAAAATTGCATTTGCATTATGAGTGCATTTTTAAGTGACAACATTGTTTTTAATTAATGGCGTTTAAAGAAGACATATTCTTCTATTTTTAATTTAAATCATTAAAATTCGTTTACAGCGTATAGAGATATTGATGTTTAAAGCTCCACACTTTTTCGATTTTTTTTACTTTTTAAAAAATTTAAATCATGTATAATTTCGCAAGTTTTCCAAAATTTAAAAAAATAAAACTTGAGATATTAGAATAGTTTCGTGGGGTTAGGGTATGCGTATGCCAAGTATAAACAAAATCGGAAGACCTAAGCAAAATTTTTAAGCATTCTTTCATGGAATAAACGATATATTTAAGTTTAAAAACTTGTTCTTTAGCAAAAAAAGAATGTGGTTTCTCCAGACTTAAAAATAGTAACGTACAAATCGTCTTCCTGACAAACTGCCAGTCAGAAAGAGGAAAGGAAATTTCGAAAACTATACCTCTAAATACTTCATATAGGAATTTTAAATAGGAAAACAGGATTTTAAACAGGAATTAATCACATCTAAGCGATTTTCACGAAAGTTAGTACCAGTGACGGAGATAGGCTATGATTGAATGTCAAGCCCACATTTTTCGCCTCTTTTTAAAAAAGCACGTTATTATTAAGCTATTTTTATATACAATACTTGCATTGAAGAATGTTATAGGTTATGTTGGATTTTAATAGGAAGCCACGCTTACTTTTTTAAAACTCCAAAACGGCTGAACTGATTTTGCCTAAAATGTTCAAAGCTTCATTCTGTATTTTTCGGTCCGGCAGGGAGAGTGGTACCAATCATACAAACCAAATATTCATTATGGCATAACTAAACAAATATTAATTTGGAAAACCTCTAATACTTAGTGGGAATTGTTATCTTATTATATCGCCATGGTGCATGAAGAAATAAAAATAAGATGGGGGGTCTAGGGGAAGAAGTAGCTCAATATAAAGCAAATGTTAACTTTCACACTTCTAAAGGAATATTACAGTGAAAGACCTAAAAGTTGTCGAAATACCTTTCATATCAAATTTCGAATATTGAGAATAGGTATAGAGGAAGTACTAGTCGCCATACAAAATAAGGGAAAATCCAGTTTAATATAAAAAAGTAATAATGGCAAATAATTTTCTAAAAACATTTAAAAGAATTAAAAAAAAAAACAAACGTTTTGTTGTTGCATTGTTCTTTTTTATATTTTCTTTATATCTATATAAATTTGACATAAAAAAAACAAAAAAATTAAAATTATCTTAAATATATTTTCAAGGAAAATTTATCGAAAGTTTTCTATAAAAAGAAAATTTTTCATAAATTTGCGAAAAAAAAATATTTTAATTTTTTATAAAAAATGCGTAAAAATTGCCTATGAAAAGGAAATTTCAAAATTTATCTGTAAAAAAATATATGGAAAATTTTCAACAAATTCTCCTTTCGAAAATTCCCTATAAAAAATGTTCAATATCAAAATATTCCATATATAGAGAATTAATACGAAATTTTTATTATTAAAAGGAAAATTTATCGAAAATATAAAAAAATATAAATCGAAAATTTACCAATATTTTCTTTAAAAAGAAAAAACAAATTTATTAAAATTATATTAAGAAATAAAATTTATTAAAATTTTCTATAAATAGAAATTTATGTTAATATCGACAATTTTTCGATATTTTTCTATGAAATTTATATATTGATATCGATAAATCTTAAGAACTTCGATATTTTTAGATTTACGAAATCAATATACAATTTTGATATAAAAATTTAAATAAATTGTCGGCATACATTTTTAATATTAAGAGAAAATTTTCTGTAAATTTCAAATCGATTGAAATTTTCTTTAAGTGGAAAATTTATTGAGACATTTCTGTAATTTTATAAATAGTTAAATTAATAAAAAAACTCAATATATTACGAAAATTTTCTTAAATCTGGTAACACTGCTAGCAAGAATCTGATGTCCAGTGAAAAATCGAATATTTTTTAAAAAAAATCCATTATTTTAAAAAATATCAAATTTTTTTTTTTGGCGAAAAATTGGATTTTAGTGTAAAATTAGATTGTTGGTGTAAAATCGAATTTTTAATAAGAAATCGGAAAGACTAGTCTAAAATAGTATTTCTATTTTCAAATCCTGCTTTTATTGTAAATACAGGTTTTTGCCAAAAAAAAAAAAAAATGAATTCTGGTGAAAAATCAAATTTATGACGAAAAACTGAGCTTTAAATCTAAAAGATTTTAAGATGAAAATATTTTTTTTGACTGAAATCAAAATCGAATTTTTAGTAAAATAAAAAAAAAACAATATTCTTCGTAAAAAATTGAATTTTTAACGGAAAATTATATTTTTATTAAAAAGACTGAATTCTTATGAAAATTTTAATTTGAAAATTTACATTAAAACTCAAAATACACAATTTTGGTAAAATATTGAAATTTTAGTGTAAAATAAAAATTGTTCCTAAAATATAAAATTTTAGAATTTTTATAAAAATCATTATTAGTTCTAGAAAACTAAACAAAAACCATTGAAGTACTGAAGCGGATGCAGCACAATCGACTAGTATATGTTGTCGTCTAATTCGAGAAAGGTGAACTAAAACTCCGTTTGTTTTAAATTGGATATGATATCACTCGTGAATATCGGTGGCGTCTTTAATGAAGACACAGTTTTGGTTAATAGAAATTCCTACTTTTGGTTTTGAAATGTACCACTGAAACTTTTTAATAATAGTGGAACACTATAACGTTTTTATTTGACATTTGTAAATTAATTTTTTAAAATTTTTAGTGATGGAAGCCAAACCATTTATAAAAAAGCTCAATTTAAAATATGAATAACAATTCTAAATGTACACGTTGAGAAAAAAAATGATTACAACATTATCACTACAACAATATTATGTTCCTTCTCACTGTTAATTTTCTTGAATTTTAATTTCATGATAACAACGTTTTTGTTTAAATTTTGTTATTTAGCGTTTACACTCAATAAAATTTTAATATGGTTGACTGCAAAAATTATAGATTTTTAAATATCTTTACCAGAAACAAAATTTTATTGATATTAAATATTTGTAGTCTTTTTCCTTGTTCTTAAACCATATTCTACTCTAAAACCATATTAACATTATTATTCCCATGACAATAAAATGTTTCAAACAAATATAATACCTATCCTTTTCACAAACTTAGTGGAAAAATTCAATACTTGTTTTTTCTTTTAAATATATTTTTTTTTAATGTTTGTTTATTCATTGTAATTCTCATTTAGTTTATATATGAATAAATATAAATATACAAGATATGGTTATACTTCTAGCAATATAAGATATTGATTATTCACCATTGAATGGTTTAACTAAAAAAAAAAACATATCTTGCATTTGAACAATATATGGTGGTACAAATGAATATAACTAATGAACAAATAATATGTAAATATGTTTTTATATTATTTTCAATAAAAAATATATGAAAATAATTTTTTATTAATACGTTTTATTTTCATATATAAGATGGTGTAGTTATATGAGAAAATGAAATAATAATAATATGATAAGATAATAATATGATAAAATGGGATCATAATATGATAAAATGGAATCATAATATGATAATGAGGTATATCATAATATAATAAGATAGAATAATAATATAATAACATCAAATCTAAATCTGATAGAATGGGAATATAATGTAGTAAAATTGTTCGTTCAATTATGTGTAAAAGTATAAACATAACATGAAAAAATAAACCGTAAAAACGGACACAATATGATAAAATGGAATCATAATTGTTACCTATAATCATTTCTGTGATCATATGTACCAATCATAATGTGTTGCTCTTAGGTTATGGTCACTACAACTAAATTTTTTTCTGCGTGTAATAAAAAAAACTTTAATTGATTTAAATAGTCCTAAAGCATATTTCAAGCCCAAAAAGCATAATAACTTATTAGTATAATTGTTCGCAAATTAAATATATAGACGTTTAAAGCAAAAATAATCAAATTATAATAAATATTCATTACGAGTCTTTTTAGTTACCAAGTGTATGTAAAAATATTTATGAAAGTAAATAATTTATTTTTAAAATTAGTTTTCTAACAAAAATTAGCCACAAATTTCTTATGTTTAATAAAAAAAAATAAAAATAAAAAAAAATAAAGTGGAGACACCACTCATTAATATTAATTAGTTTTGTTAAATTTTTAATTTGCTAATGTTTGTTTATATGATTTTAAATTTTAATGGTTGCCAAATTAATGATTCTATTTATACATTTGTGGCAATTTGATTAATTTTTTTCATGTATTTATTTATTTATTTATTTTGACAATTTCTAATTGAAAATTAAACAAAAACAAAGAGAAAATTATATAATCTTTGCTTTATTTCTTTTATTATTTTATTAAAATAATGAAATATTTTAAAGAAATTAATCAATGAATATTAAATAAAAATTTTGTTTAAATTTAAAAATAAATTGTTGATAAAGTTATAATTAAAATGTTGTTTGATTTAATGGTTATTTTGTCTAACATTTAATAAATACTTTTTGAGTGATTTAAAATTCCCAGCACGTTTTCTTATTTAAAATCAAAAAACAATATTAAGAGTTTGGTAATACATATTTGGTTTTAAAATGAAAGTACCTTTATTGGTTACATCTAAAGTTTAAGTACATTTTTTAAGCAATTGTAGGTTTAGCTTTAATATTGTGTATTTTTTTAGTATAAAAAGTTGAGCGTAGTGCAAATAATACATCATAAAGGTACTAATCCTCTATTTAAAAACATTAAATTTAATATTTTTAAAGAATTTAAAATCCCTAACACAATGTTCAAGTTTGTAAGTATTTAATTTAAATTTTATAAAAAAAATGTAATGTACTTAATTATTTTATTTAAAAAGGTTGCTTTGTTTGTTGCCTGCATTGCCTTTGCCTCTGCCGGTCTTGTGCAACCTACTGCTTTTGCCGCTGCTCCTGCTGCACTGGCTTATGCTAATGCTCCTTTGTATGCTGCTGGTGGCAGCCAACAAGTAGATGTACGTCATAATTATGATGGTACCTTTTCTTCTTACACCACCAATCCCTTTGGCTTTGCTGCTCCTTACTCTAGCCGTTATGTAGCTGGTGCTCCTACCGCTTTTGCAGCTCCTGCTGCTTTTGCTGGCCCCTCTAAATATTTTTCTTCTGCTGGTGTTGCTGCTCCTTTCGCTGCTGCTTCACCCTATGCTTCTCCTTATGCCGCCCATTTGGCTGCTGCTGCTTATAACACCTATGCCAATGCTTATGCTGCTTCTCCTGTTTCAGCTCCCGTGACTTAAGTTGGCTAGCAAGTCGGCATGTTTTGTAAATAATTACGTTCCTCTTTTGTTGTTATAATTAAGGAAAAAAAAAAATATTAAATATTAATTTATGTATTTAAAAAAAATCTAAATTATTTATTTTCAAATTCGGTCATCAAAATACTCTATAGATATAGCAAATATTTTATTAAAAATGAATGAATAAAATATATATATATTTTTCTTCAAATTTGGTTTCTGTTTTGTTAGCCCAGGACTGGACATGAAAAAATTAGTGCATACAATTCAGCTTATAAAATAGAAAACAAATTTAAAAGAAAAAAATGTATATTTTATTCATTCGTTTTTAATAAAGTATTTGCTAAGGAGTAATTCCATTTTATTTTTAAAAAAATTTGATCACTCTGAAATTGCCTCCGATAAGACTTCCGATCAAAAAAAAAAAAAAAAAAATAAAAAAATAAAAAAAAAAATATAAAAAAATCAAAGATACAGTTTTTTGTATAGACGTCTCTAAAGACAATTAAAAAAAAAAATAAGTTCAAAAAATGTATTTTTAATTTGTATATGACGTCTTAAAATATAAGCTTTGATAAACTCGTTGCAAAAAAAAAAAAAAAAAAAATATTTAAGAATATCTTTTATACAACAAACATTATGGCCGTTTAATAAAATATATTATTCACTATAGTGTTGCCACAGTTTTTAAAATAAAAATTAATAAAATTCATTTTACAAGCTTATGTATCCTCTACATATAAACGAAATTTTATCCAAATCGGTAACCAAGGGTTGAAATTTTTTTAAATTTAAAATGGAATTACACCAAAACAAAACTGAGGACTGCGCACGAAAAATTTAGTGCATACAACTCGGCCTATAAAAATCAAAGCAAAGGGTCAATCTCTTTGAAAATTTGTTTTTTTTTTAATTTAAAAAAAGTTTAAAATTTAAAAGAAAAATTAATTCCAAAATAAGAGCTTTATTTTGTTTTCGGCTTCTTTTTTGTTCGAATGAGTCCACTTCTTTTTAAACTCTATTTTTTTACTATGTGCAGATATGTTTCAAATGAATAGAATTTTGGACAGTTTAGTGGATTGTTTCTCCTTTGCATCATCATTTGTTTGATACAACTCTGTTATTTTTTTGTTGTATTAATGAGAACAGGGTTGAGGTCAAACAAATTAGAATTTGTTGTATTGGCTAATGATAGAAAGAAATTTCTTCTGACGGCATGCATTTGCGTACATTTCTCTGACCGGGATTTTGTAAGAAGTTTCTTCCTATCATTTACCTTTACATTTTTTTCTAGCGTTCCTATTAGGAACTTTTTTTCCTTTTTGGACTTCAAGGTGTACTTTTTTTAACTTTTTTGATAAATGGACAGAGCAATTTAAAGAATGAATTACATTCCATCCAGAGATGTAGGGATTTTCCCTTAAAATTCGTATTATCCTACATTCTGCAAATCAACTTTTTTTGAAATTTATTTGTTGTTTTCCATACAATTTGTCGAATTTGTGAAATTTTCTTATTAATCGATATACATGACACTAAAATTCTGAATTTTCGATCAATGCTGGATGCAGTGTGCAAACCGAGATCAATTTAAAGTTTATTTATTAACCATTTATGAAGCCTTGTGTCTTGAAATATGTAAAGAAAAAAATTATTAACAACATTCTGAGAAAACAGTAAAAGCATTGTACTATCATTTTTTAAAAAATATACATTTTTCTATCAACTTCAGAGTGATGACTTTGAACAATTTTCACGTCTAGAGGAATTGAAATAATTTAAAAGTTTTTTCAGTATATTATTTCGGAATGTATCAGAAATTACAAAATAGTTTTAAAAAGATTTTCCTCCATATATCTCAGGACTAATTTCCAAAAAACTAAATGAAGTCGAGGCGAACATATCTTTTTAATTGTAGGAGATAAATTTGGTCAGTAAGCGTGTTTTTTTCTTTATCTCTGCAAGCACATTTGAAGTTATTCAGAAATTTGTGGTGAAAAAAAAAACATTATGAAAAATTTGAAGAATTTTTTCATTACTTATGAAAATATTGAGCGAATAAAAAAGTAAAGTTAAGATAACCTGAAGACAATATTATTCGGCATCTATTGGAGTTTTAGTTATCTAAATTGACAAACCATTCTCGAGTTATACAAGTCTGACCGCTGAACAAGGTGGTCATATTATTCATGCCCATAACCTGATAGAAAAAAAGTGAAAGCAGATTATTATTTAGCTCATCTTGTTTAAAGAAGAGAAAAAATGTGCACTTAATTGTTAGTATATATGGGTATTTCAACTTAACTGTGAATAGAAGCAAGATCTGCGCATCAATTTTGATGATGCATAGCGCTATCAGCTTTATGATAAACGTATAAAAACAAAAACATTTTGGCATTTTCACTTCTTTAAGGAAACCAAAAAGTCTTCTTTCTAAATAACTCCGAAAATATTGATTATACACAATGATGTTACAGTGGCTTGGAGATATTTTTAGTCCGCATCTTTTGGTTCATGAGTACTGGTGAAATATACTCATGTAATGCCCTTCTTATGGGCAAAATATTAGACACGCCTATAAAAAAATCCAGACCTGATGGAAAAAAACTGAAAGCAGATTCTTCTTTAGCACGTCAAAATCAATATAGCCCAACTATTCGTTCTTAAGGGAGGAATTTTTTGCCGACCAGTGATATCGCTTAAAAATTTCCTTAAAATCGGTTTTCCAAATCGCAATTGTTTTTGTTATTAAATCAATTAATATTTTAATTAAACGAAAATACTTTTCGATGGCTTTATACGTAATGGAAAAAGTAATTGATTTATCGTTGTAATTTGAATTAAATTTTAGTCTGAATTAAAAATTTCTTTAAAAAATGAAATTAATTTTAAATTCAGAATATTATTTATTTTATTTTTTTTTTAATGTAATTAATACCACTGACAAACTCATATTATTTCCTCAGTATCTCTCTCTCTCTTTCAAACCCACTTGATATTTTCTTAGCTTGTCAGCTCTCTCCCAAATACATAATAATATTTCTAATAAGTAGCTCTAAATCGTCTGATCACTAGTCTAAACAGTCATTGATCGACACCAATAAATCACCACCTACATAAACAATTTTTATGTTTAATTAATTGATTGAATACTTGAGTGATTGATTGATTTTATTTTGTTTTTAACACGTTTTTAAAATTTTTGACCATAACCAGATAAAATTGAAATTTTCGTTTTATTTGAGTGATAAATTAAATTTCATTTATTTTTTTTTTAATTTTATTTATTGAATCTTCACAAAAGTTAAGTGATCTAACAATAATTAATCAAATCTTAAATCTAAATCTAAATATAGTCCAAACAACGTCAGACTAAAAGCGATTTTCATGCATATGGTTTAACTTCGGCTCAGTTCTGCGGTGTTTCTTCTTCTAAATCGGATGTATACATTACTTCTTAGTATATTTCGTGCTCGTGGGTTTTCATGTATGCTCCTGCATATTCTTTTATAACATCTTTTACAAAAGGAACGTTTAGATCCTTATGTATGTTAGGATTTTTTACTTACCAAGGGGCTGCGGTTGTAGTTCGCAATATTTTGTTTTGGCGTCTCTGTATTTTCTCAATATTTTTAATTTATATATATATATATATATATATATATATATATTTTCAGTTGTTTAATTAAATTCAAAAGAGGTGAATAACTTTAAGAGAAATATTTAAAATAATAAATATTGCAACTGTTTTAAAATTACAATTTGTGTAAAAACTCTTCAAAAATCAAACAAATTTGGTCCTTCGAATCGTATCCTTTTTAAGTAATTGAAATATAATTTTACTATTAACTGCTAAAAGATAGTTTAAAACGAGTAAGTCCAAACAAATTAATCAGAAATAAGAAAATAGAAATTTAAGCTTAAAAATTTATTCAAAAGAATTTGGTCCTTCGGAAAACTCCTTCGGAGTTTTTATTTTAAGAAATTAAAATAAAAACTTACTTATGGCTGCCATCTAGAAACTATTTTGATGACTTTAAAAGTTACAAAATAAATAAACAAATTAAACATAAATAGAAAGAATTTTAAAACAGAATTACAATAAAAAATTGCAACTGAATTTTAACTAAAAGTCCGGATAATCGGACTTTTTTTTAAGTAATATAAATAGAAACTTACTTATTACAGTCAAGATAAACTGGTTAAGTCATTGGCATCTATAAACTCTTTAACATTTGTTAATGTGTGTGAAGATAAATATGCGAGTTAAATATGTTTTTGACGTAACGACTTACGTAATGATATATGTGATGACGTAACGACAAATTTAAATATGGCATATTTAAATATGACATATTTAAATATGACATATTTAAATATGACTATTTGGTACTAAAAAAGAAATAAACCGAATTTTGACAAAATTTAATGAAATATTAAAAGCTAATAAATTTATAATAATATAATATAATAATAAAAATTTTTTAATTGTTATTCTGAGAAAATATTCCAAAATTCAAGTTTGTGAACGTAAAACCTCTCAGAGGTACGTTGACACTGAAAATAATGAATAATGGAATCAAGGTTAAATACTATTCTTGAATATAACCAGATTTCCTGAATTGTATATGTGATTTTTTTAAAGTTTCAACTTTGCGAATATACTGCCAAAATGTCAACTTTGCCAATATAGAGTCTATCAGAGGTCTGTCAAGGATTTTGCCCACTGTGGCCAAACGGCGAGTTGGCATGCATAACCACCATATACAGAATGGAGCCAACGATGAGTACTATCCGTGGATATAAGCAGAATTCCTGAATTGTATTTGTGAATTTTTTAAAAAATTTTCAAAATGTCAACTTTGCCAATATAGAGTCTGTCAGAGGTCTCTCAAGGATTTTGACCATTGTGGCCAAACGGCGAGTTGGCATGCATAACCACCATATACAGCATGGAGCCAACGATGAGTACTATCCGTGGATATAAGCAGAATTCCTGAATTGTATTTGTGAATTTTTTAAAAAATTTTCAAAATGTCAACTTTGCCAATATAGAGTCTATCAGAGGTCTGTCAAGGATTTTGCCCACTGTGGCCAAACGGCGAGTTGGCATGCATAACCACCATATGCAGAATGGAGCCAATGATGAGTGCTATCCGTGGATGTAAGCAGAATTCCTGAATTGTATTTGTGAATTTTTTAAAAAATTTTCAAAATGTCAACTTTGCCAATATAGAGTCTGTCAGAGGTCTTTCAAGGATTTTGACCATTGTGGCCAAACGGCGAGTTGGCATGCATAACCACCATATGCAGCATGGAGCCAACGATGAGTACTATCGGTGGATATAAGCAGAATTCCTGAATTGTATTTGTGAATTTTTTAAAAAATTTTCAAAATGTCAACTTTGCCAATATAGAGTCTGTCAGAGGTCTGTCAAGGATTTTGCTCACTGTGGCCAAACGGCGAGCTGGCATGCATAACCACCATATGCAAAATGGAGCCAACGATGATTACTATCCGCGGATATAAGCAGAATTCCTGAATTGTATTTGTGAATTTTTTGAAAAATTTTCAAAATGTCAACTTTGCCAATATAGAGTCTATCAGAGGTCTGTCAAAGGATTTTGCCCACTGTGGCCAAACGGCAAGTTGGCATGCATAACCACCATATGCAAAATGGAGCCAACGATGAGTACTATGCGTGGATATAAGCAGAATTCCTGAATTGTATTTGTGAATTTTTTTAAAAATTTTCAAAATGTCAACTTTGCCAATATAGAGTCTATCAGAGGTCTGTCAAAGGATTTTGCCCACTGTGGCCAAACGGCAAGTTGGCATGCATAACCACCATATGCAGCATGGAGCCAACGATGAGTACTATCCGTGGATATAAGCAGAATTCCTGAATTGTATTTGTGAATTTTTTAAAAAATTTTCAAAATGTCAACTTTGCCAATATAGAGTCTATCAGAGGTCTGTCAAGGATTTTGCCCACTGTGGCCAAACGGCGAGTTGGCATGCATAGCCACTATATGCAGAGTGGAGCCGAGGATGAGTACTGTCCGTGGATATAAGCAGAATTCCTGAATTGTATTTGTGAATTTTTTAAAAAGTGTCAAAATTACGAATATCTAAGTTATATGATAGAATAAAATATGGTTTTAAAAATAAAAATTTTTAAAGTTACAAAAATCCAAAAACAATGGTAAGGAATGGTAAGAAGGATTAAATAGTATTTCGTCATTAAGGTTTTTAAAGAATACGGAATAGTTACAAAGTCATGTAATCTTTAATTGAAGGAAACCCTAAGACAAAACATTTTTAAGATAAATTAGAAAAAATTTTGATTAAATCTGAATATAGCTTAATTTGCAAATTTTTCTGTAATTACCCAGGTTGACAAAATGAAAATTTTTTTCTGTCGCACTGGATATCTTAATCAATTCAGGTACATATTATTATAAAGTGCAATGCCAACAAAGCACTTTTTTCTTTTATTAAATTAAATCAAACAAGTCGTTTTCGGAATATATTGTGTAACCGCTTTAATGTTTCATATAATGATTTATCGCGAGAACCAGAGTCAATTCAAAAAAGTGATTTATAGGCTTAGTCTTCACAATAACATGTATCGTAATTAAATTCCGTGCCGCAGAATCAGTATAATTTTTATTATTAAAAGCGTTATTAAATAATTGCAAATATTTTATAATAAATTTTCGTTACTTCTCGTCAAAATATTTCTACCCTCATATACGGTTTTCTTTTAATAAAAGATTGCATTTTTTCCTTTATTTCTCACAATCCGTTATAAGTCTGCTATTAAAGGTTTTATTATAATTTTCAGTACTATTTTTGGATTTTTGCGAAAATTTATAGTTGCGTTTGCAATAATAAAATTGTATACTACATTAATGTGAAGATTTCGCCTTGATTTTGTTTTGAAACGTGCATAAGAACTTTTCGTTTTATATTAGAAACAAATAAATTATTTTGCAGAAATTACAATAACTAAAACATTATTTCTAAAATAGTATCACAAAAACAACATTTTTAAAATTTTAAAGTAAGGATTAAAAATTATAGGGTGTAAATAAATATTACAACTGTATTTTGTTTTAACAAATAAGTATTTATGTCAGTACAACAACAAAAAAAACTATGAATTATTAAAAACAAATTTTTAATGCAATTACCAGTACAAAACCAGCCTTATTTATATTGGTAAAAAAATAATATATGTAAGAATAGTCATGTACATATGTATATTAGAAAAAAAAAAATAAAATATTACTGATATTTGAAAAAAATCTTTGATTTTCTATTTGTAAACATATTTTCTTCCCGTTATACTCATTTCATTATTAATGAACTTATTCTGTAATTCAAACGATCGTTCTGATATCGTCAATAACATGAACAATTCCATTTTTGTATTCAATAAACATTTTTTTCAAATTTAATAGAATGGATATTTTATTGAGGAAAAACTGTGAAAAACGTAAAAGTTCAATTCTGTAAAACGTTAAACATAAAACTTTGATTTTTTTCTATAAATTATTACTTAAGTATTCGATTTGATATATACATATATATATATATATATATATATATGTCTATATATATATATATATATATATATATATATATATATATATATATATATATATATATATTTAATTAAAGCCTTTCCTAATTAATTTCTAACCCACACAGTTCTACCAGATCAAATATCGTTACCATCCGATACACACACAAACAAACACCAACAAGGAAACCCTGCAAGCATTTAGTGAATTATTTTTCGAAATAGCTCACTTCTTCCCACTCTTAGAAGTGCAATAGAAGATTTCTCTCAATTTTCCAATAACAAAATGTATTAGTATACGAATTTAATCTTCTAAACGTAACTTCTTTAATCACTTTTAGAAGTTGTTTGGATAACAGTTGCAATTATCCAAAAACGAAAACACTTTTTTACAACACCTTTGCTAGCATTTGGAAGATTGTTTTTTAACAATCCACATAATCTGTCGAATTTGGCACTCTAAGAACGTGCAAAACTTTACAAAAACATCACACATTAGGTTCGAAATTTTATCATAAAATCATGATTTTGACGATTGTTTACATTTCATAATGGGAAAAAGAACAAGCAGAAACAATGTAATTTTACTTAGTAAAAAAATATAAGTTTTGAAGTGATTAGAGGAAAAAATATTGACATTAACTAAAATTATTTATGTAAGCTGATAGTGAAACAAAAAATTCATAAGTTTTACTCATAAAAGAAAAAATAAGAAAATAAGGTAAGCGTTTATCAAAATTAAAAAAAAAATTATTGATATTTCAACTAGTTCTAGGCAAGCGAATAAATTTAGGAAAACTTTTTCTATAAAATTAAAATATGTTATTAACAATTTGAGGGCCAGAACATGGACAGAAAATTTTGTTTTATATAAAATTCTTGATAACTTAAACAACGTTTTTTAAAAGTGTGGAAGTTTGACTTATGTATGACATGCCCGCAGCAAAAGTCGCTAATTTTCAGAATAATTTTATACAGAACAAAAAATTGAGTATATATTAAAAAATCGATTTTACAAGTCTATCCTGTGGAGAAATATTTTAGCAGAGCTGAATTTTTGCACTTTAAATTTGAATTTTCAAAATTTTAAATTAAATTTTTTTAAAAGTTTAAAAAGAATTCAAACATTGTTCTTGTTATTAAATATTTTGAAGAAATTGTTTTGTTGTTGTAATGCTTGAAATGTGTAGAGTAGATTGTGGTAATTTTTGGATAAGTAGCGGTATTTATTTCTAAGTTTCAAAACTCTTAAATATTGACAAAAATGATTGAAAAAACATTCATGGCCAAGATGAGATTTACATAATGATTTAAAATGGTACATCATTAAAATTTGTAATAGAGAATGGAAATGGTTAAAATACCATGTAATCTTTAATAAAGAGAATCCCCTTTATAAAAATAGAAACATTTGAAAGAGAAATTAGAGAAAATTTGTTATAAATATTTTTTCAAATATTTCCTACATTCTTAATAGTCAGCTATTTGTTCAGCGAGAAAGTATGATTTTAGAAAAGTATATAGTGTTCGCCTTATAAAAAGTGTATTACATTTGTTCTTTAATTATTTTAGAAAAACTGGCGATTTTAGAAAAAAAATTAACAAAAAATTTTTAATTACATAGAATATTCTAATTACATAGAAAATTCAATACAAAATTAAAATAAATAATAATGTAGTCTTGTAATATTTAGAAATCGTATATTATATTACTGAAAAACAATTTGGAAATATTGAATTACACATTTTATAATGCGAACATCATAACCTTTCTAAAACTCATACATTGTCGCCGAACATACTAATAACTGCACAGAATTTTGCAAATATTCTAATAGATGTTAAATGTTCATTTGAATTCAAAATTTCTTGTGCAATTAATTTAATTGTTTTTTATAATAAATACAAGGAAGATTTTTTTTTTTTTTTTTTTTTTTTTTGTTATTTAAATTAGATTCAATAATTATTCTTATTTTATTATATATATATATACCTACTTTATTAAATTTGAAAGAAACAAATATTATTTTCTAATTTTGTACTTAAAATATTTCTTTAGTATTCTTTTTTATTTAATTTAATTTTTTATGTTAATTTGAATTTAAAATGTAAGTATTACTGACATTATTATATTAAAAATTTTATGCAAAATAGTTTTAAAATTCTGCAAATATTTTCTATCGAAAGCTTAACTACATCGGCACACCGAGAAGTTTATATATATCGCTTTTACTATCGAATTCTGATATAGTTAGAGATAGCATCTTTTGAGAAACTCTTTAGTGGGGATTGGAAGATTCGAATTATGATTTTTTATTACACACTTTTTACTGCGTTATAGTAAATCTTAATACGTGACGTACAAAATTTACTAAAGCGTTATAAATTCTGATCTGCTTAGTAACACCGTTCGGTAAGAAATGTGCCACGAAGAAATAGTTCCTTTTGAGTAACGCTTTAGTGGGGACTTGAAGATTCGAATTAGTGACATTCAATACTGACTAAAGGGTTACTCAAAAGGAACTATCGCTTAGTGGCACAATTCTTCCCGAAAGGTGTTACTAAGTAGATCAGAATTCGATCGTAAAAGCGACGCATATCAACTTCCTGGTGTGTCGATATAGTTACGCTTCCGATAGAAAATGTTTGCAGAGAATGGTCACATGAATAAAAATTCCCTTTCCCAACTGTTATTTTTTGTGCTTTTGATATTCAATTGAGTTTTTTATAATTGTATTTTATTTCTGTGCGTACTAATAATGTTGTCTACTTGTAACTGACTTTTGTGTTTTATCGTCTTTTCGAACATTTATTTATGAAAAAACAAACCCCTAACAAATTAGTAAACACAACTCCTTTCCTTCACTCATGAATGTTAATTATTTGTACGAATATGCATATGTTATATGCAACCACAGCATCAAAAAATATAAACTAGTTGCTGTTTATAGGAAAAAATCACAAGAAATAAAACACATTTTAGTCAAAAAGTAGTCGCAAAGTTGATATTTAGAAAATTAAAAAAAAAAAAAAAAAATCACAAATACAATTCAGGAATTCTGCTTATATCCACGGATAGTACTCATCGTTGGCTCCATGCTGCATATGGTGGTTATGCACGCCAACTCGCCGTTTGGCCACAATGGTCAAAATCCTTGAGAGACCTCTGACAGACTCTATATTGGCAAAGTTGACATTTTGAAAATTTTTTAAAAAATTCACAAATACAATTCAGAAATTCTGCTTATATCCACGGATAGTACTCATCGTTGGCTCCACGCTGCATATGGTGGTTATGCATGCCAACTCGCCGTTTGGCCACAGTGGGCAAAATCCTTGACAGACCTCTGATAGACTCTATATTGGCAAAGTTGACATTTTGAAAATTTTTAAAAAAATTCACAAATACAATTCAGGAATTCTGCTTGTATTCACGGATAGTACTCATCGTTGGCTCCATGCTGCATATAGTGGTTATGCATGCCATCTCGCCGTTTGGCCACAGTGGGCAAAATCCTTAACAGACCTCTGATAGACTCTATATTGGCAAAGTTGACATTTTGAAAATTTTAAAAAAAATTCACAAATACAATTCAGGAATTCTGCTTATATCCACGGATAGTACTCATCGTTGGCTCCATTCTGCATATAGTGGTTATGCATGCCAACTCGCCGTTTGGCCACAGTGGGCAAAACCCTTGACAGACCTCTGATAGACTCTATATTGGCAAAGTTGACATTTTGAAAATTTTTAAAAAAATTCACAAATACAATTCAGGAATTCTGCTTGTATCCACGGATAGTACTCATCGCTGGCTCCATGCTGCATATGGTGGTTACAATTCAGGAATTCTGCTTATATCCACGGATAGTACTCATCGTTGTCTCCACGCTGTATATGGTGGTTATGCATGCCAACTCGCCGTTGCCCACAGTGGGCAAAATCCTTGACAGACCTCTGATAGACCCTATATTGGCAAAGTTGACATTTTGAAAATTTTTAAAAAAATTCACAAATACAGTTCAGGAATTCTGCTTATATCCACGGATAGTACTCATCGTTGGCTCCATTCTGCATATAGTGGTTATGCATGCCAACTCGCCGTTTGGCCACAGTGGGCAAAATCCTTGACAGACCTCTGATAGACTCTATTTTGGCAAAGTTGATATTTTGAAAATTTTTTAAAAAATTCACAAATACAATTCAGGAATTCTGCTTATATCCACGGATAGTACTCATCGTTGGCTCCACGCTGCATATGGTGGTTATGCATGCCAACTCGCCGTTTGGCCACAGTGGGCAAAATCCTTGACAGACCTCTGATAGTCTCTATATTGGCAAAGTTGATATTTTGAAAATTTAAAAAAAAATTCACAAATACAATTCAGGAATTTTGCTTATATCCACGGATAGTACTCATCGTTGGCTCCACGCTGCATATGGTGGTTATGCATGCCAACTCGCCGTTTGGCCACAGTGGGCAAAATCCTTGACAGACCTCTGATAGACTCTATATTGGCAAAGTTGACATTTTGAAAATTTTTAAAAAAATTCACAAATACAATTCAGGAATTCTGCTTATATCCACGGATAGTACTCATCGTTGGCTCCATTCTGCATATAGTGGTTATGCATGCCAACTCGCCGTTTGGCCACAGTGGGCAAAATCCTTGACAGACCTCTGATAGACTCTATATTGGCAAAGTTGATATTTTGAAAATTTTTAAAAAAATTCACAAATACAATTCAGGAATTCTGCTTACATCCACGGATAGTACTCATCGTTGGCTCCATTCTGCATATGGTGGTTATGCATGCCAACTCGCCGTTTGGCCACAGTGGGCAAAATCCTTGACAGACCTCTGATAGACTCTATATTGGCAAAGTTGACATTTTGGCAGTATATTCGCAAAGTTGAAACTTTAAAAAAATCACATATACAATTCAGGAAATCTGGTTATATTCAAGAATAGTATTTAACCTTGATTCCATTATTCATTATTTTCAGTGTCGACGAACCTCTGAGAGGTTTTACGTTCACAAACTTGAATTTTGGAATATTTTCTCAGAATAACAATTAAAAAATTTTTATTATTATATTATATTATTATAAATTTATTAGCTTTTAATATTTCATTAAATTTTGTCAAAATTCGGTTTATTAGTCATATTTAAATATGTCATATTTAAATATGTCATATTTAAATATGCCATATTTAAATATGTCGTTACGTCATCACATATATCATTACGTAAGTCGTTACGTCAAAAACATATTTAACTCGCATATTTATCTTCACACACATCATTTGTTAAGTGAGTCTCAAAAGTTCAAAATAATTTGGTCCCACGAATCTGATCTCTCTAATAAATTGAAATAAATATTTGCTAATTATACCCAAATTTAAGAGATTTAATTATTAAAAAGTGAGTTATTATAAAGGCGAATTTTATGATTTCGGATACTTCGAAAATTATAGCGACACTATGGTTTTCGCTCGAAAATAATAACAAATTTTGCAGGAAAAGAGCCTAAAATAAGTTTAAATAAATCTGGTTTAAAACTTAATCCAATTAAATTGAACAAAATGAAATAATATAACAGAAACGAAACAAACCTCTTAAACATCGAATCGGATATTTCTAAATAATTAAAATCTAAAAATTCTATTGATAAATTTTAATAAGTTAGACAATTAAATTTAAATAAATTAAACAGAAATAGGAAGAGCTTTACAAGACACAATTTTAACAAAAAATTCAACTGAATTTAAATTAAGGCTCATAAAGTCTTCAAATTATTTGGTCCTTCGGATCGGATTTTTTAAAGTAAATAAAATAAAAAACTTACTTGCGACAGTAAAAATAAACTGGTTAAGCTATTAGCATCTAGAAATTCTACAAACCTTTTTAAATTACTCCTAAAAGTTCAAAGCTCCCAAAGAATTAAGAAAGAAAATTTTATATTTTAAAAATTTAAAAAAAGCTTCCTTTGGTTGTCGCTGGTACATAATAACAAATTGGGGAGAAATACAAGTGCTAATAAAGAATGATATAAATTTAGATAAATCTCTGACGAAATTTAAAATGAATAAATTCAAATAAATTAAAAAATATAACAAAATAGAAACGCAATAAAATTTAACATTTGTTTTGAAAGCTAAAATTTATTTCATAACTCTAAAAAACTAATTTGGTCTTTCTTGTCGGATATATATTTCTAAATAATTAAATTAATAAATTTATTCTAAATTTATTCTCTGAAAAAAAAAAAAAAAATATAAAAAGTTAAACAACAAACTCTAAATAAATTAAAAGATATTTTGCCATGTAGAATTGCAAGAGAAATTTGCAAATTATTAAAATTTATTTAATGATGATATGATCCTACGAATCGAATAATTTTAAGTAATTTAAACAAAAACTGCTTAACTACAAACAAACTAAAACGATTTAATTGTAGAAAACAAAAAATACTTTTGATGATCTCAAAATCTTAGAGAATAATTTTACTTTAGATAAATACTCTCACTGATGCTATGAGGTTCAAACTAATATTAATAATTTTTGATTTTCATTAAAAACTAATAAAAAATTAGCAACAATAAAAATTTGTTTACAAATATCTGGAACATAAATTAAAGATAAATATGCAATTGAATTGCCGAAAAACAAAAATACTTTAATAAATTGATATTTACAAAACCAAAAATAAATATCCCATTTATTTAACGTTAACAAATTTATAAAACTTTAAAAAAATAACAAAAAATTCGAAATCTTTGAAATTAAATTTAAACAACTACTTTAGTGGGAGCAGCAGCCAAAGGAACGGCGAAGCCAGCAGAATAAGGAGCGGCAGCATATGGAGAAGCTACAGCGAAGGGAGTTGCGACACCAGTAGGGGCTACATATTTAACAGGGGCGGCAAAATGAGCAGCATAAGCAGCTGGGGCAGCAGCAAAAGCTGTAGAAACTGCAGCCGGAGCTACATATTTAGCAGCAGTAAAAGCTGGGGCAGCATAAGTAGCAGGGGCAACTGGAGCACCAGCTATATAACGGCTAGCGATAGGAGAAGTGTAAGCAAAGGGGGTGGTGGTGTAGGAAGACAAAGTGCCATCGTAATTATGACGAACATCAATTTGTTGACTACCACCTGCAGCATACAAAGGAGCATTAGCGTAAGCTACAGCAGCGGGAGCGGCAGCATAAGCGGTGGGATGCACAAGACCGGCAGCAGCATAAGCGAAACAGGTAGCAAAAACAATAACCTAAAGAAAAAATATTAAAACAAAAATTATATATTTTTTTTTTGCAAAGAAGAAACAAAAATCCTTTTAACTTACAAATTTGAACATATTAAAAGAGTCTGAGTTTTTTTGGTTTGTTTATTGAATTATTGGTAATCAGTAAATGATGTCTTTTGTAAATTTGTTTAAACCTTTTATAGCAATAAAATTTTGAAACAATTGTAGTACAATTTTTGTGATTGTACACTTATTTAAATTGATCAATAAACGTTGTGAACATTTATTTTTATGTTACTTAAATGAATATAAATTAGTTAACTATTATAGGTATTCAGTAATTTTTAAAGGTTTTCTTTTGAAGGTAAAAGAATTAAGATATTGATGGGAATAATCTAAAAACTGTTAATATCTTAAGAGGAAAATATTGTGAAACACTTATATTGTGATAACAGAATCTTCAAATTTTTCTTCAAATTATCATCAGAAATTTTAGTAATTTTCTGATCATAATTTTCGCCAACATTATTCACAATATTTTCTTTAATATTGTAAGCTAAATCCATTCGCAGATTCATATAATATACATTCATATAACTGAATTTGATGTTTATTAATTTAAAAATGATAAAATTAGATTAAAATTTTGTAAAATTTTAGATGCATATGGGTCAGAAGATTATATTCCTTGGCTTTGAGTATTAGAAGAGATTATTTAATTAATATGAACAAAGCTAATAGAACATTCATCGGTTTCAAAGGTAAATTCTACAGAAAAATATTCAGAAGGACATAATAAAATAATTTTCTTGTTTTATAGTGACCGATATAAAATATAGTACGTTATCTTTTATTATGTTATCCTAATCTCCACAAATTCTCTTGATGATGACTAAATTGGTTTTTGAGATATTGTTTAAAACGTTCTCTAATTTTTATTTTTTTATCTTTAAGTGTGCGTTCGAATAAAACATAACACAAAATTTTTGTAATAACTCTTTCTTGATTATAATACCTTCTAAAGACATGTGAGACTTAACAGCAGCTCGAATTCTTGAAAACCGGTCGTTTGCCCTCATGTACAAAATAAAAGTTTTACAAAATAAAATTTATATTTTTTTAAACTTTGTGATGAAATATTTCTGATTCTTTACCTTTTTGCTTGACGGTGGATAGGTGGCACGCTGGCTGTTGGCTGCGGCATGTAGCTCGCCGGAAATGGGGGGTTCGTTTCCACCTAAGGCCATCACAATTAAAGATTCGTGCCAAGATAGAAACAGATGTTACAAGCAATATGAAACACAGAACACTGAACAAAACAAAAACCGCTAAATAAAAAAAAACTATGATAGACGGACGGACATACAACTTTAATAAACTATCTGAAATGACATGACGAGGATCGTATCATCAGGACGGGATGTTGTGTCCTGGACAGGCTGCCCACCCCTTAAGACATATTTCAGTCTTCCATGACATTATTGTTGCCTGTGTGGAAAGGAATTTACATAATGTCCCTAATAAAATTATACCACTTTCTTCACTTTTATTGCTAACTACATTTCAACCCGATACAAATAAAATTAGTACATGTTTCTTTCAAAACGTTATAATCGAAAAAGTTTATTATATATATATAAATTCAGCAAAATATTTGCAAAAGTTTAAAATCATTATAAATATATTATACTTAACAATCAATAAATATAAACTTAGATATGATAAATATTATATTTGAAAAAAAAAAATAATTAGTAAAAATGAAAAATAATACAGGAATAACTATATATATATTTTTGTTCATTTATTCTTTTATTTATTTATTGGTTCATTTATTTACTTATTTATTTATTTATCTATTTATTTATTTCATTTTATTGTTTTATTAAAAATAAATTAATTTATTTTTTTTTCTTGTTTATTAGAAAAATAATTTTTTTATTTATTTACTTTAAATCATTTTTTTTAAATTTAATATATTTTTACTTATTTTCATTTCATTTAATTGAATCTATTTTATCTTTCTTTTTTTTTTTTTGATTTTTTTTTTTTTTTTTTTTTTTATAAAATATTATAGCTTTATTTAATTAATTTTACTTAATTAATTTTAATTTTTCTTTATTATATTTTTTTTTTATATTTATTTTTTTTTTCATTATTATTTTATTCCAAATTTTAAATTATTATTATTTCGAATTTAAATTATTCTATTTATTTATTTTTTTTTTTTAATTAATTTAAATTATTTTTATTTTTAATTATTTTGTTTTAAATTTATTTTTTTATTAAGTTTAAAATATTTTAGTTGTACTTAATATAACTCATAACTTAATATAACTCTATTTTAGATTGAAATATTTTATTCTTAAATAATTTGAAATATTTTCTTTTTATCTTAAAGTAATTTAAATTAATTTTATTTAATTTATTTTAAATTTTATTTATTTTAATTCTATATAATTTAACTGATTTTTATTTGAAGCTAAAATCTTTTAAATTCATTTTGTTTTTTTTTTTTTTTTAATTCATTTCAATTTAAAATATTTTATTTTTAATTAATTTAAATTATTTTTAATTTATTTCAAAATAAGGTTAATTTATTTATTTTTTATCGAGTAGCTTTTATTTTTGAATAATTTGAAATATATGTAATTTTTTTTTATCTTTAATTTATTTAAATTAATTTATTTTATTTTTGAAATATTTTTATTTATATTCAAACTACTTTATTTTCAATTAATTTAAATTATTTTCTTTTAATTTTAAATAATTTAAACTAATTTACTTTATTTTTAAAATACTTTAATCTGTTTCCAAAAAATTTTATTTTTCAATTAATCTAGTATAAATCAATTATTCTCAATTTTAAATATTTTAATAGATTTTAATTTAATTTAGAAAAAAATTTCTTTCTTATTTTAAATTATTGTTTTTATTTAATTTAAAATAATATTCTTATTTAAGAACTGTTTTAATTTAGTTTTGTTTAATTAGGTTATATCTTACTTAGTTTTTAGTACGAAAACTATTTGTTTGGTATTAGTAATAGCTACAAAAAATGTTTATTGGGTTACAGGTTTGAAACGCGTGTTATTTCTATGTTTCTAGGTTGGTAAGGTCGTATAACGGTTACCTGGGTTAACGGATTTCCTCACGTTATTTTTTTTCTTTTTTTTTACCGTTTCTTTTCCTCTAACTAGATTTTACTCTATTTGCCCCTTTTTGTCCGTCTTTTGTCCCACTGTTGTCTTGTTGTATTAAAGCTTTATATAGGTGGTTATTTGCTTTGCTTTCTTGACGTTGCTTATCTCGTCCTATTCCCAACAGATGGCTTCTGATATGATCTACAGTGTAGAGCAAAAAGAACTTTCACTATATTGTCCACTTTTGTTAAAAAGGTTATTCATGCTAAAACCCTCTGTTTTAATTAAAGTTTTATAAAACAAATACTAAAACATTTTCTGTTTATTTTAATATTTATCCTACAAAACCTTTAAACAAATTAAAAGAACATTTTTTCATGAATAACTTTACAAACTTGTGTAATACTTTTTTTTTTCTACATTGAAACATTAGAGACTTGTATTTCATTTTCATATTATCAGCTTGCTAAACTAATAAGTTTGGCAATAAAAAAATAGTTTGTATTCTAAATTACTATCAGCAAAAATTTTAAATACCAAATTTAGAAAAAAATCAAAAGATTTTATATGTCTAAAATATATATATATATACATACACATATATATATATATATTTCTTTTTTTTTTATCTTTCTTTTTCAATGTCTCTAATATCATAATATAAATTCCATATTCATTAAAAATTCACCAATCTCACTTACCTCTTCTTTTTCTTTTTTTTTTTTTTAAAGTATAGAATCTTTTATCTTCTTTTTTTTTAAGTTTAGAATCTTATTTTATTTTATATCATTTAAAAAAAAAAAAAAAAACACGGTCTCTTATTTATTATAAAAGCTTTTTGTTCGCACTGTATGACTTCGTAACACGTAATGATTTAATGTTAATGAAGACGTGCACGTGATGGCTCATAACCTTCATCAACTTAATCGTGTACGATTCTTGTTCTATAATGCATTATATGATCGTTCATAATGGTGAAATAAATGCACGATCATACATTATTGTGAATATTCTTTAAGGATGTCACTGCCCCCTGTACGTCATCGTTGGAAATGACATCATGATATTTGTAATCTTTATTGTCATTAAATTAATGTTAATTGAGTGAGAAGAAGAGGAAAATAAGACTGATTTATTTAAAAAAAACGAAACGGAAATAAAAAGTAATATTTATTAGTTACTTAAACAAAAATGCGACCGTCACAACTTCTTTCCAAATTACTAGAAGAAAAAAAAAAGTATGCCAGAAATTGTTGATTGAGTAAATTTTGACAAAAGTTTTACATTTCAGGGTAATAAGAAAGCTTAAGAAGGACCTAAAGAGTGAGATGAAATTTGGTTCAGATAAAGAAAAAGCCACAAGAATGAATTCCTAAGAGCTAAGGCAAACATGTTCGGCTGCGTTATGGCACGTTGTTTTCATTTCTTTAGAATCAACTATTAGCCATGTTAAAGCTATGCCTAAGCTTAAGTCAATCAAATCTAAAAAATTTTAAATAACAAATTGAGAAGACTTCAGAGGCAAAGAGTGATCGAAATAAAAAAAAAGTAAAAATATTTTCAATATTTTATATTAGCCTGGAAACATACATAAATTATTGCTGACTTTTCTCATGTTTAAGATACAAGTTTTGTATATCGAACCATCGAGAAGATGGTCCTGAATAGTATATAACTAAAAACAATAAAAATTTACAAAACAGTTTGTCGTATGACAAGTTTACTCAAATTGCGACTAGATATGTGATTGTTTTGCTTCTTTAGTTTGAACAAACTCGAATAATCATAACAAATTGTATTATAAAAAGACATGGATGACACTCGCGATATGCAACAGAGTTTTAAAGTTTTCCGGCCAGTTTTAGAATTTTCTCGTTACAGTAGAAGCAACCAGTATTAGGAATGTTATTTTGATCCCACAGAGTATTAGTTATTTAGACTACCAAGAATTTTGGCAATTTTAAAGGAATTGAATCCAAGTTAAGAACGAATTTAAGAAAGCCCCAGCAGTGCTCAATTGTGAAAAATTTCACAAGAATACTTTAAAATCTTTTTCAGAAGTTATACCTAAAAATATTAAAAACAATCTTGTTAGCAATTAATTTTTATATAAAATTATATAACAGAAGAATCTGGAGAAGAAATTTTACAAGTAGTTGGTTTGATTTTAATCCTTACTTATTCCGTTCATCTTTTATAAAAAAATGTATTATGTTTTATTTGAATTTTTAAAATACTTTTTATGAAAAATTGTATCGTACCGAAACATTTTTATTACAAACTCAGAAACCAATTCAGTAACCCAATTGAAAATTCAGTTATATATAACGGTAATTAATAGTGAATAGCAAATATTTTTTTCATTATGAGCAAGAAGGTAAATTTACATCAACATTTTTTTATCTGCAGATATCTGCAAATAAAAAAAATTAAGTTATCGTTTTAAATATAATTGTTCATTCAAAACATTTTGCATGTAATCCGTACATGAATTTAAGAATTTTTTAGATGTTGATCCAGATTTTTTCTGAAAATATTTGTTTTACTGAACCAATTTAGGGGATATTAAAAAGAAAACTATTTAGGAAAAATGATAGATCACATTTTTATAGTTTAGACTTGAAAAAGAATAATATTTGCTTACTTTTTCCCATTTTCCTCATTGTGAAAGGTGAAGCATCTAAAAAGAATTTATTATTATATTTCGCTACATCCCAGAAAAAAAAAATAGAAGTAATTTTTAAAGAAGTACTTTTTCATTACTTCCAAAGTTTCAGTAAGTTTATGCTTTTTACGCTTAAAAAGTTATATAAACATCAGAGATGTTAATAAAACACCATTCAGATAAATTTTTCTGATATAAAACGTTGCGAATTTATAAATACTTGTTACTTAATAATAAGTGTTTTAATCAAATGGAAAATATTTTTATACACAATGTCTTTTTAATTTGGTTTATTTGGTTTATATAAAAATTAAAAGTAATGTCCTCGAATTGATAAAAAAAAGTACATAAAAAAATCAATTTTACATGACATCGCGAACATGACTTCTACTCAGTGATCAGTAATCAAAAAAGAGAACATCTTCCAATGACAAGCCCATGTTAAATTCATTGGAAATTATCCAAATTTGCACTACTTCTGGATCACAAGTTTAGGATCTCATTGATTTCTTTATATATTCATTTTTTTCCCCTTGCAAAGCTTTCATTAAAGTCTCATTATTAATTTTCTTCTCTCAAAAACGGCACGAGCTTATCACACACACTCGTTCATATCAAACCAAATTAAAATACCATTGGCATTTAATTAAGTAAGACACAAATAAATTTGCCTAACATTTAATTTAAACAAGTGCACATTATCACAAATTTATAACAATTGTAACATTTGTATTACTATAAAAGGTAAAACAATTATTTGAAAGACAATAATATCTCAGTAATTTTACTTCGATAAACATATAAAAAAATCCTAAACTCCTTATAAAATGTTTAAATTTGTAAGTTTTTAAAAAGCAAAAAAAAAAAAAAAAAGAAATAACAATTTTAATGTTATAATTTCTTCCAATAGGTTGTTGTCTTTGCTACCTGATTTGTTTAAGCTGCTGCTGGTGTTGTACATCAAACAGCTTTGGCTGCTGCTCCCGCTGCTGTAGCTTATGCTAATGCTCCTTTGTATGCTGCCAGTGGTAGTCAACAAGTTGATGTACGTCACAATTACGATGGCACTTTATCTTCATACACCACCACCCCCTTTGCTTACACTTCTCCTATTGCTAGCCGTTATGTAGCTGGTGCTCCAGTTGCCCCTTTTGCTCCAGCTGCTTATGCCACTCCTGCTGCTTATGCTGCCCCTGCTAAATTTGTAGCCTCCGCTGGTTTCGCTACTCCCTTCGCTGCTGCATCTTCCTATACTGTAGCTGTTCCCTATGTCTCCCCTTATGCTGCTGGTTTCGCCGCTCCTTTGGCTAAGCCTTTCCCTGCTGCCCCAGTTAAAGTAGTTGTTTAACCTAAGATTGTAAATGTGTTTATAATTAATTTTCTGTTTTTAAATAATTTTTGATTGTTATTAAATAAATTATTGATTTTTTAAATATTATTTACGCTGATTTGATTTATGATAAGTAAAGTTTTTGCTGAGTATATTTGATATAGAAAAGCTAGAGCCACATATTTGGAGAGCCGAATATTACATGATTCATAAGTGAATGGATGTATGTTTGTCCCTAGAAAAAATTTTGAAATTTTGTAAAAAAGTTTCATTTTATTCAAAGTAAAAATTCCGAAAAAATAATATTTTTTAATCAAATTTAAAAATTTTAAAAACAGTACTTACTAATTACCAATTACGAAAAAGGTAGAAAAAAACGTTAAAAACAAAATACATTTTATTTTTCACTAAAATCATGTACAAATTTTATAAAAGTATCATTTTAAAAAATATATAATAAAAAAAGACTACAAGCAGAAAGACAAATGTTTCCAACAGAACCAAATTATTTTTGTAGTAAACATAAAATACTTTTGTCAAAACCTTTATTATATTATGCTCTTCTGCCCAATTTTAGAATAATAATTTGGTCACGGATATGAATGTTTGATTATTACAACCGAATCTACTATATATCTGTAACTTTTATGCCACCCATATTGAAAAAGTCACCTTATATGGGAGGTGGACGAATTGCTCCTATTTTATTATATTATTCTCTTCTGCCCATTTTTATAATAATAACTTGGTCACGGAAACAAATGTTTGATTACCACAAACATAATTAAAAAATGACAATGTTTTTTGCTATCATTTTTTATACAAAATATAACTTTTCCAAAGAAGAGTGTAATTAAAGAAAGTTTAATTTTTAAATAAAAAATATAAACAAGTTAAAATGTTATACTTGGCTCGGGCGAATCTTCTATACCCTTCCATCTGCAACTTTTGTGTCATCCATTTTGAAAATTTCACCTTATATGGGAGGTGGGCGAATCGCGTCTATTTTTAGATTCCGAATTTACATCAACCCTTGATCTAAGTATTTGACAAAGTTTTGATGGCTCCATCTTTTGGGATGGTGGTTATAACAAGGCTAAAAAAATCCCAGAAAAGTAACAATATCAAAAAGTACTATTTTTATAACAATGTTTAAAAAAAAAAATTTCCAATTATTAAAAAAATACTATTCTTAGAGAAAGTACAAAAGTTAAAAAAAAAACAGTTTCAATAACACAGTGCAGCAAGAAAAAATTGCATCAATAATTCCAACTTAAAATAAATGCGTATTAGTAGTGTAGGAAAACTTCCAAAGGTTTTTTAAGTTTAGTTTGAATTTCAGTTTTATTGCCTCTTGAAGTTCGAATTTTTCGGAGTCTCCTTTTCAGTATCATGGAAAATACAATCATTTACATTATTTAACCTAAATTTTAATTTATGTTTTTGTTGCTCTATAGACCACTTTACTATTACTTTCTATTATTATACTTTCTATACTATACTATACTTTCTATTATTATACTCACTTACTATTGGATGTCACACCCTTTTTACGCCTATTTTTGTCAGAATATTGTTTATTTTATTTAACTTGACCTTATTTTTAAATTTATAAATTGATTTAAATTAATGTTGGTACATATCTATATTCTTAAAGAAAGTACCGACTTTAACGCCCACTTTTTTTAAAAATTTTAAATTTTTTTAATATTTAAAAATTAAGTAGTAAAAAATATTACAGCATAAATAAAGTAGGCGAAACAGAGGCTTGGTACCCATACAGAAAAAAATGTGTATTCCTTGTGTCAAATTTTATGTGAATTGTCTTAGTACCATCAAGAATCAAAATTGATTTTTACTTAAAGAGCTGGGCGTGGCATCCAACTTATATTTTAGCCCATAGTTTTCTCCAAAATTACATGACATATATATATTATACTTTATTTCAACTTTCAAAAAAAAAAGGATTACTTACAAAAAGTGGGTGTCGTATTTTGATTAATATTATATCTTATATTTCCTTTCGGAGGATGCTTGTTATATACATACATGTATGTGCAGTTAAAGCGGTTGAATAATGTAAGTACTCATATATTATAAACAATCTTGTTATGGAAAGTGGGAGTAAAAGGAAAGTGTCCTTTAACAAGAATCTTACATAATACCTAAGAGGAGCTTTGTACACTATAAAACAATAAATACCCATAAATATATTGAAATTTACTGATTCAAATGTTTTTTATTTAAACACATAATTAAAAAGTGATCTAAAATATCTGAAATTTAAGAGTCTATAAAATCGAAACTCGAACTAACTTTGCAAGTTTTTATTAAGCTGATGGAATGCTTTTATTTTACGTTGGCATCATTGAGGCAGTATTTGATGATACTAAATTTGTCGCATAGTGTAATTTGAAAAACAAAAGAATAAAAATATATGCTATTTAAAAAAAGTACTAGGTAACAACATTTAAAAAAATTTCAAGTATTCCAAGAAAGTAAAGTTTAAAAAATCCAATTTTGAAATAGATAAAAAAATTTTAATAAAACATACAATTAGAAAAAAAAAAAACAAAAAAGTACTAAGAATTTCAAATTTTCAAAAAAAGTAAATGTTTAAAAAAATACTTTTCTACAACAATATCGAAAGGAAAATATTGAAGTCATGAATAAATGTATTTTAAAATATAAAGGCTTTTTGGATTAAACTTTTCTTTAAACAATTTGTCTTTAACTCATTTAAAAAAAGGGGCTTATAATCCTTAGCGAAAAGATGTCACAATAAATACGCTTAAATACATAAATAGAAATGTACTCACCTAAAAGAACAAATTAATACATTTGTATTAATTTTATAGCACAAGAAAATTGGTGTTTATTTTCAAATATTGAAAAAGTAGCCAACTATAAAAACTATATTTTCCACCTTTATTTTAATTTTTGATAAAATAATATATGTCAAAGTTTCTTAATGATATCACACATGACAAAACTATAAATATTGGACGCAATAAAAATATGCCAACAAAACAAATCAAAACAGCTGTTTAATCCGAAATTGCCAAATGTATTTCAAATGCCTTAAAATACATGACCAAGGTCACTGCGTTTTTACTCGTAGTACCTCAGACAACACTAAATAAACCTATAAACTATTAACACAAAATATTTCCTTCCGACTTAAAAGTCTCGAGACTATAAAAGTCTATAAATTACCAATCACTTTTGGGAATTTTTGTAAACAGCTCACGTTTACAAAATCAATCAATACACGCAAATAGGTTTGGTAATAAATAGATATACTCCTGAGTAAAAGTACTCGTTAATTATTTGTTTGCGGTGACATCTGCCAAATATTAATAGAAGAGAAACAAAATAAAAAAAGAAAAATAATAACAAAATAAAATATTTTAACTACCCAATAAACCATAGAACTAAATAATAGCGAAAACGGTATCATATGAGCTACCGATTATAACCTCATATTGTATTGCAGAAATATATATTATTGTGATGTCGAAATTTCGAAATATTTTTCTCCAATACAATAAATAAAATAAAAACCATAAACATTTGGAAAAACTTCAAAATAAAAATATAGAAATTAAAAAAAATTTCAACAAACAAAAAAAGCTTAGAATCAAATAAAAAAAAATCGTTTGTTAACATTTTCTTAATACTAAAACCAAACTTTTTAGGTATGTAATTGCAAAAATATATCCGTAAGGAAAAATCATGCTTGCAAATATTATTATAGATAATATATAAAAATATGTCATGTAGGATGACTTTTATATATTTTATATTTATTTAGGACTTTTTTCTTAATTTAGCTGTTTATGGTTCTTTATTACTATATTTAGTATATTTAAATGCAAAAATATAATTTCCGGTAGCATTGAGATAGCATAGATAGCACAGGTAGCATTCAGAATAAAATGTGGATCATGACAATTTTATTATCGTTATTTTTGGAAATTACGATTCCGAAAACGATATCATAATTTTATAGAAAAACGATAACATAAGGAAAGGTACACTTTAGTCAGTAAAAACTATCGTTTTAAATTCGAAAACGATTATCACTAGTAATAAAATTTAACACCTAGGTGATATTGTTTCGATATCGTTATAATACCGTTAGGTTTATTGGGTACTTAACTTTAAAAAAATATAACTATAAAAGCTTAAAACAATTACTGTATAGATATCATAACCTTAGAAACACTTCTTCGCTTAACAGTCCAAAGAAATTTATTTTAAATCCCTTTAAAAATGTCCAAATTCGTAAGTAGTAGAACTTGAAATTGGTTTCCAACTAATAATATTTCTTTTTTCAATATTTCCTTTTAAAGGTTATTGTCTTTGCTGCCTGTTTAGCTTTTGCTGCTGCTAAACCCGGTCTTGTACACCCAACTGCTTTGGCTGCTGCTCCCGCTGCTGTAGCTTATGCTAATGCTCCTTTGTATGCTGCTGGTGGTAGTCAACAAATTGATGTTCGTCACAACTACGATGGTACTTTGTCTTCGTACACCACCACCCCCTTCGCTTATACTTCTCCCATCTCTAGCCGTTATGTAGCTGGTGCTCCTGTTGCCCCTGCCGCTTATGCTGTTGCTCCAACTGCTTTTGCCGCCCCTGCTGCTTATTCCGCTGCACCTGCTGCCTTTGCTGCCCCTGCTAAATATATAGCCTCAGCTGGTGTTACTGCTCCCTTCGCTGTAGCTTCCCCTTATGCTGCTGGTTTCGCTACCCCCTTGGCTACTCCTTTTGCCGCTGCCCCAGCTAAAGTAGTTGTTTAAGTTTGACTGAAAAGATTTTAATTAATTTATGTTCTCTTTTTATTAATTTTTGTTGATATTTCTTTATTATTTAAATAATAAACATTTTTATCAAATATGATGATTTCAATATTAATGAGTTCTAATTTAAATTTTTTTATAGAAATTTTTTCAACAAATTTTTTTATTAATAAAATTATTCGATAAATTTCCTTTTTATGAAAAATTTTTATAATTTTCTTTCTATAGAAAATTTTCAATAAATTTTCTTTCATAGAAAATTTTCGTTAAATTTTCTTTTTGTAGAAAATTTTCAATGAATTTTCTTTTTATAGAAACTTTTATTAAATTTTCTTTTCATAGAAAATTTTCGTTAAATTTTCTTTTCATAGAAAATTTTCGTTAAATTTTCTTTTGTAGAAAATTTTCATTAAATTTTCTTTTTGTAGAAAATTTTCGTTAAATTTTCTTATTGTAGAAAACTTTCGTTAAATTTTCTTTTTATAGAAAATTTTCATCATAATTTATTTTACAGAAAATTTTCGTCACATTTTCTTTTTATAGAAAATTTTCGTAAAGTTTTCTTTTAATAGAAAATATTAATTAAATTTTCTTTTAATAGAAGATTTTTCTTAAATAATAGAAAATGTTAATTAAATTTTCTTTTAATAGAAACTTTTTCTTAAATTTTCTTTTAATAGAAAATTTTCCTTAAATTTGCTTTTAATAAAAAAATTTCTTTTAGTAGAAAATTTTCATTAATTTTTCTCTTAATAGAAAATTTTCATTAAATTTTCTTTTAATAGAAAATTTTCATTAAATTTTCTTTTAATAGAAAATTTTCAATAACTTTTTTCTTAATGGAAAATATTCGTTAAATTCTGTTTTAATGGAAAATTTTCGATAAATTTTTTTTTAATGGAGAATTTTTGATAAATCTTCTATTTATAGAAAATTTTTTAATAAATCTTTTTTCTACGGGAAATTTTCTATAAATTTTCTTTCTATATATTATCAAAATTTTCTTTTTATAAAAAATGTTCGCTGTTTTATTTTTGCAGAAAATTAAATTTTCGTTAAATTTTTTTATTGGAAATTTACTTTTCATAGGAAATTTTCTTTCATAGAAAGTTTTTGTTGAATTTGCTTTTTGTAGAAAATTTTCGGTAAATTTTTTTAATAGAAAATTTTCATTAAATTTTCTTTTAATTAAAAATCTTTTTTGAATTTTATTTTAATAGAAAATTTTCATTAATTTTTTTTTAAGAGAAAATTTTCAATTTTCCTTTAATGGAGAATTTCCGATAAATCTTCTTTCTGTAAAAAATTGTTAATATTTCTTTTTTTATAGAAATTTGTCAATAAATTTTCTTTTTATAGAAAAACTTTCGTTAAACTTCCTTTTTATAAAAATTTTCGTTGTTCTTCTTATGTAGAAAATATTCGTTAAATTCTTTTTATAGGTAACTTTTTTTTTCATAGGAAATTTTCTTTAAATTTTCTTCTCATAGAAAATTTTCGCTAAATTTTCTTTTTGTACAAAATTTTCTTTAATTTTTTTTTAATTAACAAATTTTTTTTAACAGAAAATCTTTGATAAATTTTCTATTTATAGAACATTTTCTATAAATATTCTGTATATTTTCTATTTATAAACAATTTTCATTAAATTTTTTATTTATAGAAAATTTTCATTAAATTTTCTCTTGATAGAAAATTTTCTTTGTATAGGAAATTTTCTTAAAATTTTCTTTTCATAGAAAATCTTCCTTAAGTTTTCTTCCTATAGAAAACTGTCAATCAATATTCTTTTTATAAAAAGTTTTCGTTAAAGTTTCTCTTTGAAAAAAAATTTTCGTTAAACTTCATTTTTGTAAAAAATCTATGTTAAGTTTTCTTTTTGTAGAAAATGTTAATTAGTTTTTCATAAGGGCTTTTCTTAAAATTTCTTTTCATAGACAATTTTCGTTGAATTTTCTTTTTTGTCATTTTTTTGTATAGAAAATATTAGTAATATTTTCTTTTTACAGAAAATTTTCGTTAATTTTTTTTTTTCTTTAGAAAATTTTCGTTAAAGTTTCTGGTTATAAAAACCATTCTAAAAAATTTTTGTTAAATTTTATTTTAAAAAATTTATTCGATATTTGTTTAGAAATTTTTTTAATTTTTTTTATTAGAGAATTTTTGTCAAAATTTTCTTTTTATAGAAAAATGTCGTTTGGTATTCTATTTATAGAAATTTTTCGTTAATTTTTTTTTATATGGAAAATTGCTGTAAATTTATTTTGATATTTTTTATTTTATTTTTGGTAAATTACTGCTTACTGAACATTTTTGTTGATTTTTTTTTTATTTAAAATTTTCTTGAAATATAAAATTTTCAGCAAATTCCGTTTTTAGTTTCTTTTCCAAATTTTTCTTTTTTTTTATTGCTTTCATGGGCCATTATTAGTTAGCAATCTGTTCCACTGTACATTTTTATTTCCACTACTCTGCTAACAAACTGATCTAATTAGGTACTTGTTAATAGCGTTGCCAACATATGCCAACTAAACATAAATAATCAATAACGTTAAAGTATTTTTCAAATTAACGCTATTAAATTTTTGTGGTTTGTTTATTACTACCATTTATCAAAGTTTTTATTGTATAATAAAAAAATTACATAATTTCATTTTATACCTAAAACAAACGTACAAATAAGTACCACAACTAAATTCAAAACATAATACTGAAATTAATTGGGTTATTAACCCAAAACACCATAATTGTAGATCCACAATAAAACCTAAAACACAAAAAAAGTACAAATCAAAAATATCAAATGCAAAAACAACTACAATAACTTTTACTGAACATTTTCAATAAAACCAGGCAATAGGTACGACCAATTCTTTGACTATTTTTCGTTACATCTAACGATATTTGTGTGTGTTTATTTTCAAACGATTTTGTAGGCCAATCGAATGCATAAGTCACGACTTATTTCACAGTCATTTTGAACAAATTATAATCACGCACTCTGCCTTGGATTTTTTTATTTAATAATATTTTCGTACAAATTCGCTAGACAAAGTGGCTAAATAAAGAGCCAGCCTCTGTAAGAATACGTTTTAATAAAAAAAAAATAAAAGAAGAGTTGGTAACACACCCAAAAAGTTAAAAATTGGTGTAACCAAATATGGTATACATAGGTGGCAATAGGGAACTTGGTAGTAGTTGTTGTAATAGTGTGTCAATAATAAAAAAATTTTTAAAAAGTTGCAAAATAATTAATAATTTTAGGAACTATTTTATGGTGAATTATTATTTATTTTTGTTTGAACAGGTGTTTTTAGTATAAATTACAGTGCAATAATTAATAATTCATTAGTTTCACATCATTTGCATAGACAAAAAGTTGTCTGTCATACAAACAATTTAATTAAACAGGGATTTAAGTTTACAAAACTAAACAAGATGATGCATGTTAAAGTGGTAAGTTAAAAAAAAAAAAAATACCAACAGTTCAATCTACTGACATATATTTCCACATTTAGGCTTTTGCCTTGCTAGCTTTGGCTGTTGTATTTGCTCAAGCTAAACCTTCCCATCCCTTTGGTTTCCATGGAGTACCTGCACATTTGGATTTAGTACCACCAGTATTACCACCAGCCCATTTCCATGCTGTCCACCCTGCTCCTTTTCTACCGCATCTCCATCATGCTAAGCTATTGCCACCTGCACACTTTCATGCAGATCCCTTAGTGCCAGCTCCTGCACCTTTGCTTCCAGCACCAGCTCCTTTACTTCCCGCCCCTGCTCCTTTACTTCCTGCTCCAGCACCTTTGGTACCAGCCCCAGCTCCTTTACTCCCAGCACCTGCTCCCTTACTTCCAGCTCCCGCTCCTTTGCTCCCTGCTCCTTTGGTACATACTCATGGCCATGTTGTTCCAGCTGCCACTCCCATACTTCCTCCCGTCTTCGAAGCTATTCCCTTCGTAGAACCTTTGCCTAGCTATCGCGCTATTCCTGGACCAAAAACCACTACTCACCATGTGTCTGTGGGTTATGCTTTCCCCCAACCACGTTTAGCTAAATTGCATGCCATTTCCCACGCTCATGTACATGCTGCGCCTCATGCTCACATTCATGCTGCTCCTTTGACATTGGCTCATCATCACCATACACTTTTCTAAAAATTTTACCTTTTCCTGTAAAAGGTTTTCATTAGAATTATTTACTTCACTCCATATTTATGTATGTGTGTGTATTTATTTTAAGCGTAAAGAAATCAAACCACAAAAAAGTACATATTTTAATTGTTTTATACCAAAGTCTATGTAAATTGTATACCAAAGTTTAAATGTTATTTAGTTTTTTAATTTATTTAACTAATAATGTTAACGTTTTTTTGTTTTAAGAAAATGTCAAAAAGAAAAAATTTATTATAATAATAACAATATTAATAATAATGAGAGATTTAAAGATTTTTAATTTATGATTAAATTATATTTTTGTTGAACAAAAAGATTTTCCTTTCGTTACTACCAAACAAAAACCATAAATCAATTACCCAGTGCTAATTGTTTATGGTTCGTCGAAATGGATGCTGTACAACCACAGCGTTTATGAAGCTGGAATCAGGGCTGTGAGGTGTGGCGATGTTTTGTAGTTGTTTTTGGCGACTAAATTTTCCGTTTGGCGACATGGCGAATTTTTTCGGCGATGTATAAAGTGGTGGCGTTTTATTGGGCTAATTTTAGAAATTTTATAAAATAGGTATTTGTGGAGAAATACGATTACGTATTTTTACTAGCAATCGACTATTTTCAGTATTTGCCTATCTAACAAAATAAAAGGTCTTAATTTATAAATTCAACTTTAACTTATATTGAGAAATGTCAGAATTTCGCTTGAAAATTCAACAAAGCAAGAACAAATCAAAACAGGTGTTTTGCTCAAAACTGATTGCTTTCAACTCAGTGGAAACATAGTATAAGTGAACAAATGTTGTTATACAATGTTAGAATTATTATAATTTTTTTTATTTTTAATAAATGCCAATAAATTTTTACAGCTGTTACTCTAAAATGGAGATATATGTATGTATCAGTGTTGCCAGTTTAGCATTTTTAAGGATAAATATAGCCTTTTGATTTTGCTTTTAGCCTTAAAATTTTCATTTTAGCTTCTAGCCTTTTTCGATTCTTAATATTGCTTAAAAAGGCTAAGATGTTAGTATTTCAGCAACAAAGACAATAATTTCTTATTTGTTAATACTAATTTTATTTTTACAGAATCATACATTTAAACATATTTGTGAATTTATTCACGCAAAGATCTATATTATTTACATTTCACGAAAAATTTAGCCTACGACGCTTCATTCTACATTATTAAAAATAACTTAACTAATTTTATGGACTTATTATATCGATTATTTTTTTAATATACTTCAATAACCATAGCAACTGTTTGCAAAAATAATTTTAAAAAATTGCTATAAATGTAAAAAAAAGTCACACAAAAATTTAGAAATGCTTATTCAGAATGGAATTATAGTCCAAAAGCGACAAAAAACAATTCAAAATAATTTTTCCTTTTAAATAAAATCCAAATTTATATTGAAATTTTTGGATGATTTTTTATTTTGCTGGCAAAAAGTTATTATTATTTTTTTTTTATTAAAAATTTAACTTTCTTCTAACTTTATTTTTAGGAGCCTTTAGACTTTACTGAACTTTTTTAAAGTTAATTTTAGCCTCTTTTTTCTCACTTCCTGGCAACACTGGTATGTCAGAAAAATACACTTTAAATTATTATTTAATCTTCTATTCAATTATTATTAGATATTGCAATTATCATTGGTTTTGTTGTAGCTGAATTTACATATACAAATTATACGAAATTTGAATCACTAAAAATTATACGACACTAAAACTTTTTTTGTTAATTTTTTAGTTTTTCTTTAAAAGACTAAACGAAATTTAAATTTGGCGATTTTTGGCTCAAAAAATTTTGTCAATCCTGGCTGGAAGCATTATTTTGATACTATGTCTCTCTGTGATTTAATTTTGAAATGTTTAAAGAAATATGCGATTCTGTAACATTTATGTGAATGTGTCGTTCTATATGTTATAAAGGTTATCCCAGTGGAGTTTTTAGTCTCGATAAAAAGATTAATAAGAAATTTTATAGGAATGTCATTTTCACTGTTTCAAAACTTCACTGTTTCATACTTCAGAGTCGACTTATTAATGTCCGTCCGTCTGTCTGGCTGACTTGCTGCCCATGTAAACTCTCATATAAATATTAGGGTGATCGGTTATTTCACATTTTGGAAAAAATGAAAATAGCGTGTCTCAATTATTTCGAAATCCATTTTGTAGACTTCTTTCAAATACAATTCGTTTAAAAAATGATGTTAGCTCTTATAACGTATATTGAATTAAAATAACTTTAAAATATTTAAACCGTTTGTAAGAATGTTACAGAGTAAACACTAATTCCGTATATGAATATTTCATTTTAGAAAATTATTACTTTTTTATTTGTTTAAACCAAGTAAATAAGAAATTTTATATTTAGATGCACTAACGTGACATTTTACAAAAAAAAAACATTCTTATTATAAATTATATATTTACTTCTTTTTGAGCATTGAAAAGAGCGCCTTTTATGTTAAACTCGCATTGCAAAATTCATGCCATTCATAATAGAATGTGCAACCGCTACTTCTCCATTACAAACTTATCTTTTATCGGATACTCACATGATTAATTCCAATTCAAACTTCAACTATATTTATAAAACAATAAGAAATTAGACTTTATGCATATTAATTAGTTAACAAAATTATTTCTAAATTTCTATTCAAATATTACACAGAAAAAAATAAATTTGTACTTCAATTGTGAAAATCTTTACATAAATTAAATTTTTATTTGACTTAATTGCTCTTATCATCAAAAATATTAATATTAATTAACTGTAATAATTGTTTTTCGTTTAAATTTAAATTGATTTTTTTTATCGAAATTTGATTTAAATTCAACTAAAAGTTTTATTAATTTGATTCTAAAATTCATTAAATCTCTACTATTGCACAAGAATTCTTCATTATCAGGGAAACCACAAATATGCTGTAATAAAATTGTTTTATACACATTAAATATGCAGTAAAAAGCGGAAAATATGCTCTTAGAAAACTAAAAATATTTTTAATTTTTAAATAAAAATGAAGCTTTCTTTTAAACAAAGTCTTTTTGAAAAAAAAAAAACAAAAAAATGTACATCAAATTCAAAATTTCGAAAAAGAAAAGGGAAATAGATTTAAAAATGATGAACAGCATGTAATTATTTTTTAAAAATTTTATAAAATAAGGTAAAAGTAAAATTTATATATATCAACTGTATCGAAAAGCTTTACTTTTAATTTCCCATTATTTTTTTTTTTTTTTTTATTATATCACGTAAAAACTGTGTCTATCTTCCATTAGCTTACCCAAGTAATTCTAAACATTAGTATTAGCTCAGAAATTATTAAAAATATAATTTTTTAATTTAAAAAATATAGTTTTTATTAAAAAAAATAAATAAATAAAAAAATAAATAAATTGTTTTAGCAACATTGACTGATTCTATTCGCGCAAGTTTAAAAGCTGACGTATTAGCTCTATGTCACGTTTCAAAGATGACTTAAACAAATATAAAAAAATCTGTTTCAAAATATTAACGATTTATTGCTACAAGTTAAGCTTCTCGTGGGTTTTTAAATATATATTTTGGATCTCTTATTTCTTATACATTACGAACAATATTTGAAAAACATTCAATGAGATATGAAAAAAATATATCCTCAGAATGTCAAAATATGCTCTAAAAGAGTTAAATATGCTCTTAAAAATAAAAAAGATATGCTATAAATATGATCTAAAAATCACTAAATGCAAAAATATGCCATTAAGGGTGAAATAGGCAAAAATATACACTTACAAATTGATGCTAAATATTCTATCAATAGCTTCATTTAATATACTGGAAAAAACTTACAGTTGCGTATTTGTGGTTTCCCTGCTCATTATATTGGCATTAATTTCTGAAAGAAAATATGATATAGTAAATATAAGTAGTTAATTTAGAATTGAGTTATTAGGTAAAAAATATTTAAGTCTACTTACAAATACGTATCCAAATACTTGCAAGCTTTATGCCTGCTATAGTGTTGTAGGAAATGCGAAGTTGTTGTCTTTTAGAGAAATACCCTACAAGAAAAAAGTAATCAGTAGCGGTTTATTAAAATATAAAAAAGCACTCACACCTTCAAAAACTTCTAAAAAAAAAAATAAATATTTTTTTGTTAAAGATCCCAGCAAAATTAAATAAAAGTCATTTTTAAGAAAGTACTTTTTCATTATTTCCAAAGTTTCAATAAGTGTACGATTTCTTGTGCTTAAGAAGTTATATGAACTCCACCCAAAGATGTTATTAAAAAGCAATTCAGATAAATTTTTCTGATATAAAATGTTGAGAACCTACAAATACTTGTTTTAATCAAATGAAAAATGTCATTATGCATATCTGTTTTTAATAAAAAATATTTTCTTTATACAAAAATTAAAAGTAATTTCCTTGAACTGGTAATAAAGAACATCAAAGAAATCAATTTTACATAATTTCGTGAACACGACTTCTTACTCAGTGAATAGGTATCAGAAAAGAGAACATCTTCCAATGAAAAGCCTATTTTAAATTCATTGCAATTTATACGAATTTGCTCTACTTCTGGATCACAAGTTCAGGATTTTATTGAATTCCTTGGATGTTTTTTTTTTTTTTTTTTTTTGCTGGGACATTATTGTATATAATTTATATATTTTACTAAATTGAATAATTTTGCCAAAAATGTGACAGTTTAAAGCTAAGCCCATTCTTGGAAAACGTGTTGGTAAAATACATAGTTCGAGGACAGTTATCAGAATCGCTATATACTTGAGATTTTGAAATTATATTAAAAATAATTTATTTAAATTCCTTTAGAGATTGAGTAGCTCTCTGTTATAGCTTCATTTACCTCACTTTTGTACATATTTATTTTAAATGTTTATTTAAACATTTTAAATAAGAAAAAATGTTGACAACATATTTATAAGCCACATGCCGATTATACGCAACTCTTTTAAATCTTTTTATATTAAAGCAACATATAAAAGCCAAATGCATACATTCAAAACACACAATTTAATTTACACTTAAGTCACTATTTATTTAAGCGAAAAAAAAAATAAATAAAATACTAAAGTATTTAGAAATTCACAACATGTCCCAAAACATGCACAAAATCAAACAGTAGTCAGTCAGTCATTCACCAATCAGTGATGCCAGGAGGTGAAAAAAGTGGTTAAAATATCCTTTAAAAATTACAGAGAATGCTAAATTCTCCAAGAAATAAGGCCAGAAATTTTTTCTCATTAGTTGTTGATATTTCCTTTTAAAGATATATTGTAATAAAATTATAAATAAAACTTAGAACTATTGTTAAGAAAATTACCCAAGCAAAAATTTACCAAAAAATTCCCATACAAATTTAGGATATATTTCATATGAAAAATTACCCAATGTTTTAAAGTGATTTGTCATTTCTGAATTATAATTTCTTTTCTATTAATAATTTCGAAAATTTTGGGTGATTTTTTGCTTTTATAAGAACTTTTTTTAGAATTATATTTGTAAATAGTTTCTGTGATTAATGAAGTTTATTAAAAAATAGTTATTATAACTGATTAAACGTTCATATAATGAGTTATGGTATATTATATTATGGTATATAAGAATTAAAGCGCCGTGGGCAAAATTTTTTGTAAAATATAAATAATTTCGATTTTTTTTTTGCAAATTATACATAAAAAAACTTAAATAGATGATTCTGTAAAAATAAAATTAGTAAAAGCAAATAGGAAATTATTTTATTCTCTGTTGAAATACTAAAATTTTATCCTTATTAAGGTAATTTTAAGATTTGAAAAAACTAGAAAAAAGCTTCTAGCCTAAACAAAAATTTTGAGGCTAAACAAAAATTTTGAGGCTAAAAGCAAAAAAAAAAATGCTAAACTGGCAACACTGTTCCCAACCAATACTGACACCATAAAATGGCAACAAGAAAAGTGCACTTTAAATGGTAAAAACAAAAATATTATATTTAATAGCGCATAAGTTTCGTTAATGTTTAAATGAAACTAAATGAAGAAACTGTTTAATTTTTTACTGGATAAAGAAGGACTATAGAAAACCCTATGGTATGGTATGATATTAATTAATTTTTATTTTTTCAATCAGTAAATATTTTAAAAAAGTTTGATAATAATAAGTAATTACAGATTAACATACTTTGTAATAACTTCTGCTTACCATCTGCATTACTCAAAATAAATATGAAATACTTTTATGGCATCAGCATTATAAGTTAAAATTACCAATGTATAAGCAATACTTTTGTCTTAACATTTTTTGGTAATCCATCAATACCAACAGGATGTTTAGCCAGTTTTATGATTTTTAAGTTTATTTTATTCTACTGTTTTCTAAAACTTCTCATTTCTTTTCTGTAGGGTGTCAACATGAAATTAAAAGTGACAATATTAAGCGTTTTAATTTATTTAAATTCAATATTCAGTTTCAATATATTTATTTATTCAGTCCAAAATATTTATTTAGCTCCCCATGTATGCGTTTTATTTATTATTATGAAACTTTTATTTAGTGCATTTTAATACAAAATAAAATACTATTTAATATTAAACAATGTGCTTATATATTATTTATAGCTGCAGGAAAAATAAAAACTATTTTTGCAATTGTTTTAAGCTGACTGTAAGTCGGTAAGCTAAATGAATTTTAACTAAAGAAAGGGAAATAAAATTGAACTAAATACAAAAAAAAAAGTATTACATTATTTAAACTCTTTTGTTTAATAAAAAAGTAGGTGATTGTCAATTTTTGCTAACGTTAAAGACCTTTAAGATTTTCAACAAATTTAGTAGTTGATATGCAAAGAAAGTAGTTTTTAAAAAGTGTAAAAAAAAATTACGTCTGTATTTTATATGCAGTTTTTAAACTTCATTATTTTGGAAATATTTTTGGGACTTTTTTAAGATGATTATAAAAACCAATTGTGGTTTTGGTTTGATAATCATAACTCATTCGGTTTTCTTATTAAACACTTCCTTTTAGTATCCCTTTAACTTTCTTAATAATCTTTTTAATCTCATAAACAATGGCTGCTAAATTTGTGGTAAGTTATAGTTTTTATAACTTTTTAACAATTAGAGAACCTGTCATTTCAAGTCCTTGACTTAAAAGTATTAATCTCCAGTTAAAGCTGATAAAAGATTCAAAATTTAAAAAAAAAGCACATTCGATAAAATTGAAACAACATAAGAAAAAGATTAATCTTTACTTTATTAATCTCAATATTTTAGTTAATTTTTTATTTTTGTCTTTTTTAGTAAAAAAGATTTGCTATTAAAAATGTACTTAAAGTATTGTTTTCTATATAAAATAATAAAAAATAAAAATCAAATCTTGTTTTTGGAAATAATCGTGATTTAGATGAAGAAATCCAATCTTTTAGTAAAAAAAATTACTGAACTATTCCTCAAAAAAAAATTTTTTTCTGTAGAAAACAATTTTGGTATTTTCTATACAAAATCATGTTTTGGATAAAAACCAATCTTTTAGTAAAATAAATTTTATTAAAAAATTCTTAAATTTTTTTTCTATAGAAAACAATTGTGGTATTTTTGTGAAAATTTTTTTTAAAAACTCTGTTATTATAAAAATACTAAAAATCTAAAACTATTTCGATATTTAATTGAACATTTTTTTCTTTATAAAAAATTATATATTTGATAAAAAAATTAATGAAAAATCGGTTATTTAGCGAAATTATATTTAATGATAAAAGAAACAGTTTTTTTTAGTTATAAATCCAATTTCTTACCAAAAATCGATTTTTAGTAAAAAAATAATAATTTTGCTTAGGGAGAAATTATTTCCTTTTGAAAATTTAAAAAGCAGCTTTTAGTGAAAAATCGAGTTTCATTAATACGAGAAAAAAATATTTTTTTGTAAACATTTAAATCTTTAAATCTTTAGGGTGGGAAAAAATGTATTATTTGTTATTATTTTTTTTTTGTGAAAAATCGGCAAAAAAAATGTTTACTTTGTTTTACTCGTAGTAAAAAATGAAGCTTTTGGAAAAAATTGTTTTTTTTTTGTCAAATTTCCTTTTTTTGTTTTTTCTATCATTTCTTTGAAATGATTTAGAAAAATTCTAGAACTTTTAGTAAAACAAAAAGTAATAATTTGTATGAACAGTTTTTGTTTTTTTTTTTTTTTTTAGTTAAAAATCAAATTTTTAATAAAAAAAAAGATTATTTTTCTTTTTTTATTTTTGACCAAAAATCGTTTTGGTAGCTTTTAGTTAAAAATGAATTTTTATTGAACATATTTATATATTTATTTTATTTTATTTTATTTTATTATTATTATTATTATTATTATTATTATTTTGAAAAAAGTAATTTTTTTAGTAAAAATACTTTTTGTGAAAAATTATTTTTTTTTGCAAAACTGATTTTTTGATTGAATACATGTCTTTTTGTTGACTTTTTTTAAGAAAGTTGTATTTTCTTTTGTATTATTTTTTTATTTTAAACCGCTTTTTTCTTAAAATAAATTTTTCTCTAGTAAAAATCGGATTTCTAGTAAAATCTTAGGTTATTAAAAAAGTGTTTTTAATAATATTTTATTATTTTTTTTATTTAAAAATTAATTTTATTTTAAAAGATCAGTTTCCATTAGTAAGAATAAATCTGTTTTAAGTAAAAAAAAATGATTTTGTGCGCCCCGACGGTAGTGAGCAAATCATTTAGTCTAGTGGTTGCCGGTTCGTTTCCCACTAGAGACTCTGGTTTGTACTACAATGAACTCCGCTCCGTTAAGATTTTAAAAAAATGTAATTTGTAGTTGTATTGTAATTAATAAATAAAAAATTAAATTTCAAAACTCGGTTTTTATGACCTTTTTTATAAAAAAAGAAACAATTATTTTTTGGAAAAATATAAAATGAGTTTCCCTTAGAGGTGAAAAATTTTGAATTGAATTTCTTTTTAGAATCAAAATACCGTTCTTCATTTTTCGGTTTTTCGTTATGAAATATCTGCGAGATCTGTAAAAGATCGAAGTCCTTTAGTATTCCGAAGCTTTTACGGATTACATTTTTGCGATTTTCAGATAGATAAGTTTTTGGGGGTCTCTAAATTGTCTGAGCTTTAATGATTTTAAATAGGAAATTACCGTCACCCTGATAAATAACTTCTGTTTTATCTGGATCTGTGTACTAATTTTACCTTGATCTATGAATTAAAACGCAAGCGAGATATATCTTTGCATTACAGGTAACTGAGATAGTTCAAAGTATAAATTTTAAGCAAGCGTTTTAAAATCTAATAGAATTTCTATTAAAGTTTAAAATTGATTCATTTCAAAAAGATTCTTGTTCATCAAAACATTTGCATACCATAAAAGCAATTCAAAAATTAACTACTCTAATTTTTCCTTAGATCCTTGCTGTTCTTGCCCTCAGCACTACTCAAAATCATGCAGATGGTTTTTCTACCTTTGCTTCCACATATAATGCTCACACCATCAATCATGCAGTAGCCTATCCAGCCGGAAGTTCTAAAGTAACTGTACCAGCTGTAGTTGCCACACCTGCTGTTGTTGCTACACCTGCTGCTGCTCCTGTGCCTGCTGTAGCTCCTACACCTGCTGTTGCTCCTACTCCTGCAGCCTCACCATCAACAGCCTCTTCTCAAGTTCCAGCTGCTGCTGGCCAATCGCCAGCTTCTGCTGGCGGTCAATCACCCGCTACTGCACCTGCCCAATTATCTTTTGCTGCTCCTGGTCAATTAACGTTTACTGCCACACCATTTGGTTTTGCTGCTCCCGGTAAAGGTGTCTTTCCTGCTGCTCCAGTAAGTTTTGCTGCAGGTTCTGCTTACGCTAATGGTCCCATCTATGCAGCTAGCCCTGCCTATGCTGCGACATATGGTACTGTTCCCGCTTATGCTCCCGCCTTTAATGCCGTTCCAGCTTATACTGCCCCTGCTTATGCTCCTGGTCCTGTAGCTTTAACTGCACCTGTTAAATTAGGTTTTTCTGCTAGCACACCTGTAGCTTTTGCTGGCCCTGTCCCTGTATTTTCAGCTGCTCCCGCTCTTCTTCCTTTTGCTGCAGCTCCCTCTAAAGTAACTTTCTCAGCCCCAGCTGGTATTGCTGCCCCTTCTTATGCCGCCTGGTAAACACTTAATTAATTAATTTATATAAATATTTATTAACTCCTAATCCATTTAAATTATTTTATTTTTTAAAAATTCCCCATTTCGTTATCTACTTTTCTATTATTCTAACTTTTGTTTTAGTTTAAGCACCAAAACGAAAAAAACCGTTAATAAAATTATTGCTGCCATTTATTGATTACTTAATCTAATGTTTGTGTTTAATTTAATTTAATTTTTCTCTCGTCTCTCAATTAAAATTTTAATGTTTTTACTAAAAGAAATAAAAAATCGCACAAAAACCAGTTAAACAAATTTTTTAAACCTTATTTCAAGTTCAAGTTTATAAACAATTTGCATGTGATTGCATTTGTTTTTATGTTTTTTTTTTCTGTTTTTCTGTTTTTTTTCAACTTTTGTGGCCATAAAATCATTAGATTTTTATGTCAATATTAAACAACACAAACGTTACAAAAACGGACCAAAAAAAAAAAAAAATGAAAAAGGTGTGACATTTTTATCAATTTGACACAAATTCAACATTAATCCGCTTTTGATAATTTTCATATTATGAATACGAACTTTTTTCTCACACACAATAGATACTAGTGAATATTTTGAAATTTATTGAAAAATACTGCAAATTTTTGTTAATGAATACGATTTATTCAAGTTATTTAAAGCCGTTAATAGCAGATTTATAGTTGTCTCATTAAATCTTTTGTTTTGAATTTAACTAAAAAATGTTTAACAAAAGGTAAATTTTATAAAAATTTAGGTCTACACCAGCTACCAATTGGAAACTGTGTATGGTGTTAATACTCGCATAATGTAGCTTTAGGTTCCGTATAGCTAAATTTAAATGAAAAAAGATTAAATGAAATCAACTAAATTTTTATTATCTTTCTATACAGATTTTTACAAAATAGTACAAATCGAGAAAAGAAACTTTTAAATTTTCTAAAATTTTTTTTTAATTTTGATAGAAAATTTTCTATAAAATTAAATTTTAATGAAATTAAATATAAAAATAAATTTTAACTATATTTTTCTATAAAAATAAATTTTAACAAAAAAGTTTTAAAAAATGTTTAACTAAACCTTTCTACTAAAAGAAATTTTTCAGAAAACTTAAAATTTTTAGAAAACGAAAATTTTCCACAAGGTTTAAATAAAATTTTCTATGTAAAGAATATATAACGAAAATTTTTTTATGAAAAGAAAATTTAACGAGAATTTTCTATAAAGAAAAAGTTTAGCGAACATTTTTTATAGTAAAAAAATTTACCTAATATTTTCTATAAAAATAAATTTAAAAAAAATTTTCTATTAGAGAATTTAACAAAAATTTTCTATTAGAGAATTTAACGAAAATTTTCTGTGAGAAAATTTAACGAAAATTTTCTATGAGAAAATTTGACGGAAATTTTCTATGAGAAATTTCAACGGAAATTTTCTATGAGAAACTTTAACGAAAATTTTCTATGAGAAACTTTAACGAAAATTTTCTATGAGAAAATTTAACGAAAATTTTCTATGAGAAAATTTAACGAAAATTTTCTATGAGAAAATTTAACGAATATTTTCTATGAGAAAATTTAACGAATATTTTCTATGAGAAACTTTAACGGAAATTTTCTATGAGAAACTTTAACGAAAATTTTCTATGATAAACTTTAACAAAAATTTTCTATGAGAAACTTTAATGAAAATTTCTATGAGAAACTTTAACGAAAATTTTCTATGAGAAAATTTAATGACAATTTTCTATGAGAAAATTTATTGAAATTTTCTACAAAGAGAAATTTTAACAATTTTTTCTACACAGAAAAAAAATCATATATATATATATTTTTTTTTTTCATAAATATTAAGAATCGAAAATGATTTTTTTTCCCAAACTTCTTTCACTAAAAAATAAAATTTTGTTCATAGATACTATTAATAATGAAAATTTTAGTAATTTTTCAAAAATTTTGTTAAATCTTTGGTTTAGTTTCATTAGATTTGATTGCAAATGGTAAATAAAAATAGTTATACATGAAAATATTAACAACAAATGCCTTTAAATGGCAAAATTCCAAGGAAATATGTTAAAAAATAATGTTTAGAAATTTGCATAATTTCGCTCGCATTCTGCAGCACATCATTTTGATAAAAAGTGCTTCTCTTCCGTTCCCATAATGTAGCTAAAAATCATTAAAAATCTAAAATTTTCCGAACAAAATTTTAAAAATTTTTTTACAAATTGAAAAAATATAAATAAAAATTTAAACAATTTATTTTAAGTCTTCCTGACTTTTGATTCATTTCAAAAATTATAAAAAAGTGTTAATATTTAAGACATTATTCTTAAATATTATGAACAAAAATCAATGAAAGTAAATTCTTATATTTATCCACAAACTTTTTTCTGTGTAAAAAGAAATTCTGATAAAAATTTTCTAAAAACCGAACGAATTTTTTCTATAAAAAAGTAGAGGAAAATTTACGTAAAAGCAAATTTAATAATAAAATTCTTATAAAAAGAAAACTACGAAACTGAAAAAATATTACTCTTGAATTTTCCATAGAGAAAATTCGACGAATATCTGAATTTTCAGAATTTTCTTTTAATAGAAAATTTTCGTAAAAATTTCTTTTTAAAGAAAATTTTCGTAAAAATTTATTTTTGCAGAAAATTTTCGTAAAAATTTTTTTTTGCAGAAAATTTTCGTAAAAATTTCTTTTTACAGAAAATTTTCGTAAAAATTTCAGAAAATTTTCGTAAAAATTCCTTTTTACAGAAAATTTTCGTAAACATTTTTTTATAGAGTTTTTCGAAAATTTTGCGTAAAATTTTTTCATAGAAAATTGTAGTTGATTTTTTTTTTCTATAAATTCTTTTTTTATATAAATTGTTTTATTAATTCTCTATTTATAGAAATATTTCAATAAATTTTATTTTTATAGAAATTTTGCAATAAATTTTCTTTATTTTTTATAAAATGAAAATCTTCGATGAAATTTGTCTTTTTAGAAAGTTTATACAAAATTTACCAAAATTTTTTGTTTTATAGAAAATTTCCGATAAAATTTTTTTGTACAAACTATTTTTGATAAATTTTATTTTTTATATAAAACTTTCAAAAAAAAATTGATTTTTTTTATAGAAAAATTTTAATAAATTTTCGATAAATATTATTTTATATAAAATTTACAATAAATTTTACTTTGGTAAAAACTTTTCGATAAATATTTTTATTTTCATAGAAAACTGGCGATAAATTTTATTTTAGTTTTCAATAATTTTCCATAATTTTTTCAGAAAATTTTAGATAATTTTTTATTAGGAAATTGGATATAAATTCTCTATTAATAGAATTTTATTTATTAAGAATAATTTGGTTTTTTAACTCATAGAAAAATTTCGAAAAATTCTCTATTTATAGAAAAATTCTCTATTTAAGAAAATGTTCGTTAAATTTTTTGTGTTTGTTGATTTTTTTTTATGGAAAATGTTCATTGAATTTTATTTTTATAGAAAATTTTCGTTGAATTTTCCTTTTATAGAAAATTTTCGTCAATTTTTCTTTTCATAAAATTTTTTTGCGTTGTTTTCTTTTTATAAAAAATTTTCGTTAAAATTTCTTTTTATATAAAATTTTTTTTAGAACTTATTTTTCGTCACAATTTCTTTTTATAGAAAATTTTAGTTAAAATGTCTTTTTAAAGAAAATTTTCGTTGACTTCTTTTATATACAATTTTCAAAAAATTCTTTTTATATGAATTCTTTTTATATAAAATTTTCTTTAAATTTTCTTGTAGAGAATTTTCACTAAGTCTTCTTTTTTAGAACATTTGTGATAAAAGTTCTGTTTATTGAAAATTTTCGGCAAATTCCCTATTTAAACACGCAGAGGAAAATTTCAGCTATATTTTTGTATTGAAAACGTATTATTTAAAAAAAAATTTTTTTTTTTTAATGTCTGTGGGATAAATAATTACAGTAACTATTATTGTTCTATTACTAAAAGAATTAGTAGTTTTCGTAACTAAATTATTTGTGTATTAAACATAAAAAGTGTTATAACATATGATTAAGGTATAAGAGCATAATATGATGTTTTATTACTAAAACTATATAAAGGTGCAATTATATAAATTATTCAAGTGACCATAGTATTTGCAAAAAGAAATAACCATGATATGTTCATCGTGACAATTGCCTATCTACTTCTTCTCTTGGCATAAATAATTCTTGATATATGATTGATATACATGTAACTGTTATAAAGTCAAAATTTATTACTCAGAACTGTCTTTCCTAAAATGTTATATTTTCAAAAAATTTTGTTTTTCAAAATAAAATAAACAAATCTACCATAAATATCGCAGCAATAAAAATCTATTAATATCAGATGTCTAGAAACATAAATAAAAATAATTGCGTATGTAAATCAAAATAAATTGTATACTTTTTAAAAAGAAAAAATAATAATAATAATAAAAATAAAATAAATGTAAAAACCACAGCAAAGACTTTATAATATAACCGAGAAATAGTATTTCTATCAATGGATTTTAAATATCAAACGTTATCCATAAGAAAAGAAAACAAAACTACTATTTATACTTATTCAGACAGACATAACTTTTTTGCAAAAGAAACAACTAAACAGCTAATATATGTATGTATATTTAATCATACATTAAAAATATGAAGCCTTTCTATAACTGGATTATGTGTTAGCAAATGGGCGAAGAAACTTAAGCTCTCTAGTCTGGATTACACAATCATAACCAAAAAAAAAAAAAAAATAAGTGGACTCATGACATGTTTTTCATTTCTAAGCCGAAATAAACACTTTGCCTTAAAACACCAATAATAAAAAAAAATTTAAATATAATAGTAATACCACTTAACCCTTTGTGAGCTTACATTAAAAAAAAAAATATATATATATATTTTTTTTAATTATTGTTTTCTTTTAAACTACTCACTGAAAATATTTGTTAAACTTTTTTGATAAAATGAAGGATAAATCAAAATAGTGAATTTTATGTGAGAAAAATAAAAAAAAAAAAAAAAAAAAAAAACAAAATGGAAAAAGAAGTTCCATATCATTTTGAAGACTTGAACAATAAGTGCAATATTTTAATATCAATTGAATTTTTTATTTCGTTTCAAAGCTATTTAGACTTTTTATAAATAAAAACATTTACAAAATTGTTAGCAAAAGTTATATAACACAATTGTGAGTTTTGGTCATATAATTCATACAAATTAGATTAGATGAGTCTAATATGTGTTAACTTTAACTCACACGACGCTGAATATCAGCAGCAATTCGGTCATTTTAATCATATGTCTACTGATACCTATTCCGATGATGAGAAATTATATTACCGATTTTTTCACTAGCAAATTTGCGAAAACTTTGGAAAAAATGGGAATTTAATAATTATAATATTCCGGTAATATATGGTTGGGGAAATCAAATTAAATTATATTTACCAAACACTTATTATTCACGACATTTTAATAAGTATTTTGTACAAAAAATTGATATTTACACAAATTCGGAGCAAATGAGGCTTTTTATGGCTACACTATAATTATGTCCTACTTAACATATTTTAGAAATCTGAATGTATTAGGTTGCTGGGCTTTTTAATTACCTAATATCGAAATATTTGTTTAGAAATGGGTATACGAAAATTAAAACACATTCATTTTGTTCAAACCTTTGTTCTATCTTCGTCAGATTTAAATCTGGTACCACGGGTGTCAGGAACCTCTGGAACTTCGGTTTCAGCCTCCCTATGGAGTGGCCCCTTGGAAAGCTTTTCGTGGTGGCTATGGTTTAAATCTAAATCGCGGGTTCAACGTGAGCTCAGTGTGGAGTTGTATATCAAGCAGGGCCGGTGACTAATAGAACGGAAGAAGTTTTAGATTCGCTCCCCTCCTAACCAAGGGGGAAGTCTTGTCCAAATATATGACTTCAAATTAGTACTCAGGAATGGCTTTATGCCAGGCTTGGGGGCGTTAGTAGGCGCTTTGTATTCACCCTGTGCGAAGATCACCGTCAGGTTGAGTCTACATACTACTCACGCTAAATCTTTGTCGTTGTTCTATCTTAGTCAAATATGTTATGGAAAGACCAATCAATAATTGATTTGGTAAGATCACAATATACAAAGAAATTACATACTACTCAACTGACGAAGAAATGACACCATTTACTGGCTGAGGTTCCACTATACAATTTATAAAGTCGAAGTCTTGCCACGTGGGACTAAAAATCAGTTTTTTTTTGCAACTTCTAATGGCTTATTTTTAAACTTGAAAGTTTTTCAAGGAGTTGGAACTTTTCCAATTAGTGATTTTGTTCATGGATAATCGATGTATATCAGTTGGCAGTTATTTATGTACTGACAACACAACAACACCTATTTTAAAATATTAAACGCTTTTTAAAGGAAATTGGAGAGGTAATGACTAAGTATATATCAGCTGCTGATGCAGAGCACGAACCGTTGCAATCCATCTAAAGAACAGATATTATTTCTATATATTCCTGAAGATATTCGATACGACAGATATGACTACTGAGCAAAAGTTGTCGAAGGAAATCCGTCGAAATCCAAATTGTAAAGGCCTAAGTAGAACCAGATGTTTTAAATGTAGATTTCATTTTCGTCTTTCAAAAGAAAAACAAATTCGTGGAGTTTCACATTAATAAAACTTAAAATTATTAACACATTCATGTAAATACAAGGGGTGGTATTTATGTTTTGCGAAACGGCAAACTACGCAATTTACGTTAAATCTGATACCGAAATCATACAATATGATGCTTTTATGGTCTTACGTTCTCAGATTTTTTTTAAATGAAATGATTTTCTATAATATTCGATGTAAATTAGTTCTAAAACAATATATTTTTAACAGATGACGAAATCTGGATCTATGCGTACGATTCCGAAACAAAGGATCAGTCGGCATCATTAATCCTTAAAAGTTTGCCCAACCCCACAAAAGTTGCATCCAGTCGAAGCATTTAATGTCAAATGGTAGCTTGTTTCTTAATAAATCCGAATACTTTGGTAGTGTAGTACGTTTGGAGTATCAAAGTGCTGTTAGTTTTACATGGTATACAATCATTTGTTTGCCAAAAGTCTTCCAAGAGGTAAGGAAAATTAACTCCCGAACTCGGACCATTCTATTCTTAAGCGAATCTTTTATAATTTTTTTGTAATAATTAGGTCATTTTAACATCGAATAAATACTTTCTGAATTTATAAATATTTTTTTTTATCCTAAACCGTTGTTCGTCCGCCTTTTTGCATATCAATAACCAACATTTGAGATAATCTGTAGTTCGCTGTTTTAAAGATGACTTAATCAAATTCGGTACGTGAGCTTTTATTGGGCTAATACTATAATATGCTAAAATTGGTTATAATCGAAATATTGTTTCACTGAGCCCTCATACAAAAGTTTTCCCGGAAGTGGGTCAAACGCTCATAAATGCCTTAAATATGTTTGTCTTTTCATAAACTTTTTAACAGATGAGTTTTGTCTAATCAAAAATCATACCAGTAAATTTTTTGATGATTTGTTCAAAATTAAACATAGATCCCATATAAGACCTCCTCTCGAAAATCACTTTCTCATGCATAATTCCTTTATAAAACTTAAAACTTCGTCTAAATATAAAATTAAGTACAAATGAAATATATTTCAAGTATTAGTCTTACAGTCAAATTTCACAAGGATCGATCATAATTGACATTGAATTCCATATAATTATCTGTCACGCCAATAACAATTAAAAATAATTTTGTGCTTTAAAGTGATTTTATAGAATCAAAAATTGCATGACCGTTTTCAATATAAATAATTTAAAAAACTTTAATTTTAAATATGTAATATTTTTATTCAGAAAACAATCACATTTTCATTGAATTTTTTGGATAATTCTTTTTTCTTCGAAATCGCAAAAATCCGAACAAATTTTTTTTTTTTTTTTTATTTCCATACTACACACATTACGTAAAAATACAAAATTTATATTTTCATCCAAATTCGTCTAAAAGCTTTTTGAATTTCTATATAAAAGTAAGAAATGCCTGTTTTTAATAAGATTTTTTAAAAAATATTAAATACATTATTTCTACAAAAAATTTCTTAACAAAAAGGCCTTTGTAAAAAAATAATACTTTTTGTGAAATAAAACGCAAACAAATTTGCTTGAAAAATTTTGATTTTCAGTTTTTACCACTGTGATTAAAAATTGCAAAAAATCTGTTTTAAATTCACACTACAATTCACTATACGGAGAAGGGAAAGAATTATAGAAATTTTTTAGTAGATATTGATGCTATTTTATTTTATATATTTTTATCTAGAATCAATCACTTTTCCAAAATATTAATTTTCAGCTAAAAGCCTTTTTTCTCAATTTCACCCCTTCGTGCATCGATTTGTTGGGTTATTCACCATACAACAATAATTTGTTATGCAATTGTTATTGCATTACCCAATATTAAAATAAATTGCGTAGCCAACTTGACAAATCGGTAATTGTAACAAGAATACATGATTTTGAGGTGTATCCATTAAAGTAAAAAAAACTGCCTTCAAACGTACCAGAAAAGGTATTGATTATTATGAAAACTATCCTAAAAAACAATAATATAATCGTTTTATACGTTTTCGCAAAATATAAAAGGAAACCCACGTAACGCAATATCTTTTAAAATGTTTCATAAGTTTATTCGAAATACAATATTTTTTTTAACCATTTCTCTATTTTAGAAAATTAAAATCCTTTTTTATCAGTAAAATAAAATACATGACCGTGCGTCGCTAAGTTATGACCAAAACGCACAATTGTGATAAGTCCTTTTTATAAAAATTTTGGTTTCGTAAAATCTTAAAAATTCTGTTTAAACTGAAAACGATAATTTTATTTCAAAATAAATAGTTTTTTTTTAACTTATACAGCCGTATGTAAAAAAATCTTAATTTTGCTTTCAAGTACATATTAGTTAACCAACACTTTGAGGCTAACAAACATTTGCTAAGAAAAAACACGCTTTTAACATTCAAAGTTTTTCAATTTTGAAAACTGCAACACTTGTACTTTATGTCTCTCTTTATAGTTAAAGCTGCATACTACCGAATATTAATTCACTTGGTTATTCAAATTTATAAAAAAGTTTTTTATTAATTAAGCATAAAATAAATTCCGTTTAAAATACATTGTTTCTAATATTATTACTTACCCCATTTCTACAACTGAGATTAACGCTGATATAATATATGAGATAACATCGGCAGAAAACAGTAACCATTTTGTTTATGTTATGTTAAACCTTAAATAAGGGGTACATGTATTTTAATAAATCCTATAAGATATCATTATTTTCAATCAGTCACAGAGTAAACATATCCTTTTTATTTAAGAAATTCGTACTTTTTAATAAAAATGTGTTGTAAAACGTAAAACAATTATTAAAAGGAAACAATTTTACAAAAAACATTGTTTTTTTAAATTTTGAAAATACACATGCCCACACACAAACAAACTTTCATATATGTGTATTTTTTTGAAAAATCGAAACAGATCATATTATCGCTTGAAGTAGGTTTAATGTATGTTCATTCCTACTTTTAAACATTTAAAATATCTTTGTTATATTTAAGCTAACAATCGCTCTTGCATATAACTTTAAGGAATTTTGCTTAATAATGGCTTGTAAAGCTGTATTAAGTTTTTTGCATATGGCTGATAATTTTTTTTATAGCTTGGGCCTCAAAGGAATAAATATATTCCATTCAAATTGTAGTGGTTTAGGAGAGCACAGTGATCCCAAAACGATTTTTGTTGGAAATAATTCTATAACTTGTAAACCGTTGGCGATATCTAAATAAAATTTCACATGGTTAGAGCTGAAGTGTTTTCGAGTTGATTTGTGGGAGTCTCCGAAATTGGTCACCTCGGGTATGTAATTTTTTTTTTCAATTCACCAAAAATATACAATATATTTAGTCCTTATAAATCCCTACAAAAAAACGCGTTTACGTGTTAGGTTATCTCTTTCGGTTTAAGAGATATTTAGGTCAAAGCAAATTTTACCCTCATTTTTGGCCTCGTTTTTTTAAATTTTTTTTAAACTTCGGGCTCTATTTTTTTTTAAATATCCATTAGATTTCTTACAAAATTCTAAATAATGCTGCAGGAATCATACAAATATATTTATCCGATAAAAAGTTGTATTAAGCTGAATTTGTAACTTAAAAAAAAATCTCATTTTTGGGATTATTTACAATAAGGTGGTAATATTCTTTCACTTCTAAAATCTTTTCTTTTTTTTCTTCCAGACTACAGAATTTTGTAAAGGTTTAAAAAAAAATCTTAACGTAAATAAGTGAAAAATTAGTGGCGCTTTGGGTAATGGTTTCCTCCCAAGCCCTATCCAAACTTTGTTAACTTTGATAAAGTTTTTTTAATTTTTTGTAAATTTTTTTTTTTGTCTAAGCCGATATCAACAAAAAAGTATATTGGCTATATACCTCCATATATTGGTTAAACACACAAAAAATATTTTCTAAGCTACGCCGTTTGCCAGAGCTGGGTGTTCATTTTAATGAAAAAAGTAAATTTTTGAAACAAGTTTTCCCCGAACTGGGATTTCGGGTATTTTGATACGAATAAGACTGAGTCTTTTTTTAAATCCCTGACAAATTTATCTATATTGTGCCAAAAGCTTATTGGAATATCTCTAATTGTTTAAATTTTATTTATGTCCAAATATTAACATTATTTTTCAAAAATATGCTAAAAATCTAAATTTTAGTTTTTTGGGTCATGGCCCAGAGATATTTCACCGCATTTAATTTACTACTATTAGTAGTAATTCTCCACAATCTTTCGAGTTCAGAGCTACCAAATACTTATATATACAGCTTACACCTGAACGAAATAATAATAATAAAAAGCAGGAATATAAACGGGATATCTTTTGTTCTTTAAAAATCTCATTCAAACGAGATTTTAAGTGTAAGTGTAAATTGGGTATTAAACTAAAAGTGATAACCTACACGTGTAAGCGTGTTTTGTATAGAGCTTTACGTGGACTACCTATATGTAAATTTTTTTTACATTCAAGTCATAAATTAATTTTTGGCGAAATTAAAACAAAATAAAACCCCCGTGACCCGATACGGATCTGTACTCCTCCAAATAAACTCGGAAAACCTTAGCTCTAACCATGTGAAACATTTTTTTAGATTTCTGTAACGGTTCACAAGTTAGAGAATTATTTACAAAAAAATCCTTTTGGACCACTGTGGAGGGTAGAAAAATAAGACCAACACAAGACACACCCAATGTTGTTTTTTTTTTTTTTAAAGATTATTTATAATGCATTATATATTTTTGGAAAACAAGATTAAAACTTTTATGTAGTGATAGGGGGATGGCAACTAAGTTTTTTTAAGCCAATATTGTAATATTGCAATCCATCCTTAAAAGGCCAAATTGAATAATAATAATTTTGAAACTTTATACAAGTATTTGTTGGAAACATGAAAAACTGTATTCATTTGAAATAGATTTAATTTATCAACCAATATTGGATTGCATTCAACGTATTCGTTCGTATTCAATTGATGTTATCGATTGTAAATCATTTTATTTATTTGTTGCAATTGTTGTTTGTTGTTGTTCTTGTTGTTATTACTGGATCTCGTTATACCACTAACCTAATTCATTTTATTATTGTCTTTAACTTGTTTTATGATACAGTGGCCTTTTTGATTTTAATGCGACAACGCCACAATAACAGCGACAGCAGACAGCTGTTGCAAATGCAAAGATGCTGTTGTTGCTGCCTGCGACAATGTGTTTGATGTACTGATGATGTAAAAATGTGTTCATGGTGTATTAAATAATCGCTTTGTTTTTTTTTTCCTATTGTATTATGTTGCATGTTGTTATAATTAACTCTATTTCTACACATTTTCTTAAAGCGGTTCCTCTAGTTTTTCCTCATTTTACTTGTTTGTCGGAATCTTTTCCTATTTGGTGGTTTTATTTTGGTGCACCACCTACATGAAGAGGTTGTAATATATTGATTTTGTAATGGGTTTATGAATTAGATTAGATTGGAATCAGGAAAACATCTGTATTTTTGAGTATTGCAAAAGTTCTGAAACTCCATGGTAAATAAATATTCACATACATGTTTTTCTATAAAAAACAACCCCAACCATTACTTAATTTTTGAACTCTTTCATAATTTTTGAATGTCCTTTGCTTCACTTGAAGAAAATATTATATTCTAATATCTTAGATATTTTCCCTAAATTTTGCTGTAATAAGAAGACTGTAATCCTTTCCTTTCCGCCATGATGAAAGATAACATTAATATGAATTCACAAAAAAAGTAAAAAATATTACCGTATATTTTTCAATTAACACAGTTGTTTCATTTTGTATCTAAATTTAATAAATATATTCAGGTAAATATAAAATACAAATAAAATTTAAGTAAAATTTTATTTCTCACTTAAATTTTTAATCCATTCAATCATCTACTTGATTGATTTGATAAATTTTTTAATTAGAACAATTTTTTCTGTTTTTCATTTTTTACAGTTTTTAGTAATTGATAGAATTATTTTGGTGAGAGGTGCAGGTTTAAAAACGTTTTTAATTGAGTGAAATATTTACTAATATATTTGGTGATTGGTAACTGTTTTCTGTGCTATATAACGAAATAAAATATGCTTTTGTAGACAATTTATGCTAACATTGCATCTAAAATTAACCTTTAATGTCATTGAGATATACTTTTATTTCTTGACTTTAAAGAGTTCATGCACAGAAAATATACTATCAATTAAATAATTTGTATTAGATTAAAAATTATATCAATTAATTATTTCATAGTATCAGTTATTCGATCTTATAAAATATACCTTTTTTTATTATTAAAAATTAAATTATTTATTAGATATTATTTCGGTGCTCAAAAAACAGACAAAGAATTTCATAATTTAACTTTAATTAAAAAATAATTTTATATGTGCTATTTTAACTGAAATAGGATTTTACATTTTTCAATATAGAATTTGATGTTTTGAAAACACAGTGCAACAAGAAAAAATTGGTTCAATAATTCCAACGCATAATCTAAGGGTACTAGTAGCCTAACAAACCCTCAAAGGGTTTTTCAAAGTTAGTTCGAATTTCGATTTTATGGCTCTTGAAGTTCGAAATTTTTCGGAGCCCTTTTTTCAATATGATTGGAAATAAAAAACATTAAAATTATTTAATCCAAATGTTACTACTAATGTACTTGTTGTTTTATACACCACTGGTATTATATTACATTTTCACTGGATTCCACACCGTTTTTACATCCATTTTTGTCATAATATATTTAAACTATTGGTTTTTTTATAAATGAAATCAAACTTGGGAAATATGTATATGCTTTAAGGAAGTACAGACGGTATGCCATGCCCACTTTTTAAAAAAGTATATAAAAGTGGCCGAATGAGAGGTATATAAAATTTTATCTAAATTTACAGAAAATGGACTGAAAAATGAGCGTGGCATCAAACTCATATTTTAGCACGTAGTTTGCTCCACAAAATATTTGATATATGTGTTAATTTTCAATTGATCATTAAACAAGATTTATATATAAAAAGTGGGCGTGGCATATTTATTAATATTATATCCTATATTTCCTTTCGGAGGATGCACGATATATATTTTTGCAAAAAAATCAGTTAAATCGGTTAAATAATATGACTACTGATATATTGTTAAAAATCTTATTATGAAAAGTGAGCGTAAAAAGGGAGGGAAATTTAATAAACTTCTTGCAATACATAAGAGAAGCTCTATATCCTATAAAACAATAAGTATCCATGAATACGTTAAAATGTACTGATTTCAATATATTTTATTTTCACATATAATGAAAAACGTGCTCCAAAATATCGGAAGTATAACAGTCCATAAAATCGAAATTCGAACTAACTTTGCAAAACTATATGGAAATTTTATCAATTTAAAGCCATTAATTTCGCTTTGAAATTATTATGGCAATATCTGATAACCCAAAATTTATCGCATAGTGCAATTTATACAATTAAAAAAATAATTGAATCATATTTTAATAACTTATATATCGGTTAATCAAACATATATGTATATATATTTTATATATAAATATATATATATATATATATATATATATATATATATATATATATATATATATATATAGATTATATATCTGATTTCCATGAAATTTGACACACGGTTATTATCAGTGCCGGAGTAGGTTAAATTAACCATGACCATGATTTACGCCTACTTAAAAGAATTTTTTTTTTATATTTTAAATGACGCGATTAACATGAACGTTATAGGCTATGCTAAATCTTAAACGGATGCCACGTCCACATTTTACGCCAAAACGGTTGAATCAATTTTCTTAAAATTTCCTCAGTGAGATCCCTCAAACTTTACGGGAACCTCTATCCTATCATATCGCATTGACGAAATGAAAATAGAACGGATAGGTCCAGATAGGGGGGTAGCTCCATACAAAACAAATATTAATTTTAGCATATCTGAAGAGGTATTTCTGTAAAAAGTTATAGAAATAATTTTCGTACAAGGTTTTGAGTAGGGCGAAGTGTTAGTCCCAATGTAAAGCAAATATTTCCTATCGGATCAAAGGGGATAACAATTTATTTTGTTTTTAGACCAAAAAAAAAAAATTGAAATTTAAGACATCGTTCATCAAAGTACCAAAAAATACTATACGTATTATACGTAAATATATATATATATATATATATATATATATATAATGGGTGATTCGAGTAGAAATACTTTTTCCAATAGCCTTTTTTGACAGATCGCGTATGATTCGTGTCATGCTTTCATGTTATTTTTGTTTAGTATTGTTTGGCATTTCATAATGGAAAGACTTAGGCCTGATCAACATTTACAAATCGTTCAACTTTATTACGAAAATTCACGTTCTGTGATGAATGTATTTCATGCATTTCACTCAACTTATGGTCAACATAATCGGCCTACTGAGCGTACTATTCGCAACACCATCACCCATTTTGAGACCCAGCATTCATTATTGGATAATATTCGACCGAATTGACCACGTCCAGCACGGTGTGAAGAAAATATAGCGGCCGTAGCTGAGAGTGTATACGAAGACCGTTGAGAGTCGATTCGGCGCCGTTCGCAGCAACTCGGACTGACGTATGGAACGACTTGGCGCATTTTACGTCGAGATCTTAAATTGAAAGCATACAAAATACAGCTTGTGCAACAACTGAAGCCGCTCGACCTTCCCAAGCCACATCGCCTTGCTCTATGGGTTCTTGAAAAGTTCCAAGAAGATCCGACGTTTTCGAGGCAAATTTTGTTCTGCGGTGAGACCCATTTCTGGCTCAATGGGTATGTAAACAAAAATGCCGCATTTGGGACGAAGAGCAACCTGAAGAGATTCTAGAACTGCCATTTCATTCAGAAAAAACAACGGTTTGGTGTAGTTTGTGGGCCGGTGGAATCATCGGTCCATATTTCTTTAAAACTGATGCCGGTGCGAACGTAACCGTCAATGGCGACCGTTATCGTGACGACTATTTGATGCACGTAATTGAAGCTCGTGATCTCGGCGACATTTGGTTTCAGCAAGACGGCGTCACTTCCCACGCGTCGCATCAATCAATGGATTTATTGAGAGAACACTTCGGTGGCACATAATTTCACGTTTTGGGATAGTCGATTGGCCACCAAGATCGTGTGATATCACACCTTTAGACTTTTTCCTGTGGGGATATGTAAAGTCTAAAGTTTATGCGGACAAACCCGCTTCGATTCAGGCTTTGGAGGAATACATCACGCGTGTCATTCGCCAGTTACCAGTCGAAATACTTGAACGAGTCATCGAAAATCAGACTCAACGGATGGACCATCTGCGACATAGCAACGGCCAACATTTGAGGGACATAATCTTCAAAAAATAAATGCCAAAGAATGTTCTTTCAAATGATAATAAACATTCCCCATTAAGTTTGAATTTTCTGTGTTTTTTTCTTTAAAAAAATAGGGAACCTCGAAATGGATCACGCGGTATATATATATCCAATGCCAAGCATTGAAATAAACATGTGTTTAATTCAATAGCGTTCTCCAGTTAAAAGGAAATTTAAATTATTCAATCATATTTCATGTTCCAAGTATTTTTATATTTGAATTCATGTCGGATTCTAGCAAAATTTTCCAAGGCTTTAATTTTTGTAATTTGTTTGCTTATTGGGAAGTGAAATAAATTATTATTTTTTTATTTTACTATTCACTATTTTATTGAAAAAAATTCAAATTTTGTACAGTATTTATTATTTTATTCAAATAAGTTTCAGCGTACGGCATAATAGACAAAAAATTTCTTACTTTTGACGTCCAAGAATTTTCGCAGATTTTACGCTGGAATCTTAAAATCTGTGTTTTTAAAGTTCAGTTTTTTATAAACTCTGAACCGAAAATTTAAAATAAAATAAAATAAAATAAGGGAAAATTTGGAGAAAATAGCATTTAATTAAAAAAAAAAAAAAAATGGTAGGTTTTGTTATTTTTTAACCAAAAATGTGTAAATTTATTTAGATACATAAAAATTTATATTACAGTGAAAATCAGAATGCTAAAAAAAAAACTTATTCAAGCCAATTTTTACTGCTTTCTGATATTTTCGAATAAAATTGCGTTGTTTATTTGATACAAAAATCCTAAATACTCGTACATACTTCATAAATTATGAATTTTTGCATAGTAAAAGTTAGGATTTTCGATTATTTTGTTAAGGGAATAAAAGTTAAGATTAAAATCATATTATCATACAAAATTGAGGTAAAAAAAGAAAACAAAAATACTAAAATGAATACTTTTAAAAATGTAAAATTTGTCATGAAAAATTAAGTCTTTCAATGGAAGTTGGTATGGATACCATTGTGATTCAAGGATAACATATTCAAAAAGAATTAAAATCCAATAGTACAATTGTCTCAATGTTTAATCAAAATCTATTTTGATACCCAAATTTTAAGCTGTTATACCTTATCCATTTATATCAATATTATAAATTATTTTACTTTATGGACATACACCACATTATGCTAAATTATACTTCACCAATAAACTGGATCTACGGGCAAAGACGTAATTTTGTAAAATTTTTTTGAGTCCAATTAAAACAATAAAGATTTTTTTTACAAATATCAATTTCGCAAGGTTGTTATTACTGCAACGTTAAAAACATTGAAAACAAAAATAGATATTCAAAAAGCACAAACCATTGGCTTTCCACTGATATATATTTGAAAAAAATATCTGTAGGTAAAAGTGACAATACCTTTTACTCTGAACGATTCTATTCCTTTTGATTACCATACGTTCCGATCAGTTGTATATATGAAAAGTTATATTGATTTGAAGATGAGTTAAATACTTAAAGAAATATGATATAAGAAGAAAAATGCAGAAAAATTTTGAAAGAAAACTGCGATAATGCGGTGAGTGAACGCTGGACTTAGCAGTAGCTTGCTCGATTCACTGAAAAAGTGATATAAATCTTGCAACTGCTGGATCAAGACCGGCACGCACAAACGACAGCTTGGAATCATTGAAAAATTTTGGATACTCGAAGAAGCTCGATGTTTGGATGCCAATTAAATTATCACGTGAATTTGATTGACCAAATTACCATCAGTGAAACGCTGCTGAAACGAAAGGAAATCGAACCATTTTTGAAGCGGATCATTGCTAGCAATGAAAAATAGGTTCATTACGAAAAAAATTATGGTAGGAGGCCGAAGGGAATTATCCATTATGAGCCGCTACAGCCGTGTTCCATCATGACAATGCCAGGCCAAACACATTTTTGATTACCCGACAAAAATTGACTGCAATTGCCTGACGAAATACATGATTGTGGTCAGAAAAAAGGTCCAAAGTAATACATCAATACAGATAAATGACTTCGAAATAGAAAAAGTTTAAACATTTAAATATCTGGGAATTCAGATTAACGATCAATGGGATATGCCTAGAGAAATTAAATGTAGAATTGATATGGCCAGAGATGCTTTATTTACCTAAATAGTCACTAAATAGTCACGACATAAGCCTAACGACAAAAATACGTTTCATAAAATGTTATATATGGTCCGTACTATTATATCCCAGCAAAACCTTTTTGGTTTTAGGTAATGGCAATTACTTATTAAAGCAGTTTCTCGGTAATGAGGCGTCGTTATTATTTGCCTACTCTGTATTATATAAATAAGTACTTTATAGTATAATAGCACGATAATACTGCAATCACGTGGATGAGATGGATAGAGCGCTGGATTACCATCCAGAAGGTTTTTGGTTCAACCCCATTCTGATTCTGTTAGTTTTTTTACAATATAGTGTCTAAAAAGATATTTTATATTAAAAAAAGTTTTTGTCACTTAGGAAATTAAGTGCGAGATGGTATACTGAGTAAGAGGTTTGTCCAAATTCAAATCTCACTGACGACAAAATAAAAAAATATTAAAATATTGTCACTTTATAATAATTGTATGATCGCTAATATATGAATACGCATTGACAAATAGAGAATAATAATTGCCTGGGAAGTTCTGATGAACAAACCGTATAGCCCGCAACTTGCACCATGCGACTACCATTTGTTTCGGTTTCTGCAAAACTCTTGATGGAGAAACGTTGGCCAACCGAAGAACCGCTGAAAATCACAGCGATGGAATGATGAAGATAAAGGTCATGGATAATTATGGCGAAAATGTACTTGGTTAAAATTAATTTTCAGTGCAGAATATTTTGGTTAAATTTTTTTTTTAGATGCTTTTTATATGACCCATATATTGACCCATATTGTAGCGATCATTAAAGGACTTACAAATCTTCAGAATGGTGCTAATGGTTCTATAATTTGATGGAAAATTGTATTATATTGATTCCGTGGCAATAAAATGTTCAAGATTTGAGGAAAATAGCGAACTGCAAAGAAAAAAATCTATTTGACTTATCGGGTATTGAGTTGTAAAAAACAACGGTCACTACAAACAGCTTCTTTTAACTATTTATATCCTGAATCACAATCAACACTATAAAGACTATTGTCGGTCATACACACATATATACATACATACAGACATACATATATCGTATCTTATCTCAGATAATAGTGTACATCTCATTCGTCTATACTTATAGTTGAAATATTAATTACATCTTTATTTTTTTCATAAGCCACTGTTACACTTTCATTAAAAGTCTCTAAGTGTTTATCAAAAAACTATTTTCGTAAATTTTACCTGTAACAAACACTTGTAACGCGTTGGTTTGTCTTGAAATCAGAGCTGTTACAAAATCCAAATTAATATTGTAAAAAAAAAAAATTGTTTAATCCTTGTTTGGCTTGTATTACTTGAATTTTAACTTTTATTTGCTGTTTCTCTGTGTAAGTGTCTATTTTAGTTTTTATTTCATTAATTGTAGTAAATTGAAATAATTTTTATGCCACAAACCGATATTTGTAAAATTGAGAAAAATTTTGTTTTACTTTTTCCAGTATAAAAACAGCATGACGTTTAACTAGATTTATCACACATCATCATTGTGGCATCGGCACAGCTTAAGAGATTACAAGCAAAAGTTTTACAAGAAATTATTTTCGGAAAAATATATTATTTGGAAATAAAAAATAATAAATTTAAAATATTAATTTTGTTTTAAATTATATTAAAAATAAAGTTTAACAATATGTATAAATTGGTAAGTCCTGGCGAGTAAAAGGATAAAAAAAAGATTAAATAAAATTAATTACAACAAAATAAAATAAAGGAATAAAATTATAAAAAAAATTTGAAAGAAATGGAATAAAGGTTATAAAGTGTTTCCGAGAGGAATTATGTTTATATTTTTTTATTATTATTATTTTTTTTTTTTAATTAAAATTAATGTGAAAAATATATCAAAATAAGGGAAAAATCTCTTAATGTACTATGAAATAAAATATAACTCAATTTTTATAATCAATCCTCTTTGATAATCCTTCAAAACGTACTTTCTCGGTTTGAACACTTCACTGTAACTGTGGTAATCAATAACCTTTCTTAAATGTTCTATCTGAAATTATATTATTATTTGTCTCAGAACCTTATTCCACTTAAAACAAAAATTAAAATAATTTCACTCCTTTTATCAGTATCTCTTCGTCCTGGCTGTGCTCTGCGGTAGCCAAACAGCCCTAGCTGGCTTCTTAGGCGGCTATGGTTATGGTGGTGGTCATGGCATTAGCCTCGGTTATGGTGGTGGTCATGGTTATGGTGGTGGTTATGGCTATGGTGGTCATGGTGGTGGCGCTATAATTGCTGCTGCTCCCGTTGCTGTTGCTGCTCCCGTGATAACTAAAGTAGCCGTTGCCCAGCCCGTTATTACCAAAACAATTACGCCCGTTATAACTAAAACAATCAGTGCTGCACCAATTACTGTTACCAAAGTAGCAGCTCCTGTGGTAGCTGCTCCTGCCTTTATTGGAGGTTATGGTCATGGTTATGGCGGTTATGGTGGTGGTCATGGTTATGCCATTGGAGGTCTCTATGGTGGTCATGGTTATGGCTATGGTGGTCATGGTTGGTAAGAAGTATATTTTTTATGAAATACAAAAAGAAACCAAATTATATATGAAAGCTATAATAGACATATATCATTTTATAATTTAGTTTTTCATTTAACTCTTTTGTATATCATTAAAAAACTTTAAATGTGTTGCAGAGAACTCACATTTATATCAAAATATTGTAAATCTACCAAATAAACAGTCAAATATTTCTTTAATTAAGCAAAGAAACGCTCATATTAAATATATGTTAACTACTTAACTAACCCATAAATATTTGTAATAAAACTAACATCATGTTTTTTTTTTTTTTTTTGTAAATATGTTTATACATCATATTGAATTCATTATAAACCTTATTTAATCATCTTATAATTTTCATGTAATTTTTCTTAAACGAAATGTTTATACATATATGACTTAATAATTTTATAAATTATCAATTTACACAAATAAAGCACAATTAGCACAAAAGAATGTGCTCCAAAGAAATGAGGAATGTATTATTTTGTTCAACATTGGGTATTACACATAAATTATAAATATTTTAAAAGTCTTCTTCAAAAAAAATAATTTAATTTTAAAATTTATCAAGAACCAATATCAGTTTAAAAATACCATTTCCGAAAATTAAAAAAAAAAACTAGATAAAAGCAATTCATAACGGGATTAAATTGGCCCAAGTGAGCTGTCTCTTATTGTGTAGACGGTTGGTTACAGCATTATCACTATAACAATATTATGTTTTCATTATTAATGTTATTGAATTTTAATAACACTGTTTTCATGATAATAATGATTTTGATTTAATTATGTCATTTAATGTTGACACTCAATAATTATTTTAATATGATTGACTGCAAAAATTACGTGTTTTTAAATATTTTTACCAGAAACAAAATTTTTTTAATATGAAACATACCATTACTTCTGCAATCATTAAATATGTGCACTCTTTTTCTTCATATTAATACTATTACTATTATCAAAATAAAATATTACAAATAAATATAAAAATTATCCTCTTCACAAACTTATTGGAAAACTTCACTACTTGTGTGTTTTTAATTATATATATTTTTTAATATATATATTTAAAAATATATTTAACATCAATCTAATTCTCATTTAGTTTATATATGTGTATATAATATACTCGGTGTGATTAAAGCAATATAAGATATCTTGCATGTGGACCACATATGGTGGTACAATTGAATATAACTTACTTATATACAAATATTGTATATATATATATATATATATATATACATTTATATATATATATATATATATATATATATATATTTATATATATACATTTATATATATATATTTGTATATTATTTTTTAATAAAACTAATAATAATTTTTATTAATGATTTAGATTGGACTATATATACTATATTATAATAAAGGGTAATAATATGATAAAATGGAATCATAATATGACAATGCGGTATAATAATATAAATTGTTCAATTATATGTAAAACTATAATCATAACATGAAAAAAAAATAACCGTAAAATCGGATACAATATGACAAAGTGGAATCATATTAATTATTACTTTTAATCATTTCTATTTTTTGCTGTGATATGTTGCTCTTAGATTATGGTCACTACAATTATATTTTTTCTCTACGTGCAGAATCTAGATAAAAGCAAAGTAATCGGACAATTTAAAAATTATTTAAAATTTAAAATATGCCGTTAAAAATATAATTTTTTCTGGTTCATATTTAAATTATCTTCTATGCTAAAAGTTATTTAATTTTGATCAGCAATTAATAAAAACTTTATCGAGAATTTCATGAAAGAACGCACAAAAGTTTACTGAGAGTTTTGATTTTTAAAAAATTTAGCACACAAATAGTCTACGGATATTTATATCCACTTCAGTTTTCAGATTTGCAAAATTTCGAATAGTTGCGTATTTATTTCGCTTTTCCACATTATAAAAAATGTAACGAATCCCAAAAATATACAATTTCAGATAACAATATTTCTGTAGAAGTCAATATGAATAATTCACAAATAAAAAAGATTTTTAAAAAATACAGTTTAATGCAATTGCTATATGCTATTTAAAATGTTAGTTATTTTTAATATATTTGGAAATTATGGAATATTTACATAAAAATAAAAATCTAAAATTTTTGGGATGAACACATTTACTATGCATAATTTCGCTTTTTCTTATATCTATTTACATTTTTTCACATAAAAGTTATGTGTTTTCAGGTATTGTTTTTAAAATACGAGTAAGTTTACATATAGTTAACTGAATTACCTATGTAGAGATTTTCGATTTTTTTATTGCTGTATTTAGAATCCCTCTAATAACACAAAAGATTAGCATTTTTCAATAACTCAATTGGTTTAGTATTACAAAGTTACTATGTAATCAGTGTTGCCAGTTTAGCCTTTTAAGACTAATTCTAGCCTTTTTATTTTGCTTTTAGATTCTAAATTTTAATTTTAGCTTCTAACTTTTTTCTAGCCCTTTTTGACACAATACTGATTTAAAAAGGCTAAGGTGTTATTATTTCAACAAAGAATAAAATAATTTTTTATTTCCTATTACTAATTTTGTTTTTACAAAAACATCCGTTTATGCATTTTTGTATATTTATTTACGGCGCTTCATTCCAAATTGAAAATTTTTTACAGTTATTAAGTCAATTATTATAATTATTTTTTAAATATACTTTATCAACAATAGAAACTTTAGAAAAATAATTTTAAAAAATCTTATTAATGCGAAAAATATCCTAAATATCTACATAATTTAATAAATTAGGCTGGATCAAGAAGAAGTAACAAAATTATTATCTTCTTACGTCGAAATCTCGTATCAGAATGGCACTTTTTTTATAAACATGACTCACAATCCTACACATCATACAGTTAGTTTAGGAACTCTGTATATAACTTCTACAAGAAATTATAATTTTTAATTTATTTTTATAGTTACTTCTAATATTTAATTATGTATTTGTGCCCAAAATTTTAATTTTTTAAATTCTAATTTTTATATTTTAATTTTTAAATTGTGATTTTTGAAAGCCTAAGAGGTGATTTAAAAATTTATTTTCTATATCTTTAATGCTGATTATTGTATTCATATTTATGTGGCTCATTTTATAACAATTATAATTCAGTAGCATAATTATAAGATTTTGTCTTGTTGTGTCGGGTATCAGTAAATAAATAAAATAAATAAAAAATATTTACCTATCCACTGATATACATTCTCTATAAACTCTAGGGGTTCTCAAAAATATATACATACCTCAACGAAAATAAGAATAAAAAGAAAAAAGATCTTGCCATCAGTGAGATTTGAACTTGGAAACAAATTAACCGTTTTTAATGACTAACGTCTTACTCAGTACACCATATCGCACATAGCGACAAAAACTCTTTTTAGTTTAAAATATCTTTTTAGATATTTTGTTAAAAAAAATTAACAGCATCAGAATGGGGTTGAACCAACAATCTTCTGGTTGTTAATCCAGCGCACTAGCCAACTGATCCACGTGATTGCAATATTACTAGTGCTTTTACACTATTCAGTACTTATTTATATAATATAGAGTAGGCAAATAATAATGGCGCCTCATTACCAAGAAACTACTTTAATAAGTAGTTGCCATTACCGATAACCAAGGAGTTTTTGCTAGATGAAACTTGGGACATATATAGAGAAGCAGTTAGGTTTTCAGAATATTGTTACCTGGAGTGTGTAGCATTACAGTGGACCAAACTTGACCACCTCAAGTTGAAAACATATAGGTGCTTGTTACTTTACAAATATGAATCGATTTGAAATATTTTTAAATTTTTAATTCTCCAAAATTAATTTAAAAATATTGGACTATACAAATTCAAAAATTTTGTTAAAAAGTTCCTTAAAAGAGCATATAAGAACAAATTTTGGAAAGATTAAATATAACAATATGTTTCTGAAGATTTTACAAATTTGAAATTCTGAATTCCTCAAAAATCACTTACTAACATGTGCAACATTTATTCTGATTTTGGAAGATAATCGGCCTCAAATGTATGATATATGTAAGCATATTTTCCGTTTTTTTTTTTTTCTAAAGACTTCTATAAAATATTAAATAGTATGATTTAAAGATGACACAATTTTCTTTAAAATTACAACAAAAAAAAAAAAAAACAAATAGAAGTAATTTTGAAGCAAATACTTTTTCATTACAGTGTTGCAGTGTTATGCTAGAAAAAAGTGCTGAGAACCAAAATCATTTATATTTGTAAAAAATAGATTATTATTTACTTTCAGCATTGAAACTAAAATTACGCTAAAGAATAGAATAAAAAACATTTTGAAATTGATTCTTTAGAAACTAAAAAGTAACAAAATTACTAAACAAAATTTATGAATGGATTTTTTTTTTTTAATTCTAATTTTGTCATAAGTATATGTATTACCTTAATTATAGTGACATATGCTGTTCCAAATAAAACATTTTTACAAATTAAATACGACTATTTTATCCAAAATTTGATTTCTAAAATCTCACTTATCATTAAAAATCAGATATTCACAAAACTTCTAAATTTCCAATAAAATTTTCTCCCTAAATGAACCAAATCAAACCGACTTTTTCTAAAAAACCAATATTTCCCAAAATAAAAAAATAACAAAATATTCGAAAAAAGTTTATCCAATAAATGTTCTGATTTTTGGTCTGCAATAAAAGTTATTTAAAAAAGTAACCAAATACTAACATAGGGTATATTTTTTCAATAATTTGTTCTTCATATAATATTT